>JAYRCH010000046.1:0-1326305 GCA_037179445.1 Phengaris alcon alcon | reverse complement strand
CTTCCAAGCCTTAAATGGAACGCCTCAGAGCGAGGTAACGCCGCATGAGTCATGTTTTTTCGTGTATGCAACCGGCTCCATCGAATTATAAGACGTTATCACGTCAAAAACAATATCAGATTGGCGTTAAATCTTTATAAAAGTCAACAATACGCATGCTAAGTACTGCAAAATGCCATAACTAAACAAATAGCAAAAAATACAACGGTGAAATTTTCAACAGCAAATAAAACAGCATTCCGTGACTTAAACTGGCTACGCCCACACAAAATAACGGCAAAAACAAACGCAAACTCATAGCGTAATGACGTTGCTACAGGTCAAGTGTCCTTTACAGCTGTTAGACAGCCCCCATCCTCGTGGAACTTCATCATCGAAGGCTTTGGGTGTGTGAGAATCGAACTGAACCCGAATTCTCGTCTCCACCTGACACTTTCATTGTACTCTTATTGAATTATAAATTATCGTCTTGATATCGTAAGCTTGATTTTTGGAATTTTGAATAATGCAAAACAAACATACGAACGAACGAAAAAACTCTTTCTAACATAGCAGATGGAAATGATTTAGAATTAATTACTATTTTGGTATTATATATTTTAAGGCACCTCGCGCACTTAGGAAGTTAGGATACTTAGTATAAAATTATTTGCTAGTAAAATTAATCTTCTGCTGCCATAATCTTTAAAATTTATTTAAAGTCAGCCCCAACTCCTAAACTGTTATCCAATTAATCTTAAACTCGTCGATTAGCTTCATGGCCTATTTACCTTATATCAATCATAACTGTAATCAAAGTCGCTCGGGAACCGTACATTTTGCCGCGATAAAAGGTAGCCTAGTGGTAAGGTAATCAAGTTTAATTGAAATCGGTTCAGTAGTTTCGAAGCCTATTCATTGCAAACAAAATAGAAACAAACAAATCTTTCCCCTTTATAATATTGAGTACTAGATGTCATCCGGGACTTCGTACGCGCAAAAAGAAAACACACAGGAACCGTATATTTTCTAGCAATAAAAAGTAGCCTATGTCCACCTCCGTGGTCGACTCTATGTCTGTGGCAAATTTTCATGATGATCGGTTAAGTAGTTTTTACGTGAAAGCGTAACAACCGTTTGGTTCACACACTCACATTCACATTTACAATATTCTCCGTGGCCCAGTGACTTAGAGCTTGGCTCTCGTCTCGGAGGTTGGGTTCGATTCCCGCGTTGGAACAAAAAAAAAGTTGTCTCCAAGTTTGGCTAGGACAATGGCGGCTGATCAACCGATTGTCTGACAAGAAAGATGATCCATGCGTCGGTTGGGCAGTTAAAAGTCGGACCTGCGCCTGATCTCTCACCAGTAGTGTCGGTCTGTCCGTCCCACTGGGTTACAAGAGTAAAGGAAGAGAGAGTGCTCTTATGTACCGCGCACACACTTGAGCACTACAAAATAGCTCCTGCGTAGCTGGCCTAGTTGAAACCAGGCCAGCTACGTCACCGAAATCGGTGTGGAGAGCTATATATTATATTACAATATAGCTGTAATGTAACAGTACATAAAAAAGTTAATGTTCTAAATAACATAATATTAATATTAATAACGAATAAGAAAAAAAGTTCCACGGCAATATCCTATTAATTAATATTGATACAGGTCAAAACAAAACCTGTCCCCAACGGTTACAACCTGTTTCATGAGAACTTCATTAAATAGTCCTTGATATAAAGCTATTTCTGAGAACTGTCTATAAATGAGATAATTTTATTTGTAGTGAAACACTACTTTATCGACGTATGAGAGAAATTTTATAGAAAAATCGTCACGATTTTCGATTACGCGCCATGTTGTTTTTTCATATTTTTTGTAATAATATTTTTTGTAGTCGTGTAATACAAATAACATATGAGTATTTTTGTATAATGTCAGATACGCGTAGCGCAGTTACGTAGGCACTTGGATTTTTGAACAATTGGTCTCGGGTTCGAATCTCGGTCAGACGAAATATTTTTATTCTTTTTATTTCTATTTCTTTTATAATTTTTGAAGTGAAACAAATATTTCCTATTTTTTGAAATGATTGTTCTTCAGGCACGATGTGAGTATTTTTGGATTTTAAAT
Source organism: Phengaris alcon alcon (assembly GCA_037179445.1). Lineage (NCBI taxonomy): Eukaryota > Metazoa > Arthropoda > Insecta > Lepidoptera > Lycaenidae > Phengaris > Phengaris alcon. The sequence continues at coordinate 1,324,201 of JAYRCH010000046.1, read as the reverse complement.
AATGAATGAAGTTTCAGTTAAGCCACGTGTACTCTGTATATGTCATTCTTTTTTGACCTTAAAAACCATCTAGTTTCTTATTTTGCGAGTCAAATGCCACCTACCACTGTATGATATATTATGTTAATAAGGATACCTGTTAAGGACAGCGGCCTCGTAACGAAAAACATGAGTGAATTTTAATGTGAACAATAAACGTGTAATTAAAACGGTACGTAAAACTAGAATAGTGGACACTCAGTGACTATATGTATAGATTTATATGGCATCAGTGTGGAAAAATAGTGTTAAAATGGTGTTTTATCAAGTGCGGGTTATTTTGATTATATATTTTTAACTAAAGCTAATTTTAACGTAGCTTCTTTTGATTTATATAAATAAACGTAGTACATAACGTGTAGTATAGCGCTTAAGGTTATATAATAAATGGTTAAGAAATTATTACGAAAACAGTGGTAAAAATGTACAACATTTCATATAAGTTGAACCTTAAAATGTAAATAACTTTTCTATAGAATAAGATGTTTAGTATATAAGGGTTTATATGTCTGGTTATGATAATAAAGTATTTCACACAACGCGTTTTGCTTCACCTGGCTCATGGAAAATGGGGAAAATTATGGAAAATAGCCGTATAGAGAGGTAAAAATGAAATGGAAGATCGGCCCGAAAGAGGCGTACGGGCGGGGCTCTCTATACGGCATTGCCATGAGCCAGGTAAGCGAATCGAAAAAGTGAAAAAACGTTCTCCTCAAATAAGTGTTTTATTATCGCCCCGGCTCTGCCCAAATCGGTGTAACCTTGCTATCTTCGAGTCTAATCTGAGCCGGCGGTTGAACCCCTGTGAATTTATACAGTCCTGTACAGTAGTGCGCGGTCCTTTGGCGAGCCGAATTTCAAGATCGAAGAAAAAATTCGAAGTCCATATCAAGTTGAAAATAACGAAGACGGCACTTAGAAAAATTTGAACAGCTTTTCTGAACATAGAAAAATTTCCGAAGAATCAAGATAGAAATTTTTACTGAAGACTGGACTTAGAAAATTTTCGTCAGCTGTTCTGAACATAGAAATTTTTTGAAGATTCAAGATAGAAGAATCCTATCAAGTCAGAACATTGGAAACCTTATCAAGATTTATCAACGGGAATCAACGCCAGGGATTAGATTGGACTCAGAAGATCGGACTCGAGGATACAAGGATACACCGCTGCGAACGGAAGCAAGGATTCGCAGATTTTTCATCGGAAAAACCTCCCGAAGATTCTTGAAAAGGAAGATTATTATGGAAGATTAACATTGAAGATTAACATTGAAGATTAACATTCGAGATTAACATTTGAAGATTAACATTTGAAGATGGTTATGACAAGAAGTCAGAGTGGGGCCGAGGAGAACCAGCAGCAACCACATCGATTTCCGGATCCGCCACGATCGCCGTCCGCTGCCGCTACGAGCCAGCCGCCGCTGACCGAGGGAAGAGCGGATCTGCTTCAAACTATTTTGAAACCGAGACCAGGTACCAGTAAGGCGCCTGCATCCTCGGAAGTACAAACCCTAGCCAGAAAGAAGGCTATTTCAATTAGATCGCGTCGATCGACAGCAAGTGTCGTCGCGCGCATGCATTACGAGGCGGAGGAGAAACTCGCCGCTCTTCGTAAGAAGGAACTGCAGATCGAAGCAGAACTTATAAAGAAGAAGCTCGCCGCTGACGTCGCCGCTGCAGAAGATGGTAGCAGCCCCGACGACGACGAGCCATCAGAACAGGTGGAGCAACGTGTCCGAGCCTGGCTAAGCGAACAGGGTCCCGAACCCGAAGAGGCTAGACAAGAGCCGACATCAATGGAAGAAAGAGAGACGCCGAAGCCAGAAGACATGCCACCGAAGGGAGCCCAGAAGACGAGGTTCGAGTGGCCGCAGCAACGCCGCCCACGCTCACCCACACCGCCCACGTCTAGGGCTAATGGAGTGGAACAACTTGCCGAAACATTGGATAAACTGCTAAACCAACGCCAGTCGCGCCACACTACGGAGTTGCCCATATTCTCGGGCGCTCCCACTGAATGGTTGCCATTCAAAGCAGCCATGGAAGACACCACTGCGTTCTACAAGCTCAAGCCGATCGAGAACTTAGCTCGTCTGAGAAGCTGCCTACGGGGAGAAGCAAGAGAAGCCGTGGCACCACTGCTGAGCGTCGCGACGCCGCCTGAACAAATTATGAAGACCTTGGAACAATGCTTCGGTCGACCCGAGGTTATGGTCGATCGCATGATGGAAGATCTGAAGAAGATACCGAGGCTCGGAGGTTCGGCGGCAGAACTCAACCAATTTGCAGTGAAGATTCAGAACATGGTAGCCATCCTGAGGAAGCTGAGGCACGGGTATCTCTTTAACCCGTTGCTCACGAGAGACATCCTCGAGAAGCTCAGCCCATACGAGAAGAGCAAGTGGTACGACTACGCAGAAGAGACGTCGCGCTTCAGGAACGAGCCCGATATCGTCCTTCTCTCTGAATTCTTAATGAGAGAAGCGGACAGGGCGCTGCGCTACGGGTTCAGCACGGCACTGAAGAAGGAAACACCGCGTCCACCTCCTAACAAGAACGAAGCCCGAACGAGGAAGCCAGTCTTCGCGATAGCAGACGAGGGCAGGGATTCGCCGAGTCGCAGCCAGCCAAAGAGAATACGCAAGGAGTCAACGAAGTGCCCGATATGTGCCGAAGATCACGCTCTATTTCGCTGCGCTGCTTTCAAGAAACTGAGCATGCAAAAGAGATGGGACACGGTCAAAAAGGAAGGGCTGTGTTTCCGGTGCATACGAAGCAGGCACAGAAGATACAACTGCAGGGCGAAGCCGTGCGGCGTGAAGGGCTGCAACTTGCCTCATCATGCGCTGCTGCACGAAGACAGGTCCGGCAGCGCCCCACAGACAGAGGACGCCGTGATTACCGCATCGGTCACCTCCGACCGTGCGGTGAAACTTAAGATGAGAAGAATTCAAGTTGTCGGTCCACGGGGCGAAGCGGATATCTTCGCGCTGTTCGACGAGGGCTCGACAGTGACACTACTGGATGAAGACGTCGCGAAGGCTATCGGCGCAGACGGCCCACCGAAGGTGCTGAGAATGCATGGGATCAATGCCGAGAGAAGGGAAGAAAAAAGCCGACTCGTACAACTTGGCGTACGGGGTCACGACGGTACCAGATATGACGTCACTGCGAGAACCGTGGCCGGATTGAACCTACTTACTCAGTCCGTCCCGGAATCACTGTTTCGACTTGCTCACCTGCATGATCTCAAGAACGAAGAGATATGCTATGAAGACAAGAAACCCCAACTTCTCATCGGCACGGACAACTGGCAGCTCATTGTATCCAGGGAGCTGAGGATCGGCAAGAGAAACCAGCCTGCAGCCTCGAAGACGAAGCTTGGCTGGGTAATCCATGGAAGCATCCCCAGACGCCTCATAAAGCAGGAAGAACACGAGAACATCCTGCACGTGTCTACGATCGAGACCCGAGGCGAACGACTGGAGGAAATGGTGAAGAAACACTTCGAAATAGACGCACTGGGAATAGCGTCCAAGGCTAAGCTGAGCGACGAGGAGCAGCGAGCCATCGACCTCTTTGGCAGAACGGCCAAACGGATGGAAGAAAGTCGATTCGAAGTGGGGCTCCAGTGGCGCAAAGAGGGCGTCACATTACCCCGGGGTTACAACGGGGGGAGCCGGACAATCTGCAGGGCGGGACCGGGATTCCAGTGGCACGCGGGAGGTGTCACAACCCCAGAGAACGGCGGGGGGAGTCGTGCGGACTGCAGATTGCAAGGAAATGGGGAAGTACGAGTCGTGTTGGCCGCCGCCAAGGCCAAGGTGGCGCCGCTGAAGGCACAGACAATACCAAGGATGGAGCTACAGGCTGCCCTGGTCGGAGCGAGGCTGGGAAACGCAGTCGCAGCAGAACACAGATGGAAAACGGACACGGTTTTCTACTGGATCGACGCACAAGTGGTTCTGTGTTGGATACAGAACGGCAGCCGCAAATACACACCGTACGTCGCGCATCGGCTAGGGGAGATTGCCGAGCTGACGTCCGTTCACCAGTGGAGATGGCTGAGCACGAAGAGCAACGTCGCCGACTTAGCCACCAGAACGGGCTACGTTCCGAAGAGCGACGAGGACCCTTGGTTCCGGGGGCCGGACTTCCTGCGCAGGCCGATGAACGAGTGGCCCCGGAGAGTCCCGCTAGAATCGAAAATCAAGAAGAATACGTCGCCTTCCACACCACGGAGGCGAGCGAGCTGAGCTGTCTACCAGATGTGACGCGCTTTTCAAACTACGAGCGCCTCGTAAGATGCACGGCGATGGTCTTGCTGTTCGTCGAGAAGTGCCGGGATCGTCGGGCCCACCTCGACGTACGACACCTGGAGAGGGCCGAGAGGTTGTGGTATCAAAAATCACAACGAGACAGCTTCGCACAAGAAATCGAGAAGATGGCAAGTGGCAAGACGGTGCCTAGATGGAGCTCCTTGTACCGGCTCAACCCGGTGTACAAGGACGGGCTGCTCGTACTAGACGGAAGGATCAAAGCGGCGCAGGTGCCGGCCGAAATGAAAAACCCTATCATCCTGGATGGAAGACATCGCTTCACAAGGTTACTGGTGGCAAGGGAGCACGCCAGAGCGGGACACGGGAGCCGCGAGAGAGTCGTGAACGACCTCAGGCAGAAATTCTGGATATTGAAGGTGCGGCCGACGGTGCGTACTATCATGAGCCGATGTGCGTTCTGTCGGCTACGACGGGCACACCCGAGGACCCCGCCAACTGGAGACCTGCCAGCCGAGCGCCTGGGGGCGTTCCAGAGACCATTTTCGTACTGTGGTCTCGACTGTTTCGGCCCGATGACGGTCACCATCGGCCGACGTCACGAGAAGAGGTGGGGAGCTCTCTTCACATGTCTGACGACGCGGGCAGTCCACCTGGAGCTGGTGGCTTCGCTGTCGACGGACTCTGCACTGATGGCAATGAGAAGAATGGCTGCGCGGCGAGGATGGCCGGCAGTCATGTACAGCGACAATGGGACAAATTTTAGAGGCGCGGACGTCGAGCTGCGGCAGGCGTACGCCGAGTGGGCGCCGGCTATGGCTCAGCTGGGCCTCACTCATCGGATGCAGTGGAAGTTTACACCGCCCGGGGCGCCGAGTCAAGGAGGTGCCTGGGAAAGACTGGTGAGGTCGGTGAAAACCGCCCTGCTAGCCACGCTGAACGAGAAGTCGCCCAGGGAAGAGGTACTCCAGACACTGATGGCCGAGGCGGAGTACTCAGTGAACGCTCGACCGCTTGTGCACGTATCGGTGGACCCCAACGACCCGGAGGCGATTACACCGAATCATTTCCTCCTCGGGTCGTCCACCGGACTGCCGTACGTCGGACCGTGTGTGCCGGCGGACAAAAAAACATGGAGGGTCGCGCAAGCCCTTGCCGACGAGTTCTGGAGGCGCTGGGTGAAGGAATACCTTCCCACGCTCACACCACGCTACGGGGCCCCGCTGAGCAACCGAGTCCTTGTACCAGGGGACCTGGTTGTCGTGGTCGACCCGACGCTGCCGCGTAATACGTGGCCGCGGGGGGTCGTGCACCGAGTCTACCCCGGCCAGGACGGACAAGTGCGCTGTGCGGACGTTCGCACGCGCAGTGGCGTGTTCCGGAGGCCGACGTCGAAGCTGGCGGTGCTGGAGGAGGCGCCGCAGTCGCAGTTGCGACCGCTGGCGGAGCAGACGGAGCCGGGAGCGGAGCGGACGACGCCGGGGACGGCGCCGGGCGCGGAACGAGCGTCGGAGCAGCCTACAGCGAGCACGGACAGCTCGCAGTCGCCGGAGCGGCCCGCAGCGAGTTCACACAGCTCGCATTCGCCGGAGCAGTCTGCGGCGGGCGCGGACGGCCCGCAGTCGCCGCCGGAGCAGCCTACAGCGAGCACGAGCAGCTCGCAGTCACCGGAGCAGTCCACGGCGGGATCGGCGAGCCCGCAGTCACCTGAGGAGGCTGCGTAGACCCTGGCTACTGCGCCGGGGGGAGGATGTTAAGGACAGCGGCCTCGTAACGAAAAACATGAGTGAATTTTAATGTGAACAATAAACGTGTAATTAAAACGGTACGTAAAACTAGAATAGTGGACACTCAGTGACTATATGTATAGATTTATATGGCATCAGTGTGGAAAAATAGTGTTAAAATGGTGTTTTATCAAGTGCGGGTTATTTTGATTATATATTTTTAACTAAAGCTAATTTTAACGTAGCTTCTTTTGATTTATATAAATAAACGTAGTACATAACGTGTAGTATAGCGCTTAAGGTTATATAATAAATGGTTAAGAAATTATTACGAAAACAGTGGTAAAAATGTACAACATTTCATATAAGTTGAACCTTAAAATGTAAATAACTTTTCTATAGAATAAGATGTTTAGTATATAAGGGTTTATATGTCTGGTTATGATAATAAAGTATTTCACACAACGCGTTTTGCTTCACCTGGCTCATGGAAAATGGGGAAAATTATGGAAAATAGCCGTATAGAGAGGTAAAAATGAAATGGAAGATCGGCCCGAAAGAGGCGTACGGGCGGGGCTCTCTATACGGCATTGCCATGAGCCAGGTAAGCGAATCGAAAAAGTGAAAAAACGTTCTCCTCAAATAAGTGTTTTATTATCGCCCCGGCTCTGCCCAAATCGGTGTAACCTTGCTATCTTCGAGTCTAATCTGAGCCGGCGGTTGAACCCCTGTGAATTTATACAGTCCTGTACAATACCGGAGTCGTTTTTGCAGGGGAAAAGAGCATCGATCTATAAAATGGATTATATTTAAAACGCTCGGGGAAAAATGTGTACACTTGAAGCTGCCACACTTATGGTATTGTTTGGGGCAGTCCATGTTTGTAATCTGGGCATTTTGACATTTTCTTTCGACAATCAGTCCGCACTCCGCATATTATATATGACAAAATCTTAATAAATCAATATGGAATAACTTTTCCTTGTATGATTTTTTTCTGTCAAATGTACGTCATAGCCCATCCATAGTTTTGAAATCATATTTTGCAAAGTTAAAAAAGTAATAAATTATAATTCTGATAAAAATAATGTTGTGCAGTTGGTAGCTCTTAAAATATAGAGATGTATCAAAGAGTTGTAGCAAGTAAAATATAGTAATTTTACTATATTGAAAGTAGATAAGAAAATTTTCAATGAAATGATGCATGCCTATTAATTCTTGTTGGTATCCATTCGGGTCTCATAAAAACAATTCTGAAAGTTAAAAGAGCTATTGCATATTGCAGAAAAGCATGTTATAATGTCAGCCAGCGAGGCGAGTAACGCGTTGCCACCGCACATGATGTGATTCCATTCGTCTGCACATTAGAGTTTTTTATTCCGTAGAATTTGTGTCACCATATGGAATAGTTACAAAGAACGGTAGATATGAAGAATAGTAAACGGTGAAACGAACAATGTGTTTACTTACCATATAAGATTGTAGGGGAGCGAGTCCCATTTCTCGAAGATTCCGTAGAACCCGCGCGAGAACTGGGCTACATATTTGCTCTCTGGTCTCTGCCAGAAAGCTCGTAGTGTCTATTGTCATCTTCTCTTCTCTTATTATATAATAACATAACCTAACCGAGAGCACGTCACGACATGTCTAAGGGGGGCTCCGTAATTATCAACGCGCAATTGTCCGATTTCGTATAGAGCTTTTGGCATGATCTATTAGCATGGAAACTTACAAGTAATTTCTATCTCCTATAGTTTACAAATGCCAGGGGACCAACTTATAAACCACTTTGGATGGCGATAACTCGAAAATGGTTGACTTAGTAAAAAAGTCATGAATGAAACCTTTGCCTTTATATTAAAATACCTATTCAACGATACTCCACATTATGGGGTAGAATTAAAAATTATTTTTCATCCCCACTTCACATGTATGGATAGCCACCCCTAAAATATAAATTTATTGTTATTTTATGGTGCCATAACCGAGATCTATACACAATCTATAACTATACCAAATTTCATCCATTTATATTGATTATATATATTATAGAAGCTAGAAGCGCGGACAGATAAAGAGACAGACGGACAGAGCGAAACTACAAGGGTCCCTTGAGTATTACGGTACCCTAAAAATCGTAGCGTCTATTTTTATCTTCTTTTATCCTTCTACTATAACCTATAAATGTGAAAGTTTTTGAGGATGGACGTATGGATGTTTGTTAATCTTTCACGCTAAAACTACTGAATGGATTTTGATGAAATTTGGTATGGTAGTTTAAGCTCTGGGTTAACACATTTACTTTTTATCCCGAAAAAGTAGAGTGTTCTCGTGGGATACTGTATTTCTAATTTTGGTTCTGAAATAATTGTGGTAGTTCAGGGAAGGTTTAAACGGTGAGAAATATTGGAAAAATTGCACGGATAATACTTACTAAAAACGACCATCGAATTTTCCCATACTGTGTTGTGTTCACTGTCCATTGTGTTCAATTTAAATATATTTTATTGGTACGTTACCATTTCCAGTTTATCAATTTGGTTTATTTTAGAAAAACGGCCGGCCCAGTAGGTTGGTGCAGATGTAGGTTTATTTATTTTTAATTCCAGTTCAAAGTTAAGAGAAAACGTGTGTGGGGACAACTAGTCACCTTATAATATAAATCTATTTTCCATATTTCATATAATATCTTCCTTCATAAAAACTTGAGCTAAATTGAAAACAAGGGTTTACAATATTTTCTGTTACTACCTAATTACACATAAAAAAAATATATCACGAGTTTTTTTTTTTTTATTACAGTCTACGACCTGTAACCTTTTACAGCAAAATTCAATTAAAAAAGAAAATGTTCCATTGGTATTTCATAAGAGAAAACCTAAGTATATCAGATATCCCATAAAGTATCGTATATCAATTGGAATATTAATTATCCTAATTAGTAGCCAACACCAACCTTGAATGCCATTTTATTGAGTCACGGTCAAAAATAGTAATTACGATAAAATCGTCCACTTTTATCTAGTAGATAGGTAATTTATTATTGAGGTTTATGTTCTTATAAAATACTGTTTGGTTATCATAAAACGCGCGTAAAAATGACGCACTTAGAAGAACAAAAATACAATATACCTAGGGTACTATTCCCAATCAGACTGTTTGTTTATGTGTTCTGTGTCACTGATAGGATATTTATGAAAAAAAAAAAAAACTTGACCTTTCAAAATTTAAATCAACATTTAACACCAAATGAGCTGAGAATATTTAGGATAATATTTGATAGACAGAGATAATAATTTTTTTTTCACAAAATTGAATAAGGTAATCGTTACATTTTATCACTAAAGTCTCAGATTAATTACTAAAGTATTATTTTTTGTTATCACGGCATTAGTTGCCAGAAATATTTCCCTGTTTTCCACAACATTATTCAATAACTTAATTCATAATATTACTAGCTGCTTTCATAGTATGGTCTAAATTATAATTAATTAAATCCGACTTACCAGAATAAAAAAAAAACACCAAGTCAAAAAAAAATCCAAACACAACACGACAGTATCACATACCACAAATCCAATGTGTCATCAAAACCACATTTTCACACAATTCCAAAATCGCGTAACCAAATACGGAAAAGTAACGAAGAACGCGTAACGAAATTCCAAATTCAAAATCGCGTAATAAAATTCCGCGTAAACGAGCAACTGTGATAACACCGCGTCGCGTGACGTTGAGCCGGTAACTGAGGATAGGCTGGCCCGGCCAGGCTGGGTAAACATAGAGTAACGAACAGACGGTATACTAGGTATAAAACTGTAGATGTAGGAAAATCGGTAAGTACAATTTTGCTCATAATAATAATAGATACTCAAGTAAACATAAAAGTAACATTTTTGTAAACTGAAAGACAACTCCATTATGTCTATCATTTTTCTAAAAGTAACATTCTAAAAAATTTAAACACATAAGTCTGAATGGAGTCCATAAATAACTAAATTTAACAATTAGCTTATTAATTGTTATTATTGTTATTGATAAGCCAACTTTATGTTTTTAGTAGCTAATTTTTAATTACACAACATAATATTTCTATGACATTAATTCAGAATAATTATGTGACTCCTCTAAGAGATAAGACATACAGAAATGTGCAAAACTGTAAGCTACACCGTTGTATTATTGAAACAGAAATCTGTCTCAAATCTTCACTTACGCTTCACGTAAATGAACAACGGGGAAAAGCATAAGTTCGAGAAAATGTTCCTTTTTTAATTTTCACGCCTTTTAATCTTTGTCTCGACAACGACCTTAATCTGAAATCCCTTTTCAACTCGTCGTGCCTCTCATTATTGATCTCTTTCACTCTTTACCACCGGTGCAATAATACAAGCGTCCTTTTCTCTCCGCAGAAAGCTCTTTATGTCCGTCCCGTTCACACTCCACTGCAGAGCTTCGAAAACAAGGTAGAAGCGATGTACGAATTATCAATGCTAGTATTAGCGGTATGTATCAACTTTACGCGCGTAAGCTTAACGTTTATCAATTACGGCGTACTTTTATTTTTTTATTTACATGCGTGCAAATAATTTCGTTAGCGCGTTACGCTGAAAACGCGTAATCGTAATTTAAAACATGCCTTCTAAAATGTGAATTTGATTTTTTTTTCATAATTTACGCACATAATTCATGCGCTTGGAAATTTATTTTATAATGAAAGTAAATGACGGGTTAAATATCTGTTGTTTTGTTTGTTGTTAAGACGTGTTATCATAGTACAATTACGCAGACTCGTGCCATATTTACAATAAAATGTAAACGTTTATGTTTTTTTTTAATACTATTTGCAAGTAAAAAAATTTATCTTTTTTTAATTTACAATATTATGACTACTTTGGTCTGAAATATATCTGAAACTAGCTTCGCCTAACGAACTAAAAAATTCATAGCCTATTCGTAATTTTGATATACCTGCATCAAACGAGTGCTGTCTGTTGGCGTTGGTGAAAGATCGCTTGAATTTATTTTCACGCGTGTACTTTTTTAATTTTACGATACCTCCTAAGATATTTATTAAAACTGTATGGTTTGGAGGGGTATTATAATGTGCATGAAATGTTTCCACAAAAGTTAACAAAGTATACACCTAAACTTTTCTCAGTAACCACTCTTTCGATACATAAATGAAAACCACATGAAAATCCGTCACAGGAGTTTTTGAAATCCAGACAGACAAGCAGACGTGGCGGTGGACTTTAATTTTTTATTATATTTAGTAACTAGCATAATTTAGCCACGGCATCGCCCGCGTGAAATTGGTTTTTAAGCACTTTTGCATACGAAATTTCATGTAAATATATCCAAGGAATAAAAAGTTTCATACAAACTTTAATCCCCTATTTTACTCCTTTGGGGGTTGTATTTTGAAAATCCTTCCTTTGTGGATGCCTAACGTCATCCTACTAATATTATAAATCTGAAAGTTTGTGAGGATGGATGTATGTTTGTTACTCTTTAACGCAAAAACTACTGAACGGATTTCGATGAAATTTAGTATGGTAGTAGTTTAGGCTCTGGATTAAAACATAGGCTACTTTTTATCCCGGAAAAGTACAGTGTTCCCGCGGGATACTCGATAGTATATTTACGCGGGCGGAGCCGCGGGAAACAGCTAGTATAATATATATGAGAAATACGTGTGCGATATTTCAAATTTCTAGCCTTAAGGGTTTGGACTGTGCGATAATATATCAGTCAATCAGCTTTGCCTTTTATATATATTATAGATAGATAGATATAGATAATGAATAGTGATAGTGATAAAGTTTACATTTTCTTACTTACGTACTTAATTCGTACTCAATTTTACGCACGTATTTTGACCTTTTCCTTTTTGGATCTCCGTAAGTGCTCGTATGAACTTTAAATAATTCTATTTGTCACGAGTTCCGGGGACAATATTCTCCATTGAATAACCCCTAGGCCTGACAAAGAGTAATTGATTTATTCGTATTTTTTTTTTACCTTTTTTTGTTTGATTTCCGTAAGATAATGGAAATAAATGCCTATTTTGATTATTTTTCATCCCCTCGAGATTTTTTTTCATTAACTCGAATTACCGCTGTATTTTTTTTTTGTGTAAAAAATGCTCTTTCTTCTTTAAAATATTATTTAGGGATATAATTAATCTATCTAACAAAAAAAACATAGCGACTGCACATGAGCATACTGTATTACTGAATTCGGCAGCGAATTAATATGTTGGCGAATAAATTACTTAACTGGCGAAAGCACTCAGGTGACAAAAAATACAAAAATCGGATAATAAAAAGTGGCGAAATTTAATCCAAATTGGCACCGCAATTTAATCCAAATTGGCACCGCAATTTATAAGTTGGCGGCTTAGTTTCCGAGTTAGTGACTATTGTACGATGTATGCAGTTATAAAACCAGATTGAGTTGATAAATTAATGGTTGCTAAAAATTCAATTTGCAGGCTGCGGAAAATCACATTTTTGGATACGGTTTTTTTTTTCTTTTGTATGGGTGTCGTTTTCAAGGTTTTTGGGGGTGCAGAATAATATGAAAATTAAATCCATTTTGAAATTCCAAAATGGCGTACATTTTTTTCATTAAAATTGATATGGGTGTCCTTTTCCAGGTTTCTGGGGGTGCTGATTATAAAATTGTCTTCCAATTTCAATTTCCAAAATGAAAAATTTTTATTGTTCGTAATAATGATATGAATACTAATATAAAAGTTGTTGCGGATGCTGATTAGGATTGATGATTATTAATACCAGTATAAGTGGCACCAGCTATGTAAGCTTTATAAATTTTTGGAAATTTAGGATAAAAAAAAACTCTTATCATAAAGAAAATACGTGGTTACGGGGTTACTTGGAATTATTTTTTAGTAGGATGGAGGATGTTTTCGAGATAGAAACGATTATAGAAAAAAATTGGCAATGCTCTACTTTGAGATACAAGCGATGTATAAAGCTATAGAAATGCTCTACTTTGAGATACAAGCGATGTATAAAGCTATAGAAATGCTCTACTTTGAGATACAAGCGATGTATAAAGCTATAGAAATGCTCTACTTTGAGATACAAGTGATGTATATAGTTATAGAAATATTGAATAATAGAGATTTTCAAATTTCTTTTTCTCCATCATGAAGAAAATATGTGGTTGCGGGGTTAGTAAGTAGGAGGAAATTTTCATTATTTTTTCAGTGGGACGCACCATTTTTGAGATGGAAGAATTTTACAGGAATTAAAATATATCAGCCATTTTGAAATTTCACACAACGATTTTTTTTGGAATTAATATCCCCAAATCTAGAAAAGGACACCTAGATTAATTTTATTAAAAATAAATATCCGCTATCTTTGGTATTCAAAATGGATATGATTTTTGTATTCAGCACCCCTTAAAACCTCGAATACGACACCCGTATCAATTTTACAGAAAAATAAATATTCGCCATTTTGAAATTATAAATAAAAAAAATTATAAATTATAAATTATAAATTGAAAAAAGACACCTTTATCCATTTTTTTAATGTCTGCTATCTTGGCAATTCAAACTGGATGGCTTTTTTGTAATCAGCACCCCCAGAAACCTACAAAAGGACATTATAATACCGTATTAATTTTTATAAAATGAAGTATGTCTGCCATCTTGGAATTTCAAAATGTATCTACACAATATCTATCCAGAACCGAGAAAAATTAAAAATGGTAATTTTGTATGCTCCTTTAGGTTTTTTTATGTGCACTTGTTTTGCTGCTTATTATGTTTTTTGAATTACCTATATCAGGGAAAATATATGTGCCTATTCTTAAATTAAATGTATACTCTCCAATTGTCGCCAAGATGGTTATTTGTTCGCTAAAATAATATCTGTCTGCCAGTTTGGAATATTCAGTTAAAAAAAACTGGTAATAATTAGTCACCAGATTTGAAATTGTTTGTTCCTTATATTCCTTTGCCAACTTGGTAATTAATATTTAATATTCGGTTTTTTACACCCAAAATATGTTTTGTCGCAAGTTTAAATACATGCCAATTATTTAGGACTGTCAAATGTCAAGTAGTCAAGTTTGCTATTCAATTATTATTATTTATGTATATTAATGACCTCGTCCATTGAATATTCACATCATCGATTTTAGTGCTGATGGTATCATGTACATTAATATTTTAACTTGAAAATGATGCCACAGCCTCACAGAAAACCGGCGACAATGTACCGGAGCCCTACCACAGAGTAGAAAATATAATTTATACTTACGAGAAACAGCTTTCATAGGACGATCCCATGTGAAAATTTTGACGTACCCTTCAAAGGCCCACAATTTTTCCACACAATGTGGACACATCGTAATGGAATCTATGCTCGTAGTAGGTAGGGCAATGAAATCGAAAGCTAACTATGTAGCTGTTTATCTGTTCCTCTTCCTTTCATCTCTGGCCCTACCATACCGTGGGGACGGGGTTAAAAAGAATACACAATGCCATTTTTTGGTGTTGAGGATTGCGCGGTTATATATGTTACCACCGTGAGCTGTTTGCTCGCTTACTTACGTATATTAGTCTATTATTAATAATTGAATTAGTCTATTAGTATTTTCATTGCATTCACCGATATTTGCATTTACAATTGAATTAATTACTGGACTAAAACAATCATTAGGTTTCGGCTCATGATATACAGGTAGAACAATAATATAATTAATAATATTAGGTATTAGTTATATTGTGTTATATCTAAGTGTAATTTTTTTTTCCTTTTTCTTCTTTTTCTTCTTCTTATATATATATAAAATGGATTCCAATGTCTCGAGACAAACTCGAGAGAACGGCTGGACCGATATGGCTAATTATGGTCCTGAAATAATTGAAGAATTGGGTGCGTGCAGTTTACCTGTTTGGTTTATTTATTTTTTTAATCGACCTGCCCCATCAAGTGGTGGTGTAGGTGTACGGTGTGTAGGTGTAGTTTCAGGTGTAGGTTGTAATTTTTAGTTGCAGGCGTAGGCGTAGATTTAGGTGTAAATTGTAGGCGTAAACGTACATGTAGGTGTAAAAATGTAGGTTGTAGTAGTAAGTGTAGCTATCTGTGTAGGTTGTAGGCGTAGCTCATTATTTATTCCAGTTCATAGTCAAATGAGAACAACGTGTGTCGGGACAGTTGTGGTTAATTAATAATATAATTTTCACCGTAGTCCGTAGAAGAGCTGCGGCATTTGGCGGAGAAATACCGCGGCCTCGCAGAAAATCGGCTTCAATTGTGTCTTACGAGTGAGAATTGTATGAAATTTAGTAGAAAAATAGATCTAAAAATTATACATATTATTATTATCACTCTGGGACAGAACATAGGCTACTTTTTATCCCGGATATATAGGTCCCGTGGGTAAACTTATCCACGAATGAAGTCGCATGCAACTACTAGTTAAAATATAGTCATTAGGTGGGTGCAGTTACCTATAATTAAATGTTATTTTTCTGTTACTTAATAATAAAGTTAATGCTTTTTCTATATTCTGTCCGCCTGTCTGTCCGCGTGTGTTTGCCCGTGGCATAGTAGCTCCCAAAAGGATGAGCCAATTATGATCTAGTTTTTTTTTTGTTTGAAAGTCGTGATCGCGAGTGTTCTTAGCTATAATTCATCATCATCAGCTCGCTTACTTCTTGAAAATTATAATATCAATGCTTGGATTACTTTAGCTCTCGAAGAACTTATGGTACAGGTAGGTTCGTTTACTTATCTACCAGAGAATGCAAACATATTAATAATACTTTTTACACTGTACACAATATATTATTTTTTATGTAATACACATATTTGTTACGTAAAAAATCTTACACACACGAACACTGGAAAGTTTTTTGTTCCTTTGGCGGGATTCAAACCCGCGACTTCCGGCTTGAGCTACGACGCACTCAACCACTGAGCCGCAGAGGTCAAGCGAGGTATTTTTGCTTGCATGTTTTCTCGTATTGCAGATGTTTTTCAATAATAATTTAACATCAAACGAGCCGATGTACTATCACAAGCGTCAGAATGTATACATGCTCAAATTTCATTGAAATGTAAACGGCTCAGTGCGCAAAAGACTGTAAAATGAAGGTCGGCTTAATCTTATGATGTATGTACGGCCTTTATAAAATAAATAAATAAAAAAGCGTCACTTTGTTTTGTGTTTACATTCATTGAAAAGTTGGGTCTACATTTTAGCACCGACTCTCCCTTATAAAACGAAAAGCACCCGAAAAGATAAATCTTTAATTGCAACTTCCTTATCTGTAACAAGGGTCACGGAGGGTCCCGTATAGACAATCTTATCTTTGGAGATAACAATTTAACCCTTCATCTCAGACGGAGCGTTAAGTATCATCACTTTTGTTAGACTTTTAAGTATTAAGTAATTGGGCGATTAAAAAAGAACATTGGAAATTTTATCAGCTTTTTTAAAAAGTCGCGACCACAAACCAAAATACTATTAGATTGTACAATTTTCATTAGCATTTCATTTTCCGTAATTATTTTAATTAACCATATTCTATAAGAATTTACGTTGAAATGAGATAAAAAATCAGAGTATTTACCCCACCTCCGGCAGATAATTTGCGACCTATGCCGTTGTGATTACGCTTACATCCTACTACTACGAGATGAGAAAGTTTGTGAGGATGGATGGAGGGATGTTACTCTTTTACGCAAAAACTGCAGAACAGATTTCGATGAAATTTGGTATGGTAGTAGTTTAGGTTCTGGATTAAAACATAGGCTGCTTTTTATCCCGAAAAAGTACATCATTCCTGTGGGACACTATAAGTACGCGGGCGGAGCCGCGGGAATAAGCTTGTCAGGCCTAATTTCGTCTTTGGTCACCGTGGTTCCATAGTCAAATTCCCATTGTCCTTTGGTTGATCACCATTATCATTTATCATTTCTAACGGCCTTGAAACACAAGAAACAAAAAGAAATTAATATTTGGACACTTTTCGCTCCAACCCTTAAACTAGGGGATAAAAGTTTGTATGAGACTTCCGCAAATGTTCCACACAATCGTGGACACATCGTATGCTTGTGGTGCAATAAATCGAAAGCTAACTGTAACTATGTAGCTGCTTATCTGTTCCTCTTTCTTTAATATGACATGTCGTTAGGCCTGTAGAATTGAAGCTTGGCTCTACATGAGATCTGATAACTTTTTAACAGTGCTAGTCAGTGATCTCGTCTTGGCATCAATTTCCATGAAAACTTTGTGTTGGGGTTTTGGTTTACGTTTAGATTAAATTACATAGAACAGAGAACAGAGAACAGAGTATTCTGAACACTCAGCAGAAAATACAACAATTAAAATATAAAGATTAAGCATAATATTAAAATTGATCCCAGCGGGCTTAGCATGGCGATTCGAAGAAATAATTTTAAAGAAGAAATATTCGATCCAAAAAACGGTCGTTGCAAAATAGTTCATAATCCATGGTAACAAGGTCGTCAATAGAAGTCAACATTTCTAAATAGCCATATTTTTAAAATGGCTGCCGGGAAATTTTCTATCAAAAATTATCAAATTTTCAAGTAAATGACTGAACGTAAAGAAACTATTTGTGTTGGACCGCCATGATGTGGAGTAGTTGACATTAATGTAAGACTATTTGACATTGAAAAAGATAAAGATTGAAATTAAAGATTGTATTTGAGAACGTTTCTACTTTAGCTGTCAAAAGAGGCCATTTTGTGAGCTCATGCTCGGGAAGAAAAGAAATATTGTTTCTAATAACGACGAAGCATCGACCTTGCTGCCTTGCAATGAGAACTATTTTGCACCGAATAGAATTAATATTTCTTCAAACTGTCATTTTTGTCGATTCTTCGGTGTTTCTAGGGTGCGCATGCTAAGCCCGCAGGAGCAGTATCGTAAATATGTCGCTCAGTTATTATATTGTATATCGCTTTTTTAATGGAGACAAACGAGCGTTTGGTGCACCTGATCACCGCCGATACACGCGTTCGTTTGCGTTTAAAGTAATAAATTTTGAAATACATGGCTTGTCTGTAGGAAATAACGTTTATATCTTGGTTCTAATTAATAATTTAGTGTGTTTTCTGTTTAGATCCAATTTAGACGAATAGCAAACAAAGAGACAACAGCATCCTATAATGCAAACAATTCAAATGTGACGTACCAACAGGCTACAGTGCAATAAAGAAATACTACTTATGACATATCATTATTGTTAATTTGGTAGAGTTTAATCTTTTTGTTTTCGTTAATATTAAATTGGATTTGAACCGTGTACAGTGGGTGTGTGTTCAAAACAAAAATAATTCAACGTGTGTGATCAATATTCGATTCTCTTGCCGTGAATATGAAAGATGCCCTTATATTTTGACTAGATTATCATATAAAATAATTAGCGTTGATTACCGCGCGGCCGATACTGTGCGGCAGTGTCGTGACCTTAATTATTGCGAGCTGTCAGCAAAAGTTAATCGTGTTATTTTTCTGTAAATCACGAGACTTTTTAGTAATATATATATATATTGTCATTATGATTATATACCAACGTTATATTGTAGGTGAAGATCTCGCACCCACGAGAGTTTTTTGTGGTCGCGTTGGCGCGTCAAAACGAAAAATTCGTAATTTGACCTTAAGGACCGCGCAGTGTATCAGGGTTTATTTTTATCCGAATTTAAAAAGAAAAATAAGGCTCCGTTCCCACGAGCGATTTTTTGTGGTCGTGACAGAAGAAAAATATGAGTGTCTAATGACGAATTAACATTCGTACATATTTGACAGCTGAGTTATATTTACAGTGCATTTTTTTATGTCGCGACCAGAAAAATCGCTCGTGGGAACGAAGCCTTATGGTGTTTTTTTTTAATTCGGATAAAAGTTTACCCTGTATACACTGCGCGATCCTTAAGGTCAATTTACGAATTTTTCGTTTTGAAGCTCTATCAGAGGGGGTGCAAGTAATATTTAAAGTTTGTCGTCTCTCTGTAGGTATGTGTTTTTTTTTGCCTCTCCGTGCCTCCGTGGTCTAGTGGTTAGAGCTTGGCTCTCGACTCGGAGGTCGTGGGTTCGATTCCCTCATTGGAACAACATAAAATGTTGGTTCCAAGTTTGGTTAGGACAATGCAGGCTGATCAGCTGATTGTAGATGATCCATGCGTCGGATGGGCATGTAAAAAGTCCTGAGCCTGATCTCTCGCCAGTCGTGTCGGTTATCCGTCCTACTGGGTTATGAGAGTAAAGGATGAGAGAGTGCTCTTGTGTACTGCGCACACACTTGGGCACTATAAAATTACACCTGCGTAACTGGCCTGGTTTCAATAAAACCTGCCACCGTCACCGAAATCAGTGTGGGGGAGTTAGTTTAGTTAGTATATTATGTGTATAATATCTTTGTCATAGTCTGTAGTATCGTACCTCCCAAACGGATGAAACAATTTTGATTTAGTTTTTTTTTGTCTGGAAAGGTGACCCAATCGAGTTCTTAGAACTCATTATGTAGAAGACAACGTAAATATTTAATTTCGGTTTTTAAGTCATCGATGCACGTTTCTGTGGCGAGTTCCTGCAGAAAGGACGAGTGTGGTCGACACTTAACATTGAGTGTCCACAGTTTGTTTGAGCTCAAAGAATCCGCGATTTCTTTCGAACCCTCGAATTCAAGATTTTGAAAGCGTACTTTGTGTTGAATTCATATGAGGCCTATTTGAATAAACGACCCGCGATGTAGACTTAAGAAGATGGAGGAAATGGCTAAAAATGCCCGCTCCGCCGCGCCCGCGTAAATACAGTATCCCACCCAAATTAATGTTTTTTTAATCCCGAGCCTAAACTACGACCACACAATTTCATCGAAATCCGTTCTGTAGTTTTTGCGTGAAAGAGAATCCATCCATCCATCCATCCATTCTCACAAACTTTCACATTTATAACATTAGTAGGATAGAGTAACGGGCAAATTCAGTTTATAATTTTAGCAGTTAATGTACTATCAGGGAATGTAATTCATAAGCAGTAAGTGTTCTCATAATTTGGTTGTATTGTAATGACAGCATGCAGTTACATTACAATTATTCTCAATTTCATATCAGTATGATATCCTACTACTATTTACATGTGAAGTTTGTGAGTATTGATGGATGGATGGATGTTTGTTACTCTTTCACGCAAAAACTACAATACTAATTTCGATGAAATTTGGTATGGTTGTAGTTTAAGCTCTGGAGCCGCGGGTAACACACAATATAAATATAATACGAACAAATGATGACAACCTGCTTATGCTTTAGGTTCCCTGATAGTACCTAAACTAGGTATGATCTATGCTTAATATAATATAAGACTTAATAATAATATTCAGAGTTTAGGTGCTAAATCTAGACAAACCGGCTTACCTTAGAATGTAGGTACCATTATTTAGTTTTCTAGGAAGTGCATAAATTAAAGTTATTAAGGCTTGGACTACATGCACCGGAATCCGGAAGGCCGTAGAAAATCATGAGCATTGAAAATAGAACTTTGCGCTAATTCAATAGAGTTGAAAATTGAAGTGTCAGATCGAGCGAGATCGAGCTGTCATATATGAAATTGACATTTGACTCGACACTCGTGTGTTCAATTCTGAACTCTATTATTTAAGTCCAGAGTTGTATTTTCAGTGTTTTAATTTTCTCCGGATTTCCGGATTCCGGGGCATACAGTCCCAGCCTTAATTACTACAAATCCGGCTACTTATGTTATTACAGTAGTTACATATAATTTATAAACTATACACTACCAAGTACTATTTAGTAATCTGTGACAATACTAAAAATTATATAGCTATACAATGTTTTGTCCTTGTCTTATACGTTGGAAAAGTAGCTTGACAGACAAGGACAAAACATTGTATAGCTTATACACTGCATACATATTTTTACTAGTAACTGTAAATAGGAATGTACTTTATGTTATGATGTTTGTGAATCAACTCAAATATCTATACATAGTGTATTTTTCAACTGGGCATGGTACGCGTAAACTCTTAACTATAGTGAATAGCGAAATCATTTGTGGATGTTATCAAAAATGTAATGAAGCAGTTCGAATTTTTATCAAAATCCGGCTCGCAACTCATTTGCGGTGTAGGTTATAGGTTATAGGTTATATATAGGTTATTATAGGTTATATAGGTTTATAGGTTTCCTTTTAAATCCTTAAATCCTTATAGGTTTCCTATAGGGATTTCGTTTACCACGCCCACATGAAGCACTCACCCTGTATACCTGCGAATACGTAAAGCAAAAACGTTGTACGAATTATGCGAACGGAGGACTATGCAATTTGGTACAGTTAACGTTTATATTAAGGAGGCGGACTGCACTTATGTTTTTTTATAATACATTAAAATAATAAAAATAGCGTTACACACATTACCTCAGATCACTATTTACTTCTTAAATTTTTTTAATACACATTTTTTCAAACGTTAAAGTTTGTCGTGGGACAAAATGTACATTTTGACGTGATAACGTCTTATAAATCGATGGATCCGGCTGCACGCACGAAAAAACATGACTCATGCGTTACCTGTTACCCGCTACCAAGTACCAGCGTTACCTCGCATTGCCTTTACCTCATTATTATTATTGTTGTTGTTGTTGCTGTTGTTGGTGTTGTTGTTGTTGTTGTTGACGTTGACGTTGTCACGTTCAACTATCGTCAGTAAACCGACTTTACAGACAACCGGTTTTTTTTATTACGTCTCTAAGGCAAAAGAACACTTAAAACTCAAGTCACTAAATTCAAACTTAAAAATTATATGACTTATGTGGGAAATTCGACCGCTGAGCGACCACATGAACTTTAACTGTGCCAAATATCACTACTTCGCCGTTCGCACAATTCTCGTCAAACTGTACCCACTGATAGTATTTTCTTCACCTATAATGTGAATATTACTAGTATATTTTTTCTCGTAAATTAAAAGCAAGCCGAGTTTATCTTTGCAATGTTGTCAACATTCAAAATCGCAAAGAAATAAAGCAAAATAAAATACAGCTGTATTATTATACAGATTTAATATCCTTATTTACAAGTTCAATCCTTAGGCCGCTGCCACGAATTGCGCGGTGAGCGGCGCGGCAACGGCACGTCGCGTCGGTTGGCAGTGACAGCAGCGGCAGCAGCGCAGTCGGGCGCCATATTCACCGCTTGACAGAAATGCACTCCTTGGGGGCGCCAGCGCGCGTCGCTTCAGCTGCCAATGTCCGCCGCCGCGCCGCTCACCGCGCAATTCGAGGCAGCGGCCTTAAAGTAGGTAAAGAAAATCTCTTGATTTACTCTTCAAATCTTCAAAAGTAACCGACAATGTGACAAATAAGATTGCTTATAATAAATCGTTGTATGGGAATATAAATTTTATTCGGTTTAGGGTTCCATAGTAATATAAGGAACCTGTAAAGTTTCACTCTGTCTGTTCGTGTGTCTGTCCGCCACATACTTCTGTATTCCTACTAATATTATAAATTTGAAAGTTTGTGACGACGGATTGATATATTAATGGATATATGGATGCATGTTTGTTAATCTTTCACGCAAAAAATACTGAATAGATTTCGATGAAATTTGGCGTGGCAGTGGCTTAGGCTCTGGATTAAAACATAGGCTACTTTTTATCCCGAAAAAGTACAGTGTTCCCGTGGGTTACCCGATACTATATTATCGCGGGCGGAGCCGCGGGCAAAAGCAAGTTCTGATTTAAAACTTTTCAATGAAGTTTTAATATTAACAGTTCCATACACTTTTTAGTAGCCTATACACAAAACACGTACGACACAGTTTAGGACTCAAAATTTGAGGAGCGTTTACAATTTGAGTGACGTTTCAGTATTCGACCGTTCCGTTTCGAATATGATTGAAGATTTTATACCTTAGAAAGTGGGTAGCTTTCTAAGGTATCAAATGTTTGACGACATTATATAGTTATGCGTAACTGCGCGTGGCATAGGTTCAGATAAAAATAAACACCAGATACTAGTTCTAGGCATTCTATAGATCTAGTCACTATTGACACTGGATTAGAACTTGTTGTGTGACATTCCTGATGTCATCGCCTGCAAATTACACAGACATACACACAAACACACAAACATAAGCGTTGATTACTTTATAGGATACGCAGAGGATTTCTACGCCGAAGTTTGTTGATAACAAATCGTGTTATTTTATTTGCAATGGAAAGTTTTACTCATTTTTACTAGCTTTTGCCCGCGGCTCCGCTCGCGTTAATAATCTTTTTTTGGACAAAAGGTAGCCTATGTATTAACCCAGAGCCCAAAGGTATGTATAACCATATGGTTATGATTTAGGAATATTCCTAAATCATTTGAACAGTCTCAACCCCAAAGTCTCCAAGCTTTGTAACTGCGGTCTCTCCTGTATAGGGCAAACTAAAAGATCCATCAACACCCGCGTAAAGTAACACATCGCAGATGTTAAACACCGTCGCAACAATAAATCTGCAATTTGCGAACACACACTGGATCAACCTCGCCATTACATAAGATTTGATAAGCCACAAGTACTGGCAAAGGAACACCGTTATCGCCCAAGAATGATATGCGAGGCTTAGCTATAGAAATTAAAAAGTACCCTAATTTTAACCGAGAAGATGGCTGGGTGCTGTCATCTAGTTGGGATCCAATAATTACCAAAATAAAATTTAATTTAAAATCACCGCGGCATCAAGATACTGTTAGAATGTTTTGCGTGGATCGGAACACAAATAATAATTGAAGAATCTTCGGGTAGTTTGAACAACTTCAACAAATAGGACAATTGACACCTCGGTCCTCCCGCGACCACGGCTGCTGGAAGGTGGCCGAAACGTCGGGAAAAAGAGTGCACCGCGACACAATCCGTAAGTGTTCAAAGCAATAATCTATACTAATATAATAAAGAGGAATGCTTAGGTTTTATGGGTCTTTTGCCTTAAATAAATGGGATTTGATTTTTGGTATTTTTAAATTGGAATCGTCATTAGTATATTATTAAATATATTATTAATACATGAAGCAAAAACTTTCAGCACAGTTTTACGAAAATTGTGCGAACGGAGGAGCATAATATTTGGAAAAGTTAAAGTTTATGTAGAGGAAGGTATGCACAAAGCTAATATTTTTTAAATAATGCTTAGAAAAACATAAAATGAATAAAAATAAGAACAACACACACTGCCTCAGATTATTAACATACGTTACCGTGGTTTTGATAGATACATTTTTGTTACACGTTGACTTTGACGAACTGTCAAAACATTTACATTTGTTTTTAACTTTTCCCGACTACAGCAAAGCCGGAAGGTATGGTAATGATTATGTATGATGTGTCAATAGCTTCTTATAATGATTCGGGTAACTTAATATATCAGGTTACAGTTTTTAACTTAATGTGATTATTTCTATCTTCAAAGTTATAATATGAATTACTAGCTGTTGCCCGCGGCTCCGCCCGCGTAAATACAGTATCCCACGGGAACACTGTGTTTTTTTCGGGATAAAATGTAGCCTATGTTTTAATCCAGAGCCTAAACTATAACCATGCCAAATTTCATCACAATCCGTTCAGTAGTTTTTGCGTGAAAGAATAACAAACATCCATCCATACTCACAAACTTTCACATTTATAATATAAGTATAATATAAGTATGGGCGAATTTAAGACCACATGGCGAGTTTACACCCATACCCCCTTACTAACAAAAGTAAGCAATGCATTGTTTTGTCCTTGGCTGCCAAGCAACTGTTTCCACGTATCAGACAAAGACAAAACATTGTATAACTTATCCACTGTTTAAATATCTCTATTAGTAGAGGGGGGATTGTGTACTAAGGGCCAAAAAATATAAAACTATTCAAGACACAAAAATTTTACAATCTCACCCTTTCAAACTATAAAATCTGTGAATAGAGCGTCATCACTGTATTCTCGACATAATGACGTGCTCGAACTTGGCCTTACGGCATAATGAAGGTTGCAAGCGATTAACGACCCGTTTCAATAACCTATCTATCTGTAATACCTATCTATCTGTAACTATTTGTTAAAAGGTTATTGTTGGGGAGCGAAAGAGCAGACAGATCGCATGGTAAGCGATTACCGCGAAAAGAAAAACTGAATGTGATAATAATAAAGAAGTGATACTGAATGTGATAATAATAAAGAAGTAAATCGACCTCTGTGCTTCAGTGGATAGCGCGTCGTCGCTCAAGCCGGAGCTCTCGGTTTGAATCCCGCCGAAGGAACAAAAAGTTTTCTGTATCCCTGGGTCACGGATGTGTATTAAATATGTGTATAATGTAAAAAAAAATATAGTATAAAATAAAAGTATTAAATATACTTCCCGTTATCTGGTCCCCGTGACACAAGTTCTTCGAGTACCTTACCACGGGGCCATATTGACGTAGTTTGAAGCGTCCTTAGATAGAAAAAAAATTGTAATAATTATTTTATGCTATTTCTATGGGAATGAATCCGTCGGCACGAATAGGCTGACTCGGCCGGAGGAACACTACGACCGAGGAAGAGCATATGAAAAAACGCTCGCTTCAATATATCGAAAACGCACTTGTGTTCCACCAGTGACTGTCATTGTCATTGAGAGCCCTCTAATTTGTAAGGCGTTTTACTAACGCCCGAATACTGAGCGGTAGTTAAACTAAGTGACGCTCAAGTCACATGCTGTCCTTGTCGTTTCGGCTGGCGGAGACAGCGACGGCCTGTGAATAGGAGGCCTCTTAATTTTTATTAGCGTATTAGCGTATTCAGTATTCGGCCGTTAGCGTTATTTAAACACACCACCACACATGTAGGCTTCTACTACGATTCTTCTACTACGATTATAAATGTGAAAGTATGTGAGGAGGGATGGATGGATGTTTGTTACTTGTCACGCAAAAACTACTGAACGGATTTCGATGAAATTTGGTGTGGTAATTTTGGCTCTGGACTAAAACATAGGCTCCAGAAAAAGCACAGTATTCCCGTGGGATACCCAACACTATATTTACGGGAATACTATAGTTTTTCGGGATAAAAAGTAGCATATGTTAATCCGGAGCCCAAACTACTCCCATATCAAATTTCATCGAAATCCGTTTCGTAGTTTTTGCGTGAAAGAGTACCAATCATCCATCCGTCCATCCATCCATCCTCACAAACTTTCACATTTACAATAGTAGTACGATTAATTTCTTAATCAACGTTATACAAAGGAAAAAAGTTTTACAGCAAATACATAGGCCATAAAATATGTTCTTAAGCTTTTAAACGTCTTGATAAAGTTTTTTCATCTGCAGTATACTTTTGTTGAGCTAATAAAATGTATTTAAATTGTTTTCGGTGCCGAAGTTACTATAACGCTGGGACTGTATTGTTATGATCCATAATCCGGAACGCCGGAGAAAATTCCGACCGCTGAAAATAGAACTCTGCATTAATTCAATAGAGCTGAAAATCGAACACTCGACTCTGTTAGTGACTCGAGCGTCGAGTTGTGAAAGTTGACATTGACATTTGACTCGACGTTCGATTTTCAACTCGATTGTATTTTAGCCCAGTTCTATTTTAGTGTTCTGAATTTTCTCCGGCTCTGAATATAGCCCCAGCCTAAGCGTCAGTTCACATCGCGAGGCGACGCAGCGCGCATTTTCTAAGGTTCAAACTACACTTAAAGATACACGTTTCATTGCAAGAGTTCGAATGCTGAATGCTCTTGCGGTGAAATGTCAAATGTGTATCTTTTTGTGTAGTGAATAAGGTTTATTGTTTATCGCTATTTTTAAAAGTGTGCGTTTTTATATTTGTTTTTCTAAATATCGTGAGATGTAAAAATATAACATATATTTCATTTTAAACCATGTAAACACAATTTGTGAACTTTATTTATATTAAACTGGTATTAAGGAATATATTAAGGATTATCTTAATACTGGCAATACTTTAAATTGATAGTTAAAAAAATCATAAAATATTAAAAAACTTTGTCTTAGTTGCGACTATTAGTTAGCCATGAAATTTTTTAAAAAATTTATTATTACTAGTAACACTTTCACAATTCACAATAGGGCAGCAAGATGGCGACATAATATGATTTATTTTAAAATGTTTTAAATATTTGACGTATTAAGTACATGTCAAATTGTTCGGACATAACATTTCATATGTAAATATGAAATGTTATCTCCGAAGTTTTTTAAATTCTTTTCCGATGCATTGTGACACCCAATAACGACTCAAACCGTCATAATGTTTTTAATAGTCGGAGAAGTATGCACTAGCGCTTGACCTTGACAACTGACGGGTCGTTCGAACAAACTGAGCCGATATGTCTCAGTATGATTTACTTCACTTTTCATGCGCGTACCCGGTTTCTAGGCATTTTAGTCTAAGGAGCTTGGGTCGTGTTTTTAGGGTTCCGTAATAATTAAGGAACCCTAATAATTTCACTCTGCCCGTCCGTCCGTCTGTCTGTCCGCCGTTTTCCCAGCTTCTGTAATACCTTTATGGCAATAACTTTTGAAGTAATTCAAAGAAAACCTATTTCACGTTGATAGTTACGGAATCCTCCTTTGACATATCGTAACATGCTCTTGGTTAATTTAGGCTATTATTTTATATATTAATTGTATTTTGCTGCAACTGTAGTCACACTATGAACGAAACCAACTTATTGTGTCATACATTTTTCCAGTAATATGTTATAGAAAATATTTCTCTTTGTTTTATAGTAGGTAATAGTCTTTAGATTTTATTAACCACAGTGGGTCTAAAGTTTTAAATACTTCAATGAACTCTAATAAATATTCTTTAGACCACGTGCCATTTTTAGAGTTCCTTACCCAAAGGGTAAAAACGGGACTCTATTACTACGACTTTGCTTTAGTCCGTCTGTCGCCAGGCTGTATCTATACCTTCCTATACCGTGATAGCTCGACAGTTGAAATTTTAACAAATGATGTAGGTATTTCTATTGCCGTTATAACAACAAATGCTAAAAACAGAATAAAATGAAAATTTGAGGCTTATATATACAACAAACGTCATTTTTTCCGTTTTGTACGGAACCCCTCTTCATGACTTGCACTTGACCTGACTATTTTACACTTGAATTTTATTACCGTTCAGTCCAATTGTATTACTGTTCAGTCCAACCGTTCAGGTCAGAATTAATGTTGCCAACTTAGATGTTTTACAAAGTTTTACTACTAAATTTAGTATTTTATTCCGTCTTTAGTAGGAATTTATTTGTTAGTAGTGGTTTTGTAGAAAATAGCTAGACATTAATCATAATATTCAAAATGGCCTGCTACTATGAGCTATTATAACACCTTATCATAATAGCACATAGTAGCACGCGTCCGTAAGTCGCATAAAACTACCGATTTAATTTCTATATACGTAATATATCTTTAGTAGGAATTTATTTGTTAGTAGTGGTTATGTAGAAAATAGCTAGACATTAATCATAATATGCAAAATGGCCTGCTTCTATGTGCTATTATGATACTATATCATAATAGCACATAGTAGCACGCGTCCGTAAGTCGCATAAAACTACCGATTTAATTTCTATATACGTAATATTTTCTACTATATATTTTTAATTTAACGGTAAAATTTTCAATTAAATATTAAAACAAAAAATGCAGTGGTTTTTTGTAAACACAAAATCCCTAAAAACAGTTTTAGGTATCCCTAAGCTTAGTAGCTTTTTTATAGTTATCGGTACTCTTTTAGTAGTTTTTAGTAGAAAACGACGCGAGTTTAGTAGTTTCGCAAAAACAGAGTAGGCAACACTGGAACGAATTGCTTCAGTCCATACGGCCGACTGATGCGATCTCGAAATTGCACACAGACGATACGATTTTGCATCCGTTCAGGCCGAAATGAAGGAAAACAGGACCGTGTGTGTCGAGAGTCGCAGCCATCGGCCGCACACGGCACGTCTAGTGGTAGCAATTAAAAATTTAATTTACAAAAAAAAAATGAAATTGTTGTAAAAAAATTTTCTAATGAATAATGAATTATGTTTAACACAACAAAACAGTTGTAATAAAAAAAAAAAACTGCGTACAAAATACAAAATTGCCAACGTTTAATTAATTAGATTTGACATACATTGTGACATAAGGGAGATAATAATAGCATAAAAGCGGCCATTTTGTGCACGATGTGCATTTAAAATGGCGGACGTGTGTAATGACGCTGAGCTGACCATAATTTTGAGGGTTCCGTACCTACCCAAGGGTAAAAACGGGACCCTATTACTACGACTTCGCTGTCTATCCGTCTGTCTGTCACTAGGCTGTATCTCCTTAACCGTGATAGCTAGACAGTTTAAATTTTCACAGAAGGTGCATTTCAGTTGCCGCTATGACAGCATATACTAAAAAGAGAATAAAATAAATATTTTATTCCGTTCATACGTCTGGCTCACATACAACAAACGCGATTTTTTTGCCTTTTGTACGGAACCCTCTGTACACGAGTCCGAATCGCACATGGCTGGATTTTACTCTATTCACTGTGATACATGATGACAGATTAGATTTTTATTTCCAGTATAAAACAGTCTGTGATTTTTATTATATACGCAAAATAAAATACGTGTGCGCAGACGGGCCACAAGTCTAGTTCCCTATAGCCGCTATTAAATGTAGCCTATGTCCTTTTTACCTATACCAAGGATAATAATATTAGGTAAGACATAACTTCATTTAATAGGTCGTGCTTTATTATAAGAGCGTCTTTGACCTAGGTCCTAGTAACAGTGTTCGTGACAGTCCGTCCCACTATCACACTCCTTAAAAGGCCCTTGAAAGAGCACTACTAATATGGTATTTATGTTTTTTATGTATCTTCATTTAATAATTGGATATTATATTATTATATTATTATATTTTGACAACCCTGACAAAATTCGGATCGTTCTTTAAAGTTGTTCCTCGGTACGTAAGTATATTTTTACTCTGTGCCGCAGTTCCCGTGGCGCCGCTGCCACATCTTAAAAAAGAGGAACATATAAACAGCTACATAGTTAGCTTTCGATTTGATTGCACTACTACAAGCGTACGGTGTGTCCACGATTGTGTGGAAAAATTGTGGGCCGTTGAAGGGGACGTCAAATTTTCAAATTTGAATCGCTTTCGATCGTAAGTTGTTACTTCTGTAGGTAAGTTTTCTTACTCTTTTCCGATACACTAGGATTTGTGCCACTCCCGCCCGCGGCGGTGAACACGGCAGCTCCTGCGGCGCGTGTGCATGGGCGCTTATAGGTCCGTCTGTGCGCAATCTCAGGAACAAATAATTATAGTAATTGTATGTTAAAATGTCCTACCGAGCAGCCTAAAGTTCAACAAGTGCCATTTGCCAAATGCTGGTATCACTTTCAATACAATATTATTTATGTGCCAAGCCCGCATTTGTACCCCTAGTGGGCGTGGGATACTTCAAAATTATCTATAATCTTCATCAACAGTGGGAGAGCCGTATGGGATGGGTGATTCCACGGTTTTACAGAGAACTGGTGTGAAATAACGCTTTGTGTTTCGTCAGGTTACAGAAGACTCAAGTATTTTTAAAAGTTAGTTACTTCTGCTGTTATGGGCTTGTTATCGCTCTCGTATATAATATAGACTTTCAACTTACCATCAATTCATTATAAATTAATCATCCTGTTATCATAAATTGACCGAAAGTCGGTATTCTACTACACTATTTTAGCACATTTAAAAATCCCAACACAGTCATTTTGTAATTACATTGACTACAATTCACAAATAAATCGAGTACAAAGACAGCTGTCGCTTGACATTTGTACGATCCAGTGTTGCCAATTATTGTCAGTTAAGGCGCGTCTCCTGCTCGCGTTTTTTTTAAACGTGACACAAAATCAACGAAATTGGAGCGTGGCTATGCACATTTGTGTACGCATACACAATGTTTTTGTCTTCCGAGACGGACGGAAAACATTCCCCGCGCGGGTAGGGAGGGGAAGGCAAAAAAAGTGATTTGTGCATAAAATAAATATTTTTGTGATATGACATCCCCACATGTCAAAGTGAAAATAACGGTTGACGGTTCGTTTCGAGTCAAATTGGAGTCTAGTCTATAAATATAAGACAATACTGTTTCTATGGATAAGTGGTTCGCTCAATCTACAATCAAGATTCGATACAAATATAATTGCATCACGGTGAAATTCATCGTTTGACGTTTGTTTGAAGTTTAGTAGAATACCATTTCGCTGTTTGATAGGACTCAGACTGTATCGAACGAGTATCGAAGCTGCATTATTGTTGGATTAAAATTGCAGAATCCACCTTCAGGTGATTCACCAGCTCGTTAGTTTGAAAATAATTTATTATAGCACAAGTTTTGAAGGTTAAAGAAAATGATAAAGTACTTGATAAAAGGTAGATCCTTTTGCTTCGCTCTTCTTAGGCTTTAAGCCTACTACACACCTAACGTTTTGACGTAACGATTTAACGGTGCAAGTCAAACTGTGCAGTTTTATCATGTGTATGACAAATCAAAGCGAATTATCGTAACGATTTGTCATACCTTTGACGATCTGTGGCTCAGTGGTTCAAGCCGAAGGTTGCGGGTGTGAATCAATGAAAGTGTATTATTTAATAAAAATCTTAAATATTATGTATAGTACAGTCTAAAGTATGTATGGGAGAACAAGGTAACGCTAAAAATAGTTTGACGACCACTGTGGCTCAGTGATTAGCGCATCGGCGCTCAAGCTGGAGGTTGCGGGTTCGAATCCCGCCGAAGAAACATAAATTATTCAGTGTTCATGGTTCATGGATGTGTATTATATTATAAAAATCTTAAATATAAGTATAGTGAAAAAAGTATTAAATTTATTTCCGTTGTCTGGTACCCGAAATACAATTCTTCGGGAACTTACCACGGGACCAGATTCAAGCGTACATAGATAACAAAAAAAAATAGCTACACACAATATGTAAAACTGCAGAGACTCTAGCCAAGTTGCCATCTTTAATTACGAGGACAAAGTTCGAAAATAAAATTGTATGGGACTTGAGGATGCTTACATCGTAAAAGTATTAACAGACGTAAGGATTTGGTCCGGAGCAGACCAAGGATTAGGTTACCAATATAAGGGTTTCTCCCTAAAATTAGGGAAAAAAAATCCTTTTTTAAGGTTATTTTTAGAGGTTTACATTTTCTTGTTTTTAATTAAATTAAGCTATTGATCGATATAACATCGAAAAGCAATTTGAAAAGTCAACCTGTAGAAAATAAACTATTTGAAGTATATTTTAAAACGGACAGAATAATATTACAGAACATATATTTCTTATTATTTATTAATTTACTAATTAAAAAATAGTTTATTTAAGTTTTGGGAAGAAATATTTTTGAGAGTTGGAACACTGAACAAAAATTGGAATGCACTGTAAACAGTACTCTGTGATAATACAATAGAGCTGAAAATCAAACACACGAGTAGTGTCGTGCTGTCATAATGGTCCGCTCCAAACCAAATCTGTACGTGTGTGAGCAACGTTAAGTGACACAGCGATGCTTATGTCCTTTAGCGAGCCGTTCTTGGCTTTTACCTGATAAGTGCATTTTATAACGTGTGAACGTTGAGTTTGGCGATGGCTTGACGATCACGCTTCGAATTCTAGAAGTCCAACTAACAAAAACATCTTTTTTCCAATATTTATTATCATAGGTGCACAGAATCCGCGCTATACAAGAGCTTTGAAACATTCGAGAAGGGTCCAAAGGCGCGCCCTTTGGAATTTATCCACTCTCTAAACTAGGGTCGCTAAAAATGTTAGACACCAGCTTGGATATTTGGGGATATTTAACCAACAAGCGTCCGCTGACCAACAAAAATGAATAAATAATAATCAAAGGTTAAAAACTATAACCCGACTACGTAAATTATATAGCCCATGCTGCCCGGGCCATTGTTAACACCTCGTTCGCTAAAAATCGGATCAGTAGGTATTTTCGTCGTGTTACAATGGTACAAACATATATTGTATACATAGATCGTACGTTCTCTGCCAAAATCATTTCCCTTCGAAAAATATATTAACTGTTGTAGTGTCTCATGGACACGGTAAGTTGTTTATGAACACGCAGAAAATGCCCTCAAAATGGCGGCGTTTCTTCGTTCTCGCGATTTGTCACAGTCCATAATTAACGTAATCGAATAATTATTTGACACTATAGCTATAATGTGATTATTGATTTAAAGACACGCGTGAGATTGCATATGTAGCTGGAACACCAAACTGTTTCAACAAAAGTCAAAATGAATTTTTTTTATTCAAAATTAGTATATTTATACACTTTCTGAATGTCACTCTACATTACGCCTAGCACCGGATCGGGAACTAGCCCGGTGAGAAGAGGGCCGCCATCTCTTAGCAAAAAGATGGAAAATTGCTCTTCTAAAAGAAATGTACTTACATTTTACATTGTAAACTTAAATCTATGTTAAATGTAACAAAAGTTAAAAGTACACAAGTACATAGAGACAGAAAGACAAGAAGATAGAGACAGTGTGCAATCGTTAACAAAATTCATTGGATAATGGATATTCATCATGATTGAGCCATGCTTCGGCATAAATGGGTCGGCTCGAACGGATGTTTTCTTTACGGGATAGACATTCCATAAAAAAGTATTTCATCGGACTACACAATCTTTTCAGATTTGACAACCCTAGCCAATGGCTCAGAGATGGTTTAAATGAACATTCTACGCCCTTCAGAATATGTAGGGCGTTGAAGGTGTTTACGTAAACAGTACGAGTTTACTAATGCTTACGATACTTAGGGCGTGTATCACAATATTCTGATGCCATTATAATC
The DNA here is from genome assembly GCA_037179445.1 of Phengaris alcon alcon. Taxonomy (NCBI): domain Eukaryota; kingdom Metazoa; phylum Arthropoda; class Insecta; order Lepidoptera; family Lycaenidae; genus Phengaris; species Phengaris alcon. The sequence goes on along the minus strand of JAYRCH010000046.1, from coordinate 1,290,205 downwards.
TGATATATCCCACTAATATTATAAATGTGAAAGTTTGTGAGGATGGATGATCCATCCATGATGGATGGATGTTTATTACTCGTTCACGCAAAATCTACCGAATAATCCGATTTCGGTGAAATTTGGTGTGGTAGTAGTTTAAGCTCTGGATTAACGCATAGGCTACTTTTTATACCGAAAATGTATAGTGTTTCCGTGGGATAATGTATTTACGCCGACGGGGCCGCGGGCAATAGCTAGTCTTCTGATAAGTGCCATATAGTTTATTTGCATGCTTTGTCTCTGTCGCCCAATATAAAGTAAGCAGCGACAAAACATTCGAATAAGCTATCCGACAGAGACCGACACTTATTAGTAGATTGTGAAACAGGGCTTCACAGTACGATACATAAGGGGCAAACGAGCAAATGAATCGGCTGAAAGAAGTGATTACGTGTTGCGGCCTTAAATTAACTTTTCAATATTATAAGAAGCATTATATTAATATCGTAATATATAAATATAAAACTTGAGAGGTGTCAAGGGACACCCGGATGGAACGAAGTTCCTTTCGATTAATTAGTGAAGGAATTGTAATACAATTTAAATTTTTTTTTTAAGTTATAACAATATTTTTTTTATTATTAACAAATATAATGTAACATAAACTTAATCAGTGGGCTCAATTTTAGTAATAATTGAGAGAGAGAGAGAGAGAGAGAGAGAGAGACAGACAGACAGAGAAACACGCGCACGCCTCACGGCTTACAACTATAGCAAAAAGTGGCGTTACAGTCTTAATTTTTTCCGTCTAGCCCTCTTTCGCAACGCGCGATAAGGTTATATATCGTTATCGTCGCGATATCGTTCCAATAATAAAATGTATTATTATAAACTTTTAAAACATTCAACAGTCACAAATATATTATCAAAACTTTGCTATTTGTCGTCACGACAACCACCACTAATAAGTGGCACACATCACAATTCTCAAAAACTTTAACACGAAATTTGAAAATAGACGTCCCTTCGACCGACGACGGAGCCGGCCGACGGAGCCGGGCAAAACTTTACGGGATTTTTTCCACTGGGAGTTTCGTGCACACGCACACATTCACTGTATGCTTGCAGTAGTGCAATCAAATCGAAAGCTTAGCGTAGCTGTTTATCTGTTCCATCTTTTTAAACTATGATAATAGGGCTCGTTTACCATTGATTATTTGAGTAGAATGCAACCGATATATTTCTTAACAATCATAACTGTACGGTCAAACCGCAATCCGAGTAAAGCGATACGGTTGTCGATATGTGATCGGAAAGTATCGACATTCTTGTTATCGTAATGGTGTAACGTTAGCGCCCACACTTGCGGTTTAGTGTTGAGCTCCATCGATTTCATTTCGAATACAAACAGCGTTAATATACTTTGAAATATTCCGTACATTTATTAGGTATCAGTTTTTTTTTAATGTATCCATAACTCACATAACGGGATTATCGAAAGTTACAAAATGGAAAAATTTAAAAAATAATATTACATTTTACTGTACCATTTTGATATAGTCAGTAGTAGTAATTGATCTAACAATATAATATGTATCAAACAATTGAACGGATTGCGCTAGACAAGACAATATTTACAAGACAATATTTACATATTAAGCTATTATCCTTAAAATAATGTAACGGCGCGGTTGCACGAAAATTAAAATTAATATAAACAAATGCGAATACAAGGGAAAATATTGTAGCTGGCGTGCAGAGAGGAGTCATTGAAGTTTAACCTCTATAACTATACAATCAAGAAGTTTTCTTTCCTTTGAAGTCATATCAAATCCTAAAAAACATTGAAATTATCGCCATTAGTTCATCGTTACCAATCAAGATGGCATGAGTCTAAGATGAGCCTAATTTAGTGAAGTTTAGTGAAGTAAATAATTCGTTTAGATTGGAGCATTGCCTTCTAGGCACGTGTACGGTTATTACGGTTATCTTTGTTATCGATAAATTAATTTCACTTCACTAATTATTATTTTTATTTTTTAGATATACTCGTATGTATCAATTTTAAGTATGTTATTTAATATGATTTCTATCACACGAACTGTTTGTTGTGCAAATTACAGCTTATACCGAAAGATACACAGTACAATATTGAAAATTGACGTTTATTTTATCTTGTGGGGGGGGGGGGGGGGGGGGGGGGCTGGGCATGGCTACGCCCATGGGACGATGGAGGTAACTCGAGCGAATCTGGGTTGCATATGGTGTAACCTTTCAAGAAGTCGTACTGTTGAATCCTTAAAAGATTCTTAAAATTAAAGGCCCCTTTAATCACAAGCTCATAAATACTGTGTTTGGCAGAATGACAACATCCGCGTGTGATTTGCGAGCCTCTGATTTAAGAAAGCGTTCGAAAAATCGTATTTATTAAATTTACATTTTTAAAATCATTAGATATCCATAAATTTTTAATCGTGGGAGAGCCATGTTTCGGCACTAACGGGCTCAAGCGGAGAAATACCGCGGCCTTACAGAAAATCAGCGTGAAATAACGCTTGCTTTGTGTCTCGCAGAGTGAGTTAGGTTATCAGATTTTAAGGACCAGGAACGCAAGTACACAGTCTGGTGTTGCTACTCGCAAAATAAAAATTTACATTATTAAAATCATTAGATATCCATACATTTTTAATCGTGGGAGCGCCATGTTTCGGCACTAACGGGCTCAAGCGGAGAAATACCGCGGCCTTACAGAAAATCGGCGTGAAATATAACGCTTGCTTTTTGTCTCGCAGAGTGAGTCAGGTTATCAGATTTTAAGGACCAGGAACGCAAGTACACAGTCTGGTGTTGCTACTCGCAACACCAGACTGTGTACTTGCGTCTATGGGCAGCGATAATCACTTATCATCAGGCGATCCGTGTGCTCGTTTCCTGGTCCATATAAAAAAAAGAATTATAGAGTTTATATATAATATAATATAATATATATAAGATTAGATAGAGTGATTCAAGAGGAAGGTTTATAATAATATGTTTTTATATGTAACATTGCACCCGTGCGAAGCCGGGGCTGGTGGCTAGTCTAGTATAATTTAATAGTACCTGGGTAACCGAGATCTTCTCGGAACTCTAGGAGATTTAAAAAAATTAAAATAATCACAAAAATATTTACTTATCTGACCGGGATCCGAACCCACCATATTCTGAATTTCCGAACAACGCAACATTTTTTACATACACATACCAAACTGCCAATCGGATTGACGTATTGGAAAAAAAATTGGAGTCGAAATTATGCACGGCGAAATTAACATATTATATTTATAACTTTGAAACGCGCATTTCCTCTGGGATGAGACCTAGGTCTCATCCCAGACTAGGTCTCATCCCAGACCCTAGGTAGTCCAATACTCCTCCCTGCTTACTATGTTTCATGGAAATACTTGCAGCCGTTTCCGATATTCTGATTACATTTATACATATACAAGATTAGCTCGTTTAAAGTATAAATATTACAATATAATATTGTGTTAACCTAGTTATAATAACACAAAAGCTTAATATCGCTAAGTATCGAATATCACCTGTGTCATTAATCAGGGGCTTAGTATAACACTACAAAATTTGGCTTGTTAACAGTGAGCGATGGCTCTGCAACATGAATTAGTTCGTTTATAAATTAGCAAGGGTCAACTATTTATACTATACAGTCCGTTCAGGGTTATTTTACCTCTGATAGGACCTTTATGCCGACGCATAAGGATCATTCTAATAGAAACTCCAGGGTAAAGTAACTCTGAATGGCACAGTAGTCAAAATGGCTTACTTTATTTGGCTAATGTCATTAAGCACTTGTTTTTTGCACTGTGCAGTGAATCATCAGTGCAAATGTCATAATGGCTTACTTTAGTCTAACGAACTAATTCTTATGTGAACACAGATTATGCGTCATTGGTCAATTTTGACATTTGCACTGATGACTCACTGCAAACATAATAAAGCGAATAGACTATACATACATACATGATACATCCATATTCCATACAAACATTTTATTTCCTACAACATAAACTATTCGCGTGGAATCCCGATGACAGGGGAAATTGCATCCAAAAGGCATCTATGAACAGAAATTCTATTACACGCGATTTATTATAATGGATATGCCAGGATGAATTCAACCGTATTACTATAAGAGTAAGGTCGATTGTGATTTTTAAGTAAATAGAGAATGCCAGGCTAAATTCAACCGTATTCTTCTAGTAATAAACCAATGGTTTTGTTTGTTGTATACGTAACGCTCACAATTCTCTTTATTCTTCAGATACTTCGTATTGGAGTTAATGAATTAATTACAATAAATTCGACAATTCAGTAAACTTACAATTTTATTTTTCATGTCAAATGAGGCTTACAAAATCGGCAATTCACTTGAAACCCCTCTGCTGGCCATATTAAGTGAATCGTACTATGAAACATCAACTTTTGAAGAAGTTACTCGTACAGTGACTTCTAAAAATTCTCTTAATTTTCAGTCAAGCCATTATTATTATGTTTAGCATTTTACACAATAGTTCTATTGAAAACTGTCAAAATAGAATTTACTGAAATGTCAGAAGTAACTGTAAATGTGCGTATATACGGGCAATTTTCGGGCAACAATCGCTCGGATACAAGGATGGATCAATCTGGAGCAGTTAGAGCGATGTGGGGCAATTTAAAAAAAAAACGGCATTTGTTACGAGAATATTGCTCCATATATTCCATATTGCTCAATTTCGCTGATACGAATTGCCGATTTTTTTTCAACTGAATTGCTCATGTATGAATAGCTAGACGTATTATATTATGCTCGTATATGTCTAGTTTTTTGGAGTTGCTCCTTATAGCTCATCTTTGCAAAAGATTTTCTCAAATTCCTGTTTTTTACCGTTGCCGTAAATTGCTTGATATTTTGTCACATCTCAATTGACCATAATTGCCCATGATTGGTCAATTTTTGTTGCCTATGTAAGTGCACCATAACAAGAGCAACTTCATCAAAAGTGTTTCATTGTACGATTCAAATAATGTGGCCATTTTAGACCTCCAGCAGGTTTAAAATGGCCACATTATTAATGACCATAATATTCAATAGAAATAGAATAGAATTTGATTGCCAGCGACCTGCTAATTTTTTGGTTTTATTAAATGAAAACAGTAAAGTCCTCTTATCAATCTACTTCCGCCGTTTGTGGGCCGATTTTCAAAATTATTTTTTATATTTTAAAAAGTCGACTCTCAAGTTGGTGCCATTGTCACCAAATGGTAGACTTGCTGATGGGGTCCATGAGGAATCGAGAGAATTCCTCAGAATTTATATGAACACCTATAAAGACGTTACCTTTTTTGAAGTAACTTAAGCATATGCGACCAAAAAGTGAAATGTTGTGCCAAGGTATACTCTGGATCCAAAAGCATGAACGGTTCTCCTCAGTCTTTGAAGATACACGTTTGTAAAAAAAATATTTAAAAAAATATATAAGCCGATTTCCAAAGTAAAAGCAAAACATTCTTAAAAATCACTTAAAAGTATGAAATAATTATTACTGTCGAAATAGTTCCCCTTTTAAATTCTGCTAAAATTTAACTATTTCTCTACTCAATCTTTTTATTTTTGAAGTTGGTACCAGCCCAAAAAATTGTACAAATCCTTTAATCAAATAATCATTAATTGTAACACAACTACATCCATATACAAACAATATTTTATAGACTTCCCGTTCAAATTGACCGGTACCGACTTCAAAACTAAGAAGATTGAGTAGAGAAATAGTTAAATTTTAGCAGAATTTATAAGGGGAACTATTTCGGTAATAAGAATCATTTCATACTTTTAATTGATTTTTAAGAATGTCATTGATTTTACTTTGGAAGTCGGTTTATATATTTTTTTTAAATATTTATTAATTAATTTTATATATCTATGAGTAAAGTAAAATTATTATTTTCATCTGTAGAGAGGAAACCTAACCATGTAAAAATAACATGTGTTTATTTCACCCCTTGACCAGAAAAAGCCTCAGAACTTAATAACGAAGTGAGGTCATACGCTTCTGTCAATATTTCAGCCTTCACGGCTTTTTTATGGCGTCCTTTTACGAGCTAGTTTAGGATTCTGTAGTATGTGTGTTCTTTTCTGCCCCGACATAAAAGGAGGGTTAAGTTAGACGTGTCTGTGTGTATGTATGTGGTATCGCAGCTCTTAAACGAATGGACTGAAAATTTGATGCGGCTTATTGTGCTTAAAAGCTAATGTGATGGTTTAAGCTATGATCCATCATCATATTTTACGCTTGCTTACCTACTTCTCGAGAATAATATAAAAATCAATCCTCCTCCTCCTCACGTCGTATGATAATTTTGCTTGTGACTATTTTGCGCCATCTATAGCGATCCTTTGAAGTGTGGAGAGCGTCGAGAAAGCCAGTGTCGAGCGCAGTGCGTACTAGGTCCGACAATCGGATTGGACTTCGACCTCTCGGGCGGCGACCGTCAACCTTGCCTGTAACCATGAGCTGTTCTAGGTTCTGACCATCCTTTCTTGCTACGTGGCCAAAGAATTCCAGAGCTCTACGTAAGCATATGGATGATAGTCTGAGTTTTTTATTTGTAGCACCCGTAGAATGGATACGTTAGTACGTAAGGCGGTCCACGGTATTTGTACCATTTTTCGCCAACACCACATCTCAAAGGCATCAATTCGGTCCCGGTCTGCTTTTTTTTAAATCCACGTTTCTGCTCTGTAGGTAAATATAGAAAATACGAGTGACTGGACTAGTTTTGTTTTTATTTTCCGAGAGATGTTACGGTCTTTCCATATTCTTTGTAATTGAGACAAAGCACTCTTGGTCATCCCTAAACGCCTCCTGATCTCCTTTTCGCATGATCCTGTGTTATTAATGTCCGACCCTAGGTATATGAAGTCGGAGAGTATTTCGAGATCAAGCAGGCTTACCTAGGCCTGCTTGATCTCGAAATACCATGTAGTGTGCCAGTGCGATCTACCACCATCCAAAAAAAATATTTATTCATTACAATATGTAATTACATATTGTACTAGGTAACATAGTTTTATTACATAATAAAAAATATTCAAAGCTATTGCTTCTTTAGGTTTCCGTTAAAGCACTCAAGGAACTATTATAGTTACGCTCGGTCCATCTGTCCGACCGTCAGTCTGTGTGTCTGTCTGTCCGCCCATCTAGCTTCTGTAATTATAAATATAAATGTATGAAATTTAGTATAGTTATAGATTGAGTATCTATTGATTTCGGTTCTGGCATCTTGAAATAATAATATTCTTTTATTTTAAGGTATTGTTCTTCCTCATCGTGTGGGGTATCGAATAGGTCTTTTTATATGAATAGTAGGGTGTCCCAGAAATTACAAGTGCGATATTTTTATACGCATACCCTCTAAAAATATTCGAATTGAGTCATTAAAGCCAAGAAAAAAATATTAACGCATTTGATAAACGACAACCCGTGCCGACTTGCAATATAAATTTTCCCATACCTACAACTTACACGGGGACAACCTTGTGACCTGGAATTAAATGTTTCATTTGTCGTTTCATACATGGTTTTTTAAGATTTCTTGTATGCAATTCTTATTACGTACCTAAAGATGTCTGTAAAATTCAAGACTGATAAAAAATACTGCCTATTCACCAAATAAATGGTGCAAAATCAACACATAATCGTCAAATTTTGGCAGTCCTATTTTAAGTGTATTTTACATCAGTAATCAGTCAGTTTCACTTTATTAATAAATAAATAAAGTGAAACTGGCTGCCAGTTAAAGAAACGTAATAATAATAATAATATATGCTTAATAAGACTATAAAACATATTCTGACAACTTGAAAAGGATTACAATTGAGGAAGACAATTAATCATTTTCAAAGAAACAAAGAGAGCAAGGTCACTCAAACCATTGCTCAGGTGGTGTAGACAAAAAATTTGCGGAGGATGAAAAAAAACTTAGGCAAAAGCGATTACAAGAAGAAGAAGGAGAGTTAACTTCTTGTCCTTTGCATCATTATTTTATATTTTTATGTCTAAACCACCTAAACAATGTTTTCGTTCGACCTGGCTACCTTTATTTCTTTGAAAATACTTTTTCTCCTTCAATTTTCATCTTTTGATTTTTAGCCATTAGGATGTGAAGAATATAAAATATCTGTTTTACAGCAAAGATTTATTAGTTGTTGTTTCTACGTTTCTGAAAATAACATGGAATATTCAAAAGATTCGGTCATACAACAGATTCTGAGTTCTGAACGCAGACCTTGCCAGACGAGATTTTCTCGTCTATGTACGAATCCAGGGCAGAAGCAATCAAAATGTTTTTCAGAACAACTCAGTTTATCAGAATGGAAAACTGTTACCTAATTATTATATGTATCGACGAAATTGAAAATAAGGAAATTTGCCAATATAATTGCTACATTTGACGATAGAATTCAGCTTCTTGGACTAAAAAACCAGGGAGCTTATCGGGAAAGATCAAGCTGCACTCTTTGACAGGAATCTTCATAAAAATTACGTAAATCACAGCTAAAAATTTAACTGACCTAAAGAGAAGTTTTCCAAACTGGTTGTTATTATTTAATGAGTTTAAATAAGTGTCAGACTTCTTTTATTTTGATTCTAATTTACCTAATTTTCTACTTATATTGGTTTTGTAGTTTAACAAAATATTATTACAGAACGCGATTTTTTGTAAACTTTGCTGCTCAGGCGGCACGGGTTACAATCATCCTAGAAGTATAAGAATTCATATTTAGATTTGTTTCAGCATTTATAAAAAATGTGGAGCAAACAATTTTTTTTAATGTTTTTCTTACAAAAATTTACTTATAATTTTTTTTGCCATATTTGGGACACCCTAATGTATAGTATATAAAAATACCTATTCGATACTCCGATATATTATAGGTATATAAGTCAAGGTTTTAGAAATGACTTTTTACAAAATCAATCATTTTGGACTAGCTAATCTGTCTCCGTAGTGGATAATAAGTTCGTCTCCACTGGCATTTCTAATCTGTAAGAGATAGATAACTTGTGAGTTTCCATGCTGATAGGTTGTGCTAAAAACTCATTAGGAAAATTATTTTCAGCAAATCGGACAATAGCTTTTGTAGTAATTTAAAGAAAACATCTTACGCGTTCATAGCTACGGAACCCTCCTTAGACATGTCCTAAAATACTCTTGGTTATTTTAATTTCGCTTCGCGTACCGCAAAATGACTTATTATTTCTTTATGGACTCAGGTAATATTGTGGTTATGTCTAGTAATTAGTAGCAATTAGTTGACCATTATAAAATAATAATATTGCCAACTTTACAACCACCTTCGAATAGGAAATCCTAATATTATATAATCAGCAATAACACCTAGATATGTACGGGTCTCTGTGCGAATACACAACCTAACATAACGCAAGAAATTGTCAGAATAATTTACATAGTCATAACGTGGAGTTCTTCAAACTGGCCGTAACACGTCTTGTATTCTTGGATCTAAAGGACACGTTACACGCATTCAACTTACTACAAATTATTCAAATAGCTCCTATACCTAGGATTTAGGCCTCCCCCGTTACACCCTATCTCATACTTTAAACGAGACAAACTTGTATATACATATATTAGAGAGTATTACCATGAAATTTTGTATCCTTGTCTTTGCTTCGGTTTTTCACTTTGCTTCTTATTTGTGCTTCGGTTTCTTTTTTGTAGGATATCCTGCTCTTTGCTTCGGTTTCGCACTTCACTTTTTATATTTTGTGCATCGGTTTCTTTTTTGTAGAATATCCTTCTCTTTGCATCGTTTTTGCACTTCGATTCTCATTTGTGCTTCGATTTGCAACATTTATTTGTTTTCACATTACCCATCACTAATTTAAAATGTTTTCAAGATGATTGCTCATCGATTGTTTATTAATTTGACGTAACTTTTAATATAACGGCAGAAGAAGGTCATACGAATACCAGAAGGCTTCAAAGTTAATGCTAATTCAATCAATTTAGATTCGATTCGATAGATAATTAAAATGTTCTATCATTCGATTCGATTCTTATCGCTCCGGAAACGAATACTTTCGATTGTATTTTGATCCACACGTCAATAATTAATATAATCGATTTCTTTGTCTCGATATCTATGGCGCAATTAAACTAGAACACTCCAATATCGATCTGTGATTCAACATTAAAAATCGATATTAACCGATAATGACACAGTTAGGCCAAACGGTCAGTAGTTTAATTGTACACTCAGTTCAGATCATAATATTTAATATTAGGTCTATTATAATATTATGAAATTGGCGTTTTGTAAAGGAGGAACATAAAGTTGATTTTTTTTAACATAATATATTTATTTAATCAAAGTATATACCATTGCTATCTATACACTTTTGCCATCTCATAGGTGGTTCATTGATTCCTTTACTAAAAAAACCATTCGGACAGGAATCAATAAAATCTTTGAAGGCGCTTAGGACTGCCCCATCGGAGTTGAATTTTACCCTTGCAAGAAGTTATCCAAATTTCTAAAAAAATGGTAATCTGTTGGAGCAAGGTCCGGGAAGTACGGTGGACGTCTTAGACATTCCAATTAAAGCTGCTCTAATTTGGTAGCCGTCTGTTGTGCAGTGTGTGGTCTAGCGTTGTCCTGAAGCAGCAGTGGCCTAGAGCGAATGACCTCGGTTGTTTAGCAGCTAGGTTTTCCATCATGATTTGCAGTTGCTGGCAATAGACATCTGCCGTAATCGTCTGGCCAGATTTAAGAAAGCTGTAGTGGACGACACCGGCACTAGTCCACCAATCGGTCACAAGTAACTTTTTTGAGTCAAAAAAGTTACTTGTGACCGATTGGTGGCAGGCTTTGGCTGGTTCGCCGGTTGAGTAATATAACGCAGCAGTCGAGCAGGTACCCAACTTTAAGCTTTTTCACCTTTCCAATTTGCTTCAAGTGGATTAAAACAGTTTTATCACTAACACCGCAGCCTGCAGCTAACTCGGACGTGGTTTGCGATGGATCCGCTTCCACAATAGCCATCAATTCTTCATTATGAACTTTGGTCTCCGGCCGTCCACGGGGCTTGTTCTGCAGGTCGAATTTTCCATAACGAAAACGTTGGAGCCCAAAACGCACTGTGTTTTCTTTTGTGACACCGCCTCCATAAACATGATTAATCCTTCGAGCCGTTTCTGCAGCACTAGTGCCACAGTGGAACTCGTACTCGAAAATAATACGATATTTTAAGTTTTCTATTTTACAAACAGAGTGACGTAAAGAAAAATCCAAAAGAGGAAAAAACAAATGAATTACGGTTTTAGAAACACAAATGGATGAGTAAACAGCGGTATAAATTTGAAATAGGTATTCCTAACCAAAGAAGATATATTTGAGATCCAAGTAAATTGGCGTTTTGTCGTACTGGCCGTACGACAAAACGCCAATTGCATATAAGGACCTAATATTTGTGAACAAAAATACAATAGTATACTATAAGGCTGGAACTATATTGTCCGGAATCCGTAAGGCCGGTGAAATTTTGGAGCACTGAACATAGAATTCTACACTATTAATAATTATAGCTGGAAGTTGAACACAAGAGTGTGATGTCAAAAGTCAATGTCAAACCTGACATCTCGACACCCAATTTTCAATTCTATTGTAGGTACTAGTCCAAGTCTCCGGTCTTCCGGATGCTGGACAATATAAATGCCAGCTTAATGTTACCATTTTAAATCTCACGTATGACAACTTGCAAAAATGATTAAACACATTAAATTGGACCTCAACATTGTTAATAATTAATTCTCGTTTATATATATATAAACTAACATCTTCTCTGACTACTATCTTATGGGTCTTCAAATACAAAGAACAGCCGTTGTGTGTGACTTGGGACCATGAACTTGTTTACCATGACTCTAACCTGATGTTGTGGCAATGACTTCAAGAGCATTGGGTTTTATTATGAGACTAAGCTCCCCTTTTAAAAATACAAAAATCCTTAAAATATTGTACTGCACTTACGTTAGATGTCATTTAGAATACGCCTGTCAGGTTTTGAACCCATGCTATGATAAATAGAACACAGATTGAAAATATTCAAAAGCGATTTTTGAGATTTTTATGCTACCGCCTCAAAGTACCCTACGACTCTAATAATGATCTTTCACTGTGCAAGAATTTTTACATTCAACCTTTGTTCAATGGCCGTTATATTTCCGATTTCATATTTATATTGAAAGTAATAACCAATGAAATTGATTTTCCGGATCTTATTCGTAAAGTAAACTTTTATGTACCTACAACACATCGCAGATTTAATCCGCTAATGGCTATCCCACGTTACAACTCCCAACTACAGGAGTAAACTCCTGCCTGGTGCGAGCTAGCATTGAATTTATTTATATATGTAAAAAATTCTCCTTTGATCTACACACATTGCGTGGCAGGAATGCGAGAGATAAGATAACTTCTTTGAATAAAACTTTGTCTGGTTTATATACCTACTTTAAATAACTTATATGTTGAATGTTTTGTTTGTTACTATTTAAGTGTTATGTTTGCTTGGTTATACTTTTTTGTTTACCAATTGTGAAAACCTATTATTGATTTCCTTTTTTTTCTATGCTTAAGTTATGTCTGTAACATTTGTAAGCTGTTGGTTTTCTAATAATAATGGAATAAAAATAGTAGAAACATGAAATTTGGACAGTTGGTTTTCATTTACAATGTAGACGCGCACTAAAGAGTGATTTTAAAAATTCCATCCTTAAAGAGGTGAAATAAGGTTTGAAAGCTTGTATGAAAATTCTTTTATTTCGATTTCGATGAAAATTGAGATTCATGCTCTTAAATACATTAAATAAATAAATCTTTCAGAGTTCATTAGAATTCACCCTATGAGGATGTAAAATAAGGGTTGAAAGTTTGTATGAATAATATTTAAAATCTGCTCCGATTTCCATGTAAGTTAATATCCGAGCCAATAAATAAAAAATATTAAGTACATATTTTATAGTTTTTGAAATTCATCCCCCACAAGGAACAACAAAAATCTTGGTTCCGAGATTAGTTAGGACATTGCAGGCTGATCACCCGATTGTCTGACAAGAAAGATGATCCATAAAAAGTCGGGCCTGCGCCTGATCTCTGATCCAGTGGTCCTCCAGTGACCTGATCTAGCCAGTCGTGTCGGTTATCCGTCCCGGTCATCGGTTACGCGGATAAAGGAACAGATAGTGCTCTTGTGTACTTCGCACACATTTGGGCACTATGTAATTACTCCTGCGAAGCCTGCTCCTTTTGCTGCTGCTGCTGGGCAGTTGCAGTTGGGCAGCTTCAATAAAACCGGCCACCGTCACCGATATCGGCGTGGGGGAGTTATTTTTTTTATTGAGTTTATAGATAGTTGATCAAATTGTTTTTGTATCAATTTATTATTTATTAAGTGAGAGAAACAAGAGATGAAGTAAATTAATATAAAACATAATACTGTAAGAAATTAATAAACTTCGGAAGAATCTACAGGAATCAAATATAATATTCTGAAGCCCAATTCTCGTAATTATTTTTCTTCAATTCGCAGTATAGTTCCGATCCAGTGTCCGTTGTCTCACTCACACACGCATCGAAGTGCGAGTGTACCTGATATTTGCGAAATTTTACTCATACGACTGTGTGAGGTCAATGAACTTAGCGCCGTAAAGAGCGTAATGTAATTATTTAGAACATATTATGTGTATTATATATTTTAATATTATTGTTACCTAAATGTCTTGCACAGTAGATCACATGCCCAAAATATCCATTATTAATTTTGAACAACCGACATTTTATTTTGAAGATACAAGATTTGCTCGTTTAAAATAATATTATAATATATGCTAGATACCTACTAGGTACTTCAACAAAATTACTATTAGTTTATCAATTTTTTGTTGTTCTTTTATGTCTATACAGAAGGTAGATTCTGCCAATTAAATCCTGCAATAATAACAGTTACTATCCAGTCTTGATATTATGTTAAAACTGCAAAATGGTAGTCTCATAAACGTCAAAACCGTTTCGATTGGCCCAAACTCCAAAAATCAGTTTATGATATCAAGACCAATAATTTGTAATTCAATAAAAGTAAAACGAAAGTTTATGTTAATTACGAGAATTGACCCAAACTCCAAAAATCAGTTCATGATTTTCAAGACGACTCATTTGTAATTCAATAAAAATAAAATGAAAGTATATATAAGTTAATTGCGAGAATTAGGATTCTGAACAGGCGTACGTTATTTGCCTGAAATTTTGCAAATAGCAGGCAAAATGTTCGGTTTGTGCAAAATGCAAAAATATTTAATCGGAATCTCGGAAACGGCTGCAAGTATTTCCATGAAATTTAGTATACAGGGAGTTTTGAGGGAGAAATATTAATCTAGCTTGGTATTTATATTATTTTCTGGAAACTGGGCATTTTTAAGATATATATGTAGATATTATGTTTTTTCTTTCGTCGTAGTAAGTTACGAGTGTTTTCGATTTCTAAACGTAAAATACGGTTGGTGGCTTGGACTTTTTGCGTTGTTGGAAAATTGGTGTCTCAGGCTTGAATCCCGGTCAGATATTTTGTGATTATTTTTGTTTATTTTTCTTTTATTAAGATAACGATAATTTTATCGTTCTCTTACAACTCCGAGAAAAGCTCGGTCTCTCAAATGCTAATTAGTATTTTACAGCCCCGACTAACCATGTTAACTGAATGGAAAAATGTGCAGTTCCACGAGTTATTTAAATGATTGAACTTGCGCTGAAAAGATACATTATAAAACATACTTATTTATCAAACATGAAAGAAGCGGCGAGGAGCTTGGGAGGTAGTATGAAATTTCCTTTTTTTGTATCACATATTCATCATAGCAATATTTATAGTGTAATATCAGACAGCTTAATATACCTACTGGGTGATTCTCTATTTCGTTTCGAGGGAAGCTGTAATAGGTCCATGAAATAGTGTACTATGGCATACTTGATCAACTTTTATTTATTTTTCCTAACTTGGTATTTTTTTTACAACATAGCATTACCAATTTAAAATCATTAATTACTAATTAATACAAGTAAGAGCATATTTACTCCTGGTAGTTTGGACACTGACTAGAAAAACAACCTGTATAGCGCTGAACTGTGAACTTCGATAGAGCGATTCAGGATCGTGGCGCTAATTGGTCCGCCACAAGTATTTGAGAATTCGATGTCCCATTTCATCATCATCATTGAGTGCCATCTTTTTCAAATATTTTTAAATGAAAAGGACCAGGAAACGAGCAGATGGATAGCCTGATGGTTAGCGATCACCGCCGCTCATGGACACTCGCAACACCAGAGGAGTGATGATTCCTCTGGTGTTGCGCACTTGCTCTCCTGGTCCTTAAAATCCCAAAACGAATGTCAAATGAAGAGTCAAATGTCGATATCATATTATAATACATTTAACAGCTCAACTCTCTACACTTCGATTTTCCACTCTATTGTATCAGGCTGGCATTATATTATGATCCGGAATCCAGAAGGCCGAAGAGAATAGCGTTGTAAATCGAACACACGAGTGTAGAGTCAAATGTCAATATCATATATGACAGCTCGCCACTTCGATTTTCAACTCTTTTGTATAAGCGCAGATCTCTATTTTCGGAGTCCGATCATATAGTCCACCACGCTAGCCTGCTGCGGGTCCGTTTTCGATACGGAGATACAGTTACTAGATAGTACAGTTAAATCTGACCGGTGCGGTGTATGATTGAGGGTTACCCTTACCTTCCGTTTACCTGGGTAATGGGAGTGGAGTAGGATTCTTAATAAAGTAATTTTGAATCGCTGTCTTACAGATGAAGCGCCGCGTCGCGTCTTGATATTAACTGACGCTTATTCGCCAGTAGAGGCTGAGTTATGTTCTTATCTGTTAATTTACTTACTTAGATTAAAAATAAAAGGGTTCCTTGTAGTACTACGGAACTCATATAAACTCATATTAATATAATATTCATAATATAATTTTATTAATATTATTGATATCAGCTTCTAACTGTAATATAAAGTAAGTGCTCGTTGTTTGTGTGGGTAGTATGAAAACTTAGATTTTTTATGGCACCCGCACACTATAGACAAGCAGCTAGCCGAAATTTACAGGTAAGGCCCAGATCCCTCTCACCGGAGAGCAAAAGAATTTTGTTTGCCATGTGTTCCGTGTCAAGCTAGAATTAAATGTACACTAATATTATAAAGAGAAAAAGTTTGCCTGTATGTTTGCTTGCATAGGCTCCTAAACTACTGGACCGATTTTGATGAAATTTGGGACAGATATAGAGTAGACCACGGGGAAAACATAATAATTTTTTTAGCGCGGAAAAATGCACGGTTGAAGAACACGTGTTACGGGTACCAGACAACGGAAATATTTTTAATACTTTTTATGCTATACATATATTTAAGATTTTTTATTGTATTATACACATATTTGATACACATCAATGACCCGGGTACACAGAAAACTTTTTTGTTCCCCGGCGGGATTCGATCGCGATCTTCGGCTACGGCGCCAATGCGATAACCACTGAGCCACAGAGGTCGTCATTCAGTCGAGATAAATATAATTTAATTAATAATAAAATTCTGTTGAACGCTTTCGGTTTCCTTGTGGACAAGTCGCCCAGTCCCAACTGTGTGGCGTGTGACGTGGTGGAGGATGTATATCGCGTATCACCTTCGGGCCGAGGCTGAGAGACGGGAGTTATTTTATCTGTTAAATTTGAATAGTGAAGTTGGTTTTGACGTGATAACGTCTTATAATTCGATGGAGCCGGCTGCACGCACGAAAAAACATGACTCATGCGGCGTTACCGGTGTTACCTCGTGTTCATGTTATGTTCTGTGTGTTGTCTGTCCGATTGTAGCATGGGGGTGATATTTTGCATTTGGAAAAAAAAAACTCCCATTAAAAAGAAAAACTAGTTGAAAAAATAAAACTCTCGTCTCCACACAACGTAGCCGCCACAAAAAAACACCGGCCTAATAATGAAAGGCCAATGTATTAGATATTTATATTATCTATATAGTTTTGTATGTACTGCAATTACTATGTCATATATCCAAATAAATGACGCCTGAAGAATTCGTGTTATTTTATATTTTAAGTTTATTTTGTGACAATAATTATTGATAATGAAGTTATTGAGAAGTAAGTAACGCCACGGTCACACTAACGTATTGATTTTGGATGTTTGTGGGGGGGGCTAAGAGCATTTTTGCGCATAGTGAAATTAAATTCAAATAATTCTTCCTAACTATCCAGCTATCATATTATGATGCAACTGCTCATGAAAGCATTATTGATGATCATTTTGCGGCAATTTGCTAATCCATGTAAGTGTTAATTTTCAGGTTATCGGAAAAAAAATGGTGAATTTTACTTTATTGTTAATTATATTTGATTTTTATTTATAAATGATTACTTATAAACACAAAAGTAGTAGTTTAATTACGATTATTTTATGTCTAGCCACAATCGAATTATGTGTAATATGTCCAAAATGTACGTAAAATAGTCCAAAAATCGGGTGTATTTCGAGCTAGCAATTACTTCGCACCACACAAGCTACATGTGCTTATAATGTTTCAAGAAATACATAAGTGAGGAATATTACTGAAGAATATATTTTCTAAAATCTATTACTTATGTGGGAGATTTTATTGCAATTTTTGTAAAAACTTTCAAAAATAACGATGAAACAAGCATTTTTGCTCAATTGTTTCAAATAAAGTATCTTTATCCTTACAGAACCCTGTTTTATACATTTTAATACTAATTTAATCAATAAATATGGTAACTGTAAGACGAACACTTAAAATTTGGTATCTGTAACAAGAAAATTAAGTAAACCCTGACACAAAATAAGTACAAAAAAAATGTACATTATCAAACAGTAAGATGATGATTATTTATACATAAGAAGCATCTCAATCACATCAGCTTTCAATTTAAATCAATTACATCAAAATCGGTTTAATCGTTTAGATTTGCTAAACGATTAAACCGATTGTGATGTAATCGTGGCATCATTTTCTAAACTATTATAGACATGTCAAAAGTTTACAACTGAAACACTCCTATTTGCATTAGGAGCAACAAATGGCGATAAATTACAAACTGTAATGATGGAGTATACGCTAGGCTAACAGCTTGGCAAGCAAGTAAATCTTTTGTTTTCCGTTGCCCCACGAATCCTGCGTGCCAAACTGTATGCCTAGCGTGTCGCCCGTTCTTATGCATTTGAGTATTTACAATAAAATATAACCGTCCATATCCATAAACAAACATAAAAACATATTATCTGACAGTTGTATGCTTCTATGGGTGTCTGTCTACGTTTTATATACAGACACCACAATGCTATAGAAATGGCGTGTATAATAAAATAAATCCGTTGTCCTTAGCTTTACTTACTAATAAAATGTGTCTTTTATAACCCCCGACGAAAACATGTTTAAAATGTTTAATATGTTTAACATATTATGTTTTTTTTGGTTTTAAATTTCACGTGTCAGTCTGTATGTCTGTGCGTCTGTCCGTGGCATCGTAGCTCCCAAACGGACGTACCGATTTTGATCTTGTTTTTTTTTTTTTGAAAGCTGACATAATTGAGTGTCCTAAGTTATAATTCATCATCATCAGATCGCGAACTGCTCGACGTATCGGGGGATAAAAAAAAATAATAAAAAAAAAACTAAATAAAATAGTAATACTATAATAACTATACTAAAATACTCCTCTACTTAAAATTTTTAATTTTGTTAATAACGAGTTAACATCTATGGTATAATAAAATTCAATACATACTAAAATAAATAGTATTATTTCCTGTCAAGATTGAGACCTTCTCGACACAGTCGCGTAAGACGCGACGCGAGATATGTATGTTTAACGTCCGTAAATAAATTTTTTCTCGCACCAAATAACGGCCCGTTTCAATAACCTATCTACCAATAACTATTTGTTACAAATGTCAAATTCGTATCGCAAAAAACCGGTAGATGATTGAATGACGACGTTTTTAACAAACAGTTATCGGTAGATAGGATAATGAAACCGGCCGTTAGACAATTATAGACGTACCTATATCACGCCTCACGTGCTGGGGCCGTTAGGGATATCATATTAGGCCCTATTTATTATAAGGACATTAACCTCTTAAATAGATAGTACCTGGGTCACTGAGTTCTGATAAATTTAAAAAAAAGAAACACAATAAATAAACGCGACTGCAAAAAACCATACCCAAGCAACGCACTAACTAAAAAGACCGAAACCAGATTGAACTGAAATTATAAATCGTACAAAAATAAATGGGACCCACCTGCTACAACACAATATAATGTCAATTACTTCACTTAGGGTTTCAGCTCAATCTGGTTTCGGTCTTTTTAGTTAGTGCGTTGCTTGGGTATGGTTTTTTTGCAGTCGGGTTTTTTTTTTAATTTGTTTAATTATTTATTTTATTTAAGATTTTTTAGTTTATCCAACACACACTTGGCCGATTTAAAATAAAAATACGACTATTTGAATGCATTGACTACAAATTTATTCGAATTATTTAATTAAAATGGTTGTAAATATTCGTAATGTCAACAAGATATTCCTAACCACCACCACACAAGCAACAATGTCAGCAAGATCGTGCAAGGCCCCACACCGCCATGCAGGTTGCAACTCGACTCGCGTTTCGCCCCGAACCCGGAGCATCCACAGGAAGTGGACCTGCGAACAAAGTTGGCTGGCGTCATCACTAACGAAACTGTTTGGTGTTTGTACGATATTGTTTCCGAGTGTACGCATAACTGCATAGTCTGGGAGGAGGGAGGTGATTTACGCATGCTTATGCGTGCACTCACATCTGCTTGCAGGTTGCTAGTTAGATCGATCCCCCCCCCCCAAACTACCTGCATACTAAATTTCATAGTAATACTTGCAGCCGTTTTGGAGAAACCATACTACTATATATATAGTAGTATGGTTAGTGTATAAAGTATATATGGCTAGTAGTATAAAGTATAAAATATTTAGTCTAGTATATAGTTATATCATATCGTTAAAGTATAAGATATCTTGTCTAGTGTTTGTATCATATCGTCATCCCTTCTTTACATAATAATTTATATTCCATCTAAAATGTGTAATATTCTACACGAATTCTGTCCCTCGCCTTTACGCCCTTTGACTCAAAGGGCTCGTCTAATTACTTTACTTAAAACGAAATAAAACTCTGAAGGTCCCATCAACTCTTCAGCTCGGCATATTAAGAGTAAATTCGGCGGTGAAACTGCTATAGTGCATAGGGAGAGCCATGCTTCGACACGAATAGGCTTGACTGGATGCCACGGCTTCACAAAAATCGGCGTGAAATAATGCGTTTACGCAGAGTGAGTAAGCGTAAAGCGGGCAAAGTTTTAAAAATCGGGAACGCAGTTGTAACCTAACCTGTAACGTGTGCCTCTAGTGTAGCGGATGTCCATGGGTAAAGTCGCTTACCATTAGGTGATCCATTTGCTTGTTTCCCGGTCTGTTTCATAAAGATATAGAGAATAATGTAAGTACAATATTGTGGTATTTCTTAACAAACCAAAGAAGACTTACCTAATCTTACCTAATTAAGAGAATGTTAGAATGTTAGAGTATTCTAAAAAAAGAGAAGATATAATATCTTTGAATTATGGTGAACTATATCACTCTTTTAGTTCAGTAGTTCAATTATTGGTCCACTGGACAATGGTCGTATTTGACTGTTCCCCCTTCTCAGAATAATTTATTTTTATTTATTTTTCTTGTTCATTTAATAAGGTTGTTTAATGTTACTTGCTGCGAATGAGATTATGTCGCTTCGTGCGGGGACGGGCGTTGGAAGTAATTAACTAAAGATATTATGTCTCTATTGAAACTGAATGAATGAACGACATGACGCAAATGAACTAGTCCAATTTAACGACTCATTCGCGAGCTACACACGTCTACTAAAATACATTTTAAGCCTTATCTTTACTGCCTCAAGTTAAACAACTCAGTTGTGGTTGTATTTTAATGCTAAAAACTCGAGAGTACCCCAGGGACTCATGCAAGATCTAATACGTTTCAAGATTCGAAAACTTTTGATTATTATACCGGTGTGGATCCTTCAACTACTTAAGAAAAAACATTTAATCCCATCTCATTAATTTTATGCGAAAGCTTGGTTGTATGTTAAGGTTTACACTGAAACTAAGTAGAAAATATATACTTAGTACGATGCTTACGTACAGAGAAACAGATTTCATAGAACCATCCAAATCGATCCAAATTTGAAAATTTTAACGTCCCCTTCAACGGCCCACAATTTTACCACACAATCGTGGACACACCGTATGCTTGTAGTAGTGCAAGCGAATGGAAAGTTAACTATGTAGCTGTTTATCTGTTCGTCTTTCTTTATGACGATACATAAAATCAATAATAATAACAACAACACACACTACCTCAGGTTGTTAACACACACTACCGTGCGTTTGTTAAATACAATTGTGATACACGTTGACGTTTGTCAATCTGCCATGCTCATATTTTTATTTCTAAGAGGCTAAAGTACCCTTATAAAGTGCAAACGTAACAATTATACGAAATATAATGGGCGAATTTCGACCACAGGGTGAACTCTAGTTTTAAAAACTAGGCAATTAAATATAATTATCTATTCTTAATTATATCTTCTTAATGAAAATTTCAAAAAAAATAAACTTCCTAAGATTATTCGTGGGAATTTTAACAGATTAGTTAAAATAATTACCAAACATTAACTGGAGCACGATTTAACTATCGAATTAAACATGAGACTGCATCCTATTCGTAGGCGGAAGCGATTTTAAACTAATTTATATAATGTGAAAGCTATTTTCATGGTAGAGACCCGGGACACGAACAGACGGATTACCTAGTGGTTAGCGACTACTGACACTTGAACACCATAAAGTATAAACACCAGAAGCACAGCGTAAAAATATAAGCTTACGTACAGAGGAAAACCTTTCATAGAACGATCCAAATATTATCAGGGTTGTCACAGAAGATGGGCGTAAAGTAAACTAAGTCTAGTGTCAGTCTACAGTTATTGAGAAAATCTAATTATTGGTTGGTACACACCACAACCGGGTTGTGAACCTGTGAACATTGAACCTGCACGATCGCGCGTGTGACTCAAGGTCTATTCAAACGCTCTTATAATAAAGCAATACATCTCCCTCCAGAAAATGAAATGTTTACTTACCTATTATTATCCTTAGGATAGGTAAAGTGTAAGATATTTTTATTTATTATATTATTTTCATACGCGCAGTACAATACATAACCACTTTTTGGTTTGATATCATGTTTGGTTGATATCATTCTTAAATATATTAAGTTTCAACATTCATTGGACACAAATGTAATATTAAATATTTGTTGTTTGTCGTCACAACACCCAACAACACATCACAATTCCCAATCTCACATTACATAAAAAATTCAAACACGAAATTACAAAATTTAGACGTCCCTTCGAGGGGACACAATCACAACTGGATTTTTCACACTAATGCCGTGTACGCGATACGAGAAATGTGCACACGCCGCAAGCTTGTACGAGTAGTAGTGCAATGTTTTACAGTTTACTATATCTGGTGTTATTCCTGTAATCTGTGCCAGAAGAGTTAGTTACAAGTAGGTTCTTAATCAAAATCCAAAAACCCTCTAAAACACATATTAAATTATAAAATATAAAACCGGCTAAGTGCGAGTCGGGCTCGCCCACGAACACTTCCCTACAAAACGGAAAAAAAGTCACGTTTATTGAAAGTATTGTAAATGTGTCAGTTTGTGAGAACGGATGGATGAATGTTTGTTGCTCTTTCGCGCAAAAACTACTAAACTGACTTTTGATAAAATTTGGTAGTTTAATATCTGGGCCCCAATTCTCGTACCCTCGAATCTCGTTTTGATTATCGCGCTGACTCATTCGCATATGCGTCAAATCATGCGTGCGCGAGTGAGACAAACTAACAACCGAACCGATATTCGAGGTACGAGAATCGGGGCCCAGGCATATAGGCTACTTTTTATTCCGAAATAGTACCGTGTACCATGGAATACTTTTTTTTCCGCGGGCGGAGCCGCGGGCAAAGGCTAGTCCTAAAATAAATATCCTACTACAATAAAAAATGTGAAAGTTTGTGAGAATACATGCATGAATGTTTGGTACTCTTTCACGCAGAAACTACTGAACGGATTTTACTGAAATTTGATATGGTAGCAGTTTATACTCTGGATAATAATATGTTAATTTTCATTCCTTAAAGTAAGTACATACGTTACGCGGGTGTAGCCGCGGGCAAAACTAGTATTTTTATTACCACATTAATCTGGTTCGTGGTATAAATATTTTATGAAAACTGTACAAAAATCTGAACATATTCATAATAAATCGTGCCCTAGGGAGAAACCGGCCGAGCTAAGATAACATAAGACATAAGTAATACGAGGAGAAAATTTATGGGTTTTTTGATAGAAACATTGAAATGTTGATGATAATGATGAATTGTTATATATTACACATATGTTTTAAATAATAGACACAACATAATTGTATAATACTATATTAAAAAAAATATTCGAATATTTATTATTTATATAAAATTACTAGCCTTTTCCCGCGGCTCCGCTCGCGTAAATGAAGTGTTCCACGGGAATTATTCGGCATAAGAAGTAGCCTATGTTTGAATACAGAGCCAAACTACTACCATACAAAACTTCTACAAATTATGTCTAGTAGTTTTTGCGTGAATGAGTAACAAACATGCATAAATCGTCCGATTTGAAAGCGGGTCCAGCCTCCCATATATCTCCACAACACTAAGGGTTAGGTCACAAGCAAACAAGACGCAACGTTGCATTTTTAAGATAGCGATTCAAAATTGAACTTTATTCACTAAGAAAGAAGATACACGTTTACACACTTACTAAAATAGAACTGAAATTAAGCGCACACTGAGTCTGGAATGGATTAACATAATATTATTTACCAACTTTGAGCCCGACAAAATATACGGGTCCCGTGGGATTATGGATTATATACGGAGTCGCGAGCAAAATGTAATTACAACTTACAAGTTAGTGTAAGTAGTACGTTAGTGTATACTATTGGAAATATTTTCAACATAATTAAAGTAACACTCAATTATAAGGTAACAAAAGCCGTCGTCGTAGAAATTCTAAACATTAAAATTATTTTGTGGCGACGCGTTACGCCAGGTGGTTCCGCCGCATTAGACCGCAACAATAGGTTTCATTTTCTAGAAAATATATTTCTCCGCAAATAAGTAAACGATATGATACAAAAGAAGGGACCTTTTATCTAACATACAATTGCATTTCTCGCTTAAGCTTCTAACAATACGCTCTCATCCTTAATTAGCTGTGTATACTGTATAGTTGGTTTACACACTAGGTTACCGGTGGTGACGCAACCAGAAGTACAATATCATCCTTGAGTAGCTGTGTATAGTGGAGTTACACACTAGGTTACGTATGGGAACGCAACCAGATTAGATAGTACGTTGGTGGCGCCACCAGAAGTACAATATCATCCTTGAGTAGCTGTGTATAGTGGAGTTACACACTAGGTTACGCGTGGGAACGCAACCAGATTAGATAGTACGTTGGTGGCGCCACCAGAAGTACAATATCATCCTTGAGTAGCTGCGGATAGTGGAGTTACAGACTAGGTAACGAATGATAACGCAACCAGAATAGATAGTAAATTGGTGGGGCCACCAGAAGTACAATATCATCCTTGAGTAGCTGTGTATAGTGGAGTTACACACTAGGTTACGGATGGTAACTTAACCAGATTAGATAGTACATTGGTAGCGCCACCAGAAGTATAATATCATCCTTGAGTAGCTGTGTATAGGGGAGTTACACACTAGGTTACGGATGGTAACGCAACCAGACTAGATAGAAAACTGGTGGAGCCACCAGAAGTACAATATCATCATTCAGTAGCTGTGTAATATAGTAAGAGAATATCAAAAATATTCTGCTGACCGGGATGCGAACCCGAGACACCAATTTACCAACAACGTAAAAATTATATATACGGATACCAAACGCTATTTGGACTGATATTAATGGAGTCAAAAATATTGATATTATATTGTTTCACGATAGAAACAGGGACACCCAGCTAGAACGAATTTCTCCCCCAAAACCTTACTAAATTTCATGAAAATTCGTACAGCCGTATCCAAGATTCTGATTATATATATATACTACAATTGCTCGTTTAAAGTATGAAATAATGTGATATCTATATTAAGTATATAATAGGTATTTACCTATGAAATTGCCGTTCTGCAGTACAGGCCATTTCAAATCAAAATAATTTTTGTTTGTTTAAGAATTCTAATTTCAAATTAATTTTATTTTAAAAGCATGGAATTCTATTTACAAAAGTAGTCATTTGTTTATTGATTAGTGTTACATTTTCATCGCATTTTAATCTTTTTCGTCATCATACGTTAAAATTCGAGTAATCATGGAATATGAGTACCGTCGTGGCAGCAACGCGGCACAAGCTACACGCAACATCAACGACGTTTACGGAGCTAACACTACAAACCAACGCACCGCCTGTTATTGGTTTGCTCGCTTCCGTTTTGGAAATTTCGACCTGAAAAATTATTAACCTCGCGGTCGTCCGAAGACTTTGGTCGACAATGACGAATTAAAGGCGATTGTGGAAGCTGATGATAAACAATCTACGGCTGAATTAGCAGCAGCTTTCGACGTTAGCGTCAAAACAATATTGGTCCATTTGCGTCAAATTGGCAAGGTAATAAAGCTTGACAAATGGGTGCCCCACGAACTCAATGATCGCCAGCGCGAAGTACGCGTCGAGACGTGCCTTGCACTGCTCAACAGACACACAAATGAAGGAATTTTGAATCGCATTGTTACCTGCGATGAAAAATGGATTCTGTTTGATAACCGCAAGCGCTCAGCAAGTTGGTTGGATCCTGGTTCAGCACCTAAACAATGCCCCAAACGAAAACTTACCCCTAGAAAAGTGATGGTCACTGTTTGGTGGTCTAGCGCCGGTGTGATTCATCACAGCTTCTTACCAAACGGGGTGAGCAATACTGCAGATGTGTACTGTGAAGAACTGAATACAATGATGGAGAAGCTGGCACATCTCCAACTAGCATTAGTCAATCGCTCGTCTCCGCTGCTCCTGCACGACAACGCGCGACCTCATACTGCACAGCAGACGGTCTCCAAGTTGCAAGAACTGGGGTTGGAAGCTCCGTTGTTGTAAGTTGCCCGAGAGGCAGTACAAAATGCCTTTGAAGAATTTGTTGCCTCCCATCCAGTTGATTTCTTTAAGAAGCGCATCAATAAACTGCCACTGCGTTTGGCAAAGATGCATTGATTGCATGGGTGATTACTTCGATTAATACAAATAAAAAATACATGCAAAAAATTTGTTTAAATTTTTTCATACAAAACGGCAATTTCATAGGTAACCTAATATACGTCTACAATGAGTTCTGACAAGGCCTACCGTTAGTGAGCGCCAAGTCATGGTGGTGGCGCGGGCGCGCGGCGCCACCGTCGCCTTATGTGTAAGAGCCCTAATTGTTTCTTTGATGAACGCGAAGTAAATTAATATCGTTTTACACGTTAAAACATATTAACATCACTATTAATGCATTTCCTGTGTCTTTCAACGAAATGTGAGTTTGTTGCGTATATATTATATATGTTACAGATTGTAATCTGTAACATAATAATACACAATAAAACGCATCATTATACAAACGAGCAGTGAATCGTCTGATGGTAAACGATTACTGCTGCCCATCGACAGTCCGAGTTATAAACACTGATTTCGGCGACGGTGGCCGGTTTTATTGAATCCAGGCCAGCTACGCTGCAGTTAATTTATAGTGCTCAGGTGTGTGCGCAGTACACTATAGCACTCTCTCTTCCCTTTACTCTCGGAACCCAGTGGGACGGATGACCGACACGACTGGCGAGAGATCAGGCGCAGGTTCGACTTTTTTTGGCATCCGGCGCATGTATCATCCTTCTTGTCAGACTATCAGGTGATCAGCCTGCATTGTCCTAACCAAACTTGGGAATCGATTCCACGACCTCCGAGTCGAAAGCCAAGCTCTAAACCACTGGACCACGGAGGCTGTTAAAAGTAAGCCACCTAAATACACCCTTAGCCCTCTGATACTCACACTCACTCAGCAAACTACCGTTTTCTCTAAGGCATTTGTCAGGTCAAGTCGGCCCAATCTTCCCGTTTTGAAAAATAGTACCTGGGTGACCGAGTACGCAAAAAGAAAATCGGATTGCAAACTTTTAGAGAAGTTATTTCATGATTTAGCTTGTGAACATGTGATCTTGTAGGTCTTCTTTTTATGATATTTAAAAATAAAAAGAATCACAAAAATATTCGTCTGACCGGGATTCGAACACGATACACTAATTTGCCAACAACGCAAAAATTGTACACATTCATTACCAAACTGACATTTGGACTGACATTACTAGAGTCGAAACTATTGACATATTGTTGCACGCCGAAAGAAAAACTTATAATAACTTAAAAATGCGCGGCTTATTAGGGATAAGACCTAGCTAGATCGATTTTTCTCTCCCGAAACCTGCAGTCTGCATACTAAATTTCATAGAAATACTTAAAGCCGTTTCCAAGATTCTGTTTATAGATATACAAGAATTGCTCGTTTAAAGTATATGATAATGTGAAGAAAATATAGACAAGTCAAAAAGTAGTAGGCAGTATATTATAGGCCTGACATTCATTTCAATGAAAAATATAATACAAAAATAAAATATTTTTGTATACGTGTGAAAAAATATATCTAATAAGGATGTCATCCATCTTCGCTACCGCTATCGATAAAATGTTAATTAAGTTCATTTGTGAAATATGAATTAATAAAATATTAATTTATTCGTATAATTAATATCGAGAGCCGCTCGCTTCAATCGTGTGTAGTAATTATAAAGTTTTTTGATTTATGACTAGTGTTGCGCCGAAATATCGATAGTTTTCATTAAAACTTTTGTTGAAATGTATTTGTGTCCTACTATGTTTTGATTTAAAATGTATCTGATATTTTCGATACAAAGTAAAATATTTTTTTTTAATACGATAGACCGTATGCTTTTATGCCGTTCCACGCCACAGCTTTTCCTCCTAATTAGGTTATATTATTCTACGCAACAATCATTTAATTTTCACAATACTTTTATTGATTTTTATTGATTAGAACGGCAAAAGTTACTAATTACGTAGGTTCAGCCATCCTGGCTCGTTTATTGCCATTCTGGCATTTCACTTTTATTGAAGTATAAACGAATCGTCTTGATAACCGATTTTTGGAGATTGGACCAATCAAAACGGGTTTGACGTTTATGAGAAAACCCTTTTTTCAGTTTTAGCATATAACGGAACTGGATTGTAACTGCAGGATTTAATCTACTTTCAGGTTGTCTTAACTAATTTCCGATATCACCAAACTTCTTAAAACGCGCTGATCACTATACTCGGATTCTTTCTCCCACTCTCATTCAATACCAGAACTGGTTACGGGATAGACAGATAGAAAACTGTAGCTCAGAGCTCAACGTTGGTTTAACGCGATAGTCAAACTGGGGCTAAGTTGTCATAGCATTGTACTCAGTTATTAGGTAACAATAAACGAAGGTAATAGAATTTCTATAATTAATTTCAGTTAATCCTTCCTTCAAATATTTGTGGATATATAACTTAAATCATAAATTGTAAAGAGTTACAAAAACATTAAAATGCCATTAACTTTACAGAATGGAAGAACTATATAATAAATTTATCGACACGTATCAGGACAACACTAGATCTTAAACGTGTATTTAACAAGAAGTTTTCTGATAATAAATATAACAATAGGGAGTTAGGCTATTATTAATGATCCCAAAAGAAATGCACTTTTAATTGTGTTACACTAAATTCTACAACCAGTTTTGTTAGTGGGAGAGATTGGAATGTTTTATTCGCCGACAATTTCACCGGTATAAAGGCGTGACTCCTACTCATGTATTTTCGAAACATTACACAGAAATATGAAACAAAAACATTTGTTTTCTTTTTTTTTTGTTTTGATTGAAACAAAACATTTTGTGTAGATAAGATCATGAGTTCCGATAACGAATACGTACTCGCAGTTTTAGCCATTGCTGATGGTGTGGTGTACCTGGGACAGACACAAGATTCCGTATTAGTCCATATTTACTGACCCTACTGACTGAGTTACGAATGGAAGACCGATGTGGGATTGATAATTTCTTCCGCATTTCTGTGTATAATGGTCATGTGAGTGGTGTGACAGTTGTTACGAAATCCGTCCGTCCGTCTCGGAAGACAAAAACATTGTGTGTTTCACAAATGTGTACAGCCAGGCCTCGATGTTTTTGTGTAATGTTTCGAAAAAACACGAGCAGGAGACGCGCCTTTATCAACATACTTATTCACTGGTCAGACACAAGTTAAACTTTTTGTTAAAACAAAGACAACAATATAATGAAACCAATTTAAATGTCACGTTGTTGCTATAAAAAAAAAATATTACGTACTCGTATATGGTCAAATTTATGTGGGACTTACACGGGTGACTAAAGCCGCGGCTTTAGTCACCCGTGTAGTCACGCACACCTTTTTCCGAACAGTGAAAATCAACCGATTTGAAACCGAAATTTACCGAACCGAATATTGTTATACTAAACATAAGTAGGTAATGGGTGCGTTCTTTGGGATTTTTTTTATCGCATGCACATGAATATACGTCCGCAATACCTCTGCGCATAATTTTTCTAATGTCAAAATGTTTGGCGCCTTTATTAAACATTCGCGCGCACATCACAATGCGCATGTGCCAAAAAATCTCTAAGAACGCAGCCACAGAATATTATATTTCCTGGCACACACGTGACACGACATAATATTGTCCGAGTTCTTTGAACATTTGATACTGATTTAAGATTGACGTGGTGTGAAAACGTCCATAGACTAGTTAAAAAATATTATTATAATGAGGGTTTTTGATATTTTTTCTGCCGCTAGGAGGAGGAGGTGATTTTGAAAACTGTCAATAAGAATTTTCGGCACTTTTTCTGCCACCAGGCGGCACTTCGTAAAAGTAGGGTCCTGGCCGTGTCAAACAGCTCTCAGATGTCACGAACTTAAACACCCTCATTGTGTGTTCTTTAATCCGGGATTTACACGGGTGACTAAAGCCGTGTGTGTTACTAAAGTCATTGGACGCGGTTTGACATCCCGGAAAGTCAAAAAAAGTTTTCCTTGATCACGCTTAAGTTAAATATTATAAATTCATAAATCGTTTAAATAAATTAAAATACTTCGCGTTAGTAAGTATTAACGTAACGAAAGCGAAACGTTAGAAAAACTGCTATAAAAACTACCAGCGTTCAGACCAAAGATCTAAATATAGATTAGTTATGTTAATTAATAAAAGTAAACTGACGATATTTATCCGTACATTAAATAGGTAGGTACTAGGTGAACAGAAATTGACAATCGACATGCATGCGATCTTATTTTAGGAACTTCAATATAGATGAATGCATTGCGATTTGCGATGCTTGCATTAGAAAAACCACGCCATGATAGTTTTTTTCTAGATTTAAATGTTAATAGGTTGAGGTAATGATAGATCACGGCTTTCAGGATGCGTTCTGGACACCTTCCATTAAACTCTTTTGCATATTTAATGCGTAAAACCAACTCTCCAAATTGCGAAATACGTAACTAAGTTGAGGATCATCACATACTAATGGAATGTGTCCGTGACGCTACTTTAAGAAACATACTTGTAACAAACTAAAATAAACATAATTAGTCTTTGTACCTTAAAAACATGCTTACTGTTTGTACCTTAGAAATATACTTACTTTGTAACAAAACTTGGCTAAATTTACAAGTTTTAGGTGTTTTACACAGTTTATTACGCAGCCAACATCACTCGCAGAAAATTATTCTCATTGCATAGTCAACGTTGATAGGATTTAATGTAAGAGTTACGCTGGGACTGACACACTTACCTTGTGAAAAAGTCGCTTTAAGAAAATATAAAAAAAAAACACGTGCTAATAATTATGTTTTTTTCTATCATGGGTAACCTTCACTAGACAGGCAGAGATACGACGATCATATTTTCTAATAATAGAACAATATTATAAGCTTTGTGTGAGCACAATGTTACAAGACAAAGATAAGTATTCGATCGTCTCGTCGCTGAAATTTTAGCGTGGAGCCTAAAAGTTTTGTTAGTTGATAACCTACAATGAAATGTAGAACTTAGTACACATCTATACATTCAAATCATTGGCACACGACTTCGCGTGGGTGTTTTTGAGAAACACGCGTGGGTTATGTAGTGAAAGCTTGTACGGATCGTTCTATTTGAAACGTGTCTAAATACTGAATAATTGGTATACGATTGTCTTACCCGTTTTGAGTTAATCTTTTTTGATCGAGAGAATTCTGTGGGTGCAAAAGTCAACATTTTCTGGTTAGTATATAGCTAAAGTGATTCAATATCAAAGTACGTCATAATAGATAAGTCAGTATCCTTTTTAAGGTTCCGTAGTTCAGTACCCTTATTGTTGCGTCATGTCCGTCCGTCCGTCCGTCTTCGATTCACCGTCCAAACGGTTAGTGCTAGAAAGATGAAACTTTGCATGGATATGTGTATTTGCCACACCGACAAAGTGCTAAAGTTAAAATCCGGAAAAGTATTTTTTTTTCTCGCGTCTACTGCAAAGTAGACATTTTTTTTTTGTTAAAATAAAGGGCGTCCTAAGCTCTAAACGGCCGGCTCAGAAAATCTGTAAAAATTCACGATGGTAGTGCATGTGCTGAACTTTGAAGGAAAACTGTAACGGCTCATATACTTTGTTAGTTCAGGAATTGATAATGGCTAAATTGTAAAATGCACTTACTTGGAAAACTTCGTACAAAAATAACGAATTGATAAGTAAACATGTAAAAAATTGGTATAATGGTACGGGAGCCTAAGTGCGCGAGTCCGACTCGCACTTGGACGGTTTTTTATTTTATCGCAACATTAACATTTTCAATATTCTCCATTTTTATATTTTTATTTTCCTTTTATACAAACTAGAAGTTATAGTAATTCATATACCTGCCTACATTATTTTTAAGTTTGAACTTTATAATTATATAGAAGTTCTTTTACCTCTCAGTAAGAAAAAAAAATGTTGTGACAGATTGACAAACGTCAACGTGTAACAAAATTGTAGGGGTTTTGGCGGGAATGTCAATGTGCGACGTTGTTGTTCTTGTATTTCCTCCAAAATTTGTGTAATTTCGGTTCCTAATGTGTAATATTGATAGAATATTAACCATTAAATATATGTTGACGTGCACAAGTGTGGGCAAGTGGTAAAACTACAAAAATCGTGCTTTTTGTGTTCCATCCAAAACTCCCAAGGAAGTTTCAGTAAACCGTCTCCCACATTACTGGATCGACTGACTTGACTTATTGACTGCATTGACGATTTATGTGGACTTTGACTAGACTTTGGACTTGACAATTTAGAAAAACGGTGTTGAAAGCTTTGAGAAAATTCTTTTCCCGCCCTTTCTTCAACTTGACGCCGGCAATGGTTTAATAACTTCTGCCATATTATAATAATCAACAATACCGACCTAATAATTATATTTAAATGAAAAAAAGAACATAATGATCAACATTTTCTACCTTGTCTTAAGCAAAATACACAAATCCCACGTGTCAGTGCCAAAAAAAAAACGGTAGTGTGTGTTGTTGTTCTGTTCGCACAATTCTTGATTACTTGAAGTTTTATCTTCACTGTTGTTCTGTATTTACTATGAACTGGAATAAAATATAACTAGACCTATATCAAGCTACACCTATTTCTACGTACAACTTCTCTAGTTTTAACGAGACAAAGAAACTGCAATTCACTTTTATGTATGAGCGGAGATATTATGTTGTATTAAGACAACGATGACCTCTGTGTCTCAGTGGTTAGCGCATTGGCGCTCAAGCCGCCGCGGGTTCGAATCCCGCCTGGGAGCAACAAAGTTTTCTGTGTTCCTGGGGTCATGGATGTGTATTAAATGTGTGTATTATATAATATAATAAAAATCTTAAATGCATGTGTAGTATAAAAAGTATAAAATATATTTCCGTTGTCTATTTCTATATAGTATGTATGTATCGTAGTTTTAAAGATCTAAGCATACATAGGGACGGTATAAAAAGCTACTTTGTTTTATACTATGTAGTGATAGTGATTATTGAACTACATGTTACAACTGATAATATTTTATTGCTGATATCACCTCATATGTTTTAATTAGAAAAGAATAGAAAATAAAAATGGGACGAACCGACGAACGACTCCAAAATGTACACTAAAATTCTAAAAAAAATTATCTCTGCTGGTCAAATTTGAAGGTACGGTCGCCGACAAACCCGGTGTAGTACCTTTGAACCTTTTTGCCTAGAAAATAAAGTCAAAACGTGGTGCACAGGATCTATTTTCGACCGTACCTCAAAATAAAGCTTTTAATATAAAATTATACTTATAATAGAGGCACACTAAATGTGAACGATCTCTGTGGCTCAGTGGTTCAGCGCGTTGATGCTCAAGCCGGGGGTCGCGGGTTCGAATCCCGCCGAAAGGACAAAAATAGTTTTTCTTTGCTCCTGGGTCATGGATGTGTATTAAATATGTGTATAATATAATAAAAATCTTAAATATATGTATAGTATAAAAGTATTAAATATACTTCCCGTTTTCTGGTACCTGTAACACAAGTTCTTCGGATACTTACCACGAGACCAGACTGACGTGGCGTGAAGCGTCACTAGATATTATTAGATATATCCTTTAGGTACGGTGCCAAAAGCTGGGCTTTAGTAAATTCATCTCCTCTTACCACAAACTTCATTATTAGCCAAGATCACCTCTAATCAGGTAAGTAGCCGCTCGTTTCTCACATAGCCTTCTGTATCGTTGTTTTAATCTAAATTAGTTTTATTTACGCTTTCTTAAGCGGCTTAAGTCGAGGCGTCTGATCACTTTCGTTCTGTTAAAACCAGAGATATAAGTTTATTAAGATCTACCACCATTGGATATATGGAAATCTATACTATTTATAATAATATTATTTCACACATTTTACTATGTATACCATACAGTGTATCTACGCATAGAATTTATTACATTCCGATTTTTGTGTTGAGACTAAAGGAGGAGAGAGTGTTCTTGTCTACTGCGCACACGGTTGGGCACTATAAAATGACTCCTGCGTAACTTGCCTGGTTTCAATGAAACCGGCCACCGTCACCGAAATCGGTTTGAAGTTATATTTTATGTTACAAATCATATAATTAATATAGGCACACAACTATCAGTTTTACTTCGGGCACAAAGTATTCTATTTCGATCTTACTTCTTAGCTTAGAACTTAGATAGGAGGTATACTTTTTTTTTTGATTATGCTTAGCAAAAATCTGTTGTAGCTTTTCCAATAGAAATAATTATTATTGGGTACAAACTTTTTCAACTTACGACGTTTTATGGACGTTATTTTGTTACGTATTTTTGAAATCAAAATATTATACATTATTTTGTAATACAATTATAATCAAAAAAGTATAAACGCTGATTGATACAAATGAGAAGTTTTTAGTCTCACCCACCGGGAGTTTTTCCCAAGCTGTACTAAGTTGCTATTAAATTCAAACCGCTTACCACAGAAAAATCCCTGAAATTAGTTTTATTTACTAATAATGCGCTGATCAGTCTGCAACAAGCAATTCACAATTTTAAAATATTTATTTATGATCGAATTTAATACGAAATGGATAATTATAAAATTTATATTATATTTTGCATTAATAATTAAATATCTATTCTAATCGGTAGGTATATTATGCGTGTTGCGTTACGAGTAATTGTAGTATTTATACATTTTGTTCCATCGGCATATCTACCGCTTTCTTGTATCTTCAACTCAATCTGGATTGTGTGTAGATGAATCTGCATCAGGTTTGGGTGTATGTTGTCTCTTACATTGTTTATTGCTTTCTTTTACTACGCCGGCATATTATTTCGTAAGTAAGGGTCAATTCACATCAAAACGAAACGATACCCGAGACGGCGCTGCATTTTTAAGATAGCTATTCAAATTTGAACTTAGTTCATCACACAGGAAGATACACGTTTAATTGCAAGAGTTTGAATATCAATTTACGCTGCTCTGAGTGCAAATTGTGAGTTTTTCTTTTCGCATTCGATAGTGAGCGCGTTTGGCGTTTACTAGGAATTCGTATGTTATTTGTACAGCGCCACCTAGTTGTAAACGCGACAACTAGGTCAAATAACATACAAATTCCTAGTAAACGCCAAACGCGCTCACGATCGAATGCGAAAAGAAAAACTCACACTTAGCACTCAGCATACCCCTAAACGTTTTTTCTCATGTACCTAATACCTATAAATAAAGTTCAAATTAGAACTAATAATTTAGAAATGCAGCGCCGCGTTGCGTACCGTCTCCTTTCGGTGCGAGCTGACCCTAGTGGAAAATTCACACTGAAAGGAAACGATACGCGCGTGGCGCTGCATTTTTAAGATAGCTATTAAAAATGAACTTTATGAATTACACGAGAAGACACACGTTTCATTGTAAGAGTTCGAATGTCAAATTGCACCGCGCTGCACAGCGCATGTGCGGTGTACGACTGATATCATATGAAACGTGTATCTGTTTGTGTAGTGAATGATGTTAAATTTTTAATAGATCTTTAAAATGTATAGTGCAGATAAAGATAAAGTTCAGATAGATAAAGTTTTGGTGGATGTTAGGATATTTACTAGAAATTACATTTCAATTTGAAACGAAGCACAACATTTAGTTTTCAGGTAACATAATCGCTTATTATAAGGCTGGGACTATACATATTACCGGTATCTTTCCGACCGGAGAAAATTCAGAGCATTGAAAAAAGAACTCTGGACTAATAACATCGTACACACAAGTGTTGAGTCAAATGTCAATGCCAAATGTGACAGTTGTCAAATTCTTTGTCCGATTTTCAGCTCTATTGTATTGATCTAGAGTTCTTTTTTTAATGGTCTGAATTTTCTCCGGTCGGAGAGATTCCGGTAATATAGTCCCAGCTTAAGACTGTATTATAATTACGCAGTTTTTTTTTTACTTAAATCACCCTAGGGTATAGGTATAAGTTTAGGGTCAGTTCGCACCAAGACACGACGCTACGCGGCTCTGTTTGAGGACAGCGATTTCAAATTGATCTTTGATCACTACTCAAGAAGATACACGTTTCATTGCTAGAGCCCCGCACTACGCAGCTCGGTGCAGCTCGGCATTCTTTCAATTAAACTTGTATCTTTTTGTGTTGTGAATAAAATTTAATTTAGAATAGCTAATTTACAAATGCATCGCCGTGTCGTGTGCCGTCGCGACTCGTTGTGAACTGGCGCTAAGGTACACATTTCTAACCCTATAATTACAACCGCGACACTACAATCTCAAGTTATTCAGATAATCAACAAAACACACTAACCGCTCTCTCAAATGTTTGTGAATCTCTACAAAGACACTAAAATGTCATACACGAACAAACACACTCGTGTATACATACTGTATAGAGTACAGTTACACAATACACAATCTGGGTTTTGAAATGTTTGTGTAACGTCTTCGGGTATCCACTAAAAAGTTAGAGAACTTTTAATAATTATTTCTCCCACAATAAATCCTGTGTACATTTATATAAAAAGTGAGGTGTATCTAAGTTAGTGTTTATGACTTCGCATTATAAAGTTTGATTATATAATGATACACACAACACCTGATAAAAGTGGATGTGAGTGTAATCGACTATATATTCGCGGAATCATGGGTGCATAATATTATGTCAAAATAGCTTACTTTAATTGGTTTATATGCACTCGGCTTATGCGTCATTCGTCAGTTTTGATGTTCGTGCACATGATTCACTGACTTCTTAACGCGCTTATACTATATGTAGTTATTATTTAATTATTAGTTAGTGATACGGTATGGGATGTTACTGATTTTGATCTCAGGGTTACATGCTAGACAAACCGCTTGCCAAGCGAGTGCAGGCGCCACACAACAATCAGCTACCAATTACCATGATATCTATACATCATCATCATCATCATTAACAGCCATAGGACGTCCACTGCTGGACATAGGCCTCCCCCAAAGATTTCCACAACGAACGGTCCTGGGCCACCCGCAACCAACGGCGGCCCGCGACCTTCATAAGGTCATCGGTCCACCTAGAGGGAGGCCGTCCAACGCTGCGCTTTCCAGTTCGTGGTCTCCACTCTAGAACCTTTACTCCCCAGCGGTTATCAGTTCTACGAGCGATGTGGCCTGCCCATTGCCACTTCAACTTGCTGATTCTGCGAGCTATGTCGGTTACTCCAGTTCGTCTGCGAATCTCCTCGTTGCGGATTCTGTCACGCAGAGAAACCCTGAGCATAGCTCTCTCCATCGCTCTTTGAGTGACTTTGAGCTTATTTAAGAGGCCAACAGTGAGGGACCACGTTTCACATCCATAAGACATCACTGGCAACACGCACTGTTCAAAGACCTTTGTCTTTAGGCACTGAGGTATTTCGGACTCGAAGACGCTGCGTAGTTTCCCGAACGCTGCCCATCCGAGTTGGATTCGTCGTTGGACCTCACTATCGAAGTTGGACTTGCCTAATCGGACTGTCTGTCCCAGGTAGACGTATTCGTCAACAACTTCGATTTTAGAGTTCCCAACAAATACTGGAGCGGGTACAACATGGGCATTAGACATAATTTTCGTCTTGTCCATGTTCATTTTTAGACCCACTCGTTGGGAAGCTCTATCGAGGTCACCGAGCATGGCGCTAAGGTCTTCCAGCGATTCTGCCATTATGACTATATCGTCAGCAAACCGAAGGTGAGTGATGTATTCGCCATTTATGTTGATGCCGTATCCTTCCCAGTCTAGGAGTTTAAAAACATCTTCCAATGCTGTGGTGAAGAGTTTAGGAGAGATGACATCTCCCTGCCTTACACCTCTCTGCAATTGGATAGGTTTCGTACTTCCATTCTGTACTCGGACCGACATGGTGGCATTGTTGTACAAACACTTCAACACTTCTATATAGCGATAGTCAATTTGGCACCGCTGAAGAGACTGAAGCACCGCCCAGGTTTCGATCGAATCGAAGGCTTTCTCATAATCCACATACGCCATACAGAGCGGACGATTATATTCCTCCGATTTCTCTATAATCTGGCGGAGTGTGAGGATGTGGTCTATGGTACTATAGCCTTTTCGGAAACCGGCTTGTTCGGGTGGCTGGAAGTCGTCGAGCCTGTGCGCGAGACGGTTCGTGATAACCCTCGAGAACAATTTGTAGATATGGCTCAAGAGCGAGATCGGTCTGTAGTTCTTCAACAAGGTATTGTCTCCTTTTTTGAAGAACAGCACCACAACGCCCCTGCACCATGCCTCAGGTGTGGCGCCTTCATGTATGACGGAATTGAACAGTTTCTGGAGGACTTTGAGTACCGGTTTTCCACCCGCTCTCAGAAGTTCTGTCGTAATTCCGTCTTCACCTGGCGCCTTGTTGTTCTTAAGCTGTTTTAGGGCCATCCTAATCTCGTACAGGCCGACGTCCGGGATATCCTCGGTATAGTGTCGAGTTAGCTTGGCTCTTGGATCTTTAGCCGTGCTGTTAACAGGTGTCCGTGTCGATATGTACAACTGTCCGTAGAACTCTTCTATCTCCTCCAAAATCTCTGGCTTCGACGAGATGATCTTGCCTTGATCGGTCTTCAGCTTCGTCATCTGGCTTTGTCCGATAGACAGTTTCTTTGCGAAAACTTTAGAGCCCTTGTTTCGCTCAATCGTTTCCTCAATACATCTAGTATTGAAGGAGCGTATATCGTGTCGCATTGCCTTGGTTATCTGTCTATTAATCCGTCTATATTGTGACATGTCAGCTGAAGACTGCAATCTCATTTCTCGCCTTTGCGCCATGAGTTCCAGAGTTCCATCGGAGAGCTTTTGAGTTCTACTTTGGCGTCGGGTTTTATAGAATTTCGACCCAATCGCATGGACAGCTTCCACAAGCTTGTTGTTTAAGTCGTCCACAGATTCGCACTCGCCTAGGCATTTAAAGCGATTTTGGAGCTCGAGTTGGAATTTTTCGGGATTTTGGATATTGGCAGCGGTGGGTCTGATCGTGGACTTCATCAGACTAGACCTTTCCAGCTTAACGTTTAGATTTAATGTGCCTCTTACCATGCGGTGATCGCTACCAGTCTTAACCCTGTTGATCACAGAGACATCATTAAATATACGCCGCTTGGTCGTCATAATGAAGTCGATCTCATTTTTTGTGGAACCGTCCGGGCTGATCCAGATCCACTTCCTGGTAGGCTGCTTCTTGAAGAAGGAGTTCATCATGAAGAGTCCCTCCTTCTCCATGAAATCAGCCAGTCGCTGCCCCCTTGGGTTCCGCTGCCCAATTCCATATTGTCCCATTCTCAACTCATCGCTTCGTTTGCCCAGTTTCGCGTTGAAGTCTCCCATCACAACCGTATAGTGGGTTTGTGAGGTATGTATGGCTTTAGAAATGTCCTCATACATAATCTCAACTTCATCGTCAGGGTGTGTCGAAGTAGGTGCGTATACCTGTATAACCTTGATCGAATACCGACTGGTAATTTTGAGTTCCAGGTATATCACCCTATTCGACACACTCTCGATCTTCACTATGTTGTTGACAAGAGACTTGTGGACGATAAACCCGACACCACCTTCGGATTTACGTTCTCCTTCCCGGTAGTAGAACAAGTTGCCAGATTTGAGAATTATCGTGTCCTCGCCCTGTCTTCGGACTTCAGATAACCCTATGATATGCCATCGCAACTTGTCCACTGCTTCTTCTAGCTCAGCAATCTTCGAATCTTCCCTCAAAGTGCGTGCGTTGTACGTTGCCAGGTCGAGTCGTCGGGGGTGGTAGCCGGAATTTCGGAGCCGGAGATTCTTCGCACCCCCTGCCCCGCCGTTCCCGTAGCCGCTACCGTAGCCAGGGATAGCGGGGCTGCCGGTGACTAGGGGCCGTGGCCGTTTTATGATGTTCATTTTGGGGGGGGGTTTGCCGTAGTCACCCTTGGTACGCTTGGCAGGCGGGTTGGTGACCGCAGTGGTGTATACCTACTTACTCAGACGGACGCTGCTGCCCATTCGCCTGAGGTCCGGGTTTGTCGCCTCTTACGACACGCTTTTCCGGACGACGGTGGGGATTTGTATTCTTTCTCCGTCCCCACACGGATATCTATACAAATAAAATTAATAAAATTGAAGTGTAATTTTGTAATTTCAAATTATTTTAACTTTTCCTTAATGCATGTGAAAATAAACGGCTAACGGTACTTATAATGATAAATCTACTTTTAAATGTTTGTCCTGTTTGTTCCGGCTAATCTCCGAAGCGGCTGGAACGATTTTCACGGAACTTTCACTGGGAGATAGCTGAAGTTTTAAGGAGTAACTTAGGCTACTTTTATCTTAGGATTCCGTTTACGCAAATAGGTTTCCGTTTCCTTTAGTTCTACGTTAGTTTATTTGAGCTACTATTAATAATTTGTTGGTAGCATTCCATTTTATCAGTAGTTAATAGATGGTAGATTAATATCGACATGTCACGACTCGACAATAACAGACGTTTCTGTATCGATTTTATCTGTTTTAATGACACGTGTAGCCGAACGACTTATTTTACCACCGACAGGAGCCTTATGCCAACGTCATAAGGATCACTCCCATAGTAACTCCGGAGCAAATTGACTCTGACTACGATATAAACCGACAGAGTGAGGATAGTACTGCCTGCGGCTCAAATACCGTCACGACCAATCACAGGTTTTAGGAATCTAAACATATATAAAAAAAAAAAAATTAAGTGTCTATTTGTAATTTTGAAAATTAACAGCTTCTGACTAAAAGCATGATATTATTATGAAAGTAATGGTACCTCCTACTGCTATTGTAAATGTGAAATTTTGTAAGGATGGATGGATGTTTGTTACTCTTTCACGCACAAACTACTGAACGGATTTCGGTGAAATGTATGGTAGTACTTAAGGCTCTGAATTAAAACATAGGCTACTTTTATCCCGAAAAAGTACAGTGTTCCCGTGAGATTCTGTATTTACACCTAGATAGCGATTCAAAATTGAGCTTTATTCATTACACTAGAAGATATAACGTTATTATTAAAATATAATGTTTTGCAAAATCAATTACTGAACATTTGGTCACTAGATTTACTGCTTATATAAAGACGTTTTTTTATTTATATCCATGTATACTTCACACCACGTCAATCGGGCCCCGTAGTATCCGAAGAACTTGTGTTACTTGTTAAAGAACCAGGCAACGAGAAGCATAATTTAATACTTTTTATTAAACATTTATATATTTTAAGATTGTTATTATGTTATAACTTAATTATTTGATACAACTCCATGACCCAGGAACACAGAAAAAATTTTTGTTTCTTCGGCGGCATGTAAACCCGCGACCCCCGACTTGAGCACCAACGTGCTCAACCACTGTTTCTAAGTTAAATCGTAGCAAACAAACAAAAATTCAATCTTACTTACGTGTTAAAAAAAGCATTCCTTTTAATTATTTGAACACGTAATGCTCCTTTTCACCTGGCTAAAAATAAATATCGAAAACTTTCAAAATACTCCCCACATAAGCAAGATAAGCTCCACTTTAAAGATTATCGTCATTTTATTAATTGGTTCAATATCGTACATTATTTCCGTTTGGAATGGTACGTCCATCATCATCATCACTATCATCTTTATCATCACCAACTCCAACATCTATATCGTAATTTATCACGCCTATATATATTAGCTTCACATTAGAGGCCCGATAATCGTATTAAACTTAGACTTTCAACTTACTATCAATTCGTAATAAATTAATCATCCTGTTATCATAAATTGACCGAAAGTGGGTATTCTACTAAATTATTTTAGTACATTTAAAATCCTAAAACAGTCATTTTGAAATTACATTGACTACAATATTCACAATTAGAGCGAGTGTGAGTTATGCCGGGGAATTCAATGGGTGACGTTGTGGTGTTTGTATTTCTTTCAAAAATTTGTGTTATTTCGGTTTATAATGTGTTATATTGGTAGAATATTAACTATTAAATAATCGTTAACGCGCACAAGTGTGGGCAAGTGGTACAACTTCTAAAAACGTGCTATTTTGTATTCCCTCCACAACCCCCTAGGAACTTCCAGTAACACTTCTACCACTTTACTGAATCGACTTACTTGACTCATTGGACTTTGACTAGACTTTAGACTTGACGATTTAGTAATACGGTGTTGAAAATTAAAACGAAAATTCTATTTCCCGCCATTTTAACTTGACACTGGCAAATGGTTTTAAGCCATATATTTTATATATAAAAAAAAAATAAGTTTAAAAAACTATAACCCGACTAAGTAAAAAAAAGGGGTCTAAAAAGACCGAAACAAGAAAATAATTCAAATATAAATCCAGAAATGCATAGTTACAAAAATGGTCAAGGTAGAGCCGTGGTCGCATCTACTGTTCGGAACAGTCGATGTCAAAACGCAGCCGTCTGTAACTATCTTGGGGTGTGCATGTGTACATAACGATATACGCAGTTTCAGTTTATACCTAGACGTCACGCATCTCGGTGTGAACTGACGCTTAGATGACGCCATTAGTGTGTGCGACCACGGCTCTACCTTGACCATTTTTGTAACTATGCATTTCTGGATTTCTATTTGAATTATTTTCTTGTTTCGTCCTTTTTAGACCCCTTTTTTTACGTAGTCGGGTTATAGTTTCTTAAAGTTATTTTTTTATTTAATATTTTTCCGTATCCCATTCTAACATAA
Organism: Phengaris alcon alcon; assembly: GCA_037179445.1. Taxonomy (NCBI): domain Eukaryota; kingdom Metazoa; phylum Arthropoda; class Insecta; order Lepidoptera; family Lycaenidae; genus Phengaris; species Phengaris alcon. The sequence continues at coordinate 1,246,948 of JAYRCH010000046.1, read as the reverse complement.
CTATAGTAAATACTTTTATACACTAAATAACTTACCTACTAAACTAAATTAAAGACTATACCTAAATGTACAAGACGTTACACTATACTATAACAATAACTTTAATCTAATACAAAACTATACGTATATTATTTACAATTAAAATCAAGTAATTACCGTATCACGAGGAAACAATAATTAATATTATTTATTAAAGGACCTTAAAGGTAATAAAGTAACTGAAAAACTGAAATTAAAATGAACTAACCATAGCATACACAGTAAATGACGACTTGATTCGAACTCGAAGAACGATTTATATGTAAAAAGTTATATTAATTTTGACTTAAACAATACGATATAATATAATATATATACAAATTATGTAAATATTTGTAGTGAAAACTGTGGAAAATAAAATAAGTGAGGGAGACATTAAGGGTGCAGCGCGGCTCCTGTTTTCCAATGACACGGTCGCCCCCGACTGCCCAGAAACCCTCATCGCCCTGGAAAACAAACATCCATCACAATCCAATCCTTTCACAGTTTCCGATGACGCATTACCACCACTACAAACGTCGAAAGAAAAAGTACGCGGAGCCATCATGTCCTTTCTTCCGGGTTCAGCTGGCGGCCTCGACGGTCTCACCCCTCAGCATCTGAAGGACCTTACCAGCGGTTGCTGCGGGGAGGCCGGCGAGAAGCTCCTGCATGAACTTACGAATCTGTGCAACCTGATGCTACGTGGAGGGGTCGCATCAGATATCGTAGACATTCTGTATGGAGCTAACCTCTGCGCCTTGAGGAAGAGAGATGGTGGCATTCGTCCGATTGCTGTCGGCTCCACATACCGGCGCCTTACAGCCAAACTAGCTTGCAAATCGGTAACTTCCCTCGCGTCATACTTCCAGCCAAAACAGCTCGGTTTTGCCTGCAAAGGAGGTTGTGAGGCCGCCGTTCACTCTTTCAGGACAGCTATCCACAATCAAGGCGATGATGTGTTTCTGAAGGTCGATATCAAAAACGCTTTCAACTCAGTTGACCGAGATGCCTTGTTGGCCCAAATTAAATCTAAAGCACCTGCCATTTTACCATTTATGCTCCAGTGTTACAACGACCCCACCAAACTCATTTACAAAGACCACCTCATCTCATCCGAAGTGGGCTGCCAACAGGGCGACCCTCTAGGTCCAGCAATCTTCAGCCTTGCTATACACCCGGTCATCGAGCTTCTAGATTCAAAATTTAATGTTTGGTATTTGGATGATGGGACCCTTGGAAGCGATGCACCCACTGTACTATCAGACTTCCGCACTCTGATCTGCGAGTTCCAAAAAATAGGTCTGCAGCTGAACCTAGGTAAGTGCGAACTTTTTGTGCCAGACCGTTGTGGGGATAGAAACGCGATTATATCCAGCTTTAAAGAAATAGCTCCACAACTGTCTGTCATTGACAAGGATTCGCTCTTCCTTTTGGGCTCACCTATTTTAGACGAATCTCTTCCGGACTTCTTAGATAACAAATTACAAAATTTTAATGAAACTTTAGACCGCCTCCTCCAAATTAACTGTCACATGGCCTTTACCCTAATCCGTTTTTGCATTTTCGTACCTAAATTGACATATGTCTTACGGTGTTGTCAACTGTGGAAGTTCCCTCAACTTCTCAAACAGTTGGATGATACCATAAGACAAACGCTCTCCACTATTTTGAATACAAATTTCGATGACCGCGCATGGACTCAGACAACGCTTCCAGTTAGGTTCGGTGGCCTGGGTGTTCGAAAGCCTTCTGACATATCGCTTCCGGCCTTCTTGTCCTCAGTCCACGCGAACCATAGTCTTATCTCCAAAATACTACATCACCCATCCTACTCCAATACAGTTACCTTTCTGGACGAGGCCAAGGACGCCTGGAGCGTAACTAGTGCTTGTAGCGAATTGCCTGACAATACTTTTTCCCAAAGGCTCTGGGACGAGCCACTCTGCAGACTGGTACGGAATAATCTTCTTAATACGTCCTCCAGTCCTGTGGAGCAGGCTCGCCTCTTAGCTGCGGAGAAGTGGGAGTCGGGCCTTTGGCTACAAGCATTACCGTCACCCAATACGGGCACATTGCTGGATCGAATAGCTTTCCGGTTAGCTACTTCCCTGCGTCTTGGCACCCCCCACGTCGTCCCCCATCGCTGTGTTTGTGGTGCAAATGTGGACAGCCTCGGACACCACGGGCTGTCCTGTCAACGAAGCGCCGGCCGCATCTCCCGACATCACTGTCTGAACAATCTCATCCGTCGGGCTCTTGTCACCGCCGGAGTGCCAGCTGTGCTGGAACCCTCTGGTTTGGCGCGCGACGATGGCAAGAGACCAGACGGTATGACCCTGGTCCCTTGGAGAGTGGGACGGGCTCTTGTATGGGACGCTACTTGCGTCGATACACTTGCTCCGTCCCATGTCCAGGGCACCTCGAGTTCTGCAGGTGCGGCCGCCAATCAGGCGGAAAACCTCAAGCGGCGCAAATATGAGAACCTTAGTGGGGATCTCATATTTGAACCGTTTGGGGTTGAAACCTTAGGTACATGGGGTCTGGGTGCGCACAAACTTTTCGGAGAAATCTCCAAAAAACTCATTGAGGCCACCCGAGACCCCAGAGCCGGCACCTACCTGGCCCAGAGAATAAGTATCGCAATCCAGCGAGGAAACTCTTTGAGCCTTCTAGGTACTCTGCCTGGTGGGGATGACCTGGGAGATTTCTTTTTTTTGTAGCATTTTAAGTTTTGGAGTAGTTATTATTTTTTTAGTACTTACCTACTTTTATAGTACAATTGATTTTGTTATCATAACTGATTAAATGTATATCATATTGTAGTATTAGTGAGTTTAATAAAAGTAGAGCCTTTGTAGTGTGCTTGCCAAGACCTTTCTTTTGATACCAAACATGTGATATTTATCTCGATTTCATTTTTTTAGATGTTAGAATTTGAGGTTTAATTTTCGAAATACCTAATTTTGAAAAAAATTATATAGCCTATGTTACCCGCGGCATCATTACGAATCTATTGACACCTCATTTATTAAAATCGGACCAGTAGTTTAGGCGCTACGAGGGAACAAACATACATACATACATACATAGACTGCCAAAATCATTACCCTTCCTTTTGGCTTCGCCGTAGTCGAGTAAAAATAAAGCGTAAAGTACATAGACAACTGTTGCTTGACGTTTGTACGATCCAGTGTTGCCAATTATTGTCAGTTATGGCGCGTCTCCTGCTCGCGTTTTTTTGAAACATGACACAAAATCATCGAAATTGGAGCGTGGCTATGCACATTTGTGCACGCATACATAATGTTTTTGTCTTCCGAGACGGACGGAAAACATTCCCCGCACGGGTAGGGGGGGAAGGCAAAAAAAAGTGATTTGTGCGTAAAATAAATATTTTTGTGATATGACATCCCCACATGTCAAAGTGAAAATTACCGGTTGACGGTTCTTTTCGAGTCAAATTGGAGTCTAGTCCAGGGGTCTCCAAACTTTCCAGCCTTAGGGCCATACTGATTACTCCAGTAAGTTCCGAGGGCCAAAACCATATTATCATTGTTGCCGATGGTAAAAAGTGAAATAGTCCACTGATGAAAAAAAAAAGTCCGAAAAAGTACGCAACGTTTAAAAAAGGCTGCAAATCGGACTAAAGTCCGCAAAACGGCAACACTGCATATTATTAATTTTCCTGTCATTATCTGTAATTTCTAGATTAGTCGTAGAGTACGAGCTATGAGGAGTAACGTGACACGACATCTGGTGGACACAAGCGGAAATAGGTAGTACCTTCTATCGCTAACAGATGGCGCTAATAGCACGTACAGAATAATCTCGTTGGTTCGAGAAGGTTCTGGTGTCTTCCACTCACTTCTAGATGGCAGTAATTGGAACAAGTCATTTTCTATGACACTGTTGTGAAATAAAATAGTGCGTACCTCCTTAAAACATGTTTGTGCGTGTTTAAGTTTAAGACATATTTGTAACAGTATTTTGATTTGAATTGTTGCTTTTGTGTGTGATTTAGTAGTATGGAAAAGAAGCGAAAAATTGATAGTGAATGAAGAAAATTCAAAGATCAGCGGAACATTCAGTATTTCGTAATTGAGTCCAGTAACAAGGCGCTATGTTTGATTTGCAATGAAAGCATAGCCGTTCTCAAGGAATATAACATTAAACGTCATTATGAAACAAAACATTTTCAAAATTACTCAAAATATACAGGAAGTTTGAGGACAGAAAAATTCGAAGCTATGAAGCGCGGATTGAAATCGCAGCAATCTTCATTTACAAAACTCAAAACTGAACAAGAGGCTGCAACTCGTGCCAGCTTTCGTGTGGCTCTTGAAATTGCAAAACGTGGAAAACCATTTACGGACGGAGAAATGATCAAAGAATGCATAGTTGCAGTAGCTGAAGAAATGTGCCCTGAAAAGGTAAATTTATTAAAAACTGTCAGTATGTCAGCAAACACTATGGCTCGAAGGGTAGAAAACATGGCTGAAAATATATCTTCTCAACTGTTCGACAAAAATGGACATGTTGAGTGGTTTTCTTTGGCCTTGGATGAGTCAACGGATGTGTCAGATACTGCTCAGGTGTTGATTTATATTCGAGGAGTAGATAAAAGCTATGAAGTGCATGAAGAACTTCTTGATATGTATAGTATTCATGGCACAACTACTGGTACAGATATTTTTAAAGGAGTTGAAATGGCCATTAATCAAAAGAACCTTTGATGGAAAAACTTGAAATGTATTACAACTGATGGAGGCAAAAACAAATTTTGATACTCGTTTCTCGGACTTTGATGCCATTGCGAATCAAATTAAGATTTTTCAGAATCCTTTTGATACTGACATTGATACCCTAGCCCCGGAACTTCAAATGGAAATGATTGATCTACAGTGAAGTATATAATTAAGAACAAAAATATCAAAACTCATGGAATTTTATAAGGGTCTTCCACTGACACAATTTGATAATTTGCATAAATTTTCTCGTGGGCTGTTTTCTGTTTTTGGTACTACTTATTTGTGTGAGAAGACCTTCTCCAAAATGAAGTACACAAAAAATGTTTACAGATCTAAATTAACTGATGAGCATCTTAAATCTCTTTAAATAATTGGTACAAGTAAAATTAGTCCACAACTACAAACTATTGTCGGTGGAAAATCTCAATTACATAAATCTCATTAGTATTTCATATGTCATTATGCTTGTTATAAGTTATGTTTTTATTTAAAATGTATAAAATGTTAGTTGGATTAATTTCAATAATTTGTTAGTTATTATATACTGAAGTTAAATTTTCTGCATATTATACATGTCTTTACTCATTACAATGCTGTGTATCTTTATCCAACTTATCACAAAAACAATAACAATAAGCCTACAACAATGTTATGAGTAGTTAGCCCATGACCATATCAATGTAGATGTCATATTAATAATTATTCAACATAAAATTAGAATACTTCAGTAAACTAAATTTAATTTGCTATAAAAAATATGTTCTCTAAAAGGAGTTTTCAAGTATGCTAGCTCTCCGCGGGCCGGACAAAATCTGTCCGCGGGCCGGATGTGGCCCTCGGGCCGTAGTTTGGAGACCCCTGGTCTAGTCTATAAATATATGAGAATACCGTTTTCTATGGATAAGTGGTTAGCTCAATCTACAATCGAAACTTTCGATACAAAGATAATTGCATCGCGGTGAAATTCGTCGTTTGACGTTTGTTTGAGGTTTAGTAGAATACTATTTTGCTGTTTGATAGGACTCAGACTGTATCGAACGAGTATCGAAGCTGCATTATTGTTGGATCATAGCAGAATCGACCTTCAGTGCAAATGTCAAAATGGCTTAATTTTGAAGTGATGACTCACTGCTGATTTATAACATTGACCTACGCTGTTCGAATACATTTTAATCTAAGCTTAGTAATATAATATTATGTATTATTTTGTCTAAATGTAAATATTTATTTATTTATTTTCCACAATTATTTCTATCATTACAAGTTTTCCCTAATGCGATAAAAACTTCTTAAGATAGTAAACTACATACTAATGTTTACTATTTAAAACAGTATAAAATTTACAAAAAAAAAATCTGTAAAACTTAATTACATACCTAGTATTAATTATTATTAATCATTAACAATTATATTATATTGTATCATTGTATATTTTATTGCAAGCCAAATAGGTGACATTTAAATTGGTAGCATTAATTATTGTATTCCATTGTTCTTTGTGCTCACATTTATATTAGATTGAATTTATACAGAATATAATCTAATATCTGCTTATCTAGATATAGAGAGACAGGGCTTAGCCAACATGTCATCGTTATTAACAATGATGATCTTAAAAATTGAAAATACATGTGATTGGCATAAAGTTCGCTAAGCGACATTACGCACGATACGTCAATTATTTTATTATCAATACCTTACATTTTTGATTTCTAACTTCATCGTCGTAATTATCGATGGCATCTTGGTTTAAGGGCTAGAGACCTTAGCCAAGTTGCCACCGCTAATATTGCGACAACGAAGTTTGAAAACAAAAATGAATGGGACTTGACATAAGCATCGTTAAGTGACGAAGCGATGCTTATGTCATTTAGCGATGCTTATGTCAATCCCATAATTTTTGTTTTCGAACTTCATCGTCGTAATTAGCGATGGCAACATGGCTAAAAGCTCAAACACTCAAAATATGGCCTGGTGATGATAATATTTGCACTAGTGCACCTAATTGTGTAACATAAGTTCGTCACATTGTGAAGTTGGCAACTTCCAGCATAACTCTCGAATCGAGAGAAGTTGAAAACATTATTCAAATGACTTTTACATTCTTGACTTTTGTCGGCTGCTGTATTTTATACCGTGTGATAGCTGATATTATGCTTCAGTTGTTTCATACAAAAATGACTTTGCAATTCTCTATTTTTTCATGCTATATTTTGACAACAATCCCAATTTTAATTTCCATAAATTCCATGCTAATAAATTTTGTCAATAATCCCAATTTCAATTTTCTATCGCTTCGTCCTATATTTTGACAACAATACCAATTTTAATTTCCTTATGTTCCATGCTATTAAATCTGTCAACAATCCCAATTTTTATTTTCTATTTCTTACTTCATTCCAGTTGAAGCTATATTATTTTGTCAACAATCCCAATTTTTATTTTCTATTTCTTACTTCATTCCAGTTGAAGCTATATTATTTTGTCAACAATCCCAAATTTTTACCCAATTTCCTTTTGCTCCATGCTATTATTTTTTGTTAACAATTCCATTTTTTATTCACTTTTTCTACGTGCTATCATATTTTGTCAACAATCCCGTCTACTGCTTCATGCATTTATTTTGACAACAATACCAATTTTATACACATGCACTATACTATACGAACAGTTTGAACTAAACAATACTTCATACATATCGGTGTAATGTAACAAAGCCTTAAGTCAGTATATTTTCTTTTACAAATATTCATATATTAAAAGCGTAGCTAGTTGTATATTTAGGACTATACTGAGTTCATTATTTGTATTCAAAAGTTTCATTTTTCGTAGTTCTATTCTTTTTTCGAAAGTTTCTTTGCACGGTATGAAATCAAAAGGAATTTTTTGAAATGCTTTTCGTTCCTTGAATAGTCATTTTGTAATGCTAAATTTTTTAATGCTATTTGCAGTAGTTTTAGAAAGTAGGTATTTTATATGTTTTCACGTTTTTTCTTTCTTTCTCTGAAACTATTTTATTTTGTTTCTTGTCATGAATTCTTCTTTTTTTTTAATTTAACTTATGTTGTGTGATTGCGTGCGGCACTACACCTGCAATTACGAGTAAGGTTGCATTTATCAGTATTTTATCTATGTACGCATTTTCTAAGATTGTAATACTATTGTTTTTACTTGTTGATGTGTCAAATAAATAAAATAAAAATTATACATGACATCTTACCTCGAATAGATACATCTCACCTAACTAGCCTCACTTTTTATATAAATGTATACAGTTATATCTTCTTATAATGCATTGTGCTATAATTATTATTGTTCACGTTTCGTTGCAAGCTCGAAATTCTAATTCTTGCAATTAAAAATGTATTTTGTTATGTAGTGAATAAAGTTAAAATTTGAATCGCTATCTTAAAAATGTAGCGCCGCGACGCGTATCGGTGTGAGCTGGCGCTTACGTTATACAGTATGTTGCTACTTGCATATTTCTTTGACACTCATGTATCTATATTACTGTTCGTGTAATTACAAAGTATAACGCGATGCTCACTTCACCTATTGTATGTAGTATCTCACGATAGCGAAGATAGGTGAGTTTTTATAAGAATTTTATTGCTAATACATTTTGATGTGGTATTTTGCACTATTTTAAAAATATTTTAAACGCCCGACGAAAACAGGGGTGTTAAAAGTTTGATGTGTCTGTCTGTCCGTGGCATCGTAGCTCCCAAACGGATGAACCGATTTTGTTCTAATCTTGGTTTTAAAGCCGACCTGATCAAGAGTGTACTCAGCTATAATTCATGATTATCTGCTCGTTCACTGGTACACAATTCGTGGGTTACTAAAAAAATCATTTGTTTTTTTTTTTAAACTACACTTTTATTAGGTATTCTAGTCTAGTCTAGTCTTCTAAAATAAATCTTTTTAAACAATAATTGTCCTCAAAAGCAAGATATAACTTATCTAATGTCTAGAACTTTTCAACTTTTATAACTTTGAGGTTTAAAGTTGAGATAATACCTATATGCTATCTTGATATTAACATTTGATCAACATTTTGATATTGATAATAATAATTTTGATTTCAATTTATTTACTTAGATATGTATTTCATTATAAACTATAGTTAACTTATAAACTAGCTCTATTTGGGCTAGAAAATATGTGAAGACTTTGTAACTTAACTTTAACTTTCTATAGCTGATTTTACCTTAAGAACATAATATTGATAAGTATTTCTTTTTATACCATATCCAGGTTTTATTATTCCATTTGAAGCTCACACAATACACTACCCTCATTTCTGGAATGCAGTTACTTTTGACCTTGAATTGAGTAACGTTAGTGAGTCACGGTCTCACGGGGGTAGGCATAGAAGGAAACGAGCAAACGAATCGTCTGATGGAAAGCGATCAATACTGCCTGCCTATACCCGCAAAAATCATAGCGTCAGCTCACACCAAGACGCGACGCAGCGCCGCATTTGCAGGGTTTCGTAATGCATAAGGAACCCTTATAGCTTCGCTCTGTATGTCCGTCCGTCTGTCTGTCTGTCTGTCTGTCCGATCTTCTAGCTTCTGTAATTATGAATATAAATGGATGAAATTTGGTATAGTTATAGATTGTGTATAGATCTCGGTTTTGGAATCATAAAATAATAATCATTTTATATTTTAGGGGTGGCTCTCCGTACATGTCAAGTGGGGATGAAAAATATTTTTTCATTCTACCCCATAGTGTGGGGTATTTATAGGTATTTCAAAACAAAAGTAAGGTTTGATACATGACATTTTACATCTCATACTTCTTATTCAACCATTTTCGAGTAATCGGCCTCCAAAGTGGTTCATAAGTTGGCATGGCCTGGCATTTCTAAACTATAAGAAATATAAACTTGTAAGTTTTCATGCTGATAGATCATGCTAAAAACTCTTTAGGGTAATTATTCTGAGCCAAATCGAACAATAACTTTTGAAGTAATACAAAGAAAACGTATTGCGCGTTGATAGCTACGGAACTCTACTTAGACGTGTCGTGACATGCTCTTGGTTAGGTTATTACCCAAATACGGCGAAGCCAAAAGGAAGGCTAATGAAGGCAGTCTATGTATGTATGTATGTTTGTTCCTCAGTAGCGCCTAAACTACTGATCCGATTATAATTAATGAGGTGTCAATAGATTCGTAATATTATTAGGTCGGGTAACATAAGGCTATGATATGATTTGCGTAGTTGGGTTATAGTTTTTTTTTAATCAAAATTGTAGTTATTATTTAAGATTGAACCGCAATTTTTGCAATCCCCAATCAAAAATCAAATTGCAACTAAATGTATCTTCTTGTGCAGTGATTAAAGTTCTTAAAAATGCCGTGCCTTGTCGCGTCTCGGTGTGAGGCGACCCATACTCTTCTAGAATTATGCTTCGGCACAAATAGGCCGGTTCAAGCAGTGAGATACCACTGCCTCACAGATTGCCTCCTGCCTGAGAGGTTTTTTAAGCAAAAACTATTTAATTAAAAGTGGACTAAAAACTTGAAGGTTTCACTTCTGTGTAAGCTATATTATATAGGCAAATTTTTTTTCGTACGGCTACTTATTTTACTGGCGCCATCTTGAGGTCTTGTGTGAACTGCGCACGTAAAACGTAAAATTTTCTATAGACTTAAACGACACTTTACCCCAGTTATCTGACTTTCAATGGTTCTCCTGTGGCAACCAATTGGGTTAATTTCGAAAAAAATCCTCCAGTTCGAATCTAAAATACCTCAAGAGGAATCAAGTCAAAGGAAATATTATAATATTACCGTTTCGGTCGACCGAATATTCCGGTCGAATATTACCGTTGAGGTCCATTATAACTTTTTTATTAATCAATAAATTTTGATTTTTCTCATTGTCTTCAGTATTATATTTGGAGGAAAGATTTTTAAAAACAACATTCTATTGATTCTGATTTCTAAGAACAATCGTCGTCAACGCGACATGACACTTGATAATTACTATCCTATTATTCGCTGCAGATAAATGTACGGTTCCCGCGTGATATCCTCTTGCGCACACGAAGTCGCGGCCAACATAATAATATTAATATCTGTGTACGCCCACGCTACGTCAATCCGGCTCCGTGATAAGTTCTCGAAGAACTTGTGTTACGGGTACCTGTGTACCTACTGTGTAAAATTAATTGTGTAAAAATTATATGTATTGTAAATAATTAAATATAAATAAACTAAAAGATATATAATTGTTTAAAAATAGATCTATAGACATGTGTAAAATGTAGTTAATTGCTCTTGCGATAGATGGTGCTGTACAGCTCAAATGGTGATGTATCAATATATTATATTAGTTTCAATACCCAACGCTAGATGTCATTACGCCGATGGGGCGGATTTTCTGGATCGTGCTATCGTTTGACCGAAACTAATTTGACATTTCCATATTTTGAGTTTAATACGTGTTCCCATTGACCCGATCCCAAAATACGTAACATAATGTGTACAGTTACGTAAACACAAATCACACGCACCCGCGAAGTTAGTATCGCACCGGGGTCGACGCCGGCGCCTACTCCGACGTCCCACATCCGACACGATCACACGTACAGACATACAGACCAACCCTAACACGGGACCGAACCCGAACCCGAGTTCGAGTTCGCATCCTAGTAGCCTAGGATGCGAACCTAGCCATCACTAGCCCATCACCCGTGTGATGTTAGGGAGGGTCAAACCCTCCCTTCGTCTCTCACCTAATCAACTAACCAGGCTAGTTATAGTCCAACGTAGCTACAGCGGTCTTAACCCGGCCGATAGAGTAGACCCCTAACAAACTGGCGAGTTACGTGTGTGAACTGTGAGTGTTTCATTTTTGACACTTACCAGTACCAACTACCAGACAACGGAAATACGTAGGTACTAATTTCCAACCCGAAAAACCCGAACCACTGTCCCACAGAGGTTTGTGTAGTAGTGTAGTAGTATGTAGTATTTTAAATAATGACGAAACCAATAGAATTTAATTGGGCTCTCGACATTTGAAGTATTTTAAGTAGAATAAGCCACTTTATCATTTATCCGAACTAGGAATGAAAACTTTCAGTTGGGAGTTTCTTTATCGATTCCAGTCACAAACCAATACCGCGGGCTACATGGATCTGAATACGCTGGATATAGTTTGAAAAAAAAAAATGCAGCCGAATATGTAACCGCCTCCTTTTTATGGAAGTCGGTTAAGGTGTGTCATGTTGCTTGTTAATTGTAATTTTTTGTTAACTGTTATTGTCTATTGGTTTGATTGTTTTTGTTTACCTAATTATGTGCGATTTCTCGTTTCTCGCATTACTCGAATCCATGATAATAAACATTAAAAAAAAAAATTAAGTAACCTCTATATCGTCATATCGTCAAGCAGTTAGCGAGCTGATGATGATGAAATATAGCTAGGAACACTCTCGATCACGTCAGCTTTCAAACAGAAAAACCGCATCTTAATCGGACTTATCGTTTAGGAGCTACGATGCGACGGACAGACACACAGAAACACAGACACGTCAAACTTGTAACACCCCTATTTTTGACTCGGGGATTAAAAATCTCATTGATCGTGCCGCGCTGCCAAGACCTATCGATGCATTGAACGACCAACGGGTATAAGTTAGTTGTGCCGCGACGCTTGCGCACTGTCAACTTCTTCTTTACCGCCCTAGCGGAGCGTTGTGGCTGGTACGTCTCGTAGGTAAAAATTTCAAGGACGCTGCTGAGTTCCACTACTGTACATTATGACACTAGCTTTTGCCCGCTGCTTATCCCACCACGGGAACACTGTTTTTTGTGGGGATAAAAAGTAGTGTTATCACATTGGCTACTTTTTATCCCCACAAAAAACAGTGCCTAGTAGTTTGAGCTCTGGATTATTCCAGAGATCAATCTACCGCCATACCAAATTGTATCTAAGTCCGTTCAGTAGTTTTTGCGTGAAAGAGTAACAAACACTCATCCATGCATCCATCAATCCTCACAAACGTGCACACTTATAATATTAGTAGGATAACCTTAGTCGGGATCGAACCCGCACCCTCTCGAAAGCTAGATATGCATAGGTACCCCCCACAGAGCTCATTTCACTTCCAGTGTCATACAATATCTTTGTCCCGAAATTCCCTCAACTAAGTTTTCCTGCAAGTCCAATTAATTGTGTAGTATAATGAGGCTCCCCCCGCTGCAGCAAGTGCTACTTGGGGGGGGGGGGGTTGATATAGTGTATTTAATATTATAAAAAGTTGGTGAGGATGGATGGATATATGCTTCTTACTCTTTCACGCTAAAACTGCAGAACGGATTTTGATAAAATGTAGTATGGTAGTAGTTTCGGCTCTGGATTCAAACAAAGGCTTCTTTTTATCCCGAAAAAGTGCAGTGCTCCCGTGGGTTACTGTAATTACGCGGGCGAAGCTGCGGGCAAAAGCTAGTAATATTATAAATGTAAAAGTTTGTGTGGATGGATGGATGGATGTTTGTTACTCTCTCACGCAAAAACTACTGAACAGATTTCGATGAAAATTGGTATGGCAGTAGTTTAGGCTCTGGATTACAGTGGCGAAGGCTGGTTCTCCTTCATAGGAAAACCGTAGCCTGTATAATAGGTAGGGATTTGGATAAGGGTGTTCAAAAGGTAAGTGAACCGATAGTTTTGGAGTTATGGGAACCCCCACACCACTTCTGTATTAAGATATAGGCTACTTTTTATCCCGAAAAAGTACAGTATTCCCGTGGGATACCCGATACGACATATACGTGGGCGGAGCCGCGGTAGTACCTGGGTAACCGAGCTTTGATCGGAGTTCTGATAGATTTAAAAAAATAAAAGGAATCACAAAAATATTTATCTGATCGGGATTCGAACCCATTCCGAAATTTCTAACAAAGCTAAAATTATACATACGCATACCAAACTGCCAATCGGACCGACATAATATTCGAAATTATTGATGTATTGTTGCACGACGTAAGAAAAATATATTATAATAGCTTAAAATGCGCAGTTTCCAGGGATAAGGCTCGAGCTAAATCGATTTTTATCCCCAAAATGTTAACTGTAAGTTTTCCAAATAATATAAAAATAAATGCTTGAAGCCGTTTTCGAGAAACCAATTATATATAAATACAAGATTGACTCGTTTAAAATATAAGTTAATGTTATCATCGAACTTTTACTATTGTTACTTTAGTTATATTTCAAAGCTTGAAAGTTTGAATAAAACGTGGGAGCGCCATGCTTTGACACGAATGGGCCGGCTCGACCGGATTAATACGACGGCCTCACATAAAACCGGCGTGAAATAACGCTTGCGCTGTGTTTCGCCGAGGTTGAATGAGGTTACCGCGAGTCCCAAAGGGGTCCTCTGGTGGACTAGCCATTCCATAAAAACAAAAAGTGCAAAACTTGGGAACTTATTGGTAAAATTGGTGAATTCTTTCATTGTCAAACAGTCCACGAGCGTGTTTACACGAGCGGAAATTCTTTCGGCGCGACACAGCACGCGCGTAGATTCAGAATCGCCTCTTTCGAAACATTGGAATTTGGTACCTGATATTTTTGTAGCATAAAGTTTAAAATGCTACTATATAAAATACACGCACGTGCAAGACTCAACCGTATATAACGATACACAATGGTCATAATGGGTGGTCGTTAGTCACCCATTCAACTGTTACTCTGATTCTGAGCGTTCGCGACGTGATTTCGGCTCTAAGCGATCAGCGAGTAGGTAAACTGATATACTACTGTCTGTCTTTTCATATAAATTACTAAATAGTCGTTTACATTTATATGAAATTTTGGCACGTGTATCTATGTTATCTTCATCTTACTAATTTTACTAAGGAGGGGATTAGATTGTTTGTATGTTTGCATTGAAAAGCCTCCGAAACTACCGGACCGATTTTGATGAAATTTGGCATAGATATTGAGTACATGAGGAAGGACATGGTATACTTTTTATTGCGGCAAAATGTACGGCTCCCACAGGGAGCCGTAGCCGTTCTTTTGCGCGCACATAGTCGCGGAAAAATCTATGATTGTATAAGCTTATGATTTGAAATTTAGTTAAAAAATTTAAAGTTTTAGTTAAAATACCCTTCATATCATAAATTACGTAGCTTATGGCTACGTAATTTATGATATACGATACGATTGATATCATACTAATAATTGTTTTTCATTTAAATATTGACGCGTTAAATGACAATAATTGGTGTGTTTACATCACCAAGGCCTAGTTACGTAAACGACCCGATTCTGGACACCTACGCGAATTTCTATTTTCGATTACTCACGCTGGCTTCGTGTGGATAAGCCTTGCTTGGAGATCCTAACATACACTGACGACATTTTATGATTATTTCTAAATTATAAAGTAGATAATTATTTATTAATTGTTATATAAAGCAGAACAGAAATTTCAAAACAGAAATACACAAAAAGCGCTAAAAATATTTATCCAGACATTTTGCATTACAATACAAACCAGAACAATGTAAATTTATCGTAGTAAGACCTTCTTTATTTATTTATTCTATCATATTATTGTTAATTTCAATCAGTTTCATATTTAAACCTCCTTTGGATAATTTGGCGTCGCCTAATGTTAATGTTAAAAGGAGAAGAAGAAGTTTGTCGCAAACCGCGGGATTTTGAATTTAGATAAATCTCTAATGAGAGATGTAATGTGAACTGTAAATACAGATTAAAGAGGAACAAATAAACAGCTACATAGTAAGCTTTAGATTTGATTGCACTACAACAAGCATACATACGGTGTGTCCACGACCGTGTGGGAAAATTGTGAGCCGTTATAGGGGACGTCAAAATTTACAAAAGGAGATAGGCAAGTCGCCATACATTTACTGCCTGGTAATTAAAATACGAGGCTACAAAAAGTATTTATGTACTTTATGAACATAGGAACAAAAAAAGCAATAATATTTTGCACCAAACTCGGGGGATAAAAGATAATTGATTAAATATAACCTTACCAATAATTGTTCAATATATTGCTCTAGTGCCCATTTGCGAAAAAGCGACATCTATTATTTGCGATATCAATTACGTAATGAAATTAATAACTAGTTTGTTTGGAAAAGCAATATGCTACCAGATAAATAATAGATGTCGCTTTCACGTTACGAAAACCAAAAATATAATAATTATTTAACTTAGTATATAAATAGTATAAAGGAATATATTTCACACCCCAAGTAACATTTTCATCATAAAACTAGCACGAAACTGCTGAGCTATAGAAAAAGAAAATAACTTTATACTCCAATTAAAATAAATCTATCTACTGGGCCACTAGATTTTACGCCTCAAATTGACAATTTACAGCTTGATAACCATAGACCATTTATTTTTAAACTATTGTTAGTGTTCTTAGTATAACTATGTTTCCCCTCAACATTAGTAACAGATGTTACGAAGGAGTTATCGTATAGGAAGGAATATTACATCGTATAGGAAGAAAATAAGCAAAGGAATCTTAATATAATATAAAGTATTTAATTTCTTGACACGTGTTTTCTAATCGTAATTTATTATCTTACAGTTTTCAATGCATTTCTATAATACTTTGCTGAAATCAATTAAAATAATCGCTATGATTTTGTTGTGTATACTTTCATTTACATTAATTTATAAGACGTTAATTTAAAATTACAAACAGACACTTCAATTTTATTTATTTGTATAGATTACAGAAATTAGAAGCGGAGAGACAGACAGGCAAACGGACGGACAGTGTAAAACTATAAGGGTTTCTTGTACAAAAAAAAGAGACGTCACATCATCTTTACGCTAGCCTGATGACTGACCGCCTCCATGGCGCCAACTCTTGCGCAGTCAAATTTGTAATGCGTAGTGTTGTTGTTTACAAACGTATAATATTATGATGGTTGACAGATTAAACAAAGGACCGGGGAGGATCCAATGACGGGCAGGTTACCTTGTTGTCTCGTATGTTGCTTTATGGGTCAGCTCGCACCGATATGCGGCGCGGCTTGCACTTTATACGGTAGAGAATGCAAGAGCGGCGAAGAAGTCTAACTCTTGCAATGAAACGTGTATTGTGTAGAAAATAAAGTTAAATTTTGAATAGCTTTCCTAAAAAGTGCGCCCCGTCACGTAGCGGTGTGCACTTGTTCTACTTATATCGTAAGGGCGAAGGTTTGTGAGGATGCATGTACACAAAATAGCCGAATTAAATTTTGATAAAGACATAGGGCGCTTTTACTCGCTTCTTAATGAAGTCGAAACCACTAACCAAAATACTATTAGATTGTAAAATTTTCATTCGCATTTAATTTTCCGTAATAATCCAAATCCAGGGAGAAGTTGAGATAACGTCTTTGCGGTCAACAATATCTAGAACAAATCATGTTGATATTTCGCTCGGTAATTATCGTTTATCTATGGATATGACAGACGATATATTTAAAAGGAGGATTCCCGAAAGACATTGAATTCGTGGTCGTACTATACAAGTAGGTTAAATAAATGATGCGCCTGCAAAAAAAGTAATGCAATTACAAAATGTTAAGCTATTATTTTGTAGCAGGCTCTAAGACAAATACAAAATAACTATAATTGTCTGTCATAACATGTAAAATAGACCGGGAGACGAGCAGACGGGTCACCTGATGGTAAGCGATTACCATGTACACTTGCGTTCCTGATCCTTAAGATCTCAAACCTTTGGTCTTAAGTAATCATACTCACTCGGCGAAACACAATGCAAGCGTTATTTCACACTGGTTTTCGTGAGGCCGTCGGCCCATTCATACCGAATCGTAGCTCTCCTGCATAAAAAAAATATATTTAATTACTTACTAGTTTTTGCCCGCAGCTCCGCCGGCGAAAGTAAAGTATCCCACGGGAACACTGTACTATTTCGGGATACAAAGTAGCCTATATTGTGTTATGTTCAGAGCTAAACTAAACTACTAACATACCAAATTTTGTTCAGTAGTTTTTGCGTGAAAGAGTCACAAACATCCATCAGTTGATACATCCGGATGGATGTATCAACTGATGAACAGGATGGATGGATATCCATCCTCACAAACGTTCACATTTATAATAGTAGTAGGATTTTTACTGAAATAAATACTTTAAATTAAAAATCAAGTTCAGCAGTATAAAAGTTCTAGCCAATTAGTTTTAAAGAAATACCGTTGGATTTATAACAGGAAAGCTCAAAGCTCCGATAAGTCGAGCTTTGATGGTAATAAGCTCACGTAGAATGTACAGAAATGTAGTGACACAAGTATTAGCATAATATTAAAAAGCTTTGAAAGCTTCAAAGTATGGAAAAGGTACGTTATTTGTGTATATTTTTTACTTTTAAAAGAATATTGTTTGTATTATCATTTTTTATAGACGAGCGACAAATGAGTAGACTGTTTGCCCACGGATATGGGACATTTTTATCGTGGGAGAGCCACGCTTTGGCACGAATGAGCCAGCAAAGAGTGCGTTGCGGGAACACACATGTAACACCCCTGATGTAGGTGTCTATGGGTGATCGTAATCGCATACTATCAGGCGATTTGCTTGTTTCCTGGTCTATACAATAAAAACTATATCACAAGGAGTCTAAATAAGTTTAAAACTAAAAAATTCGAAAGTGGTTTGGAGAAGAATCCACGCTTGTGAAGACAAGTTTATAACACAACACCCCATTTTCTTGGTAACTTTGGGTCGGCCGCTGCCTCAGATCTAGGAAGAATCAGACATGCCATTATGTAAAAAAAAACCTTTTTATGAAAACCCATGAAAATTTAAAAGATGGAAAATTAAGAAAAAATATCGCTTACGCATTTGGCGATCTTATAAGGTATAATAATTCATGCCAGTTTTAAAAGGCAGAAGGATATATAGCTCCAATTGAGCAGGCACATTCGTGCCGAAGCATTATAATAACCCAGGAGCACAGAAAAGCTTTTGTTCCTTCAGCGGGATTTGAACCCGCGACCCCAGGCTTGAGCACCGCAGGAACCGTACCTATAAAAAGTAATCTATGTTCATCCCCATGATCTTGTCCCAAATTTCGTCTAAATCTGTCAACTAGGTTCGGAGCCTGTTCAGTTCAAGCAAAAAAACATACAAACAAATATTTTCACTTAATAATTATTATTATATTAGTATAGAAGACTCGTGAAGTTAACCGTGAAGCCAACGACGTTATTGGCCTTGGCACATCTTTATCTTTCTAAATCTCTGGTCGTGGCAGAATTTGTCGTAAATTTCAATTTTCATCGAGCAAAGCCTTTTGTTCGTGTAATGTTCAAATACCCACAGTGTGGACAAATTATTCTCTTTTAGGCGGAATACACACACGCGGGACGGCAGATCATATCGTCAGATGAGGCAAGATATGGGTGAAGGCCTGTACCGTACTAAAAGTATGTTCCACTTAACTGGGAAAAAAAGTGTTCTCCTCTTGGCCATAACCTGAAATATTAATATCGATATAAAGCTTGCAAGACTGCGTTTTACAGTGTGTGGAACCCCTTTCAGTATGTGGTACAGCGGTTGAATGTGTCTTTTTAAATATAGTCTAGGCTCCGTACATGACTTTTCTATAAAGTCAACCATTTTCGAGTACCTAATCGGCCTCTAAAGTGATTTACAAGTTGGTCCGCCCCTGGCTTTTTTCCATGGTTATTGATCATGACCTTCAAGAAAATTATTTTGAACGAAATCGGATAGTAAATTTAGAAGTGACTTGAAAAAAACTTATTACGCTTATAAACTTATAACTTATTACGGAAGCCTCCTTAGGTGCCTCCTCCTCCTGACATGGTCTTGGTTAGGGTATGGCGCCGCCTCGCGGGACGCGTTGTTAGAATTGCTTTAGAACTTTGATTGCAACATTCTAGCAGAAACAAAACAGTAGGAAAGGCGATGCAGCATCGCTTCAGTTACAAATAATAATCTTTTTACCAAGTAATATGTGCGGCATTAAGTTATGGGCGCTTCCAACGCAGCGATTTGCGCAGTCGCGCCACTGTCGCGCGTTTTTACCACAATGTGTTGTGCCCTTTACCACAAGCTGCCAATTCTCTATTTGAGGCCGTGTTTACATTATCCTAATTTATTCCAATTCAACGACCTCTTTAAGTTTGCGAAGCTATGTGTTTAAATTTCCAACAATACTATTTATTACAGGGAATGCGAAGAATTGACTAAAATTAAGACTTGAGAGTTGAGGAAAAAAGTTGCTTAGGATTTTTTACAGACTATGAGGCACAATTATTGTTACAAACCGGTCGAGTGCGAGTAGGACTCGCGTACGAAGGGTTCCGTACAAAACGGCAAAACAATCACGTTTGTTGTATCGAAGCCCCCCTTAAATATTGATTAATTCTGTTTTCAGTATTTGCGGCGGCAACAGAATTACATCATCTATGAAAATTTCAACTGTCTAGCCATCACGGACGGACGGAAAGACGGACACCCAGACAGACAACCTTATTGATAGGATACCGTTTTTTCCCTTTGGGTGCATAACTCCAAAAGTTCCTTATGTTTGATGACCTTATGATAGTATGTGAGTATTACTGTGTGTATTAAAACAATATTAAACTGAACACGCATTATGTTACTTGTATAGTGGTGATCATTATAATATCTGGACAGTTTTGTGCATAGCTCTATCTAATTCCAAAATACAATCGGGATGAAATCCATTACGCTAGACAAGGACTGTGGCGCGCCACGCACATATATGCTGCGTATTG
The DNA here is from genome assembly GCA_037179445.1 of Phengaris alcon alcon. Lineage (NCBI taxonomy): Eukaryota > Metazoa > Arthropoda > Insecta > Lepidoptera > Lycaenidae > Phengaris > Phengaris alcon. The sequence continues at coordinate 1,226,383 of JAYRCH010000046.1, read as the reverse complement.
GTCGTGTTCATGACACAGCTTTTTCACCCCGATTCATTTCAATTCATTCGTGTTAATATGATAACGAAAATGAAGATATCGTGAGTGTGAAAAGTCGCATGTCTTCACGGACACCGTTATCATTAGTCATTATAACTACCAGTCGCCTTGTAGATAGTCCCCTTCAAAACCCACCCACACGAAAACAAACCCAAACACCCAAGATTAAAGTTCGTTTTCCATACCCGCGTGCGTCGCGTGCCTACCCTTCATTTCGCGCGGAATTAACATTTCTTGGAGGCATTTTACATTCACACTTAATTTTATTTCCACTGCCTTCTACATTATCATTATTGCTGAACGACTCGGAAGGAAAAGCGCAATGTATGTCGCTAAATATTCTATTATCAGAATATTTTCTACCTTCACGAATTTTCACGCTGTCCAAATCGGTATCTTCAAGTAATTGATATGGATTAGTTCCATTACTTGGATCGATGGAGTGTTTGACTTAATATCCATAATTTGTTTCACGAACAAGACAAGATTTATAACTTTAATTCAATAGGATATCAGAGCTTTTTTTAAGCCTAGAGGTAGCCGGTGGGCATGGCCTGACCTTATTCGCTTGTTTGCTGGTCGCTGGTCGCGGTCGCTAAGATCTGAATACTACCTTCAAGGTACCCTTCTGATCTATGCGACTGCGACCCGCGACAGACACGGGATCGCACGACCCACACTGCTTAGTATGAATGTATATGGCGCGACCGGTTGGCGTAGCCAGATAACCAGATTCGCTGATTTGGTCGCGATTCCGGGTCGCGTAGATCGGAAGGTTACCTTAAGATCAACTACCCCCCGATCCACCTAGATAACTTTCACAGCCTTTGAATAAATCTTAATTATTTTGTCCAAGTAAGAATAGAAAAAATTTGAGTTTATATTTGTCCATTATTCCGTACACAAAACCCATTTTAATGGTCATAATACACTAGCTGAAGAAAATCTATTTTAGCTGAAAATAATTTGTCGCGTATGTAACATATTATTTATTCAAATAATTAGATAAGTCATAACTAATTCAGACATAATTATCTGTACCAATTAATTTACGATCCGACCGACAATTCGTTCCCATGATCAATACGTCTAATTTGGATAAAACCACAGATCTGACTAATGCTAAACCACAATTAAATCAGAATTATGTTGCCACAAATCAATCCAGCTCCGCTGTAATGGAGCTATTGAGCGCCGAGAATCGGAAAATAGGTTTTTGATTACGTCGCTTTAGTAGATGCTTGAGAGAGCTTGACAGAAAAGAGTATGACGCGACGCGGTGACGGCAGGAACTAAAAACACTTTCGACTGTATCATCGAATGACGTTATGATCGGATGATATATTTAATTTAAATCTATAATGATTTCTTAGGTTTACGCGAATATTGTTCATTGTTTTAAACACTTACCGCGACACAATCCGTAAGTGTTTAAAACAATTAAATCTATAACATTATTATATTAAATGAATATAATTTATATCATTCCGATCTATCAAAGATAATAGATAAAAATCGAAAATATTTTTAGCTGCTGCTGTCGCCGCGTCATAGTCTTTTTTTCCAGCTGTACGTTGCTTTAGTAAGGGCAAGTCGCATGGTAAAATGCACTTAAGGGCCAGTTCACACCGACACGAGAGAATACGTGACGTTGCGCGGTACTTTTAATATTAATATTTTTTTAATATTAGCGATTCAAAATTGAACTTTATTCACTACACAAGAAGATATACGCGTAATTGTAAGAGGTTTGAGTGTCAAACTGCACTGCTTTGCATAGCGCGGCGCCGCACTTGCAATTAAACGTGTATCTTCATGCAAGTTAGTAAGTAGTTGCAAAGTTCAATTTTTAATCAATTTTGTTATCACTATCCCATGTTTCAATCATGATCGATAGATGGACATTGGATTGTTGAAATATTTTGTAAATATATTTTTTTGAAACCGTGACATCCAAATTCATGCTGGCTAACCTAACCTAACCCATAATATGCTACCTAGTAGAAGTTGTGATGAATTTTGTTGGGTTTTGGTAATTGCCTATCCTGCTTTTAGCTAACCTGTCCCAAAACAAATTGGCTATTCTGGTTTTTAAGTCGGTACTTTTATGAAATCGTGCTTAAAATACAATAGTACACTATTAATAATGAATTTACTTTCAAATTGAGTAATTTAATAACATTAAATTTTAACAAAATAATTTTTATGTTAAACAGCTACTCATTATAAGCGTCGGTAAGTGGATGCGGAGCTTTTCGGATTACGATACAAAAGTTTAATTATTTACGGTCCGCCACCACAACTGAGAACCATTTGCAGATTTAATTATAAGTGTGCTTCATGCGATTTGTGAAGTCGCTGCGTTTTGTATACAATTTCAAGTCGTATTTGCGTCATACAAAAATTTGTGTAGACGGCGCATAATTTTGAGAATAAAATTTAATAAATTATGTGTGTCGCCATTTATTTTATTTATCAATTTATAAATATTGTAAATTAAACAGTTGTTTTGTATACTAGCCGGTGCCAGCAACTTTGTTCGCATGGATCTTATAGCCACGGAAACCTATTTCTTTTAAACTTAACCCTAAGAAGTAACATAACAGTAGCCTAAGTTACTCTTTATAACATCAGCTATGTGCTAGTGAAAAGAGATAAGCCGAAACAAACAGATAGACAGACATTTTTAGATTTTGTTTGGCGTAGGTAGGTACCGTTTATTATTGTCCAATACATTTAATGCTGTTCATTTAAAATTCGAAACAAATGCTTCAATATTTTTTATTTGTATATAATATATTGTAATAGAGATAGTATGTGTATTTTTTACAGACGGTAGTATCCGACAGTTCCTATTAGCAACTTAAATAGACTTGATGACTATTTTGTTATTGCATAAATAAATAGTACTCTTAAATATGAGTAGCTTATCAGAAGAAACAGTATATAAAAAGTCAATATTTTCAAAGGTTACAGCGATTTGTATACAAAATTTCGCAAGTCTCGTGAAAACGCTCCATACTAAAGTTGTACCTAGCTGTGACGTCACGCCTAGGTTAAAGTGTATGAAGTATACGGCCGCAGGAACATATTTGTAAATATCTCCGATATTTGTGCGTTTAAGTTCATACTTACCATAACGAATGGTTTTGTATATGATGTAGGTAAACTAATGATGTGGGTTTTGTTTACGAATTTAGCAAAACAAAGTTTAAACTTTTTTGTACTTTTTATATGTAAGTATCTCATAAATAAACTACACATAAAATATTATATTTTTTTTACATTTACCAAGTAGTAATGCCTCAGTATTTCTGATTATATTAATGAAACAAAATATTTTAGATGTAGTCATCATCCCTATTAAACGATGTGATTATGTTCACTATCATTTGATACCTACTTTTATTGCTCAAAGGTAGACTCTATAGTCTAGGTAAGCCGTAAAAGACCTAGTTATTGAGAAAAAAAAATGTCAAACCACTCGAGACTGTTCCGTTTCGCTCCTGCGTTAGCGCATCTAGTATGAAGACGCCACTCCATTTAAACGGTTTGCGTGTATGGTTACGACACAATTTCCTTCCCTCAGGAATATAATCGGGCTCTTAAATAATAATTATCAGCTAATTCCGCTGTTTCAGGACTCCAGGAGCTCCCGTCTAGGTTTCACTTGGAATTAATTTTACAGAAATAGTTAAATGGAGTAGTGGATTTTGCGGATCTACTTTATATTACGTAATATAATAATACTAGCTGGTGTCCGCAACATCGTTTGCGAGGAACTATAAATCGTCACGGAACCCTATCTTTTTAAACGGAACCCTAAGAATAAAGTAGCCTAAGTTACTCCTTATAACATCTGCTATCTGCCAGTGAAAGTCCGGTCAAAATCGGTCTGGTCGTTTCAGAGATAAGCAGGAAGAAACAGACAGAAAGACAGACGAGCAGACATAATTAAAAAAAAATGTTTTGATCGGTACCGTATATTATAATATTTATGCATTTACTGTAAATCTGTTAATTTGATATTACAAACAAACACTTAAATTTTATTTATATTTTTGATCAATCTGGCCCCGTGCTAAGTATTCCAAGATATTATGTTACGGGGACATGGCAACGAGAAGTATTAATATGTGACATAATATTTATGATTTTTATCTTATAATTTAAACGATCTTCTTGTATATATATATATATATATATATATATATATATATATATATATATATATATATATATATATATATATATATATATATATATAATCGTAATCTCGGCAACGGCTGCAAGTACTTAAATGAAATTTAGTATGCAGGGAGTTTGTCTAGAAAAATCAGTCTAGCTATTTTATCCCTGAGACACTGCGCAGTTTTAAGTTATATAATTTTTCTTCTTTCGTCGTGCAACAATATATTTCGACCGAATATGTCAGTCCGATTGGCAGTTTGGTTAATTTTTGCATTGATCGGAAATTTGGAAAGTGGTGGGTTCGAACCCCGGTAAAATATTTTTGTGATTCTTTCTTTTTTTCTTTTTTAATTTACTAGAGCTCCAAGCAAAGCTTGATTACCCAGGTACTTATAATACTATATGCATAATATATTTTAATACACATCCACGACCCAGGAATATACCAAATCTTTTTGTTCCTTCGGCGGGATTCGAACCCGCGACCCCCGGCTTGAACATCAACACGCTCAACCAATGAATTATAGCTAAATACTTGTAACAGTAGAGAGACATATTCTGAACATAATAACTGAAAATTTAGTGACAACAATCAAGAGCCTTATTTTCCAGTGTTTTCCAGTTAAATATCCCTAAATACCCGCAGTATTTACGGGTAGTAACGGGGTTATTTTTTACAAAAAAGTAAACTTTCTAGACATTGCAGTTCGTACTAAGCACTTTTCGTTTGAATTTAAGTTAGTAATTGCAGCCCTTATTGAATGTTGATAAATTTAGGCCTTTTCATTCCTTTATTGGATGATTTATACAGTATTCTCCGAGCGAAGTAACCACTCTCGAAATACTGCAGTGCCTGGGACAGTTGGTTTTTTAATTTCGTAACGTTGCCCAAGCATACACGGCATTCTCACAACATAGTCAGCCTAGTCCAGAGGAATGATTGGTCATACGTCTGGGGCCAACCATGTGCGGGTTTCGTCATGATGTTTTCCTTCACCGTTGGAGCGTCCGTATAATGTGCTTGAGATCTGAAAAAGTCTCATTGGTACACGCCACTATCTGGGAATCGAACTTGCACTCTCTCGAATCAAACGATCTACCCACTAGGCCACGGAATGTTGATATCCTCACTACTAACTGGCATATCTTTTTTTTCAGGTTTTAAAGCTGATTTGATTTTGATATCATGCTATGTTGTTATTCTTTTTATGTTTCCGTACCCAAAGAAAAAAAAAAAATTAACCCTATTGCTCTCCGTCTGTTCATTTTTCGTAATTCCGTCCGTCTTTCCGTCTGTCCATCTTTCCGTACCTTCGTATTTCCGTCGTTTCGTCTGTCCGTCTTTCCGTATTTCCGTATGTCCGCTTTTAGTATTTTCAAATTTCTGTCCGTCAGTATTTTCGTATTACTGACTTTCCGTTTTTCCGAATGTAAATAGATCTGAAAAAAAAACAGAAGGTAAGATGGAAAGACGGACGGACGGACCGACGGATGGATGGACCGATGGACGGACGGACGGCAAGACAGATGGAAATATGGAAATACGGATAGACAGAGACACTAACAATAAAATAGCCTAAATTCAGATTTCAGCGTCGACTCAAACCCCACAAATGTAATTAAAAATAAAATGAACATCACTGTTTAATTTTGATAGACGTATCAGCCCTAGCGCTCCGCTTGCCCTCGCTCAATCGTAGGTAACGATTTCAAGGACACGGCGGAGTTTCGCCACTGTACATTATTCATATTGTGATCACGCTCCTTGAATATATATTTTTGTTTTGTGTACAATCTGTAAAAAAAAACACTGTCGACTCCGCGTGACACACGTTAACCCGGGAAAACAGTTCTGAAATAAATTTTAAATTCTTAAGAAAGCACCTCCAGCTAATTTCAAAACTGTGACAAAAGAATTCTTACTGGAAACCTCATCTACGTTGTTCCTATTGTCCGCGGCCGGGGGGGGGGGGGGGGGGGGGGGTGTTGTGTTATTAGGTAGCAATCAGAGTTTTTTGTTGCTACAAATCCTTATATTCTCTGGTTCAGTGGTTAGCGTGTTGCAGGTTCGCGAGTTCGAATCCCTGGGTCATGGATGTGTTTAAATATTATGTGTATACTGTATAATATCCTACTACTATGTATATATAAATATGAAATTTTGTAAGGATTTGGATGTTTGTTACTTGTTACTCTTTCACGCAATAACTACTGATTAACTACTAAATACTACGCGGACTTTGATGAAATTTTGTATGGCAGTAGTTTAAGCTCTTATTTAAAACATAGTCTTTATTACTAAAAAGTATAGTGTTCCCGTGGGATACTGTATTTACGGAGGCGGAGCCGCGGGCATACATGTATATTGTATAGTATAAAAATATTAAATATACTTCCCATCGTCTAGTTCCCATAATATTCCAGTATCTATCCCAAGAGCATCCACAATCCACACTTAATAGGCCCCAGGTTGTTTCAATTACAGCATAACTCTTCCTCACATGATTGTTCCACAACAAAGGACTTATGGAAAATTGGTGTCATCGCAAGCCATGCGAATGTTCCCATTGTCGTCCCATCACGGTTGCCTTTGTTTTGATGGCCTATTGTTGGTCTGTCATTTTTAAAACTGATCTGAACGGGACTGATCCGAGAGTGATGCCACTGTCTTGCAGAAAATCAGCGTGAATTGATTTGGCCCAAGCAGTTTGAAGGAACGATACCATAGTCTTGATGAAAACTGGCGGTTGCAATTACTTGGCACGAACGGAGTGATTTAATCTGCAGTTATAGCATAACGGTCTCTCACAAAATCATAGTAAATAAAATACTTGCTTTAATAAAATAATGACGAGGTATGGTCATCACTCATCTGTCGCTTACTACAAAAGTAACACGACCAATTTCAGAAGTGAGTATGTCAAACATTCAATTTTCGTATGTGCAGTGAAATATCTTTGGAAACGCAACTAGTTAGCATACAAAAACAGCCGCACAGTTCCGAAAGCCCCATGTATTTTGAATGAAAATAAAAAGTGTGGCTCTTACACCGTTGTATTAGGGTTCTAAATGGTCAAAAGCAATTCAGCAAAGCAACCAGCGTTAAATTAACCCTTTATCGCCAACTGCAATTACAACCCGTCGGCAGTCCACTCAAATAGATGCGTGAGATTAACGTGTAGGTTATTTTTGGTGCATTTTCATAGCAATGCAGTCTTTGATCGCTTTCTGTAATCACTAACCCTTTACGGGTCGTTAGATAAGAGTTGGCGCCATCAACATATATGCATGTTTCGTTGTGTGCTGTCTATCAATAAGCATGGCGTGCCACTTCACGAAATGCTTATAATCATAGACAACACACATCGTAACATGTATGCATGTCGTAGGCGCCAAAGTTCTTCACTTTAAGCGCGGAAATATGTACGGTTCCAGCAGGATTTCTTTTTGCACGCACGAAGTCGCGGCAAAATCTAGTATTTGATAAATCCACAAAATTTAAGGGTTCGACCTGGAAAAACATTGAAACAAGGGTCAGTTAATGGGAACTTTGCAGAAGATTTATTCGCCTCCCGAAATCATTCTGACCGCATCGCATTTGTCATGCGACATCTGGCTCGAAGCTGCGAACAGGTTTGAACTGGTATGGAGCAGTTCAAGGCAGTAAAAATATAGAAGGAGCGGTGGCTGCAGGTATTTGCGACCGTCTGTCTTCTTAATAAAATGTCTTGCATTGTTGGATCAGATAGTATGATGCGTGTCTTTGGCAATTGACGTATCGCTCTTGTTCTATATTATAATTTATAAGGTTCTTCAAAATCAATTACGAATATCTTTGGATTATCAAAAAAATAACTACATAAAATTACATTATGCTCTCTAAGGAGCTGAGGTCATTAACCTTACCGAAACAGGTGATTTAACGTGGAAACAAAGAATTTACCTCAATAACATCAAAACAATCGGCTTTGTGAGGTCAATGACCTTACTCTACAGCACCGTAAAGTGCTTAATGTAACTTTATTTAGTATAAAAATGTACGGCGGACGTCCAAGTTGTGATTTGAAAAAATGACAAGAAAGAAAAATTCTTGGGGTGGAAATAAAAACTAAATAAAAACTTTTATTTCAGACCTAGATCCACTTATACCTACAAACACAAGGAACATACAAAGTAATGATAAATTTTATTTATTTATTTATTTATATTTAAATAAATTAAATTAATAAAAATACATGTTTTAATACGGCGCACCTGCGGAAGCCGCATCACCGTCCTGTGGGCATTATTATATTGCACTCGCAGGTGTCTGTATGTTCGGTGTGTAAAGTTGACCCACAGGCTGCAGGTGTAAAAAGACTGGCAGTAAGATTTGAAGAGTGTTATCTTAACGGGCTCAGTACATCGAGCGAATCAGCGGGCTAATATTACAGCGGACAGTGGCGCCCTGCGCTCGCGCTGTATATTATCAACACTATCCTACTTATTTTTGGTCACCTAATGGCCCAGATGTGAATACCTAAGCTCCGATAGTACCGGACCGATATTGATTAAGTTTTGCACAGATATAGATTAGAGAACGGGGACGGATATAGTTTCCGCAATTCTCTTTTGTGCGCAACAAATCACGGGCAACATCTAGTATGGAAGTATGTGCCTTTTCATTTTATTTAATAAAATATAATATGAACAAAGCTAAAGCTTGTTAAAAAATAGGTGAAGGATCACAATAATATCATTATTTATTAACTAGGTATGTTTGTATTTATCATCATTAACCTACATTACCGATAAAGTGTTTGACATCAATATATGAAAAAAAATCATTGAATTTTCTATAAAAGGGCACGGCACTATTGTATTTTTTATGAAGTAGGTTAGTAAATGAACTTGTAAGTTGCTTTACAGTAAGTGATTTATGAATTGTCGACGCCCTAATAAGTAGTAATCTAAAATGAAGATATGATTTCGAGTTGTTGATTGAAAATTGCTGTCTTAGACATAATATGTTTGTGTCTGTGTCGCAGGCTCATTGGAAAATTAGAATCTTTGCGATAATACTAGCGTTGTGTGCTCGCCGTCTTGGTTCTTACAAGTCCTTCTTATGTTGGAGTGGTGATAACAATGATACAGCAACAGTTTTTTTTTTCACACTTCTTTATTGATACATAGACACGTCTACACTATGCATAGCCTTTTGGCCAACTAAATTATCTCGATAGGCTTCACGTGTGACATCTGTCAATAAGACATTGACATTACATACTTTTCATAACTACTTTACAACTGCAACACCTAGGATCTTAGGAAAGAGCCAAGATTACTTGATTCTGAGATAAAATTTCCTCACCTTCTTAACAATTTTCAGGATCTTCGCAAAAAACTACCCAGTCTATTTGACTTACCTCTAATCTATCTATATCATTTTAACTATGAAAGAGAAGTATAATATTATGAGCTGGTTTCCGTTTCCGAACCCCTTCGTTTCCGTGGAACTTTTAATGGAACCCTATATTTTTAAACGGAACCCTAGTATAGAAGTAGCATTAGTTACTCCTTATAACATCAGCTATCTAGCAGTGAAAGTCCAGTTCAAATCCGGTCAGCCGTTTCAGAGATTAGGCGGTACAAACAGACAGACAGACAGACAAATATATAAAAAAAACTTGTTTTGGTGTAGGTACCGTATGTACTATCATATTTTATGTTTAGTGCAAAGCTGATAATTTAAAATAACAAACAGACGCCTCAATTATTAATTTTTTGTGTAGATAAACAGATCGCGTAATCGCATCAACCTCCTAGACTATACATTTCCGGAAAGTTCTGTGAACGTGTAATAATAGTAGAATATAGAGGAAGCATTGGTTTTTATCGCCGTAAGACCCTTGTTTAACTCCATGTACCTAAAAATATTTGTGAAAATAACATTGTAACAAACCTGACTACGACGAAGCCAAAAGGAAGTAGTGGTGGATTTACACTAGGGGCAGTCAGGGCACTAGCCCAGGGCGGCAAATTTTGTGGGGCGGCAAAATTTGGAAAGCAAAAAATATATTTTTAGAATCATTTTTTTACAATATCACAGTTGCACATTATAATAATTAATTAATTCTATTAATTAATCATTTTTTATATCTTGTTTGAAACGAGTTAAAAACTACTTACGTTTTACAGTGACTGCAAATAGTCTCAAAAGATTGACATTCTGTGCATAGAATATGTACGTGTACGTCTACTTTAACGTTTAGATTGTGAAGATTTAATCGACCAATTTACAAAGTCAGGTGTGTTTGCCTGACAAACAAATGTATTTATTTATTTTTATTTAACAATTTATTGCACACAAGAAAAATGTATAAAATTACAATTTAACAAGAAAGACGACACAAAGGTACTGCTTATTTCTAAAAAGAAATTTCTTACAGGAGCCCTACAGAGAAAAATGGAATAAAAGACAGCTATCTGCTGTCTTTTATTCCATTTTTCTCTGTTTCGGACGCGCACAATTACAAATACACTACTTACATATTATTATATCCTTACTAAAATTACATTACATACATACTTACATATCATATACGTACTTAACAAATATAAACACATAGTTGATACGATAAAATAATATTATATTATACCTATAATAGATAAATACTATATGTATATATAATAACGGTATTTATATGGATTGAATTCCGTGGTAATGCTCTTTCAGACGTCTTTTAAATACCATAATGTTGGGACTGTCACGAACGGTGTGGGGAAGCGAGTTCCACAATCTGACTGCATGAACGGTGAAGGAGTAGGAGTAGAAGTTGGAGCGATGGGATGGGAGGGAAAGATTTGTTCTAAGTTTAGACCTACAAGGGATATCGAAGGGTCGAGAAAAGTTAAATCGACCGAGAAGATAGGAAGGAGAGAGGGGATTATACAGAATGTTATAAAGTAGACAGAGGATCTGGGAGTTACGTCGAAGTCGGATAGGGAGACACTTGAGCTTCAATCGAAAGGCTGATATGTGATCAAATTTTCTCAGTCCAAACACAAAACGGATACAGAGATTCTGTAAACGTTCCAGTTTTGTTAACAGCTCTTCGGTGATGTCGAAGTAGCAGGAATCAGCATAGTCGAGGATAGGAAAAATGAGTGCCTGGACAAGGAAAATTTAGGTGTTCACGGGCAAAAAGTTTTGAAGGCTCTTTAACATGTGCAACGAGTAGTAGACCTTTCTGCTTACTTCACTAACCTGAAGATTCCAGGAAAGATTGCTGTCTAAAATCAACCCTAGATTTATGGCAGTCTGTGTAGGTACATTATATAAACGTTGAGTCATGTATTTACTGCCTATGATCATGGCCTTCGATTTATTCGGATTAACCAACAGACCAAAAGATTTAGACCAGACTGCTATGCGCTGTAGATCAGCGTTAACATCTGTTACTGCGGAATTAATCTCATATATATGTGAATGACGATAGAGTTGTAGGTCGTCTGCGTAGAAATGGAAATTTGATAAGATTAAAGTGGAAACAGTGTTAATAAAAATAGAGAAAAGAAGGGGAGAGAGAACGTCACCCTGGGGAACACCCGCTTCAATGTCACACCAATCCGAGGTAGCTTCGTTAGAGCGGACTCGTTGCGAACGTCCCCGAAAATATGTATCGAACCAGTCTATCACTGAGGAAGACATGTTAAGAGAACGAAGGACGGAAAGGAATATGTCAAAATCAACAGTATTAAAAGCACTGCTAAAGTCAAGTAGTACTAGAACAGAGATACATTTATTTTCCATTGCTAGACGGAGATCATCAGTGACTTTAAGCAGTGCTGTAACAGTACTGTGACCAGTGCGAAAGCCGGATTGGAAGGGAGAAAGCAATTTATTAGAGGATAGGAATTCGGACAGCTGTTTGTGAACAATGTGTTCAAGGACTTTAGATAGGTAGGGTAATATTTTTGGATTTGGATAGGTAGAGAGATTGGTCTAAATTGTGATAAATTCTAAATCCCTCCTGATTGGATGTTTTAGGAAGTGGAATGACATTGGCACTCATTGTAATTAAAATTGTAAAGTTAAAGTTGTAAAAGTATTGAAAGAACTCATTGTCAATGAAAAGTTAAAAATGTGAGTGATAATTGGCAAGAGTTCTGGAAGGGTAAGCGATATCATGCGGGGGCTGAGGTTATCATGGCTAACAGCAGTAGAAGTGATAGCCATGATATGTTTCCTAACTTCCTCCTCAGTGACAGGCTTAAACAAAAACGGACTACAGCAGGGGAGAGGAAGAGAACAAAGATGGGAGATCGTATGAACTCTTGTAACCTGGTCAACAATAATTGGTGGAACACAGAAATGAGCGTTCAGTTCATTTAAATTAACTAAATTGTCAAAACAGGTGGAGGACTTGCCAATGCCGAGGGTTGAAAGGAATTTTCATAGTTGCAAGGGGTTACTTTGATCAATTGAAGAATGTATGTGGCGTCTTTTAGCATCCCTACACAAACGACTACAACGATTCTGCAGAAACTTATACTTTGCCAAATTTTCGTCTGTTGGTCGTTTCTTGTATCGACACATTGCACGGTTGCGTTTAGTCATCATAGTGATTGTCTTGCGAGAGCCAAGGTGCCGGTACATGCTTGATTTTAATTCTTTTGACAGGGGCATTTTTATCAAATATTTGGGTTATTGCATCGGTTAGAAGGGCTACCTTCTGGTCAATATTAGTGGCCGAGTAAACAAGAGACCAGTCAGCATCAGATATATCACGTTTGAGAGCCTCCAAATCTATGGCCTTAAAACTACGAAGGAAAACAAATTTGCCTTTTCGACGGGGAGGTCTGATTTTATAAGATAGGAAAAGGAGGTCGTGATATGAAAGGTTAGATGGAAATTGGCCATGAGAATCTATGAGTTCGGGTGACGAGGTAATTAGAATATCTAAAAGGGAAGGGGGACAGTTTGGAGCATGGTGGGTTGCTGAAAGTGGGAGTATGTGGAGGCTAAAGGAGGAAAGTAAGGCACGGAGTTTAAAAGCACGCAAGTCAGATTTCAAGAGACATGTGTAGCATAGCTACATTTTTTTTAACGTATCGTTATAACTAATAACGATGCGTATAGCGTCATCTATTAGCAGTTGTCGATATTAATAATAGCTAATTTGTGATATACAACGCCATCTATTGGCAAACGCTTCTAACTAGAGCTTCATCTCTGATATTTCTTTATTGTGGCATTTGTATTACGCATTACCGCTAATTGTCGGTTAAAAAAAAAAAACAAATGTCAGTAGAGGTATAAAAGGGTTGTCGCGACAGGACAACGCCCTTTTTCCCTGCCGAATTTTGGTTGTTCAACTTCTTCTAGATACAAGTTTATACTAAATAAAATTATAATATTTTAACCCCGTGTAAGGGTGAGTAATTTGAAATATCTGTGTTGTGAATGTTTGGTAAATCACGCTTGTAATTAAAACACATTATTTTTTCCTGTGAATTAGCACCATGGTAGAATTTGTTGGCAAACCTTTTGATTGGCCACGTGCTCAATCTGTAATTTCATTTTTCCGATTTTGCATTGTTAGATATTATTAGGATGTTTGTATCAAATTAATTGTCCTTAATATCATATTATCATTTTATCACTTTATCTTTTATCTTTTTTTCGCTTATCCCTTATTTTGTGATGGATACACAGCCCATGGTTGGATCGTTAGGGGCTAGAACCATGGCTGCTGTGGTCCACACTCTTCACACGCTGGTATGAATGTTTCCAGGGAACTACGGTACGGGTACAAGCACCGCTATCTACATCCTATAGACGGATGACTATCTGGCCTGTGCCACGGACTGTCCGCTCCTAGGCGACCACATCGTGACGAGTTCCTGACCCGAACACAGGACCCGAAAGCGCCACGTGTTGTCATACCTTACCGTCGACAGATCCAGCTAAGTGCCGTGTGGTTTAAAAGCCCCACCAATCTCTAAAGACACTAGAGGCTAAACCAGATACATACGGCCTTCTGCCCACTACCCCTATTTCTTTTTTAATATATATATTGTCACGGGAAATCTCTTTTTATTTTAATTTCCCCCGTAACACATGTGTTGAAGTCACCTGCGAGTAAAGTATAGTCATAATTGGGGCAGTGTGTGTCTAGCAGAGTTTCTAAAGTGGTAAAATAGTCTACACGCAGAGATGGGCTATAGACCAAACCGAGCAGGACTCTTTTGTGATGCAGGGTGACTTCAACACATAAGTATTCAGCTGAGCCGGAGTAGTGGTTTGGTGAAGCTGTTATAACCTTGCATTTTATGTCATCACGCAGATAATATAATACTCCACCGCCGCTTTTACCGACGCGATCATTACGAATTAGCTTATATCCCGGCAGAGCGTAAGCGGTAGATGAAAGTGAGGGCTTAAGCCAGGATTCCGATACTAAAATGACATCTACAGGAGAATCACTAAACATGTCGAGGAGATCTGGATGATGGCGCGGTATGCTCTGAGTATTGATATGAACGATATTGAAGTTGTTGAGAAAAGAGGAAAAGGCGATATTTTTCTGTTCATGAGTAGATAGGGAAGCCGAACTGACGTCACCACCGTCCATACTGAGAAAACTCTCAGACGAGGAAGAGCATGAGAAAAAGTCATAAATAACAGTATCTTCATAAATTAAATTCATATAACTATTATTAAATATATTAAAATATTATATAAATATACTAATAAATAATAATAATAATAAAAATTATAATCAATAATATTATTAATGCAAGTTATGTATACAACCCATCTTAGCTCACCGTCGTGTAAACAAAAGAAAATGACACACTTATAATAACATAGTATAGAATTTAACATAAATTCACCAAAACCAAATACGTAGAAGTCTAATAGTATATCATGTGTCATTGTTAGTTGACATTGACACTAGTGTCAATATATTGATATTTTTACAGAAAGATAGTTCAAAGTAGGTAATTTACAAAGTTTTACTTTATTTTAGCGAGTGAACCGAGAAAAATAACTATACTACCTTAATTAACAACAGAGACAAAAATAAATAATAATCAAAAGAATAATATGAGACGATCTAAGACGAAACAATAAGTAGATTACCTATAGTTATAATCATAAGTCATCGTTAGTGCAAAATTAATGATTCTTATATATTCGGTATATGATTGGCTTCGCTGGGCGCTCGATCAATGATTTGTCTATGGATTCTTGGAACAAAAACAAATATTTTTTTGTATTACTGAAGTATATAATATAAAATAAAATTTATGCAATGAGCAAGCAATTAGTTATTCCATTAAAAAAAATAAGATATAAAAACTATAATTTTAAGTAAAATTTCTGTGATAGGGCGGCATTTTCTTTAGTGTCCAGGGCGGCACTAATTTTAAATCCGGCCCTGAAGGGAAGGGGCATAATTTTTAATTTTAAAGGGCAGTATATTTATGTATGTTTGTTCCGATTTTAATAAATTTGCTGTCAACAGATCGTAACAATAGCCCGGGTAACATAGGCTATATAATTTACGTAGTCTGGTTATAGTTTTTATAACAAAATTATCATTATTATTGTATTAAAAGCTTAGTATAATATGCGACATTTAAGCTTCTGTTCCTCCATTTGGAGACAGACAAGAGAGTGCAAAAGGTGGACACAATATCATAAAGTAAAGTAAATTCAACCAAATTCATTTATACTTTAAACGAGACAATCTTGTATATTATAATCATAATTTCGGCAACGGCTGCAAGTAATTACTATGAAATTTAGTAAGCACGGAGTTGTGGGAGAGAAAAATAGGTCTAGGCTGAATCAGGGTTTTATCCCTAGAAACTGCGCATTTTTAAGTTACAAATGTTTTTACTTTCGTCGTGCAACAATATACTTATTAATAATTTCGTCTCTATAACATCAGTCCGATTGGCAGTTTGGTAAATTTTTGCGTTGTTCGGAAATTCGGAATGTCGGTGGTATCGAACGCCGGTAAAATATTTTTGTGTTTTTTTTTATCTACTAGAGCTCCGTGCAAAGCTCGGCTAAATCTGCAGCACTAAAGTGTACATAATATGACTTTTTATTTTCAAAAAGATTGAATTGGATCAACAGGGTATATTTAACGCGACATGTCATTAAAAACAAAGAGCTCCGTGGCCTAGTGGGTGCAGGTTCGATTCCCAGGTTGTGGCGTGTAGCAATGAGACTTTTTCAAATCTCAAGTACATTATACGGACGCTCCAACGGTGAAGAAAAACATCGTGAGGAAACCCGCACACGGTTGGCCCCAGACGTATTGACCAGTCATTCCTCTGGACTAGGCTGACTATGTTGTGAGAATGCCGTATGTGCTTGGGCAACCATACGACATTTAAAACCGACTGTCCCAGGCACTACAGTATTTCAGGAGTGGTTACTTCGCACGGACAATACTGTATAAATCATCCAATAACGGATGAAAAGGCCTTTTTGTAGGGTTCCGTAGTACTCAAGGAACCCTTATAGTTTCGCTCTGTCCGCCCTTCTAATAAATAATCTGTAATTATGAATATAACTGGATGAAATTGGGTATTTAGTTATATTTATATTTTAGAGGTGGCTCTCCATACATGTAAAGTGGGGATGAAAAATATTTTTCATTCTACCCCATCGTGTGGGGTATCGTTGAATAGATATTTTTAATAAAGGTAAAGGTCTAAGTATGACTTTTTAAGAAATTCAACTATTGGCGACTAATCCGCCTCTAAAGTGATTTATAAGTTGCCCCTCCCCCCTCCCCCCTGGAATTTCTAAACTAACGGAGATAGAAACATGTTAGTCTCCATGCTGATAGATCATGATAAAAAGTGATTCCTCATTATAATATTAGGGATCCATTATAAATATCAAAATGTAATACAGCATGTAAACGTAATTTTATGCAAATTACAAAGACCTTGTTAAGATAACACCAAATCTTCCAAATTTCTATATTACCCGATCAGCTGACGACCACCACTTTTGCAAATTCAACCTTATGCCACTCACCATAAAGTTCGCTTTCGAATTGACAGTCAAAACTGCGAATTCATATTCCTTGATCAGCTGACAGCTTCCGCTGTTCGCGTTTCGATCTTTTGCTCCAAGTGATAAGGTTGATTTTTGGATGCGCTGCCAGAAATCATTGCTAGCGATTCATCGGGCAATTTCGCTAAGAGGTGATTTAAATTTCAAATACGCTGTACCCCTACACTACAGGGATGAATAGGAAGCATTAAGTCAGTCGCTTAATTCGATATCTAGGTGGCTTTCGAGTGTGATAGTTTTCTTAGCGCTGGAATTCTCGACTAGAAATGTGCATAGATTAGAAAAAGTGTTTGTTTTATGAGCGAAAAGTGGAAAAATCGAATGGTGATTTTGTGCAAATGCGCTGGATATACGTATTTTTTCTGCTAAATTATTTGAGGGGTAGTGCGCTCGATGGAACTGAAAATTGGAGTTAATCTGCATTATATTTTATTTTTTATATTGATTAAAATAATATGCTAAGTCCATCCTTTTTTTAAAAAGTTAAAAACTTTTCTCTTCTTCTATCAGTCACAGGAGTGTGAAAATTATTTCAGTATTTTAAGTAAGACAAGACTCAGGGGAACGCCGTTTCAGTTTTTGCAAATTTTGTCTCAAATATTTATATTGATATTTTATCCGATTTCAATACTCTCCCTTGTCGCCTCCAAAATTAGTACCTACGGGACGTGATGCGTATTTTTAAGCTAAATATTATGTTTTAAATGGCAACAATATATAATATCAATAATTTCGACTCTATAACATCAGTCCGATTGGCAGTTCGATTGCGTAATTTTTGCTTTGTTCGAAAATTCGGAATGTGCGGGGTTCGAATCCCGGTCAGATAAATATTATTGTTTTTTTTTTAATCAGAACAACGGACAGAGCTCGGTCACCCAGGCACTTATATTATATTCGTGAAGCAAAAACTTACAGTACAGTTTTACCTGAATTGTGCAACCGGAGGAGTATGAAATTTTACCGGAAAATGAAAGATTATGTGGTGGGGGAGGTGTGCAGAAAGCTATAATTTTTTTTTAAATAATGCTGAGAAATACATCAAATTAATAAAAAAACAACAACAACAATGGTACTTAGTGTGAGTGACGTAGTTCACGCACACTAAGTACCATGCATTTGTATATTAACAGTAGGTGTTGGTTTTACGCAATAGGCTATTCTACATTTTTTTCCAAATATATTTTAAAATGTTCGTATCGATTCGATAGTCAAATACTATTTTCATTTCCTGGAAACAATATCTCTTTATGCAAAGAAAAAATTATTAAAATTTGAACGAGACATGTTTGCGCCAAACCGACAGCCACCATTATCGTGACGTCATAAGAACAGAAACAAACAAATACACAAATGATATGTGCGTGTGCAGTGCATGAACTTTACATTTAACTTTCGCTGTTGTTTATTAGATTTGATTATGTTCTTATGACGTCACTTACAAGAAAAACATGGCGGCTGGCGTTTTCGGTCACGTGACATACAGATAGTAAAACTAAAGTTTTGTTTTCGAAATTATAAATAAATCGCATATTTATATAACAAAATAGTGTTGTATTCGTAGTTCTTATGGTAGAAACTATATAAATAACAAATTTATATCATTTGATATTAATAGATGAAACTAGCCTATTGTCAATCTTTCTTTCACATTTTAACACATAATTAACTACGTAAAACCTGATCTAGAAATAAGTTATTAATCGCTAGTACTAAGTAAAACCTGATCTAGAAATAAGTTATTAATTGCTAGTACTAAGTAAAACCTGATCTAGAAATAAGTTATTAATCGCTAGTACTAAGTAAAACCTGATCTAGAAATAAGTTATTAATCGCTAGTACTAAGTAAAACCTGATCTTGAAATAAGTTATTAATTGCTAGTACTAAGTAAAACCTGATCTAGAAATAAGTTATTAATCGCTAGTACTAAGTAAAACCTGATCTAGAAATAAGTTATTAATTGCTTGTACTAAGTAAAACCTGATCTAGAAATAAGTTATTAATCGCTAGTACTAAGTAAAACCTGATCTAGAAATAAGTTATTAATCGCTAGTACTAAGTAAAACCTGATCTTGAAATAAGTTATTAATTGCTAGTACTAAGTAAAACCTGATCTAGAAATAAGTTATTAATCGCTAGTACTAAGTAAAACCTGATCTAGAAATAAGTTATTAATTGCTTGTACTAAGTAAAACCTGATCTAGAAATAAGTTATTAATCGCTAGTACTAAGTAAAACCTGATCTAGAAATAGGTTATTAATCGCTAGTACTAAGTAAAACCTGATCTAGAAATAAGTTATTAATCGCTAGTACTAAGTAAAACCTGATCTAGAAATAAGTTATTAATTGCTTGTACTAAGTAAAACCTGATCTAGAAATAAGTTATTAATTGCTAGTACTAAGTAATACCTGATCTAGAAATAAGTTATTAATCGCTAGTACTAAGTAAAACCTGATCTAGAAATAAGTTATTAATCGCTAGTACTAAGTAAAACCTGATCTAGAAATAAGTTATTAATCGCTAGTACTAAGTAAAACCTGATCTAGAAATAAGTTATTAATCGCTAGTACTAAGTAAAACCTGATCTAGAAATAAGTTATTAATCGCTAGTACTAAGTAAAACCTGATCTAGAAATAAGTTATTAATTGCTAGGACTAAGTAAAACCTGATCTAGAAATAAGTTATTAATATAGATATCGATAAGTTGTTGGTGTATCTATTTAATGAATAAATAAATAAACATTTCATAGACAACATTTACAAATTTTATTACGTATCTAAACGCCTAATTGAACTATAAAAAAGATGAAAATTTAAATATGAATTATAGTAAATTTTCGGCCACTGGGTTTTTATTAATAAGCTAATATTCCGCGACTATTCACTTCATTCACGTTAACCAGGCGAACCACTATGCGCACTTTTCGCTCCAGGTTTTATGAGGCCGTGGTACTCGAACTGGTACATTAGTGCCGAAGCATAACTCTCACACAGTATGGCGAGTATCATTTAAAAAACGGATTCAGCTTTATAAAACAGTATTTTAAATTCTTCTCTCATGGGTGCAATAATCCGACTACTGATGCTATATTCTGAATTTTAAATTTTAAAACTATGTTATTTATAGCTAAAATATGGGAATTTTGTACGAAATCAAAGCATATCGCTATTATATTTTTATATTTATTACCCAATAAAAGTATGGGATTTAGCGCTTTATTTTAAACTAGATGTCGCCTGCGACTTCTTTCGCGCAAAAGGAAATGGCGATGGAATCGTACATTTTGCCGCGATAAAAGGTAGCCTATATTTATTTTAATAATAATAATTATAAAAATTTGGTCTAATCTTTGTCAACTTTCATGAAAACCGCCCAGCAGTTTCGGAGACTATTCAATGCAAACAAACAAAAGCGACTTCGCATGCGCTAATTATATTATTAAAAATACTCTCTTGTTAATAACTCTGTTGATAACAATGTTGCATAGGATCACAGAAAAACCGGCGTAAAATTTAAACACTTTTCTGTATTTTGCCAAGTCATATAGGAACGAGGGACCGATTCAGAGATTAAGAACGTAGCTACAACTCCTCTGGCGTAGCTGGTGTCTACTGCCAATAATAAAGCTGACCATTACTTCCCAACACCCAGTGTGCCTGGAATAAAATGGATGAATTGAAACTGCTTTAGCGGGAGTGTTTCAAGGTCGCGTCACGTCACCACACGATTTTGGATATACTCACTCACTACATGGATATAACGCCATCTGTCGGAAGCTACTTATACTTCTTACAAAGGATGGCGCTACAAATTTTAATTTTTCTATTCTCTTTTTGTGATGTGACGTCCTTTAAGCACGATGAGAGTATTTTTGCATTTGAAATGATGAATGAAGTTCAACTTCTGCTACGTATACTCTGTACAAGTCATGTTTTTTTTTCTCCTGACTGTACTGTAAAATATTTTAAAATGCATAAACTTAGAGGCACAACGTTAGCTCAAGTAGCTTAGCATAGCATATTCGTCTCATTTCGACGATTTACTGCTTTCCTGTTTATATTTACTGCTCGCTTGTAAAATAAACTAAGAAAGTTGTAGAAATATGTAGTGAACTCGAGTTGGAATATTTATATCTAAAATGTTTAAAAGAAAATTATGAACTAGCTGATGCCCGAAACTTCGTTTGCACGAAGTTGCTTCGTTTTACATACATACAGAGGAACAAATAAAACAGCTAAAGCAGCCCGTTGTAAAATCATGAAGATTTCTCCAATTATAATATTCAACTTATAATAAACCTCAAGTTACGTAAGTTCTAAACAGCTTAATTTAACATACAAGTTCTGAACAAGTAATTCTAAAGCGGCTCGCAAACATTTTCCAAAGAACATTAATGGAAATAGAATAGAAGGGATATTTGGAGTTTTGATGACACTGAACTTTGAGAGCCTTAGCCATACACATACATAAATACAGAATATTTATTAATATTAATTTAGAATTATGTTTGTAACAATATAATTTTGAACATAAACTACAATTTTTATAAAAAACTATAACCCAACTACGTAAATTATTCAGCCTATGTTAATCGGACCATTATTAAAAATAGATTGACACCTCATTTATTAAAATCACACCAATAGTTTAGGCGCTACGGTGGAACTAACATACATACATACATACACAGACTGCCAAAATCATTACCCTTCCTTTTGGCTTCGCCGTAATCGGGTAAAAACTCAAGAAAATGACTTTTTAATACGTTTGATCAAACAATGATTGAGTATTTTCGACCCAGTCGGAGCCCGGTCCGGCCCTCTTTTGGCCAAAACGAAACTATAGCTGAATGTAGAAATTTGGCTGAAAAAAATAACTCTGACCGGACTTTGCCGAGTTCGTGACTTTTTTTGACGATAACATTAATATCAATATAATTTCCGTAATGTTGTCATTAATTTAATTATTTCTATAAATGTGCATAAAATTATATTTTTATGATTGATAACTTATCTAGACATGAATCGAAAATACTATGTCAAAGCCCAAATCCAAAGGCTTGATAGTTTCTCAGTGAAGTGTACTACAAAAGTGCATAGATTGTGGACTATTATAGGCTTGTAACGCTCGCCCTGATTATTTATTCCCCGCTTTACTCCATGCTATACCCCAGCGCCCGAATATTTTTCTGCTCCCTCTATCCTATAACTAGTCTGTGCCTCACCCTCTAGTTTGACACGAATTAAAGTGTCACAAGCCGGAGTGTGTGGTTAACATAGTAATCACTGCTGACTGTTGGTTTGGTTTGTGTCAGATTGACCCACCATCAAGATGTTTAGTCAATAGTGTTTTGTTATTTGTATTGTTCTAGAATCCAGAGAGTGGTTTAATGGCATGATATGAATGGGGATAGAGGCTTGTGTGACGTGTCTAGGAGTAGACACTTTGAGACGTGACTTGGTGAGGCCATCGGCTTGATGTTTCTATCAACCCTGAACAATTCAGGGTTGATAGAAACATCAAGTCGATTCAGGATCCAATTTAATAATAATCAAAAATACATTATCATTATTAACATACATAAAACGAAACAGTTGCGCAAAATACACAAAATGCTGACGTAAGAAGTTATAAGGTAATTATTAATAAAATATTATAAAAACAAATACCTAATTACTACAATACATTTGATTCCTGATGGCATATAATAAATTATGTTTATTCATGTACAGGTTGTATACAAAACACATAAAGATATTCAAGAAGCGTGATCAGTTTTCTGTTCTCGTTCCAAAAGTATATTATTAAAACATGTGATTCACAACTGCGCGGCCGATACTGTGCGGCAGTCGCGTGACATTCAAAGCCGGCGCGGCGTACGGCTGTGCGAGTGTCCATACTTAGTGAGACACGTCAGGAAATGTTGAAACGTTTGAATGTACGTACATGCAGTCATGCAAGCCATATCCGCTTAAACTACATGGTTTATGCGGATATACTCGTATCCGTCATGACCGCGGCCGCTTCGAGAGTCGCGCATTTTGTAAACACCGTACAAAACGACACGTTGATGTCCGTATATACGACATTTATTATTTGTAATTTCTATACTTGCTACCTTAAACGATTTGTGTATACGGCGAACTATATTATATACAATTTTAGAAAAAAAAATATTTAGGTATATGCGTTACGTACGCACAATCTAAAGCCAAATATGCAATAAAAAATGCCATTTTCGACATGTCCACTTGTACTATTTATTAAGTATAATATTGAAACAAATAAACGATTCATAAGCACTTTATCTAGTGCTTAATACTATAGATAAATAATACGCAAACTGTAGATAAACGCTACATAAACTATATATTAACATAAACTATACTTACCGACGATACATAAACACTAGATAAACACTATTAAAACGATACGTAATCTCAAGATAAACTATACTAAAAATCTAGCTAAAATTAGTATAAATTCTAGATAACCTACAGAGCAATTATAGATATAATGCAGAGGCATGTCGCGTATCGTTGCATTTCGGTGCGAATTCACCCTAAAAGTGTGAAGTAGATTTTGGATAGCCTCTTCTGCTAAACGAAGAGCACTTAACAAGACAGTACGGCATTGTTCTGTGGGTACAAAAGACCCGGACATAGTGTAGTGGCACTCAAAGTCTTTTAAAATTTGGGTTAAAATGACCCATATGCTGTAGCCGATATAGGCTCTCAGTTCAGTGGTACAGTGGTTTCAGAACACAGTCACCGGTACGTACGTACGGGGTACGGTTGTCACCGGATAAGTTTAAAAAATCAAATTTTTCAATTGGTAATTTCTAAAAGGAATATGGCAACTTTTTGGTCGGCCAGCAATTTAAAAGTGATAGCGGTCAAGTGGCAAAAATCCTGCATGACAAATGGGAGCCAGGCTTTGTTTGGTCAGCGAGGCTTAACTAGATGGTGACAACATCTCGATAAAATAAGTGGCAGTTAGATAGGATGATGGCTGATGAATAAAAACATTAAAATGGGGTGACCAAAAATTAGTGTGAGGTATTCAGGGACATAAAATGACTAGCTTTTGCCCGTGGCTCCGCCCGCGTAAATACAGTACCTTACCGGAACTCTGTACTTTTTAGGGATAAAAAGTAGCCTTTGTGTTAATCCAGCTTTTAAGCTGTAGCAGCTGTAGTATGGTAGTAGTTTAACTACTACCATACTAAATTTCATAAGAATCCGTTCAGTAGTTTTTACGTGAAGGAGTAACAAACCTCTATCCATCCATACATCCATAACTTTCACATTTTTTTAGCCATCATTGTTTAATAATAATAATATCTATAGACGCTTAACACCACGTCAATCTGGCCCCATAGTAAGTATCCGAAAAACTTGTGTTAGCGGGCCAGACAACGGGAAGTATATTTAATACATTTTATACTATACATATAATTAAGATTTTTATTATTATATTAAACACATATTTATTTAATACACATCCATGACCCAGGAAAATTGAAAACTTTTAATTCCCTCGGCGGGCTTCGAACCCGCGACCCCCGGCTTGAGCGCCGACGAGCTGACCACTGAGCCACTAGGCCGTCATAATAAATAAATAAGTATATCCCCATGACATTGTTATGGTTTGGAAATTAAAACGTAATACCTGGTTTACACGAGGTTACTTTTTGGAGCTAGGAGCCTAGCCTCGTGTAATATAAAAGCTCTAAATAAACAAACAAACCTACGCAACGTTTCTACCATTTCTCATGGGCGTACCCAGGTAGGGGCAGGGGGGACAGCTGCCCCCCCCAGCTGAAATCCTGGGTACGCCCTTGCCATTTCTCCGTTACAAATGGGAAAGTCCCACGAAATCATAAAAAGCGTTATTTGTTCGCTATTTTTATCTGAATATCAAAGTCCCACAAAGTCCGTACATTATAGTCACCGTACACAAGCGGCTCGATATCTGCAGATGGTCCGCGCTAATTTGCCAATCGTTGGAAATATTCACTCCACCAATGCGAGACGGAACCAAGAATATGGCACTTTTTTTGATTAAATGATTGAAAATATTATGAACTAGCTGTTGCCCGCGGCTCCGCCCGCGTAAATATATTACTATCCCTCGGTAACACTGTACTCTTTCGGGATGAAGAGTAGCCAATATTTTAATTCAGAGCTTAAACTACTACCATACCAAATTTCATCGAAATTCGTTCAGTCGTTTTTGCGCGAAAGAGCAACAAACATCCATTCATTCATTCATCCTCACAAACTTTCATATTTATTATATTAGTAGGCAGTATTAATTGTGTGCGCATAGTAAGTACTAAGTAAATACAATTACTAAATATATTTTTATAGATAGATAGTAAATAGTACATACATACAAACTTACGGCCAAAATTAATAACGTACCAATCTAAAATCTTAGATTGACTTCAATCTCAGATTCTCAAAGAAAGATTGAAGTAAATTGACGTGAAGTCTATCCTAGGATCGTTGAAATGTATTGAAATCTTGATCTCAGATAGCTAAAATGAGTTTGGGTTAGTGTTATAAGTAGCAAGCGGATCGCCTGAATGATTATGAGAAGAGAAAACTGGCACCCATGGACTCAAGTAATACCAGCGGAAGTTTCTACCCTCCACATTAGATAGATTATTATCTTATCTAACGTCGGTTTTCTGTGTGGCCGTAGTATCACTTCACTGAATACGTTTCCGAGGTAGCTCTTCCATAGGTATATGAAAAGAAATATGTAGTCTTCATCAAACCTCATTTGAATCCTACTACTATTTTATATGTAAAAGTTTATGAGGATGAATGGATGGATGGATGTTTGTTACTCTTTTACGCAAAAACTACTGAACCGATTTCGATGAAATTTCGTATGGTAGTAGTTTAAGCTCTGGTTTAAAACATAGGCTACTTCTTATCCCGAAAAAGAGCAGTATTCCCGTGGGACAATATTTACGCGAGCGGAGCCGCGGGAAAAAGCTAGTACTTTAATAACTTATTAAATTGTATAATTTATTACTTTAGGAATATCTTATTGTGTAATTGGTATATTATATTTTGTATAACAAATAATCATAAATAAAATATAATACCTTTAATATTGTTTTGTGCTACATTCACTAAAATTATAAACTCAAATTGTTCGCAAATGTTCTAAAGTCCGCTTGTAATTAAATTATGAGCTTAGTTTGTTAGACTTAGGCTAAATAATTTTGCCCGTTACATTGTCTGAGAACTTTTGGAGTATTTTCGTTAATACTTAACAGTATCTACTTATTGTTTCCGATATTTATTAATACTTGTGATATTTCGATACAAACTTTGCCCCCCCCCCCCCCCCATCTCATTCTTTTAGGGTCTTATCACACTGGCGGCTTACGAGCGGCTTTGGAGCGGGGCGGGCGAGCAGCGAATGCGTCTCGAATACTCCGCAGCTGCAGAGCGAAGACGTCGCGGACGCGTGGTAAATACGCAACGTTTTCGACACGTGTCTGTTGCAGGTTGAATGGCGTAATATAATATGGCGTCCACGCTGCAGTTCGTTGCGATCTTGTTGCGTATCCGCAACGAATTCGATGCGCATCGTGTTCATTGCGCGCCCGCTCCGCTTTAAGGACGCTCGCGACCCGCTAGCATGATAGGGTCCTAAGTTTCTGAACTCAAAAATCGTTTCTGATCCATAATTATTTTCTATGGATCTATTTTCAAGACAAAACTACGGTATAATATTTATGTAGCGAGTGATTGCAGCTTAATCACTGCACAGTGTTATTGTAACAAATCATCTCAGTTGCCAACTAATCACATACGAGATACCTCATTTATTCAAAATCAATTACAGATATTTTGGGCATATTACGAGGGCGGCACTGAAAATTTCGGGAATCAAGGAAGTGACACAACATTACTATTTAAAAAAGTATTTATTGCTTTTCGAAGTATTCTCCGCGAAATTTGACACATTTTTCCATACGATGGAACCAATCATTGAAGCAACCATTCCATTCGGAAGTTGGGGTCTCCAAAATGGCCGTTTTGTAGGCGTCCACAGCTTCTTCAGGTGATGAAAATCTCTGACCACGCAATTTATTCTTTATTTTAGGGAAAGTATAGAAATCATTAGGGCTTAGGTCGGGGCTGCACGGCGGATGGTCTAATAATTCTATGATTTCTTGCTCTAAAAACTCTTTTGTTATATGCGAGGTGTGAGAACTCGCATTGTCGTGATGGAGTATGATGCGGCGGTTGCAGTTCTCTTTACGGAGTTCAGAAACGACCTGTGGCAAACAAATGTTAGCATACCATTCTGCATTAACCGTTCTTTGTCCCTCAAGAGGAATAGTCACAACATGGCCGGCTTAGGAGACAAACGTGGCCACCATTTTTTTTGCAACACTCCGTGAACGAACAATTTTTGTTGGCTTTAACTCATTTTCGAACACCCAAACTCGTGACTGGTTTTTTGTTTCAGGTTCGTACGCGTATATCCAGGATTCGTCACCTGATACGATGTTATATACAGCATTTGAGGATCCTGCGTGGAATCTTTCGAGAGTTCTGACGCACCAAGTAACGCGAGCCGCTTTTTGCTCTTCACAGAGCAAATGCGGTATCCATCGGGAAAACAACTTTTTTACACCTAATTGTTCATGCAAGATTATTTGTATTTGACTCATGCCAATTTCTAAAGTTGCCTGAATTTCACTTCAAATCTGGTGGAAAGTGTTGTGTGCTTTGTAGTATATAAAATATAAAACTCCTTTCCTCCTCCAACTCCTCCTCCAAGCTTCATTGAACAGTTACGCAGGAGTAATTTTATAGTGCCCAAGTGTGTGCGCATTACACAAGAGCACTCTCTCCTCCTTTACTCTCATAGCCCAGTGGAACGGATAACCGACACGACCGGCGAGAGATCAGGCGCAGGTCCGACTTTTACATGCCCATCCGACGCACGGATCATCTTTCTCGTCAGAAAATCAGGTTGCCTGCATTGTCCTAGCCGAACATGGAAACAACATTTGTTGTTGTTCCAATGCGGAAATCGAACCCACGACCTCCGAGTCGAGAGCCAAGCTCTAACCACTGGACCTCGGAGGCTGTTATGTAATAGAATGACTAGTCCTGTAGGCCAAATTACGACAACTTTCATGCAGGTCCAACAATTTCAACCTGCCCTACAAATTTGGCCTACCTGGCTGCACGTGTCCCGTGTCCCGTATAACGCCGTCCCTACGCGGACGGAATAAATAGACTTTTGACGATACCTGTCGAATCTTAATGGAGGAGGAGCAAATGTTAACTGTTAGGGCAAATTCACACAGAAACGAAACAATACACGACATGGCCCAGCATTTTAAGATTTGCATTTCCACGACCTCTGTGGCTCAGTAGTTAGGGCGTTGGCGCTCTAGCCGGAGAACGCGGGTTCGAATAATTTCTGGGAAAAAATGTTTTCTGTGTTCCTGGGTCATGGATGTGTATTAAATGTTTTGTGTATTATTTAATAAGAATCTTAGATATATTCATAGTATAAAAGTATTAAATATATTTTCGTTGTCTGGTACCCGTAACACGTACGAGAACGTACCACGGGACCGGATTGAACGTGGTGTGAAAGCGTCCATAGATCCATAGCTATTCAAGATTGAAAATTTATTCATTACACAAGAAGATACAGTTCCAGAAGTTCCAAGCTTACTCTTTGGCAAATCGTACTTAAAAGGAAAAAATAAATAATATTTAAAAAAAAACTAAAAAAACACTAAAAAAAACTAAAAAAACACTAGAAAATCTAACTAAAAAATAAAAAATAATATTTAATAAATTTGGATTAGGAATAGTGTAAATGAAAAATAAATGTTTGTGTTAAAAGCGTGCTTTTTTAGTTTTTTTTTGAACTATAATTTTAATTCAATAAAAGTAAAATGAAACTCTAAGTCAATTTCGAGAATTGGGAGGGGGGGGGGTTCTGTTCAGAACCCATTAATTATTATATAGGGTTAAATAGTAAACCCATTTCATTATTAGGTGTATAACTATAAGGTTTTAAATCTTCCTTGGTCATTGATGTGTATTGAATATTGTGTATAATTAAATAAAAATCTTAAATACAATTTATATTATAGTAAATGAAAGGAGATGTCCCACTGACTGACTGACGTATAGACGCTCGCACAGCTATACAGGGTGACCTGAAATTCGATACATTCCTTTGAAAGACAGAAAGTAGACCTCATTTATAGTAATATTTTTCATGGCATCCCCTATCCGAAAGTT
The DNA here is from genome assembly GCA_037179445.1 of Phengaris alcon alcon. NCBI lineage: Eukaryota > Metazoa > Arthropoda > Insecta > Lepidoptera > Lycaenidae > Phengaris > Phengaris alcon. The sequence continues at coordinate 1,196,756 of JAYRCH010000046.1, read as the reverse complement.
GATATTTACAAAGTTATTGAAATTTCAAAAATTTTTTCTTTATTTTCGACTTTTTGACTTTGACAAGACGTATTTTTAAAAATGTTTGTCTTTTTAGTGATTTTTTTATGTATTTTAACCGTCAATGAGTCAAATAATATTTTTAAGGAATAAATAGGGACAAACTAAGCGAGAATTTTTCATTATGAGACATGAAACAGAATTTTCTTTTAAGAAAAATGCACATTTTTCTTAAAAACAGGTGATTTTCTTAAAAAAATGTATGATAAAATGCGTACAAATATTCAAAATAACTTCCTTATCTCATTAGCTTTCCAAAAAGGTGCAAATGTCTACATAAAAATATGACGTTGTAGTAAACATATTAGAAGTAAAATGAAATAATGTCTAAATATATTTATTTGCGATAAGGTTAAAATAAAAGGAAAAACTTGAATTTAATTACGTTTATTGTGTTTAAAAAACATCAATGTTTAATTAAATTTAATAATAAATATTCTATAAATTGTTTATCCCGTCACGGTCAAATTTCGATTCATCCGTCCACAATATTCTTGAGAAGAAATTGCGATCCTCCATGTCTGCATTTATCATAAAACGGCAGAATTCCATTCTTCTAACCGGGTCTCCCTCTTCCAACGCTTGGACAGGTGTGTAGTGAAATGGATGTAGACGCGCTGTGTGTACTGTAAACCACACCTTCCATTGACTCAATCCAAGTCTTCTAGCTGCCGCTCTTGTAGAAATAGAAGGATCATTTTGAAAAAGTGTTAAAATTTCTTCTTCTTCTTCTGGAGCATACAAACGAGGTCTGCCTGAATCGCCACGTCTTCTATCAACACGGCCGCTTTCCCGAATTCATCGAAATGTTGTTGAAAACACTCTAACGTTTGGTACTCGTCGATTCGGAAAACGTTCAACGTATGTTCTTCGTGCAGCAGCAGCATTACCATTACAAAGTCCGCAACAAAACAAGATGTCAGCGTATTCATCGCACTCAAAAGCAGCCATCGCGATACAAAAAAATCACAAGTAGAAGTAAGGGTGTAGTTTAAAGCAACAATACGTACACGGCAATAGTTGACTTAAAACTAATATTAGCTACTAAATTTGCTCTCTAAGCCAGTCGGTAACTCATTTACAAAGGGCCGCGACGACAGTAGCCGAAACATCCCGAAGTTTGAACAAAGGAAATAATTGAAAAAAAGGTCACCTCAGGTAGAGTAATTCTTGAGATAACGTTACCTGATGATTGTTTTGTCTTTGTTTATTACATGTTCATATTTTTATGTACATATTTGTACCTTTATTGGAAGCTTATGAGGTAAGAAAGTTATTTAAGGTATTTGTACGCATTGTATCATACAACTTTTTTAAGAAATCACCTGTTTTTAAGAAAAATGTGCATTTTTCTTAAAAGAAAATTCTGTTTCATGTCTCATAATGAAAAATTCTCGCTTAGTTTGTCCCTACTTATTCCTTAAAAATATTATTTGACTCATTGACGGTTAAAATACATAAAAAAATCACTAAAAAGACAAACATTTTTAAAAATACGTCATGTCAAAGTCAAAAAGTCGAAAATAAATAAAAAAAATTTGAAATTTTAATAACTTTGTAAATATCAACTTTCGGATAGGGGATGCCATGAAAAATATTACTGTAAATGAGGTCTACTTTCTATCTTTCAAAGGAATGTATCGAATTTCAGGTCACCCTGTATATAACCGCTAATAGTAGAAACGTGAAATTTGGACAGTAGTTTTAATTTACACTGTAAATGCGCACTCAGAAAAGATTTTTAAAAAATCCACCCTTAATGGGATGAAATAGAGGTTGAAGGTTTGTATAAAAAATATTTAAAATCTGCTCCGATTTCCATGTAATTTAATATTCGACTTAATAAATAAAAAAATATAATAAGTACATTTTTACAGTTTATTGAAATTTGTCCCCTAAATGGGTGAAATGGGGGTCCAAAGTTTGTTCGGATTGTGTTGAATTTTGGCACTCAGATAGTTATTATGACGTATAAATCCGTTAAAAAATATTTTTATTTATACACCATCGTATCATTTACGGATACTTAGGGCATATTATGATCTACTGCTTTTGTCAAGACGTTTAGGCAGAAAATAATAAAATATTTCTAAAAAAAGTTTACACTAAATACAATTATATTACGCTCTTTACGGCGCTGTTATGGACATTGACCTCACACAGCTTATTGTATGATGTTATTTAAGCAAAGTCTTTTTCCCCACTTTAAATCACCAGTTTTGAACCAGGTTAATGACCTCAGCGCCTTAGAGAGTGCAATCTAATAATAAAAATAATTATATTTAGAATAAATATTTTTTCGACATTTTTAATTATTTTTCTGCCCAAACGTCTTTAAATGAGCAGTAGATCATTTATTTTATTTTTATTTTATTTTATTCGCAAAACTTACAGCTTACAGATAATTACAATAATAATACATTTATAGACACCATAAAGCCATTTAAAAGTTTTCACTGATAGGTAAGAGATTAAGTATACAGTTGTGACTCAAGTTTTAACCATGAGGTGTAGTTACAGAAAGTATAAAAAGAAATAATAACATATTATAAATTTGAACATAATTTAAAGTACCACATCATGCTACGAGAGTTGCGATTAAAATTAAATTAAAAAGAAATACCGGGTGTCACCAGAAAAGGTCGGGTATAATATTATATTGCTCTCGTATGCACCGAAATACTCACAAACGCAAAGCCTGCTTTACCATCACATACATCACATTTACCATCACCACACATAATATGACCAAAATGTCCGGAGTTGATTTTGAACAACTTATTACACTTACATCTAACATTATTATTAGGCACATCACATAAAAAGTCACTGACTAGACAATATAAATAATGGAGCTATAGAAACGAAATTAGCCTGAATCTAGGTTTAGACTTGAGCTCAAAGCGTTTATCGATTGAGCCGCAAGCTGCAGTTAAGTGACGTTTAATTTTATCTAGTGATGCTTTAACGTGGGAGCCATGCTTCGGCGGAATGGGGCGGATCGATTGAATAAAATATACCGTGGCTCTACAAAAAATTGGTGGATGGTGTGGAGTGGATGTCCAGTGCGACCTGTCGTTAGCGGCCTGTGTCCATCGACTCCCTGCCACTTTTCTCAGGTCGTCTGTTCACCTGGTCGTCCTACGCTTCGACGTCCAGTTCGTGGTCTCCACTCCTTTCGGCACCAGAGGCCATCGGCTCTACGGGCTATATGTCCAGCCCATTGCCACTTTATCTTTTCTTAGCATAAAAAAAAATCAGCTCCTCCAAAACAATAAACTGATTGTATTACATAATACTTGTAACAAAGGATATAATCGCGAACCAAACGCCACACACAGAGCCGAGATAGTTTAACTGCTATCAGCTAACCCGCAGATTAATTGAGATGTTACAGATAATAATTCTATAAAGGAAAGACTAAATAGTTGAAAGACGGAAAAGATTATTTTGATTTTTTTAAAGGAGATCATTTTTTTGGGCCTTTTCTGAATGTGCCGGCCAACAAAAAATAATGGTACATGTATTTAGTACTAGTCATTTGGAGCAATAGTTAATATGGCAGCAAAGTTGTATGGTTACTATAAGTCAAGTTATACAAGTTCTATTATTTGTCATTTTCATACATTGTCTGAATTCTGAAAGTGAGGAAAAATATAAAATAATGATAAATATTGCTAATACTAATCATCCGAAGTCGTTGTGAAATGAAATGAGTAACTTTTTTTTTTTTGAAAGGGTCTACGCTAAGGGTCGGGTTAAGACCGCTGTAGCTACATCGGACTATAACTAGCCTGGTGGCTAGTTTATTTGGTAAGAGTCGATGGGAGGGTTTGACCCTCCCTAACATCACCCGGGTGATGTTCAGACCGGATATTGGGGACAGCTACGGATTGTGAGCTATTATTATGACAGGGGAGACGCGGGTCTCTCCTGCTAAGGGGTCCGACCCCTTCCTCACTCGCTGAGGAGTGAGGTTGCTCGCGCGCGGTAGCAAAAACTAACGGCGTGCGAGTTATCGCGATAGAGGAGCTCTTGTTTTTAACGGTATCGGTACTGAGAGGGCCGTCCCTCTCCCCTTCCGCGTACGGTCGGGATGACTCGCGCGCGTAAGTCCTAATGTCGATGAGGTTCGCGGTATTGGTAGAGCTCTCTACATCAATATCGCGTTCGCGGTCACTATTTAGAAGTGTACCTAGACTACTGGGATGCGAACTCGAACTCGGGTTCGGGTACGGTCCCGTGTTAGGGTCGGTCTGTACGTCTGTACGTGTTGTCGTGTCGGATGTGGGACCTCGGAGTAGGCGCCGGCGTCGACCCCGGTGCGATACTAACCTCGCGGGTGCGTATGATTTGTGTTTACGTAACTGTACACAGTACGTTACGTATTTTGTGATCGGGTCAACGGGATCGGCTAAGATATGCTTAGGCCGTTTGTACGGGTGTCGGAAGGTCAGTGCGTCGTGGTTATAGTCCAGGGCCTTTTGGATAAGGGGGTTTGGGTGGTTTTTGCCTTTATCAAAGAATCTCTCTACGAGTTCCTTGATATAGGCTTTAATAGTGATGAGCTCGCAGTCCCTATGCAAGTCGATGTTACTCATGTACCAGGGGGCGCCTGTTGCCATGCGTAGAAACCGGTTTTGGATTCTTTGCAAGCGGTCCAATTGAGACTCGCTTATCTGTGCGAAAGAGACGCACGCATAAGTGAGTATCGTTCTAATGCAAACTTTATACAATGTAAGCTTATGTCTTAGGGACATTTTGCTTCGCGAATTAATTAGCGGATATAATTTGTAGAGTACAAATTTCGCTTTTCGTAACGTGTTACTGATGTGACTCGAAAATGACATCGACTTGTTTAGTAGTACGCCTAAATATTTGACCTGAGTGACCTGTGGGATTATGTTGCCGTGCAGGCTTATAGGGCTCATTAGTTTACGGGGGCAAGTACGCCTCACTGCACTTTTAATATCGAATTGGATGGCGTGACTTTTGTCGGGATTAACTTCTATTCTCCATTTGGAGAACCATTTACTGAGAGCGGTAACTGACTCCTGGAGGGCTTTAGACGCGGTACAGGCTCGTGTGTGGGAATAATAAAGGGCTGTGTCGTCCGCGAACATAGCTAATTGTTTACACCTTAGCGTGTTTAGGGATGTCACTAGTGTACAGGTTATATAGGGAGGGCGAGAGGACCGAGCCCTGCGGTACTCCCGCCTCCATATATCTTAGCAACGACAGTGCGCCTTCTACGCGGAAATGAAACTTACGATTTTTTAAGAAGTTACTAATTAGTAAAACAAGATAATCGGGTATTCCCATTTGATAGAGTTTGTATAACAGTCCGTTATGCCAAATTTTATCAAAAGCTTTTACAATGTCAAAGAATACGGCGCATGTCGTCTTCCTGTCGTTTTTTATAGTAATTATGGACTCCGTTAAGTGGTGTACTTGAGCGGGACAGCTGTGCATTTTGCGGAAGGCAACATATATAACATTATAAGTGTTGTACCTAGAACGTGTCGTATTATTATTTATACCCCCAAGCTACACGGCTGCCTTTTTCTAAGTATAAGTATACATTACCGATCAAAGCAAAGTAATTAAATACAAAAAATAAAAATATAATGTACCACGTTGCAAACATTGACCATAACTTAAATGGGTAGGATATAACAGTTCACCACTATCAAATTATTTTGGTAGCTTCTCCATAACATTTAGACTTACCAAGACCTATTATTTTTATAGGTACTGTCCACCGATTTCATTTGTCGACCCTGTTGGCAACGAGCGGAAAGTTTGTATCAGGCGATTTTACGCGCTCAACTTCAAGATGACGATGAAAATGACGCACACACAGGAAAAACTTCGGTAATCAACGACACCAAACAATATTGCCTGGATTCAAGCGTACTCCAAATAGTACTAATCTCTGCATTTTTCAACCATGTGAGAATATGTCTAGACGTCGAGTACCAGAAGAAATAATTCTTCGCATGTTGTGCCGGTACAATATTATTATTACAGAAAATGAGCAAGTGTGTGAAGAACACCCACAGGAAGATATTTGGCATTTACTTCCACTACAGGATAACCTCACAGAGGAATTGACTGCTGATCAAATAGTCCATACGTTAACTATGATGAAAAATAAAATCTCCGCCGATTTTTTTAACTTCGAGCATTACGAAAACATAAATGCAAATGAGCTGCACACGTGGATAGGCCTTACTCACCTCCAGTTCTCTGATGTGCTGGAAAACGTAACTAGTCTGAATCGACACCGCGACAAACGGACAATAATGGCAGCAGTATTAGCGAAAATGCGTACATTCGATTCTAATGCACGGTTAGCATCCATATTTAAAATATCCGAATCAAGCTTTCAACGAAAACTAAAGATAGGGTTGGAAGCGCTTTCAAGCGACTTTGTACCATCCCGTGTCGGATTTGACCATATAACCAGAGAGGAAGTAGTGCAGAAGAACCTTATGATTCCAGAGCGTTTATTTGGCAATCCAGTTAGTACAATTGAAGAAAGAAAGTTGATTACTATTCTCGATGGCACATACATATATCTCCAAAAAAGCTCTAATTACTTTTTCCAGAGAAAATCGTACAGTAATCATAAGTTCCGAAACCTTTTGAAGCCTTTTTTATATGTTTGTTGCGATGGAACGATAATTGCAGTAGAGGGACCATACGCTGCAACAACCTCCGATGCCCAGATTTTAAACAATGCTTTAAATGACGAAGATGGCGTGTTGCACTGGTTTTACCTGGATGGAGATGTTTTCATCCTAGACCGTGGCTTTAGAAATGCTATAATCAATCTGGAGGCATGTGGTTATGTGGCTCAGATGCCAGAAACAAAGCACCCGAACGAAACCCAGCTTACTACTGACCAGGCTAATAAATCTAGACTTGTGACCATTTGCCGCTGGGTGGTCGAAGTGATAAATGGTCGCTTCAAAAGAGATTTTTGTTTACTAAGACATGTTCACAGTAACCGGGCATTAGGTAACATGATAGATTATTTCAGAATCGCGGCAGAATTGCTGAACAGCTACCATGTCCTAATTGACAACAACGTGCACGCAAGCGATTTCCTTGAGATAATTCATGAACGAATCAATACGCCAAACAGTTTGGCAGAACTTGTTATAACAAACAATTATTAGGCGGAGAGCACAATTTCAGGTCATGGGAGCCGATATGCCTGAATTCAATAATTTCCCTAGACAGACAGAAGAACAATTGACGCTGTTTGCTTTGGGTAGCTATCAACTGAAGCAACCCCGTAGTTACTACGGTGAACACGTACAACCAGATGGAGCTTTCATCATAGAACTCGCCGGGTATATTCCGTACGGGATCTTCTCGTATGACGAGGCCGTATACAATCTCGCCACGTTTCGTCGAAAACGTATCATGTATACATTACAGCTGATCCAGCACTTCATGGAAGACACGCCATTCCATATTATTACTGCTCATGCCCAATAGGGAAACGGACAATAGGGTGTTGTTCACACACCATGACTATTGTGTGGTACATGAGTTTCGCAGGGTATGCTGAATTTATATGCCCACCGACACTAGGTTTGGAGGGTGTTATAGTTTAATTGCATGAGAATTAGAAGACTTTTGTAATTGAACTCTAAAATATCAGTTATTTTCAGTCTGATATAAAATGTAAAAATCAATAAATATATGAAAATGGCGAATGATCCAACTTGTTTTATTCGACTTAGAGTAATCCTACAACTTTTCTGCCATATTAACTATTGCTCCAAATGACTAGTACTAAACACACGAACCATTTTTTTTGTTGGCCGGCACTTTCAGAAAAGGCCCAAAAATGTATGGGGCCTGAATGTTCTCCTTTTACAACAATAATATTATCTATCTATAGACACACTCACGCGACAATTTGTGTGCTGAGTGCAAGTGTTTGTCACTGCTCGCCGTGAAGAAGTTAACTATAATTTGTAATAACATCGACACAACGCCCCTAGTGACAAACAATGGTAACTAATTAGTTACCATTGTTTGTCACTAGGCGATGCCATACAAATTCTTCACGGCGAGCAGTGACAAACACTTGCACACAGCACACTGGTCCTGTGCTTAGTTCATGTGAAGAGATATAAAATTAAATTGAAATAATAATATAGCAACAAAACAAGCAAAGTGTGAACGCAAAAATGAATATTCATTCTTTCAAATTTCAAATTCATATAGAGTCAAGCCGACCTGAAGACCTGTAGAAGACCTGAAGAAGAAGACCTGTAAGCGTTATTTAGGGAATACATATTTTTAACTGATATTAGGTATAATAGACCCAAGTAACAGCCTCCGTGGTCCCAGTAGTTTAGAGCTTGGCAAGTAAAGGAGGAGAGAGTGTTCTTGTGTACTGCGCACATACTAGGGCACCACAAGTTACTCCTGCGTAACTGACCAGGATTCAATGAAACCAGCCACCGTCACCGAAGTTGGTGCGGGGAGTCATAGACCTAACTATGGCCTAACCTGGCCAATAACTGAACATATTCTGTTAAAATTTAGTAACAGGCATAGAAGATACTTTGGCGAAGAATATTTTGCGCGATATAAGAAACTTTGCGGGAACGAAGTTGCGGGCGTCTAGTATCCTTTAATTTAACCAGTAACCCAATATCCTATCCAATCCAAACTAATATCCTCTGTAAAAAGGATTAGTCGGGTACTCCAATTTCCTCACGTCAGCTTGTTCCATTGCCTGAATAATTTATTGGCAGTATGTAATAGTATCTAATGGGTTTCGAAAATCATATTCATTAATATGGGAGTGGTGTTACCTAACACGCTGACAGTAAATGTGGATTCTAATATATGTTACAAGATTGCCTGCGACTACGTGCGCGCAAAAGGAAATCCCGCAGGAACAGTGCATTTTGCCGCGATAAAAAGTAGATTATGTCCTTCCCCGTAGTCTGTTCTACATCTGTCACAAATTGCATTCAAATCGGTCCAGTAGTTTCAGAGCCTGTTCGATGCAAACCAACAAACAAACCTTTCCTCTTTATTTATTTGTATAGAAATATTTATCTTAACCTAAAAAAAAATCCTTAATTTTTTTTTACCTTAGCGTAAGATGGGACAAGAAACTGATTTTAATGTAAGGGATGTAGAAGGAAGAAAGCCTAATCTATTTATATATAAAAAAAACAAAGCTGATTGACTGATGTATCAACGCACAAGCCAAACCCTTATTAAGGCTAGAAATTTGAAATTTTGAACACGTATTTCTCATATGATTTAGGCGTCCACTAAGGAAGGGTTTTTCAAAATTCAACCACAAAGAGGGTAAAATAGGTAATAAAAGTTTGTATGAAATTTTTCATCCCTTGGACATATTTGATAACATATATCATGATATATATCGTGATATTTTGTATAAATTGAGTACGGAAAAAATAATGAATTACGTATTTTAGCATTTTCTTAAATTCAGCCCCTAGGTGGGTGAAATAGGGGATAAAAGTTTAAAACCTAATTTCACGCAGGCGAAGTCGAGGGCAATAATGCTAGTATTATGATAAACATGGACAAATTACACCGCAGAACTGAAAATTACAGGCAATATAAAATTTACCGGGAATGTTTCCTGCATTTTTCTAGGTCTATGAAGTGAACGGAAGTAAAAGCTTGCTACAAAGGCTTTACTGCAGCGGACACCCAGAACAATAGGGCTGTCAAAAAACTTTATTTTTATTTTTCCCATTAGCTGTTTTGATAAGTTCTTCTCTTTTTTCTCCTTACTACCTGTTTTTGATAAGGGCTCACGTATCGTATATATTATACGTCTTTTGATTTTAATCTTGGCATTTCGTTCGGCACGGTTTTTAGGTATATATGTATATTCCTATTAAACAACCAAATAAAATAATCATTTATTCCAGTATAAAGGACCACTACAACACTACCACATGCATTACTATTCAAAATGCATTAATTTACAAATTCTTTAACTCCAATATAGTTTTTTTTTCTAAAAATTCCATTCCTAATTTCTCTATTGTATCTCTCCTAAACTAAGTAAATTAATAAATCACCTATGTAATTTAAAATATCTGTCGATATTTTATTGGTCAATAATAAATAAAATATTATTTTTTATCGAATTTTGCATGTTAAAACTTTTTCCATTATGAATTATGCCATGAGTTTATTTTTAATACTACATAATACCTACTAAAGTAAATAATATATTCTTCATAAAATCTAGTATTGCATTATAATAATTATATATTAATATATAATTATATACTAATGTTTACTACATAATATTGATATTAATGATTGTCCCTGTAAAAAAAACTACAAAACAAATTAATATCACTTACAATTTAAAAAATCCTGGGCTCGGGTCTCGATTTAATGTGAGAAGGATCAGGCTGACCACAAGTTAGTCCACTGCGGACTGGAAACAAAAAAAAATACAGTCAATTGCATTTTAAAAATAATTAATATGTGACAACCCTACTCGCGACTAAAGCGTCTTACACGAATAGTAAATTTATATTATGCTCTCGACAGCATAACTATGAAAATGAATATGTATTTCGAAACGTAAGTTCAATTATTAAATGTTAGAAAAGGTTATTCCTTGGAGCATTTATTATGAGCTGCTTTTAAATTCATTGTCTGTCTTCATCATCGCTATGTGTCTTGGCAAGAACGGACCCGTTTAACGCTAAGAACTCACGGAACGGTTTTTTCCCGTGCAGTTTTATTTCTAAACTCACGAGACCGCGGTTTTGCGCGGTCACGCAGCCGCCGCGGTTGAGATTAACCCCCCTTAAACGTGGCGGGCGAAGATCGCAGGACGCGCGATTGCAAAAAGGCAAATTCATATTTACAATGGAATTTCTAAATTTCGCCCGCAAACCGAACGCAGAGCGCGCGGACGCAATCCGATTGCGAGCTTCTACAAGTTGCCCGACGATGCAGCGGGACCCGTGAGTTGTGCTTTAATTTTTTTTACATACATATCTACATTCTACAGAAGTTGCGGGCCCGCAACTGCGGCGGGCCCGCACCTGCGGCGGGCGCGGGTGAAAACCGCTCCGTGAGTTCTTAGCCTAACGACACATTTACAAAATGCGTTGTTTGACAGTGGATCCTCGTCTGGACTGACATTTCTTTAGAAATGTTTTGTGCAATAAATGCCGACACTGAACAAATGGAGCCTTATTGCAATGTATTGAGATTCATGGATAATAGCAAAACGTCATCACTGGGTCACCAGAGAGTGGATCACCGATTTTGTGGAGGCTCCACACCAATTATTATCTCTAGGGTTCGCCCGCCCTACGGTCGGAGTTCATCTATAATAATACATATTACAATTTTTGTATTCTTAATACAATATTTTTTATAAAATTTGACCTTTACAAGGGTTATTTTGTCTGATAGATAGAAAAAGTAATGAAAATGTTATGTCAGATTGAGAAACGTCAATTTGTAGCAAAATTTCATCTATGAAACGCACGGTCGTGTGTGTTAATAATCTGCGCAGCGTGTGTTGTTGTTATTTTTATTATTTATTTGTATTTTTTAACATAAAAAAAATAAGAGCTTTTAATTTACCAGCCTAATTTCATACTCCTCCTGTTGCACTAATCTCGTAAAACTGTACTGAAAGTTTTTGCTTCGCGTATTAATATACAAATCATAGGTGCACCGAACTTTAATTGTGCTCTTTTATCACTCGTCCACTGTCTTAAATATTCAATGGACAATTTGCTCACGATATTTGGTACGCACGGTACGCACGGTACGCACGGTACGCACGGTACGCACGGTACGCACGGTACGCACGGTACGCACGGTACGCACGGTACGCACGGTACGCACGGTACGCACGGTACGCACGGTACGCACGGCACGCACGGTACGCACGGTACGCACGGCCGCGCCGGTCTAAGTCCATAAGAGGCATCTCGACTATGATTTTTGCGTAAAATGGCCAATTATGGCGTTCTTGATCTCAGAAACAAAGATACATTAACAATTTTGACATATTGAATAGTGCAGAATAGCTATTGGCCTAGTTCGTGCGGACACGCTATTTGTAAATTTTGCTTAACTTTATAATTACCTAAAATTGCAGAGAACGATTTTTATAAAATGCGCGAAGGCACTTTTTTGAGCTCCTGGATTGAACTACTGTTCTAAGCAAATGAAATAATAAAATGAGAATGTTATCCCCTATATAGTCGTATAGTTTGTAACGGCCTTAGAATTTTGAAATATCTTTGATGTAAAATAGAAAAAAATCTTATTCTTAGCCAAAAAAACTTCGAAAATCGCTTTAAGTTAACTGTGAATAGGAGTACCTATCTACGATAATATTATTAAGGAAAATTTATATCAGAATAATTGTTACCTCATGAGGAATAAAGATTTTATAATTTTAAAGCATGAATTTACTAACCTATTACGAAATGTCTACTACGAAATGTCGGGAACGCTTCAAATACCTAATCTCGCAGAGTGTAGATTTGTAATAGGGCTCTTGATCTGAATATTAAAATAGTCAAAGTACACTTTTGACGTGACAACGTCTTATAATTCGATGGAGCCGGCTGCACGCACGAAAAAACGTGACTCATGCGGCGTTACCTCGCTCTGAGGCGTTCCATTTTCTTATGACGTTGTCACGTTCAACTATCGTCAGTAAACCAACTTTACAGACAACCGATTTTACGGAGGGTGTTATTTATGGGAGTAAAATCGAATTCACGATGTCACACGGTCACACGGTCACACGGTACGGTGTCACACGATGTCGGCCGAAGATGCGTCGGTCGCTTTGCGTTGCACACCAAATTTTACTTTTTAGTGTAAACTCCAGTCGTAAGTCGGAGCTGACACACACACTTTTTTTACCACACATTCATCACAAATGTAACAAAATGTTTTCGGATTGTTGAAACTACTTTTACTAGACGACGATTTAATGATTTTATCGAATAACTACACAATTTAGCAGAATGCTTAATTGTGTAGTTATTCGATATCAGCAGAACGCTGAGCCGTAAAATAACAAAATCGGTAGTTTCTAGGGTTCCGTAATACATAAGGCACCCTTATAGTTTCGATCTGTCCGTCCGTCTATCTGTCTGTTCGTGCTTCTAGTTTCTGTAATTATGTATATATATATATATATATATATATATATATATATATTAGATTGCCGTTCTCCAGTACTGGCCATTTCAAATCAAAATAATTTTTGTTTGGCTAAGAATTCTAATTTCAAATTAATTTTATTTTAAAAACATGGAATTCTTTTTCCAAAAGTAGTAGTCATTTGTTTATTGATTAGTGTTACATTTTCATCGCATTTCAATCTTTTTCGTCATCATGGATATGTTAAAAATTCGAGTAATTATGGAATATGACTACCGTCGTGGCAGCAACGCGGCACAAGCGGCACGCAACATCAACGACGTTTACGGAGCTAACACTACAAACGCACTTCCTGTTATTGGTTTGCTCGCTTCCGTCCTGGAAATTTCGACCTGAAAAATGAACCTCGCGGTCGTCCGAAGACTTTGGTCGACAATGACGAATTAAAGGCGATTGTGGAAGCTGATACACAATCTACGGCTGAATTTGCAGCAGCTTTCGTTCGCAGACGTTAGCGTCAAAACAATATTGGTCCATTTGCGTCAAATTGGCAAGGTAAAAAAGCTTGACAAATGGGTGCCCCACGAACTCAATGATCGCCAGCGCGAAGTACGCGTCGAGACGTGCCTTGCACTGCTCAACAGACACACAAATGAAGGAATTTTTAACCGCATTGCTACCTGCGATGAAAAATGGATTCTGTTTGATAACCGCAAGCGCTCAGCAAGTTGGTCGGATCCTGGTTCATTACCTTAACAATGCCCTAAACAAAAACTTACCCCTAGAAAAGTGATGGTCACTGTTTGGTGGTCTAGCGCCGGTGTAATTCATCACAGCTTCTTACCAAACCGGGTGAGCATTACTGCAGATGTGTACTGTGAAGAACTGAACAGAATGATGGAGAAGCTGGCACATCTCCAACCAGCATTGGTCAATCGCTCGTCTCCGCTACTCCTGCACGACAACGCGCGACCTCATACTGCACAGCAGACGGTCTCCAAGTTGCAAGAACTGGGGTTGGAAGGTCTCCGTCATCCGCCCTACTCACCAAACCTTGCACCTACAGACTACTACTTTTTACAGAATTTGGATAGCTTCTTGGCGGGACAAAAATACCCGAGAGGCAGTACAAAATACCTTTGAAGAATTTGTTGCCTCTCGTCCAGCTGATTTCTTTAAGAAGGGCATCAATAAACTGCCACTGCGTTAGCAAAGAAGCATTGATTGCATGGGTGATTACTTCGATTAATACAAATAAAAAATACATGAAAAAAATTAGTTTAAATTTTTTAATACAAAACGGCAATTTCATAGGTAAAGACCTAATATATACGGCTGTGACGTCACAGGCCTATCATATATATATATATATATATATATATATATATATATATATATATATATATATATATATATATATATATATATATATATATATATATATATATATATATATATATATATATATATATATATATATGTCGGAGACACATTGTCCTCAACATTATTTTCAGTAGCGGTTGCTTGTTCAGTGGGTGTCATCGTGGGTATAATGCGGGCACAAAACACAATGATCACTGGTTAACACTAATTTATTCAATGTGTAACAGTATTTTTTCAATAATCACAAATTTAAGAAAACAGTAATTTTAAAATAATTTATTATCGAGCAGTGGGTTCAGGACACCGATCTCACTTTAGCTAGTAAACACAAAATATAGTTCTCAACCACGATCCAACTCGATCGACAGATCACACTCAAATGTGTTTCAAACACTGTCCGCACCTCTAAAGTAAAGATGGCGTCTCGACCCCACTCGAGGCCCGCGCGCGCTCTGCTCTGATTGGCCGTTAACAAAATAATTAGATTTTATGTTAGTTTTTACGTGAGATAAAAATGTTACAAATTATCTTAAATAAAAAAAAAACGAATTTAAAAGTAATCAAATGAATTTAAGGGCAATTCAATTGTAAACAATCAGTAGCAATCAAGATGCAACTCAACTCATGAATTCCTCCGACATATATATATATATATATATATATATATATATATATATATATATATATATATATATATATATATATATATATATATATATATATATATATATATATATATATATATATATATATATATATATATATGTATATATATGATAGGCCTGTGACGTCACAGCCAGCTCGATCGTTTCGCGAAATCGTTTTGCCAGAAAGAGATGGGCAACATTCATTTGCTTATTAAACGCGTCATCTTAAATAACTGTTTATTATAAATTCATGTAACTATGTCTATTCAATAATTTTAAAATTTAATTTGTAAAAATGTGATAATCGACACTAGGACACACACACCTAAATAATGAAAATCACGTGGGGTATTAAATATTCACAAACCTCTTTAAGTATTTAATGTCTCTAAAATATATTGTAAACTGTAAACAGTAAAAATCGACAGTTGGTTAGCTTACCCAATTTTAAGACGCTGAAATGCATTTTATCAAGAGACAAAGTTTATTAATCAAGTCTTGGCACAGTTTTCGCGCTAAAATAGTAATTATGTGCTGACTTTACGAACTGAGTCTAGTCTAATCTTTACAGAAGCTACAATTGGGTATTTTCCTGTATGTAAATTTTCCTTTTCTTGAAATATTCAGATATAATTAGGTGCTAGCTTTTGCCCGCGGCTCCGCCCGTGTAAATACAGTATCCCACGGGAACACTATACTTTTTCGTAATAAACTGTAGTGTATGTTTTAATCCAGAGCCTAAGCTACTACCATTCCAAATTTCATCAAAATCCGTTCAGTGGTTTTTGCGTGAAAGAGTAACAAACATGCACCCGTCCATCCATCCACCCTCACAAACTGTCACATTGATGCTATCATAAATGTGACAGTTTATGAGGGATGGCTGGATGAATAGTAAGATTAAAAATTGATAAAAGTTTAAAGAATAAAGATTTTAGTGTTGTTTTGTAATTAGATGCATTTCAAAGTCACAAAAAGTTGGTATATTTTTTACAACATTACTTGTAAAGAAAATCAACATAATTAGTTAGTTTACTTGCATGAAATACAAAAAATATTTACTAAATACTATGGTATGTATTAAACATGTAAGCGCGCAAACTTCATAGATATCAGAAATGTTGTGAATTTGGCCATACATTTCGTAGCAAATTACAAGCGTGTGACGACACCTACTTTGAACGACGCCAAAGTGCTGCAAACAATCCACGATTCCTTTGAAATTATTGTTTTTTAGTACACTACTTCTGTTGTAAAGTGTCTTATTTTTCAGAGCACTATTCATTTATGAAATGAAAAATACAGGAAAGTACACTTCTTTCTGACTAAACGCTGTGAGATAATATGCATTATTAAATATAATTATATTATGTTAATCCTTTTGGTAATATATTATGTATCCTTTTGAATGACTAATATACTTAAGGCCCATTTGCATTTATTTATCATCTGTTACGCTCACACCGAAATGAGACAAGACGCGACGCGGCGCTGCATTTTCAAAATAGTGATTCAAAATTTAACTTTATTCCGTACAGAAGAACATACACGTTTCATTGCAAGAGCGGCGCCGCGCTACTGCAAAGCGATGCTGTTTGACATTCGAACTCTTGAAGTTAAATGTGTATCTTCTTGTGTAGTAAATAAAGTTTAATTTAGAATAGCATATCAATGGAGAGCCGCGTCGCATATTGTCTCGTTCTGTGTGAACTGACGATTCAAATTGTCTTTTTATAGAAGCACATGGCAACTAAAATATTGTGTTAAGGTAAGGAGCTTCGGTCGTGTTTTTAGGGTTCCGTAATACTTAAGGAACACTTATAGTTTCGCTCTGTCCGTCCTGTCTGTCTGTCTGTCCGCTCTCCTAGCTTCTGTAATAACTTTATGACAATAACATTTGAAGTAATTCAAAGAAAACCTATTGCGCATTGATAGTTACGGAACTATCCTCAGACATGTCGTAACATGCACTTGGTCAGCTTGGGCTATTATTTTATTTATTATTTGTATTTTGCTGCAACTGCAGTCACGCTATCGACGAAACCGAATTATTGTGTCATACATTTTTCCAGTAATATGTTATAGAAATCATTTCTCTTTGTTTTATAGTAATAGTATTTAGATTTTATCAACCATAGTGGCTCTAAAGTTTTAAATACTCACTATTATTATTAACATTTTTAATTAAAAACAATGATAAAAATTCTTTGGACCACGTTGCCATTTTTAGGGTTCCGTATTCAAAGGGTAAAAACGGACTAAACTATTACTAAGACTTTGCGGTCCGTCCGTCTGTCACCAGGTTCTTTCTTAACCTTCTTATACCGTGATAGCTCGACAGTTGAAATTTTCACAATTGATGTAGGTATTTCTATTGCCGTTATAACAACAAATACTAAAAATAGAATAAAATAAAAATTTGAGGCTCCCATACAACAAACGTAATTTTTTCCGTTTTGTACGGAACCCCTCTTGCCGATTCGCACTTGGCCTGTTTTATTTTACACTCGAATTTTATTATCGTTCAGTCTATCCGTTCAGGCTAGAATTAATGTTGCCAACTTAGTTGTTTTACAAAGATTTATTACTAAATTTAGTATTTTAATTCCTCTTTAGGAATTTAGTTGTTAGTAGAAAATAGCCAGACAGTAATCATAATATGCAAAATGGCCTGCTACTATGTGCTATTATGACACCTTATCATAATAGCACATAATAGCACGCGTCCGTAAGTCGCTTCAAACTACCCATGTAATTTCTATATACGTAATATTTCCTACTATTTTTTTTATTTAATGGTTAAATTATCATATTTTTAATATATTCAAACTGAAAATGCAAGTAGTTTTTTGTTTTTTTTTAGGGATTCCTAAGTTTAGCAAGCTTTTTTATAGTTTTCGGTACTCTTTTAGTAGTTTTAGTAGAAATCGACGCGAGTTTAGTAGTTTCGCAAAGAAGAATTGGCAACACTTTCAGCTTCTGTCTATCCGGCCGACTGATGCGATCTCGAAATAGTACACAGACGATACGATTTTGCATCCGTTCAGGCCGAACTGAAGGAAAACCGGACCGTGTATGGGACCCCTTACCGAATCGTTTCACAACATTTACAATGGCCATGTCGATAATTTTGAAATATAATACCACCTTTATTGGTTTATTTAGTACCGTTTTGTATAAAATTATTCACGTGAATATGTTTTAATTGTTGTACAAATTACAATAGATAATATCTATGGACTAATATGGAAAAATAATTTAAAAAATTCGACGAAAATATTATTATACATACGAGTACTAGATAAAATTGCATTCCGCTCTCTGAGGCGCTGATGTCATTAACCTCACAGACCATTTAAAGCGAAAGCAAAGTCATTGCCTAACTCATATCAATTCAACCAGGTGTGAGCGGTCAATGACCTCCATAGGGCTGTAAAGAACGTAATGTAATTTTATTTTATTTTTTATTATTTTCCTGCCTAAACGACTTAAAATAAGCAGTCAAATGCCCGAAATATCCGTAATTGATTTTACTAAACCTTATATTTATGATTTTTCCTATATTAAAATACACATTATTTAATACACATCCATGACCCAGGGACACTGAAAACTTTTTGCCCTGGCAGGATTCGAACCCGTGACCTCCGGCTTGAGCGCCAACGCTGTAACCACTGAGCCACAGAGGTCGTCATAAAGATATTGTGTTCGCAATTTGGTTTAAGTCTCAGAAAAATTAAAAAGTGAAGAGAGAACCACACACACTGAGGCGGTCTAAGCTACTTACATCTCGCCGTGTAATTACACACGCACACACTTGTAACGAAACTACGCCTTACCTTTTAGTCGAGCTGTCATGTCGCGGTGTGAACTGACCCTAACTTTCGAAATCGAATAGCTGTTTCATTGATCAATATTAGTTTTGACCAGGTAATGAAATACGTGCGAAGGCGAATCGAATCAATTATACAAACCGACCGCTCTAGTGGAACACAAACTGAAACGAATCTGATCTGTTTATCTTATTTATTGCATCTTCCATCTAAAATACTTTTAAATTACCAAGCTGAGAGGAAAGTGGTAAATACTATTGCCTCAAAAGCCTCAAAAAAGCGGTGTTAAGGTACGCGCACATCATTTCGGGCCGCAGCCGTCCGCGTCGCAGCGGTAATATAATACTCGTATATGCTTACATATATACTATATATACATACAAAAAAATATAAAAAGTCCATAATTAAAAAAATATGGTTTTATTTTAAAATCTACTGACTAAAACTTCTTTTGTTATTTAAAGTTTCATTTGTTTTACTTAAAATGAGATCACATTAAGAACAGATTTTGCGAGTAAAGGCGATTTGTGAAAAATGGTACATTTTTGAACTTTTCATGTAACCGGGAAAAGTGAAAATTAATTTTAAAAGAGAGATGGATGATGGATGGCAAGAGACCAGACGGTATGACCCTGGTCCCTTGGAGAGTGGGACGGGCTCTTGTATCTCATATTTGAACCGTTTGGGGTTGAAACATGGGTACATGGGGTCTGGGTGCGCACAAACTTTTCAGAGAAATCTCCAAAAAACTCATTGAGGCCACTCGAGACCCCAGAGCCGGCACCTATTTGGCCCAGAGAATAAGTATCGCAATCCAGCGAGGAAACTCTTTGAGCCTTCTAGGTACTCTGCCTGGTGGCGACGACCTGGGAGATTTCTTTCGTAGCATTTTTGTAGCATTTTAAGTTTTGGAGTAGTTATTATTTTTTTTAGTACTTACCTACTTTTATAGTTTGTAAATATTTAAAATAGATTTTAGTTAATTTTAGCTTTTAACATATTAAAATAACAATTAATTAAATTAGAAAAATGATGATTAATATCGCGTATTTCCTCCACGTGCTCTTATTAAAGTTTCTACCCGTCTAGGCATACTGAGAATGATGTTATCGATGGTCTCCTGGGATAGTCTCCGCCATTCCTCAACTACGGCGATTCGCAGTTCACCCACGTTGGCAGGAGCTGGAATTCTGGACTTAACTTTTCTTTTCAGCAAGTCCCAAACGTGCTCTATTGGGTTCATATCCGGTGATCTCGCCGGCCACTCCATAACAGTGATATTCATATCATTAAGATAAGCTTGAGTTAAAATAAAAACAAAATCGTCACCGATATATGGGGCAAACGGTACGACATTTTCTTCTAAAAATTCTCTGATATAGCGTTCTGCAGTCAGACTCCCTCTGTCAATCACTACCAAGTCTGTGCGAGCTCCCAAACAAATGCCCACCCAAACCATTATTGATCCACCACCGTATGCAACTGTAGTTTCAAAATTTGTCTGAATGTATCGTTAACCTTTGCGTCTGTATATTCTTTGCCTGCCGTCAATTTGATTTAAGAGAATTCTGCACTCATCACTAAACAATACCTTACTCCATTGGTCCGCGTTCCAAAGTCGATGTTCCTGAGCAAATGTTAACCTGTTTCTACGATGATTTACCTCGAGCCTTGGAGTCTTGGCGGGCACAAATTAACCCAAACCAGCTTCTTCGAACCTTCTTTGTACCGTACGCTTACTTAGGGTTACACCCCGCACTGCTTCTAACTCATGTCGGGCTTGGACGGCCGTCAAACGGGGGTTCCTACGTACACGAAGCCGAATGAAACGATCATCCCTACTCGAAGTGCGTCTTTTTCTGCCTTGTCCTGCTCTTCTCACATAAGTACCGGTCTCCCTGAACCGTTGGATACTGCGATGGATCGTTGAAACTGGTCGACGAAGATCTCTGGATATCACTCTGTAGGTTTGACCATTTCTTCGCATTTCGAGTGCCCTGGCAATCTCCGTTGGGGCTAAGTCAGGCATAATTCAGTCCTCAACTCCAAAAAGATACACGATTTAAAAAAACTAACAAAAAACACTATTTCAATGAAATTTTAAATCAAACTCAGAAGGAAGAAATACTCGAAGTTCGCTCCAGATAAGGTGTATTTGAATTAAATTAAAACAATTGCATAAAATGTGATGTTCAGTTGTTTTCTTAATTTGAAAATATTTCTTTTTAAATTAAATGACGTATAAACCAGCCAGCAACCTTATATGATACTGATATCAAACCTTTATTTTATGTTCCGCTAAATATGCCGGTGTGTGTATATGTATATTTTTTTTCAAATATATTTTTTTTGTTAAGTACACATTCCCCACTCCTTAGAAGTCCTTATTGCCTGTTGTTAGAAAAACAGCTTCTACAAAAATGCTTTTTATACCACACTTTTCTGCTGCTTTCTATACCATAGTAGGGACGCAGTTGGGCGGGTCGGACCGCATCGCAATAACCAAACTCCGCGGCAGAGCGATGCGGTCCCCTGCGGCCCCCAAAGGCAAATAAGGCGGCCCGGCAAATAGTGCGATAGGTCACATAAAATGTGTTAAGTATGGAGCCTTGACGTATTATACTTAGGACAAGGCATTTCAAACACTATCCAAAAAATTTAAAATTCAATAATAACAATCTATGGACGCTTTTTTTTTTTACTCAACGTCAACCTGGTCCCGTTGTAAGTTCTCAAAGAACTTGTGTTAAGGGTATACTATATATTATATAATATAATATAAAGTTTTTTATTATATTATATAATACACATATTATACATCCATGACCAAGGAACACAGAAAACTTTTTGTTCCCTGGCGGGATTCAAATCCGCGACCTCCGGCTTGAGCGCGAACGCGCTAACCACTGAGCCACAGAGGTCGTCAAAATATCCGTAAATGATTATGATATTTTTACAACCTTTTGTTAATCAATTACGGATATTTTGGGCATATATTGGCATAAAATTATTTAAAAAAATTGAAATAAATATACATTAAAAGTTATTACATTGCGCTCTCTTAGGCGCTGAGGTCATTAAGCTCACAGAAACAAAAAGTTTAAAGAGGAAGCAAAGACTTTCCCTAAAATTTATATAAACTCAATATAATCAGCGGTGTGAGGTCATCCCCAACAGCGCGCAGCGCCGTAAAGAGCGTAATGTAATTTAGTTTAAAAAAGATCGAATTTTGATTCTTTGTCATCCTGAGCGTCTTGACATAAGTAGTAGATCATAATTATGCAAAACATCCGTAATTAATGTTGAGAAAACTTATTATATGTATAGGCTAGATGACTGATTTTTATTGCATAAGTGAATAGTAATCTTAAATATGAGTAACTTCTCAGAAGAAACAGTATATCAAAAGTCAATATTTTCAAAGGTACAGCGATTCGTGTACAAAATTTCGTAAGTCTCGAGAAAGCGCTCCACACTAATGTCGTACCTAGCTGTGACGTCAGGCCTAGGTTCAAGTGTATGAAGTATACGGCCGCAGGAACATATTTGCAAATATCTCCGATATTTATGCGTTTAAATTCGTACTTACCATATTTAATGTTTTTGTATATGATGTAAGTAAACTAACTATGTAGGTTTTGTTTACTAATTTACCAAGTACGAGTAGTAAACTAAATATTTTAGATGTAGTCATCTCCCCCATTACCTGTTTATCTATCTCTTTCACAATTTCTCTTCTCTCTCTTCACTCCAAATATCTCCTCGTTTATAACTAGATATTTTCTAACGCCGCGCCGGGACTCCACGATAACATCCTGCGGAAGACCATCCGCCTGGAAATTGAGCGTGTTTCTATTGAAATCTTTGTTTATTTATGTACTTACTTGTATTGGTAGATATGATTATGACTATATTATGCAGTATTAGTATTAGTACGATGGCAAGAGACCTGAAGGAATGACCCTGTATCCTTGGAGTGTGGGACGGGCTCTTGTGTGGGACGCTACTTGTGTCGTTACTCTTGCTCCGTCCCATGTCCAAGGCACCTCGAACTGTGCGGGCGCGGCTGCAAACCAAGCAGAGAACCTCAAACGGCGCAAGTATGAGAACCATAGCGGAAACCTCATATTTGCACCGTTTGGGGTGGAAACCCTAGCCGCATGGTGTCCGGGCGCACATAAGCTTTTCTTTAAGAAATACCAAAAAAGTTTACTGAAGCCACCCGAGACCCCAGAGCCGAGAACTACCTGGCACAACGGATAGCCATTGCTATCCAACGAGGCAATACTATCAGTTTGCTAGGTACTCTGCCAGATGGGGACGACCTGGGGAAGTTTTTCTATCTATAGATATTTTTGGAGATAGGCATATTTGTAGAGCATTCTTTTTTTTTGTATTAATTTTTAGTTTATTTTAGTTTTTATTAGTTTTTATTTAGTAATTACTTTCATGAGTCTTTCCTTACGGTATTAGTATAGTTCTATTATTAAAAGAATTTACATTAGTATCATAGTTATTATACAGGTCTACAAAAATAAAAAATCTTCTATTTCTTGCAAGTTTTGGGAGTGATTTCGTGAAATGGGACGGAAGTGTGTGACAGGCAGTCGCGGAAGCGCGCGCTATTTGTTTTGACGAATGATCGCGCGGTTGTAGAGTTGGCCGTCAGATTCGAATAAAATATTTCAGCATTTTGCGTTTTTAAATTTTGACGTTGATTTCTGTCACTGCTTATTGGAAAAGTTTTCGTATTTTCTTTTTGTGATAATACTAGAAAATCGTACTAAGCATAGTGTGGTTTTTTAATATTTTCATAAAATGTTACACATCATCATATTATGCGACTACTGTAAAGCTCGCTCGTTTTTATTTCCCATAATACGATTTGATGAATGACTTGATAATAAGTCGTACGAATGTTTTAGAACGTATGAACTACGTGTAGTTTCTAAAATACCCACATCAGAAAATAAGTTAACCAAGAGCATTTCCAGACAATGCGCATGTCTTCCGTAACTATCAGCGCGCAATAGGTTTTCGATGAATTACTTCAAAAGTAATTGTCTGATTTCGCTCAAAATAATTTCCCTGAACAGTTTTTAGCAACATCCATCAGCGTCGAAACATACAAGCTTCTATCTCCTACAGTTTAGAAATGCCAGGGGGGTAACTTACTTACTTTTAGAAATGCCAGGGGGGTAACTTACTTTAACCAACTCATAAACCACTTTGGATGCTGATTTCTCGAAAATGGTCAACTGTGTAAAAGAGGCATGTATGAAACCTTACCTTTATTTTAAAAGCCCTATTAAAATTAGATATATATATACACATATATATATATATATATATATATATATATATATATATATATATATATATATATATATATATATATATATATATATATATATATATATATATATATATATATATATATATATATTATTATATATATCACTCTCTTTCTCTCTTTAATGGTGAGTTTATACTTACCAAGTGGAGAGTGGAGAAGTGAATAGAACCAAAAGATTCAGACTCGATCCGTACAAAACGGAAAAAATCGGCCCACTTAAATATAAATTTTTTTCTTTTTTTATTATTTGTTGTTATGGAGGCAACACAAATATCTACATCATCTGTGAAAGATTCAACTGTCTCGCAGCTGTCACGATTACGGAGGAACAGCCTGGTGCCAGACGGACGGACAGACAGCGAAGTCTCGGTAGTAGGATCCCGTGTTTAGCCTTCGGGTACGGAACCCGGAAAATTAAATTATATTTTTAGAATTAAAAAAAACTCTAAAAGTAACGTTTTAAATAAATAATATTGCAGTAAATTACACATTAAAAGGCACATGTATTAGTTTTATATTGTATAATTAACAAAATGTACAGTTGCGATTTCTTTTAACAATGTAACTGGAGTACAGATAAGTTTAGCTAAATGTTAGTCGAACTTGTATTAAGATGATAATAACTCCCCACACCGAGTTCGGTGACGGTGGCCGGTTTCATTGAAACCAGGCCAGTTACGCAGGAGTAATTTTATAGTGCCCAAGTGTGTGCGCAGTACACAAGAGCACTCTCTCTCTTCCTTTACTGTCGTAACCCAGTGGGACGGATGACCGACACGACTGGCGAGAGATCAGGCGCAGGTCCGACTTTTTACATGCCCATCCGACGATGATAATCCATCATCTTACTTGTCAGACAATCAGGTGATCGGCCTGCATTGTCCTAACCAAACTTGGAAACAACAGTTTTTGTTGTCCCTATGCGGGAATCGAACCCACGAATCCGAGTCGAGAGCCAAGCTCTAACCACTGGATCACGAAGGCTGTTCACCAAATTAGTGTAGCATTCATCTTTTCAGACAATCAGGTGATCATCCAGCCTGCTTTGTTCAAACCAAACTTGGAAACAACAAATTTTTGTCGTTCAAATACGGGAATCGAACCCGCGACCTCCGAGTCGAGAGCCAAGCGACGCGACGTAGCGCTGCATTTTAAAGAGGGTATAAAATGCAGCTCTACGTCGCGGTGAGAACTGATCCTGTTTTAGAATCTACTAATGGGCGTCAGGTAGCTTATTTGAATGTTTTGTCTCTGTCGATCAATATAAAGTAAGCAGCGACAAAACTTCCGAATAAGCTATTCGACACATAAGGAGATTGCGGTGGGTTATGTCAAAGTCGTAAAATGTCTCGACATCCAGTGGGGTTGTCAGCAACAATGGGGATGTTGCCTAGTGTGGAATATCACATTTTTACAAATTAAATTTCAAAATTGTTGAATAGAAGTACATAAATCTAAAAGAAATGGGTATTTGGGTAGACGCGATTAAAAGTTATAAGCAAATAAAAAATATTGCCCATCTCTTACTCGCAAAACGATTTGTTACGTCACAAGTTGCTACCGCCATATATTTCGTAAAGACAAATGGTGGGTGCAACTCGTTACCGTTATGTGGCTCTCTTTCATATTGCAAATTTAAATAATCTTCGTTATTTTTTAAGATATACGAAAATGGGTTCTGGATTATTTATTTACATGTTTAATGGTAACACTTTTACTTTTATAACTGTATATTCAATTTATTACAGAAGATACATTAGTCACATATATATCACACACAATCAGTCTTTACAATAAATATCGACAGGTCACAACCGAGTTCAAATACCGACTGCCGGAGCGCGCGGGTGTGTGTTCCGTTACCCCGCGCGCATGTGCAGCGCCTTTCGATGCAGCGAGGGCACATATTCTCGCTTCAGGGCGAGATGGCGCTTAACACTTTGTCAACAAAACCAAGCTGTGTTTTATGTGACAATGCAACACAAAAAAGTTTTTATCTACTAAAATAATATTCAGAATCTTTATTCGTGTTTTTATAGGTGATAGAGTCTTGTCTGCTCTTTTTTCTTAGCTCTATGGTGAATATAGTCATTAAATATTGTTTCAGAGGCCTTTTCCTAACAATAATCATTATTTAGTTTTATTATTGGGACCTATCGTAAAACAGCTTATCTGATACCCTATGCTAGACAAATTTAACTACGTTATCATATCTCTGAATGTATCTTGCAATAAAATACATAATTATAGCCTCTTCTATAATAATATATTCGAGAATGTGGTTGTTTGATAATTTTTTTTGCCGTTAGGGGGCAGACCCAACGCACACAAAGCGTCATCTGGTGGCGTAAGTGGTATCAAAACGGTCAATAAGAATTTTCGATTATTTTTCTGTCACCAGGCGGCGCTGGGTAGCCCGACGGTCCTTGTCGTGTCAAAAAGCTGTCAGATGTCACGAATTTAAAAACTCTCATTCCAGAATGCCATTTCTAATGTTTTAACTGCTGAGTTAAAAATTGATTAAAAATAGCGATTATATATTTAAAGATACCTTATATTATATACCTTAGATGCAAAGGTATTTACTATTTACCTTTTTTACTATTTACACACGTCTTTTTTGTAAAAAAATATTCACTTTTTAGGTATTTTTGTGGCGAGCCACAAATCGCAACGCCAGTATAAATCAAATTGTTTGTGAAATGCATTTGTCTTGTGTTTATTTTATTTACGCATAAAATACCTCCATACACATATATTGTATGAACAACTCGACTCTAACCCTCAAACTAATCAGCGTTCAAAGCCACGAGCGGACGCGTATGGCCCTACACACATATGTAGGCGTGTGGTCCAATTTATAGAAGACGGCGACTTTTATTTCTAACAGATATTTAGAAATTATTTTATTGAAATAGTTCAAATAAACGAACTTTGTTCACAGAGGATTATCCGGGGTCGGATCGAAACCAGCATCGAATTTTGCTAAACAAAACTGCAAAACTCGATGCGGGTTTCGATGTGGTGTGTGCCTTACACGATCTTGCTGACATTGTTGCTTGTGTGGTGGTGGTTTGCACGATCTTGTTTCTGAGTGCACGCATAAGCAGTGTGGGAGGGGGGTGGTGCTTAACGCATGCTGATGCGTGCACTCACACTTTTGCTAGCATGTTGTGGGTAGCATATAATATCAACTAAATTATATGCTATGGATTCCCGCAGAGTAACGCCTAATTCTATTAACTATCTTGTATTTATCTTAAGCTTTTAATTTACTTTCAATTAATTATTATAAATGAATATGTATCCTACTAATATTATAAATGTGAAAGTTTGTGAGGATGGATGGATGTTTGTTACTCTTTCACGCAAAAACTACTGAACGGATTTCGATGAAATTTAGTATGGTAGTATTTTAGACTCTGGATTAAAACATAGGTTAATGTTGCTTAAAATTTGCTTGAAAGTTGCTTAATGGCTGTAAAATTAACATAATTTAAACGGCTTTTTATCCCGAAGAAGTACAGTGTTCCCGTGGTATACTGTATTTACGCGTGATTTTGGAGTTTCGACCAATCACAATGCGTTTGACGCTGGTTTGACGTTACTGAAAATACCATTTCGCTAATAACATCATATCGAGACTGCACGGAAACTATATTATTGCAAGACTCAATTAGCAGAATCAACCTATTGAATTTGCCACAGTGACAGTTTAGCAGAGTAAGGGTCAGTTCACACCGTGATGATACGCGACGTGACGTGGGACTGCATTTTTAAGATATCTATTGAAAATTGAACTTTATTTACTACACAAGAAGAACAACGTTTCATATGACATCAGTCATACACTGCACATGTGCTGTATAGCACGGTGCAACTCGACATATAATGCAACGTGTATCTTCTGATGTAATTAATAAAGTTCAATTTTCAATAGCTATCTTGAAAATACAACAATATATCTGTTGGCGTAGTAATAAGTTTAAGATATTTCACTCCAAATAGTGTATATCTCTATAATCTTTTTTATCCTTTATTTTATGCCTTTTACCACGCACCGCAATCCTTTAAATTACAGGGGCCATAAGTAACGCGAATTGGAGGACTCTCGCCCTCTGACGACTCATGTGTTGTAATTTACACTTACACATGCAACTGCAGAATTTACAGCGAAGTTGTTATATAATTTCACTGCAATTATTAAGTAATAATAGGATTGTTGCATAATGACAACAGTAAGTTTAAGAGATGTAATTGTTAATGTCATATTGACAGATGTCACGAGTAATGCCTATTTAGTTTGTTAGTTTGTTTGTTTGTTTTTAGGTTTGTTTTAGATAAGTAAAAGGCTATTCTCAGTGTAAACTGTAGACGTAATTGTGTTAGACATATCTCATATGTAATACGTATCTGTGTTAAGCACCAACAAAGGAGAATATAAGAATTGTTGCTGTATTATTATCATCACCACTTAAGCGCAAGAAGGACATACAAATCAAGAGGTCGTAGCCCGCTACAAGGATAAAATTATATTTTGCATACCAACTGTTAATGTTGACGGAAACAACATTTACGTAAACACTGCAGAATTGACAGTAAAATGTTATAATTTTTAATTTTTCACTGCAATGACGTAATATTATAATACTCACAGTAAAAGTTGACCGAAACAGTATTTACAAATTTTACAATATTGCTACAGAATTTACAGTGAAATAATTATTTAAAACTATTTGATCCGACACATGGTATTCTATCTAAATTATGAACTGGAATAAATAAATAACTACGCCTACACCTACAACTACAACTAGACCTACATCTATGACTACACCTACAACTACATCTACACCTACATTTACACCTTTATCTACACCTACATTTACACCTTCATCTACACCTACATTAACACCTTCATCTACACCTACATTTACACTTTCATCTACACCTACACCTATACCAACATCTATACCTACATTTACACATTCATCTACACCTACATTTACACCTTCATCTACACCTACATTTACACCTTCATCTACACCTACATTTACACCTTCATCTACACCTACATTTACACCTTCATCTACACCTACAATTTTAACACCAAAAATTACGCATACTATCTACACCTACAGCCTACTGGGCCGGCAGATTTTTTAAATTTATGTGTTTTGCAGTTTAACCAAACATATAAACAGAGTGCTAAGTGTGAGTTTTTCTTTTCACATTCGATCATGAGCGCGTTTGGCGTTTACTAGGAATTTGTATGTGATTTGACCTAGTTGTCGCGTTTACAACTAGGTGGTGCTGTAAAAATCACATAGCAATTCCTAGTAACCGCCAAACGCGCTCACAATCGAATGCGAAAAGAGAAACTCACACTTAGCACTCTGAACGCAACATTAAATATTGTCGTTTTCAGTATTATCCTCGCAATTTTTCCAATTTCGCAATACCAATGCTAGATAAAATCGGCCCAGCCATCATCGAGTTTTAGCGAGACATAAAACTGCAATTCATTTTATATACAGATGAATTTTTCAAATGGATTTTGACTAACATATTGTATGAGGCAAAATCCGAAACTGTAAAATGCTTCAAAATAAGAAGCAATTTATTAAAATAATTTTCCTTTAGTTCGCCGCGTGCTATTACTTTTCAAAAATTGTTGCTTATGAGCAATAATATCGAATGGTGTAAAACAGGTGTCTTAGATAGAAGAAATGTAAGTGTTGTGACAGATTGTTAAACCTCAACGTGTAACAAAATTGTACCTGTCAAACGCACGTGTTATTAATCTGAGGTAGTGTGTTATTTGAGGTATGTTATTATTGTTATTAATTTTATGTATTTCTAAGCATTATTACAAAAAAAATTAGCTTTCTGCACACCGTTCTCCATATAAACTTTAACTGTGCCATGTATCATGATTCTCCTCTGTTCGCACAATTCGTAAAATAACGGTATAATGGTACGGAACCCTACGTGCGCGAGTCCGACACGCACTTGGGCGGCTTTTTAGTCTTTACGGCTACTGAAAATGCCTAAGCAGTTTTTAATTATTAGGCGTTCAATATAAGAGGTTTGATACGAGTCAATTTTGTTAAAATTACATTCACAAATTCAATAATCCAAAAGGGTTCCTGACTCCTGTACAATTATATACCGACACTGCGATTCAGTATAACATAAAACTACTTCATTCTAATCGGAACAAAGGGTCAACTCTGACGGGAGATTTAATTAAACGAAGGTACCAATTTTTTACAGAGTTTATTGCACACGAAGCTTGAACGTTTGAAACGATAAAATTTTAGTTGACTTTTTGAATATATCACACAAAATATCTAAATTTTGGTTACGCTAATAGCCAATTCTTTCTAATTTTAGACTTAATTTTTTTTTGTGAAAATGAGTTTCAGCTCAAAAGTATTAAAGTCTCAAATTTCACCAAATTAATAATAATAATAACTCGCCACAATGCTTTCGGTGACAGTGGCCGGTTAGGGTCATTGAAACCAGGCCAGTTAGAAGTAATTTTATAGTGCCCAAGTGTGTGCGGAGTACACAAGAGCACTCTCTCTTTCTTTACTCTTATAACCCAGTGGGACGGATAACCGATACGACTAGTGACAGATCAGGCGCAGGTCCGACTTTTTACATGCCCATCCGACGATGATAATCCATCATCTTACTTGTCAGACAATCAGGTGATCGGCCTGCATTGTCCTAACCAAACTTGGAAATAACAGTTTTTGTTGTCACAATGCGGGAATCGAACCCACGAACCCGAGTCGAGAGCCAAGCTCTAACCACTAGAACACGAAGGCTGTTCATCAAATTAGTGTAGCATTGTATTGTGTAATGTGATGTTAAGTGACATTTAAATTGGGAGCATTATAGTAAAATAGCTTTTACCCGCGGCTCCGCCGGCGTAAATACGGTATCCCACGGGAACGCTGTACTTTTTTTGGATAAAAAGTAGCCTATGTGTTAATCTAGAGCCTAAACTACTACAATCCCAAATTTCATCAAAATCCGGTCTGTAGCTTTTGCGTGAAAGAGTAACAAACAAATAAACATCCATCCATCCATCCTGGTAGGACTTTGTCTATTGTCTTTGTCTTTTTGCTAAAAAAAAATTATTAGATTAGGTATATCTCTATAGGTAGAGACGGAGCTGTAAAATTTTCATAATCATTTCACTCTTTATTTTTTTTATTCAAATAAAAAATTACGAAATCCGTTGCCACGAATGGGAATAGGAATAATTTTTACGAGCTCGCCCTAAGCACGTCCCACCTTTGATACAAGTGCGCACGTGACCAATTAGGAAAGGGTCGGGTTGATTACAGGCTGATGTTTATTTTTAAAATTGGAAGCTATACGATGTATATATGTCACGGTAAAATTGTAAATACCGTTAGATTGTTATATAACTAGCGAGATTATAAAATATGACGAACTGAAACTCGTCAAATTGTAAAAATAACGCAACTTGCGCGCTGATTGGTTGAACCGAGAACGGCATATGCCCCGCGCCGCCATATTTGTCAATATATGTCCTAATCTATCAAATAAACTTTTTTTTTGTTTATTCATTTGTTACCAAATGTAAACAAACATCCCTTTACTAATAAAAAAATAAATACAGCTGTGAATTATGCTATACATATTGTATATTATGTACTTGTCTGTCAAGCGACTTTTCCGACGTATCAGACAAGGACAAAACATTGCATAGCTCATACACTGTATGGTATATTTTAGGTTTGGTAATCAAAATTAATGTCGGATATTTGGTGCATATAACATTTTGGCAGAAAAATAATTTCAAAATTTCGAAAAAAATATATTATACCTACTATATAAAATTTCCTTGCGCTCTTTAAGGCACTGAGGTCATTAATCTCACAGAAACAGCTAACTTTAAAGCGAAAGCAAAGTCTTTGCCTACTAATATCAATTCAATCAGCTGTGTGAAGTCAATGACCTCCGTAGCGCCGCAACGAACGTAATGTAATTTTATTTAGATTTTTTTTCGATGTTTTTATTATTTTTCTGTCTAAACGTCTTTACATAAGCAGTAGACCATTTGCCCAAAATATCTGAAATTGATTTTACCAAACCTGATATAGGATTATGGTTTATTTCAATTAAATGTATATATAAAATAAGGAAAACGCCCTTCCACTTTATGATTAAAGTGTAATCAAAATTAATCTTTATTCGTTTTTTTAACTTTTTTTTAATACTTGCGATCATGTGGGATTAATTTTCAATTTGTTTCGATCTCTTGATTGGATTTTGTTTTTTATTCTCATGATTTTTCCTGTTGATTTTAATACTTGATTATTTTGAATCGATATCAAATAAGAATAATAATAATCAATCAAATCCACTCGTAATTGCGACTCCACTGGTATAGCGACTACGGCCGTCGCTTTCCATCAGGCGATTCGTTTGCTATTTGCCCCCTATATTTAATATTAAAAAATATGAGCAATCAATTTACCTACATTATCTATCGCAATATACAAAAATAACAATTTTATGAATATTATATCTAGCAATATCCCACGAAAAAATACCCACGACCTGCAAGCAAATGTGTGTGCACGCATAAGCATGCGTAAAGCACATTCCACCTCCCACATTGCTTATGCGTACACTCAGAAACAAGATCGCGCAAACACCACCACCGCACTAGCAACAATGTCAACATGATCGTGCAAGGCCCCACACTACCATTCAGGTTGCAAACTCGACGCTCGTTTCGCCCCAAGCCCGGAGCATCCTCAGGAAGTGGACCTGCGAACAAAGTTTGTTAGTACCTAAATGAGTTTATGAACTATTCAAAAATAACAATTTTGTTTTTCTGTTTTTTTTTTTTAATTATTTTAAGAATCATTAGATTGGGCAATATAATATACATAGATTATTATATTTCTTTACAAAAAATAAGTACTACTCTTAACCAGGAAAAAATTATGTTCCTATTGGGAACAATCTGTATATTCAAAAGTATTTATATAATTATATTATGACTAGCTTTTGCTCGCGGCTCTGCGAGGTATAACACTGTACTTTTTCGGGACAAAAAGAAGCCTATGTTTTAATCCAGAGCTTAAGCTATTGCCATACCAGATTTGTTCAAAATCTGTTCAGTAGTTTTTGCGTGACGGAGTAACAAACATCCATTAATCCATACATCCATCTATCCTCACAAACTTTCACATTTATACAATAGTTAGTAAGATAAGATGATAATTGAAAGTTATAAACATTTTCACGTATTTTACATTTCAACTTGAGAAATAGCTCCAATGTGGAAACCCTTAACTAATGCGAATACAATTTGTATAAAATTTTCACCGAATTAAATCCATTGTCAGCTGAACGTGACGAAGTTGGGTCACGTGACGTAGCAGAGTCACGTCACGTGGTCACGTCGTGTGACATAATGGCTGGACGGTTACTGTGTAGTTGCATTGTTAAATCTAGCTTTAACGTCTAGATGACATTGCGTTGTTAAAATCTAGGAATCTCCTGATATAAATGCAGTATCAAAATACCAAACAAATTTCAAACGTTAAAAACTGAAGGAAATTCTTGGAGACGAATGTAAATTTTAGACTACCCAGGACAAAATATAAAATTTACTGTAAGTACACAATCTTAAGTATGCAGTCTGAGTATACAGTATACAGTATTTTTTAACTCTAATAACTAATTTAAATTATTACATAAAAAATAATTAGATAGGTATCTACTTGATAATAAAAAATTTAAAACTAAAACCCGACTATGTTAGATATACACGTCACACGATATACAGATCACGTCCCGGAACCCTTATGGTTTCGTCAAATCCGTCCGCCATCTTAGCGTCCAAAAGATTAGTGCTAGAAAGATGAAACTTTTCATGGACAATGGACGCTCCACAGTTTGGCGATTTATGTAATGGCTGTAAAACATTTTTATTTTGCGATAAAAAAAAATACAGATGAAATATTTTGCCACTTCAACAAAAGTACCTATAACTACTCAAACCCCCAGCTTTTCTCGCTTTGTCACGCACACTACAAGTACCAAAACACCAACATACATACACGTAGCTTCATTAATACTCTTGTTTTCAATGCGTATGTAAATTTTGAATTCAAATAAAAATGCTTGATCCGTCCCCGAAATAAGTTTTTTTTTGTATAAATTATCACGAATATTGAAGCTAGTAAAAGGAATTGTGATTAAAACAAGCTGTTATTTAAATGCCCTATAAAGAATAAAATAGATATTTTCATAAAAACTATCAACATTTATGATATTAAAAAAA
Source organism: Phengaris alcon alcon (assembly GCA_037179445.1). NCBI lineage: Eukaryota > Metazoa > Arthropoda > Insecta > Lepidoptera > Lycaenidae > Phengaris > Phengaris alcon. Next base: position 1,161,953 of record JAYRCH010000046.1, on the reverse strand, counting down.
TATAAACAGACTACAACCTTCAAATCTTAGGCTGCGACTATATCGAGCGGAATCCGGCAGGCCGTGAAAAATTCAGAGCATTGAAAATAGAACTGCGCTATAACAGAGCTGAAAATCAAACACATAATCATATTACAATGTCATGTAATATGACAGCTCCACACTCGACACCTTCATTTTCAACTCTATCGAATTAGCGCAGAGTTTTATTTTTGCCGATTTGAATGTTCCCGGGACCGCCGGATTCCGGATCATAATTTAGTCCCAGACTTAGCCAATATTAAATCAAATCAAATCTAATCAGTTATTGTTAGCAGTAACACTGTTACAACAGGTGTTACAATTATACTGGATGTAAGTATTTCTACCTAATAAGTAGGCATGCAAAATGTTTATAAACACACCGGCATATTTAGCGGAACACAAAAAAAAGGTCCATAATTAAAAAAATATGGTTTTATTTTAAAATCTACTTACTAAACTTCTTTTGTTATTTAAAGTTTCATTTGTTTTACTTAAAATGAGATCACATTAAGAACAGATTTTGCGAGTAAAGGCTATTTGTGAAAAATTTTACATTTTTGAACTTTTCATGTAACCGGGAAAAGTGAAAATTAATATTAAAATAACAATTAATTAAATTAGAAAAATGGTGATTAATATCGCGTATTTCCTCCACGTGCTCTTATTAAAGTTTCTACCCGTCTAGGCATACTGAGAATGATGTTATCGATGGTCTCCTGGGATAGTCTCCGCCATTCCTCAACTACGGCGATTCGCAGTTCACCCACGTCGGCAGGAGCTGGAATTCTGGACTTAACATTTCTTTTCAGCAAGTCCCAAACGTGCTCTATTGGGTTCATGTCCGGTGATCTCGCCGGCCACTCCATAACAGTGATATTCATATCATTAAGATAAGCTCGAGATACCCGAGCGGTATGCGGCCGAGCATTATCCTCCATAAAAACAAAATCGTCACCGATATATGGGGCAAACGGTACGACATTTTCATCTAAAACTTCTCTGATATAGCGGTCTGCAGTCAGACTCCCTCTGTCAATCACTACCAAGTCTGTGCGAGCACCCAAACAAATGCCCGCCCAAACCACTACTGATCCACCACCGTATGCAACGGTATTTTCAAAATTTGTCTGAATGTATCGTTCTCCTTTGCGTCTGTATATTCTTTGCCTGCCGTCAATTTGATTTAAGAGAATTCTGCACTCATCACTAAACAATACCTTACTCCATTGGTCCGCGTTCCAAAGTCGATGTTCCTGAGCAAATGTTAACCTGTTTCTACGATGATTTACCTCGAGCCTTGGAGTCTTGGCGGGCACAAATGAACCCAAACCAGCTTCTTCGAACCTTCTTCGTATCGTACGCTCACTTACGGTTACACCCCGCACTGCTTCTAACTCATGTCGGGCTTGGACGGCCGTCAAACGGGGGTTCCTACTTACACGAAGCCGAATGAAACGATCGATCGTTAAAACTGGTCGACGAAGATCTCTGGATATCACTCTGTAGGTTTGACCATTTCTTCGCATTTCTAGTGCCCTGGCAATCTCCGTTGGGGCTAAGTCAGGCATAGTTCAGTCCTCAACTCCAAAAAGATACGCAATTAAAAAAAAACTAACAAAAAACAGTATTTCAATGAAATTTTAAATCAAACTCAGAAGGAAGAAATACTCGAAGTTCGCTCCAGATAAGGTGTATTTGAATAAAATTAAAACAATTGCATAAAATGGGATGTTCAGTTGTTTTCTTAATTTGAAAATATTTCTTTTTAAATTAATTGACGTATAAACCAGCCAGCAACCTTATATGATACTGATATCAAACCTTTATTTTATGTTCCGCTAAATATGCCGATGTGTGTAGTTGTAGGTAACTGAATTGATAATATTTATAATTTAAATTGAAATTAATTCATAGCATACCGTTTGGATGAAAATATATTATATTGTTAATAGAATCAGGCGTTACTTTTCGGAAATCCATAGCATACAATTTAATTAATATTATATCTAGCAATATCCCGCGGAAAAATACCCACAACCTGCAAGCAAATGTGTGAGTGCTAGATATAATATTAATTAAATTGTATATATTATATTGCAAAAAATAAGACAATTAGTATAATAAATTAAAATAGTTGAACATAACTTTAATGAGAATTATAAAAGTTAATGAATTAAATTCAAGCAGTTATACAAGTCAATTTAAATCAATGGTAAATATTATTACAAATTAATGTTAAATCCAACCGCTTTAAAATTGTCTCCTCCCAGAAACTTAACACGTTTGACCAAGGACTAATGTGGGGACATCTGACAGATAGGCTACTATTCCGTCGTCAAACTGTTCGCATCCAAATCTGTCGGCCTAAGTCGATTGATCGGAGTGTAGTTAGAAAAAATATAGCCGCCATTTATATCGAGTTGGTTCTAGGTAATGAGCTGAAGCGTATGCGATTTTTGTTTCGAAAATCAAATACCTGGGCTGATTGATAACTGGCCGAAACGACGAACTTAAAAAAATGATACGCAAAAAAGGAATATTACATTATATTCTGGCATCTTTTTGAAAATAGAACGCCAAATTTGAATTTAATCGAACTGATGGAATTTGTTTGAGAGGACGTAGAACTTTCTCTGTCGTAAATTTTCTTAAATTGTTAAGAGTTGTTGTTCTATTGAGAAAGAAACGAAATTCATGCGGTGATAAAGTTTTACGTTTTAAAAGAGAAAACAGCAACCCAGATTAAAACCAAGCTAGACAGTGTTTTAGGTAATTCTGCTCCTGCATTGAGTACAATTCACACCTGGGTAACTGATTTTAAACGTGGAAGACAGAGCTGCGAAGACGCCCACAGGTCTGGCCGTCCAAATGAAGACACGAATCCGGACATGATCAAAAAAATTCACAAAATTGTATTGAATGATCGGCGCTTAAAGTTGCGAGAGATAGCATAGATGGTGAGCATTTCATCTGAACGCGTTTTTAATATTTTGCACCAACATTTGGGAATGAAAAAGCTTTGCGCGCGATGGGTGCCGCGTTTCCTCACTGTAGACCAAAAGCAACGTCGAGTGGACGATTCATCGGAGTATTTGGCGCCGTTTTAACCGAGATCCTAATGAGTTTTTGCGGCGTTATGTAACAGTAGATGAAACCTGGATACATCATTATACTCCCGAGACAAAAGAACAATCTAATGTGCACATGGTTGCAGTCGCCAAACCTACCGCATCCACCCTATTCCCCGGATCTGGCCCCGTGCGACTTCCACTTATTCCCAAACCTGAAGAAATGGTTAGGTGGCCAGAGATTTTCATCAAATGAAGAAGTCATTGTTGCCGTGGACGAGTATTTTGAAGGGTTGGAGAAAACATTTTATCAAACTGGTGTAACGGCATTGGAGAAGCGCTGGACTAAATGCATCGAGGTAGAAGGAAACTACGTTGAGAAATAAATTTATTTTAAATAGATTTTTGAAGTCTTTCTTTGTCGTTTCGGAAACTTATCAATCAGCCCTCGTAGTTAGTACTTATATACTTGGTGTTTTTCAGTCAGTGTCAAACACTTACTTAACACTAAACAGTAACTTTCAGGAGTAACATAAGCAACTTTTACTAAGGGATCAACTTCCTTATTTGAAAAAAAAAACAGCTGTTTCCTACAAAATGCTATCTATGCCGAAGTCCCTTTTGTATGAAACAGCTGATTTTTTTTTCAAGTAGGAAAGTTGATGCCTTAGTAAAATATGCTTAAATTCAAGAGTATATTCACTCTTAAAAATTTGGATACTAATTGAAACTATAACACCCAGAATAATAGTAGAGAATACACCACATTCTGAATTTCAACAACAACGCAAAAATTCCGGCGAAATCTGCAATTTTGCACGTCTAGGCACGTCTAGACACGTCAAATAGGCAATTTTTTCAACAGTTTAAAAAAGACTATGAATTTCTTTAGCTTTCTTTATAATATATTTTATAGTATAACATTATATTTTTCTTACTTATCTCTTTTTCTTAGGGTTCCGTAGTTCACGTCTCGGAACCCTTAACCTCGAAACAATGGCTGAAATATTTGATAAAAATCATGATGTTAGTCCGTGTGATGAAATATGAAGAAAAACTATACCGGCTCATATAGCTTTGTTAGTTTCGGAGTCATAGGTTTATAGTGAAAACTTCGTACGAAAATAACGAAACATTATGTAAACTTTTTATATAAATGGTACGGAACCCTTCGCGGGTGAGTCAGACTCATACTTGGCCGGTTTTTTAATTTTTTTCTACTGCCGCTTTCGCTTGTAACTCGGCCAATTAACTTTTCTACCAATCTCTGAGAGTCCAAGGGTGTATTTTATTTGATTACTTGTCACATGGCTGTATTATGGTCATGCCCAAATATTGGGAGTAAGGGTACCCTTATTCCCACACACAAACCCTTTGCCAGATTAATGATGGCGTTCACCTGGATGTGTGACGGTTTTTGGTATCTATATTCCTAGAGAAATGTTTTCACGGAAGTATTTTACAGCTAGTAATCTTGTAGGTACTTAAAATACCTCGTGGTGTAAGGCGTCATAATATTTGTGGCACTCAAAGGGTTAAACCCTGATAAGTTTTTGTTTTTAGCTAAAAAGAAAATCATGTTCAACCATTAATCAACTTACAATTTCAATTCTAATCACTTATAATTTCATTTTTATGAATCAATTGAAATAAAAAATAAAACAATTATTTGACATATTAGGACGTATAGCACTACATTACAATAAAAACTCAATAAAAGAACAGAAAAAAGATGATAAATGTTTATTTCGTAAAATTTTCTGAACGAAATTTATCACTTACCCAATTTTACATTCTATTTGTACTGTAATAGTTTATTCGCAGAACCGCAGATGCCCAATAAAATATTTACAAAACGAATGATAGATTGACTCTTAGGTTTGACCTTTAAGATAATATGATTATAAAGGCAAAGTGAAAACCTTTGAAAACAAGATTATTGTAAATGTATATAAATGTATAGAAATAGAGAAATAAATATTTCTGGACTTAATTCTAATTTATTTCTGTAACCAGCACTGTTAAGGACAGCGGCCTCGTAACGAAAAACATGAGTGAATTTTAATGTGAACAATAAACGTGTAATTAAAACGGTACGTAAAACTAGAATAGTGGACACTCAGTGACTATATGTATAGATTTATATGGCATCAGTGTGGAAAAATAGTGTTAAAATGGTGTTTTATCAAGTGCGGGTTATTTTGATTATATATTTTTAACTAAAGCTAATTTTAACGTAGCTTCTTTTGATTTATATAAATAAACGTAGTACATAACGTGTAGTATAGCGCTTAAGGTTATATAATAAATGGTCAAGAAATTATTACGAAAACAGTGGTAAAAATGTACAACATTTCATATAAGTTGAACCTTAAAATGTAAATAACTTTTCTATAGAATAAGATGTTTAGTATATAAGGGTTTATATGTCTGGTTATGATAATAAAGTATTTCACACAACGCGTTTTGCTTCACCTGGCTCATGGAAAATGGGGAAAATTATGGAAAATAGCCGTATAGAGAGGTAAAAATGAAATGGAAGATCGGCCCGAAAGAGGCGTACGGGCGGGGCTCTCTATACGGCATTGCCATGAGCCAGGTAAGCGAATCGAAAAAGTGAAAAAACGTTCTCCTCAAATAAGTGTTTTATTATCGCCCCGGCTCTGCCCAAATCGGTGTAACCTTGCTATCTTCGAGTCTAATCTGAGCCGGCGGTTGAACCCCTGTGAATTTATACAGTCCTGTACAGTAGTGCGTGGTCCTTTGGCGAGCCGAATTTCAAGATCGAAGAAAAATTTGAAGTCCATATCAAGTTGAAAATAACGAAGACGGCACTTAGAAAATTTTCGTCAGCTGTTCTGAACATAGAAAAATTTCCGAAGAATCAAGATAGAAATTTTTACTGAAGACTGGACTTAGAAAATTTTCGTCAGCTGTTCTGAACATAGAAAAATTACCGAAGAATCAAGATAGAAATTTTTACTGAAGACTGGACTTGAAAATTTTCGTCAGCTGTTCTGAACATAGAAATTTTTTGAAGATTTAAGTCAGAACATTGGAAACTTTATCAAGATTTATCAACGGGAATCAACGCCAGGGATTAGATTGGACTCAGAAGATCGGACTCGAGGATACAAGGATACACCGCTGCGAACGGAAGCAAGGATTCGCAGATTTTTCATCGGAAAAACCTCCCGAAGATTCTTGAAAAGGAAGATTATTATGGAAGATTAACATTGAAGATTAACATTGAAGATTAACATTGAAGATTAACATTTGAGATTAACATTTGAAGATTAACATTTGAAGATGGTTATAACAAGAAGTCAGAGTGGGGCCGAGGAGAACCAGCAGCAACCACATCGATTTCCGGATCCGCCACGATCGCCGTCCGCTGCCGCTACAAGCCAGCCGCCGCCGACCGAGGGAAGAGCGGATCTGCTTCAAACTATTTTGAAACCGAGACCAGGTACCAGCAAGGCGCCTGCATCCTCGGAAGTACGAACCCTAGCCAGAAAGAAGGCTATTTCAATTAGATCGCGTCGATCGACAGCAAGTGTCGTCGCGCGTATGCATTACGAGGCGGAGGAGAAACTCGCCGCTCTTCGTAAGAAGGAACTGCAGATCGAAGCAGAACTTATAAAGAAGAAGCTCGCCGCTGACGTCGCCGCTGCAGAAGATGGTAGCAGCCCCGACGACGACGAGCCATCAGAACAGGTGGAGCAACGTGTCCGAGCCTGGCTAAGCGAACAGGGTCCCGAACCCGAAGAGGCTAGACAAGAGCCGACATCAATGGAAGAAAGAGAGACGCCGAAGCCAGAAGACATGCCACCGAAGGGAGCCCAGAAGACGAGGTTCGAGTGGCCGCAGCAACGCCGCCCACGCTCACCCACACCGCCCACGTCTAGGGCTAATGGAGTGGAACAACTTGCCGAAACATTGGATAAACTGCTGAACCAACGCCAGCCGCGCCACACTACGGAGTTGCCCATATTCTCGGGCGCTCCCACTGAATGGTTGCCATTCAAAGCAGCCATGGAAGACACCACTGCGTTCTACAAGCTCAAGCCGATCGAGAACTTAGCTCGTCTGAGAAGCTGCCTACGGGGAGAAGCAAGAGAAGCCGTGGCACCACTGCTGAGCGTCGCGACGCCGCCTGAACAAATTATGAAGACCTTGGAACAATGCTTCGGTCGACCCGAGGTTATGGTCGATCGCATGATGGAAGATCTGAAGAAGATACCGAGGCTCGGAGGTTCGGCGGCAGAACTCAACCAATTTGCAGTGAAGATTCAGAACATGGTAACCATCCTGAGGAAGCTGAGGCACGGGTATCTCTTTAACCCATTGCTCACGAGAGACATCCTCGAGAAGCTCAGCCCATACGAGAAGAGCAAGTGGTACGACTACGCAGAAGAGACGTCGCGCTTCAGGAACGAGCCCGATGTCGTCCTTCTCTCTGAATTCTTAATGAGAGAAGCGGACAGGGCGCTGCGCTACGGGTTCAGCACGGCACTGAAGAAGGAAACACCGCGTCCACCTCCTAACAAGAACGAGGCCCGAACGAGGAAGCCAGTCTTCGCGATAGCAGACGAGGGCAGGGATTCGCCGAGTCGCAGCCAGCCAAAGAGAATACGCGAGGAGTCAACGAAGTGCCCGATATGTGCCGAAGATCACGCTCTATTTCGCTGCGCTGCTTTCAAGAAACTGAGCATGCAAAAGAGATGGGACACGGTCAAAAAGGAAGGGCTGTGTTTCCGGTGCATACGAAGCAGGCACAGAAGATACAACTGCAGGGCGAAGCCGTGCGGCGTCAAGGGCTGCAACTTGCCTCATCATGCGCTGCTGCACGAAGACAGGTCCAGCGGCGCCCCACAGACAGAGGACGCCGTGATTACCGCATCGGTCACCTCCGACCGTGCGGTGAAACTTAAGATGAGAAGAATTCAAGTTGTCGGTCCACGGGGCGAAGCGGATATCTTCGCGCTGTTCGACGAGGGCTCGACAGTGACACTACTGGATGAAGACGTCGCGAAGGCTATCGGCGCAGACGGCCCACCGAAGGTGCTGAGAATGCATGGGATCAATGCCGAGAGAAGGGAAGAAAAAAGCCGACTCGTACAACTTGGCGTACGGGGTCACGACGGTACCAGATATGACGTCACTGCGAGAACCGTGGCCGGATTGAACCTACTTACTCAGTCCGTCCCGGAATCACTGTTTCGACTTGCTCACCTGCACGATCTCAAGAACGAAGAGATATGCTATGAAGACAAGAAACCCCAACTTCTCATCGGCACGGACAACTGGCAGCTCATTGTATCTAGGGAGCTGAGGATCGGCAAGAGAAACCAGCCTGCAGCCTCGAAGACGAAGCTCGGCTGGGTAATCCATGGAAACATTCCCAGACGCCTCGCAAAGCAGGAAAAACACGAGAAAATCCTGCACGTGTCTACGATCGAGACCCGAGGCGAACGACGGGAGGAAATGGTGAAGAAACACTTCGAAACAGACGCACGGGGAATAGCGTCCAAGGCAAAGCTGACCAGAAGATCAGCGAGTCATCGACCTCTTTGGCAGAACGGCCAAACGGATGGAAGAAAGTCGATTCGAAGTGGGGCTCCAGTGGCGCAAAGAGGGCGTCACATTACCCCGGGGTTACAACGGGGGGAGCCGGACAATCTGCAGGGCGGGACCGGGATTCCAGTGGCACACGGGAGGTGTCACAACCCCAGAGAACGGCGGGGGGAGTCGTGCGGACTGCAGATTGCAAGGAAATGGGGAAGTACGAGTCGTGTTGGCCGCCGCCAAGGCCAAGGTGGCGCCGCTGAAGGCACAGACAATAACCAAGGATGGAGCTACAGGCTGCCCTGGTCGGAGCGAGGCTGGGAAACGCAGTCGCAGCAGAACACAGATGGAAAACGGACACGGTTTTCTACTGGATCGACGCACAAGTGGTTCTGTGTTGGATACAGAACGGCAGCCGCAAATACACACCGTACGTCGCGCATCGGCTAGGGGAGATTGCCGAGCTGACGTCCGTTCACCAGTGGAGATGGCTGAGCACGAAGAGCAACGTCGCCGACTTAGCCACCAGAACGGGCTACGTCCCGAAGAGCGACGAGGACCCTTGGTTCCGGGGGCCGGACTTCCTGCGCAGGCCGATGAACGAGTGGCCCGCGGAGAGTCCCGCTAGAATCGAAAATCAAGAAGAATACGTCGCCTTCCACACCACGGAGGCGAGCGAGCTGAGCTGTCTACCAGATGTGACGCGCTTTTCAAACTACGAGCGCCTCGTAAGATGCACGGCGATGGTCTTGCTGTTCGTCGAGAAGTGCCGAGATCGTCGGGCCCACCTCGACGTACGACACCTGGAGAGGGCCGAGAGGTTGTGGTATCAAAAATCACAACGAGACAGCTTCGCACAAGAAATCGAGAAGATGGCAAGTGGCAAGACGGTGCCTAGATGGAGCTCCTTGTACCGGCTCAACCCAGTGTACAAGGACGGGCTGCTCGTACTAGACGGAAGGATCAAAGCGGCGCAGGTGCCGGCCGAAATGAAAAACCCTATCATCCTGGATGGAAGACATCGCTTCACAAGGTTACTGGTGGCAAGGGAGCACGCCAGAGCGGGACACGGGAGCCGCGAGAGAGTCGTGAACGACCTCAGGCAGAAATTCTGGATATTGAAGGTGCGGCCGACGGTGCGTACTATCATGAGCCGATGTGCGTTCTGTCGGCTACGACGGGCACACCCGAGGACCCCGCCAACTGGAGACCTGCCAGCCGAGCGCCTGGGGGCGTTCCAGAGACCATTTTCGTACTGTGGTCTCGACTGTTTCGGCCCGATGACGGTCACCATCGGCCGACGTCACGAGAAGAGGTGGGGAGCTCTCTTCACATGTCTGACGACGCGGGCAGTCCACCTGGAGCTGGTGGCTTCGCTGTCGACGGACTCTGCACTGATGGCAATGAGAAGAATGGCTGCGCGGCGAGGATGGCCGGCAGTCATGTACAGCGACAATGGGACAAATTTTAGAGGCGCGGACGTCGAGCTGCGGCAGGCGTACGCCGAGTGGGCGCCGGCTATGGCTCAGCTGGGCCTCACTCATCGGATGCAGTGGAAGTTTACACCGCCCGGGGCGCCGAGTCAAGGAGGTGCCTGGGAAAGACTGGTGAGGTCGGTGAAAACCGCCCTGCTAGCCACGCTGAACGAGAAGTCGCCCAGGGAAGAGGTACTCCAGACACTGATGGCCGAGGCGGAGTACTCAGTGAACGCTCGACCGCTTGTGCACGTATCGGTGGACCCCAACGACCCGGAGGCGATTACACCGAATCATTTCCTCCTCGGGTCGTCCACCGGACTGCCGTACGTCGGACCGTGTGTGCCGGCGGACAAAAAAACATGGAGGGTCGCGCAAGCCCTTGCCGACGAGTTCTGGAGGCGCTGGGTGAAGGAATACCTTCCCACGCTCACACCACGCTACGGGGCCCCGCTGAGCAACCGAGTCCTTGTACCAGGGGACCTGGTTGTCGTGGTCGACCCGACGCTGCCGCGTAATACGTGGCCGCGGGGGGTCGTGCACCGAGTCTACCCCGGCCAGGACGGACAAGTGCGCTGTGCGGACGTTCGCACGCGCAGTGGCGTGTTCCGGAGGCCGACGTCGAAGCTGGCGGTGCTGGAGGAGGCGCCGCAGTCGCAGTTGCGACCGCTGGCGGAGCAGACGGAGCCGGGAGCGGAGCGGACGACGCCGGGGACGGCGCCGGGCGCGGAACGAGCGTCGGAGCAGCCTACAGCGAGCACGGACAGCTCGCAGTCGCCGGAGCGGCCCGCAGCGAGTCCACACAGCTCGCATTCGCCGGAGCAGTCTGCGGCGGGCGCGGACGGCCCGCAGTCGCCGCCGGAGCAGCCTATAGCGAGTCCACACAGCTCGCAGTCACCGGAGCAGTCCACGGCGGGATCGGCGAGCCCGCAGTCACCTGAGGAGGCTGCGTAGACCCTGGCTACTGCGCCGGGGGGAGGATGTTAAGGACAGCGGCCTCGTAACGAAAAACATGAGTGAATTTTAATGTGAACAATAAACGTGTAATTAAAACGGTACGTAAAACTAGAATAGTGGACACTCAGTGACTATATGTATAGATTTATATGGCATCAGTGTGGAAAAATAGTGTTAAAATGGTGTTTTATCAAGTGCGGGTTATTTTGATTATATATTTTTAACTAAAGCTAATTTTAACGTAGCTTCTTTTGATTTATATAAATAAACGTAGTACATAACGTGTAGTATAGCGCTTAAGGTTATATAATAAATGGTCAAGAAATTATTACGAAAACAGTGGTAAAAATGTACAACATTTCATATAAGTTGAACCTTAAAATGTAAATAACTTTTCTATAGAATAAGATGTTTAGTATATAAGGGTTTATATGTCTGGTTATGATAATAAAGTATTTCACACAACGCGTTTTGCTTCACCTGGCTCATGGAAAATGGGGAAAATTATGGAAAATAGCCGTATAGAGAGGTAAAATGAAATGGAAGATCGGCCCGAAAGAGGCGTACGGGCGGGGCTCTCTATACGGCATTGCCATGAGCCAGGTAAGCGAATCGAAAAAGTGAAAAAACGTTCTCCTCAAATAAGTGTTTTATTATCGCCCCGGCTCTGCCCAAATCGGTGTAACCTTGCTATCTTCGAGTCTAATCTGAGCCGGCGGTTGAACCCCTGTGAATTTATACAGTCCTGTACAAGCACATAAAAAATATTGTTAGGTCCACTTGCGCAGACCTGGGTAAAAGTTAACCTCGGGTTATATATTATATTATATTATCTCTCTCATTCTTCGTATTATACATAAGAGAAGGGCCTTATTGTCATGATAATTATTATTTTTAAAGCATTTTCAGACCCTTTTAGTGTGACTGATAGCAGATTATCATTTCTAATAATCTTATACTTTAAACGACACAATCTTGTATATATGTATAATCGGTTTCTCGAAAACAACTGCAAGTATTACCATGAAATGTAGTATGTAGAGAGTTTTGAGGGAGAAAAATCGATCTAGCTAGGTCTATATCCCTGAGAAACTGCGCATTTTTAAGCTATATAATATGTTTTTTCTTTCGTCGTGCAACAACATATAAATAATTTCGACTCTAACATGTCAGTCCGATTGGCAGTTAGGTACAATTTTTGCTTTGTTCGTAAACTCGGAATCCGGTCAGCTAAATATTTTTGTGTTTCTTTTTATTTTTTATTATTTATCAGAACTCCGAGCAATGCAGGCACTAATAATTGAGTGCATCTTAAGTTGCGGCTGAGAAATGTCGCTCAATCGATAAGACGGGACCGAGCTTCGTCTAATGCATTTGTACCATAGACTGTAGAATTGACGAGATATGTCTTTGGCTGACTACCTTATCTTACCACTGCAGCTAATAAATATCCAGAATCCTTAGGCCCTTTTGATAATAATAATTTTAGATAGCATTCATTGCCCGCGGCTTCGCCCACGTGAAATTAGATTTTTAACTTTCATCCCCTATTTTACCCACCTAGGGCCTGAATTTTAAAAGACGCTAAAATGTGAGTCATTAATTTTCCCGCACTCAATTTATACGAAATATCATTCAAATATATCTAAGGAATAAAAAGTTTCATACAAACTTTCATCACCTATTTTACCCCCTTGGGGGTTGAATTTTGAAAAATCCTTTCTTAGTAGATGCTTACATCAAATGAGAAATTCGTGTCCATATTTCAAATTTCTAGCCTTAAGGGTTTGGCCTGTGCGTTGATATCAGTCAATCAGCTTTGCCTTTTATGTATTATAAAAGGCAAATCTGATTAATTGATTAACTATGCCTACATTGAAATAGTTTCATGGTCGATACATACAAAAAGAAAACATTTTAATATAGAACACAACGACTTCAACAATCGGGACCCAATATAAGGAAGCCGAATTTTTGATGTGCAACATAGCTAGTAGGTATATATTGTATATATTGTATATACTCATATACAAGTATAATTTACATCAAAGAGGCTTAATTAAAATTTTTAAAATATCTAATTTATATAAAAAATAAAAGCTGAATAAATTAAACAGCTGTCAAAACACACGCAGACAGGAAAATATGAAGCTTTATTACAATTAAAATATCTAATATTTTTAAAAGAGTTTGAAGGAAAAAAAACAAGGTAAAACGGTGAGATATAACGAAATTCAAAAGCTGTCGGATTACAAGAATAAATAATGTATAATTTTAAACGTATTAAGGGTAGAATTGTCCTATCAGTGTGGCCATGAATACGGGCGACTGCGGTAGCGACTAACGCGTGCGCACTATAAATAGCTTGCGTCTAAATTCCCAAAACGCTTCTTAAATAGGCTCACAAGTTACATGATGTCCTTATCAAAGAGCTCTTTATGAAGCATCTGCGAATTAGAATGCAAAACTAGGGGTCCGCTCACACCGAGACGCAATGCACAGTGACCTTCCTGGAAGAGCCCGGTGATTGCACGATGTGCCGCGCGCCGCCACGAGAGGCATCGGAAAGTCGCGAGGCGCGTCGTAAAATCGTCAATGAAAAAATACCCACAACCTGCAAGCAAATGTGTGAATGCACGCATAAGCATGCGTTAAGAACCTCCCTCCTCCCACACTGCTTATGCGTACAGTGTACACTCAGAAACAAGATTGTGCAAACACCACAACTCACGTGTGTATGCTATGGATTTCCGCAAAGTAACGCCTGATTCTATTAACCAGAGACACACAAGTCGCTACGTCGGTCTCATACTGCGCTCCGCGATGACGCGGACGCGAGGCGCGGCACCGCTCTTGCACGCCGCACGTACCGGCGATGCACCGTTCGTCGCGATGTATCAGTCTACTGTAAAATGTACTGTTCCTGACCGATATACGTATTTCTGCGAAACGCAGTTGCGGGAAAAATCAAGTGCCTTGTAATTGTACAAATTGTAAATCCTAACCTCTATTTATATCTTACAAAATCTCGTTTTTTGCCACCTAATATCTCGTAAACTATAAACACAATTATTATGAAATTTAAAACATTAGCTTGTGCCGCTAACTAATTTTCCACGACAAAAATCCATACCACCAGCTTTATTACAAACTAAAGTACGGGAGCACGAAAAGTCGCGAAATGCTTCGAGAAAAGTTAGTAAGGCCGCTAAATACTTCTTAATTGCGCGGCCGCGCTGTCAGATTGAAACCCGCTCGTTGCCGCAAACGCGCGAGCTCGTAGCCACACCATAATGTAAAAACAGTGGATTTGAAGAAAGTACTCCATCTGGCTCCGAGGAGAATGTACAGCAATACGTCAGGCTAGGGACGTCGATTTGGTGCTCGCCGATAAACTTTAGTGATGCGATCGATTTTTTTCGATAGATATTAAATATCTTTACCGCGATAGACATAAATTCTTTTATGTATGTTTTTTTTTTCTGCATTACTTTTTTATCTTGAGAGCTGTAAGCCAATATTAAAAAAATATAAAATATTGTCACTTCCATGTCTATATATCTTTGAGATACTAAAGTTTGTAAAAAACACACATAATTTTTCATTAAAAAAAGAAGAAGTAAGCCAAAGACCACATAGAGGAGACAAGCTACAAATTCCAATTAAAAGGTTAAATATTTTTGCTAAAAGTGCATACTGTATGGCTATAACTATATATAATAAATTACCCGTAAATCTAAGACAACAGAACTTTAACTCATTTAAAAATCGAATATTTAATTTTTTAATTGACAAATGCTATTATAGCATAGATGAATTCATTAATGACAAGAAAACTTCTTGAAGTTTTTGACTAAATGTTAACAAAATTTAAGTATTTATAGATTAGTAATTAGGTAGATATTATGTACTGATAATAGACATTGACAGTTAATTTTACATACACAATTTAATGTGACTTTTTAATTAAATTTTATTTTATTAATGGTATTATGAATATTATTATTTCTATTTATTCAATCTAATTAAATTTTATTCCAGATAGGTTAGTAAAAATAAAGATCAATTAAGTGTAATGTAGCATAAGGTCCTAAGAATTTAAATGTTAATGAGGTGCATAATATTATGATGGTTTGATGAAATCTGAAGATTAAATATTTATTTTTTTGTACCTCAATGTAGTGTAATTGTGAAATTAAGTTTGACATATTAAATAGTGGTTATGAGACTGACAAAATTGACTATGATGGATTTAAGTACCTATGCGATGAAATGGTTTAAAATTGTATGTTATCAGTAGAATAATGGATTACTTATTTCAGTTTGTATTTCTTTTAAATTATTGTTAAAAAGATATTTGCACCCTTCTTAAAGTAGAAAATTTGTGACACTATATTCAAATATACGATCTTTTGTAACCTACATTCTATGCAAATAAACGATTATTATTATTATTATTATCTCTGTATACATTTGCTTCAAATATTTTTGCATCTTAAATACTTGCTATTAGCTAATAAACAGTACTACCAGGTCAATTGAATGGGCAATCAATTCGGCACGTAATATATAAATTAGACCACGGGGAAGGAAATGGCTTACTTTTTATCGCGACAAAATGTAGTTCCCGCGAGATTACCTGTCGCGGGCAACATCTAGTATAAAATAAAATTAAACCAAACGCTAGAAAATCTAAATTACTAGATTTGATAGTAGAACTGTATAAGGTCATAGTTTCTGGTTAAATAATTATGACCGTAGTGTAACATTCATTTTGACTAATGACGCCATAATCTATGCATGCGGAGTCGGGCGGTTCCCGTTTATATTATATGCTCATTATCACACTCACCTTCATTATGTTATTACTCTTTTCCCGTTGACTTTGTTTAATAAAGTTTCACGGGAGTGTTATTAAAACGCGGTTAAATAAGCGTTGAAAACTGGGGGACAAATTCTATTACATTTTTACACAACATTAAATCTGGCCAGTGTTTTTACCGTGATATAACTTTTAGAATCATTCTGAGCGTCAAAGTATGAGCCTAAAATAGGGAACATGCATTTGTTTTAAATCAGCAAAACTCTTATATTTTCCGAAAGGCAACATAAATATGGACCAAAAAATGCAAAAAGCAATCAGTTGCTAAAAATGACTAAAAAAGCGATGTTTTTTTTTGTTATTATTGAAAAACGAAAATTACTATGCAAATTCTTAAGTTAATTGTGACGACCTCTGTGGCTCAGTGGTTTAGCGCAGGCAGGTTAGATATGACATTGTATAGACAATATTTCCTGGCTCATTATGTTCCCCAATATCTACAAATCCTGAAATAATATATAAGCTTCTTTATCAAAAAATATCTAGGAAACACCGATAATTATCACTGAACCATTATATTTAAATTAATGTAGGCTTGATTTTAATTAAAAACAAAAAATAAATAATTTAAAGTTAAAGTGAACGCGACGGAATGAACGCAACTATAATGTGAGTGAGGCAAGTATGAGAGGAAGGGAGATAGATAGAAAGTGGGAAGATGGCGTACGATGTAAGAGGATAGGATGTGTGTTTAAGACGTGAAAGAGAAAAAAATAATAAAAGAAGATAAGAAGAATTTTTTCTTTAATTTTCCACTCAACACGAGCCAACCCCCCCCGTCCAGATCAATGTAAATTTTAATCCTACCCACTGATTAAACACGTTATTTAATTTGTATATAACATTTTATGAATATGTCAACACGGATCGTGACACATCGACATTTATCTACAATTCTCGATTTTATTACTCCAATCGACAAAAATAATTTATTTACTTTTATCGATATCAGTTTCAGCACTAGACCACTTGAATTATAATTTTAATGGCCGGATTTAGAATTGACGATAACGTACGAATCCTATTTATTTTATTCAGTCAGGATTTTCTTGCCTGATTCGTCAGATTCTAGTAACGGTGCATTTATGTATACCATGAAAACTATAGTATAAGGTTGGGACTATATGCTCCGGAATCCGGAACGCTGGCTAAAATTCAGAGCAGTAAAATTAGAACTCTGGACTAATACAATAGACTTGAAAATCGAAGACATGAGTGTCGAGTTAAATGTCTATGTCATTTAAGACAGCTCGACACTCGACACTTCGATTTTCAACTCTATTGTATTAGCGCAGAGTTCTTTTTTCAGTGCTCTGATTTTTCCCCGGCCTACCGAATTCCGGACAATATAGTCCCTGCCTTACGGAATACAGGCGTTAAATAATGTTGTATTTAGGCGATATATTAAAAGGCACGACAACTTACTTATGACTCTCCAGGTAGCGTCAGGTAGTTGCTTACCAGCTGGCTATCCATCCTCGTTTATTGTCTTGTGCCTACACGCTCGAATCGCACATCGTTTTTGACTCAGTAGGTGGCGCCACTGTAGAGTGAGGTCCAAAATTACGGCTGTCAAAGTTTTTTATGACGGGTGCCAAAAAAAAATTTACATTCAAATCATATTTAATACAAGAACGTATCGTATTGGCCCCGCCACAGTGTTGCGCAGTTCCGTATTGCTCGAAAAAAAACAGTTTTTTTTTCTTATCTCCGCATTTAAAGCACTCTGTCGACGCACAAACTTTAAACTAAAAAGACATTAAAATTTGAAATTAAAAGAAGAAGAAGAAGAAGAATAGATTAACATGAAGTGTCAAATATAAATTTTTCCCCTCTTCACATTCAATACTTGTACCAAGCATGCAAGCAACAATCAATTCATGTAAGCTATTGTGAAGTAATAACGCAATTAAAACATGTAATATTTATTTGCTAGATATTTACAAAACTGACATAACAATCTGGCCACCATGGCAATGGCTATCGGTGTCACAGATAATAGTATATAGCATAAGCATTTCAAATTATTGGGTTTCCTTCTATATCGGAGGCTCCGTTTGTCCACCACGCAGACACACTCGCATTCCTTGATCCGTAACTTTGCCATAAATAATCTAACTTATTGGAAAATATTCGCAACATTAATATAAATAGAAATAAACCCGCATACAGTGACATTTGACATTTCGGAGACCTCACGCTACACAAGCGACCGTAGCGAATCCATACGCGATGACCCTCATTCTCGTAACTATTTGTGATCATAATCCCGCTTCAGTTCGGAGAATTGGGCTGCAGTTTAAATTATTCGAATTCTCGAAAGTCTCTGGAATAATTTAAAATTTTATTCTTAAAAATAAAATTCGAGAATTCGTTGCACCTCAAGATGCGAAGTTTTAAAAAATACTTTGTTTTTAAAAATTTGTGATAGTTTTGGAACCGATGTGAAAGGCTTATCCTTAGTAGTATAAGCTTTCAGGACCCTTAGCCAAGATGCCTTATCTAATCAAGGTAACGAAGTTACAAATCAATAACCTAACTAAGAGCATGTCATGTCTAAGGAGGGTTCCGTAACTATCAATGCCCAATAGGTTTTTTTTAAATTACTTTAAAAGCTACTGTCCGATTTCGTTCAAAATAAATTTCCTAAAGAATTTTTAGCATTATCTATCAGCTCGGAAACTTACAACGTTCTATCTTCTATAGTTTATAAATTCTAGGGGGGGACCAACAAACCATTTTGGAGGCCGATTACTCGAAAACGGTCGACTTTGTAAAATAGTCATGTATGAAACCTTACCTTTATTTTTAAATACCTATTCAACGATATCCCACAAGATGGGGTAGAATGAAAAAATATTTTTCATCTCCACTTTACCCATCTCCACATTAGCCACCCCAAAAATGTAAAATTATTATTATTTTATGATGCCAAAACCGAGATCTATACACAATCTATAACTATTCCAAATTTCATCAATTTATATTCATAATTACAGAGGCTAGAAGTGCGGATAGACAGACAGACAGACAGGCAGACGGACGGACAGAGCGAAACTATAAGAGTTCCTTGTGTTACGGGAGCTCTAAAAATGTATAGTCTAGCTCTACGTCACTTAGCGATTGTTATGTCCATCCCATTTATTATCAATTTCGAAAATCGTTATTGTAATTATTATTAACGATGGCATGTTGGCTAAGCCCTCTGAATAGAAAGCTAAAGTCTAAATAAAACGTTTTGGGAAGCTATCAAGCATTTTTTTTATTAATAACTAACAAGCGATATAGGGGAAGTAACGGTTCACGAAACTACATAATTCATCAGAAGGTCGATTCTGCTAATTAAATCCTGCAATTATAGTTACGATCCAGTTCCGACTCCCGATACATTACAACTGCAAAATGGTATTCTTTTAAACATCAGACCAACGTCAAGTCCGTATTGATTAGTGCAAACTCCAAAAATCAGTTTATGATATTATCAAGACGATTCATTTATTTACGAAAGTATTAAACTAATTACGAGAATCAGGGTTCAGTTTCAACAATATTACCTCCTATGAAGATTTCAAGTCGCAGTTATGGTGGTTTCCTCATGTTTTCTTGACCATTAAGTACCTGCTATTCACCTAACCGAAATCGAACTTGCAGCCTCATGTATATGATTTCTATTATCAATTGAATCGAAACCTAACCTAAAAAATTAAATTCTTCCCCACTAAAGTGTCATCGTATTTCATTATTGCCCTGTAAATAATAATATACAGGAAGTATTGTATATAAAAAAATCGGTTGTCTGTAAAGTCGGTTTACTGACGATAGTTGAACGTGACAACGTCATAAGAAAATGGAACGCCTCAGAGCGAGGTAACGCCGGTAACGCCGCATGAGTCATGTTTTTTCGTGCGTGCAGCCGGCTTCATCGAATTATAAGACGTTGTCACGTCAAAAAAAAGAAACACAAAATATATTACCGGGGTTCGAACCCACCTGGAGCCTGCACATTCCGAATTACAATGCAAAAATTAGACATACGCATACCGAACTTTCCATCGGACTGACATAGGGCAAAAGCCGGATAGTTGCCTTGGTAGGATACAACTTGCCTCGGTTCTGAATTCGCTATGTTAGGAGTGTTTCTTGCGGTAGACTTTGATTATTATTGGAAGTCCGAGGGGACCTGCAGACATTAATTCCCTAAAAATCATTATTGTAGGCGCACCCGTCTTGTCTATGTGAGCAAAATTCTTTCACGGTGAGACTTGGACGAACGTTATAATTATACTGGCAAGTCAATTCTAGTTCATATTTTTATTAGCGAATTAAAAATGTGCAGTAATCATAAGTATAAAAATAAGCAGCTTCCCCCGCGTGGGAGAGTGTTCATGGCAAAAAACTTATTTAGCAAATACCTACAATATAATAATAGCACAGAGTAAAAATATATACTTTATAATAAATTTTCACCCGTACTTTTTAATTTTAAGATATATCCTAGATACAATCTCCTAGATAATGATAATTAAATTGTATCCGTCTGAATAGCTTCTGAAAATACCACATTATTTCTGATCATTTTTTACACTTAGTATGGGTACAGTAACATATCCTTAAAAAATAAACATACCAATGCGAACTTTTTTGTAGACCTGTAAAATAGAAACAATCTCACCATACATTGTTTTTACTATTTACCTCCAACGGGTTAGGTCAGGCAGCGTTTTCGATAAAAGTTTCCAGACGGCTTGATTTTTTCCGACACCTTCAACAATTATCGTCATAAATCAAACTATTTCCACAAAACCTTAAACTATTATCGACCTAAAACTTCTACCTAAACACTGTCGGTAAATGTAAACGGCACAGCAAAATCCTTGGCGAATATGGCGAACATACAGACAGATAGACAGATGGCGGGGCACTTACTTCTAAGCTATCTACCCACCAATTTTCAGCTAAATCGGTTCAGCTGTTCTTGAGTTATAATCAGTGTTACTAACACGACTTTCTATATATATATATAGAAATTTATATATTATATAGATATTTCTAACTAAAATAAATATTCGATTGTTTAATTTTCTAATTATAGGGTAAAAACAAACGAATAGGATACATGACCTACGCTAGGTCTGACCTAACTATGCTCCGATGCATTTGTAACGTTATGCGACTATCCGCTAAATGAGGCAACTATCCCCTTATTTAGAGGTCCAGTGAAAATGGATTTACTCAAAACTCGTTTTAATTAGGCTTACAAAAATTAGTTATTATAAAATATTAGAGACCTACCTTTGGATGAACATGTTGAATTATTCTCAATTTGTATAATTTTACAAAGTACAGGGATTTTTTTGAAAGTCGAGCAACTTGCCGGCTTTTACTATATTGAAGACGAACTTATTGATATATTGTTGCACAACGAACGAAATAACACAAATAACTTAAAAATGCGCAGTTTCCCAGGCATAAGACCTAGATCGATTTTTCTCCCCCAAAACTCCCTGTATACAAAATTTCATGGAAATACTTCCAGCCGTTTCCGAGATTACGATTACATATACAAGACAAGCTCGATTATAGTAAAAGATCAATGGGAACAAAGTACTGTCTACCACGTTAGTTCACTGTGAATGCCTTATTCATCTCATTTATTTGTATTAGGATTTTTTCACACATTATTAGTGTACGAGATTCCCATCTCAAGGTATGTCACATTAATAATTTCCAAAAGGTAAGTTAGACTAACATCGAATATTTGAGTACGCCCTTTGAAGGGAAAAACTCCTTAAATTGGTTTAATACACTCTGTATAACGAATTAGCGACCTTTAGATCGAGAAAAAAAGGTTTAATGTCAAATGTTTACCTAGATACAATATTTACATGAATAAAACATGCTTATATATCTCATGCTGTAAACGAGACAATCTTGCATATGTATAATCGGAATCTCAGCAACGGCTGCAAGTATTACCATAAAATTAAGTATAAATGGAGTTTTGGGGGAGAAAAATCGATCTCACTAGGTCTTATCCCTTGAAAACTGCGCATTTTTAAGCTAAGTATGTTTTTTTTTCTTTCGTCATGCAACAATATATCAATAATTTCGACTCCATTATGTCAGTCGGATTGGCAGCTTGATGTGTGTACGTATAATTTTTGCGTTGTGGTGGGTTCGAATCCCGGTCAGATAAATATTTTTGTGACTCTTTTAATTTTTTTAATTTACTAGAACACCAAGCTAATCTCGGTTACCCAGGTACTTTAACATGTAATAGATTTTATTTTATACATTGGCCTATTTTATTATTAAATAATATGTATGTGTATCCACAGTATGTAATTAACGCAATTTAAATACATTAAAACATAAATATGGTTTTCATTGAATTTTGGAACTAAGAATTGGTAAAAAAATTTAATTATTTTGTGTTCACATCAAGATTGCATCTATTCATACAGTTTTTTTTATATTCCAGTTACATCATCATATAGGGAATTTATTCTAGTTTCTAAATATATATGACATGCAATGGTTTTAGAATCAAATTATCATTAAAATCTTGAAATAACAAAAAGGGGTAATTAACATCTTATGACACGATATGTAGTACCATCACTCAACGGCTTTTTTAATTTTGACAGTCCGACGCTCGATAGTCTCAAATCTTTTCCAAACAACAACATGTTAACATATTTTGCTTTCAGTCTTAAAGCTTTAGGAGATCCATCCTTTGGCACGAATGGGCCAGCTCGACGAGAGAGATACCATAGTCTAATAGAACACCGACGTGAACTGTTACTGAACACTAACTCTCGTAATTAACTTACACTTTAATTTTACTTTAATTGAATTTTATATGAATCGTCTTGATATCATAAACTGATTTTTGCAGGTTGGACCAATCAAAACGGGTTTGACGTTGGTATGACGTTTATGAGAATAGCATTTTGCAGTTTTAACATATCGTGACTGGACCGTAACTGTATTATTGCAGGATTTAATTAGCAGAATCGACCTTTTGGTGTTGTGTTTCTTGACGGGATGCCACGGCCTAATAGAATCCTGGTGTGGAAAAACACTAGTCTTGTGTTTCGCCATATGAGTGAGGATACTGTCGAGGATTCGGATGTCGAGGTCGAGGATTAAAATTACACTTGTAACGCCCACTTGCGCAGATCTGGGTTAAAGTTAACATAGCATGCCTTCTCTTTCATAAATACGAAGAAGGATAGAGATAACATGATAATATTGAACTCAGGGCTAACTTTAACCCAGATCTGCGCAAGTGGGCCCTAGTCCTGTTGTTTATGTCCACGGGCGGTAATTGCCTATCAGGCGATCCGTTTGCTCGTTTTTTCCATAACAATAATAGGCGAACATTGTAAAGAATAAAATATGAGCGAACTTAAAGCGAACATATTGAATAGGTACTTGAAGTCGCAAAAGCTTATAAAAGTTTCAATAAATAAATAAAAATGATTCCCTGACTCCGGAAGTCAGTAGCGAGTGTTTCCTACAGCTTTTACTGGAGCTTAAAGCACAAGCGATTAAGCTCGAGCTTTTAGGTGCGAAGCTTAGGCGCTGTGATACAATAAATGGGAGACACAGCTGTGGGAGAGTCACACTTTGGCTCGACCGGATAAATACCACGACCTCACAGAAAACCGGCGTCAAATAACGCTTGCGTTGTGTTTCGCCGAGCGAGTGAGGTTACAGAAGGCCCAAGGGGGTGATTGGGGATTTTAAGGACCTGGTAACGCAAGTCGCAACACCAGAGGAGTTACAAGCGTAACTCCTCTGGTGTTGCGAATGTCCATGGGCGGCGGTAATCGCTTACCATCAGGCAGACAGACTGACAAACGACGACGTGTATAGCGTGTGCTAATAGTTTGTGGTAGTGTGTGTTGTTATTTAATTAATTTTATGTATTTCTAATTACTATTTAAAAAAATATTAGCTTTCTGCACACTTTCCTCCATATACCTAATCTTTTAATTACCGATCAAATTCCACTCATCCCCTTGCACAATTCTCGTAAAACTGTACTGAAAATTTTTGCTTTCCTTCCTCCAAATAAACTTTCACTGTGACAAATATCATACTCCTCCGTTCGCACTATTCTCGTTGCACTGAAAGTTTTTGCTCCGCGTAAATATATGAGTACACAGGTTTATAGGTTAAGTCGATGTTGATCCTTTGTGGGGTTGTAATTCCCATAATTTCCAATATTTTGCGTGCGCTAAAGTTCATAATCGGAATATAAATTGTGTGCGATAATTTTGTTGTCAGTACGGCGCATACAGACAATATCTATGGACGTTTTCACATCACGTCATAAGAAAACTACATCTTATAATATGCACCAGACGAAAATATAGTGAGACTCCGCTGCTGGTTGTGAAAAACTTATAATAGATTTTCACAAGTAATCTCACATAAAAAAAACTAAACGACTCCAGCTACTAGTTTTGTGGTTATTTGTACACCGGAATCATGTCTACTTGACAATTGGTAGTAAAAATGCCTGTGAAAATTATATTTTCTTATCTACCCCTGTACCGAATTTCCCTAAAATCCGTTCAGTAGTTTAGACGTTGCGTAACAGATAGTCAGACAGAGTGACTTTCGCATTTACAATGATTTTAAATAAAATTCTCGTATCACAGTGTTTGTCACCGAGCACCCCCGAAACGGATTGGTCGTTTTTCATGAGAATTTTCAGGTGTATTTGGTAGGTATTTGTTATTTCAATTAAGTAGTTATTTAATAAAATCTTAAATATAGTTATAAAGTAATGATTCTTAATCGAGGATTCCTGAAATTTCCAGGAACGAGTAATTTCCCACAAAAAGCAAATTTTGAATATTCGGAAATTTCGGAAATGGCTGTATTTCGAAATTCGGGAAAGACACAATATCGTTTGCGAATACACACAGCGCATCGAGCTTCATATGCCCCACTTGTTTCTGACCAATTGTTCCGTACAGTCGAGGAAATTGAGTGTTTAGCAGTTTGAAAAACTTCTCAAGTCGGTAATGTTACTAATACACTCCGATGAGATCTAAGTAATTTTACATTTTTGTAAACAGAAAGACACCATAGGCATGTTGGCTAAAAAAACATTTTCGTTGTTCGATTTTAGACAACATGTTAATAAACAATCTAGAACCCATTTGCGTACATCTTAAAATATAACGAAGATACAAACAATTAAAATTTACAATAGTTTGAGTTCGAGTTTCCCCGCCACACATTTGTCGATACAAAATGTATGGCGGTAGCAACTTGTGACGTAATAAATTGTTTTGCGAGAAAGAGATGGGTAATAATTTTTTATTTGCTTTTAATTTTAAATCGCGTCAATCTAAATACCTATTTGTTTTAGATTTACGTATCTTCAATCAACAATCTTAAACATATATTCATAAAAATGTGATATTCCACACTAGGCAACATCTATAATGCTACCAATTTAAATGTCACTTATTTACCGTTTTATGAATAAAACCAATGACACCTTAATTCGGTCGAATTACATCTTTTTATTCACGCTTACATTAAATTAAATTATCTATGGACGCTTACACACGTGAATCTGACGACATCTGTGGCTCAGTAGTTAGCGTTTCGGTGCTGAAGCCGGAGGTCGCGGGTTCGAATCCCACCGAAGGAACAAAGAGTTTTCCGTGTTCCTGGGTTATGGATGTGTATTAAATATGTGTATAATTTAATAAAAATCTTAAATATAATATGTATAGTAGAAAAAGCATTAAATATATTTCCATTGTCTGTAGCAAATTAAATTTAGTTTACTGAAGTATACTAATTTTATGTTGAATAATTATTAATATGACATCTACATTGATATGGTCATGGGCTAACTACTCATAACATTGTTGTAGGCTTATTGTTATTGTTTTTGTGATAAGTTGGATAAAGATACACAGCATTGTAATGAGTAAAGACATGTATAATATGCAGAAAATTTAACTTCAGTATATAATAACTAACAAATTATTGAAATGAATCCAACTAACATTTTATACATTTTAAATAAAAACATAACTTATAACAAGCATAATGACATATGAAATGCTAATGAGATTTATGTAATTGAGATTTTCCACTGACAATAGTTTGTAGTTGTGGACTAATTTTACTTGTACCAATTATTAAAAGAGATTTAAGATGCTCATCAGTTAATTTAGATCTGTAAAATTTTTTTGTGTACTTCATTTTGGAGAAGGTCTTCTCACACAAATAAGTAGTACCAAAAACAGAAAACAGCCCACGAGCAAATTTATGCAAATTATCAAATTGTGTCAGTGGAGGACCCTTATAAAATTCCAACAAAGATGAGTTTTGATATTTGTTCTTAATTATATCACTGCACTGTAGATCAATCATTTCCATTTGAAGTTCCGGGGCTAGAGTTTCAATGTCAGTATCAAAAGGATTCTGAAAAATCTTAATTTGTTTCGCATGGGCATCAAAGTCTGAGAAACGAGTATCAAAATTTATTTTCAAAGCACTCAAAGTTTCGATTGCAAAAGCGATAGGTAACTCAGTCTCAGTGGTGTGGCTGCATATTTCACATGTTTTAAAATGTGAAAAACATTTACTTCGTAGTTGTGATTGAAACAGTATCAATTTCTTCCGGAATGATTTGATATTAGTGTATAAATCAGGAAGATGTTGGTTTTCTCCTTGCAATCTCAAATTCAGTTCGTTCACATGTTTTGTCAAATCAACATAGAATGCTAACTTCCACAGCCATGCGTTGTTTTGTGATTCAGTAAGAGGGCGATGCTTTTCATTCAAAAAAATTTCGATCACTGCTCGAAGTTCAAAAAAGAGCTGAAGGACTTTCCCACAACTAAGCCAACGTACGGCAGCATGATAAGGTAAGTCATTTTTTCCAATCTCTTCAATAAATTGTCGGAATTGTCGGTGATTCAGCCCAAAAGATCTGATGAAATTAACAGTTGATATGACTGGTTTCAGAACTTCAGACATATCCAAACATTTTCCGCACAAAGACTGTTGATGATACATTGTAAGACTAATGGCTTTGAACCACCGTCATTTTCTACAGCCTTTGACACAAGAGCGACCACTCCTTTATCTTTCCCACTCATGTTTTTGCCTCCATCAGTTGTAATACATTTCAAGTTTTTCCATCGAAGGTTCTTTTGATTAATGGCCATTTCAACTCCTTTAAAAATATATGTACCAGTAGTTGTGCCATGAATACTATACATATCAAGAAGTTCTTCATGCACTTCATAGCTTTTATCTACTCCTCGAATATAAATCAACACCTGAGCAGTATCTGACACATCCGTTGACTCATCCAAGGTCAAAGAAAACCACTCAACATGCCCATTTTTGTCGAACAGTTGAGAGGATATATTTTCAGCGATGTTTTCTACACTTCGAACCACAGTGTTTGCTGACATGCTGACAGTTTTTAATAAATTTACCTTTTTCAGGGCACATTTCTTCGGCTACTGCAATTATGCATTCTTTGATAATTTCTCCATCGGTGAATGGTTTTCCACGTTTTGCAATTTCAATAGCCTCACGAAAGCTGGCACGAGTTGCAGCCTCTTGTTCAGTTTTGAGTTTTGTAAATGAAGATTGCTGCGATTTCAATCCGCGCTTCATAGCTTCGAATTTTTCTCTCCGCAAACTTCCTGTATTCCTGGAGTAATCAGTATGGCCCTAAGGCTGGAATGTTTGGAGAGCCCTGTTCTAGAAGAACTCAATGTGTTACAGGTACCAGCCAACGGAAATATATTTAATGCTTTTTATACTATACTTAATATATAATTTAAGATTTTTCTTATATTACTAGCTGTTGCCCGCGGCTCCTCCCGCGTAAATACAGAATCCCTCGGGAACACTGTACTTTTTAGGGATAAAAAGTAGCCTATGTTTTAATCCAGAGCCTAAATTTCATATTATGCCCGTACCAAATTTCATCGGTATCCGTTCAGTAGCTTTTGCGTGAAAGAGTAACAAACATCCATCCATTCTCACAAACTTTGACATTTATAATATTAGTAGTATATACATATTCAATACACATTCTATGTCCCGAGGACACACCAAACTTTTTATTCCTTTGGCTTGATTCGAACTCGCGACCTTGCTTGAGCGCCGACCGCTGATCCACCAGAGGCCATCGAATTGGCTATATGGGTAATACTCGTAACTTAAGTAGTATTTAAGAGTTGGCGAGTTGACTGAATTTTTTTAATGCATAAATGAAAAGTAAATAAATTAACCTAAATATGAGTGTTTTCTTAGAAGAAACAGTAAGTTAAAAATCAATATTTTCAAAGGTACAGCGATTTGTAATACATAATTTAGCAAATCTCGTGAAAATGTTCAATACAAAAGTCTGACGTCCCGCGTTTATGCAGTTGTAGGAAATATACAGACCGCAATAACATATTTGCTAAAATCTCCGAAGTAATTTCGTATACAAGCTTATAATTATTAAAATGAATGTTTTTGTGTATTATGTAATATATAGTAGGTTTTTTACACTGTCGGGGAGATGACTACATCTAAAATATTTAGTTTCATTAATATACTCAAAAATGTAGAGGCAATTAATACTTGGTAAATGTAAAAAATATAATATTTTATGACGAGTTTACGAATTAGATACATCTAATAAGTATAAAAAAGCTTTTTTTTTTTTGCTAAATTAGTAAACAAAACCTACATCATTAGATTACTTACAACATATTATTGTCTGCTACCCGTGATACAAGTTTTTAGGAAACTTAGTCGATACTTTCGGATATCTAGTAATATGTGGTACAGGACCAAATTGACGTGGTGTGGAAGGACTATCAAAAAAACTACCTAAAAAGGACCATCTAATTTTCCCGTAATAACTGTTCACTGTGTTCAAATTTTCACTTGACTGTCAAATATATCTCGTAGGTATGTTCAGTTTATCTATTTGGTTTATTTCTGAAAAATCGGCCGGCCTCAGTTCGTTGGTAGGTAGGGATGTAGGTTTAGGTGCGGTTGTAGATGTAGATTTTTTTTAATAATCCAGTTCATACATACAAAATAACCTAACCATTGGTTGGACAAATGGTTAGGTTATTTTAATATTTATCTAGTAGTAGCTCAGTAAGTAGTTAAATAAGATACAATTATCATAGGGATGATGACTTCATCTAAACTATTTAGTTTCATTAATATACTCAGATATATTGAGGCATTAACACTTGGTAAATGTAAAAAAATATATATTTTATGTGTAGTTTAGTAATTAGATACATCTAAAAAGTACAATTTTTTTTTGCTTAATTAGTTAACAAAACCTACATCATTAGTTTACTTACATCATATACAAAAACATTCATTATGGTAAGTATGAACTTAACCGCACAAATATCGGAGGTATTTTCAAATATGTTCCTGCGGCTGTATACTTCATACACTTTAACCTAGGCGTGACGTCACAGCTAGGTACGGCTTTAGTATGGAGCGTTTTCACGAGACTTGCGAAATTTTGTATACAAATCGCTGTACCTTTGAAAATATTGACTTTTGATATACTGTTTCTTCTGAGAAGTTACTCATATTTAAGAGTACCATTAATTTATGCAATAAAAAAAATCAGTCACCTAGCCTATTATATTATGTTAAAAACATTCCACCTGTTTTATAACTTTTAAAAATGCACCTAATTACAAAACTACACATAAAAATTGATATAATATTACCTCAATATTGCAGAATTAAAAAAAAAAAACTAAATATTTTACTTGCCCTATTCGGCACAACGTCGAAAATATTCTAACCTCGAAATTTTCTTTGTCAATATAAGTCCTAAGGTATGTTCCCTTGTAATTTTCCTCGTACATTAATGATAACAATTCCTCAACTCTAGAGTGAGCAAAATCTTCAAAATAACACAATTTCATTTTATAGGGTCATTTCTTAGGGGAAAAAACAAAAGATTTTTACATGAAGTCCGCATTAATTCCTCAACTTTAGGGAAACTTTTCTTATATCCCTCCTTATCAAATCATTTCAACTTTGCGACATTTTGCATAAATCCTTGTTTTTTGTTCAAATAATACGAGGAGGAGAGCGACACCTGGGCCTTTAGTCGAGATGCATTCGATAATTTCGACGGCGAAGTATGGAAACAAAATGAATGGCATTTGACATACGGCGTCGCAAGCGACATGTCACTTAGCGATGACTTATGTCCAATCCCGTACATTTTTGATTTGGAACTTCGCCGTCGAAATTATCGAATGCATCTTGACTAAAGGCCCTGATCCTTACGGTACACCATTTATAGCTATAGCTCCCCCACACCGATTTCGTTGACGGTTGCCGGTTTCATTGAAACCAGGCCAGTTACGCAGGAGTTATTTTATAGTGGCCAAGTGTGTGCGCAGTACACAAGAGCACTCTCTCTCCCTTTACTTTAGAAACCCAGTGGGACGGACAGACCGACACGACTGGCGAGAGATCAGTCGCAGGTCCGACTTTTTACATGCCCATCCGACGCATGGAACATATCTCGTGTCAGACAATCAGGTGATCAGCCTGCATTGTCCTTCCAATGCGGGAAACGAATCTACGACCTCCGAGTCGAGAGCCAAGTAAAGAAATACCTAATTGATAATAGTGTTAACATAATCTCTTCAATTCGCTGTTGGGTTCCAGTGTCAGAGCATGCTGTCGCTCATACACACACTCGATTTGATGTGTGTGTAAGGTGTAAGACATAAATAAAATAAATATAAATACGACACTGCCACATAAACCATACTGTGACATCAAGAGAAATAAATACGTGAATTTTGCTTCTTGCAAAGAATATAATCCTACTATTATAAATGTGAAAGTTTATGAGGATGGATGGCTGGATGCATGGATGGATGTTTGTTACTCTTTCACGCAAAAACTACTGAACGGATTTCGATGAAATTTAGTATGGTAGTAGTTTAGGCTCTGGATTAGAACATAGGCTACGTTTTATCCCGAAAAAGTACAATCTACCCGTATTTACGCGGGCGGAGCCGCGGGCAAAATCTAGTATTATTATAATAATATGCTAGCTGTCCCGACATACGTTGTACTGTCTTAACTATGAACTGGAATAAGCTCCGTGGCCTAGTGGGTAGACCGTTTGATTCGCACTCGAGAGAGTGCAGGTTCGATTCCCAGGTTGTGGCGTGCACCAATGAGACTTTTTCAGATCTCAAATACATTATACGGATGCTCCAACGGTGAAAGAATACATCGTGAGGAAACCCGCACATGGTTGGCCCCAGACGTATTGACCAGTCATTCCTCTGGACTAGGCTGACTGTTTTGTGAGAATGTATGTGCTTGGGCAACCATACGACATTTAAAAACCAACTGTCCCAGGCACTACAGTATTTCAAGAGTGGTTACTTCGCTCTGAGAATACTGTATAAATCATCCAATAACGGATGAAAAGGCCTAAGTTGAACTGAACGAACCTATGAATATTCGACAGTCAAGTGACAAATAGAACAAAGTGAACAATTAGTATGGGAAAATCAATCGTCGATCGAAAAATCAACAATCGTCGTTTTTAGTATTTTCCTCGCAATTTTCTCAATACCGTTTTTATCTTGCCTGAACTTCGACAATTATTTAAAGACCAAAATTACCCAAATCGGTCTAGCCGATTTTTCTCGAGTTTTAGCGGGACATTGCATTTTACGAGAATTGCGTCAACGGAGGAGTATGATATTTGGCACAGTTAAATGCGAAAAAAGAAAATGCGAAAGAAATGGATAAAAGCTATGAAGAGGTTGGATTCATTAGGAGCTAAAAGCTTACTTTAGGATTCCGTAATACACAAGGAACCCTAATAGGTTCGCTCTGTTCGTCCGACGTCGACGGATGTCCGTCTGTCTGCCTGTCTGTACCCTATCGTGTAGTTCGATAGGTATTTTTAAATAAAGGCAAGGTTTCATACTTGACATGACTTCTAAACAAGGTCGACCATTTTCGAGTAATCACCCTCCAAAGTGGTTTGTAAGTTGGTCCTCCGCCTGGTATTTCTAAACTATAGGAGATAGAAACTTGTAAGTTTCCATGCTGATGGATCATGTTAAAAACTCATAAGGAAAATTATTTTCAGCGAAACCGATGAACCGTATCTGAACAATGACTCTGAAGTAATTAGAAAAAACATATTGCGCGTTGATAGTTACGTTAGTCCTTAGACATGTCCTGGCATGCTCTTGGTCAGGCTATTATATTTAAGAAGAAGAAAAAGATTATAAGCTTCTGGTACTAGTAAACCCACACTAATGCTAACTTGTATAATAAGTTTTTCAATCCGAGTACCAATCCTCCATCTTACGGTTTCTTCGAAGAAAATTAATGTTTGTTTTGTGAAATTAAAAAACTGTCATGTGTACAGAAAAAAGGGCACAGACGAGCGCTGCGAGTGAAAATATACAGACGATTATTTCCTTATAACCGTGGGGTAGCGGTGGAAATTGCTAGTCACTATAAAATTATGGGAACCCCTGTGTTATTGTAAGCTCGTATTTTTGTTTACCGTAAAAGATTGGAAGTCTTATTTTATCGAAAATTTAAATGTATTGGGATACGTTTTTGCAAACACGAAGGAACGATTTGAAAGCCTTTATTATCGAACACAAGGAAGAGATTTATAATTTTTCAGTTTTTCCCGCAACTGTGTTCGCGCAGAACGAAAATGCTCGTTGCGTGATGTTATAATATAGCCTCAGTAAAAGTGATGTCCAAAACAGAAATATTTCTTGAAATCGAATCAGTAAGCTCCTGAGGTGATTAAAATTTTTAAGTAACCCCCGGATCGATAAGCAGTGAGCGATCTGATGATAATGAATTATAGATAAGAACACTCTCGATCATGTCAGCTTTCAAACAAAAAAACTAGATCAAAATTGGTTCATCCAATTGGGAGCTACGATGCCACGGACAGACACATTTAAAGCTTACAACATCCCTCTTTTTGCGTCGGGGGTTAAAAGCGCGTCCAAAATATACTTCCACTTCGTTCACGATATAATCAGCCTTTCATTCCACGATAACCGTACATTTGATGGCTATTATTATAATATTAATACGTGTAGCAAAAAATTTCAATACAGTTTTACGAGAATTGTGCAAGGGGGGGAGTATGAAAATTGACCGATAACTTAAAGCTTATATGGAGGAAGGTGTGCAGAAAGGTATTTTTTTTTAATAATGCTTAGAAATACGTTTCATTTAATTTTACGTACAATTAATAAAAATAACACCAACACACACTACCTCAGTATATTAACACACACTTTTTTTTTTTTTTTCGAACGGGTCTATGCTAAGGGTCGGGTTAAGACCGCTGTAGCTAAGTCGGACTATAACTAGCCTGGTGGCTAGTTTGTTTGGTAGTAGTCGATGGGAGGGTTTGACCCTCCCTAACATCACTCGGGTGATGTTCAAACCGGATATTGGGGACAGCTACGGATTAGGAGCTATTATTACGACAGGGGAGACGCGGGTCTCTCCTGCTAAGGGGTCCGACCCCCTCCTCACTCGCTGATGAGTGAGGTTGCTCGCGCGCGGTAGCAGAAATTAGCGGCGTGCGAGTTATCGCGATAGAGGAGCTCTCGTTTTGGTCGATATCGGTACTGAGAGGGCCGTCCCTCTCCCCTTCCGCGTACGGTCGGGATGACTCGCGCGCGTAAGTCCTAATGTCGATGAGGTTCGCGGTATTGGTAGAGCTCTCTATATCAATATCGCGGTCGCGGACACTATTATGGTGTGTACCTAGACAACTCGGATGCGAACTCGAACTCGGGTTCGGGTCCGGTCCCGTGTTAGGGTCGGTCTGTACGTCTGTACGTGTTGTCGTGTCGGATGTGGGACCTCGGGGTAGGCGCCGGCGTCGACCCCGGTGCGATGCTAGCGTCGCGGGTGCGTGTGGTTTGTGTTTACGTAACTGTACACAGTACGTTAAGTATTTTGTGATCGGGTCAACGGGATCGGCTAAGATATGCTTAGGCCGTTTGTGCGGGTGTCGGAAAGTCAGTGCGTCGTGATTATAGTCCAGTGCCTTTTTGATAAGGGGGTTTGGGTGATTTTTGCCTTTATCAAAGAATCTCTCTACGAGTTCCTTGATATAGGCTTTAATAGTGACGAGTTCGCAGTCCCTATGCAAGTCGATGTTACGCATGTACCAGGGGGCGCCTGTTGCCATGCGTAGAAACCGGTTCTGGACTCTTTGCAAACGGTCCATTTGAGACTCGCTTATCTGTGCGAAAGAGACGCACGCATAAGTGAGTATCGTTCTAATGCAAACCTTATATAATGTAAGCTTATGTCTTAAGGACATTTTGCTTCGCGAATTAAGTAGCGGATATAATTTGTAGAGTACAAATTTCGCTTTGCGTAATGTGTTACTGATGTGACTCGAAAACGTCATCGACTTGCCTAGTACTACGCCTAAATATTTGACCTGAGAGACCTCAGGGATAATGTTGCCGTGCAGGCTAATAGGGCTCATTACTTTACGGGGGCAATTACGCCTCGCTGACCTATTACTATTGAATTGAATGGCGTGACTTTTGTCGGGATTGACTTCTATTCTCCATTTGGAGAACCAATTACCGAGAGCGGTAACTGACTCCTGGAGGGCTTTAGACGCGGTACGGGCTCGTGTGTTTGAATAATAAAGGGCTGTGTCGTCCGCGAACATAGCTAATTGCACCTTAGCGTGTTTGGGGATGTCACTAGTGTACAGGTTATATAGGGAGAGCGAGAGGACCGAGCCCTGCGGTACTCCCGCCTCCATATATCTTGGCGACGACAGTGCGCCTTCTACGCGGAAATGAAATTTACGATTTTTTTAAAAGTTACTAATTAGTAAAACGAGATAATCGGGTATTTCCATTTGATAGAGTTTGTATAACAGTCCGTTATGCCAAATTTTATCAAAAGCTTTTGCAATGTCAAAGAATACAGCGCATGTCGTCTTCCTGTCGTTTTTGCTAGATAATATGTACTCCGTTAAGCGGTGTACTTGAGCGGGACAGCTGTGCATTTCGCGGAAGGCAAACTGCTCGTCTGGAAGGAGTTTTTTGTCGGTTATGACGTCATTAAGGCGCCTTTTAATAACTCTTTCGTAGACTTTACCAAGGGAGCTAATGAGACTTATTGGACGGTAGCTACCAGGCACCTTCCGGGGTTTCCCCGGTTTGTGGATACCTATGACAATAGCTACTTTCCAAATGTCTGGAAATGAACATCCTACTAAGAGGGCGTTAAAGATGTTCACTAGGAGTTGAATTAGCTCGGACGGTAACATTTTAAGTGTTTTGTTTGAAATACCGTCGAGGCCTGGGGCCTTTTTGGCATTCATACACTTAATAATGTCACTGACCTCCTCCGAGTCCACCATCCTCACCCTATCTACATCAGGTGGCCTCGAGAGTCAGCTGTTGACCTCGCTATTAACTAAGCTAAGGTGCACGGGATCAATCGGGAGAGTACTCGGCCGGCACTGTTGTTCGAAATTATCAGCTAGGCACTCGGCCTTGTTAATGTCTTCGAATGCAGGAGGACGGTTAGGTCTATCTAACGGAGGCATATCGCTCTCCGTGTTGTTTTTGAGGGCCTTCGCGAGTGGCCAGTACGCCACGTGAGACGGTTCTAAATCACTGAGAAGTCGATCCCAACTCTCGGCTTTGTGTTGTTTGATTTTAAACTTAACTTCCCTCTCGTAGTGACGGAGGGCTTTCCTCCACTCTTCCGACGGGTAGCGATCATATGTGCGCTTAGCCGCATTTCGGAGTCTGATGGACTCCCTTATGTCCTCAGGGAGGGGCCAACGGCCCTTGGGGGTCGTTGGCACCTCCCTAGATGAGTTCTCTATGGTCGCTACCAGGTGATCGGTCAAGTGGGAGGCGGCCTCTATGGCTGTCTCTTTACTATCTATAATATCGGGGATTTTATCTAAGTGGCTAGATTGAAGGACTTTGATGTTTTCCGCTAATGATTTATAATCTACTATCTTCCTAGTACTAGAATTATTGGGGTTAAGACTACCAAGTGTAATCGTAACCGGTCTGTGGTCCGAGTTAAGCTCGTGGAGAGTCTCAATATAGATATTGAAAGAAACATTTTTAACTAAGGCTATGTCTATCGTACTAGGATCGCGTATGACACCGTTGATGTTTTCATTGGTGTCATAGCGAGTGGGGTCGGTTAAACTACAAAGGATGGTGCCGTTTCTATTGTTATGAACATTGCCCCACTCGGTGTGTTTGCAATTGAAGTCGCCGGCAATTATGACAGCGTTACCTAAATTGAATAGCGCCTGTAGGTCGCTGGAATGAAGTTCTTTGTTGCACGCTAAGTACGCGCTTACTATAACAATGGGTCCGTGACCGGACATACTAAGGTGGCAAACAGATGTTTCTAAAGTTAACAATGGCGGTGGCTCTAGGGGAATACAATGTAGTGATTTTTTATAGTAGATAAGAGTACCTCCGAGTCGGGATCGAGTTCTATCGTTTCTGACTATTTTGTAGTTAGCTATTTTAGGGCTCCTCATACTAGGTTTTAAAAAAGTCTCCTGCACTAGAAGAATATCGACATTTTGGCTGCTTACAAAATCGCGAATTTCGCTAATGTTATTCCTAATGCCGTTCGTATTGAACGACACTACGCGTAACGAGTGCGGCTTTGTCCTTCCCGAGGGCTCCATTAATTACCGTTTGTGGAGAGGGCCTTGATCTGACGGATCAAAACCTGATGGTCGTCTGACAAAGCTTGGATGCGGTCTGTGGCCGATCCTTTTAGCTTTGTCGCTAAAATAGAAAGCTCCATCGGGTCAATAGGCCCGATGTTGCTTAAGAACTGCTGTACGAAAGAGAGGTCTGCAGTGAAGCTGCGAGTCGGAGGGGGCGTGGCCTTAGGCGCTACGGGCGCGGAGGGCATGGCCTTACTGGGGAGAGCGGGGGAAACCGCTAACTCCGAACTACGTTTCTCCGCGGGCTTGAACCATGCAGATTGGGAGGGTAGGGGGGCAGCGACGAATCTCTGTTTGGGGAGGGCACTTTTTGTCTGCGGTGCACTGCGCTTTTTTACTTTGGGTGCTTTTTTGCACCCACTATAATTGGCGGGGTGTCCTTGAGACTTACAGAGAACACAGCTGGGGGGTTCGGACTCCTCAGCTGGGCTCTTACGGAGAGAGTCAGAGGTGCCGTGGTCACCGAGGCACTTAACGCAACGCGGCCTAGCTTGGCAATTTCGTGCCGAGTGCCCGTAAAGTTGGCATCGATGGCACTGGCCAGGGATGCCCCTTTTACTCGACGGGGCATCCCTGGCCAGTGCCATGGATGCCCCGTCGACGGGGGGCTCGACGCGGATGCCCGTTATATGACAGATGGCTCGGATATTGAAGATATCCTTGCCCTCTGGTGTAAGAGGGAGGGTTTCGAGTACCATATTGTACTCGTGCTTTTTGATGGGGTGGTACATACGATGTACCTCTAAGGCGGGATATCCTTGGGACTGGATGTCCATGAGTACCTCTTTTGTGGAGAGGCACTTATCGACTCCGGTAATGACGACGCGCAAAAGGCGCTCGTCTTCAAGGGCATAAGTATCGTAACCTATGTTCTTTGTGCGTAGGAACGCGGTGAGGAGGCGATGGTCCTCCGACGTCTTGACCTGCACTTTGATGCCTATGGGGGTCGCGTGTGCAGAAGAGTAACGAAGCTTATGCTCGTTAATTGCTGCGGAGATTAAATTCCATTTGGCCTTCTCCTGTATGATTACAGGAGGAGGCATTTTTGGAGTACAGACGGCCTGAGAGGCCTGGGAGGCCTGAGGGGCCTGGGAGGCCTGAGGGGCCTGAGATGCCGGAAGGGCCTGGGAGGCCAGAGAGGCCTGGGTGGCCAGAGGGGCCTGGGAGGCCAGAGGGGCCGATGGGGTAACGGGGGTCGCGGTGCCATGAGCCTGCACGATTTTCCTACTCTTAGAGACCGATTTGGTCGGGGAAGATAGGACTGGAGAGGCGGTGCCCTCTGGGCGCTTCCTCTTCTTCGTCTTCTTATATTTGACGGTAGTGAACTCGCCTTGTTCACTACGGTCGGATTCTTGCTCTGAGCAAGACATCTCTGAAGGAGATGATAAGGGCTCAATTTCGGCCGGAATTAGCGGGACGTCGCAATCGGGCGACGCCGGTGAGTCTGCTTCGTGCATGCGCACGAAGCGTTCCCACTTGGACGCGACATCTGGGACTTCTAATTTTAAAAACTCCAGGAACTTTCTAATTATGGCGTCAGACATAATTAGGAAGTTTATCCCGGGATTGGGATTCTACTCTCTAATTAATATTGGGGATACAGCCCCTCCCGGCGACCGGGAGGGGAGGTGTGTAGGGAGGAAAACTCCTCGTGTAGTGTGCCTAAATGTGTCACGGTACTTACAATTGTTCCTTGGGCGGCTGGAACTCACTCACTAACGTTGCGCTAAACACTAGGGCGCTAGTGTTCGCGAACGAGACGCGGCGGAGCGCGAGCAGAAGGCTCGCGCTAAAAACGAGACGGACGATGCGACCGGTCGCACGCTCGTCCTAACGCGGCGATAACTACGCGGTGGGTGTGCGAGCAGAAGGCTCGCACTAAAGAGCGAGACGGACGATGCGAGCGGTCGCACGAATCGTCCGGTAGGCGGCGATCGCGGCGCGGCGCGAGACACGGTACGGCACGGGTCGGGCGGCAAAGGCGGTTGGGTGGCGCCTTGTCTCTTCTCTCTTGAGTCTTGACTCTTGAGGCTTGACTCTTGAGTCTTCGGTCTTCCTGTCTTCTTTCTTCCTGTGGTGCACTATCGCGAGCAATGTCAGAGCGAGAGCGCAATATGAGAGCGCGGGACGACGGCAACGATCGTAACGAGCGGAGCTGTTCATCGGACGGTGTCCGAGAGCAGAATTGTGATTAACACACCTTGTTAGAGAAGGAGACTCTTCTCTCTCGCGCCGGGCCCCTGAAAAGGGCCTTGGGCGGGGAACCAATACCAGGGGCATAGCCCCTCTACTTGGGGTGGGAATGACGCGCCCAGTACGAGTACTGGGCACATGAGTCTTCAGTTTTAGGGAAGACCCCCCGCGGCAGAACGCGGGGGAAACCCATGGGGGTGGCAACCACAAAGTCAAGGGAGTGACGATTGCCAGTCCAGGCACAACCGGGACCTGCGGTCGGCTCCAAACGGAGCGTGAGGGTCCCGACCCGGGGCCTAGAAACGTGTTTGGGTCCACACCCTCACGCATCGCGTTTACCGGACCGCGGAAACGAGCGACCTGGGGAAAAAAGGCGAAAGGTAGGCTTCCGGTACCCGACTTTCGGTGTCGGGGGGGGGGGTGCACCAAGGAGGCGACGGGGTGACAAAAGGGCACCGATAGTCTCCATTTGCTCAGCCAGCCCGGGAAGAGGTCCAGCGTCCTCTGAAGTTTTTTGACTGCGTGGTCCCTGTTGAGCGAGCTGGCGATGAACGCTGTGTCGTCAGCGTACAGCGCCGCGGTGGTACCAGGATGCGTAGGTACATCGCTGGCGTATAGGTTGTACAGCCCTGGGGAAAGCACACTACCTTGGGGTACGCCAGCGGTGATGGGGCACTCGGCGGAGAAGACTCCGTCCACACGCACCTTGAAGGATCTGCCGGAGAGGAAAGAGGCCACAAGCCTTACCATCGGGGGAGGTACGTTGGCTCGAATGAGCTTGCAGAGTAGGCCCTCATGCCAGACACTATCGAACGCCTTTTCCATATCCAGGAAAACGGCGACCGAGGCTTCCTTCTTGTTTACCGCAACGGAAAGGTGGTGGGTCACGCGTACCAGCTGTAGGGTGGTACTCAGCTGGGACCTGAAGCCAAATTGTTCCTCACGAGGAGGGAGGTGCGGAGCAAGGTGTTTGAGGAAGAGAGTTTCAAAGATTTTGGATAGGGTTGGTAGGAGGGTTATGGGCCGGTAGCCCTCGGCCGTTCGTAGGTTTTTATGGGGTTTGGGGATGGTGATAATAAGTCCCATCTTCCAGGAGGATGGAAAGTGGCCGGTCCTAACAATGCCGTTATAAAGGCGAGTGAGGGCGGCCACCGTCCTAAAGGGAAGGTGTCGGAGTGCGGAATTGGGGATACCATCTGCACCGGGGGCCTTTCTCGGTTTGAGGCGAGTTAGGGTCCTTTGGACCGCCCTCGGTGAGAAGGAAAAGTTTAGGGGGGGAGGAGGGAGAAAGTAGGAAAACCTTTACCTCGGAGACCATTTGGGCGTGTTCCGTTGCGGTCGTGGGCAGCGGCGAGAATTGGCGTTCCAAGTGTTCGGCATGAATGTCTGCTCTGTCCTCCGCACGGTACCTGGGGTTGCCGTCCGGGTGGAGCAGGGGGCGAACGGGGGCAGTGGCTCCGGCAAGGGCACGGCAGAAGCGATGAAGGGAGGACCAGTCCTCTCCGGCCTCCTCTATGCGACGAGACCACTCCGTGGCGTGTAGTTCCTCGAGCGCGGCTCTTACCTTTGCAGTGAGGCGGTTGAGTTCTGCCTTCTGCGTGGGGCAGCGCGTGCGCTGCCATCTTCGGCGCAGGCGCCGCTTCTCCGTCAGGAGGTCGGCGATGTGGCGAGGGAGTGGGGGCCGCTTAAATTGGCGGCGGGTGGGCGGCTGGGTAGCCGCGTTCATTGCAGCTGTTATCGCCTCGGTGATATGCAGCGTCATAGACTCGACGGTCTCTGCAGAGTCAACCGGGAAATTGGGCGTGGACTCGTGCAGCTGCAATGAGAAGGCATCCCAGTCACGGGCTGGGAAGGGAGGGAGGGGCGGACGCTAGCCGGGACGGTGCGTATGATGGCTAGGACCGGGAGGTGGTCGGAGCCGTGGGCCACATCGAGGACCTCCTGGTGGAGGTCACCGGGGAGTTGGTGGGTAATAGCCACGTCGAGGACGTCAGGAGAGAAACGGGGGTTCTCGGGGTAGTGGGTGGGGGAGTATGTGCCCACCACCGAATATCCGACTCGTTCGGAGTCGGCGTGCAGGCGGTTGCCATCCGAGTTGGGGGTGCGAGAGCCCCATCCGGGGTGCTTGCAGTTCAGATCTCCGGCAATCACAGTCGGCTCTTCTGATAGGAGCCTATGGATGTCGGAGATATCTAAACGCGACCCCGGAGGTTTATAGCATGCGTAAAGGTGAGTGCGGTGCGAGCCGAGGAGTACTTCCACTCCAAGGGCGTACAGCGACGAAACTGGGGGAGGGGGGAGGAGTTGGTGCAGAATTCTCCTGCCGACCAAAACGGCGAGGCCTCTGCACACCCGCTCACCCCCCAGAAAATCCTGGCGGTAAGTGTGGTAACCGGGGGCACTGAAACGGTCCTGAGGGGACAGGAGGGTTTCGCTCAGCAAGGCGACATCCACCTCGTACTCCCGAAGGAGGTGGCGAATCAAGGTCACCTTGCCGCGGACCCCCCGGACGTTCCAGTGAACAACCTTTAGACAAATTGGGGCGTGGGAATCCATTGAGAAATTAAATTTGCAATGAGGGAGGCCCCTTCGGGGAGGACCCTTAAGAGGGTCGCAGCGGCATAGGTTGCCGGGCGATCGGTACGCTTGGCAGGCGGCGAGACGTCAGAGGACGCCTCCTGCCGCTGCCGTTTTGTGACCTGCACTGGAGGGGCAGGGGGCGGGGGCATGGTGCTCGACGAGGGGGCCGGTACCGGGGCCTTCGGAGCAGGAACACTTACCCCTCTGCGATCTTCTTCTGGCGGAGAGGCCGGCGAGGCGGAGAGGGCGAGCTGTGGGCTCACTGCAGATGGTGCGGGCGGTGGGCGCGGGGCGCTCACCTCCGCAGTGCGGCGCAAGGGGCGCGGCGGAGAGGCCGGACCCTTATCGGCTGAGCGGGTCGGGGGCCCAGACTCGCGGCGGGTCGCCGTCGGAGGGCATTGGGGCGGGGGGGTGTCAGCACACCCCCGCGAGAATGCCGAGGACGGCCCGGGGCGAGCGGTATCCGTTCCGCTCAAGCTGGGCTCGGCGGCGGAGTGATATGCGCGCTCGGGCGTGCGCGAGCTGGACCTTGATGAGGGTCCGCTGCGCGACGCAACAGAGCTGACGCGGGAATGGCTGGGGCGGTCGCGGCTGTGCGGCCGTGAACCACGGTCGGCCATGGTTGAAATGCCGTATGTACGGATGTACTATACGTACGTGGACATAACATACACAATGTCACATAGTTTTTTTCGAACGGGTCTATGCTAAGGGTCGGGTTAAGACCTCTGTAGCTAAGTCGGACTATAACTAGCCTGGTGGCTAGTTTGTTTGGTGGTAGACGATGGGAGGGTTTGACCCTCCCTAACATCACCCGGGTGATGTTCAAACCGGATATTGGGGACAGCTACGGATTAGAAGCTATTATTTTGACAGGGGAGACGCGGGTCTCTCCTGCTGAGGGGTCCGACCCCTTCCTCACTCGCTGATGAGTGAGGTTGCTCGCGCGCGGTAGCAGAGACTAGCGGCGTGCGAGTTATCGCGATAGAGGAGCTCTCGATTTGGTCGATATCGGTACTGAGAGGGCCGTCCCTCTCCCCTTCCGCGTACGGTCGGGATGACTCGCGCGCGTAAGTCCTAATGTCGATGAGGTTCGCGGTATTGGTAGAGCTCTCTATATCAATATCGCGGTCGCGGACACTGTTTAGGAGTGTACCTAGACTACTGGGATGCGAACTCGAACTCGGGTTCGGGTCCGGTCCCGTGTTAGGGTCGGTCTGTACGTCTGTACGTGTTGTCGTGTCGGATTTGGGACCTCGGGGTAGGCGCCGGCGTCGACCCCGGTGCGATGCTAGCGTCGCGGGTGCGTGTGATTTGTGTTTACGTAACTGTACACAGTACGTTACGTATTTTGTGATCGGGTCAACGGGATCGGCTAAGATATGCTTAGGCCGTTTGTGCGGGTGTCGGAAAGTCAGTGCGTCGTGGTTGTAGTCCAGTGCCTTTTTTATAAGGGGGTTTGGGTGGTATTTGCCTTTATCAAAGAATCTCTCTACGAGTTCCTTGATATAGGCTTTAATAGTGACTAGTTCGCAGTCCCTATGCAAGTCGATGTTACGCATGTACCAGGGGGCGCCTGTTGCCATGCGTAGAAACCGGTT
Source organism: Phengaris alcon alcon (assembly GCA_037179445.1). NCBI lineage: Eukaryota > Metazoa > Arthropoda > Insecta > Lepidoptera > Lycaenidae > Phengaris > Phengaris alcon. The sequence goes on along the minus strand of JAYRCH010000046.1, from coordinate 1,118,787 downwards.
CTGGACTCTTTGCAAGCGGTCCATTTGAGACTCGCTTATCTGTGCGAAAGAGACGCACGCATAAGTGAGTATCGTTCTGATGCAAACCTTATACAATGTAAGCTTATGTCTTAAGGACATTTTGCTTCGCGAATTAAGTAGCGGATATAATTTGTAGAGTACAAATTTCGCTTTATGTAGTGTGTTACTGATGTGACTCGAAAACGTCATCGACTTGCCTAGTACTACGCCTAAATATTTGACCTGAGAGACCTCAGGGATAATGTTGCCGTGCAGGCTAATAGGGCTCATTACTTTACGGGGGCAATTACGCCCCGCTGTCTTATTACCATTGAACTGAATGGCGTGACTTTTATCGGGATTGACTTCTATTCTCCACTTTGAGAACCAATTACCGAGAGCGGTAACTGACTCCTGGAGGACTTTAGACGCGGTACGGGCTCGTGTGTTTGAATAAAAAAGGGCTGTGTCGTCCGCGAACATAGCTAATTGCACCTTAGCGTGTTTGGGGATGTCACTAGTGTACAGGTTATATAGGGAGGGCGAGAGGACCGAGCCCTGCGGTACTCCCGCCTCCATATATCTTGGCGACGACAGTGCGCCTTCTACGCGGAAATGAAATTTACGATTTTTTAAAAAGTTACTAATTAGTAGAACGAGATAATCGGGTATTTCCATTTGATAGAGTTTGTATAACAGTCCGTTATGCCAAATTTTATCAAAAGCTTTTGCAATGTCAAAGAATACGGCGCATGTCGTCTTCCTGTCGTTTTTGCTAGATAATATGTACTCCGTTAAGCGGTGTACTTGAGCGGGGCAGCTGTGCAATTCGCGGAAGGCAAACTGCTCGTCTGGAAGGAGTTTTTTGTCGGTTATGACGTCATTTAGGCGCCTTTTAATAACTCTTTCGTAGACTTTACCTAGGGAGCTAATGAGACTTATTGGACGGTAGCTACCAGGCACCTTCCGGGGTTTCCCCGGTTTGTGGATACCTATGACAATAGCTACTTTCCAAATGTCTGGAAATGAACATCCTACTAAGAGGGCGTTAAAGATGTTCACTAGTAGTTGAATTAGCTCGGACGGTAACATTTTAAGTGTTTTGTTTGAAATACCGTCGAGGCCTGGGGCCTTTTTGGCATTCATACACTTGATAATGTCACTGACCTCCTCCGAGTCCACCATCCTCACCTTGTCTACATCAGGTGGCCTCGAGAGTCGGCTGTTGACCTCGCTATTTACTAAGCTAAGGTGCACGGGATCAATCGGGAGAGTACTCGGCCGGCACTGTTGTTCGAAATTATCAGCTAGGCACTCGGCCTTGTCAATGTCTTCGAATGCAGGAGGACGGTTAGGTCTATCTAACGGAGGCATGTCGCTCTCCGTGTTGTTTTTGAGGGCCTTCGCGAGTGGCCAGTACGCCACGTGAGACGGTTCTAAATCACTGAGAAGTCGATCCCAACTCTCGGCTTTGTGCTGTTTGATTTTAAACTTAACTTCCCTCTCGTAGTGACGGAGGGCTTTCCTCCACTCTTCCGACGGGTAGCGATCATATGTGCGCTTAGCCACATTTCGGAGTCTGATGGACTCCCTTATGTCCTCAGGGAGGGGCCAATGGCCCTTGGGGGTCGTTGGCACCTCCTTAGATGAGTTCTCTATGGTCGCTACCAGGTGATCGGTCAAGTGGGAGGCGGCCTCTATGGCTGTCTCTTTACTATCTATAATATCGGGGATTTTGTCTAAGTGGCTAGAATGAAGGACTTTAATGTTCTCCGCTAGTGATTTATAATCTATTATCTTCCTAGTACTAGAATTATTGGGGTTAAGACTACCAAGTGTAATCATAACCGGTCTGTGGTCTGAGTTAAGCTCGTGGAGAGTCTCAATATTGATATTGAGAGAAACATTTTTAACTAAGGCTATGTCTATCGTACTAGGATCGCGTATGACACCGTTGATGTTTTCATTGGTGTCATAGCGAGTGGGGTCGGTGGGGGCTAATAGTGCAAAATTTAAAGTGTCGGTTAAATTACAAAGGATGGTGCCGTTTCTATTGTTATGAACATTGCCCCACTCGGTGTGTTTGCAATTAAAGTCGCCGGCAATGATGACAGCGTTACCTAAATTGAATAGCGCCTGTAGGTCGCTTGAATGGAGTTCTTTGTTGCACGCTAAGTACGCGCTTACTATAACAATGGGTCCGTGACCGGACATACTAATATGGCAAACAGATGTTTCTAAAGTTAACAATGACGGTGGCTCTAGTGGAATACAATGTAGTGATTTTTTATAGTAGATAAGAGTACCTCCGAGTCGGGATCGAGTTCTATCGTTTCTGACTATTTTGTAGTTAGCTATTTTAGGGCTTCTCATGCTAGGTTTTAAGAAAGTCTCCTGCACTAGAAGAATATCGACATTTTGGCTGCTTACAAAATCGCGAATTTCGCTAATGTTATTCCTAATGCCGTTCGTATTGAACGACACTACGCGTAACGAGTGCGGCTTTGTCCTTCCCGAGGGCTCCATTAATTACCGTTTGTGGAGAGGGCCTTGATCTGACGGATTAAGACCTGGTGGTCTGACAAAGCTTGGATGCGGTCTGTGGCCGAACCTTTTAGCTTTGTCGCTAAAATAGAAAGCTCCATCGGGTCAATAGGCCCGATGTTGCTTAAAAACTGCTGGACGAAAGAGAGGTCTGCAGTGAAGCTGGGAGTCGGAGGGGGCGTGGCCTTAGGCGCTACGGGCGCGGAGGGCATGGCCTTACTGGGGAGAGCGGGGAAAACCGCTAACTCCGAACTACGTTTCTGCGCGGGCTTGAACCATGCAGATTGGGAGGGTAGGGGGGCAGCGACGAATCTCTGTTTGGGGGGGGCACTTTTTGTCTGCGGTGCACTGCGCTTTTTTACTTTGGGTGCTTTTTTGCACCCACTATAATTGGCGGGGTGTCCTTTAGACTTACAGAGAACACAGCTGGGGGGTTCGGACTCCTCAGCTGGGCTCTTACGGAGACAGTCAGAGGTGCCGTGGTCACCGAGGCACTTAACGCAACGCGGCCTAGCTTGGCAATTCCGTGCCGAGTGCCCGTAAAGTTGGCATCGGTGGCACTGGCCAGGGATGCCCCTTTTACGGGGGGGCTCGACGCGGATGCCCGTAATATGACAGATGGCTCGGATATTGAAGATATCCTTGCCCTCTGGTGTAAGAGGGAGGGTTACTAGTACCATATTGTACTCGTGTTTTTTGATAGGGTGGTACATGCGATGTACCTCTAAGGCGGGAAAACCTTGGGACTGGATGTCCATGAGTACCTCTTTTGTGGAGAGGCACTTATCGACTCCTGTAATGACGACGCGCAGAAGGCGCTCGTCTTCAAGGGCATACGTATGGTAGCCTATGTTCTTTGCGCGTAAGAACGCGGTGAGGAGGCGGTGGTCCTCCGACGATTTAACCTGCACTTTGATCCCTATGGGGGTCGTGTGCGCAGAAGAGTATCGAAGCTTTTGCTCGTTTACTGCCGCAGAAATTATATTCCATTTGGCCTTCTCCTGTATGATTACATGAGGAGGCATTTTTGGCGTACGGACGGCCTGAGGGGCCTGGGAGGCCTGAGGGGCCAGGGAGGCCTGAGAGGCCTGAGATGCCGGAAGGGCCTGGGAGTCCGGAGGGGCCTGGGATGCCAGAGGGGCCTGGGTGGCCAGAGGGGCCTGGGAGGCCGGAGGGGCCGTTGAGGTAACGGGGGTCGCGGAGCCATGAGCCTGCACGGTTTTTCTATTTTTACGGACCGATTTGGTCGGGGAAGATAGGACTGGAGAGGCGGTGCCCTCTGGGCGCTTCCTCTTCTTCGTCTTCTTATATTTGACGGTAGTGAACTCGCCCTGTTCACTACGGTCGGATTCTTGCTCTGAGCAAGACATCTCTGAAGGAGATGATAAGGGCTCTGTTTCGGCCGGAATTAGCGGGGCGTCGCAATCGGGCGACGCCGGTGAGTCAGCTTCGTGCAAGCGCACGAAGCGTTCCCACTTGGACGCGACATCTGGGACTTCTAGTTTCAAGAACTCTAGGAACTTCCTAATTAAGGCGTCGGCCATAATTAGGAAGTTTTATCCTGGTTGTGAAATGAAATTCTGCTCTCTAATTAATATTGGGGGATACAGCCCCTCCCGGCGACCGGGAGGGGAGGTGTGTAGGGAGGAAAACTCCTCGTGTAGTGTGCCTAACCGTGTCACGGTACTTACAATTGTTCCTAGGGCGGCTGGAACTCACTCACTCACTAACGTTGCGCTAAACACTAGGGCGCTAGTGTTCGCGAACGAGACGCGGCGGAGCGCGAGCAGAAGGCTCGCGCTAAGAACGAGACGGACGATGCGACCGGTCGCACGCTCGTCCTAACGCGGCGGTAACTTCGCGGCGGGTGTGCGAGCAGAAGGCTCGCACTAAAGAGCGAGACGGACGATGCGAGCGGTCGCACGAATCGTCCGGTAGGCGGCGATCGCGGCGCGGCGCGAGACACGGTACGGCACGGGTCGGGCGACAAAGGCGGTTGGGTGGCGCCTTGTCTCTTCACTCTTGAGTCTTGCCTCTTGAAGCTTGCTCTTGAGTCTTCTGTCTTCTTTCTTCTTCTAGAGGGAGAGCGCAAATAGAGAGCGCGGGACGACGGCAACGATCGTAGCGAGCGGAGCTGTTCATCGGACGGTGTCCGAGAGCAGAATGAACTGTTTAACACACACTTTTTTTTTTTTTTTTTCGAACGGGTCTATGCTAAGGGTCGGGTTAAGACCGCTGTAGCTAAGTCGGACTATAACTAGCCTGGTGGCTAGTTTGTTTGGTGGTAGACGATGGGAGGGTTTGACCCTCCCTAACATCACCCGGGTGATGTTCAAACCGGATATTGGGGACAGCTACGGATTAGAAGCTATTATTTTGACAGGGGAGACGCGGGTCTCTCCTGCTGAGGGGTCCGACCCCTTCCTCACTCGCTGATGAGTGAGGTTGCTCGCGCGCGGTAGCAGAGACTAGCGGCGTGCGAGTTATCGCGATAGAGGAGCTCTCGATTTGATCGATATCGGTACTGAGAGGGCCGTCCCTCTCCCCTTCCGCGTACGGTCGGGATGACTCGCGCGCGTAAGTCCTAATGTCGATGAGGTTCGCGGTATTGGTAGAGCTCTCTATATCAATATCGCGGTCGCGGACACTATTTAGGAGTGTACCTAGACTACTGGGATGCGAACTCGAACTCGGGTTCGGGTCCGGTCCCGTGTTAGGGTCGGTCTGTACGTCTGTACGTGTTGTCGTGTCGGATGTGGGGCCTCGGGGTAGGCGCCGGCGTCGACCCCGGTGCAATGCTAGCGACGCGGGTGCGTGTGATTTGTGTTTACGTAACTGTACACAGTACGTTACGTATTTTGTGATCGGGTCAACGGGATCGGCTAAGATATGCTTAGGCCGTTTGTGCGGGTGTCGGAAAGTCAGTGCGTCGTGGTTGTAGTCCAGTGCCTTTTTTATAAGGGGGTTTGGGTGGTTTTTGCCTATATCAAAGAATCTCTCTACGAGTTCCTTGATATAGGCTTTAATGGTGACTAGTTCGCAGTCCCTATGCAAGTCGATGTTACGCATGTACCAGGGGGCGCCTGTTGCCATGCGTAGAAACCGGTTCTGGACATAACACACACTACCGTGCGTTTAATAGATACAATTTCAACCGTTTACAACCGTTTGTGGCAACATTGTATTTGTTCATTCTATGGTATCGAAATTTAGATTATTTCCAGCCTAAGCTTCTTGTCATAGGCGGTAGATCACACGCTCTAAATATCCGTAATTGATTTAGAACTTATAATAAAATGAAAAATCTAAATACACTAACATTTAATAGTAAGAAACAATGCGAATCTTGTATTTTATACTTTTATTCCTTGATTGTTCAGAAATGCTTTTACTTGGAGTAATTTATTTTTATTTTAAATGCAGATTACTTCGCGACAATTCTTAGTTTTATTTACATCTTGGAATCGTTGTGAATCAACAATCTTGATTTAAGCATTTATAAGCTTTATTTTTTTGTGTTCCGTACCCAAAGGGTAAAAACGGTTTTACCGAGACATTCAGTTAGTCCGTCTGTCCCCAGGCTGCATCTCACGAACCGTGAATAGCTAAACAGTTGAAATTTTCACAGACGATGTATTTCTGTTGCCGCTATAACAACAAATACGAAAAACATAATAATATTAATATTTAAGGGCAAAAAATCAATAACTTTTTGACGTTTTGTACGGAACTCTTCGTGAGCGAGTCCGACTCGCACATGGCCGGTTTTTTTGGTATCCAGTGAGCCGTATCTAATGAAATAACTAATAACAGGTAGATTGTACTTTTTCGGGATAAAACGTAGCATATGTTCTAATCCAGAGCCTAAACTACTACCATACTAAATTTCATCGAAAATAACTATTGTTTACGAGGAGAAATGTTTATTTTTTCTTTGCAGTAATAACAAACATAAGCTTCGATATCTGTGTGTCCATCTCGACTAGAGTGATACCAAGAACTCTTAGAGAATCGACGTGAAATGTTTCACTGATTGAATTTGCGCAAGAGAGAGAATGACATAGCGAAACTCTTTCAAAGACATAAATTATTTTACCAATTAAAACTTTTGAACTTTGTCCGTGATTAAGTAAAAAAAAATATTTTAAGTAATAAAAGAAAAGAACGTCAAATGAGGTACAATTACTTTGAAAGAAAAAACAAGTTCTGAAGGTAATTTATCGGGTCTCCAAAGTTGGACATGGAAAGGCTTGTGAATTTAACAAAAGGTTAGGGTTCCGCGTGTAATATGAAAGCTTGAGCAGTAAAAATAGATTCGCGCTCGATTTCCAAATAATTACGAGTCTCTTCATGTACTTTCAGAGAATCTAATCCTTTAATGCCCAGTTTCGGAGGATTTTTCCGTAGTTTATCTATTCAATAGCGTTTTTGATTGGTTAACGCATTTGCGTCATCCTGTCAGAAGTGCTAGTGAATAGATAAACTACGGTCAAAAACCCCAGAAACCGGACATTAGAGGATAGAGCATTCTCATAGATTGTTCGCAATATTACATTGATATCATAATATTAACTGGAGTTGTGGTCGAAATTCATCCATATTAATAAATATAATTTTGAAATTTTACCTTTATAAGGGTTATTATATTAAATGTAAATGTTATGTCAGATTGACAAACATCTACGTGTACCAAAATTGTATATATGAAACGCAGGGTAGTGAGGTAGAATTAAATCTGAGGTACTGTTGTTATTTTTATTAATTACTAGCTGACACGGCAAACGTTGTTTTGACGTATATATAATACTATAAGGTAATTTTTAGTAGAAGGTTGAAAATTTAGGACCGTAGGTATGTATTTTAATTCCACATCATATAAAAACTAAAAAATAAAATGTCGAAATAATGAAAAAATATTTAGGGGTGGGTTACCCTTATCATTGAGGGGTTGAAAAATAGATTACGACTGATTCTGAGACCCACCGAATATGTAAAAATTTTTTCATAAGAATCAGTCAAGCCGTTTCGAACGAGTCGAACACACGACACGAGAATTTTATATAAGTATTAGATATTTTTCATTTTTTTTTGTCATACAAACCTTTTCCTGGCAAAAACGAACACAATATAAAAGAACGATCCAATTTGATGTAGTCGTTTGGAAGACATACGCGTACAAACATTTCTTTAATTAATTCTTATCTATATAGATATACCTAATATATATTTCTAAGCATTATCCAAAATAACATAAGCTTTCTGCACACCTTCCTCCACATAAACTACAATTTACCGGCCAAATTTCATACTTATCAGGTTGCGCAATTCTCGTAAAACTGCACTGAAAGTTTTTGCTTCACGCATAATTACGACGGTAGGTCGTAATTTTAATACGTGCAAATTATGAACGCAACCTAGGAGGTTCATTAACAACCTACATTCCCTGATAGTAAAATTTGCCACCTTTAGTGAATGTGTCCTTACGGAACTTTAGAAGAAAAAAACCAAATGTTGAACATTACGCCAATTTTACACAACACATTTTTACTTCGATTACGCGTGGTCGAGTAGGTATGGTAAAAGTAAATAAATAAAATAAAGCAAGTAGGTATATGATTATGAAAAATAAACTCTACGGGACCCTAGTATGTTTCGTACTAATCAATCTTTTTTTTTTTTTTTTTTTCTTTTTTTTAATTTGACGAGTTCTAAGGCGACTTCAACTTTGATAATTTGATTAATTTTCTGCGAATGAAATTTTATTTGACGGGAAACATAATCGTTGGATGTTAGATGAAAATTTGAGATTTTATTGAAATGATTTTCACCTGTGTCAGGAACAGGTGTAGGACTGTTATGGGCAATTTCAATTTTACTTCTTTGAGCCTTATTTGAGATCTTACTTTTGGGATTTCTTGTTATTTTATGGAGCTTCACCATAATAGTTTAAGTAACTTTTAAATTAATAATGTTATGCTGGTATGGTATCGTTTTTAGGAATTTTAGAGGTATCTACTACCTAATAAGAAAGTAGTCAATCACCACAACCACAACAAGTCAATCTGGTCCCGTGGTAAATACTCTAAGGACTTGTGTTACGGGTACCAGACAACGGAAATATTATATTTAATAATTATATACTGTACACAATCCCCCTAACTAATAAAAAGATTTACATAATGCATAAGCAATACAATGTTTTGTCCTTGTCTGTCAAGTGGCTTTTCCCACGTATCAGATAAGAACAAAACATTGTATTGCTTATCCACTGTTTAAATATTTTTATTAGTAAGGCGAGTGTATATTTAATATTTTTGATGATGATTGATGACATCCATGACCCAGGAACTTACTGACCAGGAACACGGAAAACTTTTGTTACCTGGGGGGATTCGAACCCGCGACCTCCGGTTTGAGCGCCAACGCGCTACCACTGAGCCACAGAGGTCGTCAGTGTATAGTCCTCAGCTAATAATTTCTAATTACTAGTATCAATGAAAATTAATCCATTTACCGAATGGGTTTAATATATTCATAAATAAATTAATTCGAATTCAATTTTATTGTCTAAATGCACGAATAAATTATGTTCATTTATGCTCATTTATATTAATTTACAGATACCAAATTGGATTTAAATTAAATTGCTGGGAGTAAATTCATATTTTACCTCCTGCATAATTGTTCTTAATAATTAAGTTTCAATGTGGAGGGTGTAATCAAATGAGTAATTTAATAGCCACAATTTTTTACTAAATCTATTAATAAATTTTAATAAGTAGTTAAAGGAAAAGATTAGTAGTAGAGTAGAGAAACATGACCCCCCCCCCCCCCCCCCCCCCCCAACTCGGCTCCATCCGCTCCAACCAACATAGTGTTCCAGCGCTCCAGCGCTAGTGTTCCCGCCAATTATACTTCCGTACTATTGACTTATTAGTCCACACAGCAGCTAAAATATTAACCGCTTTGACATACATATTACATACATACATAGGCTGCCAAATTTCATTACCCTTCCTTTTGGCTTCGCCGTAGTCTACAAGCCGAGCAATTTTAAAGGACAAATGCATAATTACGTGTTTAAATACAAAATGAAACGTGTTGATATCGAATAAAAAGCGCCATATCACCATTTGAAATTTGAAATTATCTTGGAAGATAAATTCGAACAGAAACTTTTCATAAAAATCATTGTCATTTGCATAATCGGACTTAGAAGTTTACGAAAAGTAAAAGATTTCGCGAGAAATTGCTTAGATCGGAGAATTGAGGAAAACGGGGGAACATTGTAACACTCAATTACTATAATTGGGCCAATCTTTAAATCGGCTTTATAAAAATGTCCATAAAATGTTTTTCTGTTTTAATAATTGCTTCAATTTGAGAAATAAATTAAACTGAAGTATTGTTTAGTGCCTACAATCTATATTACAACATAGTATAAAACAAAGTCGCTTCCCGCTGTCTGTCCCTATGTATGCTTAGATATTTCAAACTACGCAACGGATTTAGATGCGGATTTTTTAAATAGATATAGTGATTAAAGTGGCAGGCTTATATGTATAAAACATGCATAATATAGATGAAAAACACAGATAATTTTCTAATGTGATGTCGTAAATAAACACATTTATTTGCGCTTACATTGCACACGCTGGCTGAACCCTACGAGATGTACATCAAAATAATGTATTGTACAACTTAAAAAGGTCTACATAAAAGTTCGCAATAGTATATGTCAATATCTCAGGGATAACCCACAATAACCATTTTATATCCTTTACTTTTTACGAGAAATAATAGCGTATTTACGAAGCGATTTTAAGCAATACAGCATTAGTCCTTATCGAATTAAGTACCTTAAATACATTGTGTATTTAATATAAATCAATATGGCTCCTTACAGCATGTAATTTAAATGAATATTTTCGAAGATATTACAGATTTAAAATGCAAGGATATAGCGGCCGGGGCCGGGCCTGTAATAATAGCGCGTTGAAGACTGCGATTCGCCATATAGTACTTTATGATGAGCAGCGATCACACGCGTTTTAAACCCAATTTCACGCGGGCAAAGCCGTGGGAAAAAGCTAGTTTTATGATATTTAAAACGTTATTAGAGATCATCCTACTACTGTGTCGTTAAGTTGTTGTGTTAAGTTTGTGCAAGCTTGTGAGGATGGATGGATGAATGTATGGATGGATGTTTGTTACTCTTTCACGCAAAAACTAAATTAATTTGGTACGGTAGTAGTGTAAGCTTTGGATTAACGAATAGGCTACTTTTTATCCCGGAAAAGTACAATGTTCCCGTGGGTAACACATAAGAGTAATTTTACAGTGCCCAAGTGTGTGCGCAGTACACAAGAGCACCTTCCTTCCTTCCTTTACTCTCATAGCCCAGTGGGACGGATAACCGACACTGTCTGACAAGAAAAATGATCCATGCGTCGGATGGGCATGTAAAAAGTCGAATCTGCGCCTGGTCTCTCGCACGTCATCAGGTGATCAGCCTGCATTGTCCTAACCAAACTTGGAAACAACATTTTTAGTTGTTCCAAGTGTGTTTGATAACTGGTGTCTAAAAGCCAAAGTATCATAACTTTGATCATATTTTTCCTATTCTCAAAATATACCGAAAACCGCGTAAACCGTTAAAAACGTTAAATATGCTTTAGGTATTTTAAACTCTCGGTTTGCGACATAGCATTAAGGGATCATTAATTTCTTATTTCTTAAAGCACTTGCCGAGGTTTTACCCCACTTCACCCGGCGAGTGTACTTCAGTTGGCGGCCATTGTCGTAATGTCAGCCGCCATTTTGAGGCTATATTGAATAACAATTATGGAGGGAAAAATCTTGAGTTGAAAAAACGCGAACTAATGATAAAGATACAAGATTTATGTGTACCACATTATTCATAATAGGAATCTCTCTGCAGGGAAAATCAATCTATATAAATAAATAAAATTAAAGTGTCTGTTTGTAATTTTAAAATAACATCTTTGCTAAACTCAAACGATAGTATATACGGTTACTACACCAAAAATATACATTTTCAAAATATTTGTCTGTGACTGTGTCTTCAAAATATCTCTGAAACGACTGGACCAATTTTTACGCGACTTTCACTGGCAGATAGCTGATATCATAAGTAGTAACTGAGCCTACTTTTATCGTGGGGTTCCGTTTAAAATAAAATTAATTAATTAAAAAATATAAAAATAAACCCGACTGCGTAAGAACTGAAAAAAAAACAAAAATGTCCAGTAATCGAGACTTTTGTTATCAAATATTATTTAACAACTATATCTACAATTGAAACGGTTTCGTGGTCGAACATTCAAACAGAAAACATTCTAATATGGAACATAACGACTTCAACAGTCGCGACCCATTATAAGGAAGCCGGATTTTTGATAGTGTTAATGCCAAACAAAAATTAAGTCAATTTTGATCGTAAATAACCGCCTTCGTTTTTGGAGTCAGTTAAAAATGTTCCCCGTCTTGCCCCAAGTATGTTAGTTATTCTGAAACCGCCTTTAATTAATAAAAAATATTTACACCGCCTATACGAAAATCCATGTTGTATAAATAACTACATGTTACATAATCAAAAATATTAGGTTATAAGTATCTGACCGCTGACGGGTACTGCTCATAATAGTTCATTATAATCTGATTCTGGAATTACTCGACATTTCGGCCCTCCCTCTACCGCTTTTGCCGCAGCCTTACCGGAGCCACACCCGCCGTGTGCCCCTTGCTTCACCCAGATGGCAACCTCAGGTACCGTGCAGAGGATAGAGCGGACATTCATGCCGAGCACCTAGAGCGCCAATTCTCACCGCTGCCGACGACCGCAACGGAACACGCCCGAGTGGTCTCTGAGGAGGTAAAGGTTTTCCTTCTTTCCCCCCCTACCCCCCAAATTTCTCCTTCTCACCGAGGGTGGTCCAAAAGACCCTCTGTCGCCTTAAACCTAAAAAGGCCGCCGGTGCAGACGGCATCCCAAACTCCGCACTCCGCCACCTCCCCTTCAGGACGGTGGCCGCCCTGACTCGCCTCTATAATGGCATCGTCAGGACCGGCCACTTTCCCTCCTCCTGGAAAATGGGCTTAGTCATAACCATCCCCGAACCCCACAAGAATTTAAGAAAGGCCGAGGGCTACCGGCCCATTACCCTCCTCTAAACCATATCCAAAGTTTTCGAACTTCTCCTCCTAAAACACCTCTCTCCTTACCTCCCTCCTCGTGAGGAACAATTCGGGTTCAGGTCCCAGCTAAGTACCACCCTCCAGCTGGTACGTGTCATCCATCACCTATCCGTTGCGGCAAACAAAGGTAGTGTTCTCTCTTCAGGGCTCTACAACTTCTACGCCAGCAATGTGCCCGCGGACCAGGGCACTACCGTGGCGCTGTACGCCGACGACATGGCGTATGAAAAACGTACCCATGAAAAATTAATGTTTAAATGTAATTTTATTTAATTGTACTTGTAATAATCGTTTTTTAATAGTTTAAACTTGAAACTAAAGAACTATTTATAATAATTATTGTAACCACCATCACTACCACATCTTGTGAATGAATGATTGATTGATTGATACGTAGGAATAGCAACTTGACAGACAAAGACAGCAACATGGATTGTGTACCCGTAGTGTAAATATCTTACACTTCGTATATATAATCTGTTACTTGAAAACGGCTGCAAGTATTACCATGAATTTTAGTATGCAGGGAGTTTTGGGGGAGAAAAATCGATCTAGCTAGGTCTTATCCCTGGGAAACTACGCATTTGAAGCTAAAAAATACTATGTTTTTTTTTGTCTCGTCGTGCAACAATAAGACTGACCCCACATTAGACGTGCGCGTTCCTCGGGCGTGTGAGTGGCGCGAGCAGCGCCCGCATCGCAGACACGCAGCGCGCTCGCGCGCTAATATGGGGGAGGCCGATATCAATAACTTCGACTCTAGTATGTCAGTCCGTTTGGCAGTTTGGTATGCGTACGTATAATTTTTGCTTTGTTCGAAAATTCGGAATGTGGTGGGTTCGAATCTCGATTAGATAATTTTTTGTGTGATTCTTTTTATTTATCAGAATTCCGAGCAAAGCTCGGTTACGTGGGTACTTTTTATTAATAAGGAGGTACAAGTTCAACCAAATATATTTCAATGAAAAACGCAACTTCTAACAAATCGGCATAACTGTCTAGAAAATTTCATACTTTTCATATTTACACGGCTTGGCATTGTGAAAGTTCGAGAATAAAATTTAATTTTAAATGTCACGTAACCCGCATTATATGCTTGGGCGGAGAATTGTTTTATTCGCACAAGCTTTTCGCCGTGGCTAACCCAGGGGAAACATTTTTCGGGACGAAAGGTGCCCAATAACCTCTGTATTCCTTTCAAGTTTCTCGGGCTGAAAGGTGCCTTATATCCTTTTCCTTAAGAACGTGTGAGCATTTAACCGCGACAGGGCCATGCTTCGGCGCGAATAAGCCGGCTTAAGTGAAATTTTTCGGGATGAAAGGTGCCTTATATCCAATGTATCCTTTACAGACTGTGAACAAAGTTTTACTGGGGGAGCGCCATGCTTCGGTGAAAATGGGCCGGTATAAACCGAGAGGTAACAAGGCTTTACAGAAAAGCGGCGTGAATCAACTCTTCCCAAGAGGAGTGGGGGCTTAAAACATAAGATGTTGCTTGTTCTGGTAATCCGAAATTGCTTATCATCAGCCGATAAGTTTGTTTATTTACCGTATAAAATCCTACGTACTTGATGACTTTAACGATATTCTTTACGAAATTTGTAGCTAAACAAATAGCTAAGTAATAATTTATTTTCATCTTAAAGTCTGATATTAGTCAAAGTCAAAGGCAAATAATAAATTAAATTACTCGATAATCTTTTGGTAGAAGCCTGAAATCTGAAGTTAATTTTCTTTTAAGAGACATCAGTGAATAAAAGATAGGAAAATGTTTAAAATAAAACGAAATTTAAAATAGATCAAAATCTGTTCATCCGCTTGGGAGCTACAATGCCACAAACATACACACGCCCACACAGACACCTCTCTGTTATTGTCGAGGGTTAAAAGTGTAGTCCAAGGTAACATTCCTAACATATAATAATAATAATAATATATTCTATGGACGCTTTCACACCACGTCAATCTGGTCCCGTGGCTTACCACGTGGGACCAGATTGGCGTGGATGATTGACTTCTCGAAACTTGTGTTACGGGCACCAGACAACGAATAGAATATATAACGAAGATATATATTTAATGCTTTTTATGCTATACATATATTTAAGCTTTTTATTATATTAGGTCATTACATATGACATTGGCGTTTTGTAAAGGAGGAACATAAAGTCAATTTTTTTAAACATAATATATTTTTTTAAATCAACGTATATACGATTGCTGTAGGGGACTGTATAATTCCACAGGATTTCAACCGCCGGCTCAGATTAGACTCGAAGATAGCAAGGTTACACCGATTTGGGCAGAGCCGGGGCGATAAAAATAACACTAACATTTGAGGAGAACGATTTTCACTTTTTTCGTCTTGCTTACCTGGCTCATGGCAATGCCGTATAGAGAGCCGCGCCCGTACGCCTCTTTCGGGCCGATTTGCTATCTCACTTTTGCCTCTCTATATGGCTATTTTCCATAATTTTCCCTATTTTCCATGAGCCAGGTGAAGTAAAACGCGTTGTGTGAAATTCTTTATTGTTATTCCCAATTACATAAATCCTTATATACTAATAATCTTATTCCATATAAAAGATATTCATAATCTAAGGTACACCATGTATGAAATCTTATGTATTTTTATCATTTTTTGCCTAATAACTCCGTATCCATTTATTATATAATCCAAACTATTATTTTTCCTATTAGATATTATGTTTATCTATATAGATCAAAAGAAACTACGTTAAAATTCACTACACATTAAAATATATAAGCAAAATAACCTGAAGTTCATAAAACACCATTTAACACGACTTTTTGCACACTGATGCTATAGAAAACTATACATATATAGTCACTGAGTGTTCACTATTATAGTTTATGTACTGTTTTAAATCACTTGTTTATCGTTCACATTTCAATTCACTGGTTTAATTACGTTACGAGGCCGCTGTCCTCAACAATTGCTATCTATACACTTTTGCCATCTCATAGGTAGTTCATTGATTCCTTTACTAAAAAAACAATTCGGACAGCAATCAATAAAATCTTTAAAGTCGCTTTGGACTGCCCCATCGGAGTTGAATTTTTGCCCTTGCAAGAAGTTATCCAAATTTCGAAAAAAATGGTAGTCTGTTGGACCAAGGTCCGGGGAGTACGGTGGATGTCTTAGTCATTCCAATTGAAGCTCCTCTAATTTGGTAGCCGTCTGTTGTGCAGTGTGTGGTCTAGCGTTGTCCTGAAGCAGCAGTAGCCTAGAGCGAATGACCAATCTCGGTTGTTTAGCAGCTAGCTTTTCCATCATGATTTGCAGTTGCTGGCAATAGACATCTGCCGTAATCGTCTGGCCAGATTTAAGAAAGCTGTAGTGAACGACACCGGGACTAGTCCACCAAACGCTCGCTAGTAACTTTTTTTGATTCAATCTTCGCTTGAGGCAGGCTTTGGCTGGTTCGACAGGGTTTAGCCATTGCCATGAAGCCATGAGCGTTTCCGATTATCGTACAGGATCCACTTTCATCACAGGTAATGATTCGATTTAAAATCCCTTCATTATTGTGCCGGTTGAGTAATGTGACGCAGCAGTCGACGCGCGTTTGTCGGCTTGCTGCACTCAATTCATGAGGTACCCACCTTTCAAGCTTTTTTACCTTTCCAATTTGCTTCATGTGGATTAAAACAGTTTCATCACTAACACCGCAGCTAACTCGAACGTGGTTTGCGATGGATCCGCTTCCACAATAGCCTTCAATTCTTCATTATCAACTTTGGTCTCCGGCCGTCCACGGGGCTTGTTCTGCAGGTCGACATTTCCAGAACGAAAACGTTGAAACCAAAAACGCACCGTGTTTTCCTTTGCGACACCGCCGCCATACACATCATTAATCCTTCGAGCCGTTTCTGCAGCACTGGTGCCACGGTGGAACTCGTACTCGAAAATAATACGATATTAAAAGTTTTACATTTTGTAAACAGAGGGACGCAATGAAAAAACCAAAAGAGGAAAAAACAAATGAATTACGGTTTTCGAAACACAAATGCATGAGTAAATAGCGGTATAAATTTGAAATTGGAATTCCTAACCAAAGATGATATATTTTGAGATCAAAGTGGCCAGTACGACAAAACACCAATTTCATATGTAAGGACCTAATATTATACACATCCCTACTAATATTATAAATGTGAATGTAAGTTTGTTTGTTACGCTTTCACGCGAAAACTACTGAACGGATTTTAATGAAATTTGGTATGGTAGTAGCTTGAGCTCTGGATTAAAACATAGTCAAATTTTTATTCTGGAAAAGTACAGGGTTCCCGCGGGATACTCGATAGTATATTTACACGGGCGAAGCCGTGGGAAACAGAAACGGGAACATTTAATAAACATCAAAGACCCAGGAGTACAGTACCCACGACTTTGAGTATAGATGTTGTCACTATTTAATGCAATGAAGTAACACAAATCCATACTAGTATAATTAAGAGGAAAAAATGTTTTTTTTTGGTCTGTTTACATTGAATGGGCTCCAAAAAGCTGGATGATTGCTGGATGAAATTCGGCACTCATATAAAGTAGACCACGAGAAGGACATGGGCTACTTTTCAATGCCGAAAAATGTACTGTTCCCGTGGGATTTCCCTCGATGGAGTAAAAAATAATTTAATGGATGAAATAATGCATTTTTGTCTTAAAAGAAGTTATCTATACTAATATTTTAATGAGGAAAAGTTTGTTGGTTTGTATGTTTGTTTGTATGTTTGCATTGAATAGGCTCCGAAACTACGGGACCGATTTTGATGAAATTTGGCATACATATAGAGTAGACCACGGGGACACGACACATGCTACTTTTTATCGCGGAAAAGTGTACGGTTTCCGCAAGATTAACTTTTGCGCGCATTGAGTCGCAGGCAACATCTACTTAACACATAAATATGCATTACAGGACGGGTTTGCGTAACTTTTAGTCAAACGAGCGGTGATGAAGTCTGCAGTTGTCAGTCACATCATAAAATACTACTGTAAGGCTGTCTTGTTTTTATCCGGAAAAATGTACAGTTCCCGACTGATAGCTGGTCACATACATTTTGCGACAACGCTCACCGTTTTGAGTGAACGAAAAATCTTGTTTTATTTAAATTTCATCACATATTTTATGCTCCAGATTGGTCTGAACGGAAACATAAAGATGGCGGACAATAGCTTCTTGACGGACAGAATGTAAATTGACCGGAAGTTGATCATATACATACCGTATCTGCTTAAAATTTAAATAAACCACATTTGAATAACAAAAATTATCGAATGAATCCAACTGCATTGACGTATCATATCAAGGGACCTCACACCCAACAGTGGAAAAACGAATGATGATGGCATTAAGATTTTAAGCAGAACATTTTGAAAAATATAATATACTAGATGTTTTCCGCGACTTCGTGCGCGCAAAAGTTTATATTGCAGAAACCGTACATTTTTCCGCGATAAAAAGTAGCCTATGTCCTTCCCTGTAGTCTACTCTATATTTGTGGCAAATTTTATGAAAATCGGTTTAGTAGTTTCGGAGCCTATTCAATACAAACAAACAAACTTTTCCTCTTTACAATATTAGTATGGATACATTTTTAGGGTTTCGTACCCAAAGGGTAAAAATAGGACCCTATTACTAAGACTCCGCTGTCCGTCCGTCTGTCCGTCTGTCACCAGGCTCTATCTCATCAACTGTGATAGATAGACAGTTGAAACTTTCACGGATATCAATATTTATGTGAGGCTTTACAACAATATGGGAGTTTTTGGCGTCTTCTACGGGAGAGTCCGACTCGCACATGGCTGGTTTTTACTCTTTATTTTCATTTAATCATTCATCGCATCGAGAGATTATCGAGTAGATTTTTAAATGGAAATTCTTATAGAATTTTTCACCGTTTTTACTCTATTCAACGTGATAATGTAATCCTGGAGGTTTTTATGAATGATAGATTACTTGTCTTTATTAAACGATTAAATGAACCCAAGGGTCAATTCACACCGAAACAAAACGATACGCGATATATCGATGCAATTTTACGATAGCTATTCAAAATTGAACTTTATTTTTGACGTGATAACGTCTTATAAATCGATGGAGCCGGCTGCACGCACGAAAAAACATGACTCATGCGTTACCTGTTTCCTGTTATCGTTACCAAGTACCGTTACCAAGTACCCAAGTACCAGCGTTACCTCGCATTGCCTTTACCTCATTATTATTATTGTTGTTGTTGTTGTTTTTGACGTTGTCACGTTCAACTAGCGTCAGTAAAACGACTTTACAGACAACCAGTATTTTTTTTACACAAGGAAATACACTTGTCATAGTAAGAGTTCGAATGTCAGGTTGTACCGCGCTGCACAGCGCGTGTGTAGTGTATGACTGATGACATGAAACGTGTATATTTTGTTTTGTGTTTGAAGTCAATTTTAAATAGCTATCCTAAAAATGCAGTGTCACGTAGCGTCGCGTATCGCCGCGGTGTGAACTGACTTTCTAATAAGTGATAGCTTATTCTGAAGTTTTGTCGCCACTTACTTTATATCAAGCGACAGAGACAAAACATGAAAATAAGCTATCTGACACTTATCAGCAGATTGCGAAACAGGCCCTTACGGTCAGCTCACACCGAAACGCAACGCAGTGCAAATTTTTTTAAGATAGACAAAATTTAACCTTATTTACTACACAAAAAGATACACGTTTCATTGCAAGAGTGGTGGCGGTGAGCTTGAAAGTTGAACTCTTCTTCCTGCGGCTCCACCCGCGTTAATACAGTATCCCACAGGAACAACAATTTTTTTCGGGAAAAAAGTAGACTTTGTGTTACTTCAGAGCTTAAACTACTACCTTACCAAAATTCATAAAACACCGTTCAGTAGTTTTTGCGTGAAACTTTTACGATATTTATAATAGTAGTAGGATATTACATAATATTTCTACATGTGGCCTGGGAGTGTTTTCTTGTCTTATCACAGTGTTGGTAGCAGTGGCGAGGGCTGGTTCTCCTTCATAGGATTGACCTAGCCTGTATAATTTAATTTAAGCGATTTGTTTGAGAGTCTTCATAAGGTAAGTGGTAAGGGAAGCCGATAGGAATGGAGTTATAGGAACGCCACGCCACTGGTACAAGCAGAAGTCCGAATTGGCTAGACCGATTTTAATAAAATTTTGCTGGCGTATCCGGTAGGTATGTCAATAGGTTGTAAGATATTGGAACGAAATTCCTTATCGCGCGTTGCGAAAGGGGGCTAGACGGAAAAAATTAAGACTAAAAGTTGTAACGACACTTTTTGCTATAGTTGTAAGCCGTGCGGCGTGCGCGTGTTTCTCTGTCTGTCTCTCTCTCTCTCTCTCTCAATTATTACTCAAATTAAGCCTACTGATTAAGTTTATATTACATTATATTTGTTAATAATAGAAAAAAAACTATTATAACTTAATAAAAATAAAATTTTATTACAATTCCTACACTAATTAATCGAAAGGAAGTTCGTTCCATCCGGGTGTCCCGCGACACCTCTCAAGTTTTTTTATTTATTTATTATACCCTTAAGAAATAAGGGTGACACACCCTAAAATATATATTGTAGTTTTTTGTCATTTTTTTATTTTCATTTACGATTTGGATTAATAAATACATATAACCCTTAAATTTCACCCTTCTCACACCAACCCCCATTGTTTAATAGCGATATTAGTACTGTGATCAACCCTTAGTGATCGATAACTCTTTCACACATTGCCTGTAGATTGTAGGGGTCGTAGTAGGGTGTAGATGTACCTACATCATGTAACCTGTAGGTTATAGGACGTAGGTGTAGAAACTGTAGGTGTATTTATTATTTATATATTTCATTTCGTAGTCAATACAGAACAACCTCTATCGGGGTCAGCTAGTAGCTTATAGGAAATCGATATGTTTCCAATAATTTATGAAGTCCTTAAGAAACCTCATATACAGAAACTCGAATATTATCTCGGAAAATTAATTCAAAGTAATCCGATATATTTTATTCGAATGGTGAAGACTTAAGTGTTTGAGTCAATTAAATTTGTATCTTCTTTTGGTAATTACGATGTAAATCAATCAGTAAAGATGCTAGATTGCTTTTGGATAACACGTGGCTATAAATTCGCGAGTGAAGCTGAGATTTTTTACTTATATTATAGGTTATGTTATGTTAGGTTATGTTTATGTTAGGTTTACGAGTCTAAATAAGAGCGATTTGACTATACATACATAATATTTGACTATTCACTTTGCTCATTAAATTAGTTATTTATTATTGAACATATTGTGTATATATATATATATATATATATATATATATATATATATTAAAGAGCTCCGTGGCCTTGACCGTTGATTCGCACTCGAGAGAGTGCAGGTTCGATTCTCAGGTTGTGGCGTGTACCAATGAGACTTTTTCAGATCTCAAGTACATTATACGGACGCTCCAACGGTGAAGGAAAACATCGTGAGGAAACCCGCACATTGTTGGCCCCAGACGTATTGACCAGTCATTCCTCTGGACTAGGCTGACTGTGTTGTGAGAATGTATGTGCTTGGGCAACCATCCGACATTTAAAAACCAACTGTCCCAGGCGCTACAGTATTTTAAGAGTGGTTACTTCGCTCGGAGACTACTGTATAACTCATCCAATAACGGTTGAAAAGGCCTAAGTTATTAAAGTTTTTATTGTCATATTGTTTCTAGTAATTTAAGTTATTGTTATTATTATTAAATAGTTAATAAAAATAATAACTTAAATTACTAGAAAACCAAACTGCGATGTGCCTCAAGTGGAAACACACGGGCGGGGTGTTGCGCGAGCGTGGTCGAGAACATTTATTTTATTTGGAAAACTTACAACTTAGTAGTTCTAAGTTTTCCAAATAATACAAAATAAATGCTCTTGACCACGGTCGAGCAAGTCCCCGCCCGTGTGTTTCCACTTGAGGCCCATCGCAGATAGATTGAACAATTAATAAACATTTGAAATATTTACCGAAGGGCGATTTGTCTTCGTAAGTAATTGATATCTTATTGGGAGTTTAATTGATTGTATATACCAGTAGCGAGTCGTGTATACAACTCGACATCATCATCATAAATAGATGGCGCTCAGTAAAATAAAAAAAAGTATCGCTGCTCTGTATTACAATAGATATTAGCTTACGCGGATTACCATTGCGCAGATATCGCGCTTCGCCACTGGTATAATACAGACAACGCGATAGTAGACAAGCAGTCGGATCGCCTTATGCTAAGGCCCAAGGACATGCGTAATATTATAGAGACGTGCTGTGTCTGTTTAATCTATACTCTGTTCAGACCTAATTTATTCTTAACGTAAGCAAACAAAAACAGACACTAACACTTCACACCGAAATGTAACGATACGCGACATGGAGCTTCATTTTTAAGATTGCTATTCAAAATTGAAGATAATAACCTATGTGGGTAGTTCCCCACATAGGTTTCATCGAAACCAGGCCAGGCTACATAGGGGTTATTTTTTCTCTCTTTCTTTACTCTCGTAACCCAGTGGGACGGATGACCGACACGACTGGCGAGAGTTCAGGCGCTGGTCCCACTTTTTACATGCCCATCCAACGCATGGATCTTCTTTCTTATCAGACAATGAGGTGATCAGTCTTCATTGTCCTAACCAAACTTGAAAACAACATTTTTTGTTGTTCCAACGCGGGAATCGAACCCGCGACCTCCGAGTCGAGAGCCAAGCTCTAAGCCACTGGACCATGAAGGCTGTTACAAGAAGGCGAGAAGACACACGTTTCATTGTAACAGTTCGAATGTCAAGTTGCACCGCGCTGCACAGCGCATGTGCAGTGTATGACTGATGTCATATGAAACGTGTATATTTATGTGTAGTGAATAAGCTTTAATTTTCAATAGCTATCTTAAATATGCAGCGCTGTATCTTCGCAGTGTCAACTTACCCTTTTGCTACCAATTTAAATATCAAATATTTACCGTGCCATAAAAAAATACAGTGACACGATAATTTGGTCGAGTTTCATCATTTCGATTGCGTTTAGATTGGATCTGAGCAAAGTCGAAAGCTCGGGGCCACAGCGACCACAGTTTTGTAGCCACAGCGACCAGTAGCGACCGGTCGCTGTGGCTACAAGACTGTCATATATTTTTAATCGCCGCAACCGGCTACACATGTGTGTCAAGTCTAAGATGTTGAAAATATATCGATCAACAAATATATTGTCAACAGAACTATTGTGAGCGTTAAACAACGCTACGATGCCTAGCGTTACGTAGCCGCTACCGTAGATGTGCTACGCCGTAAACGCTACGGCGTAGCACATCTGCATTTTATTATTTAATAGCTGTTCCGACACACGTTGTTCTGTCTTGCCTTTTACAAATATTTCTCACCTTTTGAACCTTCCCTGAACTTA
This sequence comes from Phengaris alcon alcon, assembly GCA_037179445.1. NCBI lineage: Eukaryota > Metazoa > Arthropoda > Insecta > Lepidoptera > Lycaenidae > Phengaris > Phengaris alcon. Next base: position 1,095,552 of record JAYRCH010000046.1, on the reverse strand, counting down.
CACAATTATTTCAAGATCATACTTAGCCAAATCGGCCCAAACGTTCTCGAGTTTAACGAGACATTGGAATTGCAATCCGTTCCGATATACTCTAAAATCGGATACGAAAGATAACAAAATATTAGTTAGCGTTTTATATAAAATTTCCCAACTCCTTTAAAAGATAGGACCCCGTGTGAGTTCTTTACGCCGGTTCGTCAAGTCTATTTAGAGCTGTACCGTTGGTGGCTTTTATTTGTCGATTCTCAGAGAAAGCTCGTTAAGTTTCATTCGGTTATTTCTATAATTTCCATTGAAACCTCTTCCTTCTTCTCCTATCCTTCTTCATTATAACCCGGGCTTCTGGCACCTTCATTCCTCAAAAATCACAAGCAAACGGCAGTTATCTATGTGACCTTGATATTGAGCCGGCCCATTCTCGCCGATGGCTCTTTGTAATACACATCTCATAATAGTCAAAAGTTTCCCTCCGACTATCAGGGTCCGACCTCAACATAATAAGTTTTGCCCTCCCAACTCGAATGGATTTAACGTGTTGCCTTATACGTCCTAAATTTTACTTCAGCCTATTCAGTAGAGCGCAGATCGTTGGGTTACTGGAAGAGAATTGTTTTACCCGACTACGGCGAAGGCAAATGGAAGGGTAATGATTTTGGCTGTCTATGTGTGTATGTATGTTAGTTCTATCGTAGCTCCGATGATCTGTACTGATCCGATTTTGATTAATGAGGTACTATAAAGGTAATTTTATTGTATTCGGAAAAAATATAGCTTACAGATAACTACAATAATAATACATTTATAGCCACCATAAAGCCAATTAAAAGTTTTCACTGATAGGTAAGAGATTAAGTATACAGTTGTGACTCAAGTTTTAACCATGAGGTGTAGTTACAGAAAGTATAAAAAGAAATAATAACATATTATAAATTTGAACATAATTTAAAGTACCACATCATGCTACGAGAGTTGCGATTAAAATTAAATTAAAAAGAAATACCGGGTGTCACCAGAAAAGGTCGGGTATAATATTATATTGCTCTCGTATGCACCGAAATACTCACAAACGCACAGCCTGCTTTACCATCACAGATTGGTATTGGATGTGAATTATAATTTCCCATGATAAAATACGCATCGGATAAAAGTCTACAAATCTTAGATGCTTTTATTGAAAAAACATCTTCGACACGATAATCTGTATAGAATCGATTGAAATGCGCACTAGATGTACATACAAATGAATTACGGCGATAGAATGTCTTATATGGTGGGACATGAAATGGAACGTAATTACGAAATTATCTACTGGGCACGTTGAAATTAAATTTACTTAATAAATCAGGAGCATCGATAATATTATTAATTATTTTACTTAAATAAACTAAATCCGAAATGTCTCTACGGTAGTATAAGGGGAGAAAGTGAAATTTATTACATCTCGATTCGTAGTTAGGAAGGTTCAGGCGGCACCTATACTGAAGGAACCTTAAAAAGCGTTTCTGTATAGATTCTAATCTATTTTTATAAATGTCATAGGAGGGGTTCCAAATCTCTGACCCGTACTCTAGGATACGACGCACATACGAACAGTAAAGTATTTTAATAGCTTTAATAGATTTGAAATTAGCAGAAGACCTTATGACAAATCCTAATGCCTTTGAGGCCTTATTTACTATATAATTTATGTGCTCATCAAATAATAATTTATAATCCACTATTATTCCAAGATCCTTCATTGTATCCTTAAAGACTATCTCATTATTTTTAATCTTGTAATTAAACTATATCAAATTAGACTTACGGCTAAAGGTCACCGCATTCAATCATTAAGATTTCATCACTTCATTACATTAAGATTTAAGCGCTGAGTTCTATTTTCTCTGAATTTTCCCCGGCCTTACGGATTCCGGACAACATAGTCCCAGCCTTAGTCTTTGTATTGCAGCGCAAGTTGCGGAATTATGTGTATGGTCTCGTTAAGTACAAAAGAAGTCAATTATTTTAATTCTTATTATGGGTTTTGTATCTACGCATACTGTCCCACTCACACACACAAGAGCACGCGCTGACAATGGAACCCGGTTAAAAAGTAGTTAAGTTTTTTTTAATACACAGTGTTAATAGTAAATTTTTATTATCAAAATATTTATGTACAGACATTGTTAATTTATTCTCGTTGAAATTTAGACTTATGTAGATTTGCGTATATATTTTTAAAAAGAAAAAGGACTGTCAAATGTCAGTTGTCAAGTGTCAATATCAAACTATCAGTTGCGCGTACGTTCCAAGACATGAGACTGTGGTGAGACTACTGCCACGACTGTGCCGGATGTGCACACAGACTTTGTTTGGTAAAGGCACAGGGGCGACACTCTCTACAAATGACAGCTCGAGTACCGAATGTCAGCCATGTTGACGTAAGCTTAAGGTTGACACCGAAATAATTTTAAACGTCGCGCCAGACAAATCCATCATGAATATTCTGAAATTATCCTGTCAATATCTCAAATCATGAAACGACCAGCGGCCAGCCCCGTGAACGAAAGTCCTGGCTTGAAAAAACTCAAGTCCCGCTCGCCGCGCGCACCAGCCGCTGTACACATTGCAGGCTGTCATTCGTGTAAGTCTATTGAATGACGGTTCTTTACGTTAGTAATTCTATTACTATTATAAATGTGAAAGTTTGTGAGGATGGATGGATGAATGTTTGTTCCTCTTTCACCCAAAAACCACTGAGCTGATTTCGATGATGGTGTGGTAGTAGTTTAGGCGTTGAATTAAAACATAGGCTACTTTTTATCCCGTAAGAGTACAATATTCCCGCGGGATACTATATTAACGCGGGCGGAGCCGTGGAGAGAAGCTAGTATACCTAATATATTCTTATGAAATGGCGGACTCAATTGGCGGTTTTAATCATTTAGAATCTTCGACCTGTACTATACCTGTACGACCTGTACGACCTATTAGGCACATCTTGTGCTCTACATCGTTGGCGGGACCTGATAATGTAGGAGGACGATGTTTTATGTCGGGCGAACTTGTACACGAGCCACCGAATTACCCGCGTGGGCTCTTTCACTAGGCGGATAACCTAGCTGGATAGAAATTGTGCACTCCTGGTACTGAATAAATTAATAATATTTATAAGGTAATAATAATTGGTTAGGTACGGTCGAAGACAGATCCTGATCCTTTGATCCTTGAGATTTATTAGATTACTATTTACTTAGATCCTTATTTCTTGGCAATAAGATTCAAAATCAGATCAGATCTGACTTCGACCGTACCAAGAGCATGTCGGGACATATCTAAGAAGGTTCCGTAACTATAACGCGGTTTTCTTTAAATTACTTCAAAAGTCCGATTTCGCTTAAAATAATTTTCCTGAAGAGTTTTCAACATGCTTTATCAGCATTGAAAAGTGACGGCGGGGGGGGGGGGCGGGGGGGGGACTTATAAACTAAAACTAACTAAACTAAAACTTAAACCACTCGGGAGGCCGATAGCTCGAAAATGGTTGACTTTGTAAAAAAGTCGTGTATTAAACCTTCCTTTGAAATAAAAATACCTATTTAAATATACCGCACACAATGGGGTAGACCAAGAAAAAAAACCCGCCCAAGTGCGAGTTGGACTCAGTAATGGGGTCCGGTTTTTACTCTTTGGGTACAGAATCCAAAAATGTATACCCATTTCACATGTCTGGGAAGGCATCCCTAAAATATAATATATTATTATTTTATTTAATATTATTTTATGCTGCAAAAAATTAAGTGTATACAGACACAGACTTTGTAGTACTACGGAACCCAATAATATGTGATTTTGACATTTTTTTGCTTTATTATTATTATCATTTACCAGTGGCGTGCACAGGATTATGACACAGGGTATGCGGCGAAGTACTCGGTCACAAAAACTTTTTCGTTTATAGATTTTTAGCATAGCTACAGCCAAGTGACGGATCTCTAAGTCGAAACCATGCCAACAGAGCAAGTCTTATTTGTACTACTATTCATGTACATCATCTACGGCAACGCAGACAAAACAGCGATCGATCGTCGCGGCGGAAGAAATTCTAATAAGTAAAATAATAAGCATATTTTAAAATATTATAACTACTCAACAGTCAGTCAGCTTCAATTTTCACATATTCAAGGTTCCGGATACTTGAGATTACTATATCCCGATGTAAATTACTAAATAATATGCAAGGAAAACAATATAATTTGAAAATAAATTAATCGTGTGTACACAACCACACAGCCAGTTATACGTTTCATAACTTTTAACATGAAATTTTCGAGTTACATTATTTTTTTTCTGGTTTAATTGTTGTAACTCGGGTACACACCTACCTTTAGACAGAATTTGAATCTTTTCACTGCATGACAATTGTGAGAACTTGTTATTTTTAATTTTTAATAAACACACATTTTCAACACAAACCTCACAATCAAATAACATTTAAAAAAAAAAACAACAAACGCACTAGTAAAAGAAAATCACTACAATTATTATAGAAACTCAGTAATAAACTGTTAAATGTACACACTTTCAAATGTTAAAATGAAAAATCTTTTAAGAAAACTATAAATAAACTGGAGCGATTAAATTGTAAACAATGCTTATCACATGAAATATGCAATATGGCCCTCGCGAAACACAAAACGTTTCTTCTATTTAAACAAATAATGCATACGTCAATTTATTAGATTCGCGGCTTATAATTTTTACTCGGATTATAGGCAACGAATAATTTCCTACAAGCCAGTTCGGCGGTTTTCGGAAGCGATCGGATAGCCGAACCATGTCTGGTCAGTTTCATACATTGGAAAATGAAGTACATGCTCAGTACGTAAAGATGTCGCTATGAGTAAGCATTGTGAACCATGGAAAAGTAAATCACATTAAAAGCACAATTAAACCGCCATGTAACTTGTTTTTTTTTACGTCAGTGATTTATTTAGTTTTATTCTTCAAAATTTTCAATGATTACTGAATAAAACATGAATTTATAACAATATTTTATTCATACAACGCCCTCTTTTTTAAAAATTGAATTGATAAAGTACATCGGCACTACGGGACTCTTCAAATTAAATATCGTTTATTCACGATAGATGGCGGCCTAGTTAAAACGACGACGCAACGCGCAGGCGGCGCTATGGGCGCTTATTTAACAATTTATACGTAGATAATAATATACTTAGTTATGTTTGGTTATGTTCGTTCTCTGAAAATAGTGTCATTTATAATTTCCACGTAAAGTGCCATCTAGTAAGTTTTCTTAGTAAATAACATTATACTGACAATCATAGAACTCGTTGTAGGACCAAGCTCGCGCCACGGGCGCCCGAAGCCGAAGGCCATCTCATGCCGCATGAGTTCGCCTATTTAAACATGTCGATATTCATGGGTGTGTGCGTTTGCGAAGTATGAAAATCACACATACATGCGATGATTTGTCCTGCACAAAGCTACTGCATGAGTTGCTATTTATAAAATATTAGGCGTTTTAAAGTTATTATATTTTTTTAATTAATTTATTTACTATTAATTAAAGTCATCTAAAACGTACGAACGTTTTATTAAAATATCTGTGAATGACAAGTAAAGCACTGCATTTCTGCCTATATGGAGCGCACGCCCCTGTCATGTACGAATGTAAGTAATTAATTCTTTATTAAGTTATTATATCATAATACGACTTAATCAAAACGCTGCACATTACAACATTTCACGCGCGGCAGGATAATGCAAATTGATGCCGTTCTGGATACCGTAGGGTTGCTACTTTTTAGATTATTCAAACCGAGAAAATTATATACAGGGCCATTAGTCAAGTTGCATTCGATAATTTCGAAGGCGAAGTTTGTAATCAAATGTATGCTTGCGATGCCTTATGTCAAATCCCATACATTTTGATGCATCTTGACTAAAGGCCCAGGTTTATTAAAAACGAACAAGTTACCGGCTCGATCGCCTAGTAGTGTGTTAGTGTTGTTTGTATTAGAGATTTAAGAGGGAGTGTTCTTGTGTACTGCGCACACACTTGGTCACTATGAAATTACTCCTGTGAAACTGGCCTGGTTTCAATGAAACCGGTCACCGTCACCGAAAACGGTGTGGGGAGTTATTATTACAATGGCGACACACAATACAACTATCAATGTCATGTAATATCCTACTGCTGTCGTTGTGAAAGTTTGTAAGGCTGGATACATCCATCCATCCTCACAAACTTTCACACTTTTTTACTCTTTCATGCAAAAACTAATGAACGGATTTCGCTAAAATTTGGTGTGGTAGTATAATAGTTTATTTAAGCTCTGGATTAAAACATGGACTACTTTTATCCCGAAAAAGTATAGTATTCCCGTTGGATGCTTTATTTACGCGGGCGGAGCCGCGGGGACAAGCTAGTTGAATAGCAATCTTATACTTTAACCGAGACAATCTTGTATATATACAATTGGTTACTCGAAAATGGCTGCAATTATTACCATGTTTTGAGCTAGGTTTTATCCCTGTGAAACTGCTCATTTTTAAGCTATACAATATATGTTTTTTTTATTTCGTCGTGTAGCAAAATATCAATAATTTCGACTCTATTATGTCAGTGCTATTGGCTGCTAGGCATGTTTAATTTTTGTTTCGTTCGAAAATTCGGAATGTATTGGATACGAATCACAGTGAAATAAATATTTTCGTTATTATTTTTATTTGTTTTTTAATTTATTAGAACTCCGAGCAAAGCTCGGTTACCCGGGTACTATTAATACAATTCGAACAAATTATGTCACAGGACAACCTGCTTATAAATTGGATTCCTAATAGTACATTAGTATAGAAATTCTGAGTGCCAAAAACTCTTCAGTGCCAACCATAGTAGGTACACAATAGCAAGCAGGCTAAGCTGTTAGCCCTAGTGTATGACTATCCTCGTACGATCCAATTACGCCTAGAGTAGACGAAATCCCCAAGCACGTATCACTTTTACTCGGACATGCCATTCTCGCCTTTATTCTGTGGGCGTTAAGGTGTATAATATTGTTTGTCTTATAGTGTAAGAGCTTGTAAAGTCTTTCTGGCTTGTTTTTGGCAGTCTTCTGTGATACTGCACAATATTCTTATCTAGTATTGAACAGTACAACTATGTTCTTAATGTCTTATGGGAATCAACGTTTTTCATACATCCATTCAACTATTGCGAAGTGGAAAGATTTTACTGTTCGTTTGCATTGAATATGTTCCAAAATTACTGGACCGATTATGATGAAATTTGGCACATATTTAGAGTAGACTACGGGGAAAGAAATAGGCTGCTTTTATTTATATAAAGAAAATGTACGGTTCCCGCGGGATTTCATTATGCGTGCGCTAAGACGCAGGCAACATCTATCGTATAGCATTTGGTAAATCCTACTAGTACAAGCATCTTCGGTGCTAAACCGCTAATAAGCAAAGCTTTTCCATAAAAAAAACTCCTATGAAAGTCTAGTAGTCACTTTTGATTACGTTCTTCCAGACGCTGATTGGTCCGAACTGCAAAAATCAGTTATGTTAAGACGATTTGTTTATTAATCAATAAAAATAAAATGAAAGTGTAATTTAATTACGAGAGTTGGTATTTTTACATGAACAATGTAATATTTCATAGATAATCAAAATCACTAAAAAGTAAACAAAAATCTCCTTCGCGAGCTCCTCGACTATATCGACCTATGCTGCATCTTGCACTCACTAACATGAATATAGTAGCTTTCATGTTATTGTTCAAAATCATACTTCTAGTTTTTCAATTAGGTACCAATATTAAAGGTTTGTTTGGTTTTATTTTGACGACCTCTGTGGCTCAGTGGTTAGCGCGTTGGCGCTAAAACCGGAGGTCGCGAGTTCGATTCCGCCTGGGAATTGCGATCCTTACAATACCCAACCCCCTTGGGCCACCGGTAACCTCACTCACTCGGCGAAACACAACGCAATCGTTATTTCACAGCCGGTTTTCTGTGAGGCCGTGGTGTTTACCCGGTCGAGCCGGCCCATTCATGCCGAAGCGAGGCTCTCCCACAGCAAATCTTTCCTCTTTATAATATTGGTATACACAAAATAATTAATTAGTATTAAAATATAAATATCATAGACTAGTCAGCTCCCATCGCGTCTTCCCGATATGCAGGTAAAAAAAATCTGAAAAATGCATATTTTTGAATGTACTTTTCTCAAAATTGGCAAATATGCTCATAGTTCATACTCAATTTGCTACATCTTATGAAGCGCTTCAAGCGCTAGCCGCACCGTAAACATTGCTTTATTGTGCAGTTAACAATTGTTATTATGAAAATGGAAAAAGTAAAACAGCACTCCGACTATTATTTCTCTGAAGAAATGAGAAAAATATTAAAAGATGAGAAAATGCTTTTTATCTTCTAATGAGGCAGCTATAATAGTTTTAGCTTTGACCTATGAAATGTATGTCATGGTTAGGTGTTTCAAATGAAGCTAGTGATCGTCCAGTGATCGAAATTCGACCAAAATTCATTTAAGTTGGAACTTTAATACGGTTATTTTGCAAAATGATGTACCCCTTTAGATCGCAATAAACAAATATATTTTATATGTCGTCCAAATGTGAACAGGGATTGGCAAAATTCAGTCAAACCAACATCTAATCGTTATTACACAAACGCGTGGTAGTGTTAGTTATTAATCTGAGACAGTGTGTGTTATTTTCTCCTCCATATCAACATTAACTGGGCCAATTTTATACTCCTCTTTTCACTGTTTTGCTTCACGTAGTCAATACGTGAAATATAGATCCGCCCTGTATATTGTACGGAAACGGAGCAGACCGATCGCTTATTGAAAAGTACCTTGCCATATCTAGACTCAGTAGCTCTGTATTAATTAACTGAGTTTTACATAAAAACAATAATTACTACTTTAACTAATTTTATTATACATTAAGAGCTGCATTCAGTCTAATGAACCTAATATATTCTAGTGCATTCAAAGTAATTACTTTAAAAGTACTTCGAATATCCGAGCTAAAATACTACTCGTACCCATACACGAGCATCATATGGATACGATAGATATTTTAACGAAATATATCTGCCGTAGTCGGATCGTATAATCCGCCACCGGATGAAAAATCCCCCGGAACGTATTCGGCGCCATGCGTCAACCCGGCTAGCCGTAATGATAAACAGCGAGTCATAAACTGCCGCTTTGACAGTTTCTAGTTCCCATTTTCAACGCTCGTGGCGCTAGCTTCCATAGTTACAAATATTTTATAAGTATCTAATATTATTATATATCAAAAACTATGTTAGTAATCTAGATTATTAAGGAATTTTGTGAGAAAAAGTATGTTGGCTTTTTCTTATTCAAAATGTTTTTCATTAATTATACATAGTTTTATTTTGTGCTACGCCGGCTTCATACTTTTGGGAGCTACGATGCCACGGACAGACACTCACACAAACACGTCAAACAGGAATTGACGAAAACAGGGGAGGGGTGTTATAAGTAACACCCCCCCTGTTTTCGTCGGGGGTTAAAAAGGTACGTGATAAAAAATTACAGTATTTTATGAGACGTTGTTCTGTTTAATTAAGGTTTAAGCGCAGGTTTTTTACTGACTTTAATACCTAAGCGTCTCTCCAGACTATTTTAAACAAAGATTTCTTTCAGAAATCAGAAAAAATTGAAAAAGAGAGAAAACTCAAGTCAACTCAACTCAAAACTCAATGACGTACGTTTGAAAGAACAAATTTTCATACAAGAAAAAGTTACGCCATCTTGGTCTTCACCATACTTCAAATGTCAGCCATCTTGATTTCACCATACCTCAAATGTCAAAACGGCCCCCGAAAACTTCAAAAGTGGTGCCATTTAACCAAAAAGTGGGGACAGTTTGTTGCGTGCGTCTTCCCTCAGGCTATCTACATCCATGTATGAGAAATTACGCTGAAGAAGTGTTTTACGTTTAGGTTTAGGTATGCGAACATTAAAGGCAACAAATATAAGGTCATGGTAAGAGAACATTTCTGCTGAACTCTGGCCGTGTTTGGTTACAGAATTTGGCGATGATAAGATGATGAGATCCAGCAAGGAAGGACAGCAACCAGGAGAACAGTGTGTTGGGTTAAGTGGCAGTAAACTCATGTTATAGGAGTCCAAAATAGACTTAAGAGTTTTTGATCTAGCATCATCTTTGACCATACAAGTAATGAAGTCGCCCATTATGATTAAATTTGTGTAATTAGGCTTGTATGTTTCAAGTAAGTGCTCAAAGGTTGAAAAGTAATTATGGTGCAATGAAGGACAGTAGAACACACCCAGAAGTATTTTACAACCAAAAGCTACTTCAATCTCAATGAGCAAGTACTCCAGTGCGTCGGATGGCGGAGGCTGTGCTGACGAACTGACAACAGTGAAAGGAATTTCAGAACGCAAATAGATCGCAACACCGCCACGGCCCCTTCCAATGCGATCATTGCGAACTAATTTATAACCTGGTAGACTGTAACAAGTTGATGGTAGGCAGGGTTTCAGCCACGTCTCCGACACTAAGATGGCGTCAACATTAACTTGATCGAAGGAAGTTAGCATATCAGGATAATGAGCCGGAATGCTCTGCGCATTGATATGGACGGCCTTAAAACATTTTTTAACTGAAGAAAAGTTATTTAAAATGGTATCCCTTAGTGGGGTAAATAACTATAAAGTAAATAAAGTAACTTAAAAAACTCATCACTATATACAGACGAAACAGAAAAAAAGTCACCAGATGAAGCGTCAGAACTGATAGTCATGATAATGATTTAAAATAATTATAAGTAACAATACAAAAATAGTGTATATTTAAAATTATAAATGTATTCACGTAATTTAATATAATAATAAATAAATAACATATATACTATAAAATATTATAGTATATACCCTTTAACTATGCTACTAAAACACCTCATACCTACAGTGTCATATGTTATGTTAAAATGTATTTAAACATGCACTAATTAAGCACTATTACACAAAAAAATACTTAAAAAACTCATCAAAACTAAACAACATAAATAAAATAAAAAAAACATAATTAACTAAGTTTGTAAAATACTGCAACGGAAAACGGAATACACTCCACAGACATCCGTCATACCTTGACATGTCAACAATGGCAGGTGACAACTGTCAAAGCCATACGGAAATCAGAGGGAAATAAAAAATGGTTTTAAGTTACAACAAAGCGGTACGCAAAATAATTGATTATGTGGGTGAAATTACCTACCTTTACACTCAATATAGGGTATAAATCAAGTTAATATACACAAATAATAAAGTAAGACATCAAAGGACAGCATGTAAATACCCAACAGAGAAAGATTGGCTGTAACTATAACTACATAAAAGCAAAAGATCAGATAATTAATGCATGACTAAGGAAGCGCAGGTAACAACAAATCAGCATAGATAAAACAAGAAAGAAGTTATTAAATATTTGTTACTTTTTTGCTGACTTCTTTGCCTTCGTTCCAGCTGTGTTTTTACTTTGGTCACGGGAATGGGTCGCTCAGTAGTCACAGATGGCATATCTGAAGAATAGCTACCTGGAATGGCATCCAGATCGGCCATGCTGTGGACACGGACTTTGGAGCCATCAGAAGCAATTACAAGCACCGAACCATTGTGTGTCCAACATTTTGAGACTCCAAAACGCTGTCTGGCTGCCAGGAACACATCATGCCTCTTCTTAATAAGAAACTCAGATAAAGTGTTGCCAGAGTTTTTCAACTTAGTCTTAGCCGCCCATATCTTGTTTCGGACAGTGACATCGTGGAATTTTATTAAGATTAGTCTCGGCTTAGATTAATTTATTCTACCCAGGCGATGACAGAATTTTACCGACGCAATATCAGCTTCAGGAACTCGCAACTGTGTTGAAAATAACGATGTGACAAGTATTTGTTATGTGATAAGTATTCAGTATGCATAACTGAAAATGTTCGTTATTTAAATTACATGACAAATTTCACTAAGTATGGACAGTGGATACTCTCGCACTGCCGTAAAACGCGCCGGATTTGAAGATCACGCGCCCGCCGCGCAGTATGGGGCGCGCGTCTGAGTCGGCGTTAAGTATTTAATAGGATAATCTGGTAAAAAATTCAAGGTCACATGTTATGTGATAGCGCGGCAAGCGCTATCGCCAAGTATTTAGCGGCCGTAACTATATTTTCGGCCTTCTTTGGCTTTTTTGTGCCCCCATATTTTCGTTTGTAATGAAGCTTGCTCTCGGAATTTTTGTCGCGGAAAAGTCGTTGGCGGCACAAGCTAATATTTTAAATTTCATAAAATTGTGTGTAATTTAGAAGATATTAAGCAGCAAAAACGCAATTTTGAAATATATGGATATTATATTATGGAGGTATTTATAGAGGTAGGGAGGTAGAGAGAAGAAGCATAATTCAAAGCATACTTCTAGCAGACTTAGAAATTTCAAATTTGCTGTCAAGCTTTGTCCAACAAGGTGATTAGCAACACATAAAGGAAAAATATAGAAAAAATTGAAAATTCTGAAAAAGTGTGATGATTTTAAAATTTTTAATTTTACGTACTTATATTTTTTACGTTCATACATTTGTTCCTGTAAGAACAAAATGTATGAACACAAGTTCACTGATAACTTTGTAATCATTATTTATATAACAAATCTCATAAATTGAGAAGTGGTAGGTTATTTTAGGTTCGAGTAGATGCTTCGGGACGAATCGGCCGACTCGATCGGATAAATAAGACGGATAGTGATTGATTCGAGAACCCACTTGTAGCTCCTCTAGTGTTGCGGGTGTCCACGGCCAGTAATCATTTATGTAATAGATATAGAAACAAGCAAGTGGACCGCCTGATGATAAGCAATTAATCCCGCATTAATATTTTTGTGGGATCTCATTTCTTTTTGTAGGTTACCCGAAGACCAAGGAATTTAGGGTTTTAAAGACCGTGATAGCTCTTATAATGCTACGGTGTTGCGGATACCTTAAATAAAAAAAAGCGAAGTATTTCCTTCGCAAATAGTTAAGAGATGTCGTAGACCAAGCGGCACGAGCGGTCGAATAGCTCGCGCGCGACTGCAAGCCGAAGTCTACCTATTCGCATTTTAAGCACTCTTGAGTTACGATACATTTCGAGCGATCGTACCAAATCCACAGTTTTATATTTTTGCCGCATAGCCATAACTGACGGTTATCAGAGTTAACGTTCCCATGAAGTGTGTTAGTCTCCTTACGGCCGGATGCTTAAAGAGTAACTAATTAAATGAAATATCATGAATAATTGGACTTTGTCTCTACGAGATGTCACTACTTTTTGCGAAGGAAATACTTGGCTATTTTTCATTTTTTTTTTTTTTTATGGGATACATATTTTTGAAACGATAATCGAATACTGATTACGCTTTTTGAATATCTATTTTTGTTTTGAAAACGGGTGTTTTCAAACATAATAAACCTGGTAATAATAATATCATTAAATATTCTGTATTTGTGAAATAATACCAATTCCGTCTGTGTTTGTATGCAAATATTTTACATTGATGTTACAACAATATAATCATTTACCTGGCCTAAACAAACAGAGAATTATCAAATGGTTTTCAACCCAACAAGGTTCGATTCGGAATTGCATTAATTATAAAGTTCTTCCTTTTGCTTATTTTGATTATTATTATTGATTTGATTTGATTGATTCAAGATACTGTTAGTATGTTTTGCGTGGATCGGAACACAAATAATAATTAAAGAATCTTCGGGTAGTTTGAACAACTTCAACAAATAGGACAATTGACACCTCAGTCCTCCCGTGACCACGGCTGCTGGAAAGAACCCGAAACGTCGGGAAAAAGAAAAGTGCACCGCGACACAATCCGTAAATGTTTACTACATTGATTATTATTAACTGAAAATGACGTAAGTCGTAAAATTGTTTTTTTATCAATTGCACAATATTTTGGAAAATCAATGTTTTTATAATTAACTTCATGTTTTCCGCGACATCGTACGCGAAAAATAAAATCTCGCGAGAACCGTACATTTTCCCACGATAGTCTATGCCCTTCAACTCTATACCAATCTGTGCCGAATTTTATCAAAATCGGACCAATATTTTGGAGTCTATTCAACGCAAACAAACAAACAATATTATTTGAATAAAAAAATAAGTTTATTGTTTCTTTTATGTTTATTTTAACCTTACCTTACATATAAGTAGGCCTAACATTACCTATTAATTAGGGCATATTCTAAAAGCATGCGATAAATTATCGAATGCTAAACGAATTCATAATGCGCAACCATAAGTCATTGATCCTACCACGTTAGCGCTAACAGTAGCACGTATAAGCTAAGCTATAACCACGTATAAGCTAATAATTCGAATATTAATGTATCAGCACAACGGAGCTATGTTGCACACGATATATTTACTGCGTTTCATGCGCTGCTCAATAATTCAGGGAATCCCGTATTTTCAGACCGAATGTTGGGGTGTATTATGGAACCATTCGATATAAGTTTTGAAGCAATTTATTTCTCATTAACAACGCTACAATGAATGATGTCCTAACGCCCCCCGTGGGGGGGGGGGGGGTCGAATCCCAGCGAGGGAACAAAAAGCTTTCTGTGTTCCTGGGTCATAAATGTGTTAAATATGTGTTAAATATGGGTGTAATTTAATAAAAATCTTAAATATATACCCCTTACTAATAAAACTATTTACTATTTTCTATCGTGTGACATTTCCAACCTATCAGACAAAGACAGCAACGTTGTTTAAGTTATCCGTTGTGTGAATACTTTTATTAGTAAGTAAGGGGGATTATGTATAGTACAAAGTACTAAACATACTTTCAGTTGTCTGGTCCCCGTAACACAAGTTCTTCGGGTACTTAGCGCGAGGCCAGACTGACGTGATGTGAAGTGTTCATATAGATAATATATTATTTAATATTATTAAAGAATGCTGTGTAGATGTAATAAGTATAGTCATGTAATCTTTCATCATAATAATTACGAGCATACATAATGTGTCTTTCTTTTGTCTAGAAAATCGTAGGTATGGTTAGGCATCAATGCCTGTTAACGATACTCGAAGCAATATCATACATTTACAAAAAATACTATACTTTATTACTGTTATCGTTACAATCTTATGTATTAATTATTTGTCTGCAAACTCTTTTTCGAATATAATGCTCGCACGTACCGTACGATTATTCATTAAGTTCGCACACTGTCAGAATAGACCACAGAAAGAGCATTTAAATTTTGATATGCATTCATTCAGGGCATTATTCTGAAACGAAATGAGAAGGAACCAATGTTAATAATGTTTTATATCATATTGTATCGAGAAATTTCATTAATTATTGTACTTCGATGCTTGCGAATAGACAGTTGTTCAAATATAAATGGGAAGAGTATTAAAAACTAGCTGTGTTTGTCGTTCTGTCTTAACAGAAATAAATAATCAGTGACTATAAATACACATACAACCTACACCAACATCTATACCTACAACTACCTCCACCTACATATTATACACCTGCATACACTTGCAACTATACCTACAAGTACACACGTACATCTACACCATAATCTACACCTATCAACCTACCGGAGCCGGCCAATTGTTTGAAATAAACCATACAGATAAACTAAACGTACCTATTACGAGTATATATCTGACAGTCAAATGACAAAATAAACACAGTGAACAGTTAGTAGGGGATAATTTAACTGTCGGTTTTAGTATTTCACTCACATTTTTTTCAATATGTCTCTACGTTTCAACCTTCCCTAAACATTCACAATTATTTCAAGACCAAAATTAGCTTCGTATGTTGTATAAGTTTTAGCAGTCCCTGCTAATATCGTAAAATTATTTCAGATGTCTTTACCGACAGACCGTTGGATCTCAAGCCTGATATTGATTAAAGGACTAACATTTTAGGATATCATATGAACTGACCTTGACTACGGAGCCTTGAGACTGCTAGATGTACCAATGATTCCTTATATTTATTTCAACACAATATTATTCGCAAGATAATAATAACTAAGAGCAAACACACACTATACACACAGTACCTATATACACACACAATTTATTTACCCACTACTATACTATGAACTATAGGGAATAGGGATGTTTTATAAATTAAATTTTAAAATTGTTGTTTAAATATACATGAATCTAAAAGAAATAGGTATTTAGATTGACGCGATTAAAAATCATAAGCAAATAAAAAATATTGCGCATCTCTTTCTCTCGAAACTTCTCTTGAATCTTCGTTCTTTTTTAAGATATACGGAAATAGGTTCTAGATTGTTTATTAACATGTTGTCTAACATCGAATACACGAAAAAAAATTCTTAGGCAACATGCCTAATGCACTGAGCAACGTGCGGACCTTCTCGCGCGCGGTTTGTATTCTGAACGTGCGTCATGCGTAGACGGCGGTTAGCGACTGAATGCGGTGCGCGGGCGAGCGGTGCGGCTTGTGTGAGGATTGGAGGGTAGATCAGAATAATTTTGAACCGCTTTGAAGTTACGTACAATTATACGTAACTTGGTTTACGTAAAATTTATAAACATTCGGTACCTACTGAAAGCTTATAACATTGCTTGAAAAAATAATTAAATGACTTATTAGTACGGATTAAAATTATTATTCTTATGGGTCTGTTTCACAATCGAATAAGTGTCGGATAGTTTATTCACAAGTTTTGTCGCTACTTCTTCAGAGTCTTCATCAAAAGATTATGAAACAGGCACTCAGTATTAACATACGGTTACCCTATCCTTAGATACTATACTCCTTACTCATAAAAATATTCATACAGCGTATAAGCTAGAAAATGTTTTGACCTTGTCTGTCAAGCGACTTTTCCGTTGTATCAGACAAGGACAAAATATTGTATATAGCTTATACAATAATAAATGAATTGTATAAATATTTTTACTAAGGTATTTTAAATATTTGTTCAGAGCAAACGATGTACCAAAACTTGTAAATAATAATAAAGAAAATTAAATTAAATGAAAATTTTGATGAAAGCAATATTCATTCAGCGTTATCATTTTTCTGTAATTTCTGGCACATCACGGGCATGCTGACCCGTTTTGACCATAGAAATGAGGGTTAATATAATTAACTGCAGCGGGCTTCACTATTTCAAGTGTCAACCCTAAGTTGGGTGTTATGACTATCGATAAAATGTATAGTTTTGTTAAGTCTAACAATTTATAAAGGATTTTATTATTTGCTTACGGTTTTAAATTACCGATAAACTAGTTCCTACAAAGATTTTCAACATTTCAAAATCATAAATATATTTAACAATAGATAGTAATTTACTTACCTAACCAAGAGCATGTCAGGACATGTCTATGGAGGGTTCCGTAACTATCAACGTGCAATAGGTTTTCTTTGAATTACTTCAAAAGTTAGTGTCCGATTCCGCTTAAGATAATTTCAAGTTTCTATCTCCTATAGTTTAGAAATGCCAGGAAACTTATAAACTACTTTGGTGGCCGATTACTCGAAAATAGTCGACTTTGTAAAAAAGTATGGTTGGTTGGATGTTTGTTACTCTTTCACGCAAAAACTTCTGAACGGATTTTGATGAAATTTGGTATGGTAGTAGTTTAAGCTTTGTATTAAAACATAGGCTACCTTTTTTATCTCGAAAAACTACAGTGTTCCCGTGAGATAATGTATTTACTCGGGCGGAGCCGCGGGCAAAGGCTAGTTTCTTATAATGCGTATATTGTGAAAATATAAGGGTTCCTTGAGTATTATGGAAACCTAAAAGTGCAGAAGGTTCAACAACTTAAATTGAACACGATAGCTTATAGCTCATAATCAAGTTTAACAATATAACTAAAATTTCAAATAATCCTACTAATATTATCAATGTGAAAGTTTGCGAGAATGTACGGATGGTTGGATGTTTGTTACTCTTTCACGCAAAAACTTCTGAACGGATTTTGATTAAATTTAGTATGGTAGTAGTTTAAACTTTGGATTAAAGCATAGGCTACTTTTTATCTCGAAAAGTACAGTGTTCCCGTGAGATACTGTATTTACTCGGGCGGAGCCGCGAGCAAAAGTTTCTTGTAATGCGTATATTATAAGAGCTTTGTTTTTTAAGCTATTAACAACATTAAGTTTGTGATCTAGAAATGTTGAATAGAACATCTTTTATTGATAAAAAATATCGACATCTGTTTTCAACTACAGACCTACACCACTACCCTAGCACAGTTTAAACTGAACACGACGGGGTATGAATACTCATTCGTGCAACTTTTCGCGACACATTTACATTGACTTCGTTTTAACTTGTAATTATTAAAATATACAAAGATGTTACATCTATATTGTTTATTACTACTGAATACTGTTTTACGATTTAAATAGAAGCATGTAAGTATTATTATTTAATTAAGAGGAATAATTTAGTTGTATATTTAATTAAATTGTATTTCTTTGAACATAAAAATAAAAATTTTATCCTATTTCAGATGAAAAGTTTTTATATTTTTCAAAAGAACTTTTTTATTTCATTATTAATAAGTTTATGGGTGAAAAGTGAAAACCAAGCTGCCCTTTTTGCTCCTCTTCTGTCTTATTGCATATAACTTTACTGCATTTAAAGTAATGTCCCCCAATACGAAAAGTAATATAATAATAATAATATTAATATCTATGGACGTACATCATGTAAATCTGGCCCCGTGCTAAGTATCCGAAGAAAACTTAAAGAACGAGAAGTATATTTAAAATTTGTATACTATACATATATTTAATTTTTTTTTATATATATTATACACATATTTAATACACATCCATGACCCAGGAGCACAGAACACTTTTCTGTTCAGTTGGCGGGATTCGAACCCGTGACCTCCGGCTTGACGCGCTGAGCCAAAGAGGTCTACAAAAGTATTGGTGATTTCAAAATATAAAACTCCCTGTAGTGATTCCAAGAACAATAAATAGCCTTGGAAAACACTATCGGAGTTACAGTTTGTAAAATAGGTCGATGTATCAAGTAAATCTGCTGTAAATTACATCGACGCGACGCGACGCGACAAATATGCCGACGCGTATCGACACCGACAGAGGCGCAGCACTGATTTATATCCTGCGATATGCCATTTTGGATGGTGTTGCTAGCGTAAAAGTTCGCTAAATATGGGGAGTTTTAGCGAATTTTATAAATGAAAAAATAGGAGCTTTGCTCGCAGTTCTGATATATTTAGAAAAATAATCACAAAAATATTTATCTGACCGTGATTCGAACCCAGCGCATTCTGATTGGCAGTTTGGTATGCGTATGCAAAAGTTATACATACGCATACCAAACTGGCAATGGGACTGACATAATAGAGTGGAAATTATATTATTGGCTAAGGCTGGTTCTCCTTCATTGGTAAGCCCTGTATGGTAAAGATTTGGATGAGCGTCTTCAAAAGGTAAGTGGTTTCTTCAAAAGACAGAAAAAAAAACTTTGTTTGTAAAATATCTTGAAAATAACGGATTTTTTGTATACAGCTCCATGATATTAATATTTAGGAAGTGATAAAATAATTCGTTTAACGACCAACACAATATTTTGATGTAACGATTTTCCATTTTCAGTCTCCTGGCAACTCTGCAAGCCCATTTCATTCGATTTACAATACGTATGTTTTTCAGATTTAATTGTATGTCCGTTAATGTGTCGCGCACTTTATTTTCACAGGCTTTTCAAAATGGCGTCCGTATTGGTGATATTTTGATACAAAGTGTTAATACTCACTTTAACACAGTGGGGCTTCTACTAGGCGCCTCCAGTAAAACATATGCAGCAGATCGTTAGCGTGGGAGAGCAATGCGTTAGCATTCAGCATTGGCCAGATAAACACTGCTGGTTATATAGAAAACCGGTGTAAAATTATAACGCTTGCGTGGTGTTCCGTCAGCTAATCTTTTATCCATAGACTCGTTTATTATTTAAGACGAGGCGTGTCGAGGTAAAAAGTGTTTACACTTAAACTTGTTGTTGGGGTAGTCTATATTGTGCAGTTTATAATAAAATTTTGACATTTGCTAGGCTTGGACTATATATAACAATAGAACTCTGCTATAATACAATGGAGCTGAAAATCGAACGCTCGAGTGTCGAGTTGTCAAATTTGACTTTGACATTTGACTCGACGCTCGTGTGTTCGGTTTTCAACTCTATTGTATTAACCCAGTCGAGTTCTATTTTCATTGCTCTCAATTTTCTCCGGCGTACCGGAATCCGGATCATATATCCCCAGCCTTATCAGTCCGTATAATATAATTCACAAAATCGTCTGAAATCAAGATGGCGTAACTTTTTCTTGTACGAAGATTTTTTCAATCAAATGTACGTCATATCCCATCCTTAAGAGCCACCGAGACGATCAAACTTTGATTGTTCACAAAGCTCGTTTGAACGGTTTCTCCAACATTTACGGGTTTGAATCTAGTTTGATGGAATTACATTTTTTTTTGTTTGACAGTGAAACTGAACAGTGCCGTTTGACAAACCGATCAAACTGACGTCAAACGGTTGAATCAAACACGTAAGGTTTGAGTCAAACCGTTTGATCGTCTAGGGGGCCCTTTAGTTGTGAAATCTTTATTTTTACTCATTTCTCTCCGTAGGGCTGCTGGAAGAAATTTCTTTTCATAACTAAGCAGTAGACACTTTTGTGTCGTATTTCTTTGTAAATTGTTGTTATACATTTTCGTGAGCAATATAATGTTATATAAATAATTGCTCCTGCCCGAGGTTGGAAGAACTGGAAGGCACTTGTAACTCCTCTGGTGGCTGGTGCCAAGACTGTCCATGAGTGGCGGTAATTACTTAACATCAGGCGATCCGACTGATTATTTACCGATCTATACTAGGTATAAATGGATCAATACAGTATAGAGTCGTTTATTTTTTATAAAATGTAATTAAAATAAAATTGTAAAGCAAACCTGTGCGCACATTTGTGTACCGTTTAATAAAATTAATATTTGTTCATTGCCTCTCACGTTGTTTGGACAGCGCGGACGGTGTTATGCGATGGGTGGCTTAGATTTTACTCATTTTTGAAGGGAAACTTCTATATAGACGAGGGGTATTAAGATTTTTCTGTCACGAAAAAGCAGCGGCCAAAGTAGAGCCGAAAATTGGCTTTTATTTCGTCGTGTAAGTCGTGAGATATGAGTAATTTCGAATACTAATGTCAGATACGCGTAACGCAGTTACGTAGGCGCTTCGATTTTGCGTTGTTGATTTGGTCTCGGGTTCAAATCTCGTTTCTCTTTTATAATTTTTATTTTCACATCTATTGGCAGTCCCTATAACGGCCCATTTACTTTTTTTTTTAAACTTAACCCCTTACTAATAAAAATATTAACACAATGGATAAGCAATACAATGTCCTTCCTAAATCCTTATCTGATACGTTGGATAAGTCGCTTGACAGACAAGCATAAAACATTGTATAGCTTATCCATTGTGAAAATATTTTTAGTAGTTAGAATGTAAATGTTTCAGGCGACATTGTGCGCGCACGGATTTAATATTATGACGAATGCTTAATCATTCTGAAAATAAAGTTGTTTCATTTGGTTCTGCAGGTAAAACTCCTTCTTTATCTTGCTTATTGCTGATCCTTAGGTCTTATACCCTGTAGGGTATAAGGACCTAAGACTGTACCTGCCTTAGATCCTACAGTGAGGCCAAATATAGAAAAAAATATCAACTTCGAATAAATATCTTTGACTTTAAAATTTCTTTGCCTGTTTGCCTATGATCATAATGAAATAAAATAACATTTTGGAGTTTACTCCTTAAGAAACGATTTTCATATTATACAAGCCTGGGGTATGAAAATCTACGGGAGTAAAATCGAGTTCACGATGTCACACGGTCACACGGTGACGATGTTAGCCGAAGATGCGTCGGTTGCTTTGCATTGTGCACCAAATTTTACTTTTTAGAGCAAACTCCAGTCGTGCGTCGAAGCTGACATACACAATTTGTATCTATTTATGATCCACTCACATAGTATGATCGCACTACTATATTTACCGCCAAAAATCCAAATATAAAACTTAAACATTTTTTTTTTAATTTCCAGTACATTGTATTAGGATATGTTATGTCCTGTTATGATTTTTGTTGTTGTTGTTGTGGTTGTTTAAATAAAAAACCTTTTTGCTGCATGGTTTCAACTTGAATGCCTCTCGCATTTGTCGTCCAATGCGCTGCACGTAATCAATTTTGTTTGTATTTAGAGGCGCGTCCCACTTCACTATATTTTCTACTGCTGCTATAAAATATCGCTTTACGACCTACCTGATATTTATCGGGGAGTCCCCGTTTTTTATAGTTTACGTTTCAAAAAGGAACATGGGAATTGGGAAATCAAAAAGCGAATGTAGCTTTTCAGTGAGAATTTCACGCTTGTTTAAGCATTAAACCTTTTGCATTTTTCTATGGATTATCCTGGGAATTAACAGTTGGCGAATCAACTGCTAATTCCCATTAGGCGAACCTAATGCCATCAGCTGATGGTAAGGTTACTGTCACCATTGAAGCGTGCAACAATATAATAATATTAATAGCTCCCACACCGATTTCGGCGACAGTAGCTAGTTTCGTTGACACCAGTCCAGCTTCGCAGGAGTTATTTTATAGTGCCCAATATCTGTCTGTGTATGCGCAGTACACAAGAGCACTCTCTCTTCCTTTACTCTGGTAACCATGTAGGATGGATGACCGACCGATTATATGCCCATTGCCCATCCGACGCATGGATCATCTTTCTTGGCGGACAATCAGATGATCAGCTTGCATTGTCCTTACCAGACTTGAAAATGCGATCGAACCCAAGACCTCTAAGCCACTAGACCACGGATACGTCAATAAAGGCTAGAGGAGTTACAAATGTGTTGACAGTCTTCAAATACTGACTCCTTCAAGCATTTGAGAAATATATCGCAAGTATTATGTCACGCTGGATTTTTCTGGGTGATATATTTTATCCGGTAGATGTGACCAATTCGTGACGAAGTATCGCTTTTCTGAAATTAAAATTTTTAATTATTAAAACTAGTAGTGCCATTTTTTAAATAAATGGGATAATTTATTTCCCACTATGCATTGGGGTCATTATTACCCCATTCAACAAAGTTCATTATCCAGCCGTAAATCCCGCGAACTACAGAACTTCTGTCGTAAATCGACCCTCGAACATAAATCCACAGAACGAATTGCACTTTTTGTTTTGCGAATTTTCATCTTTACGTACTGCGAATTCTAATAGTACGTCACTCATCAGCCGCAATGTGCTAGCATGGTGGAGTCCCAATAGTGGGAATGATACAAGATTTAAACGATCTAATCTTGTATATAATATAAGGTTCGGTAAAATCAACTACGGATATTTTGGGCATATGATCTACTGCTTGTGTATAGACGTTTAGGCAGAAAAATAATTGTTGTACTCAAAAAAATCTTTCTATA
Organism: Phengaris alcon alcon; assembly: GCA_037179445.1. Lineage (NCBI taxonomy): Eukaryota > Metazoa > Arthropoda > Insecta > Lepidoptera > Lycaenidae > Phengaris > Phengaris alcon. The sequence goes on along the minus strand of JAYRCH010000046.1, from coordinate 1,071,937 downwards.
AATGGGCGAGTTTGCGTTGAGCGGAGATTCACCCATTATGAGATGATTTTTTTCACTTTGAGAGGAAACTGCGCATTTTTAATGTAGTTACAAATGTTTTTTCTTTCGTCGTGCAACAATATATCAATAATTTAGACTGTAATATGTCAGTCCGATTGGCAGTTTGGTAATGCGTACCTATGTGTTATTTTTGTTTTGTTCAGAAATTTGGAATGTGGTGGGTTCGAACCCCGGTAAAATATTTATGTGATTTTTTTTTTATCTATTACAGTTCCAAGCAAAGCTCGGTTACCAAGGAACTTATTATTAATACAAGAGATCGCGTAGATCGTGAGGTAATCGCTTACCAAGAGCGGTAATCCGCCACCTAGAGCGCACTGCGCATGGACATCCGCAACGCCATAGGAGTGATAAGTGTGTGTCTGTAGGTAAAACCCATTTGCAAGCATAATGCATAATGCAAGCATTATTTTTTGCCTATTTTCTGTTAGGCCGCGGTATCTTATCGACGAAGCCGGCAAAACAAACCTCAGTGAAGTAAATAGAGGCACAGAGAGAATATTTAACTCTTAATTCTATCTAAAGTTTGCGATGCTGGAAACTACAATAGTTTTTCTTTTTCTCAGTTTCATATTTTATTTGTTCGAGTTTCTGTTTCAATCTGAAGATAAATTATTTATTATAAAGTTTTATTTTGCATTAGTTATTCTGCTATAGTACAACATAACGTTATATAGACAACTCATGTCCTTTCCCCGAGTCTAATCTATCTCTGTGCCAAATTTCATTAAAATCGGTTGAGTGACTTAGACGTAGTTAGGTAAGAGACAATAGATGTTATATTTGTAAGAAATATATATATAGAGGAAGTATAGAAATATTATGGAAGTATAAGATCAAAATATGTATTTTATATTAGTAATAGGTATATTACATACATATTTCTCAAATAATTTCATATCGAAATAGTTGACCGTAGAATGTATTGGATATTATAAAATGCCTGTCCATTTTATGCTGCATGTATTGTGAAATTCCTGATTGAAGATTGAGGTTTATTTTTGTACATTTCACTGAGTTTTACCTTATATAACTTCTCATATTATTTACTAGCTTCAGCCCGCGTCTTCGCCCGCGTAATTACTGTGTCCCATGGGAACACTGTACTTTTTCTTAAAAATAGTAACATATTATCTTTTTTATTACTAATGTTATTAAGAGGAAAAGTTTGTTTGTTTCTTTCCATTGAATAGGCACCGAAACTGCTGGACCGATTTTGATCATATTCGGCATACACATAGAGTAGACACATACAGCGAAAAACATCGGCTACTTTTTATCGTGGCAAAATGTACGGTTCCTGCGGCATTTCTTTTTGAGCGCTCGCACTTACGGGGAACATCTAGTGTGTTAATACAAGGGCTGCACTAAAAGTATCGGGAATGGAATATTTCCACTGTTCCTGTCATATTAAAATCTTTTTAATTTAAAACTCCTTGGTTTTAAAAATCGAATACCATTTATTTATTTAAAAAAAGATTCTCGGTCTTGTCACAAGGTCTTGTCAAACTTGTTTAGTCGTTGAGAAAATGGAATTGACTCGAGAAAATTCTAGAGCGATGATTTATTATGACTTTCGAAGTGGTTTAACACAAAAACAGTGTGTTGACCGGATGATTTCTGCATTTGGTGATGAAGCCCCATCCAAAACCACAATTTATCGCTGGTTTGCTGAATTTTAACGTGGACGTGTCAAGCTCAGTGATGATCCCCGTCAAGGTAGTCCAAAAACTGCAGTCACCCAAGAAAACGTTGATGCTGTGCGTAAGCTGATTGAGGAAGATCGACATGTGACATACCGCGAATTTCAGCCAACTTTAGACATTGGCATGAGTCAAATACAAATAATCTTGCATGAACAATTAGGTGTAAAAAATTTGTTTTCCCGATGGATACCGCATTTGCTCTGTGCAGAGCAAAAAGCAGCTCGCGTTACTTGGTGCGTCAGAACTTTCGAAAGATTCCACGCAGGATCCTCAAATGCTGTATACAACATCGTATCAGGTGACGAATCCTGGATATACGCGTACGAACCCGAAACAAAAAACCAGTCACGAGTTTGGGTGTTCGAAAATGAGTTAAAGCCAACAAAAATTGTTCGTTCACGGAGTGTTGCAAAAAAAATGGTGGCCACGTTTGTCTCCAAAACCGGCGATGTTGCGACAATTCCTCTTGAGGGACAATGAACGGTTAATGCAGAATGGTATGCTAACATTTGTTTGCCACAGGTCGTTTCTGAACTCCGTAAAGAGAACTGCAACCGCCGCATCATCCTCCATCACGACAATGCGAGTTCTCACACCGCGCACAGAACAAAAGAGTTTTTAGAGCAAGAAATCATAGAATTATTAGACCATCCGCCGTACAGCCCCGACCTAAGCCCTAATGATTTCTATACTTTCCCTAAAATAAAGAATAAATTGCGTGGTCAGAGATTTTCATCACCTGAATAAGCTGTGAACGCCTACAAAACGGCCATTTTGGAGACCCCAACTTCCGAATGGAATGGTTGCTTCAATGATCGGTTCCATCGTATGGAAAAATGTATCAAATTTCGCGGAGAATACTTCGAAGAGCAATAAATACATTTTTAAATAGTAATGTTGTGTCACTTTCTTGATTCCCGAAATTTTCAGTGCCGCCCTCGTAAAGAGCCTAGTACTATACTCTGTTCCGATCAAATTTTATTTTTTTACAGTAAATAGACGATAGTACACTATAACGCTCCCAATTTAAATGTCACTTATTAACTGTGCAACAAAGAAATACAATCACACATTAATTTTGCTGTTGCGGTGTGGGACTCCCGCGACACCGCTGTACGTGTCCAGGATGCATTGGTCTACGACGGTCGAGCAGGTCGTGGACTACATCAGGAGCAGAACCAACTTCGTTTTGAGGGTCGAGCGTTTGGAATCTCGTCATTCCGTTCCAACCAATAATCTACCGACCTTCGAGAAGGAGGAGTTCTGGCCGATTGGAGTCGTCTACAGAAGATTTAGAGGACGACTCCCGAACACTTCGCGCCCTACGTCGCAGACAATACGTGTTTAGTGTTAGTTTATTATATAGTATAGTGATATGTATGTAAGTCTGTAAGGTATATTTTATAATAAGGTGCCAATGCAGCCTAGCAAGGCAATAATTGGTATTTAATTAAATTTTTTAATTAATTTGGTCGAATTAGTTTTTTTATATATATATATATATTTATTTCAGAAAACAGAAGGTCCATTCTGCTAATTAATAATAAATCAATAATAATACAGTGCCGATATGTTAAAACTGCAAAATGAACTCGTAGACGACAAACCAACGTCTAAACTATTTGATTTTACTAAACAATTTTAAGTGTGTTTGTGTACTGTGAGTGTGTGTGTATATATTATAGTATAGAATTGTTAAATGTGTATCCGTTGTCCGATTGCCATAATACAAGTCTTAACTTAGCATGCGATTATTGATGTTATCTTATACCTACTTTAAACGAGACAATCTTGTATATATATAAACGGTTTCTCGAAAACGGCTAAAAGTATTACCATGAATTTTAGTATACAGGGAGTTTTGGTATGCTTATGTATATTTTAGCTTTGTTTGAAAATTCGGAATGTGGTGGGTTCTAATTACGGTCAGATAAATATTTTTGTGATTATTTTAATGTATATTACATGTTTTTTTTCTATTGTTCCCAGGTTGTGGCGTGCACCAATGAGACTTTTTCAGATCTCAACATTATACGGACGCTCTAACGGTGAAGGAAAACATCGTGAGCGTGGCCCCAGACGTATTGACCTGTCATTCCTCTGGACTAGGCTGACTGTGTTGTGAGAATGCCGTATGTGCTTGGGCAACCATACGACATTTAAAAAGCGACTGTCCCAGGCACTACAGTATTTCAAGAGTGGTTACTTCGCTCGGAGAATAATGTATAAATCATCCAATAACAGATAAAAAGGCCTAAGTTTTTATTCCATTGTTTATGATGTGTGTTTAATTAAGAATTTCAATTTGAAAACCGTTTTGATTGGTCCAAACTCCAAAAATCAGTTTAAGATATTAAGACGATTCATTTATAATTCAATAAAGGTAAAATGAAAGTTTAAGTTAATTACGAGAATTGGGCTTAAGTTTTAAAGGATTATGAAGAAGCTACCTTATTAACTAAGAATGTAGATCACGACCACGATGTCAATCGGCAATCGTCGTGCTTCATACATCGTCTGTCATTTCCAAGGAAAAACGAAGATGGCCGAGACCCATTAGAAGCCCATGCTCCTATTGGGTCTCGGTAAGACCATCTTGATGTATGTACGCAAAAGGCCTCCAAATTATTCAGGAAATACGCAAGTGCATAGTTTTTTTATTGGCTTTTCGAAGAGTACCCAATAAGCCAGGAAATATTGTCTTTGCAATGGCATATCTACTATCAACCGTTCACGAAATACAGTCGTCACAAAAGTGAGATCGTTGGCGAGCATTAAAAACGCTCTATACAAAAAATTATGCACGAGTGACGTCATATAGAAAATATATAAAGATAAATACAAATACAAAATGATTTCATCATCTTAAATACTACGCTTATGTACATTATTGTTTTAATAAAAAATGACACAAATTACATATGGATTTGAACAGTAATTTTCGTTTTTCAATCGTAGCAAAAAATTCGTCGTTTTTCAGTTTCTTTAGTTCTGTATTTTTTGCATTTTTCAGTCCATATTTATTATGTTGCCTTTCGAAAAATATAATATTTTTCCTAATTTACATTAAATGCATGTTCCCTATTGTATTAATATCTTCCAAGATATACTATGACAACAACTACCTTAGACATGCTCAAAGGCTGTGCAAACGATCGGTGTCAAAACATAGACGTGTGTTGTCCAACACAATACACTGATTAATAACAAACACTGCCTTATTCTGGAACATTGATTGAAAATAAAGAGTATTAGGGGTTATTCCTCGGCACGAAAGTCGGCACTCGGCTCTATCAGAGAGCTATCACGGCGTAATAGACAGCTGGTGTGAAATAACCCTTGTGTTTGTTAATTTTAAAGGCAGACAGAGTGCTTGTATCTCAGTTAGTCAGTCAGTAGGTTAATTCTGCTAGCTAAATCCTGCAATAATACAGCTACGATCCAGTCTTGATATGTTAAAACTGCGAAATGGAATTCTCATTATCGTCAAACCAAGTTCAAACCCGTTTTTATTGGTTCAAACTCGAAAAATCAGTTTATTATAACAATACGATTCATTTATAATTGAAAAAAATAAAAATGAAAGTGTAGGCTAATTACGAGAATTGGGGTTAAGGTGTTGCGGGTATCCATGGTTCTGGGAGGCAGGAATCACTTACCGTAAAAAAGCATAAAATAGAAGAGTTCAGAGTGCAGAACTACGCAACGGAATTCAATGCAGTTTTCACCATTACAAGCGAGGAAAACAGCGGGGAAAAGTAAGTATAGTGATGTTGCCTAGTGCGGAACATCACAACTTTCAAAATTAAATTTAATATTGTTGAATGATATTATATAAAATGTAACAGAAATAGTTATTTAGTTTGTCATGATTTAAAATTACAAGGAAATAAAAAAATATTTCCCATCTCTGTCTTGCAAAACGACTTGTTACGTTACAAACTGTTATCGCCATATTACTATATTTTTATGAAAAGCTTGTGACATAGGCCCGATATGCCTATCGTTCTCTTTACTATTGCAAGGTTAAATTGTTGGTAAATTCGTTATTTTTTGTTCATTTTCATGATGTCAAACATTGAATAGACGAAAAGAAAATTTTGACAACATACCCACTTAGCCGACATCGCAACGATATCGCCTTCACTATCAATAGCATCTCCTGGAATAAGAACATTATTGAAATTAGTTATCTTTGATCATCTTCAGTATAGTTAGTGATAGGTTTCATCTAAATCTATATTGTATACATTGAATAGTCTTTAATCTTGATCAATTATAATTACCTATAATTGGGGAGACGACTACATGTAAAATATTTAGTTTAATTTATACTCAGAAATATTGAGGTATTATAACTTGATAAACGTAAAAAATATAATATTTTATGTGTAGTTTAGATATACAAAAAAGTTTCAACATTTTTTGGTAAATTAGTAAAAAACTTACATTGTTAGTTTACTTACATTATATCTAAAAACATTCAATATAGTAAACGTGGATGTATGAACTTCCGGTTTAAGATCATTTATTCCTCAAAAAAGAATACAATTATTCACTTACATTGAGGGAGAATACATTATTATAACTTATTTGACAGCGGTGCTGCGACACACAACAGTAGTTTTTTAGTATTTAAACAATTAAATATACACAATAAAATACATAATAAATATCACTTTTCAATACTAATTATTTTTAATTGGCAATAGATGTACATTTTATTTTGAGGGTAGATTGAAAAAAAATTGCGTATAATTGGTTGAGTTTTACCGGGGAGTTCAATGGGTGACGTTGTGGAATTCGTATTTTTTCATAAATTTGTGTAGTTTCGGTTCTTAATGTGTAATATTGGTAGAATATTAACCATTAAATATTCTTTAACGTGCACGAGTGTGGGCAAGTGGTACAACTTCTAAAAACGTGCTATTTTGTGTTTCCCGCCAAAACTCCCTAGGAACTTTCAGTAAACCACTACACTACCACTTAACTGAATCGACTATATAGTCGACATGACTCATTGACTGTACTGACTATATATTTGGACTTTGATTAGAATTTAAACTTGACGATATAGGAATACGGTGTTGGAAATTTGAAACGAAAGTTCTATTTCCCGCCTTTTTAACTTGACACTGGCAAATGGTTATAAGCCGATGCCATAATATATAAATAAAGAAAAAAAATATAAAAAACATTGGTTCATACTCGTTGTGCCTATCGGTAAGACATAGATCGAGCGTACCTGGAAGCGACATTAAACTTAAAGTATACACAATGACAATAATGTTGTATTTGTGTAATGTGCTCATTATGTACTGTATTCAGTACCTATATTATACTTTACGATGATGAATTATTCTAACAAGTTGATATTTATTATTTATTAGTGTATGATATGTATGGTAGGTATTTTCTTAATCTTTATTTGTTTTCTTAAAATTTAAATTTAAACGCACAAATTTCAAAGATATTTACAAATATGTTCCTGCAGCCTTATATTTCATACACTTTTACCTAATCGTGACGTCACACGTAACGTACGACTTCTTTAAGGAGCGTTTTCACGAGACTTGCGAAATTTTGTAAAAAAATCGCTGTACCTATGATGATATTGACTTAATATAATTAATGATAAAACTGTTAGAACGGACTTTTTAAAAGACTTTTAAAAAAAGAAAATCTATTGAACTGGAAAAGATTCACAACACAAATTTATTTTACTGGATTACACCATACATTAGGAGATTAGATATGCGTCCGTGGTGGCCCGTGTCTAGCTCTGAACTGACTCGCAGCTCAAACCTACTAACTAAGATGACAGAGTGGTGATGATGTATCAGCACTCCGTCAGCAATTCTAGGAACAGCATAGGGATGTAACAGCCCCCTGCGTAGAATAAAACTTACCGGTGAAGGGTAAGTTATTATAGAACTCTTCTAAGTTGGGGTAAATGAGAGACTCTACAACTGATTTATTACCAGAAGGTTAAGTTTGTGTACTTGAATTTAAATCTTGAGTTCTAGTCAAGAGTGGACGCTTATTTAATCTCTTCCATAGTTTAAAAATAGCAAAAATTAAAATTATTACAATAATACAATACGTTAGAATAGGAAAATGGGAATTATATTCTAAGAGTGGGTCAGGCTTATTTATGATTTTATTAACATCGGTAATTATTTGCTTATTAGCTATATCAGAAAGTTTTTCTAAGTTTATATCTAATAGTTTTAAAGGAGTTGATTTTGATTTTAATTTATTTAATTTTTCAGAGTTGCAACACGGATCATCAATAGGATTCAAGTCAGGTGCAATTGATTTAATAGTTAAATTACAACAGAATTTATATGAAAATATTTTGTTTTTATAATAAGCTTTGCAGTTTGCCTGTAGGTTTAATATTCAAGTACCAATTAATCTATGTTGAGACACTTCTGAAGGACATTCTATATCGATTTTCATGGGTTGAGTTTCAACAAATAACCATTTACTATTTGTAAGCTCTTGCCAAATATCTATTTACAAACATAATAGACTTTTTACAAACATAATAGAATTGATTAAACTTTCAATTTTGAACGACAATGTAAATATACTAGATGAGAGTTCTTCGTAAAGTTCATTAAATATCGTTTCTAATTCGATATTTAACATATTTTTACTTATACAGCCAATGGCGCTATTCAAACGGATTTCATTTTCTTTAATTAACTTTAATGTTTTATTATAATTTCCTAAAGCTAAACTAGTAATTAAAATATTATCTTTTAATAAAGATGCAAGCTTTTTATTTGAGTGCAGGGTTTGAATGACGTTATTGTATCGGATTGCGTCATTTTTATTCATAGTTCCAATTATCTGTTTAAATACAGTACAAACTCCACCAAACCATGCTGATCTTTTACTTCTATCAGAAGTTAAATGAGAAATGGCGTTATAGTCTCTCAGAATACCATCATAGCAAACTATCAATGGTTTTAAATGGTTATTACAATTAGTGAAATTAAAGTTATAAATCAAATTACAGAAAGCTTCAGTGGAATCTAAATAGTTTTTAATAATTTCAATATGAGGTTTTATGTAGCTATTATCTACAGGGACTAACACATGTATATTGAAGAAATAAAACCATGAAGACGTAAGTGTTCTATAACTGGTTTCATAAGCTTAGTAAACACTAGTGGTTCTTTATTTAAGCCAAAAGGTAAGCAATTAAATTCGTAACATGTTTTTTGAAATTCAAATCTCAAAAAAAAAACAATTTATAAAGACAATGAATAAGAATTAAAAAATAGGCATCCTTAAAATCGACAGATGCTAAAAAACATTTAGGATTTATACATTTTATAGCAGTTCGTAAATCCTTCATTTTAAAATTATTTATGAAGTGATGTTTTGGCTTAAGTACCAAAAAAATAAAGATAAAAGTCACCTCTTGACCTAATACATGGTGAAATAGCTCCCTTATTTACTAATTCATGAATTTCAATTTAAATTTTTCTAAATTTTCGGATTTATTAAAATTGTTTGTTGGGTAATCTATTTGAAAAAGGAGTACCTGTAAAAGGTATTACATAACCCTCATAATAGGTTCTTTTGTAAGCTTGTGCCAAACCGTAGAAAAACATTTTAATCTCCCAGATATGTTTATCTGTGACACTAAGACTACCTGGTTTTGTAAGGGGCATTGCTCCGACTGACACTCCTGGAGGAGTGCCTGTGTATGGTTTCCTGATGTAGATGCGACGTTGTCTGGCCCACAGCTCGATCTTCAGTTGATGCTGGTATCCGGTTCTTTACCTTAGGTTTGGACGGCGGGCGCTTCCAGTTTAAATTGCTTGAAGAAGGCTGAGGATCAATTTTGCAGAATTGTATCTAGGTTGAAATGCTTTTAAGGCTAGGCTCGATTTTTGTATAGCTTTACTAGTTTTCAAGTTTTCATCCAAATCTTCACCAAATAAATAATTACCACGTTTCGCATCCTTTAATGTATCCTTAAGCTTGTCATTTAATGTAGATAAATTTTCTCCTCAATTTTGTGTCCGCACTGAATATCACAAGATCTTAGAGGCGTCACTAACATATTTTATAATAGTTTGGTTTGTGTCACACGTATTAGAAGCTAACATCTGTATAGCGATAGTCAATGCTGACATCGCAACACCTACCTGTTATTGTCGTTCTGCAAATTGCAAATCTTTCTTATATAAGGCATTTGAAATCGCGGTCTTTATTTCCGCATTTAAAATAGGTGCCTTAAATAACAAACAATTCTCAGGTATTGGATAATTCTCTTAGTTAATCTTCCTCTTTTAGTCCTTGATGCAATATGTGCTGAAATCTAGCAGCTATATCTTTATGAATTTACTTTCCTATGGAGATTATTCTTTTAGAAAATCTCCTTACAAAGCCTTAGGCCAAAGGATACTTTCGTCAATGCCTACTTCGTGTTCCGTTATATTATTATCATTTTCAGTAGAAACTGGAACTGACAATACATCCGGAACGTGGGAATAATGTGTAAAAAATGATTTCTAAAACCGTTTACAGGACTGAGAAAATTACAGTATTATTTAAATTACATGAAGGAAATGGTCCCAAAATATACCATTCGCATCAATGATCTGTGAAGGTAACAGTCCCTATAATATATTAATAATAACGTACTGTTCGCATCACTTATTACTGAGACAATGAGATCCTCATAAAATAAATTTTAAATCTTCTTGAAAATAGGAAAAGAACCTGCAATGAAAATAAAAAGACTTACCAGGACTTGTGTCGGAATCACCGGATCTACGTCTTTTTAATATTTTGTTCTCCAAGTTATGTATTTTTTTAAGTAAATATGCATCCGAATCACGATTTCTTCTCCTCTTTTCTATGTTCAAAGCTTTAATTTCGCTCACTGCACAATCTTCCCTATTTTACGTGTTGCGGCCGCTGCACGAAAACAGATAATGAAGTCCGTGTGTCACACTGTGCCACTGAGCCGACCATCCCTACTCTCCCTACTCCGACGTGATGTGGGGATGAAATAAAACTAGTTTCCTACAACTTGTTTTTTAACTTGTTTTTTGGTTGCAGATTTGAAATATGATTTAAACTCTTCATGTTAAGGCCGTAAAATGGAGACAGCTACTACAAGTTAAATGTTAATCGCGAGAATTGAGCAGCGAAGCATAATATACGAATAAACATCTTCTGAAAAAGTTACTCATATTTTTTAAGTACTATTCTTTTATGCCATAAAAAAATCAGTTTTTCAGTCATTGTATCTGCGATGTTATTTTGCAAGTATTAAAACGAATTGTATGTTTCGTTCGTTTGCAGCCGGGTCCCAAAAGCTTCTTATATTAAGAGGCTCTTAATTCACATGCTATACTTGTTATTCTACCACTGACAGTCTCCGATTTAAGAGGTTCTTAAATTTAAATAGCATTTAATATGTGTATTTACCTAAAAATATTAAAAGACGGTTTTCTTTGAGACAGTGATATCACTCCAGGCGAGTCGATAGAATTTTGTAGGAAGTTCTCCCATGTTCAAAATAATTCACTTACTTGGGTTAGACCACCGTGATGCGTTGCAGCTGGTGGTCAGGGTACCAGATGAGGCTAAAAGCCTGCTGGCATGGTACAGAGGGGTGGGGAGTGATGATGACCTCCAGAAGGAGGCGTGTTTTTTTCGGCGATAGTGGAAAGCACAGCAAAGGGAGATCTCCGACCGAGCGGGTCGTATGCTTGGTGGTGGCCCACATCCACTTGAGCTTGCTAATTTTATGAGCAATATCGGTGACTTTAGTTCTCTGGTGAATGACACGCGTTAATATTCCGTTTCAACTTAAGTGGTCAACCTCTTTCATATTTCATCCAAAACAAAGACATAGGAAAATGTATGTGTGAATTAGTAGGCTTTGTGGAAGCGGAAGTGCTGACGCCGCTACAGCCTTCCGCTTCCGGCCTGTTGTTACATTGTCTGTGTGTTTGTTTATGACAATATTCTAATTTTGAAGTTGAAACCAGCAAATTTGAACGTGAGTTCTATAAAATAGTGTTGGATATAGTTTTGGCTGTTACCGACTTAAAAATTAAGAAGATTGAGTGGAGAAATAGTTAAAATTTTATCCGAATTGAAAAAGAGACTTATTTAGAAAATAAGTTTTATTTCATACTTTTTTGTGTATTTTTACTTTGGTAGTTGGTTTTAATTTTTTGTTTAATTCTAGACGAAATATTCTTACGAATACATCAAGCGTACGTGTTTTAATTCGCGGTATCAAGAATTAACGTGTTTTTACTTGTCACCTCTAGGTATTTACCGATATATCATTTTTTTACTATCTAGTAGTAAAATAAAATATGTTGACCACCCAACAAATAAAAACGTCATATAAGTCCAGGCTTGTACGACTTCCAGTTTTATTGCAGTTTTACAATAGTAATGAGGTGATTAGTAGGCGCTATAGACGTCTTTAATTTAACTTTTTAGTCGTGCGACTAATGTCATACTAAACAGGTCATAGCAACGTCGGCAAGACTAAACTACACGACATTATATTATAGTTTTATAGCTAACTAGCTAACTTTTGTACGACAACGCAATAGTTATACTAACGTCGCAGTCTAAAGGCCTCCACAGACGAGAGGCCGATCGTTTCAGTTAGAACTGACGTCAGTTCGGCCTGGACGGACTCGAGCACATACACGGAGAAAATCGCATCCGACCGAACTGACGTCAGCTCGGCCCTTAGATTAATAACGCCTAGATAGTCTTCAAACAGACGCATCGTACAAAGTTAAGCAAGCAACAGATAGATGTAGGCGTAAGCATTACATACAGACACGCACACAAACAATACTTTAAGGTTGTGTAGTGTGTACTCTTAAAATTGGGATTATTGTATTTGCTTTTCTTGTATTCCTTTCTTGATTATTGTATTTTCTTTTCGTGAGATGTAAAAATATAACTTATATTTCTTTTTAAACCATCTAAACACAATTTGTGAACTTTATTTATATTAAACTGATATTAAGGAATATATTAAGGATTATTTTAATACTGGCAATACTTTAAATTGATAGTTAAAAAAATCATAAAATGTTAAAAAACTTTGTCTTACTTGCAACTATTAGTTAGTTAGCCATGAAAATTTTGAAATACTTAAATTTATTTTTACTAGAAACACTTTCACAAATCACAATAGGGCAGCAAGATGGAGACATAAAATGTTTTTAAATATTTGACTTAATAGTCAAATTGTTCGGACATAACATTTCATACTTACATATGAAATGTTATATGATGCATTGTGACACCCAATAACGACACAAGCCGTCATAATGTTTTTAATAGTCGGAGATGTGTGCACTAGCGCTTGACCTTGATAACTGACGGGTCGTTCGAACAAGAAATGTGTAAGCTAGGAACTTACACATACGACTTTGAGCTGAGGGAAGTAGGCATATAGGTTAATGTGAGGGCTGGAGAAATCTGGGACTGACCTTATTGTTGAGCTGGTGGTTCTGTATCTGGGCGGAGGTTTCTTCTCACTACACTACACAGCTGTTGAGCGGATTATCGATAGATTTATCGCGGTTCGCCGGCGAATTTGGTATTATATTAACGAGCACAAATAAATATGCGCACACGCGTTCGCGTTCACTAGGTTTCGGGATGAGCTGAAAATGCATCCGGCGCGGGAGGGGTTCTAAATGCAAGTGTTCGTCACTCTCTGACAGCGCCCCCGAGTCGATCGGCCATACATCACGTAGTGATGTCCTTTGTGTTTATTCTAAACGTCGCGCTAGGGTTGGCGCGAACATCCTGGGGGGCCCGCACAGGCGGCGAGCTGAGCCCCATCCTGAGCAGAATCCAGTGGGAGCCGGGCAATCTTGCCGACAGGCCTCCGCAGCTGGCCTTGAGTCGTGTCCAAGTCCACAACTCTGATGACTCCATCCTTCCCAGGTAGCAGACGTGAGATTCTTCCCATCTTCCATTGTAGAGGAGGCAAATTGTCCTCCTTGAGCAGAACCAGTTCTCCAATTTTGGGTGGAGAGGAAGAGGAAAGCCATTTGGAGCGGATTTGAAGGGTATGGAGGTAGGACTTGGTCCAAAGGTTCCAAAAGCGCTGAGAGAGTGATTGAATGAGCTGAAAGCGTTTGAGCGGAGATATTACTCTTTCATCTAGAGTCAGCTCGGGGAGAGCTGTGAGCGGACGGCCAATGAGAAAGTGGCCAGCAGTAAGGGGCTGATAGTCCGTGGGATCGGACGAAAGTGGACTGATGGGCCGAGAGTTTAACACAGCTTCGATTCTAGTGAGCAGAGTTAAGAATTCCTCGAAAGTGAGGTGTTGCTCACCGATAACACGGTATAGAAGTTGCTTTGTGGATTTAACATTAATCTCATGGATACCTCCCATCCATGGGGCTTTAGGCGGATTGAGTAACCAAGTTATATTTTGAGTTGAGAGTTTATGAGAAATGGCGTCGTTATTGTCATTGAGAAATTGTTGTACCTCTAGTAGATGATTCCTAGCTCCTACATAATTTGTGCCACAATCCGAACGTATCAATACCGGAAGTCCGCGACGTGAGCAGAACCTTTGTAATGTTGCAATAAACGCTTCGGCAGTGAGCGATGAGACTGGTTCTAAGTGAACCGCCTTTGTAGTGAGGCAAACAAATATGCAAAAATATCCCTTAATTAACTTAGCATTACGTAATTGACTTGATTTGAGCAGAAACGGTCCGGCGAAATCTGTTGATACGTGACTAAATACGGGCTGAGGTATGACTCTATCAGCTGGCAGGTCAGCCATGATAGGTACTTCGGGCTGAGCGCAGCAACGGAAACATCTTATGCATTTAAACGTTCTGTGCCTTATAATGCGGCGGGCAGATAATATCCAAAATTGCTGACGTAAAATAGCATGTAGCGTGTCCGTGCCAGGGTGGCAGTGTATGCAATGATAGTGATCTATTATGAGGTCTACGAGCAGACTAGAACTAGGCAAAATGAATGGGTGTTGAGCATCGTATGTGAGTTCCGAACGAGTGAGTCTACCTCCTACTCTGAGGAGACCGTCCTGCGTAAAAGGCGACAGACGTTGTAGTCGTACTGTGCAGATTCTATCGGTTTGCAGGCGGTGAATATCTTCTGCGAATGCATTCTGCTGTACAGAGCGGATCCAGAAGAGTAATGCTTCTCTACGTTCACTTACAGTTAGAGGGCCTAGTTGTCGCGAGTTTGAATTTAGTTTACAGTTACGAATGAATCGCCTCATGTAGGCAGTGACACCAGTTAGTTTTTCTAAAGAGCTGAAGCGAGTGAGCAGATCACTATCGACACCAGGTATCGAGAAATTGCATGGTACGTATTTTGGTTTGAGCCCTGGCAAGTCTTGTCGAGTATGAGCTGAAGGCATCTTGGGCCAGGTATCCTCTGGCAATTTGAGCCAAGGAGGAGACCACCATAAATCATGAGCGGAGAGAGCTTGAGCTGATAATCCTCTGC
This sequence comes from Phengaris alcon alcon, assembly GCA_037179445.1. Classification (NCBI taxonomy): domain Eukaryota; kingdom Metazoa; phylum Arthropoda; class Insecta; order Lepidoptera; family Lycaenidae; genus Phengaris; species Phengaris alcon. The sequence goes on along the minus strand of JAYRCH010000046.1, from coordinate 1,056,656 downwards.
TTGCACAGTCAGCAGGATTTAATTGGGAAGGTACATGACGCCACTTAAGTGTGAGTGAATTTGAGTTAATTTTTGTTACTCTATTTGATTCAAATGTTTGTAAACGATGGGGCGGAGTTTTTATCCATGCAAGCACTATGGTACTATCTGACCAACAAACGTGATGTGTAATTGTGAGATGAGCAGACAATTGTTGGGAGACACGCAACATGAGCTGAGATAATAGAGTTGCAGCAGACAACTCTAATTTGGGGATTGTGAGTTTATTTTTAATCGGTGCGACTTTAGATTTAGCAATTATGAGGTGAACGTTAACAAATCCGTTGTGAGCTGATTCTTGTAAATATATCACTGCAGCAAAACCGCTTTCCGAAGCATCTGCGAAGCCGTGAAGTGAGTATGTTGATTTGAATTTGTGTGGAGCGATATGTCTGGGAAAATGTATATCTGAGATGTGTGGAAGATCATGATAGATGCGCTGCCAATCCTCTGTAATATTATTTGGAGTGGGATCGTCCCAGTCCAATTTAGTTAACCATAACCTTTGAAGAAGTATTTTTGCGCGGAATATGACGGGTGTAACCCAACCGTTTGGGTCATAGAGAGAAGCTACTGTGCTAAGAATTGAACGTTTTGTAATGTGGGTAACTGGTGGTAATGAGATGTGATATGTAAATTCATCAGACCGGGGAATCCATCTAATACCCAAAACCTTAATTGATGGAGACTCTGCGCTGATGTCAAAGTCTTTAGGCATTTCGCATTGATCGTCTGGAAATCTTTGCAAGAGCTGAGGTGTGTTTGATGTCCATTTACTAAGTTTAAATCCACCGAGTGATAACAAATCAATGAGCTGAGTTTGGAGTGCTGATGCTTCTTCTATGGTGTCATGGCCGCAAAGTACATCATCCACGAAAACAAATTTACGCAAAATTTCGGCAGCCTGAGGATAGCGATGACCTTCATCTTCAGCTAATTGTAATAATGTGCGGATAGCATGATATGGACTTGAGCGCAATCCGTATGTAACAGTGTTGAGTGCATATGTGAGCAGAGGTCGATCTGGAGACGATCGCCAGAGTATGAGCTGATAGTGTCTTTGGTCTGGTCTTAAGAGAATATTTCTAAACATCATTTTTATGTCAGTGCTGAATACTATACGATGTGCGCGGAATGATATAATAATATCTACAATGTCTCGTTGAAGTGCTGGACCTGTGTGCAGGCAATCGTTTAAACTGACTCCATTGGATGACTTGCAACTGCCATCAAATACTGTGCGGAGTTTGTCAGTACCTGATTTGAACACGCCATGATGAGGAATATAATAATGAGGTTTATGAGTAAATGTAGACGGATGACACGGTGTCATGTGTCCTAAGTTTATGTATTCGTTCATGAATTCTATATATTTTTGTCGCAGTGTGTGATCGGATTGCAACCGTTTTTCTAGATTGAGAAATCTACGTAGAGCAATAGCATGAGTACTACCTAATACGGGTGCATCTGATAAGAAGGGAAGAGTCACCATGTAACGGCCTGAATCGTCACGAATGGTGGTTGAGCTGAATATGTGTTCACATTGCTCGTGTAGCGGGTTTGAATGAGCAGAACGAGGCTGGGGTTCTTCCGACTCCCAGAATCTTTCCAGGCTTTTGCAAATATCATGAGTAGAATGAGCAGAATGTGTAGAGTGAGCCGACTGAGTATAATGAGTATGAGTAACATGAGCAGAGCCAACTTGAGCTACAGGTGAATCGCATGAGTGCTCAACGAGTCCTATGAGTGCAAAATCAAAAATCGTGCCGAAGGCTATGGGCTTCCCCGGGCCCAAAGCAATCTTAGTACCATCCAAAACGTGACCCAAAACGTCTGAGCCTAAAATGAGATCAATGGGCGCAGGAGTATGATAAGCTTGATCCGCCAATGGAATGAGCTGATGAGCTGAGTCTTGTACAACATCTGGTATTTTTTGCAAAGGTAAATAACCTGTAACGTCTTTGAGAATATGAGCGGTAGTAGTAATAGATGGCGTGTCACGGTGTGTGGGCCTAAATGTTATTGTGACCCAACCTTTAGAATTTTGTATGTGCTGATCACCTACACCTGTAATTTTTAATGAACATTGTTTTGGTTGCAAATTAAGATTTCTAGTCATGCGCTGAGTTATGAGCGTTATCATGCTACCACAGTCCAATAAAGCCCGAGCTTTGTGATATTCTCCGCATTTATCAGATAAATTTAAAACGACTGTGGGAAGTAACACTGGAGTTTTTAATGGGTTTTCTATGTGCTGAGTTGAATTTACTTGGGCTGATTTTACAGAATATTGGGCTGAACTAGATTTAGATATTTTATGAGCTGAATGTGATGCAGGTGTACTATGAGCTGAATGACATTTTAAATTATTGGGTTGATCTTCTAATTCTATGTGCTCCGTGATTGTAGGTAGTCATTGTTTTTTGTTTTGAGATTGATGAGTTGTAGACGGTGCATGATCAGACGATTGGTTGGGGTCTGATGATGATGATTGATGTGCACGCGTATGTTGTGTGTAGGCCGTGTAGGTATGTGGCTTGTCTTGAGCACGCCGGCGGGGCTGTGCACGTAAATGAGGAGGAAGCAAATGCGCTGACGACACCTGAGAATTTGGAGTTCCGTGACGATGAAGCGAGGTGTGGTGATTTGCACTTCCACACTCTTTGCATGAGTTTGTCGAACGACATTCATTCTCAAAATGCGGACCTAGACATTTACGACATCTGTCGTTGGCTTATATGAAATCCCAACGACCTTGAGTGGGCTGATGATTATATTTCGGACACGCGATAAGTTTGTGTTCTGTATTCCTACAATAGGGGCAGTAGAATCGCTTGCGTTTATCTGTATTCCGGGCTGAGCACTCGCGCCGCTCCGTTCGGGGGGAGGGGGGCCAGTAGCGTTGAGGGTAATGAGGAACTGGGCTGACGTGATAGCCACTCAAAGTGTGAGCCGATGGCGAGCGCTGAGTATTACGAGGATACGCGGGACCAATTGGTCCAAAGCGTGGACTGCGCGGAGAGTTTGCGGGGGGTGTGTGTTGACGAGAGGGCCCAGTCTGTGGTGAGTAGGTAACACCGCGCGTTGCACCAGAATATTCGGTTTCGATACAGCGCGCGTGCTCCTCTAAAAAAGAAATCAAATCACCTAAGGTGGGCAGAGTGTCCGAGATGCCGTATCTTCTTTCGAACAGGGTGCGGAGCTCGCCTCGTAATTTTCTAACTACAATAGACACAAATACGTAATTACTATCCATAGGTAAACGCAGTTTATTTAATGCGCTTTGTGCGGAAATGAGCGGAGTTAAAAACGTCGCGCGTATGCTTGATCGAATATGAATATTAGGTAGGCCGAGTATTATATCAACAAACCCATCTATCAGAACACGGCGGTTTTCATACCTACGTGTGAGTATATCGAGCGCGACGCTGTAATTATCATTTGTGATTTTTAAATGCGCAATCATGCTGAGCGCCTCCCCCGATAGGCAAGACAAAAGATAGTGCAGCTTAACTGCATCTGTAAGTGACGTCATGTCGTCTGTAAGACTCCTAAAAATCGTAATAAACGATGGCCAGTCCTCAACGCGTGAGCTGAATTTTGGCAGTTCAATTTTGGGCAGAACGGCAGAAGTGAGCTGACTTGACTCTGAAGTGGAACTTATATTTTCCGCTGCAGTTAAAATATCATAATATTCGGATAGCGCGTTCTCGTAACCGGCTGTATAAAACTTTTCAATTTCTTCTGTAACACTGCCGTCGTCTAAAATTTCGCAGTATAAATTTTCTAATTTTTGTTTCAAATTTTGTAGGTCTTTAAAACGCGCATTAAACTCCGTTTTGTTAGACTTTGAGTCACCTGTGTGTAATGCCAATGCGATCTCTCTGAGCCGACTAATAGATTTTATAGTTTGCCTAAATATGGCCGCTTGCGATTTTGTAGGCATGTTTAAAAATATATGCGTGTAACTAAGTTAAATATTTAAAAGTAATGAGCGGAAAATACGCGCGCAATTAATTAAAACGCAGAAAATAGATTTTAATAATGTGCCGACAATGTATACAATTTTATCATAAAATGTGTACGAGTTAATTAACAAATGAGCTGACCGATCGCCTGATGCTAATATAGTATTAGTGTATGTTTGATGAGCGGAGATTAATGCGTTAGAAGTCGTCTGTAATATTATATTAATGTCCTGAAGTTTGAATATAAACAAATCTTAGCGGGCGCGTTAGAAACAAAATAACGTAATGAAAACAATGCAAGTAGGTATGAGCAGGTTCAATCTCAATATTGTGCCGACTTATTTAAAAACAGCTGTAACGTAACACCTATAATATATTTGTATAAACACAGAACGTCGATAAGATTTCTTATTTAAAACAGCTGTAACGTAATACCTAATAATATTTTTGTATAGATACAGAATGTAGATAGATATGAATTCAATGTGAAGGTCACTATTTATTCTATGAAGAATACCTAATTGAGAATGAATGTAACAGCTGTTGTTTACGCACGGGCGCCGTGTAGGTACCTATTACCTACAGAATGCACAAAAAATCAAGTACCGAAGCGAGCCGACGATGTTTGTATGGGCACTTGAGATGTTATGCGACTCATAACTATTAAAATAATGCTAAGTTAATTAATATTGTGTTTTAAAAATTGAGAATATGAAGATATAAACGTTATATATAGATAAAATACTTAGTAATGCAACGACTATTCACAATTCCGTTATGAGCCGAACGCAATTCACAATACGCACCAGTTATTACTTATTTTATATGCGAGTCAAACATTAAAATATTTTGTAAGTAATTAAGAGCTGAGAAAATTATATGAGATATTATTGGCACAAATTATGTATTAGGTACGTTAGGGAAGTTCTGGAATGCTCGAGTTCTTTGTTCGACAATAAGCCGACAACCTACCCACTATTTTTTTTTATTTTTTTTTTTGGGTTTTTCCTATGAATTTATGGGCCGAAATATGCACAAAATAATTTAAATAATTAACATATAGGTTAATATCAAAGTACAGAATAGGGGTTTAATGTTAAATGTGCCGAATTGATAATGGGAGTGGACTGTAACTTGGTTTTAAAATGGCGGGGCGGCCTGGCCAGAATTAATTGGACAAAATATAAATAATCGAGCTGATTTTATGTGCAGAATTGGGCGGAGTAGAACTGTAGGTGCTGGTTCTAATCAGGCCCAACGCCGGTAATAGGGAGAAGGGCTTCACGAAGGCTCGATGGGCCAAGAAATATGTAAGCTAGGAACTTACACATACGACTTTGAGCTGAGGGAAGTAGGCATATAGGTTAATGTGAGGGCTGGAGAAATCTGGGACTGACCTTATTGTTGAGCTGGTGGTTCTGTATCTGGGCGGAGGTTTCTTCTCACTACACTACACAGCTGTTGAGCGGATTATCGATATATTTATCGCGGTTCGCCGGCGAATTTGGTATTATATTAACGAGCACAAATAAATATGCGCACACGCGTTCGCGTTCACTAGGTTTCGGGATGAGCTGAAAATGCATCCGGCGCGGGAGGGGTTCTAAATGCAAGTGTTCGTCACTCTCTGACAGCGCCCCCGAGTCGATCGGCCATACATCACGTAGTGATGTCCTTTGTGTTTATTCTAAACGTCGCGCTAGGGTTGGCGCGAACACTGAGGCGATATGGCTCAGTATGATTTACTTCACTTTTCATGCGCGTACTCGGTTTCTAGGCGTTTTAGTCTAAGGTTCGGCCTGAACGGATTCGAGCACATACACGGAAAACTGCCGCGAGCTTCGGTCGTATTTTTAGGGTTCCGTAATACTTAAGGAACCCTATAATTTCACTCTGCCCGTCCGTCTGTCTGTCTGTCCGCCGCTCTCCTAGCTGTAATAACTTCATGACAATATCTTTTGCAGTAATTAAAAAAAAACCTATTGCGCGTTGATAGTTACGGTACCATCAGGCATGTCGTGACATGCTTTTGGTCAGTTTAGGCTATTATTTTATTTATTAATTGTATTTTGCTGCAATTGTAATCACGCTATCGACGAAACCGAATTATTGTGTCATACGATTTTATGTTATATAAATCATTTCTCTTTGCTTTATAGTAATAGTCTTTAGATTTTATCAAACATAGTGGCTCTAAAGTTTTAAATACTTCAATGAACTTTAATAAATTTCTTTAGAACACGTGCCATTTTTAGGGTTCCGCACCCAAAGGGTAAAAACGCGACCCTATTACTGAGACTTTGCTGTTCGTCCGTCTGTCGCCAGGCTGTAGCTTAACCTTCTTATACCGTGATAGCTTGACAGTCAAAATTTTATGTATGGTGGTATTTCTATTGCCGTTATAACAACAAATACTAAAATCAGAATAAAATAAAAATTTGTGGCTCACATACAAATAGCTAGACAGTAATCATAATATAAAAAATGGCTTGCTTCTATGTGCTATTATGATACCTTATCATAATAGCACATAGTAGCACGCGTCCCGTAAGTCGCTTAAAACTACCGATTTAATTTCGATATACGTAATATTTCCTACTATATTTTTTTCAATTTAACGGTTAAATATTAAAACTGAAAATTTATGTACGTTTGTAAACACAAAATCCCTAAAAAAAGTTTTTAGGGATTCCTAAGTTTAGTAGCTTTTTATGGTTATCGGTACTCTATTAGTAGTTTTTAGTAGAAAACGACGCGAGTTTAGTGGTTTCGTAAGAACAGAGTTGGCAACACTGGAACCCATCGCTTCAGTCCATACGGCCGACTGATGCGATCTCGAAATTGCACACAGACGATACGATATTGCATCCGTTCAGGCCGAACTGAAGGAAAACCGGACCGTGTATGGGGCCCCTAATAAACGATTTCAACTGACCAAATTGGGTGATTGAATATAATGATGGAGTTGTAAACAACTTTTCGTAATGACGTTTGTAAAACGAACCCCATCTTGTTTTACAGCAGTCATTTTGAGACACTTGAGTGACTTGGTTGTTCATTTGCTACTTAATTAATATATCTTTTAAATTACATGTTGTCGATTAAAAGTCATGCCCTGACTTTAATCATCCTTGTTGTCGCATTTAAGTGAATTTTTTACTTTTAAACGACATATTAATGGTATATACTTGAATATAATAAAATGTTTTGTAATCTGCACTGCGCTTTTACTACGATCAGCTTTTGCCTGAAATAAATTTAAAGATAATTGATATAATGTGGATATTGACAAATTAAAAAGGATTATTATTTTTTGAGTCTAACAGTAATGGCTGATGGCGTAGGTATTGCATGGTCTTGAAATAACCTTAAAACAACTTACTGTCTTTACAGCATCATAAATCATCATAAGCATCATAATGCGACAAAAGCAACATGTCTTCCATTTTTAGATTATTTTTTTTTTAATAAAATATTATATTGTTTCAAACACAAAACTATGAAGGAGCGTGTGAATTTGAATAGTATATAGATAGGTATATTATCATAAAACTTAAATTTCCAGTCGAACTAAATGGTACTATTTACAGATAGCAAGATATGAAAATTAAATAACATGATAACACTCACCTTTAATTTTTTTTGGAAATACTTATTTTGCACTCAAATCTCTTGCCAAAAACCACAAGTAACCAAGTCACTAGCAATAGAAAAAAAACAGTCGTTCAAGTGTTGTTACTTGACTAAAATAAACCGTTTTAGCCATTGAAATCACATGTACGATCACAATATTATGACAAAACGAGTCGCTGTAAAGTTATGATTAAACTACTGTGCCATGAAAGTGGTGATTTCTTAATGAACGAAGATACTTGTGACTTATGTATGACGATTAAACAACAACGTTGGTCGTATAAATGTCGCCCTTTTCGCGTTTAATAAACATAATTAAAAGGTTAGTGTGACTTACTTTATTAGTAATATAATAACGTTTACTAAACTATTTTGTACGACGATGAATTGTTACTTGGGCACGCTCGAACAGAAAGAATACAAAGTCTGCAAAAAAATACCGGTTGTCTGTAAAGTCGGTTTACTGACGATAGTTGAACGTGACAACGTCAACAACAACAACAACAACAACAATAATAATAATGAGGTAAAGGAAATGCGAGGTACTTGGTAACGCTACTTGGTAACGATAACGGGTAACAGGTAACGCATGAGTCATGTTTTTTCGTGCGTGCAGCCGGCTCCATCGATTTACAAGACGTTATCACGTCAAAAAATTGAGAGCTTTTTTAGTTTTTTTTTTGATAATTCTTATGTTTAGCAGGGTGTGAAAGTTACTTTCATTTTGTCATAGAACGTCACATTTTAAAGCAATGTAGATATCAAACATAATTTCAGAACAATACTACTCGTAAAATTCAACGATTTATGTCTCAAAGGAATTTCAAATTCCTTGTGACAAAGTCTCGATGAAAAACGGATGAAAACATTTCCCAGACATAAATGCTTTATCAATAATATAATTGTGAGTTTAATGACATCGTAAAAATGGACGCCGGCAAATGTTATGAAACTTGACACAATGTCAGTTTCCTATTACATTATTGCTAGGTGTTGCCCACAGCTTCGCTTGTCTTTCTTGACTGCAGATGAAATAATCCCATTATGGGGGTGAGTTTTGGAAAATGCTTTCCTATCGGACCTGCGAGTCCAATTTTTCCGGTTATTAGTAGTCAACGTTGATGTAAAATAAAATGTTTTTTTATCAAAATATATTTTAAAAATTTGCCAAGGCTGGTTATATTGGACCATTTCTAACTCTTGACGAAAAGGTAAAAGGGGGTATATTTGAACGGGAAGGTTAGTTTTCCTTGATGGCCTCAAGGCACCATGACGCTTTTCATAATTTCTAGTTTATGGCATCCTAGCCAGTAACTACGCAGTCCCATCAGTAATTTGAGAGGACAGGAACTGTACCCGCCTGCTGGAACTATTCAACATAATTATTCGAGCTTAAATTCAATTTTGCATCGCCATGTTCCCATCGAGTACAGGTGGATGGGGATATTTGTGGAAATAATATAATTTAGCATGGAGTAGAAATTAGTTTGCTAGCAATGGCAAATGGGTATAGACGTAATTTTAGTGCGTTTTTTGTATAACAATAAAAAAGTGGTTTGTACTGAGATTTTTTTTAAATAAGATTTAGGTAACTATAAAGGGTATAAATTAAAATGAAAACTATCTACCAATTGTTGCGTCATATAATTCAGCACGGCAATTATTTTAATGACGCATTTCAGAGGTGAATCCTTTTCTGAAATGTGCGGTACTTACATCTTTAATGACAGTCTAAAACTTCACTAAAAGTGCTAACGTAAATTGTTCTGGTAAGCTTAAGAAATATCAATTAATTATTAGCTCTGTCCAACTGTTATTGTTGATTATCCCCGCAACTTCGTATGCGTGGAACTATTAATGGAAAAGGGATCTTATTTTTTATAAATGGAACCCTAAGATAAATCGTTATACATTTTTGATATTAGATACCACCTTGATCTAGCGTCTTCCTCTGTTTCTATCATACTTAAATCTGCTCTGCCGACCAAAAAATGTGCTGGTGTTAAATAGTCAAGGTCCTCTGGATCCTCCGTGAGAGCACAGAGCGGTCTGAAATTTAAGATTGCTTCTATTCTTGTTAATAGGGTGGCGTATTAGTTTCATATGTAAGTTTCTGCTCACCCACAACCGTTTTTAAATTATGCTTCAAACTTCGTATATTCCTCTCCCATAATCCAGCCGCTTGGCACCATTTTGCTACGTTGAAATGCCAAGTGATAATTATGTATCTCTCCTAAGGTATTATCATCAACAATTCTTTGAAATTGCTCCTGCATCAATCTGTTTGCTCCTACAAAATTAGTACCATTATCACTGAATATGTAATGTGGTGTGCCGCGGCGAAATGTCATACTACTGAGAGCCGCCAAAAATGCTGGACTCGTAAGGTCTCGGTGTACTGCTTTTGTTACCATGCAAATAAATAATGCTATGTATCCTTTAATGGTTTTAATACCACGTCCTTTGTTTGCTTTTTGCGGGTAAATTACTACTTATAACATCAGATATCTGCCAGTGAAAGTCCGGTCAAAATAGGTCCGGCCGTTTCAGAGATTAGCCGGAACGAACCGACATACATACAGACAGACAAAATTTTAAAAAATCCATATTGTAGGCACCGTATATACTAATCATTATATGCATTTAGTGCAAAGCTGTTAATTTTAATTTACAAACAGACACTTCAATTTCATTGTATTTGTATAAGATTATTATCATTCCCTGTCCAACTGTACCATTTATTGAATCGAAAGCAATATGGTGCTATGTTTATGTTCAATCTCAGGCGTCCTAACCGCACCGATACTTATGATAACAGAAATGGAATAACGCTGACCGATATACTCATCATCATCACTGATATCGTCATTATTGTCATCAACAATATTGTCAGTAACATCATCACGGATCGCACAGATACTTATGATAACAGAAATGGAATAACGCTTACAGATATACTCATCATCATCGCTGATATCGTCGTTATTATCATCAATAATGTCGTCATTAGCATCATCACGGATCGCACCAATACTTATGATAACAGAAATGAAATAAATTTGTCGGTTTTAATCATAATATTTACTACAGTAATCGTCATCATCATGTCTTAAAATCTATCATCATAACCACTATTTTTGTTATAATTATATAGACCCATTATTAATTTTGGTTCCATCATCATTGGTGTAATCATCCAGCTCATTTGTTCTCAGCCAGTACAAATAAAAATGACTACCAAAAACACACATCGAAACACAGACACATCCAATATCATCCCCAAACAGAGGGGTGATGGTTGGAATAATGTTAACCCTGAACAAAAATTGTGAGGATTAAAATATTCCGGGCTAGATCAGGATTCGGGACATATAATATTAACTTTCTCAAGATTCACGTTTCAGATAAAAATGAGTTAAGGAACGTCAATTGGCTTAGCGGAGTAAATTTTAAGCTAAAAAGTCCTGCCCGAGGGAGCTATAATCCTGTTAGAATCACTGCGACTTTGATACTCCAGAAAATTATATTAATATTGCTTTAAAGTTTGCGTCAACCCTCATAACGTATTTTTTGTCTAGCAGCTCTAACATAATTTGCCGCGATAGTCAAGAAATTAACTAAACACAGTACAGTCGCTAGCCTGTACAAGTAAATTCTGAAACAAGTTAACGTTTTTAGCATAGACATATATATTATAGACGAGGCATGTTGAGGCAAAAAGTGGCTTCAGTTAGATGGCCCCACTTTTGGAATTTTTGGGGCCATTTTGACATTTGAAGTATGGTGAAAACAAGATGGCGTAACTTTTTCTTGTATTAAGATGTTCTGTCAAATGTATGTCATAGCCTATCTAGAGTTTTGAAAACTTTGTTTTTTTATTAAAAAAATAATTTTAGGCCGGGACTATATTGTCCGGAATCAATAAAGGCCGGGGGAAATTCAGAGCACTGAAAATAGAACTTTGCGCTAATACAATAGAGCTGAAAATGAACACACGAGTGTCGAGTTGTCAGGTTTGACATTGACATTTGATTTGACACTCGTGTGTTCGATTTTCAACTCTATTGTATTAAACCAGTTGTATTTCTTTATATTTTCAGTGTTCTGAATTTTCTCCGGTGTTCCGGATTCTGGTTCATATAGTCCCAGCCTTTTAGTCATTTTTTCCGTCATCTTGCGAAAATGGGTGATGTCATATGAAACGTGTATCTTTGTGTGTAGTGAATAAAGTCCGATTTTGAATACCTATCTTTAAAATGCGTTGCGGTGTGAACTGACCCTAAATTATAACCAATCATATCCCAGCCTTTCACAGTTTCTCTGCAATAAATATTGATGCGGCCTCGGTGCATGATTATTTTCCTGGTTAAAAAAAAACTAATACGCTTATTCCTTAAGGAAAACCAAAGGTTCTTACTGGCCCCTCATCCGTTCCGGTACGGCCAGCCAATTTCACGCCACCCTCCGAAACTGACAGTTTTACTGGATGGATTCATTGTTTACAAAGCAGCGGCATGGTGAAAAGCTTAAATATACAATTTTCAATATAAGGCTGTGTACCACATTTCAATTATTATTATATTATTAAGCTAATATTCATTATAAAATATTCATTGCAGTTTTACAATGATTATGCGAACGGAAAAAAAAGTTAAAGTTTATTTGAGAGAAGGTGAGCGTTTGGTTGATACAATTTTGTTTACGTTTGTTAATATGACATAACATTTTCATTTTTATTTATTTTTACTAAGAGGCAAAATAATCCATATAAAGTTGAACTCAAAAAATAAAATAACTATTATTATGGGCGAAATTCGACACAGGGTATAATTGCGAATTATACGATATAAACATTGCCTGTGACGGTAAGTGTTGTAAGCAAGGATTTATCGGTCATATGTAACTGGAGTAAGGAACATGGACTTCTCATTAACCCCGTTAAGTCTCAGTTAATAATACTTGGCAGTCCGGGGCTGGTCTCCAGAATTGACTGGGATACGTTGCCTCCGGTACTCATCAACGGTACGCCGATACCATATAGTAAAGTGGTTAAGAATCATAGCATTTATTTTGATGAGCATCTATCTTGGTCACAGCAGCTGAAAGAGATTAGCAGGAAGGTGTATTCAACGTGGCATTCCTTGAAACGACTTCGGTATTTTCTCCCAGTACCTACTAAGGTGGCCTTAGCCGCAACACTATTTCTCTTGGTCTCTAGGTTCTCTAGGTCTTGACCGAAGACCAACTTAACAAACTTGAGCGCCTTCAAGATCTGTCTATCAGGATCATCTTTGGCTTGCGCAAATTTGAACACACATCCGAGTACCGTCACAAGCTGAAGTGGTTATCAATTCGCTTTCGCCGCAATTTTCGTGTATTTTCACTCCTTTACTCCCATTTTATTTGATCCCAATAGCCCTCAATGCCTAAAAGGAACTTTTAGTTTCCGTCTCCCCGATAGGCAAGAGCTACGATCCTCCACAAATCTCCTTCTCGGTATTCCTATTCACCATACCAAGTATTTCCACTCCTCCTACTCCATACAATCTGTCCTGCTATGGAACTCTCTCCCTACTCGGATTAGACAATGTAAAACATTAAATACTTTTAAATCTGCCCTTAAATATTACTTCTTTTCTTATCTGCCCTTATATGTATCGAAAGTAGTTAAGTATGTTACATTTTTATCCATGATATGTAGTTATTGTTTATATTTATCGTTTAACATTGTATGTCTCTGTATCTAGTAATTAAAATTGCGCCATAGAATTTTGTTAAACATTTAATTGAAATCACCCGTATACATAAATACTGTTTTCGATACTTACTTATGAACTTTTAAAAAGTCGGCAGGCGGTCCCAACGCACTTGTAGCTCCTCTAGTAAGCACCGACCTATAGCCACGGCTGCGGCTATCCAAGTCGCTAGAGGGTAGACCCAACGCACACAAAGCGTCATCTGGTGGCGTAAGTGGTATCAAAAACGGTCAATTAGAATTTTCGATTCTTTTTCTGTCACCAGGCGGCGCTTGGTAGCCCGACGGTCCTTGTCGTAGCAAAAAGCTGACAGATGTCACGAATTAAAAAAAAAAAATTCTTGCGCCTGTTTCTCAATCGACTATCACTAGGTGGATTCTGCTAAAAAATCGTAATAATAATAATAAATATTTATTTATTTGACACACATAACATACAGTTTCGATGCAGTGGCGATATTATGACGCCAAAACATCAAAATGATCGTCTCTCATGAACGTCAAACAAACGTCAAACGCGTTTGGAATGCAAACTCCAAAATCACTTTATGATATCAATAAGATTCATTTATAATTAATTGAAAGTAAATTTTAAAGTGAAAGTTTTGTCGCCACTTACTTTATATCGAGCGACAGAGACGAAATGCAAATAATGTATCTGACACGTATCTCTAGATAGTGAAACAGGTCTGTTGTATGCGAGAATTGGGGTTGTGATACGTGTCAGATATTTTACTTGTATGTTTTGTCTCTGTCGCTCTGTACATAAAGTAAGTAGAAATAAAACTTCCGAATAAGGTGTCGCACACATATTAGAATTGTAATACAGGACCTTACTTACTCCTTTGCTGATCTTATAGCATAAAATAATTATGACGTCACTTAAACGCTGTTTTAACGTCATAATTACCTTTAATTATGACCTAAAGTCTAAACTGAACATAGTGGAAAAATGGGTTTAATATGTAACCTTCATATGTTTCGTGCAAATCGTAACAAGTGTTTGAATTCTTGCAAATATATAAAATAGTATAAAATTTTACCTGAAAATTTTAATTGAAAGGATCAAAACTACAAATAAAACAATTCGCTAGCGATCAAACATTTCATTTTAATACCAGAGTAAATTCAATTTACAAAGCGGGTCTATTCTATACGTGTTTCACAAAGTAAAATCGTGGCGAGCGTTAAACACCTAGCATAATATAAGACCGACGCGACGCGTAATATTTACTACGAATAAGTTTAATTTAACATTAAGTTCTTTACAAAAGGTATCTAGTCCATACAGTAATTATTTGACGAATTGTCGATTTAAAAAAATCATATTTTGTGGTGTCGAGTCGGCTATAGGTACAGCAGTGGTGAAGGGTTTCTTATAACTCTGTTCCTATCGGCTTCACTTGCACTTAGCTTTTGAAGATCCTCGGCCTCATCCATATCCCTACCTATTAGGGCATTATAGAGGCTAGGGCTTCGCCAGCCTTCGCCACTGATTATTAAGGTGGTACTAAACAGTACCACCTTAATATTAATGTCTATCGGAAATGTTCGTTTTTCTATGAAAGTGATAGATTATGAGCGGTCAAAACTTTAATCTATATCTTTCTAGCAAAACAAAATTTAGTATGAACTTTCTATGCAAGTCATGTAATCTGACGTCACGTTACACATCGGATCTCTGTGATTAATTGACTACTTTGAAAGATTATAATATTATCTTTGTTATTTTCTATTATAGCCAAACACTGAACATACTACACGGTTTATTAAACAAGATAGATCTATTTATTTAAAGAAATAAACAAAATACATATTATAATATTCCAAATACATACATATAGAAACTATTCCAAAAGTGCATGGATCTACGGGTGTTTTACGGTTGCTGATTGTGATCACTTTAGAATAGACCTTATCCAAAACATTCTTAGGAAAACTTATAGTACTTATTTACATTATTATCTACACGAAATACAAAAGCAGTCTTATGAAAATTATGAAATAGTTATTTCTACATAGACTTTTATAAAAGCTTTACCAGCTTTACAAAAATAAGCATCCAAAAATTAAAGACAGTCTGTAAAAAATACACAATTAATTATACAAAACTTGAAATTCCTAAAAATAATATAATTTCTGTAAGCTTTTCATTTAAAACATTGTTACACTATTCAATTTGAAGAAATGTATATTTTTTTCATATTTCATTCTACTGAATAGCTCTAGCACAATTGCATGTAGACGCGTAAGTAGAGACATAAGTCAAGATACCTCTCTCGCGCCAATAAATTTGTCAAACAAATCTGTGGCGAGCTATATATTGGCGCGAGATAGTTTTGTCGCTCTCAAGATATTATGTCGACCCGCATTTGTGCTACACGAACGTGGGAGATACACAGACCAATCGTTACTAGCGTAGGTACACAATTTGGAAATCAATTCGACTAAACTTACAAAAATCGATTTCTAGAATTGTTTAATAAGCCATCATAAGACTTATGAACAACATTTAAAGTATTTAAAAGTAGTTTCAGTAGCGAGAACTACATATTGCCGCATGACGCATCATTTCTGCATTGCGTTATCACTGCGTTATGTCGAGAAATACCCGATTTATTGCAAGTATAAATTCTCACTTTAGTATAATATTTAATATTTTCATAAAAGTAATAAATATGCTCAAAATAAGTTGGAAAAATTAATATAAATGGTGACATAATAATCATAGAAAGATGCCATCGGCCATGAAAAAACTTAGTTACTTCTAAAAATATTCTGTAGTATTTGTAGATATTATTGTTTGGTTTAAATATTTCCAGAATAGCTCCCTTTTTTATACGCATGCCAATTGAAGTGAAATAATTTTTGTCTTTTATTTGCTCTTAATATATTTTACAAGAATTTATCTGTACAATATAAAGAGCACTGATTAAAAAGCTGCTCACACACGGTGTTCCGCAAGGAACAATTCTCAGCCCTTTTGTTTTCTATCATTTTCTAATTGGTAAACTTTTAATTAAATGAATAACGTTGTTTCCTCTTGAACAACATGGCGGAAAATAAAACTAAGAACTGCCAAGAGAATCACGGCATCACGTACTCACACCAGATGATAAATTTACAGCTTATATTGTAAAATTGAATTAACTTTTGTTCTAGAAATTTCCACTTTTAAGTCAGTTACAAACGATCTACTGCTCACGTGACGTGTGAGTTATTTGCCATGTTAGTGCACAACAGTAGAGTAGACATCGGTACGTTTTTGTTCCAAATTAAAGTAAGATAAAGGAGAAATATTTACTAACGAATTGAAAAACAAACAAACAAAAAACCATAGCTGATATTTTGTTTCATAATATTGTGGAATAAGAATAATAATTCTTTTTCTCATTGCACAATAATAAATATATTGTGTAATAAGACTAATAATAATTAGTGTCATTTGTAATTTAATTAAATACGATTTTATCAAAGCTACAAAATGGCAGATTATTCTTAATTACTAATTCTAAGAAAAACTAGTCAAATTTTAAATCTTATCCTAACGAAATTTAAGATAATTGATATTCATAAAAATCCTAATTAATACGCTATATCTTTGACATATATGCTTAAAGCTTCAAAGTTTAGGCTTCTGAGTATCGTTAGCTTATAAACAAATTTTCTTTAAAAAATATCCGAGTATTCTTGGAGATTTATAAAATTAAATTATAATCAGGTTGGAACGTTTAGCAACTTTGCGACGTTCTTAATTAAGAAAATAGGATACTGATAAGGAATAAGTGCAGCTTATACAGTATAAATTTTATACTTTAATTATTTGATATTAAAAACGATTAAATGATTTAAAATGTTTTTGCTAGAAAACAAAAATATTAAATCGTAGTGTTTATCACAATTACGATTGTTTTAATCCAAATCGTATACTATAGGACGGTACTTGAGAAATGACTATTTTAGATACAATATTATTATTGTTAGATTCTATTTATACCAATAAACTATTTGATAGCCTCAAAAAAAGGACGACGTGTACAGATTACACGTCATAAAAGTAAATATTTATTCATTTTAAATCAAAAATACTCTTAACGCGCCTAAAGCGTTTCATCACTTCGAATTTAGCCATCTACTTATTGAACCGTACTTTTGAAATTAAATTGATATGTAATAATTAGGTGTAAGTTCATATGTAATAAGTATTTAAATATCATTAATCGAGACGCTTGTGTCGTGCCGCGTCACGGCACAAGCGCCGCGGCTTCGATATTTAACTCTCAACGTGCTAAAGTGGTTTCACTTTAAAATTATCTCTCATAGGCTTTTATACGTTTCATGGCCTATTTTAATCTTATTGCAGGCGAAATTTCTTGTTAAGATTTTTGTATCTTTAATTATACGCCTAGTATTTTTAATTACGAAATATTTTTTCGGTCTGTATAGAAAAACCAGGATGGTTTTTCTATACAGACCGAAAAAATATTGTTCATAATTTCTTTGCGAAGAATATTTTAATAAAACATGTTATTAGTCATCAATTTAGATGAAATAACTTGAATAAATTTTCATAATGAAAATGTACATTTTAAGTAAACAAAAGTATTGATGATTTTATTGAACATTAAAATAATTCCTCTGGTTAAAACCTTAGATATGTTATGTTACAATTACCCATTAATAATAATATTATTTACACATTATAGGGTAATAAAAGTTGAATACATAACAAAACCCATAAAAAATTGGTGGATACTTAAGGTGTTGAAACAGTTTAAAATTAAATTATTACCACTGAGCTAAATAATGTAGTAATTTTTTATATCTAGAAAAAATTACCTTTCTTATTTATCTCATTGATTTTTAATGGCTTCAGTCAATCATTAATACTAATTATAACTATTATGAAACTTCTATTATATTCGTCTATATTTTGAAGATTCTTTTGGTAAATTTGGAAGTCTATACATGGGTGACGTTTGATAAGGATCCGTTGCCTGTGGAACAAAAGAAAAAGTCGTAAGAAGAAAATACAGACTAGTTCAGTGAATACGTCAACATTCATCATCATTATCAACCACTGTCTCTTAACGATAGGCATGATGAATAAATAATTTTGAGAAACTGTTCTTTAGTGTACTTATCTTATTTAAAAAAAAAACTATAGTAAATCAAGTTTTTTTAATCAAACAGCTTTTTTGATTGGATGCCTACTGCGCTTGCCTACAGCGGGTTGAATACACAGGTGCACTAATGTTCAGTACGACAGGAACAATGGACGATTATCAGGCGATTCATAAGCTTGTTAGCTGTCTAATCCAATTATTATCATTCTTTTATAGTGCCTTGTTAGTGCATTTGTGTCCAAGGAAAATTTTACTTTCTTAAATTAATTAGATAGGTATGTATTATGATAATAAAATGTGGATCTTTTCTCAGAAAGTCGTCTCGACTTGAAATACAATATTTATAATAATAATATCTATGGACGCTTACACACACTACGTCAATCTGGTCCTGTACTAAGTATCCGAACAACTTGTATCACAGGTACCAGACAACGGAAATATATTTAATACTTTTATACTATAAGTACTATACATACATTTAATACACATCCAACCAACACCCAGGAACACAGATAAACTAACTTTTTGTCTCCTCGGCGGGATTCGAACCCGCGACCTCCGGCTTAAGCGCTGACGCGCTAACCACTGAGCCACAGAGGATGTCTGAACTAAAGAGGAAACTGCGTATATAACGTTTTGTACAATCTCTTACTGCTTATGCAAAGACGTTTAGGCAAAGATGATAATATAGAAGTAGATTAACTTCATTGACTTCACACTATCAGCTGATTCACCTCACAGCTGATTTGAAAACGTTAATTTTTAGTTAAAAAAAATTCAGTTTAGAAAAAAAAAACACGCTTTTATAGAAAATATAACTAAAAAATAAAAAATTAAATTTAATAAATTTGGATTAAGAATAGTGTAAATGAAAAATAAATGTTTATTATTGTAAATAAGCGTGGGGTGCATAGTGTCAATAGTTATAAACATTTTTTTGGCAGATATGAGAAGGATCTTCACTTTGATAATATCTTAAAAATTACTTTAAACGAAATCTGACCGTTTGAAGTAGATCAAAATCAAATCCACTGGAGTCGGTTACATACAAACAAACGTACAGGTGAAGACACTGCACCCCACGCTTTTTTACAATAATAAACATTTATTTTTTATTTACACAATTCTTAATCCAAATTTATTAAATTTAATTTTTTATTTTTTAGTTAGATTTTCTATAAAAGCGTGTTTTTTTAGTTTTTTTAAACTATAATTTATTTTTTGCTTTTTAGTACGATTTGCCAAAGAGTAAGCCTGGAACTGCACGCATGCGTAGTTCGTGCAATAGTTCTATCTCTCTTACTCTCATGCAAAGGATGTGGAAATAAATTGATGAATCGTGGCGAATTTAATCAGGATAATCGGATATTTTAATCGAATTATTGCATTGTCATCGGTCTTTGACAGGTGTGCAAAGTTTGAATTAAATCTAATCGATCAAAGTAGGACAAAATCGAGCCCAAAGTAGTCGGTTACAAACAAACAAACAAACAAGCAAGCAAACATACAGGTGAAACGAATAAAAGCGTTATAAAAAAGGTTTGAAATCAGATGTGAGGTGAATCAGCTGATAGATAGTGTGAGTTTAATGTCCTCAGCGACGAAGGTTCGTTTCAAAATTCCTAAATCTTTCTAAAGGTCTTACTTAAGCATGCTTAAATATGATTTACATGTGCTCAAATTTGCTGTGACTGATTTCACAAAACGTTTTATATCGGACGAATACTCAAACACTGCTTGAATTAAGAGGCACTCAAGTCTCATGCTGGCCTTGCCATTCTGTCAAGCAGAGACATTGAAAGCATGTGATTCTGGTGGCCCCATTCTCAAACGTTATTCAGAGATTAAATGGCATTGGAGCATTCGGCCGTAAGGAGACTTAACACACTTCAAAGGAACGTTAACACTGATAACCGTCAGTAGACAAGCGTGTGACGTGTGACTGAAAAATAATGACTTTAACCTTAAGCATTGTAAATAAGCATGGATTGGAAAAATATTCATTACATCTTTAATTTAATGCGTTGTTAGCAACATATTTCTCAAAACTTGATTAAAATGCTTTAAAGTACATAATTACTAAAATCAAATAGGCGTGTGCCGAGGACGCAACTAAGCTACGCTGAGCGTCTGCAAATATATATATAATAAATAAATATATAGTAAATCGTTTATGTGAAATAAAGCTTTATGAGTGAGCAGTAAGGTAGATTTTCAGTAACGTCAAATATAGTAGTGACACTATTTTGTCATTTACTCATGGTTTTTCTATCTATTATTCATATATATATAAATCAAATATTCTAATATTCTTAATAAAGAATGTACTTTGCCTACGAGTTTTTGTAGGCGATAATATTGTATCCTGGTTTTGTAATATTCTAGTTATGCGGATAACCACTAAAATAGTGGTGGATGATGAAAATTAAAATTTGTTACTTAGTACATTGTTACCTTTGGTTGATATTTGCGATGACGTCATAACGTTTTGGCCAGACGGAAGGACGTAGTGTAGCGAAGACGGCGGGGCTTTAGGCACCTACAACAAGTCAACACGATATAAGTCAGAAACATAACAATAGTTTTTTTTATCGTTTTACTTAATCGTCATATACATATATATTAGGTATTTACCTATGAAATTGCCGTTTTGTATGAAAAAATTTAAACGATTTTTTTTCATGTATTTTTTATTTGTATTAATCGAAGTAATCACCCATGCAATCAGTGCATCTTTGCCAACGCAGTGGCAGTTTATTGATGCCCTTCTTAAAGAAATCAGCTGGACGGAGGTAACAAATTTTTCAAAGGCATTTTTTACTGCCTCTCGGGTATTGAATTTTTTTCCCGCCAAGAAGTTATCCAAATTCTGGAAAAAGTAGTAGTCTGTAGGCGCAAGGTCTGTTGAGTAGGGCGGATGACGGAGAGCTTCCAACCCCAGTTCTTGCAACTTGGAGACCGTCTACTGTGCAGTATGAGGTCGCGCGTTGTCGTGCAGGACCAGCGGAGACGAGCGATTGACCAATGCTGGTTGGAGATGTGCCAGCTTCTCCATCATTGTGTTCAGTTCTACACAGTACACATCTGCAGTAATGCTCACCCCGTTTGGTAAGAAGCTGTGATGAATCACACCGGCGTTAGACCACCAAACAGTGACCATCACTTTTCTAGGGGTAAGTTTTCGTTTAGGGCATTGTTTAGGTGCTGAACCAGGATCCAACCAACTTGCTGAGCGCTTGCGGTTATCAAACAGAATCCATTTTTCATCGCAGGTAACAATGCGGTTCAAAATTCCTTCATTTGTGTGTCTGATGAGCATTGCAAGGCACATCTCGACGCGTACTTCGCGCTGGCGATCATTGAGTTCGTGGGGCACCCATTTGTCAAGCTTTTTTACCTTGCCAATTTGACGCAAATGGACCAATATTGTTTTGACGCTAACGTCTAAAGCTGCTGCAAATTCAGCCGTAGATTGTGTATCATCAGCTTCCACAATCGCCTTTAATTCGTCATTGTCGACCAAAGTCTTCGGACGACCGCGAGGTTCATTTTTCAGGTCGAAATTTCCAGAACGGAAGCGAGCAAACCAATAAAAGGTGGTGCGTTGGTTTGTAGTGTTAGCTCCGTAAAAGTCGTTGATGTTGCGTGCCGCTTGTGCCGCGTTGCTGCCACGACTTTTTCCGAATTCCGCGAATTCCATAATTACTCGAATTTTTAACGTATCCATGATGACGAAAAGGATTGAAATGCGATGAAAATGTAACACTTATCAATAAACAAATAACTACTTTTGGAAAAAGAATTCCATGTTTTTAAAATAAAATTAATTTGAAATTAGAATACTTAGCCAAACAAAAATTATTTTGATTTGAAATGGCCAGTACTGCAGAACGGCAATTTCATAGGTTACCTATTATTATAGACGAGGCATGTTGAGGCAAAAAGTGTCGACAGTTAAATGGCCCCACTTTTGAGATTTTTGACGCCACTTTCACATTTGAAGTGTGGTGAAAACCAAGATGGCGCAACTTTACAATGAATGAAGTTTTGTTCTGTCAAATGTACCTACGCCATAGCCTATCTTGAGTTTTTAAATATTTGTTCAAACTTCAAGGGTCAATTCACACAGCGACGATACGCGACGCGACATTTTTAAGATATCCATTCAAAATTAAACTTTACTCAGTACACAAGAAGATACACGTATCATACGACATCAGTCATACACAGCACATGCGCTGTGCAGCGCGGTGCAACCTGACAGTCGAACTCTTACAATGAAACGTGTATCTTAAATAGCTATCTTAAAATTTTTATTTTTTTGCAATATTTTTGGTGCATGGACAATGTAAATGCACTTAGAAGACTTTCCGGACTGGAAAGGTTTACGATTCTCTTGGGGCAAACTGATACAAGCGTCTGCATACAAGCTGCGATGTCAACAGCTTTATGTATAAAACTAGCTGGTGAGGTGGTAGCTACTTGGTTCAAGAAGAAAATAATTATTCCGGAGGAAGTGTACATTTTTGCGGTACAGATGTAGCCTATATCTCCTGTCCCCAGTTCCTAATATATTATAATAAAATTAATCCGTTAGATAAGAGTTGGCGCGTACAACATATTTGTATACATGTTAAGTTGTGTGCTGTATATGAATAATTATGACGTGCCACATCACGTAATGCTTGATTCATAGACAGCACACAACGCAACATGTTTACTTGTTGTAAGCGCCAACTCTTATCTAACGGTCTAACCTATCAATCAAAATCTTTTAGCAGATTTTACGTGAAAGGGTAACCAACATACATATTTCTTTTGAAGTGAAACTTCTTTAGCGACATTGAAAGTGTTTCAAGATCGCGTCACGTTACGCTGGATATAACACCATCGATATAGCGCCATCTGGCGAACGGCGCTAGGTGTAAATTTTGAAGTTTCTCGTCTTCATATTATTGTTCATATTATTCATATTTATAATTTAATTAAACCAAGGAGGTTAATACAATAATTCATACAATATATTAATTAACCCAGATTATAACTTGGCAAGTTTATCAATAATTGTCAACAAGTTCACACACGAACTATATTTATTACTATTCGCAAAATAGTTACATTGATAACTCGGTGTTTGGCGGGTTAAGATAAAACATTATTTGGATTCCGCGAATTTAGTCTGTGAATACAATTACTTTAATAATATTATTTTCTTGTAAAACCCTCATAAAAGCACCGCGGTTTCATCAAAGAACTTTGTAACATTAACCTTGCCTCAACTCTTTGACAGGTTTTTTTTTAAATTATAATGAATACATTCATTAGAAAATAATGTACTGAGTATCTTTGAGTATTTTGTAATTCGCGGGATGAAAATTGAAAAGACGTTGAAGTTTTTCTACTTATTACCTAAGTAAAAATCACGCTCCTCATAGTTAAGTTATTGAACAGCTTAAGCCGATGGTTGCGGGTTCGAATTGTGCGACGAAAATAAAAGAAAAAAAAACCGGACAAGTACGAGTACATACGCATGAAGGTATCCGTACAAACAAACAAAACTACCATATGCTCTAAATACTCTGTCAGAGTAAAGATGAATTAATTCTGTGTTAAAACTAAAATACGACAACACCACGGCCTCATAGAAATCCGACGAGACCTAAGAATGTTATTGCAGAAGGGATAATCCGGATAGGGAATAAAAAACAGGACACCTTCCGAATTATCGAAATTCCGGATTACAGAAATAAAAGTTCTGACCGTCGCATATCAATACATTTTGGAAAATGTGTTATATGTAAGAAAGAATCTAAACAACTTCAAAAAGAAATGTGATAATCATTGTGTAAACACTAGAAATAAGAACAAGTTAGATATGCCAGTGTTCAGACTAAGCAAAGTTAGTAAATCCTTTAAAGGCCAATGTATACGCTTATACAATATAATCCCAGAAAAGGTTCAAAACCTTCCCATTAATAAGTTAAAAAAAGTAGTTAAAGAACGTTTGTGTGCCAAAGCGTATTATAAAATTAATGACTTCATTCAAGACGGTACACCTTGGGAATAAGGTGGCTCCTTATCTTATCTTATTATTTGTTACATAGACATAAGTAAACATTGTAATAATTTTGATTTTAAAAGAATAATTTTCCATCTTTTTGGTAAAAGATGGCCCCAAACGAGTTTCTTGCCGGCTCTTCTCGCTGGGTTAGTTCCCGAACCGGTGGTAGGCATCACGTAGTATCGACGTTCAAAAAGAGTATTTAAAAATACCAATTTTGAATTAAAAAAAAATATTTTGATTTTTGATTTTTGACATTAAGCAATATGTACTCGTATTTTAATAGGTATAAAACACATTTTTGTGTGTTTTCCAAAATGTAGAACGATTGCGCGGCGGGCGCCATTTGGCGGATGATAAATATCCTTACCAAGAGCATGTCAAGTCTAAGGAGGGTTCCGTAACTATAAACGCGTCCTAGGTTTTTTTAAATTACTTCAAAGTTACTGTCCGATTTCGTTCAAAGTAATTTTCCTATAGAATATTTAGTATGATCTATCAGCATGGAAAATTGCAAGTTTCTAAGTATCTGGTTTAGAAACGCCAGGGGGCAGGACCAACTTATAAACCACTTTGGAGGCCGATCACTCAAAAATGGTTGACTTAGTAAAAAAGTCATGTATGAAACCTTGCCTCCATTTTAAAATACTTATATACTTATATACACGATAGGGCAGAATGAAAAAATATTTTTCATCCCCACTTCACATGTGCGGAGAGCAACCCCTAAAATATAAAATTATTATTATTTTATACTTCCAAAACCGAGATCTATACACAATCTATGACTATACCAAATTTCATCCATTTATATTCCTAATTACAGAAACTAGAAGCGCGGACAGACAGACAGAAATACATACAGACAGACAGACGGACGTACAGAGCGAAACTATAAGGACTCCTTATGTATTACGGAACCTTAAAAAAGACTGTTGAGTAACTGCCAATACACAGTATAAATAATGTACAGCAGACCATCTTCTTACTGGACCGCCCGAATCGGATCACGCACACATACGCGTCATTTACATGCCCGCTCAAGAAACCTCAAAAAGCATAAGTATGTAGTGTCACAGCGCCAAGACTTTTCGATGCATTGAATTACTAATGAGTTTTAGTCACTTGTATCACGACGCGACGCTTGCGACTCTCAACGCCTTCTTTGTAGACGTACCAGCCCTAACGCTAATCTCGGTCACGCTCAGTCGTAGGTAAAAATTTCAAGGACACGGCAGAATTCATACGGCATACTGTGCATATTATATTGTAGCACATGATTGAATATTGACACGTTGTGACCTGCAGCTACCGCTTCCGAAAATCCCCCCCGCGCAATCATCTCGCTTACAGCGTATACCGAAGTAACGCGAGGCCGGATTAGCGAAAATGGAACAGAATAACAGCTATTAGCTACATAGTTAGCTTACGATTTGATTGCACTACTACAAGCATACGGTGTGTCCACGACTGTGTGAAAAAATTGTGAGCCGTTGACCGTTAAAATTTTCAAATTTGGATCGACTTTGATCGTTCTATGAAAGCTGTTTCTCTGTACGTAAGTGTATATAATATTTTCTACTCTGTGTGTGTACCTAAACAATAATACAATAGTATAATATTACGATAATTAACAGTAGCGTAGCGAACGCTACTGTTAATTATCGTAATATTATACTATTTTGGCCTTTGGTATCAAAAATAGTATTGGGGGTCCCCCGCCCGAGTGATGAGTAAAAATCTGCCGGGTGCCCCATATAATTGATACGGCTGATACGGCGGTAGCTACGCCCCTGATAATGAAGTAAGTCCTTACTTGTGGTTGAGCACAGTTATTAGGCGGGCTGGTGACCGGGCGAGATGATGAACTTGCGGGGTTCGCTGTTGTACCTGTAACAAAAAGGCAGGTTAAAAAAATTGTATGCAGCTCGCACGTGGTAGAAGTGAAACATTCAAAAATTTGCCTTTCACTTTAGCCGTGTTCGGCGGCGTATTTTTTTGCGCATGCGCTGTGGCAGCAGCGAAACTTAGTACTAATTATGGGAGATTACTTGTCTAGTAAAATATATTGCTCATGCATAGCATTGTGATAAAATGTTTTAAGTTTTATTTATTAAGAAAAATAGTAACTACTCCAAAACTTAAAATGCTACAAAACAAAGAAATCTCCCAGGTCGTCCCCACCAGGCAGTGTACCTAGAAGACTCAAAGAGTTTCCTCGCTGGTTTGCGATACTTATTCTCTGGGCCAGGTAGGTGCCGGCTCTGGGGTCTCGGGTGGCCTCAATGAGTTTTTTGGAGATTACTCTGAAAAGTTTGTGCGCACCCAGACCCCATGTACCTAGGGTTGTAAAGTAGTAATTTAATTTAATTTTTAATTTTAATGTAATTTAAAGTTGTATTAATTTGTCTAGTTGTAAACAAAGTATTTAAATTGATATGTAACAAAAAATTTCTCCGAATTTAAGAGATTAGGATGCGCGCTACAAATTTTTTAATTGGGCTGTGCAAATTGTGCACATATTTAATATTAGGTGCGTTCTTTGTGAAAAAAATTTTTCGCGCATGCGCAGTATACGTTCGCGAAATTTCTGCGCATGATTATTCGAATGTCAAAAGTTCGGTGCCTTTAATAATACAACATGCGCAACATAATAATATAACATGCGCGAGCAATACTTAATGCGCATGCACCAAAGAAAACTTTTCGCAAACAACTCAGCCTTTTCCCGCAGAATTAGCTTTTTCCCGCGGCTCCGCTAGCGTAAATGCATCACACCGGAACACTGTACTTTTTTGGATAAAAAGCAGCCTATGTGTTAATCCAGAGCCTAAGCTACTACCATACCAAATTTCATCGAAGCCCGTTCAGAAGTTTTTGCATGATAGAATAACAAACATCCATCCTCACAAACTTTCACATTTATAATGGATAGTATATTTAAAGCTACTTGTAATTATGCTAATTATTATACGAACCATGTTATTGGCAACATCTATTAAATATAAAAGGTTTTCCTGAGAAATGTAGCATTACCAATTTCTGAAGTATATCAACTTGATAAACATTGAGTTTCTCGATTGTACATATATTATTACAATATTTAGCAACCAAAAGGTCGATTCAGCTATTGGAATCTTACAATAATACAGCTTCGATACAGTCTGGGTCTGATACGCAAAATGGTATTCTCAAAACCGTCGAGCAAACGTCAAACGCTGAACAAATGTGAAACGTGCAGTAGATTATTCACTTTGGGCCAGTTTATATGGTGGTGTAATAATTATATAATAACCAGATGATATATTTATAATTCATTGAAAGTGTAAGTTGAATACAAAAATATTACGAAAATTTTATCCAACTCAAAATGCATTTCACTTTGTGTCATTCAGGAATATTTATATAAGGACTTCCAACTTATCAATAAGTATTAAAAGTAATGGGTCTTTCGCAAGAGCACAGAAAATTCAGAGCTTCATAGAATTACTTTTAGAGAAAACCTTTTATAGAATTAATTACTTTTAGTTTAAGATGCTTAAATATTTTAAATATTAATAATAGTTCAAAGGCAACAAATAAAGTAGAATGCATTTATTAAAAAAAACTAAAGGGCTAAATAAATAAAGTCGAGGAAATAGTTTTTTTAGCAGATTGAGAAAACTCTGTAATTTATAAGCTATTTCCTACAGTTAGTGTTTGAAGATAGCTCCACGTCATTATAAGTTTTATAACATGAAAAATGAAGCCAAGACGAGACCATATGTCTCGCACTGTCAAAAGAACATCAGAATCAGACCTCATCTAGAGCCAAGCCTAGCAAAATATCTATACTTAATATTATAAAGGGTAAAGATTTGTTTGTTTATTTATTTGCATTGAATAGGCTCCGAAACCACTAGTGGTTTTGTCAAAATTTGGCACAAATATGAAGTTGACCACGGGGAAGGATATAGGTTACTTTTTATCGCGAAAAAATGTACCGTTCCCGCGGTATCCCCTTTAGCGCGCACGAAGCCGCGGGCAACATCTTATCTTATCTTCAATATCAGATAAAGACAATCAAAGTGCTATACATAAATTTACTGCGACTGTACAAAAATATTTATCGACGACTTTTTATCTATTTTATTAATTAAATCCTGTAAATAAATACTTACAGGCTGGTCGATGACTGTTACTTCTCAACGTGTAGTAAGGCGGTGGCGCATTTTTGGAGGACTGCATATTCTGTCCAACATAAGCTGTAAGGACAATCTTCGTAATTACCAAGAATTTTCAAATAAATAAAAGGCTATAGGAAATTTGGGCGATTTTTTATGCTATTTTACCGAAAATGAAAAATAAAAAGATCACAAAGAACTTTTTTCAAGACGAAGAGAAAATATTAGAAAAGGTATGGGCCTGAAGATTTTTTGATTTTATGTGGATGATATTATGTCAGTGCCTTTACGCACGCACTTCAGATTAATAATTTTGAGGGCGCGTTTACAAAATGTGTCGTTTGACAGCTCTATCGGTCTATTACATACTGACATTTTTTAGAAATGTTTCGTGCAATAAATCCAGACAGTGACCAAATAAAACAAGCCTTACCTATTGCCACGTATTAAGATTCATGATTAATAGCATAACACGTGACAATGTTGAGAAGACTTTAATGCTTTATCCCAATAAATTTATAATTTTGTTGAATTATTATTTTTAAGCAAATTTTAAGGATTATATCCGTTATCTTTGGGTATTTTGAAACAAACACAGTAAGCTACGTAAGCAGAGAAATGATCCTCAACACGAACCATTTTTTGTCAATTTTGGGTGAAGTATTCTTGAAAATTGTTATTGCTATTCTTATATCTTTAGATAAAGAAGTACACAAGATGACAAAGTTACAGAACATTACAAAGATACACAAGATGGCAAAGTTACACAAGATGACAAAGTTACATAACATTACAAAGATACACAAGATGACAAAGCTATACAAGATGACAAAGTTACACAAGATGACAAAGATACACAAGGTGACAAAGATACATACACAAGATCACAAAGTATACTCACACAGTGGCGGACCGTTGCTGCCTCTCAAGTATGGGTTGCCGTATGTAGCAGCGTATCGCACGTCCACACCACTCACCACTACGCCGGGGTTCGCCATGGGTATAACTATAGACGAACAGACAAGGATAAGTGGAGTTATTAAAGAAACAGGACGAAAATTCTATAACATTGGTCCAATAAACAAGTTTGGAATATACATGACTTTCTTCCTTCCTTTGCTTTGCTTGCTTTAAATTTATTTATAATAAAAGGGATGGACCCTTTTATTATAAATAAATTTAAAGCACGAGAAAATATCATACGGATTGGTCGTGCTCTAAATTGATCTCGAATATCTAGTCTATTTCTTTGGAAGTAAGATCGTATACCCATTTATTTACAACTAACGTAGTATAAGTAGCTTACGACAAATGGCCATTATATCCAAAATCATGTCGTGACGCGACCTTGAAATTTCGCTTCCAATGCCGCTAAAAGAGTTTCAATTTGCAAAACGAAACCCACCATCAGGCCCAACCATAGCGCCAATTCTGCCACAGCTGGCCTGTCGATTTAGTGAGCCACAATGACTCTGGTAAGTGGACATATCCGTACTCCTGGATAGCGATCCGGCGAGGGAGTCGGATTGAGGAGGAGCATAGTCTCGGGAATAGTCCACGTACGGCACGTAGGCGCTCTGGTCTTGGGTCTGAAACAAGGGCCACAATAAATAATGTACAGCAGTTATTCCATCATAAATATCGTAGAAAAAATTACTGGGAAATACTAAAACGTAGGTAGATTAAATTCGGCTGAATAAAATATCGGCTGGCCCCAGTATTTTGGTAGGTATAGGTGTAGTTGTAGGTGTATATGTAGGTTGTATTTGTAGGTGTGAGTGGTAGATGTAGGTTGTATTTGTAGGTGTGAGTGGTAGATGTAGGTGTAGATGTAGGTGTAGATGTAGGTTGTATTTGTAGGTGTGAGTGGTAGATGTATGTGTAGATGTAGGTTGTATTTGTAGGTGTGAGTGGTAGATGTAGGTGTAGATGTAGGTTGTATTTGTAGGTGTGAGTGGTAGATGTAGGTGTAGATGTAGGTTGTATTTGTAGGTGTGAGTGGTAGTTGTAGGTGTAGATGTAGGTTGTATTTGTAGGTGTGAGTGATAGATGTAGGTGTAGATGTAGGTTGTATTTGTAGGTGTGAGTGGTAGATGTAGGTGTAGATGTAGGTTGTATTTGTAGGTGTGAGTGGTAGATGTAGGTTGTATTTGTAGGTGTGAGTGGTAGATGTAGGTGTAGATGTAGATGTAGGTGTAGATGTAGGTTGTATTTGTAGGTGTGAGTAGTAGATGTAGGTGTAGATGTAGGTTGTATTTGTAGGTGTGAGTGGTAGATGTAGGTGTAGATGTAGGTTGTATTTGTAGGTGTGAGTGGTAGATGTAGGTGTAGATGTAGGTTGTATTTGTAGGTGTGAGTGGTAGTTGTAGGTGTAGATGTAGGTTGTATTTGTAGGTGTGAGTGGTAGATGTAGGTGTAGATGTAGGTTGTATTTGTAGGTGTGAGTGGTAGATGTAGGTGTAGATGTAGGTTGTATTTGTAGGTGTGAGTGGTAGATGTAGGTTATATTTGTAGGTGTGAGTGGTAGATGTAGGTGTAGATGTAGGTTGTATTTGTAGGTGTGAGTGGTAGATGTAGGTGTAGATGTAGTTATTTATTTATTCTAGTTTATAGTTATGACAGAATAACGTGTGTGGGGCTAGCCAAACAATTATATTGAGGTAATTTTTTTGCCTAATTACTAAATAAGTATTTTTTTATCGTAATGGACATTAAATTAGATATTCATAATGATAAATAATTATTTAACAAAAAACTGATTATTAAACTCTGTTTTCCTATTTATCTGAGAATGGAATAGTCGGCACATAGTAGAACAGTAGAAAAATAAATGTAAGTTATAAAGGAAAACTTATAAGTTCCGAGTCGGGAAGGTATTATGGCATAAAAACGATTAATATGTTTAAAACCAACATAGATGTCACACCGAAAACATCGCGTGTGGCTGAACAAAGGACCGTATAATGCCACATGTCATAAGTAAGGAATTTAAAATTAAAGTGGTCAACCTAATTTTGGCTCATATTACTCTTGGTTCCGTGTTTTTTAATCTAAAAACACTGTTTAACATAATAATCTGCTTAAGTTAAAAAATCTAATTCACTTTTCCCCAAAAACACACACAGTACAAAATCTATTTAGAAAATATTATTTTAAAAGAGAAACGTTATTGCCCGTTTCATTAATTAACATCTCAAACTTCTGCACTGATTGTGCTTTAATATAACAAACATAATTTATAGTGAAGAAGGTATTCCTATCTTTCACATCCACTACGAAAGTATTTTCTAAATTTAATCCACTTCAAATTTTATTTGAAGATAACGCGAGCGTAGCCATTGGCAAAATATTTTTGCTAATGCAATGCTATGTTAAATGGAATTATTTTTATTTATTACTAGATGTTGCCCACAACTTCGTGCGTGCATATCTTGCAGAAAACGTATTTTTTTCTGCGATAAAAAGTAGCCCATGTCCTTCCCCGTGGTATACTCAATATCTCTGCCAAATTTTATCAAAATCGGTCCAGTAGCTTCGGAGCCTATTCAATGCAAACAAAGAAACAAACGAACAAGCTTATCCTCTTTATAATATTACTATAGATTTCAATTTTTAATTTAATGAGTTACGCCAACAATACAGCAACGCCATAATAAAGAACAACAACAACAGAATAATATGAGAACCACAATTTTCGTATTAAACTTAGACTTGAAATTTACTTTCAATTAATTATAAATGAATCGTCTTTATATCATAAACAGATTTTTTGAGTTTGGACCAATCACATACGAGAGTAGCATTTTGCCGTTTTAACAAATCGAGACTGCATCGAAACTGTATTATTGTAAAATGAGGACCTCTTCTGTAGCTCAGTGGTTGCGCGCGTTGGTGCTCAAACCGGGGGTCGGGGGTTCGAATCTCGCCGAAGAAACAAAAAGTCTTTCAGTGTTCCTGTGTTATGGATGTGTATTCAATATGTGTATCATGCAATAAAAATCTTAAATATATGTATAGTATAAATATCTGTAACACAAACGTTCTTCCTATACTTAGCACGGGGCCAGATATGAAGCGTCCAAAGATATTATTATCAATTACCAGCATTGACCTAAACGCAAAACTTCAAAAGGGAACTCTAAAAAGCAAACTTTATGAAAAATTAATACAACGGAAGTAGAAATAGAAGCATCATGAACCCCGCCCCCGTTACCGTGTTACTTTACATTTTCCTATCGTAAATCCTAGTCACGTTTTAAATTATTTCTTCCCGTGTACTTTATAAGACTTCATATTATTCAAAATACTCGGAATATTTGAATTTTAATTATAGTTTTTTTTTGTATCATGAATAAAATATTCGACCTTTGCTTGGTATGCAAAGTTATGCTTCTCACTTTGTGACATTTTGATTTTAGACGTCAATTATAATACCTTAGCGCTTTGTGCATAATGTTGGCCAAAATTTGTAGTTTTCTTTAAAAGAAATTCATAATTTTTTCAAACACATATTTCCCCGTATCTTTTAAGTCGCTTATAAAATTCCTACTAATATATAATAATAAATGTGAAAGTTTGCGAGGATGGATGTATGCTTGTTACCCTTTTACGCGAAAACCACTGAACGGATTTCGATAAATTTTGGTAGGGACGTAGTTTAGGCTCTTGATTAAAATATTGACTACTTTTCATCCCCAAAAAGTACAGTATTCCCGTGGGATACTGTATTTACGCGTGCGGAGCCGCGGGAAAAAGCTAGTATGTTATATCTTGTATGTAACTCCTCTGGTGTTGCGCAATGGCGCTCCTGGTCCTTAACATCCCCCATTCATCCCCATTCACCCAATCATCCCCCCCTTGGGCCTCCGGCAACCGGCGCTCACTCGGCGAATTCAACGCATAACGCTTTTTTATTTTTTATTTAAATAGTTGTATAGTTAGCACCGATAAACCCGCAGAAGGTTTATCCTGATGCCATGTATATTTATCCAGTCGATCCGTCTCATGACTCTGGCGCGTTTTAAAGAGGTTTGTAATGCTTGTGAAATCGTTCATGTTACTATTTGCCGCCAAAAAAGAACCGATGACGACTCCAAGGCATTGTAATATGAACAATGATGAGGACTGTCGAACATTCAAGCGCCCTCCGCAAGGAACAGTTCGAACCGCGCATTTGAGACTGCGTTCCAAACCACGGTTGGATATGGCGGATAAAACTGTCTTGCTAATAAAGATTAAAATGCGCCCACGGTTTGGACTGCGGATGGATCTGCAAACTTAGGCGAACATTCCAAACTGTGCATGTCAATCTGATTTCAAAGTTTAGCATTGCAGTTGGGACTGGAGAGTGGAGCGTTATAAATTTTCTAAATGTTTTGCTGTCGATAGTAATATGACGCTCCAAACAGACATGTTTTATTTTGTGTTCGCACGTGACGCACGGTTATCCGCGTGTGGAAAATGCGCTCGCATCGCCATCCAGATCGGACTGTCAGCCTCGCGTATTCGTGTTGGAGCGAGAGTGTTGGAACGGCGCGTGCTGTTTTCCGCGGTCCGTACTTAACGTGTGAAGGGCGGTGGTTTCCTCTAACTATAAATTATAAATTACTTTTCGCTTAAATACTCGTAAATCGTAACTCGTGAGTTCACATAATTAGGCTTTACATATTATATATGTTACGAATGCAACTACTGAATCACTGTCGAGCGAAATATCGCAGTAACGTTGCAGTAACAGATGACGCAGCTAGCTGTGAATAACACGGATTTGTGTCGATTTGGTTGGAACTTGGATTTCATACAGATATTAGTGGACAATAGCGGAACTAAACATAATAATCGTTCATTGTTTAAAATGACTAGCTTAAAGCTACGAACTCTGCAGTTTTGCAGAGCATTCATTTTCCTTAGGGTCAGCTCACACCGTAACAAGTCAAGACGCGGCGCTGCATTTTTTAAGATAGCAATTCAAAATTGAACTTTATTTACCACGCACCATCCAGTGGCAGTCCGCGCAGTAGTAAGCTGCGTAAGCAAATATTTTACACCCTAAACAAGACAATGTTGTATGTATATATAATCAGTTTCTCGAAAACGGCTGCAAGTATTAATGGTAATACTGAATGAAATTTAGTATGCAAGGCTATCTAGAGTTAGAATAATCGGTCTTATCCCTGGGAAACTGCGCAATTTCATGGTAACAGTTACAACCGTTTTCCAGAAACCGATTATAGATATACAAGATCGTCTCGTTCAAAGTATAAGATAGGTCTCCCTGTCGCATAGTAGCACTGACTGTCGAGTGTCGGTATATAAACAACTAAATGTGGAAACGTATAAATTATAGCGGTAGGAATTTATATAGTACTGGAGGTCACCCTGAAGTCGACATTCGCAAATAATTTTTAAGTTTGAACTTTCTGCGCACCTTCTTTTACATACACTTTAACCGTGCCAAATATCGTACGCCTCCGTTTGCACAATTCTCGTAAAACCGTAATGGAAGTTTTTGCTTCAAGTATTTATAATATATTTGATGATTTTTATTTACGTGTGACGTGTTTTCCTAATCAATCGAAATAAAATGAATGGGCTTTTGTGGTGGTTCACGCAGTACCCCCAAAGGTGCAAATATAAATGCCATAAAAATTGGTAAGGGTTGGGACTTATTTAAAATTTCGAGGATTAGCGTGCCTCCAAAAACGAAGTGACAACAAAAGGCCTGAAAACAACTCACCTTGAAATGTATGTTATTAATGGGCTGGTCAAAGTCTCCACTGTACCTCTGGTACTTCATCAGCTTGTTGTCGTACGTCTCTGGGACCTGTACAGGGCCGGCTAACGGTAGCCCTAGGTTTGTGGTGAGCTCAAGAGTAGACCGGAATTCTGTTTCTTCGTGGGTTGACACATCCTGGAATATTGGTTTTGTAAATAAAAGGTAACTCTTTAGGAAGTAAAAGGGATTTTACTGATACAGGTGAAACATTTTTATGAATTACGGTTCGCTTCGCATAAAATTTTAAAATTGTCATTTCAATACAAGAAAAAAGACATATACAGTATTTAGATATCGTCATGTGTGTTAACGAAACTAAATTAGGACAACGTACACAATAAAAAAAATGTGCCGGAATGCCAGAAACTTAAAGGGCATTGAAATGAAAAGAATACTTAACAAATATTGGTAGACAATTAGGAAAACTTTGAATAAACTGGGCTTACTTATTGGGTACAGGGCCTTTAGTCAAGATACATTCGATAATTTCGACGGAGAAGTTCGATAACAATATGTATGTGCGATGCCTTATGTCAAATCCCGAAATTATCGAATGCATCTTGACGAAAGGCCCTGTACCCAATAAGTTTACGAACGCAATTTATCGCATTCTGGTAACAGATGCCAACAAAAACCAATGACATTGAAGAAAATGACAGCATGAAAACTCTTACCAAGTCACAACTACCCTCCACTTGTCGTAGCTCCAACTTCAGTTCGCTGATATTATCACTCCTATCGCAGTCTTTGAACTGATCAACATAGGTCTTCATGTCAGTGATATCGGGTTTCTTATCATCAGCCTTCTTGACCCTCCGATGACAGAGCATGATGATGAACATGATGACGAGGATGACGATGGTCACGAAGGTACCGGAGGAGATGACGATGACCAGATTCATGGACTCTGAAAAACGGGAGACGCTAAGAATAGTAGTAAGAGAAAGGTACGGTGAAAAGCTAAAGGATATTGATAAGTTTGCAAATGCATAGGGTACAAATAAAAGTAGTTTTAAGAAATTATGCAACTTAAGGGTCAATTCACATTGAAACGAAACGATACGCGACGAGGCGCTGCTTTTTTAAGAAAGCTATTCAAAATTGAACATTATTCATAACATATGAAAATACACGTTTAATTCTAAGAGTTCGAATGTCAAGTTGGCCGCGATGCACAGAGCATGTGCAGTGTATGACTGATGTCATATGAAACGTGTATTTTCTTGTGTAGTGAATAAAGTTCAATTTTGAATAGCTATTTAAAAAATCACAGCGTCGCGTCGCGTTGCGTTTCGTCGCAATGTGAACTGACCCTAAGCTGTTTAATTCGAAATAATATTAGTTGTGGATACTATCGAATTGTCACTTAGATTAGTTATTATTGGTGAACATAGTAATATGTAATAGTTACTTTTTTTTATTGTAGGTATGAATTATTTTTCTATAAGATATAACATATCAAAAGAACACAATAGTCAATTATTATTATTAATCATATGTTTTCTATGAATTTGTACGCGCAAAATAAAATCCCGCGGGAGCCGTACATTTCATCAAAATCAGTCCAGTACTCAGTAGTTACGGAGTCTATTCAATGCAAACAAACAACCAAACAAATCTTTCGCCTTTATAATGTTTGTATAGAAAAATAATTAGAAGTTTCTAATAATTGATTATATTAATACGCAAGCTCATTTTATTAAAAAGTACATTTTTACAAGAATTGTGCAGCCGCAGGAATATGAAATTTTGCCGGCAAATTAAAGTTTTTGTAGAGGTAGGTGCACACACAGATAGCTAATATTTTTAAAATAATGCTCAGAAAAATTAATAAAAACTAGCTGACCCGGCGA
This sequence comes from Phengaris alcon alcon, assembly GCA_037179445.1. Lineage (NCBI taxonomy): Eukaryota > Metazoa > Arthropoda > Insecta > Lepidoptera > Lycaenidae > Phengaris > Phengaris alcon. The sequence continues at coordinate 1,019,280 of JAYRCH010000046.1, read as the reverse complement.
ATTTAATAATGCCATATTTTTTTTGTCTAATATTTTAAAAATATTTTTAAGCTATTGCATAGCTTTTATCGCGGGCTTTGAGCGCGGCGACCGAATCAAGATATTCCGTAACGAAAATAAACCTAACACCCCCCACTCCGACCGGCACAGCGGTGCGGCGTTGAAAGCCGTGCATCGTCTAACGTCGTTTCAGTTCGGCAGACTTCGGCACGGTGTTTGTGTGCGTGCTACTAGACGTATGCGTGTAAACTTACTATGCAATAGCTTTACCGCGGCGGTCCCCGAGTGCCACACGTATTTTTTTTTTCATACAAAACTTCTCCTGACAGTAACGAACACAAAAGAAAGATTGATCTAATTTGGTGCAGTCGTTTGGAAGTTATGCGCGTACAAAAATTTCTGTAACTCATTTTGACGTGATAACGTCTTATAATTCGATAGAGCCGGCTGCACGCACGAAATAACATGACTCATGCGGCGTTACCGGCGTTACCTCGCTAAACATGACTCATGCGGCGTTACCTCGCTCTGTTCCATTTCTTATGATAAATGCACTCCTGTCAAGCGGTGGGGCTATGGCACCCAACTGCGCGGGTCGCCGCTGATTTCACTGCGCGCCGCCGAATAATTAATATAATTTTCAAGTTTAACTTTTCACACTCTGACATTGGCGATTCACTAAGGAGCCATTTTTAAAAGAAGAAGAAGAAGTTTAACTTTATAAGGGTTCTTTTGCCTTTAGATAGAAAAAAACAATGTAAACGTTGTAGCAGAATTGACAAACGTCAACGTGTAACAAAATTGCACCTATCAAACGCACGGTAGTGTGTACTTCAAATGTCGGCCGTCTTCTTTTTCCCCATACTTCAAATATCAAAATGTCCCCAAAAATCTCAAAAAGTTGGGCCATTTAACTGGAGACATTTTTTGCCTCAACCCTTTTGGCTTGTGGTCGATATTCGCCCATAAGACGAATATCGACGATGCACGTCTATAATGTGGGCGTCACGTCTATAGTCTTATGGGCGAATCAGGGCGACCTGCAGTAAATAAAAATACTTACTATCTGGTAGTAGGGTGATGTCTATGCTACCACTTCCATACGCGTTAGACACCGTACAATTGTAAACGCCAAAATGATTTGCAGTGCTTCTCCTGATGATTAACGTAGACTTCGTCAGACCGCCATCTAAAGACTCTTCTAGGAACGCGAAGTCCTGTAAAAGATTCTGATGTTAAAGGCAAAAGTGATACTTAGCGTCAGCTCACACTGAATCGCGACGCGGCGCTGCATTTGGATGATAGCTACTTTAAATTCAACTTTATTCACTACATAAGAAGATTCACGTTTCGCCGCCCGGTGCAGCTCGAAATTCGAACTCTTGCAATGAAACGTGTATCTTTTTGTGTATTGAGTAATGTTCAACTTTGAATCGCCATCTTAATCACGTCAAGCGCGCCGCGCTTCTCCCGTCTATCCACGCACACATAGCCGCGAGCTGTCGTTCATGTAAGCATATTTAAAATGATTTTTTAATCAGTAATATATAATATTTTCTTTGGTAATATTTAACTTGTAACTGTTATTTTATACACACATATCTAACTGCTACGAGCATTGCATAATTATCCAAATTACTTTCATCCCCTACACAAGGAATCCGTGTGAATTGTCTTGTTTGGAAAGGGGATCATAGTCGGGAGAGAAATATTTCGGCAAAGCATTCCCGAACCAGGCGACAACGGAAATTGGGGAAAGAATTTATATCCGGTGTAGGTTGTACAATGTACATACTACATAACAAAACAGGGAGAGAAATATTTGGAAATCAGCATTCCAAATATTTCTCTGTAGAAATCAGGAGAAAAATTAGCTAACGCCCAGGAAATTTCGAAATAGCAGCTACAAAAATGAGAAAGGTTATTTGTGATATTGAGTACCTAGGTATACATTTTGAAATATTTGTAGAATTATCATAATGAATATAAAATTGTTACATAAAATTCTAGAAGCCAGAATAAGGCGCGGCTAAAAGTTAAATTGTAATGAATTGTTAGTTACAAGGTTATTATTTAGAAAATATTTCTTAATATCTTCTAGGTTTCATAACCTACGTGAATTCGCCAAAGTAAATTGCAGTCCTAGGATTTTGATTTGCATCTAGGCGATAAAATAATCATTTACCTGGGCTGATTGATAACTGGCCGAAACGACGAACTTAAAAAAATGATACGCAAAAAAGGAATATTACATTATATTCTGGCATCTTTTTGAAAATAGAACGCCAGATTTAAATTTAATCGAACTGATGGAATTTGTTTGAGGGGACGTAGAACTTTCTCTGTCGTAAATTTTCTTAACAATGGAAAGAAACGAAATTCGAAATTGCGGTGATAAAGTTTTACGTTTTAAAAGAGAAAACAGCAACCCAGATTAAATCCAAGCTAGACAGTGTTTTAGGTAATTCTGCTCCTGCATTGAGTACAATTCACACCTGGGTAACTGATTTTAAACGTGGAAGACAGAGCTGCGAAGACGCCCACAGGTCTGGCCGTCCAAATGAAGTCACGAATCCGGACATGATCAAAAAAATTCACAAAATTGTATTGAATCATCGGCGCTTAAAGTTGCGCGAGATAGCAGAGATGGTGAGCATTTCATCTGAACGCGTTTTTAATATTTTGCACCAACATTTGGGAATGAAAAAGCTTTGCGCACGATGGGTGCCGCGTTTGCTCACTGTAGACCAAAAGCAACGTCGAGTGGACGATTCATCGGAGTGTTTGGCGCTGTTTAACCGAGATCCTAATGAGTTTTTGCGGCGTTATGTAACAGTCGATGAAACCTGGATACATCATTATACTCCAGAGACAAAAGAACAATCTAAGCAGTAGACTGAGAGCGGAAAACCTGCGCCGAAGAAAGCAAAAACGGTTTTGTCGGCCGGCAAAGTGATGGCGACTGTTTTTTGGGATGCTCGAGGGATTATTTTAGTGGATTATCTGCAAAAAGGAAAAACAATAAATGGAGAGTACTACGCAAGCTTGCTGCAAAAATTAAGTGAAGTCAATGGTTGCAGTCGCCAAACTCCATGAATTGCGGTTCGAATTGCTACCGCATCCACCCTATTCCCCGGATCTGGCCCCGTGTGATTTCCATTTATTACCAAACCTGAAGAAATGGTTAGTTGGCCAAAGATTTTCATCAAATGAAGAAGTCATTGTTGCCGTGGACGAGTATTTTGAGGGGTTGGAGAAAACATTTTATCAAACTGGTGTAACGGCATTGGAGAAGCGCTGGACTTAATGCATCGAGGTAGAAGGAAACTACGTTGAGAAATAAATTTATTTTAAATAGACTTTTGAAGTTTTTCTTTGTCGTTTCGGAAACTTATCAATCAGCCCTCGTATATTATTCATAAAAAAAACTACACCTACTACCTACTCTTATCACTATAACCTACACCTGCAAACTACATTATACTACTTACATCTGAAAACTACCTACACCAACATACACCTACAAACCTACACCTACATTTACAAAACGTGAAAAATTAACAAAACTGACAAAAGAATAAAAAAATTGGAGTAGGCCACCCTAATCACTTAAGCGTATGAAAAATAGCTTACAATCTAATTCATTCTGACGAAATGATATTTGTCATTTTTTCAGTTCTGACGAAAATATATTTGTCATTTTTTTATTCTGACGAAAATCTATATGTTGTCCTTGATTAACTATTTTTTCAATCAGTATCATAATTATTTTAACTAATTTTCCGTTAGTATAGCCCTGTTAACAGACATTCAAAATGTCTTCTTCATATCGTCACGAAGATCTCAGCCATAACAAACTATTAGCGCTAAATGCTGAACAATAAGTAACATTTAGTTTTCATCAGCCCGACAAAAGGATGTAAAAAGCGCTTTGTCACAAAGGCATGTAAAAGCGGGTCTAGAATTGTTTTATAGCGACGGCAAGAGCCATAGACAATTATTATGTAATTTGTTATTCTGTGGTTTTATTATTCTCTTTAACTTCTCGTTCATTTAGAAACGAATTTGTGGCTCGTGTTGAATTTCTCTGTATGTTTATTTTTTTATTTATATACTATACTTTCCCCGTGGTTTACTAATAAAATATTTATTAGTAAACGTTGGCAAAGTCGGTTCTGTTAATATTTTTATTAGAAATCAAATATTAATACCTGATTAATATTTGATTGAGAACCGACTTTTCCAACGTATCAGACAAAGACAGCAACATTGAATTGCTAATAATTAATCGTGTAAATATTTTTGCAGGGGGGATAATATTTATCTACTTAATTTTATTTAAAGTCACCAGTTTTGCACATAAAAGATGCATTGTGTTGCAATGTTTGGTGTATCATGTTTCTGGGGAACATGCATAGTTTTTTAATGGCTTTTCGAAAACTATATAAGCTAGGAAATATTGTTTGCAATGGCATATCTACGATCAACCGTTGACGAAATACAGTCGTCACAAAAGTGAGATCGTTAGAGAGCATTAAAACGGTCAATACAAAAAATGATGCACGAGTGACGTCACAGGAGTTGAAAACGTATGAAGACAAATACAAAATTGATTTTATGAATTGAAATTATTGAAATTGAAATTGAAATTATTTTAATAAATTGAACAAAATATTGAAAATAAATCGATAAAACCAATTTACGTGACGCCGAAAGTAAATAAATATACATGTTTCAGTATTTGCAGTAGAACCAAATATAATTTATAGCGCCCCAAGTGGGCCAAACTGTGAGTAGATATCCCAAGCAATTCTCCCATACAACTGACAAGGCCCGCGACGGAGGAAGGAACAAGGCCCGCAACAGAGGAAGAAACGAGGCAACTCCGAGAAGCCGTATGCTAATTTTTTTGCGAAAAGTGAGCCAACTGTCCCACGCTCAAGCCTACATTCCCCCAGAAAATGACCATAATATAGTTCAAGGTTTTTTTTAATATTAGTTAAGCAGTTTTTTAATTTTTTGTCTATAGTTTATTCTATTATATAAGTTATCTTTTATAGTTTATCTTTACCAACCTATGTCAAACAGCCAGGATGCAGGGACCTCTAATATTTCGACCGTGTCCTTTGGAAATCTGTTGCAATGCTCCCACTGTTCCCGATATTTTAAAAGCCAGCGGGGTTTGAACATCCACGTAGGCAAATGCCACAAACAGCTTCTAACACTCATTCCCCCAATAACCAATTCACTTCCGAACCCAATTTATGAAACAAATTTCTGGCAAGAAATATCCAAATTTAAACGTTTTAAACCAGTTCTAAGACGGATCCCTAGGGGTGCCAGAGTGACTGTAGCCCAGAAGCTCGCCGAGACGATACGCCACACAGTGCTGGAGAACTCGAGGCAAGCCTGGGAAAATCTACTCACCTTTCCCTACCGTTTTCTGCATATCACTAGAGATCCGCTCAACAATGCCTCCCTCACTTCAAGAATCAAAAAGAATTGTGTTTCGGACATTAACCTCAACCCAAATTTTTCTTCACATTCCACGGTCAAACATAACATCGTGAAAACTGTGGAAAATAAAATAAGTGAGGGAGACATTAAGGGTGCAGCGCGGCTCCTGTTTTCCAATGACACGGTCGCCCCGACTGCCCAGAAACCCTCATCGCCCTGGAAAACAAACATCCATCACAATCCAATCCTTTCACAGTTTCCGATGACGCATTACCACCACTACAAACGTCGACAGACAAAGTACGCGGAGCCATCATGTCCTTTCTTCCGGGTTCAGCTGGCGGCCTCGACGGTCTCACCCCTCAGCATCTGAAGGACCTCACAAGCGGTTGCTGCGGGGAGGCCGGCGAGAAGCTCCTGCATGAACTTACGAATCTGTGCAACCTGATGCTACGTGGAGGGGTCGCATCAGATATCGTAGACATTCTGTATGGAGCTAACCTCTGCGCCTTGAGGAAGAGAGATGGTGGCATTCGTCCGATTGCTGTCGGCTCCACATACCGGCGCCTTACAGCCAAACTAGCTTGCAAATCGGTAACTTCCCTCGCGTCATACTTCCAGCCAAAACAGCTCGGTTTTGCCTACAAAGGAGGTTGTGAGGCCGCCGTTCACTCTTTCAGGACAGCTATCCACAATCAAGGCGATGATGTGTTTCTGAAGGTCGATATCAAAAACGCTTTCAACTCAGTTGACCGAGGCGCCTTGTTGGCCCAAATTAAATCTAAAGCACCTGCCATTTTACCATTTATGCTCCAGTGTTACAACGACCCCACCAAACTCATTTACAAAGACCACCTCATCTCATCCGAAGTGGGCTGCCAACAGGGCGACCCTCTAGGTCCAGCAATCTTCAGCCTTGCTATACACCCGGTCATCGAGCTTCTAGATTCAAAATTTAATGTTTGGTAATCATCCAAAGATGATGGGACCCTTGGAAGCGATGCACCCACTGTACTATCAGACTTCCGCACTCTGATCCGCGAGTTCCAAAAAATAGGTCTGCAGCTGAACCTAGGTAAGTGCGAACTTTTTGTGCCAGACAGTTGTGGGGATAGAAACGCGATTATATCCAGCTTTAAAGAAATAGCTCCACAACTGTCTGTCATTGACAAGGATTCGCTCTTCCTTTTGGGCTCACCTATTTTAGACGAATCTCTCCCGGACTTCTTAGATAACAAATTACAAAATTTTAATGAAACTTTAGACCGCCTCCTCCAAATTAACTGTCACATGGCCTTTACCCTAATCCGTTTTTGCATTTTCGTACCTAAATTGACATATGTCTTACGGTGTTGTCAACTGTGGAAGTTCCCTCAACTTCTCAAACAGTTGGATGATACCATAAGACAAACGCTCTCCACTATTTTGAATACAAATTTCGATGACCGCGCATGGACTCAGGCAACGCTTCCAGTTAGGTTCGGTGGCCTGGGTGTTCGAAAGCCCTCTGACATATCGCTTCCGGCCTTCTTGTCCTCAGTCCACGCGAACCATAGTCTTATCTCCAAAATACTACATCACCCATCCTACTCCAATACAGTTACCTTTCTGGACGAGGCCAAGGACGCCTGGAGCGTAACTAGTGCTTGTAGCGAATTGCCTGACAATACTTTTTCCCAAAGGCTCTGGGACGAGCCACTCTGCAGACTGGTACGGAATAATCTTCTTAATACGTCCTCCAGTCCTGTGGAGCAGGCTCGCCTCTTAGCTGCGGAGAAGTGGGAGTCGGGCCTTTGGCTACAAGCATTACCGTCACCCAATACGGGCACATTGCTGGATCAAACAGCTTTCCGGTTAGCTACTTCCCTGCGTCTTGGCACCCCCCACGTCGTCCCCCATCGCTGTGTTTGTGGTGCAAATGTGGACAGCCTCGGACACCACGGGCTGTCCTGTCAACGAAGCGCCGGCCGCATCTCCCGACATCACTGTCTGAACGATCACATCCGTCGGGCTCTTGTCACCGCCGGAGTGCCAGCTGTGCTGGAACCCTCTGGTTTGGCGCGCGACGATGGCAAGAGACCAGACGGTATGACCCTGGTCCCTTGGAGAGTGGGACGGGCTCTTGTATGGGACGCTACTTGCGTCGATACACTTGCTCCGTCCCATGTCCAGGGCACCTCGAGTTCTGCAGGTGCGGCCGCCAATCAGGCGGAAAACCTCAAGCGGCGCAAATATGAGAACCTTAGTGGGGATCTCATATTTGAACCGTTTGGGGTTGAAACCTTAGGTACATGGGGTCTGGGTGCGCACAAACTTTTCGGAGAAATCTCCAAAAAACTCATTGAGGCCACCCGAGACCCCAGAGCCGGCACCTACCTGGCCCAGAGAATAAGTATCGCAATCCAGCGAGGAAACTCTTTGAGCCTTCTAGGTACTCTGCCTGGTGGGGATGACCTGGGAGATTTCTTTTTTTTGTAGCATTTTAAGTTTTGGAGTAGTTATTATTATTTTTTTTTAGTACTTACCTACTTTTATGGTACAATTGAAAAGCTTGATTGATGTTTAAGAAAGTAGAATTTTATTAACTTAAATTTATGTGTATCATTGTTTTACCAAAAAAAATTCATAAAAAACATAGGGTAAACATACTATTAAATATAGTAATTTTCGTTTTTGAATCACAGCAAAAATATCGTCGTTTTTTAGTCATTTTTAGTCCTGTAACTTTTTAATTTAGCCACAGTACTTTTGTATTTTTCGGTACATAATTATATAATATGTAGCCTTTCGGTTGAGCTCCGTGGCCTAGTGGGTAGATCGTTTGATTCGCACTCGAGAGAGCGCAGGTTCTATTCCCAGGTTGTGGCGTGTACCAATGAGACTTTTTCAGATCTCAAGTACATTATACGGACGCTCTAACGGTGAAGGAAAACATCGTGAGGAAACCCGCACATGGTTGGCCCCAGACGTATTGTCCAGTCATTCCTCTGGCCTAGGCTGTCTGTGTTGTAAGAATACCGTGTGTGCTTGGGCAACCATACGACATGTAAAACCAACTGTCCCAGGCACTACAGTATATGTAAGAGTGGTTACTGCGCTCGGAGAATACTGTATAGATTTTCCAATAACGGATGAAAAGGTCTAAGTTTTTTGCCTTTCGAAAAATATAATAATTTTGCTGATTTAAACGAATGCATTTTCCCTATTATACTTACGGCCGAATTCTCAAACGCTACTTAAAGGGCTTCTAAATCACAGATTGTGTCTGCTCCGCTTTGCAAAATTCAAAGGAATGAATGAAATGGTTGATGGAAATTCAATTCAAATTCCAAAAAAAAAACTAAAAAAAAAACTCCAATTCCAATTCCGCGTGTAAATTGAGAGACTCTTAATTTAGGAATTAAGCGTATATTTAAGCAGATTGATAAACTATGAATCACCTCAGTATGGTAACTCGCGCAGGTGATGCATGTAACCCAGAAGAAGATACTAAAAGGGATGATTGTGGTTGATGATGAATGATCAATGTTTTGTAAAAGAAATCTCGTTACCAATACTAGATTTCAGTCTCCATAGACTCGTATAGTAGGTTACAAATATGAAAGGCAGAGTATGCAATAAGTTCTGAAAGTAGAGCAAAGAAAATGGTAGATACGGAGTATTTACAAACTTTATAAACGACTGTGTGCAGTTTTTTAAGATTAGTATTTTGGATTATAATGACGTTTCTTGATCCTAACTCTTTTAAAATAGGTAGATTGAAAACTCTTTATTTTAACAATAATAAATATAAGACATAAAGGCGTCATACTGCTTAAAGCAGTTTCTTCTAGATAATTCGAATTAAACAATTTTGCATATAATATTGTAAATGTGTTTCAAAAATATTTGAAAGATTAAGTTCAGAATTAATGAAGTGGTTTATCATAATTTCATTTGATTGCCATTAGAAAATGACCACTATGGCACATAGTGGTCATTTTGTAATGTATATGGGCATATTTTTTATACTGGCACAGTCTGTGGGCTTCTAACAGTATAAAAAAGTAATTTACAAAATATTGAAAACGTTGAGTGACGCACATGATTTTTATTTACATGTAACAAGTAGAAAGCATTATGTGTAAAGATTTAATTGTACCATCGCAGTATTTAACTGAACAAAAGGCGACCTACATTTGATACGCCATATCTGTGCATTTTGAATCTATAGCCGCGAGAATATTCATCTCTCCTGAGATTTATGCTTGTTCCTATTCCGAGACAAGATTAAAACACGATATCCAATATTGTAATAATATTTGCGACAAGTTTGTATTTAACTAAAGGTACAATTCCGTTCTTAGCGTCCGCGACCGGGTCGTGCGACTCATGTCGCTTAGCATGAATTTTCATGGATCGATAAACAAATCCCGCGACCGCATCGTGCGACCGGTGAGCGTGGCCAAAGAACCTGATTCGCTGGTTCGCTGATCGCGGTCACGCGTCACGGTCGCTTTAGATCGGAATGCCACTTTAAAAGATAAGTTATCGAAGCGAATACAATAATAGATGATAATATCTACGGACGCTTTCAAACTGCGTCAATCTGGTCCCGTGCTAAGTTCTCGAAGAGCTTAATGTGGTACGGTACTTCAACGTGGTAAGTACCAGACATGAGAAAAAATATTAATACTTTCGTACTGTACATATTGTATACTAGCTGTTGGCCGCGGCTCCGCCCGCGTAAATGCAGTACCCCACTGTAATTTTTCGGAATAAAAACTATCCTATGTTTTAATCAAGAGCATAAACTACTACCATACCAGATTTCATCGAAATCCGTTAAGTAGTTTTTGCGTGAAAGAGTAACAAACATCCGTACATCCTTACAAACTTTCACTTGTACAATATTAGTAGGATTGAGAATTTATTATACACGTCCATCCAGAAACCTTTTTTGTTTCTTTAGCGGGATTCGAACCTGCGACCTTCGGCTTGAGTGTCGATGCTCTAAAATAAACTGTTTCAAAGCAACATAAACTTATGTTGTGAGCTATACTTTGTTACAAATATATGATCATAATTATATTTATTATTATCATATATTTATATAATTATATATGTTTATATATTTAAATAAAATAAATAAATAATTTAAAAAAAACCCGACGGCAAAAAAAGACAGATATCTAAGCAACGCACTAAAAAGACCGAAATAAGATTTAGAAAACACTGAGCTGAAAGCCTAAGTGAATTATTTGACGTTGTTTGGTAGCAGCGAACAATAGTAGCGATTTATAATTTGCAAATTTATTTGAATTTTGAATGCATTCATTACAAAATTCGAATGATTCAATTATAAAATGGTTGTAATTATTCCTGATTAAATGTAAATAGAATACTGATGACATGTATATTTTTGAAATCTCCTGTTAATTTCCTTTATTTTGATACCCTACTCGATAGGTTTGGTGAATTGTCGAAATCCATCCAGCCGTTTGGAAGATACGTGGGAATAAAGGAATTCACAAACATACATACATACAAGATACGCGCGAAAAACATAACCCAGTTGGGTAATAATAAATAATACTTAAGTAGGTTTATTTTAAATAAAGAATGTTAATGTTTTGGCGTATAATAAGTACATATAACGTTATAATCGTATTTATATTATACTATTTATTATTTTATACATACTCAAATATCTAAATCTATGTTTCCTTTTAATACTATGCATCCACCTCACACTGTCTCTGCATCACCTAAGGTTGGCTGATAGAAAACGCCACAAGGCATTAAGCCCGCCTCTGTGCCATATTGAAATCTGTCGTTAATTTGAATAATAGTTCATTCGATAGTTTCGTGTGGTATAAAAGGAAGTACAAATGTTCGTAGCACATTTGAGTCTTGGCAGAAGTGCACTCCTGTCAAGCGGAGATATGGCGCCCGCAGCTCCCGCCGCTGCCACGGCCGCTTGCTGCTATGTTCGAGGCGTTAGGGTCAATTCACACAGAAACGAAACGATACGGGACATCGCGATGCATTTTTAACCCCCTACACAAAAAGAGGGGTGTTATAAATTTCACGTAACTGTTTGTCTGTATCGTGGCATCGTGGCTCCTAACACCGCGGTCCCCCGACTTAGCGACGCACATATAAAAAGATCTTTCATAAATAGTTAAAAGCTAAACTAGAAATTTATTCATTTACTTTTTATAGTTTTTTTTTAAGATAGATATCCAAAATTTAACTTTATTTATTACACGTTTCATTGTAAGTGTACGAATATCAACTTGCACCGCCCTGCAGTGAATGACTGGTGTCATATGAAATGTTTATCATTTTGTGTAGTGAATAAAGTTCAATTTGGAATAGCTATCTTGAAAATATATTGCGGATCGTCGCGGTGTGAACTGACCCTAACAGGCGTCCACGGGAGACGACAATTAATCACGCGCTAGCGGCGCTACAGCTAATTATACTCACATGGTCATGGAAGGAGTTGATCTCGTTGCCCCCATAGGTCCAGATGACCAGATCAGGTTTGGGGACGGAGAAGGAGGTACATTCTATACTGACGCTGCCTCCTTCTACACCATATTGGGTTCGATTGGATCTGATTTTTGGAGGTCCTGAAACGATGGAAAAATGTAAAAAGAGTTTTTCCAGTATACATTATGAAATAATAATAATTATATTATACTATTAGGTAATGTCGCAATTCTAATAATGAATGAAGACGCGCCTAAGAAAAAGAATAATTTACTATAATTTTTGCTAAAATTATTCAACATTAATTTGCCTTGTCAAAATATGACTAAAATGTTTATATTATGTAGTACACATTTATAGCTCGTCTTGTTTACAATGTTAAAACATTGACTAGGCAGTAGGCTAAATAAATCTGTCAGCTTCGCACGTATGTATAAATGAATATATACAAATCAGGGAATCTAATTCATAACCAGGTAGAGTGTTCTTATAATTGATTTGAATAAAGCATGCAGTCACAATAGATTTGTCAATGACATGTCAGTTTGATGTCATATTATTAACATAATGCGAAGAAATTATGACAACAGTCAACTTTGTTTATAAATTAATTTCCCCGATAGTACTACGAGTATAAGTCTTGTTTATATTTCGTTCAAATAAAGGCAGGGACGTCATAGCGTTAGACAAACATTTCTTATAACTTCATCTCCTTACTCGGAATCCTGTCAAACAACTTTTTTTAAACGCGTCCTTAAATTATTGGTAAGTTTATCAATCACAAAATCACCAAAAGAAATGGTTGTCTGTTAACTCGGTTTACGGACGATTTTGCGTGATAACGTCATCACAAGCCGAACGCTTAGGCCGATCGTGCCTCTCTATCGCTTGTTCCGCGCTCTTGCTCGCACGCTCGGCTCAGGCGGAACGTGACTTAGGCGGAACGTGACAATTTTACGTGCGTGCAGCCGTCGTTCATCGCTTTATAAGACATAATCTATATTTATATAAAAGAAAGTCGTGTTAGTTACACTATTTATAATAACTCAAGAATGGCTCAATTTTGATTTGGATTTATCTAAAAATTGGTTGGGGGGTAGCTTAGAACCGGTAGACGGACATAGGATACTTTTTATCCCGTTCCCGAGGGACGTAAAAATGGATTGCAATTCCAATGTATCGCTAAAACGCGAGAACGGCTGGACCGATTTGGCTAATTTTGGTCTTGAAGTAATTGTGCAGGTTCAGGGAAGGTTTAAAAATGGTGAAAAATATTGTAAAAGCTGTAGGTGTAGGTGTAGGACTAGGACGTAGGTTGTATTGTAGGTCTTGTTATCTATTCATTCCAGTTCATATTTAAGACAGAACAACATGACGTCTCGGGACAGCTGGTGTCTTATAAAATCGATGAACGCCGATGAACACGTCAAAAAAAAAAGAAATGACATGTACAGAGTACAAGTAGCAGAAGTGAAACATCATTCATTATTTAAAATCCAAAAATACTCTCATCGTGCCTGAAGAACAATCATTTAAAAAAATTGTTTGACTTCAAAAATTATAAAAGAAAAAGAAATAAAAATATTTCGTCTGACAGAGATTCGAACCCGAGACCAATTGGTCAAAAATCCAAGTGCCAGCGCAGTTAGCGCTACGCGTATCTGACATTAGAATTCTAAATTACTCGTATCTTATTTGTATTACACGACGAAAGTAAAAACATGAATAAATATGGCGCGTAACGGAAAAATGTGACTTGGAAATAAAGATGGGCGCGCAAGAGAAAAAGTCACAACTTTTTTACATTGCTATAAAATTTCACCCATACGTCGATAGAGTAGTTTCACTTCGATAATGTGAATTATAAATAAAGATGGCGCGTAACAGAAAAACGTCACAGTTTTTGGAGTTTACTCCTTAAGAATCGATTTTCATTTAAGGGCCCCCGGTATGAAAAAAATATGAGGAGTAAAATCTACTGAACGAATGACCTCGTTACGTTTTCGTGCGCAACCTATTCTGCGCACCTGTCACTTTTTTCACATGGCGCGAATTTTTGAACTCAAATCGATCGCTAAAGTTTTTGTTCCTCCTGAGGGACGTGTTTTACTCTTTAGAGTAAACTCCAGTCGTGCTTCGGAGCTGACACACACTTTTTTTTTACATGGCTATAAAATTTCTCCCATACGTCAATGAAGTAGTTTCCCTTAAAAAATTGCATACCTTTCACATACACCATAGCGGCCGTCTCGATGTCCTGATGATTGTCCACGCTGGCTCGACACCAGTACTGCCCCGCGGTGTGCTTGTTCACGGTCACGGAGAGATTGGACGCCTTGCCGACTCTCTGGAAGTTATCTACATATGTGGTCGCTTCCACACCACGTCAATCCCGTGGTAAGTTCTCGAAGAGCTTGCGTCACGGGTACCAGATAACGGAATATTTAATACTTTTATACTATAGTTATATTTAAGATTTTTATTTATTGTTATACACATCCATGACCCAGGAGCACAGAAATCTTTTTGTCCCCTGGCGGGATTCGAACCCGCCACCATCGGCTTGAGCACTAACGCGATAACCACTGAGCCGCAGAGGTCGTCAATGGCTTCAAGTTTTAATTCAACTCCAGTCTCATACTCTATGTATGTATATTTAGTAGACCAGTGTGGTTGAAGGTCTCAGGTGCTATAGAGTTTAAGTATGAACTATCAAAGGGTAAAAACGGGTTCTTATTACTAAGACACCGCTTCGTCCGTCTGTCCGTCATTAGAGTTCTAAGTCTTCGGCGGGCAAAACTTCTAAAATTCAGTAATTTCAATCCCTAAGCGTCAGTTCACACAGAAACTCGACGCGATGCGCATCTTTTAAGATAGCGTTTAAAATTGAACCAATGATTTCTAAACTAAGCATGGGATATGACGTACATTTGACAGAAACAAATAATACCAAATTATACCAAAAAAAAAAAAATACACCATCTTGATTTCAGAAGATTTTGTCAATTATTATGTACTTATATACGGACTGAATATAGTAGATATGGCTTAAAGCAAATGTCAAAATGTGATGGTGACAAATGTCGAACCTCGACTGCCCCAAACAGCCTCAAAAGTAGGGCAGTTCAAGTGTGGACACTTTTTGCCTTCACATGCCTCGTCCATAATATATAGATCTATGCCTACTACACAAAAATTCGAACTCTTCAAATGAAACGTGTATCTTTTTGTGCAGTGGATAAAGTTCTATTTTGATTCTCTGTCCGTCTCGGTGTGAACTGACCCTATGAATCACCAAGCTCCGTAAGAGAGAAACGAGAGCAGAAATGCAATCTAAAGCTAACCATACGTCTCCATTCCGCGTATTCATATGCAAAACCATAAACACATTAATGTAATTGAAACCGAAACCCCACATTCCTACTGTCACTTAACCCCCCGTTAGCCGTGCGGTGTAAGTAACACCCCATGTTATTTCTACGCGATTGTTCTTCAACTTGCGGTTATGGGGTACGTTTGGAATAATGAAGGCGTTTAGGGATTAATGTTTGGCATTCAGACATGGTTCGGATTCTTTATAATATAGACGTGTGCTCGGTGCAGTCATGAGCACTAAAATAGACAAGTGTAAATTTTTCAATGACACATTTACCACCACGGATACGCTAATCTATGTAAGAAAAATATGGGTAAAAGCTTGTATCCAACTACACAGATAAGACACTGTACTTTTTGGGGATAAAAAGTAACTTATGTGTTAATACTGAGCTAAAACTACTACTATTCCAAATTTCATCGAAATCCTTTCAGTAGCTTATGCGTGAAATAGTAACGAACATCCATCCATTCATTCTCTCAATCTTTCACATATTTTATAATAGTAAGTAGGATTAAAACTCACAATAACCCTATCCTGCTCGTATCTCAGCCACAGTATCTTCGGCTTGGGGTGTCCGTCGACCAAGCACGTAAGCGTCTCCGTAACACCCACGTCCGCTTCCACGTTCTGCGGCTTTATTTTGAATATTGGTCCGTCTGTTGAAGAATACTGTTGGTTAATAGATGAAAATTTATAGATACATCGTAAAGTTTTAAGGTACAGATATTTTGATTTGAATACTATGGTAATTAGGTTAAGAAAAATATATATTGTCCCCACAAAACTAACGAGAAAACAAGATTATAACACACATTTTCGTTTTTAAATTAAATTTTAATTATTATTTTTTGGTGAAAAGGTATAATATATATTATTTTATTAATTTCTATTATATCTTGAATATGTATCAATAAATTGTCTGATTAAACATATTATAGTGAAATTGTATTAATTATAATTCAGTATTGATCGCTTACAAAATATAATTAACATTAAATATTTCTTGCATATTATTAATACTGTAATAAGATTGAGCCATGTCTCATATTTCACTTCAAAAATCTTCGTTATGAATAAATAGGACGTTTCTTCATCAGACCTTTGAAATTTCCAATAAGACGTCTCCCCAAATGGAGATGTATAAATATTCACCATTCCCCATTCGACTTTCATTACGAGGGCTTCAAGGGGTATATTAAGTGGTGGGGTAATTTAGGTCCCCAGACAAACAAACGTATTATCACAGTCAATCGCTAGCGGAGGGTTAGAGTTCCCTCGTCGTTAATAATTCTTCTTTTTTTAAGGGTCCTATCAATTGAAGTATGTGTTTGGGATGGCAATTTTTTTTTATGACAAAACAAGATTTAATCAAATTACAATTAAATAGAAACCAACATATACCTCCTCGAAAATAGTAGTAGTTACTAGAAAATGCCAAAGGATTAAAATCTTTTATTAAATCATGATGATAGATCCCAACACGGATCTCGTAGACTGTGACCGTTTTCATCGAAACCAGATCTGCTACGCAGGAGATATGTTATAGTGCCCGAGTGTGTACGCAATACACAGGAGCACTCTCTCTCTCTTCCCTTACTCTCGTAACCTAGTTGCATACCAATCGGCCGATGACCGACATGACTGGCGAGAGATATGGCACAGGACCGACTTTTTACGTGCCCATCTGACGCATGGATAATTTTCTTGTCAGACAATCAGGTGATCGGCCTGCGTTGTCCTAACTAGACTTGACAACGACACTTTTTGTTGTTTAAACGCAGGGATCTAACCCACTACCTTCGGAGCTAAGCTCTAAACCACTGGACCACGGAGGCGTCATAAATAAATCGATATAATATTCATTTATATAATGTACGTTCAAATTTATCGTACATAGATTATGTCACTATCAAAACTAATCAAACATGAATACCTACTTCATCCCACTGAAATCATACATTATGCAGCGATAAAAGGAAGCCTATTTACTAGCCTATAGTCTAGCTACACTAATATAGATAGTTTACAAGCCTAAAGGTTATAAACTATCACTTTTTGAAGTATATAAAAGTTCAGAGTCAAATTTCACGGTTTTGGATAAAACGCCATCTGTCGGAAGCTACTTATAATTCCAACATAACAACATTTTAAAGTACGGCTCAATACACAGATGGTGCAAGGAGTGCAAATTTTTATTTTTCTATTATAACGATTGAAGAACTTCTGCCTCGTGTGTTCTGTACACATCATGTTTTATGTTTCATCCGAAGCTGTTTACAGATTTTTGCGTGACGTAACAAACGCCCTCACAAACTCGCATTTATAATATCAGGAGTTTTACGAGGGTTCTGTTGGTAGCACTTGGATGCCGGCCATTCGTTCGGGACGATAAATCTTGGACTTCAATAGCAACCGACCTAGTTGTGAACCGTGAAGAATGTTCACATCATCATCATCCACAGGGCAAATAAATAATTTTCTTAAAATAATAATCATAATTTCTATTGGACTGAGATCACAGGCCTGCCAGACTATCCTTATATTCTTACTGATAAAATAAATGTATATCACAGTATTAGTGTGTACGATGAACGTATGCAATTATGCTTACCCGCTAGTATGTGCCGTGGGCCAATTTTAGGTACAAATAAATAAATAATATCTATGGACTCTTCACACCACGTCAATCTGGTCCGGTGGTAAGTTCTCGAAGAACTTGTGTTACGGGTACCAGACAACGGAAACATATTTAATACTTTTATTATATTATACACATATTTAATACACATCCATGACCCAGGAACACAGAAAAACTTTTTGTTCCTTCGGCGGGATTCGAACCCGCGACTCTCGGCTTGAGCACCAACACGCCCAACCACTGAGCCACAGAGGCCGTCAAAGTACAATGCCTAAAGTTTCGGAAAATTGTACTCCCTTTACTTACATTGTAATAAAGTGTTAATTTTATTTTTTCGGTTTACAATAACGTAAGGAACAAAACTTTTTAAAGTAATTTTTCTCAAAACTTAGTATGAGCAGATATACAAAGATTAGAAGTTTGATGTTTTTTATTTCGACGTCGATGATTTTCCATTTATTTGTATGATAACTACAACATAAAAATAAGTAATCGGTGTCAAATTATATATATAAATACTACAATATAATATATTTTAACGGTAAGAATATACTTAGTTGTCTGGCGGGCCCGGGATCTCAGTCTATATGGACCATTTTTTTTGCAACACTCCGTGAACGAACAATTTTTGTTGGCTTTAACTCATTTTCGAACACCCAAACTCGTGACTGGTTTTTTGTTTCGGGTTCGTACGCGTATAGCCAGGATTCGTCACCTGATACGATGTTGTATACAGCATTTGAGGATCCTGCGTGGAATCTTTCGAGAGTTCTGACGCACCAAGTAACGCGAGCCGCTTTTTGCTCTTCACAGAGCAAATGCGGTATCCATCGGGAAAACAACTTTTTTACACCTAATAGTTCATGCAAGATTATTTGTATTTGACTCATGCCAATGTCTAAAGTTGCCTGAATTTCGCGGTATGTCACATGTCGATCTTCCTCAATCAGCTTACGCACAGCATCAACGTTTTCTTGGGTGACTGCAGTTTTTGGACGACCTTGACGAGGATCATCACTGAGCTTGACACGTCCACATTGAAATTCAGCAAACCAGCGATAAATTGTGGTTTTGGATGGGGCTTCATCACCAAATGCAGAAATCATCCGGTCAACACACTGTTTTTGTGTTAAACCACTTCGAAAGTCATAATAAATCATCGCTCTAGAATTTTCTCGAGTCAATTCCATTTTCTCAACGACTAAACAAGTTTGACAAGACCTTGTGACAAGACCGAGAATCGTTTTTTAAATAAATAAACGGTATTCGATTTTTAAAACCAAGGAGTTTTAAATTAAAAAGATTTTATTATGACAGGAACAGTGGAAATATTCCATTCCCGATACTTTTAGTGCAGCCCTTGTAGTAACAAACACTCGCTCTCGGTGTGCGCTGGTCCCATGATAAGTTCTCGAAGAATTATATTTAGTACTTTTATACTAAAATCTAGATATATATTTAGGATTTTTATTATATTATAGACATATTTCAATACACACCCAACATGACCCAAGAATAGAGAATTTTTTTTGTTCTGTTCTGTTTGGCTTTTGAGTAAGTGAGGAAATCAAATGCCAAAGGCATATAAGAGACCACACTTATAACTCCTCTAGTATTGCTGGTGCCTATTATAAGAGGTAATCGCTCGCCATCAGGAAAAACGTCTGCTCGTTGACCGCTCTTCTTCAGAATTATCTTGAATCCATTATATTATACATGAATTCGCGGTTAACATCTATTATGTACAAAAAAACTTATCTATTTATTTAACCTTCCCTCGCATGATTACGTCTGACACTCTACTGTCAACGATGTGACGGGTCACGTCAATTATTAGTAATGCCACCTAGCGTCTATGGCGTGAAGTGCGAATACAGGGTGATTTTTAAAATATTTACAGCTGTACGTTCAGAGTTATATTACCTCTGACACGACCTTTATGCCGACGACATAAAGATCACTCTCATAGAATAATCTTATAAACGAGACGACCTTGTATATATATATATATATATATATATATATATATATATATATATATATATATATATAATCAGTATCTCGACAACGGCTACAAGTATAACCATGAAATTTAGTATGCAGGGGCTTTTGGGGGAGAAAACTCCTTCCAGTTATGTCTTATTCCTAAGAAACAACGCATCTTTAAGCAATATAAGTATCAATTTTTGCATTTTTTTGAAAATTCGGAATGTGGTGGTTTCAAATCCCGGTAAGATAAATATTTTTGTGATTCTTGTTATTTCCTTTTCTTTTTTTTTATTTCTTTTTATCGTTCTACTAAAACAAACGCCGAGCAAAGCTCGGTCCCCCAGGTACTAATATTTAACCGCGGTATTAAGAGGCATATTAAATCTCGACTGTGATTTTTGCGTAAAATAGCCAATTACGACGTTCTTGATCTCAGGGACAAAGATACATTAACACTTTTGACATATTGAATAGTGCAGAATAGCTATTGGCCTAGTTCGTAGAGGCCTCGCTTTTTGTAAATTTTGCTTAACTCTTTAATTAAACCCAAAATTGCAGAGAAAGATTTTCATAAAATGCGTGAAGGCACTTTTTTGACCTCCTGGATTGAACTACTGTTCTAAGCAAATGAAATAATAAAATGAGAATGTTATCTCCTATATAGTCGTATAGTTCGTAGCGGCCTTAGAATTTATTCCTTAGAAAAAAAACTTATTCTTAACCAAAAAAAACTTCGAAAGTAGATTTAAGTTAACTGTGAATTACTCCTATTTACGAAAATATTACTAAGCAAAATGTATACCAGCACAATTGTTACTTCATGAGGAATCAAATTTTATAATTTTAAAGCATGAATTATTATACATATATCAATAAAAACGATAAATACAACTGCAAAATTACTACAAAATGCGAAATGTCGGGAACGCTTCAAATACCTAATCTCGCAGAGTACAGATTTGTAATAGGGCTCTTAATATAAATAGTTATACAGTCCGTTCAGGGTAAGTTGACGCCTCCGTGGTTCAGTAGTTTAGAGCGTGTGTCTCGACTGTCGTGGGTTCGATCCCCACGTTGGAACATTAAAAAATAGTTTTCAAGTCTGGTTAGGACAATGCAGGGTGATCACCTATATATCGCGATATATCTGATTGTCTGACAAGAAAGATGATCCATGCGTTGGGCATGTAAAAATTTCGTCCTGCGCCTGATCTCACGCCAGCCGTATCAGTCATCCGTCCCACTGGGTTACGAGAGTAAAGGAAGAGAGTGCTCTTGTGTATTGCGTACATACTGGTTATAAAGTAACTTCTGCGTAGCTGGAATGGTTTCAATGGAACCGGCCACCGTCACAGATATCGGATGAGGAGCTATTATAATCTATAAGTGGTTTAAATTACAAGAACTGTGACAAATGAAGACTACATATTATAACTCAACTTTTCTATGTAGTCTGTGTCTAAGACGCTGTTTAATCAATATAAGTATACTTAAATGTTCTCTGCATTGTTTAAAAAAACACAATATTATTAGTATTTCGCATATACCCAGTACCCGTGAACCATCTAAATCCGTTTAGTGGTTTAGGCGTCATTGCGTAACAGACATACGGAGTCACTTTCGCACTTATAGTTATTATTCATTTCATCCTGACTATTATAGTTAGTTCATTGACCTCACAGCTGATTTCAAAATAATTTTAATAAAGTCAATTCATGCAAATAAGCTGTATATCATATCACAACAATGACCTTTTAGCGCCCGCGCCGTAGACACATTCATACTATCATCTTTAAAAAAAAATCTTTTGATTTTTCAAAAATATATATTTTGATCACTCTGTATAACAAATCTATACAATAAATACAGTCAATATCTGATATAGACTTTGACACTTGACACTTGACACGCGAGACAGCTATTCCAATTGATTCCAAAACGGTTTGATTTGATACTAAATGGAACTTAATCACCTGATCGTAAGCGATTGGACAATCGCAAACAATAGGTGCATTGCCGGTCTTTGGAATACCTACGTATCTGATGTCGGCTTTCTAGAGCGTTTTTAGGGTTCCGTAGTTCACGTCTTGGTACCCTTATAGTTTCGATATGTCCGTCCGGCCGTCTTCGGCTTACCGTCCAAACTGTTAGTGCTAGAAAGATGAAACTTTGCAGTTTGCAGGGATATGACGTGTATATATAATATTTCCCCACACCGATTTCGGTGACGGTGGCCGGTTTCATTGAAACCAGGCCAGTAAGGCTGACCCCACATTAGGCGTGCGCGTCCCTCGGGCGTATAAGTGGCGCGAGCAGCGCCCGCATCGCTGTCACGCCCGAGGATCGCGCATGCCTAATGTGGGGGAGGCCTTAGGCACGAGTAATTTGTATAGTGCCCATGTGTGTGCGCAGGACACAAGATCACTCCCTCATCCTTTACTCTCATAACCCAGTGGGACGGATAACCGACACGACTGGCGAGAGATAAGGCGCAAGTCCGTCTTTTTAAATGCCCATCCGACGCATGGATCACCTTTCTTGTCAGACAATCAGGTGATCAGCCTGCATTGTCCTAACCAAACTTGGAAACAAAAATTTTTGTTGTTAGACCAATTGTAGTCTAAATTGAGATTTTGAATTGAGTCAAATCTAACTTGAGAAAAAAAAAGCACTGTCGACTTGGTATAGACCAAGTCGACAAAGTGCTTTTCGTTCTCAAGTTTATCCCATGTTATTTTCATTAGATAGGTATTTTAAAAACATTGAGAAATTGCTAAGACAATTTTTTGATTTAGATATCCGTTTGTGAGATAATATTCAACTTTTAAGCACATTGGTTTTGTTAATAGATAGCCTTAATTTTTTAAATATTTACCTACGATTAAGCGTGGCCGAGCGGAGCGCTAGGGCTGGTAAGTCTATAAAGAAGGCGATGATAGTGCGCAAGCGTCGCGGCACAACTAACTAAAACTCATTAGTCGTTCAATACATCGATCTTAGCGGCGCGGCGCGCGGCGTGACACTCCATGCTTCTGCTATTTGAGGTTTCGTTAGCGGCCGTGTAAATGACGCGTATGTGTACGTGAGCCAATTCGGGGGATCTAGTATGAAGATGGTCTACTGTACATTCTTCATGTGGTGTTACTTACAAGCAACTTCCAGTGTCTTAGTGTCTGAGCTCTTGCCGACCGAGTTCAGCGCTTCACATTTCACAGACGCCTCGTTGTGCTCCTTAGATACGTTTAACAACACCTGCAAGCAAACGTTTCTCATAAAAATAACTTACAGTTTGACTGTAACTGTGAAATAAACATGACATTATACGAAATGTTTTCGGTAGAGAATATACGATGACATTGCCGATAATATTCCATTTTTATTTTTTAACCGACTTCCAAAAAAATTGAGGCGATTATACGAGTACGTTCGGCTGTATATTTTTGTTTAATCTAAAATCAACTAGGAGTTAGTTCCTTGATGAAAAAAATATTTATTTACAAAAGCACAATCATACAAATCAATACATTAAAGTAAGGAACGCAATTTTAAACCACCTAATGAAGCAGACTTGATCGTAATTAAAACTAACGTACATAGGTATTAGGTAGGTACCTTACGATAAAATCAGAATATATTTTTTTTATTTCGCGATTCAGGATCGTGGCGCTAATTGGTCCGCCACAGGTTATTAAATTACACTCACGGAATTTTCCCTACGACGCCTACCACCGGTTCGGGAACCAACCCATCGAGAAGAACCGGCGTAAGAAGCTTCTTTTAATAAAAAGTTGGAAAATTATTCTTTTAAAAATTATAATTATTTTTACAATGTAATGACTTAATTTATATAATATAACAAAAGTAAGGATACATAATATAGAACATAGACGTAGCTGGTGGCCATCATATCCTCATGGTTTGTTAAGCTTATTTTATACTAGCTGGCACCCACTTCGCCAATTCGTTCGCGTAGAACTATCGGAAACGGAACCCTATTTTTCTAAACGGAACCTTATAACATCAGCAATTTGCTAGTGAAAGCCCCGTGAAAATCGGTCCAGCCGTTTCAAAGATTATCCGGAACAAACAGACAGACAGACGGACAGACGGATAGACAAATATTTTAAAAGTTGATTTTTTTATTGTAAGGACCTTTTATACTTTCATGTACATTGTGTGAAAAGCTGTTAATTTAAAATTACAAACAGACACTTCATTTTTATTCGTATAGATCTAGCAAGTTTCTCTTTAGAAATATTAGTTCTAATTACAATAATGATTGCATGCTATTTATTAAAACAATATTATAATATTAAAGGTTACGGGTCAAACTGAAACTTTCCTCAGTTTTCAAAGAGCTACGAACTCCGTATAAAATCTGCTACAAATAAATGTTTCAGAAAAGTACAAAATACCACACAATAAAATATTTAACAAGATAAAAATATGCGAAAATATAAAATCATTTTCGACTGCGCGATTGTGCGGAAGTGTATCAATATTCTAACGGAATCATCTTGTAGCTGTTGGAAGGACTGGCCATGTTAACGTTTGAGATGTCTTCAATTGTAGTGCCCCAATGAGCACTCGCGAGTTGCCATCTACGGTCCGTGAGACTTGAGAAACAGTGTGCAATAGTAGTGACCAGGCATCCAGTTATGTCAGTTTACTTTAGCATGTAGCATTCTCAGTAAAACTTTGGAATAGAAATAACTATATTGAGAAGAATGGCTTTAGAAGAATTAAACTTTTACCGCAAGTTGCGGCTAAAATTCATATTTATTACCGAAAATAATCACAAACGATGTCATCCTCCTACTATTATAAATATGAAAGCTTATGATGGATAAATGTTTGTTACACTTTAACGCAAAAACTACTAACGGATTTTGATGAAATTTGGTATGGTAGTAGTTTAGGCTCTGGATTAAAACAGGCAAAAACTAGTTAAAAATAATAAATAAATACTTGTTTAAAGTTATTTGCAAAAACGTTCCCAGGGGATCATCCTTACTTTCTAAATCATCGCTTGTAGCATGATACTTATACAAAATGCATATTGCAGGTGCGCGCAGAGCCAAGATACGTGAGCCAAGTGTTGACTCGAAAATTCATGTGTGTTTCGATGCAAATAACAAGGTGACATTATTTTGTGCATTCTGTACGTTATTAGTAAATCTGACAAACCTTACAACTGCGCCGTACCGACGATTGACAATTTGAATAAAGATTTTTTTTAAATATTGACAGCATTTTGACAGATGACCACTGTTTTCATAAATTATTCCCAGTCCTGGTTTCTAGTATAAATGAGATTTGATCGGTTTTCTGTATGATACAGAATGTTTGAGTGATGCAATATAGACAGTGATATAAAAATCAAATAAAAATATAATATTCAAATTAAAATACTAGCCTTCACAGCCAATGAATGAATAATAGCTATATGTTAAATTCACAGAAAGTCAATGTCTCTTGGAGCTGGCTGTTTTGCAATCGAATACATTATACTTCCGTAGAATATATCTACTTAACCAATTCCTCAAAATTGCCCTGCGCATTCGAGTTATCAATTATTATCATCCACATTTATACATTTCCGTACAATTCCGGGTATGAATGATCCTTGTAAAACAATGGCAATATCATACATTCATAAATTCTTAGAATATACCGCGGCTAATTTTGAAGAATTGGGTATGTGGATGTAACCGTTATTTTTCTATGTAAAAGTCTACTATAGAAACTTACTAGTTCGTTTCCACTGGCGCCAGTTACTTGCATGTTGTTCACGTACCAGTTGTAAGTCAAGTTGTTGGGATTCGCAGTCGCTTGACAACCTGAACCAAATTGAACCATTGAGGACAGTCACTGGCGTGTAAGCTTTTTTTCTTAATCGATCACTGGATATAGGTTATTTTAAACAAATTAGAATGTTTTAGAGATTTATAAGGCAAATTGATCACATGATCGTAAGCAGTATAATCAAACGATTTTTGGTCTTTTAAAACATTGAACTTGTAAGGTTGCTTCCAAATTAGATTATTTACTAAAGCGAGATGTATTAGTAAAAGTTCTACAATCATCCAAAAAAGAGAATACAGCTTCTCAGTCTTGGACTACATTATCCGGAATCTTCCGGCTGGAAAGAAGAAACTACAATATCTAGAGCTGAAATTCGAACACACGAACGTCGAGTTTTTAAAATGCTGGCGCGTCTTCGATTTTCAACTCTATATGTTGTATGTACTCTTGTATTTTCAACTCTGTATTAGCGCAAAGTTCAATTTTCAGCGCTGTTTTTTTTCCGGCCGGAGAGATCCCGGATAATGTAGTGCCAGTCCTTACCCAGGATCAAAGTATCCCCTTCTCTTATTCTGCCATTGTGCGCCTTGGATCTGATAGAGACGCGCACTCGTGGGGCGTATTGTACCTGTGACCAAAACATATTAAATAAGTACTCAATAATAAATAAATATAAGATTCGAGCGTACGGCTTGAACTGATATTACATTTCTCAGTTTTGGCGAGAAACGAGGAGATTTTTCTCAAATACCCAATATCATTGTGTAACGTTGTCGCTGTAGCGCATCGTCTCGTTTCCGTGCGACTTATTGTCATTTCCCACAGAGGATGAAAAAGAAAGGTGAAAGATGAAATTTCAAAATTGAAATTAATTCACCATACAAGAAGACAGACGTTCAAGAGTTCGAATGTCAAGTTGTACCGGGCAGCGTAGCTCGGCGCCACTCTTGCATTGAAACGTATATCTTTGTGTAGTGAATAAAGTTCAATATTAATTTCCTATCAAAAAAATACAGCATCGCGTCGCGTTTCGTTTTGGTGCGAGCTGACCTTATGGGGTAATACCTAATAATAATTAGGTAATACCTTATACCCTAGCTGATCTGGGGGCGGGTTAGGCCTCCTCAGATTCAGGAAATACCATACATACCACCAGTGATAAGATATTTGATGGTGATGATCACACACTCGAATCTGTTTAATCAGCCACTACACCATAATAATGTCTATTAACTATGCAATTTACGCCAGCTTTTATTTCTACCCGCATACTGCAAGCGCAACACAAAACAAACTTTAACACCAAAGCAGTTAATGTCAAAATGGCGTGCATAGAAGCAATTTATCTTTTCTCGCTATATTCTGTTCTAATACTGTTAGCCTAGTTAGGCGGGGCGCGAATTCGAATCCGCGAAACTTTATAAATTGTGTTATACGTTTATTTCAGGGGTTGAGAATTTAGAATGCATTTTTAAAGGGCGAAGTTCGAGTTAAATGCTATTCTAATTGAAAGGTCATTATTTTGTTGTTGAAATGTACGAATAAATAAATGTAGTTTTCAAAACTCTACGATTCTCAATTATTCCAGAATTAACCCGATCAAATCAGCTTTTGACTAAATAAAACCGCAACAAATTCTATATATTATTCCTATAGGAGCTACAATGCAACAGACACACACACGTCAAACTTAAATACCACATCACTTTTGCGTCGGGGGTAAAAATAATATATTTTTATTGACTTAATAGTGACGCTATGTGAGTACCCTTAAAAACTACATAAATAACAATTCTACTAATTTCATAAAGTTGAAAGTTTGTGAGGATGGATGGATGGATAGAAGGGTGGATGGGTAGATGGATCGATGAATGTTTGTTAGTTTTTCACGCAAAAACTACTCAACGGATTTCGATGAAAGTCAGGATCTGGATACTTTTGAAATGATGAAAACACAGGCCGAAAAAAGTAGCGTTTCCGTGGGATACTGTATTTACGCGGGCGGAGGGGGAAAAAGCTAGTTAGTAATGTATACATACCGATTTTATGAATTTGTCCAGATTTTTATGATTTAGGAAGGGTGAGAATCAAGTTACTGTAAACGACACTGACCTTAGTTAACACGTTTAGTCTAGACGAAGCCCTATAAATATAGGGTTGATCAGTTAATGCCGGCATTTGTAAGGTTAAGTGATTTCAGAGGGGGCCACACTGACGCAGCGCATGTAGGGTTCAGGGATTTTACACAGGGGTCATACTTCTGCATATTAGGTTTGACATTAGTGTATTATTATATATTATGTATGTGTATTGACTTACCTAATCCTACTATTATAAATGTGAATGTTTGTGAAGATGGATGAATGGATGGATGGATGTTTGTTAACCGAGATACCAAATTTCATCTATTTATATTCATAATTACAGAAGCTAGAAGGGCGGATTGACAGACAAGACGGACGGACGGATAGAGCGAAACTATAAAGGTTCCTTGAGTATTACATTTTCGATATGAAGTGACACTTATTAAGGGGTTGTGCGCTCGATGGAACTGATAATTGGAGTTCTTTGAAATTATTTTTCTCAGTCGTATTGAAAAATCCCAAAAAAAAATATATTATGTCAATCTGCATTATATTTATTCGAGGATTGTCTTTTTATAAATTGAAATTTCTATTCAAATATTGATTAAAAAATAAAGTCCACTTTTAAGTTAAAACCTTTTTTCTCTTCTTCTATCACTCACAGGAGTGTGAAAATGATTTCAGTATTTTAAGTAAGACATGACTCAGGAGAACGCCGTTTCAGTTTTTGATAATTTTGTCTCAAATATTTATAGCCATTTTTATCCGATTTCAATACTCTCCGGTCGGCGCGATACGCCCTTGTCGTCTACAAAATTAGTACGGGACTTGACACGCGATGTCACTGGCGTTACACAGAGGCTTAAATAGAATTTCATATTCTTCTTTACGTCTAGATTATATATTGTATCCCAACAGAGAATAAAAAACTGTTTTTTATACAGACATGTCTCTGAAATTAATTATAATAAGGTCCTGATTGAGGATTTCATTTTAATGAAAAGGTGCGCGTCGAAAAAGGTTTTATAGTCGGAGTAAATGGGGACGTCTTTAGACAATGTTTAATGGTTTATTAGAATTTGAGGGTCTGTTGCACGCATCCTGCAGATCGGTTAAATGTTTGTGAAACAGGGGTCTCCAAACTTTCCAGCCTTAGGCCCATACTGATTACTCCGGTAAGTTCCGAGGGCCAAAACCATATTATCATTGTTGCCGGTGGTAAAAAGTGAAATAGTCCACTGATGAAAAAAAAAGTCCGAAAAAGTACGCAACGTTAAAAGGCCGCAAAACGGCAACACTGCATATTATTAATTTTCCTGTCATTATCTGTAATTTCTAGATTAGTCGTAGAGTACGAGCCATGAGGAGTAACGTGACACGACAACTGGTGGACACAAACGGAAACAGGTAGTACCTTCTATCGCTAACAGATGGCGCTAATAGCACGTACAGAATAATCTCGTTGGTTCGAGAAAGTTCTGGTGTCTTCCACTCACTTCTAGATGGCAGTAATTGGAATATATAAGAAGGCTAGTGGCGCAACCACAAGTCAGTTCCTGTGATACTATTGTGAAATAAAATAGTGCGTACCTCCTTAAAACGTGTTTGTGCGTGTTTAAGTTTAAGACATCTTTGTAACAGTATTTTGATTTGAATTGTTGCTTTTGTGTGTGATTTAGTAGTATGGAAAAGAAGCGAAAAATGGTAGTGAATGCAGAAAATTCAAAGATCAGTGGAACATTCAGTATTTCGTAATTGAGTCCAGTAACAAGGCGCTATGTTTGATTTGCAATGAAAGCATAGCCGTTCTCAAGGAATATAACATTAAACGTCATTATGAAACAAAACATTTTCAAAATTTTCAAAATTCAATTCGAAGTAGCAATCTTCATTTAAAAAACTCAAAACTGATCAAGAGGCTGCAACTCGTGCCAGCTTTCGTGTGGATCTTGAAATTGCAAAACGCGTAAAACCATTCACCGATGGAGAAATGATCTCAGAATGCATAATTGCAGTAGCCGAAGAAATGTGCCCTGAAAAAGTAAATTTATTAAAAACTATCAGTATGTCAGCAAACACTGAGGCTCGAAGGGTAGAAAACATCGCTGAAAATATATCCTCTCAACTGTTCGATAAAAATGGACATGTTGAGTGGTTTTCTTTGGCCTTGGATGAGTCAACGGATGTGTCAGATACTGCTCAGGTGTTGATTTATATTCGAGGAGTAGATAAGAGCTATGAAGTGCATGAAGAACTTCTTGATATGTATAGTATTCATGGCATAACTACTGGTACATATATTTTTAAAGGAGTTGAAATGGCTATTAATCAAAAGAACCTTCGATGGAAAAACTTGAAATGTATTACAACTGATGGAGGCAAAAACATGAGTGGGAAAGATAAAGGAGTGGTCGCTCTTATGTCAAAGGCTGTAGAAAATGACGGCGGTTCAAAACCATTAGTCTTACATTGTATCATTCATCAACAGTCTTTGTGCGGAAAATGTTTGGGTATGTCTGAAGTTCTGAAACCAGTCATATCAACTGTTAATTTTATCAGATCTTTTGGACTCAATCACCGACAATTCCGACAATTTATTGAAGAGATTGGAGAAAATGACTTACCTTATCATACTGCCGTACGTTGGCTTAGTTTTGGGAAAGTCCTTCAGCGCTTTTTTGAACTTCGAGCAGTGATCGAAATTTTTTTGAATGAAAAGCATCGCCCTCTTACTGAATTACAAAACAACGCATGGCTGTGGAAGTTAGCATTCTATGTTGATTTGACAAAACATGTGAACGAACTGAATTTGAGATTGCAAGGAGAAAATCAGCATCTTCCTGATTTATACACTAATATCAAATCATTCCGGAAGAAATTGATACTGTTTCAATCACAACTACGAAGTAAATGTTTTTCACACACCAAAATAATTAGAAATATTCAGCCACACCACTGAGACTGAGTTTCCTATCGATTTTGCAATCGAAACTATAAGTGCTTTGAAAATAAATTTTGATACTCGTTTCTCGGACTTTGATGCCATTGCGAATCAAATTAAGATTTTTCAGAATCCTTTTGATACTGACATTGAAACCCTAGCCCCAGAACTTCAAATGGAAATGATTGATCTACAGTGCAGTGATATAATTAAGAACAAATATCAAAACTCATCTTTGTTGGAATTTTATAAGGGTCTTCCACTGACACAATTTGATAATTTGCATAAATTTTCTCGTGGGCTAATTACTGTTTTTGGTACTACTTATTTGTGTGAGAAGACCTTCTCCAAAATGAAGTACACAAAAAATGTTTACAGATCTAAATTAACTGATGAGCATCTTAAATCTCTTTTAATAATTGGTACAAGTAAAATTAGTCCACAACTACAAACTATTGTCAGTGGAAAATCTCAATTACATAAATCTCATTAGTATTTCATATTATGTCATTATGCTTGTTATAAGTTATGTTTTTATTTAAAATGTATAAAATGTTAGTTGGATTAATTTCAATAATTTGTTAGTTATTATATACTGAAGTTAAATTTTCTGCATATTATACATGTCTTTACTCCTTACAATTCTGTGTTTCTTTATCCAACTTATCACAAAAACAATAACAATAAGCCTACAACAATGTTATGAGTAGTTAGCCCATGACCATATCAATGTAGATGTCATATTAATAATTATTCAACATAAAATTAGAATACTTCAGTAAACTAAATTTAATTTGCTATAAAAAATATGTTCTCTAAAAGGAGTTTTCAAGTATGCTAGCTCTCCGCGGGCCGGACAAAATTTGTCCGCGGGCCGGATGTGGCCCTCGGGCCGTAGTTTGGAGACCCCTGTTATATACCATGTCTCGGCACGGTGACATGGTGAATAACACGTCGTGACGCCAACGCATGTACTGTTATGGTAAATGAATTATTATCCGTTTGATTAACTTTGTACGTCGATACTCTTATACTATTATAGTTTAAAAATCGACCAAGTGCAAGTCGGACTCGCGCACAAAGGATTGCGTACAAAAAGGCAAAAAAAAATCGAGTTTGTTGCACCCTTGAATATTTATTTTATTCTGTTTTTAGTATTTGATGTTGTAGCGGCGACAGAAATACATCGTTTGTGAAAATTTCAACTGTCCAGCTACGGAGCTGTCAAAATAAAATTTCAATCATAAGTAAAGGCAAAGAGTAAAAACACAACTCTACCCTTGTACCTAAAAACGTTTTTTTTTGCTTTTCGCCTCAGCAATGTACCAAAATATAGAGAAGAAAATAGATTTCAAAATTACTTCGCTGCATCGTCACAAATTCCGTCTTTTCGCTTTACCCAATCCAATATATATGGACCTATACAATTATACTAGTCAGCAGTATTGCCCGTAATTTTGTGAGGACTCACTAAATTGAGGGTTCAAATTAAAATGGATAGAGATACGTTCCTCCGTGTTTATTACCTTTTATGTCTTTATTGGTTTGGCTTAAGTAGTTATTTTGGAGTGTCAAATTATTTTAGGATTCCGTAGTAAAGGAATTTCAGTAGGCCTATAATGTGTCTGTTAGTGTTGGGTAAATTATTTATTAGCATACTATTTAATTATTTTCGACTCCGACGTATTTTACCCCAACAATAAATTTCACCTATGCCAAGGGAATAGATAGATTAATTTCAAAAAGAAATAGCCATTCTCTATGCAGGGATTTATGTAATATATTATGAAATTCACGCCATGGACGACAAAACAATGTTTTATAATCTACAATCTGCGTTAACGATAGCGGGTGTACGCCAGTTTTAATAACTTTAATAATGTACCGAAAGCCCGGACGTGTTTCATTTCAATTAAAACATTCAAACATACATTATATAACTTTTGTACGGATATCTCATTCAACATTGCGGGCTCGACACATTTTTCACACCGAAACGAAAAGAAGACGCACGTTTCATTGTAACAGTCCGAATGTCATGAGTTGCACCGCGGTGCACAGCGCATGCGCAGTATATGACTGTATCACATGAAACGTGTATATTATTGTGTAGTGAATAAAGCTTTATTTTGAATAGCCGTCATAAAAAAGCGCGTCCCGTGAACTGACCATAAAATAAATTCGTGGGTAAAATGTCTTTCGAAAAAGAAACTTTTAATAAATTACTCATTAAAAGTAAAGTACGTTATCAAAACTGGAGCAGGTTCAAGTGCGTGGCCGGTACTCCAACTTACTCGGAGAAATGGGCGGTTAGTCCGGTTAGATTGAGTTAGGTTTAGTGCAGGTTGGGTGAGATTACGAAGTCTAAGTCGAAAGTCAGTGTATAAAAATTTTTATTCAAAATTTTTATACACTTTCTGAACGTCTGTCTACATGATGCCTGCCGCCACTACTACTTTCGATATTTTTTTATAAATGACTAGCTTTTTCCCGCGGCTCCGTCCGCGTAAATATCCCACGGGAATACTGTACTATTTCGGGATAAAAAGTAGCCTATATTAATCCAGAGCCTAAAGTACTACCATATCGAATTATATCGAAAACCGTTCTCTGGTTTTTGCGCGAGAGAGTAACAAACATCCATCCATTCATAATAGTAGTAGGAATCGTCTTGATATAATAAAGTGATTTCGATAGTTGGGACCAATCAAAACGCGTTTGACTTTGGTTTGACGTATATGAGAATACCATTTTGCCGTTTTAACACATCAAACTGCATCAAAACTTTTATTGTAAGATTTAATTAGCGGAATTAACCGAGCACAGCATGCGTTGTTTGGCCTTCAAACCACATGCTAGGGCCTCCGGTATTCTTAATGCCCCTCGGCGAAGCACAATGATAGCGTTATTTCACGCCGCTACTCCACGAGGCTGTTAGCGCAGTGTATAAAAAGTAAAAACATCATTTCGCTAATAAAATTACAGGCTAATTGCAGAGGGAACATAAAAGTTAACAGACCGAGAACTCATTGAGAAGAAGTACAGGAAAACGAAGTTCTTCCTTATTGAAGGGCGTCACAGACGGCGAAGATACTCGTAGAGAGCTACGACGTCTTGGTTTTTACATATCCTTCTTACGCTTGAGTGGTGATAATAATAATATAGCAACAATTCTTATATTCTCCTTTATTGGTGCTTATGAGAGATGCTTAACACAGATACGTATTACATATGAGATATGCCCAACACAAATACGTCTACACTATGTATAGCCTTTTGGCTAACTAAAATAAACTAACTAGATAGGCTGTACCTGTGACATCTGTCAATATGACATTGACATTTCTACTTTATAATACTGTTGACATTATGCAACAATACTATGATACTTTATCTTAAGGTGCCAGGATGACGTCCTCGAGAGTGTCATGGGTTTATGATCGCGGATTTATTTCCATACTAGATGTTGCACACAACTTTGCGCGGTAACCGTGCTTTTTGCTGCGATAAAAAGCATCCTATGCCCTTCCTTACGGTCTACCCTTGTAGCACATTTCATTAAAATCTGTTGAGTGGTTTAGGCGTATTTATTTCGTAATAGAGAGACAGATCAGTAGCGATATTTTAAATTTAAAATTGTATCAAACACATTTTTGGAAAAAAGATTTTTATACTTTGATACTTTTAAAAATTTGTTATTGACTCAGCCCCACTTCTGACCAGCCTGCAGTCTCGTGTTGGGGTACAATAGGAGAAGTATAAGATAAATTGCCCCATACACGGTCCGGTTTTCCTTCAGTTCGGCCTGAACGGATGCAAAATCGTATCGTCTGTGTGCAATTTCGAGATCGCATCAGTCGACCGGATGGACTGAAGCGATTCGTTCCAGTGTTGCCAACTCTGATTTTGCGAAACTACTAAACTCGCATCCTTTTCTACTAGAAACTACTAAAAGATTACCGAAAACTATAAAAAATGCTACTAAACTTAGGAATCCCTAAAGAAACACAAAAAATCACTGCATTTTTAGTTTTAATATATTAAAAATATGATAATTTTACCGTTAAATAAAAAAAATTTTAGGAAATATTACGTATATAGAAATTAAATCGGTAGTTGTAAGGGACTTACGGACGCGTGCTACTATGTGCTATTATGATAAGGTGTTATAATAGCACATAGTATCACGCCATTTTGCATATTATGATTACTGTCTGGCTATTTTCTACAAAACTACTACTAACAACTAAATTCCTACTAAAGAGAGAGATAAAGTACTAAATTTAGTAGTAAAACTTTGTAAAACAACTAAGTTAGCAACATAAATTCTGACCTGTACGGATGGACTGAGCAGTAATAAAATAGAACTGAACGGTAATAAAATTCGAGTGTAAAATAAAACCGGTGAAGTACGAGTCGGCAAGAGGGGTTCCGTAAAAAAGGGAAAAAATCACGTTTTTCCTATGGGAGCCTCAAATTTTTATTTCATTATGTTTTTAGTATTTGTTGTTATAACGGAAATAGTAATAGGTACCTACATCATTAAATAAATAAATAAATAATAAATAAATAAATCTACGGACGCTTCACACCACGTTAATCAGGCCCCGTGCTAAGTATCCGTAGAACTTGTGTTACAGGTACCAGAAAACGGGAAGTTTAATTAATACTTTTATACTATACATATATTTAAGATTTTTATTATATTATACACATATTTAATACACATCCATGACCCAGGAAGCAAAACTTTTTGTTCCTTCGGCGGGATTCGAACCTGCGACCCCCGGCTTGAGCACCAACGCGCTTAACCACTGAGCCACAGAGGTCATCAAAATTGTTCATTTGTGAAAATTTCAACTGTCAAGGTATCACGGTTATGAGAAGGTTATGATACAGCCTGGTGACAGACGCAAGGACAGCAAAGTCTCAATAATAAGGGCCGTTTTTACCCTTTGGGTACGGAAATCTAAAAATGGCAACGTGGTCTAAAGAATATTTATTAGGACTCATTGAAGTATTTAAAACTTTAGAGCCACTATGGTTGACAAAATCTAAAGAATATTACTATAAAACAAAGACAAATGATTTCTATAACATAAAATCGTATGACACAATAATTCGGTTTCGTCGATAGCATGATTAAAATTGCAGCAAAATACAATTAATAAATAAAATAATAGCCTAAACTGACCAAGAGCATGTCACGACATGTCTAAGGAGGGTTCCGTAACTATTAACGCGCAATAGGTTTTCTTTGAAATACTTAAAAAGTTATTACAGAAGCTAGGAGAGCGGACAGACGGACGGACAGACCGAAACTATAAGGGTCTAAACCTTTAAGTATTGACGAACCTTAAAAACACGACCGAAGCTCACGGCAAACCAGATACGATTCTCCGTGTATGTGCTCGAATCCGTTCAGGCCGAACCGTAAATTAAAACGCCTAGAAACCGGGTACGCGCATGAAAAGTGAAGCAAATCATACTGAGCCATATCGAATCAGTTTGTTCGAAAGACCCGTCACTTGTCATGGTCGAGCGCTAGTGCATACATCTCCGACTGTGCATACATTATGACTGTTTGTGTACTTATTGGGTGTCACAATGCATCGGAAAATAATAAAAATGCTTCGGACATAACATTTCATATGTAAGTATGAAATGTTATGTCCGAACAATTTGACTTGTATTAAGTCAAATATTTAAAAATTTTTAAAATAAAATCATATTATGTCGCCATCTTGCTTGCCCTATTGTGAATTGTGAAAGTGTTACTAGTAAAAATAAATTTATTTCAAAATTTTCATGGCTAACTAATAGTTGCAACTAAGACAAAGTTTTATAATATTTTCTGATTTTTTTAACTATCAATTTAAATAAAATAAAAAGTTTTGCCAGTATTAGATAATCCTTAATACATTCCTTAATATCTATTAATAGTTTAATATAAATAATGTTCACAAATCGTGTTTACATGGTTTAAAATGAAATATAAGTTATATTTTTACATCTCAAGATATTAAGAAAACAAATACAAGAATTCCAATTTTAAGTGCAACGTTTTCCGGGGAAATTGTCCCTTACAACAACATTAAAGTTTTGTTTGTGTGCGTGTCGGTATGTAATGCTTACCTACATAATATATCTGTTGCTTATTTCACTTTGTACCATACGCTTGTTTGAAGACTATCTAGGCGTCATTAATCTAAGGGCCGAACTGACGTCAGTTCGGTCGGATGCGATTTTTTCAGTATATATGCTCGAATCCGTTCAGGCCGAACTGACGTCAGTTCTAACTGAAACGATCGGCCTATCGTCTGTGGATGCCTTAAGGTTTCAGCCTGATCTTAATTTCCTACTAGCTCTGGGGCTATAGACAGATGTTGGTTTGACACTTGAGACATAATAGACAACTCGAGACATAATAGACCTCAGATAACATTTACATTTTTTTTTTTCGTTTTATTTTTTATATCTAATACGCAAATAATCCATATAAAGTTGAAACTTAAAAATTTAATTAAATATGGGCAATTTTTGACCACTATACGGCCACTTGTATTAACGAACCTATTAAAAACCTAACCGTATTTTAACGCATAAAACACACATTTTCATCACTCAAAGCACATTTTTAATTTCGTTACAAAAATGTACAATGAAATTCGTGCGAATTGAACATCTGGTTTGAGTTTTTTGCCAACGCAAAAACAAACAGCGTAAATCAGAGGGCTTATCCCTTATTTAGGGCTGAGACAACGTAATAATTTCCTGACGGGAGCGAAATATCTTAAGAAATGTAATTAACATTGTATTATCTTTGTCTTGGTAGGCGATTTTATGCAAATTTCAGTCACCAGTAGAAATATAGTTAATATTAACTATAATTTTTTATAAAACCCGGCCAAGTGCGAGTCAAGAAAGTCAGAAAAAATAATTAAACTAAATGAAACTACAATGCGCTCTCAAAGGCGGTGAGGTCATTAACCTCACAGAAACAGATGATTTTAAGTTGAATTAAAGATATTGCTCAAATAACATAAACAGAATCAGCTGTGTGAGGTCAATGACCATAACAGCGCCGTAAAGAGCGTTCATATACTATAATTTATTTTCGAATTGTTTTTTTTTTCAGCTTTGACATAAGCATAGATCATATGCCCAAAGTAAAGTGATTGATTTTAAACAATCTTATAATAATATATTGTTCTGTTCGAGTCCAATTCAATATTTTCTGGAATCACGCTTCCATATGTAATACTATAACTTATTACTAACTTATTATTATTATATTACTTAACTATAATAGTATAACTTTATAGGTATAGGACATAGATACAAAGATTAGAATGTAGATTCTAGACTTACCTTGATCTTCACAGTAGTAGACCTGTATGCTCTGTCTGCTGTGTTCTGGGCTTGGCAGGTGAACGTCTGGTTGTGGTGGTTCCTTTTAGGTCGTATGTTAACGATGGACCTGGGTAAGAGATTTTATTAATAGATTTTCTTTCAAATGAAGTGAACCAGGAACCTAGCACACGGCCTGATGGTGAGCGACTCCCGCCGCTCTGGTGATGCGTACTTGTGTTCCTGGTCCTTAAAATTCCCAACCCGCTTGGAGCTCCGGTAACCTCATTCATAATGCAAGCGTTAATTCATGCCGGTTTTCCGTGAGGCCGTGGTAGTTCTCCGGTCAAGCCGGCCCATTCGTGACGAAGCATGGAAGCATGGCCATGTTAAAATATATATTAATTTAGCAATGTAGGTTAGGTTAGGTAGGTTGTAGATTAAGGGTCAATCACACCAAAACGAAACGACACGCGACGCGGCGCTGCATTTTTTAAGATAGCTATTCAAAATTTAACTTTATGAATAACGAACAAGAAGATACAGTTTTCATTGTAGGCTGCGCGCAATTTTATTTCTTCAATTTGTTTTAAATCAGTTAAATTCTTATATTTTCCAAAAGGCAACATAAATCCGTAATATGTTAATTGTGTTTTTTAGTTTATGTAAATAAAATTAATTTTGTATTTATATTCATACATTTTCAACTGCTGTGACGTCACTCGTGCATATATTTTTTTGTAAACAGCGTTTTAACGCTCTCCAAAGATCTCACTTTTGTGATGATAGTATTTCGTCAACGGTTGATCCAGGCCAGGCAATGGCATATCTACGAGATATGCCATTGCAAAGACAATATTTCCTGGCCTATTATATACTTTGCAACTATTAACTACTAACTTATATATTATAAACTAAGCATGTTCCCCATTCTATACCTGGCGATGAATCTCCGTCGATCAGCCATCTCCTCCACGCTGTAGGTGACGCCTTGCCCCAGCACCGAGCCCTCATGGTCTACCCACGTGATCTGGTGAATAAATCAAAGGTTACTTGAGATATACTTGGTGCGGACCAATTAGCGCCACGATCCTGAATCGCGCTACAAGTTTTTCCATTTCGACGCTATTTAAACAACAGCTGAAATGACTACAAGTGGGCTTCGGCCTGACCAAGCATACCATCTCGCTCGGTCGGAGATCTCCCTCAGGATGCCCATACAGGGGGCATCGGTACACTCAGAAGATTCTCAAACTTCGTTTACCAAAACTGCCACTCTGTGAATCACAGAAAGACTTTTTACCCAACTACGGCGAACCCAAAAAGAAGCGTAATTATTTTGGCAGTCTATGTTTGTTTCACCCTAGCGCCTAAGCTACTGATCCGAATTTAACGAATGAGGTGTCAATAGATTCGCAATAATGGTCCGGGTAACATAAGCTATATAATTTACGTAGTCAGGATTTAGCCTTATAAAAATATTTTTATAAAAAAATTTAGTTATATAGCAAATGTAATATTACTTATCTCACAAAAGCCTGAAATAGAATCACCATACTACTCATCGCGGTTACAACGGGACCGCACACTTTGCTCGGTGGATGCTGCGCCACCAGATGTTACTCACCTCAGCAGCAGGTTTGCCGCCCACCAGACTAACTTCCTGGTCTTCCATCGCGGTTACAACGGGACCATACACTTTGCGCGGAGGTTGCAGTGACACCAGATGTTACTCACCTCAGCAGCAGGTTTGCCGCCCACCAGACTAACTTCCTGGTCTTCCATCGCGGTTACAACGGGACCATACACTTTGCGCGGAGGTTGCAGTGACACCAGATGTTACTCACCTCAGCAGCAGGTTTGCCACCCACCAGACTAACTTCCTGGTCTTCCATCGCGGTTACAACGGGACCATACACTTTGCGCGGAGGTTGCAGTGACACCAGATGTTACTCACCTCAGCAGCAGGTTTGCCGCCCACCAGACTAACTTCCTGGTCTTCCATCGCGGTTACAACGGGACCATACACTTTGCGCGGAGGTTGCAGTGACACCAGATGTTACTCACCTCAGCAGCAGGTTTGCCGCCCACCAGACTAACTTCCTGGTCTTCCATCGCGGTTACAACGGGACCGCACACTTTGCTCGGTGGATGCAGCGCCACCAGATGTTACTCACCTCAGCAGCAGGTTTGCCGCCCACCAGACTAACTTCCTGGTCTTCCATCGCGGTTACAACGGGACCATACACTTTGCGCGGAGGTTGCAGTGACACCAGATGTTACTCACCTCAGCAGCAGGTTTGCC
This sequence comes from Phengaris alcon alcon, assembly GCA_037179445.1. NCBI lineage: Eukaryota > Metazoa > Arthropoda > Insecta > Lepidoptera > Lycaenidae > Phengaris > Phengaris alcon. Next base: position 978,855 of record JAYRCH010000046.1, on the reverse strand, counting down.
GCCCACCAGACTAACTTCCTGGTCTTCCATCGCGGTTACAACGGGACCATACACTTTGCGCGGAGGTTGCAGTGACACCAGATGTTACTCACCTCAGCAGCAGGTTTGCCGCCCACCAGACTAACTTCCTGGTCTTCCATCGCGGTTACAACGGGACCATACACTTTGCGCGGAGGTTGCAGTGACACCAGATGTTACTCACCTCAACAGCAGGTTTGCCGCCCACCAGACTAACTTCCTGGTCTTCCATCGCGGTTACAACGGGACCATACACTTTGCGCGGAGGTTGCAGTGACACCAGATGTTACTCACCTCAGCAGCAGGTTTGCCGCCCACCAGACTAACTTCCTGGTCTTCCATCGCGGTTACAACGGGACCATACACTTTGCGCGGAGGTTGCAGTGACACCAGATGTTACTCACCTCAGCAGCAGGTTTGCCGCCCACCAGACTAACTTCCTGGTCTTCCATCGCGGTTACAACGGGACCATACACTTTGCGCGGAGGTTGCAGCGCCACCAGATGTTACTCACCTCAGCAGCAGGTTTGCCGCCCACCAGACTAACTTCCTGGTCTTCCATCGCGGTTACAACGGGACCATACACTTTGCGCGGAGGTTGCAGTGACACCAGATGTTACTCACCTCAGCAGCAGGTTTGCCGCCCACCAGACTAACTTCCTGGTCTTCCATCGCGGTTACAACGGGCCATACACTTTGCGCGGAGGTTGCAGTGACACCAGATGTTACTCACCTCAGCAGCAGGTTTTCCGCCCACCAGACTAACTTCCTGGTCTTCCATCGCGGTTACAACGGGACCGCACACTTTGCTCGGTGGATGCAGCGCCACCAGATGTTACTCACCTCAGCAGCAGGTTTGCCGCCCACCAGACTAACTTCCTGGTCTTCCATCGCGGTTACAACGGGACCGCACACTTTGCGCAGAGGTTGCAGTGACACCAGATGTTACTCACCTCAGCAGCAGGTTTGCCGCCCACCAGACTAACTTCCTGGTCTTCCATCGCGGTTACAACGGGACCGCACACTTTGCTCGGTGGATGCAGCGCCACCAGATGTTACTCACCTCAGCAGCAGGTTTGCCGCCCACCAGACTAACTTCCTGGTCTTCCATCGCGGTTACAACGGGACCATACACTTTGTGCGGAGGTTGCAGTGACACCAGATGTTACTCACCTCAGCAGCAGGTTTGCCGCCCACCAGACTAACTTCCTGGTCTTCCATCGCGGTTACAACGGGCCATACACTTTGCGCGGAGGTTGCAGTGACACCAGATGTTACTCACCTCAGCAGCAGGTTTTCCGCCCACCAGACTAACTTCCTGGTCTTCCATCGCGGTTACAACGGGACCGCACACTTTGCTCGGTGGATGCAGCGCCACCAGATGTTACTCACCTCAGCAGCAGGTTTGCCGCCCACCAGACTAACTTCCTGGTCTTCCATCGCGGTTACAACGGGACCGCACACTTTGCGCAGAGGTTGCAGTGACACCAGATGTTACTCACCTCAGCAGCAGGTTTGCCGCCCACCAGACTAACTTCCTGGTCTTCCATCGCGGTTACAACGGGACCGCACACTTTGCTCGGTGGATGCAGCGCCATCAGATGTTACTCACCTCAGCAGCAGGTTTGCCGCCCACCAGACTAACTTCCTGGTCTTCCATCGCGGTTACAACGGGACCGCACACTTTGCGCGGAGGTTTCAGTGACACCAGATGTTACTCACCTCAGCAGCAGGTTTCCCGCCCACCAGACTAACTTCTAAGTCTTACAACGTGGTTATAACGGGATCACCCACTATGCGCGGTAGTTGCCGCGAAACAAGGATACTCACCTCGGCTGCAGGTTTCCCCCCCACTGACACGCACTCCAGGCTAATTTCCTGGTCTTCCACCGCCGTTACAACGGGACCAGCCACTATACGCGGTGGTTCTGGCGGAACCAGCACTATGAGGCGCGCATACTGCGAGCGTATCGCTGGTTCACCTAGAAAAAATAATAATAGAAGTGAAACCTTCAATCTTTTTAATCCTATAATATAAGTTGTTCAAAATCGACAACGGATATTTTGGGAATATAATCTACTGCTTATGTAAAAAGCGTTTAGACAGAAAAAAAATTAAAAATATTTTAAATTTAAAATATTTTACTAAATAAAATTACATGTTTATGTTAGAGAAAAACGCTGAAAGGTGCCTAATCTTGATAAAAACAAAAACTGCATCATTAGATTTTAGATAAATCAATTTTTGGTTTGGAAAAAAATAAACAACCCGTATTTTTTATTATTATTAAAACATTCGATAGATAATGCTGATGATAATGTGCTATTGGCTAATAAGGGAAAAAAATCTGGAAAGGAATGATATACGACAAAACCTGGGAAATATTAATTTGTTTCAACAAATCGTTTCACATTTTGATGAAATAATTATATGAAACTAATTGCTGTTTTAATGAGGGAAATATTTAATGGTTTTATTCTTACACTTAGCGCCAATCAGCTCGATAATACCGATCACACGATGTCGGGTGTGTCTCATGTAGCTCTGACACAGGGGCGACACTCTCTACAGATGACAGCTCGAGCACCGGTGAGTGTCAGCCATGTTGACGTAAGCCTAAGGTTGACGCCGAATATAATTTCAAACATCGAGTCAGACAAATCTATCATAAATGGTATGGAATTATATAATTTTCAATTATGTCAAAGCAGGAAACGACCAGCGCGTTTAGGTCAGCCCCGTGGACGAAAGTTCTGGCTTGAAAAAACTCACGTCCCGCTCGCCGCGCGCACTCCCCGCATACGTAGCTACTAGCTACAGCCACGCACACATAGCTGCGAGCTGTCATTCGTACAAGTCTATTGAATGCGGTCCTTTACGTTATATTACTATTGATTATAATCTTTGATACTGTCTAGTTATCGTTTCATCGACTTCAAATCTCAGAAATACCACAGAATAAATAATAGGACAAGTAGCAATAATAAAGAAATTCTTATAGTTAGTAATAGGTATATAATATTCTTCGGCTCTGTTACAAAGTGAGCCTGCCCTCTAAGCTTCAACTCTAACAAACCGACCTATCAAACAGTGTATGGAAAAACGCATATTTCGTTAAAAACGTGTGTCTCATTACTATTCAGAGTTTGTTATTTATTAGCAACATTATCAAAAGTGTGATTTTTTTATCAAAAATCTTATGATACAGTAAAGTCATCATGGAAATCCATTTCTCTAGTTATTGGATATAAATAAGCGATATAGGTGCCGCTTATTTATGAAAAAGATGCATAGAAAATTAAAAAGAAAGTTCTTGAAAGATCAGCATTTATAAATTATAATTCACCACATTGAGCTAAGTATTTATTATAATTTATAATTTACAACGAGATTCAAATCTATCTGCATAATATATATTATTCGCGATGTAAACTGACTGTTATATATTTTATAACAGTCAGTTTACATTGCGACGATACGTGATGTGACGCGGCGCTGTATTTCTAAGATAGCTTTTCAAAATTGAACTTTATTTACTACATAAAAAGATACACGTTTCATATGATATCAGTCATACACTGCACATGCGCTGTGGCCTGAGCAGCGCGGTGCAACTTGATATTCGAACTCTTACGACGATACATGTATCTTTTTGTGTAATTAATAAAGTTCAATTTTGAATAGCTATCTTAAAAAATGCAGCGCTGCGTCGCGTTTCGTTTCGGTTTAAACTGTCCCTTACTCGTATGTAAGAACATAACTCAAATGTTAGTGAGATTATACACATTATTTATAATACGAATTAGAACAAGATATTAATATTATGAAGTTTCTCACAGAGACGCAATGCATAGGATGTAAGATAATCTTGAAACAAAAGGAAACCTAGCTCAGACTTGAACATAAACAAGCACTAAAATCCTAAGTGCATTCTATATAATTTATATCTTATACTAAGTACGGAAGATATTTCATGAATACTCATGAAAATGCACTCAAAAGTGGAATAAAAACTTAGAATACCTAGTTTCCTTGTTATAAGTCCAAATTATATTAGTTTCAAGTACTGACAAATACTTGTACTAAAGTGTTTCCTTTCGATATTTTGTATATAATTCTTAATACTTAAAATAACTTAATTATTATCTTGAATTAATTTGTTCACGACGAACCTATCAAGGTAGAAATATGTAAATAGTAAATTCATAATTGCACAAAGTAAATAAGTGAAATTTAAATTGTTAAAGCCTTAAAGTAAATTTCCTAAGTAAAAGCTGTTTAACTTATCATAAAGTCGAAATTTCATGTAAATTAGACACCTGTTCTTTTATGCAATAACTAGATTCTTGTGAGCATTTGCTATTTACCTAAATTTATATGTAAATTGTTAAAATTTTGTGATTCCAGGGCTCCGTGGCCTAGTGGGTAGGCCGTTGGATTCGCACTCGATTTAGGTTGCAGGTTGCAGGTTCGATTCCCAGGTTGTGGCGTGTACCAATGAGACTTTTTCAGATCTCAAGTGCATTATACGGACACTCCAACGGTGAAGGAAAACATCGTGAGGAACCCCGCACATGGTTGGCCCCAGCAGTATTGACCTGTCATTCCTCTGGACTAGGCTGTGTTGTGAGAATGCCGTATGTTCTTGGGCAACCATACGACATTTAAAAAAAAACTGACTGTCCCAGCAACTACATTATTTCAAGAGTGGTTACTTCGCTCGGAGAATACTGTATAAATCATGCAATAACGAATGAAAAGGCCTAAGTTTTAGTGATTTCATTACCTACTTCAAAGTAGGGATGTTAGCCCGCACGGGGGCTGAGTAAGTTATGTAACGGAAAATTGAAAGTTGCAGCGGCTTTTCCGCTAGGGGCCGCCTCGGCTCCGATAGAGACTTACTGTGCGAAAGGGACCGAACGGGAGACCGTTACGTGAGGGCAGGGGCCAATTTTCCTAAATTACTCAGTTCCCGGCAGCTTTTCAGGAATGACAGTTGTAAAACTATATGGCAAATGTGTAAAACTAGAACAAGAGCATTGTAAAAATTGTATACAACATTATTTAATTAATTAATAAACGATGTTTCGAGTTGGTATGTGCCGTCGGTATAAGTATGGGGCCGGCGGCCATACAATTCGTAGTTCGCTCGTAACCAGCCGCAATGTAAGAAGAATCCCTGCCTCATCGGCCATCGAAAAAGTGTACAGTGACCAGTGGTATCATTTTCTCTATTCTAATTCTTTTTAATCCTTTACCCTACTATTTTCCCTCGACTTTCCCAGTAATTCTAATTTCCTTTCCTGTAAGTGTCCCTTGATTTTGATCCGTTCTTGTAGCCCCTGGGTAATCAATCCACATAATTAATACGTAAAGCAAAAACTTTGTGTACATGTGGCCCGGTTAAAGTTTATGTGGAAGAAAGTGTGCAGAAAGTTAATATTTGTACGTATATAAGTATAGGTAACATAATTAGAATAACACAAGAAATCCACACGAGAATTATAGTCAAGCGCCCATCACACGTAGGTACAGTTCGGGGACGCGGGAAGTAGAACGCGAATGCGCGGGGCCGACAGTCCAATCTGAAATTGACATTGCGATCGCATTTTCGAGTTTTATTTACGCATCATGCGTGAACGCAATTTAAGGCATGGCGATTTGGAGCTTCGACTTAATACTGTTAGCAAAACTTTTGAAATTTATAACGTTCCACGCGCCAGTCCAAACTGCAGTTTAAACTCTAGGGACCACATTTACATGCGCAGTCGCTTAAATATGTCAGATCCGACCGCAGTCTAAGCCATACGCGCATTTTTAATCGTTATTAGCACGAAAGTATTATCCGCAGCTCAAACTGCACAGATCCATCCGCGGTTGTACCGTGTTGAGGGCGTTAATTATTTAACACTCCCGCAATTCAAACCGTGGACATATTTGACGTTTTAATTACAGGACAGTTCGATCTACAGTCAAAACAGCACAGATCACTTCGTGGTTTGGGACGCAGTCCGAATTGAACGTGTGATGGGCGCTGATTAAGAAATTTGGTTAACAAAATTACAAGTAACATGATATTTAAATACAGTGATATCTTATTAGGCTGATTTGGAACTCAGAAACACTAACCTGATTATATTCTGTAATCATCTTTATTATATTAATACGTGAAGTAAAATTCAGTACAGTTTTAAGAGAATGTAATTGGCACTTTATTTTTCAAGATGTTAATTTATTATAATTGTACTTGTCGCTGTAAGTTTTCCTAACAAAAAAAAAAAAAAAAAATATCATTCCATAATATTTATGATAGATTTGTCTGACGCGACGTTTAAAATTATTTCGGTAGGTTTACTGACATTCGCCGGTGCTCGAGCTGTCATTTGTAGAGAGTGTCGGGCCCTGTGATATTGATTTAATGATGATGATTATGAAATAAGGATTTTTGTCGCACTGCCAGCTGCCAGCTAGTTGCAAAAAACTTGCAAATATAAAACTTTACGTGCGTCGCATCAAGAAAAAGATGTAACACGCCCCAATATTCGAAATTTAATTAATTTAATAACGATATTTTAAATTGTATGATATACAGATGCATTTTTTTATGCATTGAAAACAAAAATAGTTATTCAAGGACCCGCTCCTTTCATCAGTATTCGATTCTCTTTCCAAAATAATATGTAACTTGTGACCTAAAAGTTTGAGCTGATGATCCTATAACATAATTGACGTCGATTTATTACCGCGCGGCCGATACTGAGCAGCGGTTGCGTGACCTTCAAAGCCGGCACGGAGTGCAAGGGTGAGAGTTGTAAGGAAATTTTAATCAAGTTATTTTATGCAAATCACGAGATGTTTTAGTAATATGCATAATATGTGTACGTACCTAATATTGCAGCCTAATGTTGGGTAAAGTATATCATTCGGATAAAAATACACCCCGTATGCACTATTATGTGGACTACATGCCGCGAAACTAATCGATATAGATGATTGGTCTTCGAACACTGTCTATCAAGAAAATGATGTTAGCGAAAACATCATAGCGTTTTCTGAAATTATTTCGTTGAAACGAAATTTCGCTCACTAGGCAAAACAGTCAGTCCATTGACTAAGATCCCGTGACCGCCCGACTACCCTTATATACATACTGATAAAATGTATATCATATTGTGGTATTAGTGTGTACATTGAGCGTATGTAATACCCGCTAGTTTGCGCGGTGGGCCAATTCTCAGGTACATTTATGCGACACATACAATTATGAACTTACGAGTTTGACAGAAATTGTACGAAAAAATATTTAAGGGCGCGGCGTTCCGTGTAATAAAATTTGAGGTTGGATCAAAATATTATTATGGCCACGCAACTGTTGGCTCCTCTGCTGTTGCAGATGCATTTTTCCGACTAAATATCCATAAAATTATTGAACGTCAAATTCGACAATATTAGTTGTGTTGAACTGATTAATTAACTGGACAAGTTAAGCGACTTTATGCATAACCGCTTTAAATATTTAACTTCTGAAGTGGCATACAGTACTGGCATAGACTCAGTATGTAAAACAGGACATAGTTGTGAGTGTAGATACAGGAAGAATTAGATATGTCTGCTATGATTGTGTTCCGTTTCCATCGATTTAAATATTATTGTAACGTTTAAATTTACCGCGCGTCAATTTATCTGGCCAATCGCATTGCGTAGCACATAGCCGGGCGACTCTGGCGCCCCCAGCAGTCGAAAAAGGAAGAACGAACGAAGCGCGCGCGGCGAAGGCGCCGCAGCCAAAAGTTACCGAATTTACCGATTTACCGCGTGTGGAATCTTATATTCTTTCATTAATAATCAAAGCGCCGGCCGGCTGCAGTGTCTAAAGAAGAAAACAAGAACACTGTACAATTCGACATTACTGGAGAGGCTCCTTTCACCCTACTCAACGGCGTCTCCATCAGACCTGGTGAGTGCTAACGCTTTGCTTCTCTTGGTTATTTGTCGTATTGTGTATCGTATTTACCGGCGAGAATTATAAACATTCTCGATCCAGAGTGGCGATTTGACGTATTACCGATTATATATAAAATTGCCTTAAATATAGTAATAAAAAACATGAAGTGGCACAAAGTACACGTGACACGTGACAGAAGTGAAATTTCATTCATAATTTAAAATCCAAAAATACTCTCATCGCGCCTAAAGCGTATCACTCAAGTGGAATTTTAAAAAAGTTGAGCCGCACTTTTGATAGTTAAGTTGTGATGTAGTAGTATCCGTCAGATGACGTGATATCGATTGCGTTATATTCAAAATGGTGTCGTGACGTGACGCAACCTTGAATTTTCACTCTCAATGCCGCTAAAGTAGTTTCACTTCAAAATAGGAGGATTGGAAGTGGAATACGAATTCGCAACGAAGAAAACTGCGACGCGATTTCGTTCGACGTGGGGTTTTGCTTCAATAATTATGGTCATACCTTTGACGAACAATAACCGTTTCTATAGTAATAGTCTTTCATTATTGGAGTTGCAAATGTTATTGATAAGAAAATACACCAAGGAGGAACAAAGAATTTTAGGTTCGCATTTCTATGAGTCGTTCGAATTCGTAGATTTTTGCGATGCGACGCCGCTATTTCGTGTGAAAATGCAAACCAATAGGGATGTTATAGTCGATCCTATAATTTCCCACTACTCTTTTCTCTCTCTTTGATGACACGTCTCGACTCTAGAAAATTATGCCCTCATATTTTCCTGACGCCACGTCTCTTCGTTTTCCCGGTCTGTGATGGTGACATGGAGTTGTCTAGACAACTCTATCCCGTTTAATTCAAAACTCTATTTAAATTCGGTCAAATGTGTGGTACAAGTATTTTATCTGATTTGAAGTATTTTAGCTGAACTATTAAAATACACTGTTACATGAATTCTACTATTTTGCTGTAATTGAATTTCACAAAAATAAAAGTGCATTTACTCTTATTCAATTACACTTGCGACCTCAGAGCAAAAAAAAAAGTTAACACAGAGTTCTGAGAGCCACACAATGAGGCTGGTCTAAACTACCCGTGTAATTACACAGTGTCAAGAACACACATGTAACGAAACTACGCCTTACCTTGTATGGCTAGCTGTCGCAGTGTGTGATTTTTATGTATGCAGTAAATAGCTAAACGCGCTCTACATACATGAATATCCGGCCTCAGTTTATAATACTATGTCCGGCTATGTATTTTAATGCAATAAATATTTATTGGTTTAATGTAATTTAGATACAGATCACGTTACGTTGTAGTTTTTTAAGCTAATTTACTTTTTTTACCTCCTATACTTTACACCGCGTCTCAATTGTTGGTACAATTTGCCTGTTTATTTTGGCTCGCAAAAGTGGTGTTTTCTTTGCTCTGCTCTTTATGACATAGATAGTATGGTTTGTGGACGCATCTCTGTTTGTTGTGACATAGACACTAAGGATTGTGGACGAAGCACTCCAGCGCAAACACTTAACATTGTTTGTGCTTTGGGAGAAAGTCGATATTTAATACGCTAAAAGGGACATAAAATACGTCGTTAAAACACTTTAATTTATAGACTAGTCAACAAGTGCCTTTTGGTGCCAACTTTTTTCAGTAGTGTCAAATTAAAGTGTTTTAACGACGTATTTTATGTCCCTTTTAGCGTATTAAATATCGACTTTCTCCCAAAGCACAAACAATGTTAAGTGTTTGCGCTGGAGTGCTTCGTCCACAATCCTCAATCATAATATTCGGAGACCGCTGAAAACAGTTGGTCCAAAAGGCACTTGTTGACTAGTCTATAAATTAAAGTGTTTTAACGACGTATTTTATGTCCCTTTTAGCGTATTAAATATCGACTTTCTCCCAAAGCACAAACAATGTTAAGTGTTTGCGCTGGAGTGCTTCGTCCACAATCCTCAATCATAATATTCGGAGACCGCTGAAAACAGTTGGTCCAAAAGGCACTTGTTGACTAGTCTATAAATTAAAGTGTTTTAACGACGTATTTTATGTCCCTTTTAGCGTATTAAATATCGACTTTCTCCCAAAGCACAAACAATGTTAAGTGTTTGCGCTGGAGTGCTTCGTCCACAATCCTCAATCATAATATTCGGAGACCGCTGAAAACAGTTGGTCAAAAAGGCACTTGTTGACTAGTCTATAAATTAAAGTGTTTTAACGACGTATTTTATGTCCCTTTTAGCGTATTAAATATCGACTTTCTCCCAAAGCACAAACAATGTTAAATGTTTGCGCTGGAGTGCTTCGTCCACAATCCTCAATCATAATATTCGGAGACCGCTGAAAACAGTTGGTCCAAAAGGCACTTGTTGACTAGTCTATAAATTAAAGTGTTTTAACGACGTATTTTATGTCCCTTTTAGCGTATTAAATATCGACTTTCTCCCAAAACCCAAACAATGTTAAGTGTTTGCGCTGGAGTGCTTCGTCCACAATCCTCAATCATAATATTCGTGGACCGCTGAAAACAGTTGGTCCAAAAGGCACTTGTTGACTAGTCTACAAATTAAAGTGTTTTAACGACGTATTTTATGTCCCTTTTAGCGTATTAAATATCGACTTTCTCCCAAAACCCAAACAATGTTAAGTGTTTGCGCTGGAGTGCTTCGTCCACAATCCTCAATCATAATATTCGGAGACCGCTTAAAACAGTTGGTCCAAAAGGCACTTGTTGACTAGTCTATAAATTAAAGTGTTTTAACGACGTATTTTATGTCCCTTTTAGCGTATTAAATATCGACTTTCTCCCAAAGCACAAACAATGTTAAGTGTTTGCGCTGGAGTGCTTCGTCCACAATCCTCAATCATAATATTCGGAGACCGCTGAAAACAGTTGGCACCAAAAGGCACTTGTTGACTAGTCTATTACAGTCTAAAACTCTAAAGACTTAGCGTCAGCTCGCGTCGCGTCATTGTTTTTAAGATAGCAATTCATAATTGAACTTTATTCACTACACAAGAGTTCGAATTTCAAGCCGCACTGCGCTGCGCGGCTCCGATCTTGCAATGAAACTTGTGTCTTCTTGAGTAGTGCATAAAGTTCAATTTTGAAGCGCTATCTTAATAATGCAGCGCTACGTCGCGTCTCGTTTTGAATTGACTCTTAGTTGTGCGCCGAGGTTTTGAAATATAGTACAGGTAGCATACAATTCCCAACTAAAATATCTGAAAAGTTATCGCATAAATGTAATATTACTTGCTTTTTCCCGCTCCGCCCGCGTAAATACAGAATCCTACGGGAACACTCAACTTATTCAGGATAAAAGTAGCCTATGTGTTAATCCAGACCTTAAACTACTACCATACCAAGTAATGAAATTTTGGTAAGGCTCTAGCGTGAAACAGTAACAAACATCCATCCATCCGTCCATCCTCATTTTTACATTTATAATTTTTAAGAATTTAAAGCAAGTGAAGCCGCGGAAAACAGCCAGTTTTTGTATACAAAAATATTATCTTTATCTTTTATGCTCGTTCAGCAATTTTTGCGGATGCCATTTAAGAGAGCTTTATAGAATTATCGTTTTATACGAATAGCTTACGTACTTGCAATAAGTCAAATCCACACTTAATGTAGTAGTGAGGTGAAATGAAGATATCGATAGCTGGTTATATTATCTTCTAAATAACCACAGAAATAAAATAATATCAAACGAAATAATTTGCGTAGAAAGATAATAATACATTTCTAACAAGAATCCTGTGGTGAAAAGTGAGCCCCTATGTCTTTAATCGTTATCCAAGATATTAAATTTTTTTCTGTGTCAATCCTTGTAACTGTTGAAAAGTAAAATGTTTACAAAAATACACACGCAGAGGTGAACTGCGTATTTAAGGGTATCACACACGGCGAAGATATACATTACAATACTATATAGCGAAGATATATATACATTACAACACAATACATTTATTATAATAATTTGTATATGGTATATTTTATGTTAAGATAAACTATTGCTAGCTACTGTATAGAAACTTCTATGGACTATTATCACAGACGGCTAAGACTCTATATATTTTCATATTTTGTACTTTAATATGAAATATATCCAGGCATCTTAATATAAAATATTATAGTATCTTTCGCCGTCTGTGCGAAAGATACTATGTTTATAACAATATTTTAAGATAACAATTTAAAAAATATAATAAGGTAGGAGATTTTTTTTAAAATATTGTTACCGATGCTGTCTCATCCCTACCACACAGATCCCCTCTCTAATTACTCGCAATAAAGCCATACAAAGTTTAAAATATTCAAACGATACGAGAGATCCACGGAATGTTTGGAAAGCCAGCAATATTACAGCATACTAATATGTCAAAACACAGAAACATACAATGTACATAAATAAACACAAATTAAGGATGTTTTCTTAAGTTTGTATGGAAGGATTAAATTATTTTGACGATATGAATAAATATTTACATATAAGGGTCAATTCACACTGAAACGAAACGATACGCGACATCGCGCTGCATTTTTAATATAACTATTCGAAATTGAACTTCATTAATTAAACAAGAAGATACACGTTTCAGTGTAAGACTTCGGAGGTCTAGTTGCACCGCGATGCACAGCGCATGAGCATTGTACGACTGATATCATAAGATAAGCGTATCTTTCTGTGTCGTGAATAAAGTTCAATTTTGAATAGCTATCTTAAAAATGCAGCGCCGCGTAGCATCCCGTGTCGTCGCGGTGTGAACTGACCCTAACGTCAGCCTGGCACGACGATCGTAGACATAGCTGGATATAACTTACGCGCAGCAAAGGCTTTGCGCGCTGATTGGCCCGCCACAACCTTATTCGACTAAAACTTAATGGCGCATTATACGCGCGTGAGATTAATTTCGATTTATATTGTGTATACTTTCTATAATTGTATTGTATTAAACACTTTTCCCCCTACAAATAAAAAATCGGTTGTCTGTAAAGTCGGTTTACTGACGATAGTTGAACGTGACAACGTCATAAGTAAATACTGATGGATCGCTCACTCAAGTAGGAGAGAGACAGATTCCGCGCTCTCGCTTGCACTTCAAGCCTTAAATGGAACGCCTCAGAGCGAGGTAACGCCGCATGAGTCATGTTTTTTCGTGCGTGCAGTCGGCTCCATCGAATTATAAGACGTTATCACGTCAAAATATTTACAAACGTTGCCTTCTTTGTCTGTCAAAAGACTTTTCCAACGTACCAGACAAAGATAGCAACGTTGTATAAGTTGCCCGTTGTATAATTATTCTTATTAGTAAGGGAGTTACATTTTTTTTAAAAGTTCAATGCACACCAATAAGAGACCATTTGCGACGCTGCGCTGAATTCTTAATATAGCGATTCAAAATTGCACTTAATTCACTACACAATAAGAACTACACCGCTCTGCATAGCACGGCGCCGCTCTTGCAATGAATCGTGTATCTTCTAATGAAACGTGTGTCTTCCTGTGTACTGAATAAAGTTCAATTTTGAATCACTATTTTAAAAATTCTACGCATTGTCTCGTTTCGGTGTGAGTTTACCCCATAGTTTCGACCTTCGAAATTTCGTTAAAGTCAAAATAGCTTCATATTCGTCATCAAGGAAAAAATATAAAAAAAGCGAACTAAGTCGCCGTTAAAAGGATCATAATTTCCAAATGAAGTATTTTATCTCATTTTATCAAGAAAAGCACAAATATAAAGGACGATATATTTTACAAAATATACAGCCTCCGGGGACATAGGTGTATCTTTGCACATTAATCTTTGGCTTATGACGTAGTGCGAGCGAGATACGGATATAACTGTTATTGAGAGCGAACGAGATAGGTTATTATTTTTAATGTAAATCACCGACATAAATATCTAGAAATACTAAGAAAATGTACGGACTTTATTGGTAAGATCTCACATAAATCTGCTATAATTGATGCCTCAGGATGGTAGAAATATATCAATAATATACATAATTGAATGTAAAATTAATCCATCTACAGTACTAGGAGGCTCGTAGACGCGTCTGCAAGGTAAAATAATAGTAATCTAATCTCGTACACAATTGTAGTCCCAGTATGTTATGTTAAACTTTTATCATATAACTTGAGTTTGCCCGCGACTTCGTGAGCGCAAAAGTTAATTTCGCGGAAATCGTACATTTTTTCACGACAAAAAGTAGCCCACGTCCTTCCCAGTGGTCTACTCTATATCTGTGCTAAATTTCATCGAAATTGGTCCAGTAGTTTCGGGGCCTATTCAATACAAACAAACAAACTTTTCCTCTATAAAATAATATAAGCATAATTAGTATATGCATTCGATAATTTCGAAGTTCGAAAATAAAATTTATGGGATTTGACTTAAGGCATCGGAAGCGACATGTCACTTAGTAATGACTTATGTCAAATCCCATACATTTTTGATAACGAACTTCGCTGTCGAAATTGTCGAATGCATCTTGACTTAAGGCCCTGGCTCGCCTATCAGCGCGATATATCTTTGTCGTGTGTGAGTAATCATAGACAAACTATGATCATCGTTTCAGGCTGACGTTAAATTCAAAAATAATTATTCAAATTGTCTAAATAATTTAATCCTTCCATACAAACTTAAAACAACAAACTTCATGTTTGTTTATTTATTTACATATGTTTTACACATAGATAAATGATTGGTCGCGGCTCTTGACAACATACCGCTGGCATGCTTGAAAAATGCGGCAAAGTACGCTAAAGTCGGCGTCGGATGTCCGAGCCCGTCACATTGATATCTTCGTGTCAGATGTACGTAACGAATTCACGTACACCAAAAATTTTCTTACACACAATGATAATATAAACCCACACTACAATAACGAGTTAATTTACGGAGCTATTGTTGTTGGATGGCGCGGTATCTAGTCGAGCGCCGAGACCAATCATTTATCTATGGTTTTACATAGGTAAATGTTAAGTGGTAATAACATAGATTGCTCCGTTGCCTAGTGGGTAGACTGTTTGATTCGCACTCGCAAGAGTACAGGTTTTATTCCCAGGTTGTTGCGTGTACCAATGAGACTTTTCCCGACCAAGTACATAATACGGACGCTCTCACAATGAAGGAAGACATCGTGAGGAAAACTGCACGTGGTTGGCCCCAGACGTATTGACAAGTCATTCCTCTGGACTAGGCTGACTGTGTTGTGAGAATGCCGTATGTGCTTCGGCAACCATACGATATTTAAAACCAACTGTCCCAGGCACTAGTATTTCAAGAGTGGTTACTTCTCCCGGAGTATACTGTATAACAATGGCGTAGGCTTCCTTTACCTTACCTTACCTTACCACTTACCTTTTGAATCAATTAATCAATCCTTTATTACAAGAATGTGGTATACAAAAGGTCTTAAAAATATTATAATAGCTAGGATACAACATTCTGCCATCACAATGGCGAGCAAAATATCCTTAACATGCTTGAAGATCCCTCAACCAGATCCCTACCTATTATACTAGATTAGGCTAGAGCTTTCCTTCATCCACCAAATAACTAAAGAACCAGTCTTCGCCACTGATGTACATGATTTACATCCAATAACGGATGCCTATGTTAAGATTGTTCAGTAATGACCAGACATGCCTTTCGAGCTCCATATTATTGCAAGACATTTAATTTAATTATTATTTATAAGTTATACTATGTTCTACATTTCACCATTAATTCAATATAAATGACTTTTTGACATTGGTATTAATTTTGATGAATTTTTGACATAATTTATTAATTTTAATTTTGACATGTTTAATTTCATATAATTTATTCGCCATTATTTATAATATCTTAGATTCTTAAGTATTATGGACATTTTAATTTAATTGAATCATTGGTGATAGTCGTTTTTTTTAATTTTATATTCTGACATCCATTCTATATAATCAATAAGTTATTAATTTATCAATATAATGTGTTATAACATTATACTAATATTAATCTGTGATATACAGTAGAAAATAGAATAAGTTGGTATAAAAATTTAAATTACGTTGCACAAAATTGTAAAAATTTCATGATGCTGGCAACCCTTTGCACAATTATTACAAATTTTTTTAAAATTTTAATCTACCTACACCTGATGATGACTTTGTCGAAACCGGTTGTTTAATATATTACAATTAATGTAAAATACTTATTGAAGTGGAAATAGTGCAAGAAGTCCTGTGTGTTATTACTGTGACACATGAATTTCCACCAAGAACCTACAGTACAATCAATAACATATGTAAGTTAAGATTATTAAAATTAGGTTTATTACCTTTTGGCCCGGTGCTGACTTGACACTGGTAGAGGGCATCGTCGTCCAGAGTAACATCTCTGATATCCAAAGAATAGTCTCCTAAAACAAAAAAGCTTTTTTAACAGGCCAGCAAAATTTTGGTTTCCATAATGCTAAGGACATTTTGCCATGGTGTGACGGTTCTCCATGGGCTCTTGTTGTAATTACTATCAGGCGGTTCGACAGCTCGTTTGTCATTTTAAATGTTGTTCACCCCGGGAAAGCTGTGATTCGCCACGAATACACTGGCCATTACCGGAGAGATAACAAAATTGGTGTATAATATTTTTTGCTAAGTGAATTAAGTTAAGGGTCAATTCACACCGAAACGAAAAGATACGCAACGAGGCGCTGCATTTTTAAGATAGCTATTCAAATTTAAAAGTTCGAATGTCAGGTTGCTCGTAAGCGACTTTGGATGCCGATTACTCGAAAACGGTTGACTTTGTAAAAAAAGTCATGTATAGTACCTTTATTTTATTTCAAAATACCTACTCGACGATACCCCACACGATGGGATAGAATGAAAAAATATTTTTCATCCCCACTGCACATGTATAAGAGAGCCCACGCCTAAAATATTAAAATATTTTTATTTCATCACGCCAAAACTGAAATATATACACAATCTATAACTATACCAAATGTTATACATTTATATTCATAATAATATAAGCTACAAGGGCGGACAGTCAGACAGATGGACGGATAGAGCGACAGGAAACCCAGCACATCAGCTCATTATCCCACCAAGACACACACATATACACACACACATATGCTGTGTGATGTAATGTATATTTTGAAATTTCTCTTCAAATCCATATGCGCTGGAATTTTTCATGTCAGCATTCTTTCCATAATTATTATGATTATTATTAAAAGCAATTAACTAATTTTATAATATATTTTTTATCTTTCATGTGGGTGTCACATTTATTAATAATATGTAAATGAATACTAGTTTTTAAGATTTAGTATTTGTGTGACCACTGTTAGTTGTACCCAATAAAGAAAAAAGATAAAGACTCACCTTCTTCGTCGCTCCCAATCATCTTGTACCGTTCGTACCCCGTCAGGTGTCTGTGGGTGCCGAGTCCGAAGTCATCCTTCGTCCACTGTAGTTGGCCAACTTTGTTCACCACTCGACAGGGTAAAGTCACTCGGGAACCGACTACTGCACTCTGGAATAGAAGTATGAGGTGTGGAACACTCTAGAATATTGTAAAATAAGGGTCAGTTTACATCCAGAGGTGACGCGATCCGATGCGGCGCTGCATTATTATTTATTCACTATTATTTACTTCACACCTTTTATTGCGTTATTACATAATAATGTAGGTACATATTTATGATAATAGGCTCATAAATTCTGATGACTAAGCTAACAATACATTCACAAACATTTCTCGAAGTTTCCATAAAAATAATAACCTTATTACAAAAAGTCGTGTAATCGAAAAAGGAATATTTGTGATCAAACCTGTAGGCTAATAAATCTGACCGCAGGAAAATGGAAAAACGCTCACGAATTTAATTTAGGCAAATTCTGTTCAATAAATCAAACTTCCTTAAGGCCCGTTTACATGGATGCGATTTAACACGTGAACTGAATATCAATGAGTGAAAGTTTCCCTAAAGTAGTCGCAATTTTCCATAAAGTAGCCGCAACAACTACTCTATGGAAAATTGCGTTTCCAATTTTGGGATTAACAATCTGAAAATGAAAATTGGCTTTTTAAAATAATTAGGCCTACTTGCGCAGATTTGGGTTAAAGTTAACCCTGGATTCATGTATCTCTCTTGTTCTTCGTATTTATGAAAGGCATGATATTTCAACCCAGGGTTAAATTTAACCCAGATCTGCGCCAGTGGGCCTTCATATTTTTATCATTTTGTTGTAGTTGTATCAACGTTTAACATCTAAGCGTCAGTTCACACGATGCGACACGACGCTGCATTTTTAACATAGCGATTCAAAATTGTATTTTATTTACTACACAAGAAAATACACGTTTAAGTAAACGCAATGCAATTGCAACAGTTGAATTTCGAGCTGCACCAAGCTGCGTGGCGCGACGCCAAACCTAACATAATATTTTTATACTCGGTTATGGAGTACGTATCCCGCCTGCACTGGTCCATGGAGGTCGAGGACGTCGTGACTATATCCTTAAGAAGACGTCTTCGCCTTGAGGGTTAAGCGTCTGGAGTCTCGCCACAAGGTATACAGTTCCTTTGTGGTGATAATGCCGACGCATCTTTTGTCTACCTTCGAGGTGGAGTAGTTCTGGCTGACGGGTGTGGTCTACCGGAGGTTCTGGGGAAGACTCCGAAACGAAGCGCGTATCACGTTACCGACAACACGTGATAAAGTATAGTTTTTAGATGTATAATAATAATATGTATGTTAGTCTCTAAGGTATTTATAATATGGGCCTTTGTCGCCCGAAATAAATGTTATTTAATTTATTTTAATTAATTTATGGAAACCTGCGAACAGTTATGAAATCTAAAGATTTTTTGCCTGCAGAACACGTGAAACTGACCCTTAACAAGTACATTGACCAAATTATAAACATAATTATAGACACGAATTCCGCTCCCAAAATACACGACAATTATATTTTACCGTGTACCAATTATGATGAATTTGCCCAACACTATGAATCCGATTAAAATAATTGGGTGGGTTAAACCCCCTCGGGGTTTACACAACCTCTGGGGATTTCGGAGATCATTGGCGATGGCAATTTCGGAGAGGGGTTTTCGAAGGGGGGTTTTTCCGTCGATTGTTGAAATGGCGACACTTAATCAAATAACTTGGGCGCTCAGTTATTTCATTTTGTTATTGGAAATTAATTTGATATGACGATCAAAGTTAAACTAGATTCTACGCGTGGCTCCACCTGCGTGAAATAAAATCATTCAATTTCATAACATAAGAGTGCGCTAGTCAACGGCTCGAACTCAGTGTTGCGCTCGGGGAAAATGCTTGTCATTTCAACTAACATCGGGATAAAAGTATATACCCATAAAATAGTAATCTATACTTATATAAACCGACTTCCAAAGTAAAAATGCACAAAAAAGTTTTATTTTCTAAATAATTAGCCTTTTAAATTTGGCTAAAATTTTAACTATTTCTCTACTTCATAATTTTGAAATCGGTACCAGCCCGAACATCCTTGTAAAACAATATTTAAAATAGAACTCACGTTCAAGTTGGCTGGTACCGACTTCAAAATTGTGAAGATTGAGTATAGAAATAGTTAAAATTTTAGCCATATTTAAAAAGGGAATTATTAAGAAAATATGTTTTATTTCATACGTTTTTGTGCATTTTTACTTTGGAGGTCGGTTTAATTTTTTGTTTAAAAATAATAATAATTTTTCCCTTTTTAGTGATATTTGTTAAATTATTATAAATATATTTTAAGAACGTTTAAAATAAACAATCGAATGTATAATTGAATACGAGCCAAGCTTCCATTAGGTGTTGTATATAAGATGATGATGATGATTACTGTAAGTTACATAATGGCATATGCTTGCAGTTTTTTAAACAATGTTGAAATTTCTAAAGGCGTGTCTTTAAAGACTGAGGAGTTCTGTTCAGTGCTTTTGTATTCAGGGTATACCTTGGTGCAGAATCTTACTTTTTGGTAGCATATGCTTGGGTTACTTCAGAAAAATTCAAAATCACTATATGAGTCCATATAAATTTCGAGGAATTCCTTCGACTCCTCATAGATGCCATCATCAGGTCACCGCTTTGGTGACAACGAAACCAATTTCGGATTATACCCAATACATCAAAAAAAGAATTTTGAAAATCGGTCCATAAACGGCAGAGTAATGTTCAAAGATATCCGTGTCGGTGTGATAGTATGAGAAGTACCTATTATATCATCATTATGCCATGATTTATGGTGTAATGATGGCGGTGATGATGATGATTACTTTAATTGACATAGTGGCTTATGCTTGCAGTTCTTTAAACAACGCTGAAATCCCCAAACGTGTATCTGTAAGGAGTCAGGATTTCTGTTCAGTACGTTTGGATCCAGGGTATACCTTGGTCCAAAATGTTACTTTTTGGTAGCATATGCTTGTGTGTGTCAGTATAAATTTTGAGAAGTTCCCTCGATTCCTTATGAATCCCATCATTTGGTCACCACTTTTGTGAAAACGGGACCAACCTCGGATTAAACCACCCTTTAAGTAACAGTGCAATCATTTATACTGCTTTGTAAAGTATTTCAGAAAAGTCGTCCTCGAATTACCGCAAATCGACACTCAGCTGTTGGTGTTTTATGAAAAAACTATATAATATTTTTGTCTGAAGGGAAGTTATCTCAATTGCTGAATAATCTAACTGTGACGGTATGTGATAGCTTTTTTATTTTCATTCTTCGTTTGTTTTTTATTTACGGTCAAAGTTGCGCTAAAAATCCTGTGTTTGGAGGCTATTGTCTTCTAAACTAAGTTAAATTTTAGAAATATACGCACATACCGACCTAGACAAGTGTAATAAAAATCGATATTACGCTAAAATTTTGCTCTACAATGTTTGACTTTAGCGTAAATCACCAACATCGTTTGTATGGAGAAAAAACCGACTAGTGGAGCCTTAATGAGCACCTGGGAGACCGGGCTCTGCTATAAGTTTAAGAAGAACGATAAAATAATCTATGTATACTAATATTATAAGGAGGAGGTATTGTGAGGTTGTAGAGGGTAATCTCTGGATCTACTGAACCGATTTTGAAAAATCTTTTACCAAAAGAAGGCTACGTTATTTGTGAGTGTCATAGGCTATATAATAGGTCTTTACCTATGAAATTGCCGTTCTGCAGTACTGGCCATTTCAAATCAAAATAATATTTGTTTGGCTAAGAATACTAATTTAAATTAATTTTATTTTAAAAACATGGAATTCTTTTTCCAAAAGTAGTCATTTGTTTATTGATAAGTGTTACATTTTCATCGCATTTCAATCTTTTTCGTCATCATGGATACGTTAAAAATTCGAGTAATTATGGAATATGAGTACCGTCGTGGCAGCAACGCGGCACAAGCGGCACGCAACATCAACGACGTCTACGGAGCTAGCACTACAAACCAACGCATCACCTGTTATTGGTTTGCTCGCTTCCGTTCTGGAAATTTCGACCTGAAAAATGAACCTCGCGGTCGTCCGAAGAATTTGGTCGACAATGACGAATTAAAGGCGATTGTGGAAGCTGATGATACACAATCTACGGCTGAATTAGCAGCAGCTTTCGACGTTAGCGTCAAAACAATATTAGTCCATTTACGTCAAATTGTCAAGGTAAAAAAGCTTGACAAATGGGTACCCCACGAACTCAATGATCGCCAGCGCGAAGTACGCGTCGAGACGTGCCTTGCACTGTTCAACAGACACGCAAATGAAGGAATTTTGAACAGCATTGTTACCTGCGATGAAAAATTGATTCTGTTTGATAACCGCAAGCGCTCAGCAAGTTGGTTGGATCATGGTTCAGCACCTAAACAATGCCCTAAACGAAAAATTACCCCTAGAAAAGTCATGGTCACTGTTTGGTGGTCTAGCGCCGGTGTCATTCATCACAACTTCTTACCAAAACGGGGTGAGCATTACTGCAGATGTGTACTGTGAAGAACTGAACACAATGATGGAGAAGCTGGCACATCTCCAACCAGCATTGGTCAATCGCTCGTCTCCGCTGCACCTGCACGACAACGCGCGACCTCATACTGCACAGCAGACGGTCTCCAAGTTGCAAGAACTGGGGTTGGAAGCTCTCCGTCATCCGCCCTACTCACCAGACCTTGCGCCTACAGACTACTACTTTTTCCAGAATTTGGATAACTTCTTGCCGGGAAAAAAATTCAATACCCGAGAGGCAGTACAAAATGCCTTTGAAGAATTTGTTGCCTCCCGTCCAGCTCATTTCTTTAAGAAGGGCATCAATAAACT
Source organism: Phengaris alcon alcon (assembly GCA_037179445.1). Lineage (NCBI taxonomy): Eukaryota > Metazoa > Arthropoda > Insecta > Lepidoptera > Lycaenidae > Phengaris > Phengaris alcon. Next base: position 956,528 of record JAYRCH010000046.1, on the reverse strand, counting down.
GCCACAGCGTTGGCAAAGATGCATTGATTGAATTGGTGATTACTTCGATTAATACATAAAAAAATACATGAAAAAAATTCGTTTAAATTTTTTCATACAAAACGGCAATTTCATAGGTAAAGACCTAATATTAACTCGAAAAACGAAAAGACTTTTTCGTGGTGGCCGGATTTGCAAAGTAAGTCGAAGAAAAAACGGTCGAACGAAAACGTTTCTTACGAACGCTGCCTTACCGATGGGAGATATAATATTATTAAGTCTTAGAGACAAGTTGTAAAGCTTGATCATACTAAGTAAAACGTCGGTATTAAGGTTAATTTTTAAACTGCACTTATAGTAAGTACATTAGGTTAGATGAGATTAGATTAAAACCATAATTTATCAATTCTATTTCGGGAGAGTCACTATTTATTAAAAATATTCCTTTCGATCTGATATTTAGAAATTTAAATCACTCATATTTTATTACGCGACGAAAGAAAAAAACTTTTATAACTTAAAAATGTGCAGTTTCCAGGGTTAAAATTTTAGCCAGCTCGAGTTTTCTCTCCCAAAACACCCTGCATATTAAATTTCATTGATAAACTTGCAGGTGTTTCCGAGATTTCGATTATATACAAGATTAGCTCGTTAAAGTATAAGATTACAAAGATTTTCTTGGGGTTACATCGTCGGGCGAGTTGTCATATTAGAGTGTATAACATACATCTATGCTAAGTCCTTAGTAGTAGTATGTCTATGATAATAGTAGTATATTTATACGTGGGTGAGCCGTGCTTCGGCACGAATGGACTGGCTCACAGAAAACCGGCGTGAAATAACGCTTGAGTTGTGTTTCGCCGAGTAAGTGAGGTTACTGGAGGCCCAAAGGAAATTTGGGGATTTTAAGGACCAGGAACGCTAGTGCGCAGCACCAGAGAAGTTACAAGTGCAACTCCTCTGGTGCTGCGAGAACTGCAAAAAAAACACAGATCAAAAACTCAGTCAAAGTCGACATCATTGGGAGCACGAATACACAACAAACAAAAAAATTTTTCCTCTGTAAAATATTTGTGTAGAATCAACATTCAGTAATTAACTAAGTGCCTGTTTCACAATATTTATTAAGTGTCGGATATATTCGGAAGTTTTGTCGCTGCTTACTTTATAACGAGCGATAGAGACAAAACATGCAAATAAACAAAGCTAGTAATATGGAACAGGCTCTAAATATAACTAGCTTCTGCATGGAAGCACTGTAGATACTTTTTCGGGATGAATGCCTATTGTGTTGATCCAGAGCTCATACCACTACAATGTCAAATTTCAAGAAAATCCGTTCAGCAGTTTTTGGGTTTAAGAGTAACAAATTCCCGTCCATCCTCGCAAATTTTCACATATATAATAGTAAGTAGTAGGATAATCAATTTGACAACCTCTGTGGCTCAGTGGTTAGCACGTCGGCGCTCATGCCGGAAGTCGCGGGTTCGAATCCCGCCGAAGGAACAAAAAGTTTTCCGTGTTCCTGGGTCATGGATGTCATATTAAATGTGTGTATAGTAGTAATAAATCTTAAATATAGTATAAAAAGCATTAAATATATTTCCGTTGTCTGGTTCCGGTAACACAAGTTCTTCGAGAACTTACCACGGGACCAGATTGACGTGGTGTGAAAGCGTCCATAGATATTATTATTAAATAACTTATGCGTGGAAGAATTTAAAAATACCTGATCTTGTGGCTCCATAGCGAACTTCTGTTCCTTGTATGCGCAAACAGAACTTATTAAGAAAATGATCCATAGCTTCTCAAACAAACTCTTTACTATCCGTAACAAAAGGAACAGTGGATTGCATCGTCTGCTTGTTACTTTTATCTTATCTGTCTTTATCTTTTTAATTTTGATTCCATCGTGCAAATATTTTCTCGGATCCATTTCTTGCGTTTTCTCATCCGTGCTTCTCCATTTTGAATTATTTCATATCTGTAACAACAAACGCCTTATTTTTATTACTAGCTTTTCCCAGCAGCTCCGCCCGCAAAAATGTAGCATCTCACGGGAATACTGGACTTTTTCGGGATAAAAAGCAGCCTTTGTTTTAATCCAGAGCCTAAACTATAACCATACCAAATTTCATCGAAAGCCGTTCAGTAGCTTTTGCGTGAAAGAGTAATAAAAATCGATCCATCCATCCATCCATATTCACATTTATAATAGTAGTATACTACCTGACTCCTTACTAATATTATAAACGCTGAATATGTTTGTTACTCTTTCATGCAACAACCACTGAACGGATTTTGATTAAATTTAGCATGGTAGTAGTGTAGGCTCTGGATTAACACATGGGCTACTTTTTATCGCAGCAAAATATACGGTTTCTCCTTTCTATTTGCGCGTACGAAGTCGCTAGGTTCTAGGACTAAATAAAGCACACAACAATTTAACATAATATTATGCTAGCATAAGAGTATTTATTTTTATTATTTGTTAAGTGACTTCTCCAACGCATCAGACAAAGACAGCAACGTTGTTTAAGTTATCCGTTGTGTGAATATTTTTGTTAGCAGTAAGTCTATCTAGTGACCCAGTAAATATATTTATTTTAATTGGAGTATAAAGTTTTTTTTTTCTATAGCTCAGTAGTTTCATACTAGTTTTATGAAAAAAAAATGTTACTTGGGGTGTGAAATAGATCCATATATACTATTCATATATTAAGAAAAATAGTTATTATGTTTTTAGTTTTCGTAACGTGAAAGCGACATCTATCTCTGTTAGCATATTGCGTTTACAAAAAAAACTAGTTATTAATTTCATTACGTAATTGACATCGCAAATAATAGATGTCGCTTTTCCGCAAACCGCCACTAGAGCAATATATTGAACAATAGGTTAGGTTATATTTAACCAATTATCTTTTATCCCCCGAGTTTGATGTATAATATAATTTCTTTTTTTGTTCCTATGTTCATAAAGTACAACTTACAATAAATACTTTTTGTAGCCTCGTATTTTAATTACCAGGCAGTAAATGTATGGCGACTTGCCGATCTCCTTTACGATACAAGTTAAAAGCAAAGCTACTAATCTACTAGCTACTAACTACTATCTACAAGATATTTCTAGAACATTCTCCAGCATATCCACTATATTACTGGCTCTAGCATACTATAACATAGTATATTATATTTCTGGATATGCAGTCACCCCGAGAGCCATTCGTAATGATAAAGTGAATAATATACCAAGCCGGAGCCCTCTCGTTTGCATTATACACACTGCGCAGAAGTACGTGCAGCAAAATACATTGTAATTCATAAGATTAAATTATTTTAAACCCCCAACGTAAACAGAGGGGTGATGTAATTTTGGTGTGTCCGCCCGTGGCATCGTAGCTCCCAATCAGATAAACCAATTTTGATGTTTTTTTAGGGTTCAATAATACTCAAGGAACCCTTATAGTTTCGCTCTGTCCGCCCGTCTGTGTGTCTGTATGTCTGTCCGCTTCTAGCTTCTGTAATTATTATGAACTAGGTGTTTCCCGCGGCTCCGCCTGCGGAGTACAGAGATACACTGTATCTTTTCGGGATAAAAAGTATCCTGTGTTTGAATCCAGAGCTTAAACTACTACCATACCAAATTTCATCGAAATCCATTCAGCAGTTTTTGTGTGAAAGAGAAACATACAACCATCCATCCATACATGCATCCATCCACCTATCCTCACATTTGTAATATTAGTAGGATATAAATTGATGAAATTTTGTACATTTCCATAACTTGTATAGATCTCAATTTTGGCATCATAAAATAATAATAGTAATTTTATATATACATGTGAAGTGGGGATGAAACATACTTTTTCATTCTACTCCATCGTATGGGGTATCGTCAATTAGGTATTTTTAAAATAAAGGCAAGGCTTACATGACTTTTTTACAAAGTCGAATTTTAGAGTAATAGAATTTGAAGGCAAATTTGGAGGCAAATTGGTTTATAAGTTGGTCCGCCCCCCTGGCATTACTAAACTATAGGAGATATAAATTTTCTGAGTTTTCATGCTGATAGATTATATTAAAAACTCATAAGGAAAATTATTTTATGTGAAATCGGACAATAACTTTTGAATTAATTCAAAGAAAACCTATTGCGCGTTGATAGTTACGGAACCCTCCTTGGACATGTTTTGACATGATTTTGGTTAGGTTATTTATTTTGTTTGAAAGGTAAATAAAAGTAGCGTGTTAAAAATATATTATTAAAACGAGATGTTTATATCTTTATTTTTTGCAATTTATAGTTAGTTCTCCGCTCTACCGCTCCGTGTGTATCCAAGTACCATAAACCGTATCTCCATGAATTCCTTGGAAACTTTTCAGCTAATTCAAGTGGCTAATGGAGGAGGGTCAATTCCATTAAATTTACATGGCGCTAGGTAAAACAGATGAAAACCTTTTTTGGTATAAAACCGGTAAACGAGCTCATGGATCACGTAATGGTAAGCTATCGTTTCATTTAGTCTCGTAAAGCCAAAAGCTGCAAGTACGTTTCTGTGTACTTTTGTGCCGTCACGTCATACGGTGTAATACTTTTTTTTCACCGCTTTTCTCTAAGGCCGGGACATTACTCCAACGAAACCAGCCTATTCGAAGACCATGGAATCAAATATCCTTAAAATACCTTCAAAAAAACGACGAACGTTAGTTAAATATTATTATGAGACACTATTCTGATAAAGCTTTCATAATAGAGATTTCATAATACTTTGGAGATATCCAAAGAATTATGAAATCTCTGAACTGGGAGACAAAGGATATAAATATAAATGGGAATTTTTAAACAATCTCAGATTTGCCGATGATAAAGAAATGCATCGCAACAATAAAAAATGATAGGAGAAATCCTATGTGTATGTATGATAGGATGTCAGCTATAATGTTGGTTTAGAATCATCAAAAACTACATCATACAATACAAATACTAAAATGATGATAAACTCTACAAAAATACCCATCAAAATCGACAACGCTCCGCAAGAATACGTGCATGATTATATTTAACTAAAAAAAACCAGACATCGTGATGAAAATACCAGACGTGTAAACATGGCCTGGAACAAACTTTGGAGGACAAACCTTAAAGAAATCCTAACGTCAAACGCGCCAATTAAGCTAAAGAAGAAAGTTAGGGACTCGTGCATTCTACCATACCACAAGAGAGGGATCTCTTATGCATCGCAAACATGGATCTACAAAAAATTCACATTGAAAACAAAATAATAACTACCCAAAGAGCCATGGAGAGAAGAGTTCTGAAACTGAGATCGAAGCACAGAAGGAAAAGTACAGACATAAGGCACATCACAAAAATTGCTGTACAATGCTGCAAAAAACTCAAATGGAAATGGGCTGGTCACGTCGATGATCGCTGGGCAAAAACTATAACTCTGTGGCATGGTACTGCGGGGAAGACAAACAGAGGCAGGCCGGCTGACAGATGGCTTGACGAGATACTAAAATTAGCAGGAAGAAAACTGGATTGAGAAGGCCTTCGCCTAGGAACGCGAGGAGTAATATGGACGCCTTTACTCTGTAGAGTGGTCCTTAAAACAAAAATATTATATATACATACATGTTTATGCTGCAAAATAATATAATATATTTATTGAAATAATATAATATACAGAATTCAAATAAATGATATATCTAACTTTTAAATTTTTATTGTATTTTTACCTTAATTAAATTTTAACAAATGTAAGCTAATAATAATATTATGTACAGGACACTACTGGATTAAATATTAATATAAGTGAACAATTTTATTTTGTATTTTGAATTACTTAATTTAATTATATTGTGAAAATAAAAAAAAAAAAAAATTGCATGACAGTAAATTAGATATGTCGGCACATAATATGATTGTAAGATTCAAAGTTTTTTTTGTTATTCTGTATTTAAATTTTGTATGTAATTCGTGTGTGTTAATTTTAAGTTTGATCTTAGTGATAATTTTTTTAAGGAATAAATGAGGCTTATTATTATTATTATTCTGATAAAGTAGTCTACTGGGTAACCGAACTCTGTAGAGTTCTGATACTTAGCACTTGATAATTTAAAATATATATATTTATCTGACCGGGATTCGAACGCGAATTTTCGAACAAATCAAAAATTATTCATACCTACCTTTGAGCATTAATCCAACATATATGCATACCAAACTGCCAATCGGACTGACATTATAGAGTTAAGTAGAGTCGAAATTATTGTTTTTCTTTTTATATTTATAGACACTTCACACCACGTCAATCTGGCACCATGCTAAGAATCCGAAATACTTATGTTAAAGGTACCTGACAACGGAAATTATATTTAAAGTTTTTTATTATATTATACACATCCATTACCCAGAAACGCAGAAAACTTTTTGTTCCCTCGGCGGGATTCGACCCCCGACCTCCGGCTTGAGCGCCTACGCGCTAACCATTGAGCCACAGAGGCCGTCAATAATGTTTAATGACTATTGCTGCACAACCAAAGAAAAACGTATATAGCTTAAAAATACGCAGTTTCCCAGGGATAGGACCAAACTAGATCGATTTTTGTCTCCCAAAACTGCCTGCATTCTAAATTTCATGGTAATACTTGCAGTCGTTTTCGCCAAACTGATTATATATATTCAAGATTGTCTCGTTCAAAGCATAAGATAATACGAAATCTATGAATACAGAATAGATAAAGATCGGGAATATTTTGTTTGTATACGATCGGTGCCGGTAAATGAAGAGCTTTCTATACAAGATACAAATTCTCTGCGCTATTGACATTTCTTTCGTTCCATATAACTAAGTAGCTGCTGCCCGCTGCTCCACTCGCGCAAACAAAGAATCCCACGGGAACACTGCACATTTTCGGGATAAAAAGTAGCCTATTTATAAGTACCAAATTTCATCAAGTAGTTTTTGCGTGAAAGAGTAACAAACATCCATTCATCCATTAATATATCCTCACAAACTTACACATTTATATTACTAGTAGGACTTTCTATACTCTTGGATATTAATCTATACAAAAAAATAAAATTGAAGTGTATGCTTGTAATTTTTTATTAACGGAAATTCGTGCGCGCGAAAGGAAGTCACGCGGTAACCGTACGTTTTGCCGCAGTAAAAAATACCCTATATCCTTTCCCGTGATCTACCTTATATCAGTAGCAAATTTTATCAAAGTCGGTCCAGTAGCTTCAGAGCCTTTTCAGTGCAAACAAACAAACTCCGCGTTATCACATGCTGATGACCTCCTCATCCTGGCTACAGAAAGTAATTTGGTACTTTATAACAAACTGGACGTTCCCCGGGACTTCGTACGCACAAAAAGAAAGCCCGCGTGAACCATACATTTTCCAACGATAAAAAGTAGCCTATATCTTATTCCAGAGTCTAAGGGGCCCCATACGCGGTCCGGTTTTCCTTCATTTCGGCCTGAACGGATGCAAAATCGTATCTTCAGTGTGCAATTTCGAGATCGCATCAGTCGGCCGTACGGACTGAAGCGATTCGTTCCAGTGGTGCCAACTCTGTTTTTGCGAAACTACTAAACTCGCGTCGTTTTCTACTAAAAACTAGTAAAGTAGAACCGATAACGACAAAAAAGCTACTAAACTTAGAAATCCCTAAAAGTTTTTTTAGGGATTTCATGTTTACAAACATACATACGTTTTCAGTTTTAATATTTAACCGTTAAATTTAAAAAAATATAGTAGGAAATATTACGTATATAGAAATTAAATCGGTAGTTTTATGCGACTTACGGACGCGTGCTACTATGTGCTATTATGATAAGGTGTTATAATAGCACATAGTAGCAGGCCATTTTGCATATCATGATTACTGTCTAGCTATTTTCTACAAAACCACTACTAACAACTAAATTCCTACTAAGGAGGGAATAAAATACAAAATTTAGTAGTAAAACTTTGTAAAACAACTAAGTTGGCAACATTAATTATGACCTGTACGGATGGACTGAATGGCAATAAAATTGGACTGAACGGTAATAAAATTCGCGTGTAAAATAAAACCGGTCAAGTGCGAGTCGGGAAGAGGAGTTCCGTACAAAACGGAAAAAATCACGTTTGTTGTATGTGAGCCTCAATTTAATATTTTATTCTGCTTTTAGTATTTGTTGTTATAACGGCAATACGAGTAGGAATACCTACATCATACATTTGTTAAAATTTAAACTGTCGAGCTATCACAGTATAAGAAGGTTAAGATACAGCCTGGTGACAAACGGACGAACAGAAAAGTCTCAGTAATAGGGTCCCGTTTTTTACCCTTTGGGTACGGAACCCTTTGGGTACGGAACCCTAAAAATTGAACGTGGTGTAAAGAAATTTATTAAAGTTCATTGAAGTATTTAAAACTTTAAGAGCCACTATGGTTGATAAAATCTAAAGACTATTACTATAAAACAAAGAGAAATATCATTCTATAAAATAAAATCGTATGACACAATAATTCGGTTTCGTCGATAGGGTGATTACAATTGCAGCAAAATACAATTAATAAATAAAATAATAGCCTAAACTGATCAAGAGCATGTCACGACATGTCTATGGAGGGTTCTGTAACTATCAACGCGCAATAGGTTTTCTTTGAATTACTACAAAAGTTATTGTCATAAAGTTATTACAGAAGCTAGGAGAGCGGCGGACAGACAGACAGACGGACGGGCAGAGTGAAATTATAAGGGTTCCTTAATTATTACGGAACCCTAAAAACACAATTTTGCGTGTATGTGCTCGAATCCGTCCAGGCCGAACCTTAGATTAAAACGCCTAGAAACCGAGTACGCGCATGAAAAGTGAAGTAAATCATACTGAGCCATATCGGCTCAGTTTGTTCGAGCGACCCGTCAGTTGTCAAGGTTAAGCGCTAGTGCATACATCTCCGACTATTAAAACATTATGACGGTTTGTGTCGTTATAGGGTGTCACAATGCATCGGAAAAGAATTAAAAAGCTTCGGACATAACATTTTATATGTAAGTATGAAATGTTATGTCCGAACAATTTGACTTGTATTAAGTCAAATATTTAAAACATTTTAAAATAAAATCATATTATGTCGCCATCTTGCTGCCCTATTGTGAATTGTGAAAGTGTTACTAGTAAAAATAAATTTATTTCAAAATTTTCATGGTTAACTAATAGTTGCAACTAAGACAAATAAGTTATATTTTTACATCTCAAGATAATAAGAAAAACAAATACGATAATTCCAATTTTAAGAGTACACACTGCACAACTTTAAAGTTTTGTTTGTGTGCGTGTCGGTATGTAATGCTTACGCATACATCTATCTGTTGCTTGCTTCACTTTGCACGATGCGTTTGTTTGAAGACTATCTAGGCGTTATTAATCTAAGGACCGAACTGACGTCAGTTCGGTCGGATACGATTTTCTCCGTGTATGTGCTCGAATCCGTTCGGGCCGAACTGACGTCATTTCTAACTGAAATGATCGGCCTCTCGCCTGTGGAAGCCTTAAACTACGACCATAATATCTATAAAATTTCATCAAAATCCGTTCTATAGTTTTTGCGTGAAATAGTAGCAAACATCCATACATCCAGACATACAAACTTTCACGTCTATAATATTAGTAAGGATTAATAGTTAGTTCATGAGAATACACATCACACACACAGATTATTATTAACCTTCTATTGTAACTGGTTCTTCCCTTACCCTATATGGCACTACCGTTTAATCATCTAGTTAAAGTAATTAAAATTAATGAAGTAACTACAAAAACTTGTTTCTTTTCGCTTATATTCAAGACTAGCTTTTGCCCGCGGCTCCACCCGCGTAAACACAGTATCCCACGGGAACACTGGGGATAAAATATAGCCAATGTTTTAAGCCAGAGCCAAAACTACTACCATTTCAAATTTCATCAAAACCTGTTCAGTCGTTTTTGCGTGAAAGAGTAACAAACATCCATCCATCCATCCACCCATCCTCACAAACTTTCACATTTATAATAGTTGTACACCTCCACGTTTTTTTTAATAAAAGAACCAGGAAACGAGCAGACGGATCGCCTGGTGGTAAGCGATTACCGCCGCCCATGGACACTCGCAACACTAGAGGAGTAATACTTGTAACTCCTCTGACGTTGCGACTCCTTAAAATACCCAATACCCCCTTGGGGCTCTACACCTGCATCTACACCTAGACCTACATCTCCTACCTAACCTTCACCTGTAAACTTCGTACAAAATTAAGTAACGAAATCATAAGTTAATATGTAATATATTGGTATAATGGTACGGAACACTTAGTGCGCCAGTTCGACTCGCATTTGGCCGTTTTTATGTATATCAGACATTTCTTTTATTATTATAAGTTAGTCCTACAAAATTATTTTTTTAATTTGACCGCAAAATATACTATTTTTAATTTGATCTCAGATCATATAACTAATAGCTATTATTATTTATATAATCTGAGTGAAATATGTTATTTCATCTGAAAACATTTTAACATTTTTTATTTCTAGTTAAAATCTAATAATAACGTCACTCATATTGGATGATCTATCAAAAATGTGTAAGAATTTTATAAAATTCTCTAACGAATTTAGTTACACGTCCAGTTCAAATATCAACGGTTAAATATTTACGAATCGGGTTTAATTTTAACCGTAGATAAAGTTGTTCTATTCCCAACCCTGTCACGCGGCAATAGAGTCGCAATTGCAAGAAATGATGGAAACTGAAGAGTATTTATTCCTGGAACGAATCCAAGGCGGGCAATAATTCCGCAAAGTCCTTAAAAGTCCGAATTTGAGTTTCGCCTCTTGTAGGGTTCCGTACCCAATGGGTAAAAACGGGACCCTATTACTGAGACTACGCTGTATGTCTGTCTGTCACCAGGCTGTATCTCGTCAAACGTGATAGCTAGACAGTTAAAATGTTCAAAGATGATGTATTTCTAAATTCTGTTGCCGCTGTACCAACCAATATATGGTATGCATGGCGCGTTAACTAATGTAAAGCGCTATTGATTTGATAAACTACCGACAAAAACCGTGGATCTGTGAATTGAGTACAATTACCCGTGAAAGCATATTATGATGTAATGCCTATAGTCCAATCGGCAGGTTTGAATTGAAAAGTCTCCGAAACTACTGGACTGATTTTGATGAAATTTGAAACAAATGTAGAGTAAGCCACGGGGTCCTTTTCCCCCTCCCCCCCCCCCCATCCTTCCCATTGGCTATTATATTTTTGTCTCGGTAAATGTACGGTTCCGGAGGGATTAAATTTTGTGCGGACGACGTCACGGCCAACATCTAGTACCAAAATAAGCTTGCCGTATATCATTCCTTTCCAAAATTTGTTTCTTATTAGCACTGAAAGCATGTAATAATACAGGTATTTTTCTTCCAAAACAAATCGGTTCCTGGTTAGGGAAATTAATTTATCAAAAATCTAATGATGCAGTTTTAGTTTTTATCAAAATCGAGCTCGCAACTCATTCACTATACCTTATAGCTTCAAATTTCCGCCACCATGCATTGCCCACTTGAAAAATTCATTTGTTTACCATTCATTATATAAATATAATATCAGAAACGTGATTATTCCCAACGTGTTGGTATTACATACTTGTAAACAGACGGACATACAGGTGAAAATTATTTTAATTATTTATAGGCATTGACGTACTTTATCAAAGGATAACGTAATCCATATAGGCATTGATGTCCCATATGAAAGAACATCACACCCCATACAATGTGGGTGAAACATCTTTTTATGGAATAAGACTAGCAAACGAGCAGAATGGACGCCTGATGATAAGCGATTAACTCCTCCCAAGGATCACTTTTTTCACTGTAAACTATACAAAACTATCCCGAAATATACAAAACCCGACTACGTAAACTATATTATAGCCTAATATGTCACCATTATTATTATGTCATTATTATGAATGTATTGACACCTCATTAATTAAAATCGGATCAGTAGTTTAGGCGCTACGATGGAACAAACATACATACATATATACATAGACTGCCAAAATCATTATCCTTCCTTTTAGCTTCGCCGTAGGCGGGTGAAAATCGCGAGCCGCGTCGCGTGAACTGCGAAGATAAGGCGACGTTTCCATGAGGGTTTTTTCGCGACAGAAAAAATAGCACTGTAAATAGAACTGTGTGCTAATACAACACAGCTGAAAAGCATGTGGAGCTGTCAAATCTGACATTTGACACTTGACACTTCGATTTTCAGCTCTATTGTATTAGCGCAGATTTCTATCCCAGAATACATAATAGGGCAAGGTTCTATGAATCACAGTGCAGTTTTTTCTGTCGCGACCATAAAGAAAACTCTCGTGGATACGAGAGCTGAAGGGCGGTAATTGGTGCTCACTAAATCTCAGATCAGCCAACGAACCGACACAATCGACTGACTGAAATTCCGATTGGCACTGTATACTTTTGACGACTGCATTTAACTGTATATTTTTATGTAGGCCAGTGTATATTACTGTTTATTTTGCCCGCTTATTTATACATAAGCTAAAACTTTGTTCAGATCCAAATTATAATTTTTGTCAACAGTGTGGCCGGTCGCATCAACTTTTGTAGGGCTTGGCAAAAAAGACGCGGTAACTGCAGGAGCTAAAACATTTTCGACTGTATCATTTCGCTCAATGGATACAAAAATGGATTGGATTGCAACTTGAGAACGGCTCGGCCGATTTGGCTAATTTTGGTCTTGAAATGATTGTGGAAGCATAAGGAAGGTTTTAGGTAAATTCCTGATGGCACCGCGTCATACTCATTTTTGCCAAGCTGTATGACAATAACTGTGTAGCGGTCGCCGGTAGCCCATATTCCTTTCGATAACCCGTCACAATAACCTTTTGCCCGTTATTGTTTAGAGCTACAGAGAAATCGCATCCGTATTATACTAGCTCCTAGCAGGTGCAGCGGATATGCACCGTTCACAGGATGCTCTCCGATAGATCTGCGAGTATACAGCGTGTTTATGATTAACGTTCACGAATAGGTACAGTATGATTGCGTTTTTAACTTTGGAATATATTTATATACAGCGTGATTATGTTCCGAGCGAATAAATGTACAGCGTGATTGCGTTTATAATGATATTTTTTTCACCGTTCACAGGTGTTCTCTAAAACACATGCGAGTATACAACGTGATGACGTTTTATTTGCGATATGATTGCGATTTTAATTGAAAATATATTGAGTTCTTCTTATCTAAATATAATAATAATTATAACGGATAGTTATGATTAAATAATAAATTTATTAGAATATAGTAATATTAAGATATTTTAATATTTTGGATTATTAGATCTATTATAAATCGTGATTGATAGACATTTGAAATTTTCACATATTAGGTAATATTATTTGATAACATCAATATAACATTTAACAACAAATACACACTAAAAACAATATAATTTATATCCAACCATCAACAAAATCAACAACAAACGTCATATTTTACCGTTTTTCTCGCTCGATATTAATAACGACGACAAGCGTCTAGTTTGAAATATTTACTGAGTATTGAGTTGTATATTCTCTTTAAAAATAAATAATATAATTTAAAATTAATATTTTATCGGGGCTCCCATACAAAAAACTTGAGTTATTCGCTGTTAATGCACGATATTAGTACCAATAGTTGTTAAGATAATTGCACAGAACCACGCGCACGAGTCCGACTCGCACTTGGCCGGTTTTGGCTGATGCAAACGCGTTAACCAATCCAAAGCGATATCGAATAGATAAACTACCGACTAACTAAAAAACTCAGAAACCGGCATTATATTATTGTACTAGCCTACATCCTCCATGTTTGCAAGATACCTAATGGCCGAATAGAGGAACGATAGTAAATTAAGTGATGCTCAAATCACATGCTGTCCTTGTCATTTCGGCTATCAGAGACAGCGATAGCCTGTGAATAGGAGGGCTCTTAATTTTTATTATCGTTTCAGTATTCGGCCGTAAGCGTAGCGTATTTCGATTGTGCGAGTAATAATAATAATAATATCTATGGACGCTTCACACCACGTCAATCTGGCCCCGTGATAAGTATCCGAAGAACTTGTGTTACAGGTACCAGAAAACCGTTTAAGATTTTTATTATATTATACACATATTTAATACACATCCACGACCCGGGAACATAGAAAAACTTGTTGTTCCTTCGGCGGGATTTGAACTCGCGACCCCCGGCTTGAGCACCAACGCGCTGAACCACCGAGCCAGCCAGCCAGTCGTCAAATTACACTGTTACTTATATATGATACTGAGCTTTAATTATCCTCCGATCCGCCACGTTCCGGCATCAACAATTAAATATTAATCAGTAAATAATCCTGTCTGCTGAAACGATATGGATTACGTTTTCATTAATATTATACTACACTTCCGCTCGTGGATTCGTACGGATTTTCATTCATCAACAATGAAAAAATGCGATAATTATTTAGCGTTCATACCGAAATTTCAAGGTGTCACGTGTCTCGACACGATTTTGCATATAACTTCAAATTTTAAGTTTTCTATTATTTTTGTTGTGGTGTTTCTTAGACACGACGAGAGTATTTTTGGACTTTGAATGATAAAAGTTTCACTCCTGGCACATGTACTCTCTACACGTCATGTTCTTTAGGGTTCCGTAATAGATAAGGAACCGAAATATATTGTATATGTATAATAAATTTTGAGCGAAATCGAACAATAACTTTACAAGCAATTCAAAGAAAACCTGTTGCGCGTTGATAGTAACGGAACCCTCCTTAAACATAACCTGGCATGCTCTTGGTCAAGTTATTTATGTATGGGGGAGCAGCGTTGGCAAGAATGGGCCATCTCAACCGGAGACATTTAAAAGGCGTCAAAGAAAACTAGTGTCAAATCACGCAGTAATCATAAATACACTTGCAATTCCTCTGGTCAATACCAGAGGTATAACAAGTACGGGAGTCCATGGGCTGCATTAATCGCTTACCATCAGGCGTTTTATCTGCTCAGTTTCAATTCATATTCCAACTTTGACGACCTCTGTGGCTCAGTGATTAGTGCGTTGGCGCTTAAGCCGGAGGTCCCGCCGAAGGAACAAAAAGTTTTTCTGTGTTCCTGGGTCTTGGATGTGTATTTAATATAACAGTATTAAATATATTTCCGTTGTCTAGTACCTATGATACAAGTTCTTCGGATTACAGGACCAGATTGACGTGGTGTGAAAGCGTCCATAGATATTATTATATATTATATACATAATGCTACCAATTTGAATTTGAATAACTTTAAAAAGTGTTTAAAACACCACACTCTGTATAAACATATCGATAATCTAGAGATCCCTGTAACTAGAGTTTATTGAACTTTAGAAAAACACAACAACAGAACCACTATAGATAGATCCATTGTTACAAGAAAAATTAACTGTTCCCAAGCCTTTCTTATTCTGGTGTTTAAAGTTACTTGTCCTTTTAAGATAGAGCTCTGATGTACTTGATTTGATTGTGAACAAGAGGTCTTTGATATTGGTCGGATGAGAAATCTTTTTATAAGTCAGATCTTATTAGTGTATGAGCTATGTACGTTAAGCAACACAGCAGCATAGTGTTAGTGGATGGGTGACCGCTTGGTTTCATACCAAAGCGGAGCGGTTTCATAACACATAAAATTATACTTAAAAGAGTGGTAGAGGTTTCCCGCAACTTCATTCGCGCAGAAATCTGTACAGCGCGTAGAAACTGTTCATTTTGCAGCGATAAAAAGTAAATTTCATACTCCTGCATTCGCATATGTTGAATACATTTCCCGGTGATTATGTGAAAGTGATTATGATAATGTAATGGATAGAAACGAATTGTAATACCCTAGACTATAGAGGGCGTCACAGACGGCGAAGATAGTACAATATTTTATCTTAAGATGCCTGGATATATTACATAATATTAAAGTACGTAAAATTACTAATTTTATTAATATATGAAAATAATATGTGTGCAATTATGGTGTTCAAAGTAATTCAAAATTAAAGTCTGTTAACACAGGTTACGGAAGCCATTGAAAGCCTTAGTTCGATCGCTTACATAGTACTCTGATCGATTCTCAACAGATGGCGTCACTTTGTCCTTGTATGAAGAAATGTTAGGCTAAGGCTAAGAACTTACATAGTACGGTTGCGATCATCGCCCCGCAAACGTGGCGGGCGATGATCGCAAGACGGGCGACTGTAAAACAGGCAAATCTAAACATAAGAATTTCGCCCGCCAACCGATCGAAAAGCGCGCGGACGCAATTCGCCGAAGCTGGGGTGTTCGCGCGATTCTACTAGTCGCCCGCCGGTGCAGCGACACCCGCAAATAACAACAAAAAAAAATCCGCGGGCATAAAATATCGCGTCGTGAGTTGTGCTTTACGATATACGCGGCGGGCGCGTCTGAAAATAGCTCCGTGAGTTCTTAGCCTTAGTGTATGCAATAGCCTGTCCTTGTGTACAAGTAAAAGCTTATATTTTGATGAAACGGTTTTGATCAATTTAATATAACTTAACCGTCTACTACCATATTCTATCCACCTGTCATAACTTTACCTATAGCCGTTGCGATAGTTAAGCCACAGATTCAAGAAAGAGTAAGAGATGAAAAGCTACATAGATATAGCTTTCGATTTGATTGCATATAGGTGTGTCCACGATTGTGTGGAAAAATTGTGGACCGTTGAAGGGGACGTCGAAATTTTCAAATTAGAATCGAATTGGATCGTTCTATGAAAGCTGTTTCCCTGTACGTGAGTATATATATTATATTTTCTACTCTGTGGTTTAGCCCTATTATGGGACGGTTAAGATAATTTGCGACAGAGGACAGGTTTCTCAGCATTTCCAGACTTCCGTCTCGGACCTATCTAGTCATTGGTGGGGTTGGTAGGGTTGGTAGTTGGGAGAAAACTATAAAAATATTATTGTCGAAAAGGGTAAAATACGACATTAAAAATGTAACATCCCATTTTTCTAGTACTTATAGGCTATCGTTCTCATAGAGAGGTTAATAAATTCTATAAAAAATGATGTAGAAAGAAATAAGTATTTTTGCTTACAAAGAATGACTGTCACCTAAGTACGAAGCTATGTCACTTACGGCCGAATCCTGAAACGATAGTTAAATTAAGTGACGCTCAAGTAACATGATGTCCTTGTCATTTCGGCTAGCAAAAACAGCGCCAGCCTGTGAATAGGAGGGCTCTTAATTTTGAAATGAAATGAAAATATACTTTACTGTGCACAATCAGTAGTTACACATACACACAAATATAGAAAATACTAAAAACACTACGATAGTACATAAAGGCGGCCTTATTACTAAATAGCAATTTCTTCCAGACAACCTTTGAAAGAAAGGAACCTGGAGAGGGGTATTGCGCTAAAAGTATTTATCTTGATACTATAAACATAAAATAAAATAAATAAATACATACATACACAATAATACATATACAATAACTTCGATTAGTGCTTTAGTATTTGGCCGTTAGAAGCGAAAAGTTTAATAGACAGAAAGCAATTGATTATAATTCTAAGCTATTAACTGAAATAATTACATCAACTGTAAATTGTCAACAATGTCATTAAAACATTTTGCTACAAATTTTGTTACGAATGTAGTTACAAAATAGGATAGTTACAAAATTGAAATAATCTTCCATTTTGTAACTACATTTTTTATAGAGAGTGCCAGCCCTGGCGGTGGAACAGCTTTGTGAAACATGCAGTGTTTGTGCGGACCAATTGGGTTTGTGTCGAGCACAGACCATAGTGATTAATTGTCGAATCCTAACGAATGTATAGTATACAAAAATATATTATATAAACAGGTCTATGATTGATAGACTTTTTATATCTATGGTGCTGGTTTTATTGCGTAGAAAGTACGAATTTTTGTTATTTAGTTTTATATTTTTATATTAAAACCGATAAAAGTGTTAGTATCTGAGGTCACGTGAATACTGTATAACATACCTTTCTTATAATAACGCTAATAATTTGTTCGGGGGAGTAAATACTATGTAAGAATATTTTTATTTTCAAAATGAAAGTAAATAAAAGTGTTACATAAAATAAAGTAATTTTCTCTCTTGTGTCAGCCCTAACTCAAGTAACGTGTAGTAAAGTCGGGAGCACAAAGGGAACCCGTTGTGTATGTCGACTCTATTGAATTGTTCTGGTAATTTCTATAGGGCTGTCTCTGCAAACATATTGTACAAAAGCATCCGTGTTCTAACTTTCAATAATAGAATTTTCACGCAAAGGTTTAAGGTTCGATCCCCGATCTTACGGGGAACAATAACGATAAACGTGCAGATGGATCGCCTGATGGAGAGTGCACTCAAAATATAAGTAAACCCACGAATTGGGAAGCAGTGAGCGAGCTGATAATGATAAATTATAGCTAAGAACGCTCTTGATCATGTCAGGTTTCAAAAAACTGCTTGATCAAAGTCGGTTCATCCGTTTGGGAGCTACGATGCCACGGACAGACACACAGACAGCCACGTCAAACTTATCAAACCCAGCTATTTTCGTCGGGGGTAAGCGAAATGGTTGCAAGTGCGTTGTTTTCAAAGGTAGCTTATACCTAGATTCACTCAGCGAAACAGAAGCGTTGTTTCACGCCGATTTTCTATGAAACCGTGGTATTCTTCTGACGCTGGAAAACTTGTCATTTTGCAATTAAAGTACACACCTATACCTACCGATGCAAATGTCATTAAAAGCCTTTTAAAACGTGAAACATAATTACAAGATATAAAAATATGGCCGCTTAATAATTACAAGTTTGGCTTACCACTTCAAGACCGATGAGGAAGTAATTTTGAACAGTGATTATGTATTTAGTCTATATTATGATGCCGAAGACCACGCCTTTTGCGTGTAAAGTTATGATTTAAAAAAGTATTAATATTTTTTGGAGACTGTCTTAAGTCGTACTTAAGTCTTTGTTTTGACAGTTCTTTGGCTATATAAGTAGTCTGAATAGGCATGGAGAGGCTGGGACTATTTGATCCGGAATCCGGAAAGCCGGAGAAAATTCAGAGCACTGAAAATAGAGCTCTGCGCTAATACAATAGAGCTGAAAATCGAACACACAAATCTCAGTACCGAATCCGATGATATGTAAGCACTTTAAGTGGGAGAACAGCCAAAATATTGAATTCGACTAATAATCTGTCATTGTATTTAATTATTGTAACACGGTAATTATGTGACATTTAAATTTGTAGCATTATAGTGTCCTATTGACTTCTTGTTTACGAAAAGATCAAATTTAATATGAACAGATTCTTGAAACAAGATTTATAATTCGAGCGGGCAAAACCTCTTTATAATAATTATTAATGTTCGATACACATTAATTAAATAACTTGTTAGTAACACGAACCGTTACAAAATCAGTTAAATATAACGGTTAAATATTACTGCAGTTAGCTGATGTTACCATACCTATGATATTATTTCTATAAAAGTGCATGCGTATTCTATAAAAGCGATTCAAAGTAATTGATCCTGTTAGAATAACAGATTCCAATTACTTTGAAAAGTATGAACTGGATTTATTTAATATTTAACTACTAGCTGTCCCGACTCACGTTGTTCTGTCTTAACTATGAACTGGAATAACGAAGTAACCACACCTACCTACACCAACCAAACAGGGAACTGATAAACGCACCTAGAAATATTTGACAGTCAAGTGACAAATTAAAAACAGCAATCAATTAGTATAGAAGAATTAAATTTTACTATTTAATATTTTCCCTGAAATACCACAATAATTTCAAGACCAAAAATTTGCCAAATCGGTCCAGCCGTTCTCGAGTTTTAGCGTGACATTGAAATTTGCAAAAGAAGGCTGGATGTTGCGCGCGTCTTCGTCTTCCGTTGAAAGAAAAACTCAAGGGAACCGTACTACACAAATTTAATAACGAGGAAGTTTGTTTGCATTGATTACTGTCCGAAACTACCGGACCGACTTTAACTACTACCGGACCGACTTTAACTACTACTGGACCGACTTTCAACTACTACTGGACCGACTTTGATGGAAGGCACGGACATAGAGTACTTTTTATCGCGCCCAAATGTATGGTACCCGCGAGTTTTTGCCCGCACGAACACGGAAACATCTGGATTTCACGATAATAAGCTGTCTGAAATTTAATTCAAATCCGTTCAGGAGGACAGAACACACACAGTATATAAAAGTTCAATAGTTTTAAAGGTACAGCGATTTGTAATACGGAATTACAAGTCTCATGGAAACACTCCATACAAAAATCTGACGTCACTGCTTCCTGCAGTTGTGTGAAATGTATACATTTTATTAGCAAATATCTCTGAAATAATTGCGTTTAAATTCAACAACTGTAATTGATGTTTTTGGATTTCAGAACATATAAATTGTTAAATTAATACGTGAAGCAAAAACTTGCAGTGGAGTTTTACGAGAATTGTGCAATTGAGGGGTATGAAATCTGGCAGGTAAATTAAAGTTTATGTGGAGTGAGGTGATATTTTTGAAAATAATACTTAGAAATAGATAAAATTACTTAAAATAACAACACAACACTACCTCAGATTTTTAACAGACTACATTCAGACTACATTATTAACACACACTACCGTGTGTTTTATACATATACAATTTTGTTACACGTTGACGTTTGTCAATCTGTCACAACATTTACATTTTTTTTTCAAGAAAGGCTCATAAACCCTCATAAAGTCCAAACATGAAAATTACCTCTATTAAAACTAAATATTTTTTTCCTTAGTGTTGCCCTAACATTTTAGCGTTGCTTTTGGCCAATAATGTTACTAACTCGATAAAATACGATATAACTAATCATAACATCCTAACATACGGAGCTTATAGAATTACGGTAACGCAATTTTTGGACAATTGTATTTGTATTCCGCAAATCACGTAAACGATCGAGATTTTGTTTATTTACAGTAACAAACTTACTGAACCAAATTCATAATCATCATTATCGGCATCTATACTAATATTTTACAGAGGAAAGATTTGATTGTTCGTTTGTTTGCATCGAATATGCTCCGAAAGAGTTAAAGCTATTTTGATGAAATTTAGCAGAGATATAGAGTAGACCACGGGGAAGCACGTAGACTACTTTTAATTACAGCAAAATGTGCGGTTCCGGCGGGATTTTCTTTTGCGCACACGAAGTCACAAGCAACATCAAGTCTTTAATGAAATCGTTTTTTTGGGACTGCCGTTCGAGAATGTACGTAATCGAATTACTGCTGCTTAGGGAATAAAGGTTGGCTGACACCGAAACGCAAAGCGACGCGAAACGACGCGACGCGACGCGACGCGTCTGGGTGTGAACTGACGCTAAAGACCATCAAAATACAAGCTACTACACACGAGTCTTTAAATGTTTGTGTAAAATTATAGTGATTGTGTGTTATTTTCTTTGTTTTAACATATAAAAAACGGATGAGGTGCGAGTCGGTCTCGCGCACGAAGGTTTCCGTACAAAATGGGAAAAAACACGCATGGGAGCCCCACTTGCATATTTATTTTAGTTTGTTTTTAATTATTTTTATACGTCATTTGTGAAAATTCAAAATGTACAGCCTGGTGATAGACAGACAGACGGAAGGATGGACAGCATAGTCTTAGTAATAGGGTCGTTTTTTCCCTTTGAATACGGAACCCTAAAAATTAACAAATAGAAATAGGCGTTCAAAAATAAATAATAAATAAATACAGTCGGGAAAAAATGTGGCGACGCGACGTAACGAATGGCGTAATTTTGCAGACGCAACACGTAGGCCATTACACTTTATTAGCACCGCACGTTTGTTACCATTACCCAGGTCTTAGTGAGGGAAACCCTAGGCATTCACACTCTAGTAATATTACGAGACAAGGCGAGAAAAATTGAATTTGAGTTGAGAAAAAATGTGGCAAAGGTCCTAGTTTGGGAAATCCTTGGCATACAAACTCTAATAATATCATGAGACAAGTTGAGAAAATTTGAGTTCGAGTTGAGAAAAATTGAGTTCGAGTTGAGAAAAATTGAGTTTAGAGTTGAGAAAACTTGAGTTTGAATTGAGAAAAATTGATTTTGGCTTCAGAAAAAATGTAACGAATGGCGTAATTTAGTGACGCAACACTAGCTCCATGGACACAATACATGGGCCATTACACTTCATTAGCACTGCACATTTGTTACTATTAGTTAGGTCCTAGTTTGGGAAATCCTAGGCATACAAACTGTAATATCATGAGACAAGTTGAGAAAATTTGAGTTCGAATTGAGAACAATTGATTTTGACATATGAAAAAATGTAACGAATGGCGTAATTTAGTGACGCAACACTTCATTATAGCACCGCACATTTGTTACTATTACCTAGGTCTTAGTGAGGGAAACCCTAGGTATTCCGATTCTATTTAGTAATATTACAATTAAGACACAAGTTGAGAAAATTTGAGTTTGAGTTAAGTGTAATTGAGTTTTAGTTGAGAGTCATTGAGATTGATTTGACAAAGTTGAAGTCAAAGAAAATTAGGCCGTTATACTTCATCAGAGACGCACATTTGTTAGCAGTAGGTACCTAGGTCTTAGTTAGGGGATACCCAGACAATCTGATTCTAGTAGTTTTACGAGACAAGTTGGGAAAAAAATTATTTCGAGTTGAGAAAATTTCTGAATTATCTTATTACACTAATAAATCATATATATCTATCATACGTTAAAAATGGTTGAGAGTGAAATTTTAAGTTTTTAGATATAACGCCAACTGACGGAAGCTACTTATACTTCTTACATAATAACATAACTGTGTTCTTCTCACTGCACACTATGTTGTATGTTGTAAATTGCGCTCCGGATAATTATTTTGCAGGAAATACCATTTATCTATTACTTTTTATCGCTCGCAGATCGGACCTTTTAATGAAGCCTTATACGACTAATGGGACCAATAAAAGCATTTTTCTTTAAATACAGAAGCTTTCATGAGATAGTACGCCTGTTTTATTTCTAAAAATAAATAAATGTTTGAACGTGGGCAAGCCATGCTTCGGCACAAATGGGCCGGATCAAACGGATAAATTCCACGGCCTCCCAGAAAAATAAATTGAAACTGATTATCGTCCATAGATATTATTATCAGATCTAGGTGTTATGTACATTATTTGAAAGAGCATTAAATGTTACAGTTCTTAAGCAGGTTATAATTCTTTTTTGTAAATATTTTTCATACTATGGTCGCGATAATTTTAAGACTAGTTGTTTGATGAGTAAAGCGTTAAATGAAAGATCGATAATTAATGTTTTTCACGTTTAAATTGTGGTCAGACTATACTTATGTTATTATGAAGAAATTAAAACATTGGATGTAAAACATAAAACGTTGAAACTGAAAGTGGTATCACACGTTCAGTGTTTTATTAAGATCCAAACATATCAGGACTTAGGCAAAGAATTATTAGGTCCTTACATATGAAATTGGCGTTTTGTCGTACTGGCCAATTTGATCTCAAATGTATCTTCTTTGGTTAGGAATTCCAACTTCAAATTTATACCGCTATTTACTCATGAATTTATGTTTCGAAAACCGTAATTCATATGATTTTTCGTCTTTTGGTTTTTTCTTTGCGTCACTCTGTTTACAAAATGGAACACTTGAAATATCGTATTATTTTCAAGTACGAGTTCCACCGTGGCACCAGTGCTGCAGAAACGGCTCGAAGGATTAATGATGTGTTTGGCGGCGGTGTCGCAAAATAAAACACAGTGCGTTTTTGGTTCCAACGTTTTCGTTTCTGGAAATTTCGACCTCCAGAACAATCCCCGTGGACGGCCGGAGACCAAAGATTATATAGATAGAATCGACTTTATGTTGCCTTCAATTCTTCATGAATTGAAGGCAACATAAAGTCGATTCTATTAAACTTAATATATTCATTTAATCAAAGTATATACCATTGCTATCTATGCACTTTTGCCATCTCATAGGTAGTTCATTGATTCCTTTACAAAAAAAAACCATTCGGACAGGAATCAATAAAATCTTTGAAGGCGCTTTGGACTGCCCCATCGGAGTTGAATTTTTTCCCTTGCAAAAAGTTATCCAAATTTCTAAAAATATGGTAATCTATTGGAGCAAGGTCCGGGGAGTACGGTGGATGTCTTAGACATTCCAATTGAAGCTTCTAAGTTCTACAGTGTGTGGTCTAGTATTGTCCTGAAGCAGCAGTGGCCTAGAGCGAATGACCAACCTCGGCGTTTAGCAGCTAGCCATTCTATCATGATTTGTAGTTGCTGGCAATAGACATCTGCCGTAATCGTCTGGCCAGATTTAAGAAAGCTGTAGTGAATGACACCGGCACTAATCCACCAAACGGTCACAAGTAGCTTTTTTTGAGTCAATTTTCGCTAGGGCAGGCTTTGGCTGGTTCGCCAGGGTTCAGCCATTGCAATGAACGTTTCCAATTATCGTACATGATCCACATTTCGTCACAGGTAATGATTCGATTTAAAATCCTTTCATTATTGTGCTGGTTGAGTAATGTAACGCAGCAGTCGACGCGTGTTTGTCGGTTTGCTGCACTTAATTTATGAGGTACCCACCTTTCAAGCTTTTCACCTTCCCAATTTGCTTCAAGTGGATTAAAACAGTTTTATCACTAACACCGCAGCCTGCAGCTAACTCGGACGTGGTTTGCGATGGATCCCCTTCCACAATAGCCTTCAATTCTTCATTATCAACTTTGGTCTCCGACCGTCCACGGGGATTGTTCTGCAGGTCGAAATTTCCAGAACGAAAACGTTGGAACCAAAAACACACTGTGTTTTCTTTTGCGATATCACCCCCATACACATCATTAATCCTTCGAGCCGTTTCTGCAGCACTGGTGCCACGGTGGAACTCGTACTCGAAAATAATACGATATTTCAAGTTTTCCATTTTGTAAATAGAGTGACGCATAGAAAAAACAAATGAATTACGGTTTTCGAAACACAAATGCATGAGTAAATAGCGGTATACATTTGAAATTGGAATTCCTAACCAAAGAAGATATATTTGAGATCAAAATGGCCAGTACGACAAAACGCCAATTTCATATGTAAGGAACTAATATTTCGGTGCCAACCTTAGGCTTACGTCAACATGGCTGACATTCGCCGGTGCTCGAGCTGTCATTTGTAGAGCGTGTCGCCCCTGTGACTCAGGTAATATAATAATAAACTAAAAAATACTACTAATAATAATAATATACTAATATACTACTAATAATAATAACTTCGTAATATTTTATAAGTGGCAACATCATTGTCTTCGCTTTCTTCCGCCGCTCCGCATCTAAGCTACGTCTTTCATATTGAAGTATTAATAAATATATAAATATACAAGCAAGCCCACGCTCTTATTATCACACCCGACCAGACCACATAACAAGCCAGTTTTGAAAATAATGCGAATTGGCTTATTGGCCGATATTGGACCATATCTGAGATATTTCTCAGATATGGTCCAATCCACCATAATTCATATTAAAATTTGTTAGTTTCAATTTTTAGGGTTCTTAGAAAAGCAATATAATGTGTAAATTTTGTCTATGATATTTACAGTGCCGGATTTACACATTTGCCGCCCATAGGCTATTCAGTTTATGCCCCCCCCCCCCCCAATTTCCTTCTCAAAATTACTCTTCTAATACTAAGCAACAGTGCAATTGCAGTTTTTTACAATTGTCGTAAACGTAGCTATTTGAAAGTGTGTATTCTTTAAAATGAAAATAACAGTAAACAAAAACTCAAACGGATTGACAATAATGAACCGACCATAAATCGATATAGTTATGACAATTCATTCATTCACTCGTTTTTGTTTGACGACGATTCGAAAATCGATTTCATTTCAACTAATTACTTTCACGATGGGACAACAATATCGATTAAACTTCTTAATGGTACAACACTACAAATTTCAAACACGATGTGTGCAAACTGTCTTTAGCTATAAATACCCTACGTGTGTGTATTGTGTATTAACTTTAATTATGCCAAATTTCACTCTCATCCGTACGCACTATTGTTTTTATTATTTTATATATAAATTGTATTAATTTATTTACAATATTTAAAAAAATGAAATGTCCTTAATTTTTATGACACAAATATTATGCCTTTATTAATAATAGGAAACATGCAGGTATTCGAGGTAGGTATTATTTCGACGACCTCTGTAGCTCAGTAGTTCAGCGCGTTGGTGCTCAAGCCGGAGGTCGCGGGTTCGAATCCCGCTGAAGGAACAAAAAGTTTTTCTGTGTTCCTAGGTCATGGATGTGTATTAAATATGTGTATAATATAATAAAAATATTAAATATATGTATAGTATAAAAGTATTAAATATACTTCCCGTTTTCTGGTATCTGTAACACAAGTTCTTCGGATACTTAGCACGGGGCCAGATTGACGTGGTGTGAAGCGTCCATAGATATTATATTATTTTAAATCGGCAACATTCTTTATATTTTCCGAAAGGCAACATTAATATGGATCGAATATATAAAGTACAGTAATCAAGTAAGCAACTTAAATTTTAAAAGTTACAGGACTAACAAGGCCTAAAAAGTTACAGGACTAACAAGGCCTAAAAAAATCGTAGATAGTTTTGCTATGATTGAAAACGATAATTATTGCTGTTCAAATCCTTATGTTATTTATGTTATTTGTTAAAACAATCATTTATGTAAACGCTGTATTTAAGTTAGTACAATGTAATTTATATTCATACATTTTCAACTGCTGCGACGTCAGTCGTGCATCATTTATTGTATAAAGCATCTATAATGCTCTCCAACGATCTCACATTTGTGATGACTGTATTTCGTCAACGGTTGATCGTAGATATGCCAATATGCCAATATTATTTTCTGGCTTATTATGTAGTTTACGAAAATCCAATAAAAACTATGCATATTACCTATACTATTTAGCAGGTTAACCTGATACATATTTCATGACCGGTAATTGGTGCAAAGAAATCCAATTTAACGTGGGCAAGGTCGCGTGCAAAATAAAATTAATATTTTGACGACTGTACTTCTGTCCTTTTGAGAACACGTCGTTGTGAGAATACGTCCTTTTGAGAGTATGTCGTTTTGCTACTACGTCGTTTTGCGACTGAGGCATAATGTACACTAGAAATACTTAGAGCCTCTTAGGTATGCAATTTCATCAACTGATACGTACTCTCAACTGTCCTAATGCAGCACGTAACGTGCCATATCACTGTAATATTGGATTACAATATTAATGTCGTGTTTATTGAATATTGCTCGATCAGTTTTGTGGCTGATATTACACACAAGTACTCAGCGTAAGTACAGTCAATAAATACATTGATTAGCAGATACATTAGAAGACCACACAGAGGAGTCAACGTAGGTATTTTTCTAAGAATGAAGAAATATGATTTAATAAATAGAATAAAAAGGTCATAATTAATGTAAATACGTTATATATAATATTATGTACAGACATGCTCTAGTTAAATTATTTCTGTTGTTTTTTTTTTTCAAAAATTCTCTTTTTGTACCCGCATTTTTTTGTTTAAGGGACGAGCGAAGCGAGCGAGTATTTTCATAACAATTGATGGCAATACAAAAACTGATTACATTGATCATATTTTTTTCATCCCACACATAATGCGGTTTCCTATCACCATTAGTGCGTTGGTTCGATTCCATTTACCACAAATAACCTAATCCAAAATGAGAATTGACTTATTTAATATTTGTAATAGGTACTGTATTTTTGTGTACTACGAGTACCACAGAGTACACACTACTTCCTTTTTCGACTTCATCGCTCAACTCGTTTTGTTTTTTTGGGCAGAGGTGTTAAGGATATGACATTTCAGATCTGGATACGGCCGATATAGAAATAAAAAAATATTGGTTTCGGTTACGTTTACAGATATTACATTATTTCGGATTATCCGTTAGTTTCGGATAATTTCGGTTACCTACCGATGTTAGGTTTATGACGAATGTAAGTAAAATGCAAAATAAAAATTACTAGCTTTTGCCCTTTTGCGTTATTTATGTATAACACTATACTTTTTATAAAAAGTAGCCTATGTTTTAATCCAGAGCCCAAATTTCTACCATACCAAATATCTTCAAAATCTGTTCAGTAGTTTTTGCGTGAAAGAGTAAAAAACATCCATCCAGACTCACAAAACTTTCACATTTATAATAGTAGCACATTCCGGTTACGGTTACGGATAGTTTCTTATTTCGGATATCCGATAGTTTCAGTTACGGTTACGGAACTCCATTTCAATAACATCCCTTGTTATGATGTTTCTGAGATGATACGTAAACAAATCTTTCGCTACGCCAACACTATTGAAATTCAAATCAAACAAAATCATTCGTCCCAGTTAAAGGACGTAAAGCAAACGAATAAAAAAAAAGAAAAAAAGGTCCAACCGGTAGCGTAGCACCTGTTGTAAAGGGCCCATTCCCAGGCCGACTCGAAAACAGGTTGGTGCCCGAAAAAAAAACCCAAAAAAACTGTGAATGGTTGTTTTTATTGATTTAGGAAGGTCACGGATAGGTTGTAACGTTGTAATTTGTTAGAAATATAATACTAACAGATAGACTGTGTTGTGAGAATGCCGTTTGTGCTTGGGCAACCATACGACATTTAAAACCGCCCGTCCTAGGCACTGCAGTGTAATAGAATTTTAGAATGTATAAATACAATCGGATAAGTTGCCGTTCGGCCAGGCGGAAGATCAATATCGCATAACATACTATTAACGCGTAAATACGGACTACAACCGCGTCTGCAGTCGATGCGGTCACTTATTTAGTGTTTAAATATTTTGAGGCGTCCAACTGCCAAGAACTGGAATAATTAATGCTGATATCGTACATCTGAGTATCGATATTCGATGCCTAGATAAACAGAATATACCTTGCGCGACGCAAAAAGAAATCGCTCGGGAACCGTACATTTTGCTGCGATAAAATGCAGCTTATGTGTTAATCCAGAGCCTAAACTACTACCATACTAAATTTCGTTAAAATCTGCTCTGTAGTTGTTGCGTAGGAGAGTAACAAACATCAATATATATCAACTATCTATACTTACAAACATTCGTATAATGTTATGTAACGTATTATAGAGATGTTCCTTGTGATAGATGTTCCTTTGATGACTTATTCTATGTTCTCATAACATAGAATAAGTCATCAAAGTTATGGGAAATCAAAAATCACTCTGTAGATGACGTCCTGTATAATATTATTCATTATTATGTTTAAAAGGAGATGTTCCCAGTCCCCACTGATTCACTGACACATAGAGACACGCGCACCCGAATCCGCTCACGGTAGAAATGTGAAATTTGGACAGTAGTTTTAATTTACAATGTAGACGCGCACTATGAAGGGATTTTGAAAAATTCCACCCTTGAAGAGGTGAAATAGGGTTTGAAAGTTTGTATGGAAAAATTTAAATTAAATCTGCACCGATTTCGATGAAAATAGAGATCCATGCTCTTAAATACATTTTATTTAATATGTGTTTCAGGTTTTTCAAAATTAACCCCTTTGAGGGTGTAAAATAAGGGTTGAAAGTTTGTATGAGAAATATTTAAAAGCTTTCTCGATTTCCATGAAATTTAATATCCGAGGTAATAAATAAAAATTATTGAATACGTATTTTATAGTTTTTTTTTTTGTTGAAAATGGACCCCTAAAGTGGTGAAATGGGGGTCCAAAATTGGTATAGTTAAACGTCAAAAATTATATATAATTTATATATAAAAATTAAACACTAGATTGCGTTTAATTTTTAGACGCACATAGTTTTTAAGACGTAGAAATCCGATAAAAAGGATTTTTCGAAATATATACCACGGGGGTGCAATAGGGATCTACGCGAACGAAGTCGTGTTCGAAAGCCAGTACGGAGTACAGTAATATTCGGAGCACACAGACATTACACAAGAGACATTCGTTATTATCTAAAATTTCATGTACCTTAAGTAAAAATTGGTCCTGCAACTTCCATTTCTCGCTAATACCTCTTTTATTTTACCCTGACATTTTCTATCAAAACAATTTTAAAGCTCTCACCAAAATATTTGTTTTCAAGCGTAAAACGAAGAAAATATCAAATGCACCAACCTCGCGAGATTACATAGAAGTTTCTCGCAATTTCTCCGGCCCCGGTAAATCTTTAAACAGTTTTTTGTTGTCCGTACCAGAATGTACGGATAGCAAAAAATTCTGATTAAGTACTAGGGGTAAGTTTAATCGCTTTTTCATTACTCAAATGAGTTTTTACGGTTTTTTGCTGTTGTTTCTGTTCAAGTGACTTTAATAAAACGAGCCAAGTGCGAGTCGGTTTCGCGCACGAAGGGTTCCGTATAAATTGGCAAAAATATCACGTTTGTTGTATAGGTACAGAATACATAATAGTACAAGTAGTATGGGAGGCCCCTGAAATATTTATTTTATTCTGTTTGCAGTATTTGTTGTTATAGTGGCAACAGAAATCCAACCATTTCAACTGTCTAGCTATCACGGTTAAGAAGATACAGCCATATGATAGACCAGGGGCGTGCGCTCCTTGTAGGCAGAAATGCATGTGATTCACAGATATTTTAATAAAACGTTCGTACGTTTTATATGACTTTAATTAATAGTAAATAAATTAGTTAAAAAATATATAAAAACTTAAAAACCTAATATTTTATAAATAGCAACTCATCTCATGCCGTTGCGTTTTGCAGGACATATCATCGCATGTATGTGTAATTTTCATACTTCGCAAACGCACACACCCATGAATATCGACATGATT
Organism: Phengaris alcon alcon; assembly: GCA_037179445.1. Taxonomy (NCBI): domain Eukaryota; kingdom Metazoa; phylum Arthropoda; class Insecta; order Lepidoptera; family Lycaenidae; genus Phengaris; species Phengaris alcon. The sequence continues at coordinate 925,541 of JAYRCH010000046.1, read as the reverse complement.
ATATTGTTTAAATAGAAGAAACGTTTTGTGTTTCGCGGGGGCCATTTTGCTTATCACATGTAAGCATTGTTTACAATTTAATCGCTCCAGTTTATTTATAGTTTTCTTAAAAGATTTTTCATTTTAACATTTGAAAGTGTGTACATTTAACAGTTTATTACTGAGTTTCTATAATAATTGTAGTGATTTTCTTTTACTAGTGCGTTTGTTGTTTTTTTTTAAATGTTATTTGATTGTGAGGTTTGTGTTGAAAATGTGTGTTTATTAAAAATTAAAAATAACAAGTTCTCACAATTGTCATGCAGTGAAAAGATTCAAATTCTGTCTAAAGGTAGGTGTGTACCCGAGTTACAACAATTAAACCAGAAAAAAAATAATGTAACTCGAAAATTTCATGTTAAAAGTTATGAAACGTATAACTGGCTGTGTGGTTGTGTACACACGATTAATTTATTTTCAAATTATATTGTTTTCCTTGCATATTATTTAGTAATTTACATCGGGATATAGTAATCTCAAGTAACCGGAACATTGAATATGTGAAAATTGAAGCTGACTGACTGGTGAGTAGTTATAATATTTTAAAATATGCTTATTATTTTACTTATTAGAATTTCTTCCGCCGCGACGATCGATCGCTGTTTTGTCTGCGTTGCCGTAGAAGATGTACATGAATAGTAGTACATCTAAGACTTGCTCTGTTGGCATGGTTTCGACTTAGAGATCCGTCGCTTGGCTGTAGCTATGCTAAAAATCTATAAACGAAAAAGTTTTTGTGACTGAGTACTTCGCCGCATACCCAGTGTACAGGATTATGATCCTGTGCACGCCACTGTGATAGACAGACGGACGGACAGAGCGAAACCTTTCCTTAAGGATTCCTTGAGTATAACGGAACCATTAAAATACTGTAAAAAGTGTTCGATATTATATAAAAAAATTAAAGAGTTTCCTTTAATTTCTGTACCCATGTCAGGACCACCGCCACCGTACAAGCACATATATAATTTGAAATGTCACTATAAATGAATAATTATTTCAAGACACACACTACAATAAATGCTTAAATGCGTCCTGTAGAACTGGTTTCCACCGGACAAAAATGTATTTTACTACGAAATCGACGATAATTAAGTTAAATTAACACTTAAATGGTTATTTATGTCACCAGTCTGTTTAAAAACCTTAATTTTATGCGTTTCGTCTTTAAACTGCCATTAACTATACTTTTTTATAAAAACTTTGACCCGACTACGTAAACTATATGCCTGTGTCACCCGAGCTATTATTACAAATCTATAATTTAATTATTGGTGTCAATAGATTCGTAATAATAGCTCGGGTGACATAGGCTATATAATATACGTAGTCGGGTTTTAGTTCTTAACTTTTCATTATTAATTATTAAAAACCAGCTACCCTTTTTCGGCACGATTTACAAGAAAGTATTTGTAAACAATTTACACATAATTATTTACAACAAATTTACATTTTGTAATCATTAATTAGCATAAAGTTTAAATATAAATCGCCAAACATTAATTAATTCTAAACAAAATTAACACATTTTCGGTTGCCTGGGAAATATTAATGCGTGACTTACTGCCTTTTATCCGACTGCTGATGAAGGGTTCTCATTTTATTTTTTACTTTTGAAGGGTTTATGACATGAACGAACAGGCAGCTTGTCTTATGGTAACTTGGTAAGTCGTCTATTCTTGTTATTTTTTTGAGGCTTTTTACTTTTAATTTCTGATCTAAATGACCTGCTCTATAATCTAATAGACCTGCTGGAAACTAATTAATTCGAATAAAAAATTTCGAAAAAAAAAAACAATAAATGATTTAATTACTAAATAAAATTACATTTCGCTCTCTAAGGCGCTGTGGTTAATTGGATTATTAACTTCACAAAAAACAGGTGATTTAAAGTGAAATCAAATATTTTTCCTAAATAATAACAGCGCCGTAAAGAGCGTAAAATAATTTTATTTGGTGTTTTTTTTTCTTCGAAAATTTAAATTATTTTCCAGCCTAAGCGTCTACACTTAACATTAGCAGCAGATCAGAAGATCATGTGCCCAAAATATCCGTATTTGATTTTGAAACACCTTATATTAATGATATAGTCTAGATAAGGACGTTTCCTATCCTGTCTCCCCCTTCCGAAGTCTCCAGCAAAAGATTTGTGACATGTATGTTAAACAAAACTCTCCCTCTATTACTGTCCTCTATAAGATAAAGTTATAGAGAGAGTATCTTACATAATATTATGTGGGATAGAGTAACATTAAGTTTCTTTTGTTTAATACTAAAAAAAGCACTCTGATTACTTATGATGATGATGACGAAGGGCAGATAGAGCTCTCAAAAGGTACTAATAATAAAACACATAGGGATTAATCCAAGGTTGGAAGGACAAAGAGTTAAAAGTTAAAGGTAGTCCTTAGACAATCAGAATACAAATTCATTTGGAAATTGAGTACGTTAAGGGAAATAAATGATATTATCTAAAGCCCTAAAACTAATTCCTAAAACAAGTAGCTGTGATAGATGAGAATTTAAAACAACCGAAAAAACCTTTCTCCATAATTGTAAATATATTGTGCGCCTGTCTCACAATCGTCCAATAAATGTCGGATAGCTTATCCGGAAGTTTTGTCGCTACTACTGAGCGACAGAAGCACAATTTCCGGATGACATTTGTAAATAAAAATAAAAATCGGCCAATATTAAAAGTTAACTATGACGAGCATTATGATAACAGAAATTTCAGAAAGCATTTTTCTGGGGCTTCTTGTTGACAACGAATTAAACTGGAAATCACATATCGAAGCAGTATGCACTAAGCTACAAACATTTTCTTATGCATTGCATATGTTGTCAAATGTCTAAAAGTGTAAATCTAGATACTCTACTGGACACGTACAATGCATATGCAGACTCAATATTAGGGTATGGAATTGTCTTTTGGGGGAATTCCACAAACAATGATCGTGTATTTCGGGCACATAAAAGATGCGTACGATCCATTTGTAACCTAAAACAATCAGAAAGTTGACAGCCTTATTTCAAAGAACTAAAGATATTAACGTTCCCGTGCATTTTTAATGATGAATCCTTAGTATTTTTAAAGAAGAATAATATGCAATTATATGAAAATTTCAGTAGTATGCGACACAAGCGAAAAACTGAAAATACCGTTACCAAAAACTACGAAATCTAGCAAAAGTACATATATATTGATGCCGAAACTTTACAGATTACCGAATGACATTATGGAAATTAACGATTTGAATAAATTTAAAATAAAATTAAAAGAATTCCTAATGGATTTTTTGTATGCATATAAAGAATATTTAAATGAAATAGTATAGAAAGCTTATTAAAAAGTATTGTCCTTTAGTGTTCCTTTGAATTTTCATATAGTGTATAAAATAATAAATGTTATGTGTTATGTAATAAAAACAATAAAATGTAAATTATGAATATAAAATTTTAAAATGTAAGTAATGTACCAATATTTAGTAGCTTGTAACATTTGCATGCCAATAAAACAGCAAAACATGCACTATATTATAAATTTTAAATTGTAACATCTTTAATAACATGTTTTATGCGAAAAAAGATATTGATTGATTGATTGGTCAACAAAAGTTGACACTTGCATTTTAACCCCATCTCTCTCACTCTCCGGTCATGACAGATTCGAGTGAAAGAGACGGGGCTCAAATGCAAGTGTCAACTTATGTTGACCGAGTAGTATATTCACATTTAGATGTGAATATACTACTTGGTCAACATAATATTTAATTCTCTGTTTAGACAGAGAATTAAATAAACAGTGGCGGATTAGCAGAGTCGTTAAATATTTTTATGAATATGGATTGGAGGTACTAGCTTTTGCCCACGGCGCCGTCCGGCCCGCGTAAATACAGTATGCCACGGAAACACTACTTTTTCGGTATAAAATGTAGCCTATGTATTAATCTAGAGCTTAAACTACTACCTACCATTCCAAACTTCATCAAAATCCGTTTAGTAGTATTTGCGTAGAAGAGTAACAAACATCCAACCATTCATCCATACATCCAACCATCCAGTGGCGTGGGGTTCCTATAACTCCATTCCTATCGGCTTCATTTATCACTTACCTTTTGAAGACACTCGTCCAAATCCCTACCTAGGCTAGGGCTTCCCTTTGAAGGAGAACCAGCCTTCACCATTGCAACCATCCATGATCCATCCTCACAAACTTTCACATTTATAGGATTGTAGGATTTATAATATTAATAATCAGTTTCTACTGAGTATGTACATACTGTAATTAATTTTAATATGTTTGTTTACATAGATAATATTTTTAAGCCATGCTTATTCTAGTCATGCGCGAGATGAAAAAAACACTTGTTGAATAATAATATTAATTTACTTATTTATTTCAACTTACCAGCAACGAACATCCGATAAAACTCCTAAACAAATACACTAGTACACTTGTAAAAGATCCATGTAAATTATTATTAAAAAAAAAAACAAAAAAAAAACAAATTTAAATTGTGTCAGTTCGAATGATAAATTCAAAATAAGTCTTCCAATATTCAAGAACAAAATAATAATTCGAAATTAAACAATTTTCTCGATAATTCGAACAATTAATTCGAAATTGAAAATCGTAAACAATGTTCTAGATTCGAATCGACATGCGATCAACCCGGGCTCTATACAAACACTGAGGTAATAGCGCGCGTAACGCGTTGCCACTCGCCAGGGTTGGCGACGCTGATATTGTCATATTATTCGATGCATCGCCATCGTGTATCACATCTTTATACGCTAAAATGACGCTGAAATATTTTTACATGCTCTTGGAAGTTTTAATAATATCTATGGACGCTTCACACCACGTCAATCTGGTCCCGTGTTAGTTCTCGAAGAACTTGTGTATTTAATACTTTTAAATGGTTATGTAAACTTTTATTAAAATTATATTTTTATTTACTTCTCTAGTACTTATTACTAGGATATTACATAATAACGCGTGAATTAAAATAAATAAATTATTATGTAAACTATATATAATTATAAGATATTGTCTAAATGAAAAATGAATAAGGGCTATAGATAAAAAAACTGAATGTAGGTCGGAGGCTGCGGGTAGAGTATACAAATATTTTTAATATATACATATTTAATACATACACATATTTAATACACATCCATGACCCAGGAACACGGAAAAACTTTTTGTTCCTTCGGCGGGATTGGAACCAGCTACTCCCGGCTTGACCACAAACACGCTTAACCTCTGAGCCACAAAGGTCGTCAAAAGATCAACTAAAAAGTGTGGAATAGCATATCCGGCAGTTTTGTTGCTGCCAACTTCATGTCGAGCAACAGAGACAAAACCAGGCACTTATTTGAAGATTGGGAAATACCTGGGCTGATTGATAACTGGCCGAAACGACGAACTTAAAAAAATGATACGCAAAAAAGGAATATTACATTATATTCTGGCATCTTTTTGAAAATAGAACGCCAAATTTGAATTTAATCGAACCGATCGAATTTGTTTGAGAGGACGTAGAACTTTCTCTGTCGTAAATTTTCTTAACAATGGAAAGAAACGAAATACGTGCGGTGATAAAGTTTTACGTTTTAAAAGAGAAAACAGCAGCCCAGATTAAAACCAAGCTAGACAGTGTTTTAGGTAATTCTGCTCCTGCATTGAGTACAATTCACACCTGGGTAACTGATTTTAAACGTGGAAGACAGAGCTGCGAAGACGCCCACAGGTCTGGCCGTCCAAATGAAGTCACGAATCCGGACATGATCAAAAAAAATCACAAAATTGTATTGAATGATCGGCGCTTAAAGTTGCGAGAGATTGCATAGATGGTGAGCATTTCATCTGAATGCGTTTTTAATATTTTGCACCAACATTTGGGAATGAAAAAGCTTTGCGGGCGATGGGTGCCGCGTTTGTTCACTGTAGACCAAAAGCAACGTCGAGTGGACGATTCATCGCAGTTTTTGGCGCTGTTTAACCGAGATTCTAATGAGTTTTTGCGGCGTTATGTAACAGTCGATGAAACCTGGATACATCATTATACTCCCGAGACAAAAGAACAATCTAAGCAGTGGACTGAGAGCGGAAAACCTACGCCGAAGAAAGCAAAAACGGTTTTGTTGGCCGGCAAAGTAATGGCGACTGTTTTTTTGGGATGCTCGAGGGATTACTTTAGTGGATTATCTGCAAAAAGGCAAAACAATAAATGAAGAGTACTACGCAAGCTTGCTGCAATAATTAAGTGAAGAAATCCAGAAGAAACGACCACATTTGGCCATGAAAAAAATTTTGTTCCACCATGACAACGCACCTGCACACACGTCAATGGTTGCAGTCGCCAAACTCCATGAATTGCGGTTCGAATTGCTACCGCATCCACCCTATTCCCCGGAACTGGCCCCGTGCGACTTCCACTTATTCCCAAACCTGAAGAAATGGTTAGGTGGCCATTTGGTTCATTTTCATCAAATGAAGAAGTCATTGTTGCCGTGGACGAGTATTTTGAGGGGTTGGAGAAAACATTTTATCAAACTTGTGTAACGGCATTGGAGAAGCGCTGGACTAAATGCATCGAGGTAGAAGGAAACTACGTTGAGAAATAAATTTATTTTAAATAGATTTTTGAAGCTTTTCTTTGTCGTTTCGGAACTTATCAATTAGCCCTCGTATTAATGCATTGTGACCCCCGACAGCGACACTACTTACTTTTGAATACTTAAGAAAGTCGAATTATCATGTTTACAGGTACTTAACTAGAATTACATAGTTTGAATTAAAATATATGTAAGTATCTGTATTATAAAAAAATTACAAGATATTTCAATTTAAAAAAAATCTTGCGATCCTTTACAAATAATTTGTACATCATTGGAAAGCCATGCTTCGTATGGGGCGGACTGGACTCGAGTCGACCGAAGAAATGTCACGGTCTTACAAAAAAAACCCTTACAAAAATAACGCTTATATTATTGTTGTAACATTTAAGGCCAATGACGGGCCAGGCCGTACGCCAGGCGATCCGTCTGCACATTTTCCTGTTATAGTCCATAAAAAACTTCTACTTTGATCAATCGAAAAATCAGAATTATAACTTTTCACGTCCCTTGAAATCGAGAACAGCATTTTTTTTTCTTTTTTTAATTAAAAAAAAAACAAAAATTTCATTTTAATTTTCAATTCGTCGACAACCCTCAGTCGCAGACGCGTAGGGCGAGTATTATTTGTGTCCCATAATGATGTGAAAGTGTCATCTTAATTATTTTCACTTAAACAAAACGATAGAGACATTTAATTATTATTAAATGACGTAGAAAAAGTTATACGCACATTGAAGTGTGGCATTCTCTTTTGAATATATTAAAGTCTAGCTTTTACCCGCAGCTCCGCCCGCGTAAATATATAGTATCCCATGGGCATACTATACTTTTTCGGAGCAAAAAGTAGCCTATGTTTTAACCCAGAACCTAAGCTTCCATACCAAAAAGAGATTTACCTTTATCTGCAGTTACTTCGAGTGATACCGCATAATACTGGCAGACGAGCAATCGAATAGCCTGACGGTAAGTAATTACCATTGCCCGCAGACACCAGCAACACATTCAAGTTTTAATTTCAGCGCAATACATTCAGTGGTTCGAGCTAAGTAGTCTAAGTACCTATGGATATTTTAGGAAGTTAAAAATACAACCAAAGGTACCCACAGAGTTTCTTTTTGGGGATTCGGGTTTTTTTCGGGTCATACTCGAAAAATCCATTTATGACTAGCTTCTGCCCGCGGCTCAGCTCGCATAAATACATTATCCCACGGGAACACCAGTACTTTTTCGGGATAAAAACTAGCCGTATCAATCATAAACGTATCAATCCAGAGCTTAAACTGCTGCAATAACAAATTTCATCAAAATCCAGTAGTTTTTGCGTGAAAGAGTAACAAACATCCATCCATCCTCGCAAACTTTCACATTCATAATAATAGTAGGGATACGAAGACGATAACATTTATAATTCAATAAAAGTAACTTGAAAGTGTAAGTTAATTAACGGAACTGGGGATCTTATTTTAACACAAAAAGACTAAATATGGCTAAAGATAGTCAAGATGTCGGGTATGTTTGTCTTCTGCGTATTATTATCACAAAAAAACAAGATGGAATATTTCAGTCGAATCTATCGTCCCTGTCCATCACGCTTTGTCTCTGTCCCACAAGTTGTCGCTATGCAGTTCTATTTTTGGATGCAATTTGTAACGTCTATCTTCTTATTTAACACTAGCTAGCTTTTGCCCGCGGCTCCGCCCGCGTTAATGCAGTATCCCACGAGAAGACTGTACTTTTTCGGATGAAATGTGGCCTATGTATCCAGAGCCTAAACTACTACCATACCGAATTTCGTCGAAATCCGTTCAGTAGTTTTGCGTCGAAGAGTAACAAACATCCATCCATCCTCACAAAATTTCACATTCATAATAGTAGTAGGATAATTCTGTAATTTAGATAATATGGCTGAAGATTCCATGGTTTTGGGGATTTGGCGATTGATGGTTTTCTGTTAATACATACTAGCTCAAACCACTGAAAAGATTGCTCTGAAATTTGGCGCATAGGCACTTGGCAGTTATCTTTTATTTATTTTTATTCAATTTATTTATCGTGTACTTACCTACTTATACATTTTAATATACAATTCCTGGTAACAGAGCATAAAGATGCCTCTTATCTAATAAAACAATCTCATATACAAATAAATAAAATTGAAGTGTCTGTTTGAAGTTTCAAATTAACAGCTTTCCACTTATTACTTACCTACTTGTCAATTGTTCGGTTTATTAAACCCAATGCCCAGAATAACCTAACCAAGAGCATGTTATTACATGTCTAAGGTTATGTCGTAATAGGTTTTTTTTAATTACTTTAAAAGTTACTGTACGATTTCGTTCAAAATAATTTTTCTACAGAGTTTTTAGCATGATCTATCAGCATGGAAACTTACAAGTTACTATCTCCAATAGTTTTGGAGATGGAGAAAGATTTAATAATTTAAAAATAAAAAAATAAAAAGATTGCCCCCAAAGCAACTTACAAACCACTTTAGAGGCCGGTTACTCGATTTGATTGGGTAGAATTAAAAAACATTTTTCATCCTCACTTCACATGCATGGAGAGACGAGAGCCACCCCTAAAATATAAAATTATTATTATTATTTTATGATGCCAAAACCGAGATCTATACACAATCTATAAATATACCAAATTTCATCCTTTTATATTCATAATTACGAAAGATAGAAGCGTGGACAGACAGACAGACAGACGGACGGACGGAGCGGAACTTTAAGGGTTCCTTGTGTATTACATAACCCTAAAAAAGGGGATCCCTCAGGTATGACTATCGCCGCTGTCCCTTACGTTACGAATACGTGTAGTTGTTTTTTGTTTTGTACCTGCTTGGGTTACTCTCCAAACCATCGTCGTCCACCGAATACACTATAGAAGATAGTGAATCCGGCCCTGTGTCTATAGAAATATTTTTATGAAAGATACTTTTTACCACAAAAGGTATGTTTTTCTCGCCATTCATCTGGTAAAACATTTTTTGCCTTCATTAGAGGTGATTAATTGCTTTGGCTAATAAAAACCTTTGAACAAAAATCTTTGGGCTCTCCAATCTTCAATGGTCTTTCAACAGATTATGTTTTTCATAGATGGCCAGTGTATAAAAAAAAACATACATACATACCTACATCAAAAAATAGTTTTTTTTTAATTTATAATATAGATTGCCTGTTTTGTTTGATACCTACTTTTACCTAAAAACCTTTTACCTAAAAAGTTTTTTTAAGGGTTCCGTAATACATAAGGAACCCTTAAAGTTCAGCTCTGTCCGTCCGTCCGTCCAGCTGTCTGTCTGTCTGTCCGCCCTTCTAGCTTCTGTAATTACGAATATAAATGGATGAAATTTGGTATAGTTATAAATTGTGTGCAGATATCGGTTCATGCATCATAAAATAGTAATAATTTTATATTTTAGGGGTGGGTGGCTCTCCAATTCCATACATGTAAATTGTGAAGTGGGGATGAAATATATATTTTCATCCTACCCCATCGTGTGGGGTATCGTTGAATAGCTATTTTAAAATAAAGGCAAGGTTTTATACATGACTTTTTTACAAAGTCATCTATTTTCGATGAATCGCCCTCCAAAGTGGTTTCCCAGTTTTTAATCCAGAGCTTAAACTACTATCATACTAAATTTCGCCGAAATCCGTTCAGTGATCTTTTCGTGAAAGAGTGACAAATATTCATCCATCCATCCAAGCTCACAAACTTTCACATTTATAATAGTAGTAGAATGTAGTATAATATATTTTATGTAGTATTTCATATACATAATACAATGGTGGTTTCGTTTAGTTTTCGTTTACTACAACTGTCTTATCTTTTTAACCATAGACGTATATATTATAAACGAGGCATGTTGAGGCAAAAACTGTATCCACTTAAAATTGCCCCACTTTTGGAGTTTTTGGGGCCATTTGAAGTATGGTGGCATCAAGATGGTGGCCATTTGAGGTATGGTGAAAACCAAGATGGCGTAACTTTTTCTTGTATGAAGAATTGTTCTGTCAAATTTACGTCTTATCCTATCTTTAGTTTTGAAATCTTTATTTGGAACCCCCGACTAAAACAGAGGGGTGTTATAAGTTTGACGTGTCTGTGTGTGTGTCGTAGCTCCCAAACGGATGAACCGACTTTGATATCGTTTTTATTTTGCTTCAAAGCTGACATGATCGGGAATATTCTTAGCTATAATTCATCATCATCAGCTCGCTCACTGCTTAACAATTTGGGGGTTACTTAAATTATTTAATTCTTGAAATCTCTGATAGTTATTTCATGTTTAAATGTGACGAATATTTTGTGTCAAGCCAGCGGTGGTTAAGGGTCAAAACACACCGAAACGAAACGATACGGGACATGGCGCTGCATTTTTAAGATAGCTATTTAAATTGAACTTTATTCATTACACAAGAAGTTACACGTTTCATTGTAAGAGTTCGAATGTCAAATTACACCGAGCTGTACAGCGCACGTGCAGTATATGTCATGACAGCCTCCGTGGTCTAGTGGTTTAGAGCTTGGCTCTTGACTCGGAGGTCGTGGGTTCGATTCCCGCATTGGAACAACAAAAAAAAATCTTGTTCCAAGTTTGGTTAGGACAATGCAGGCTGATCACCTGATTGTCTGACAAGAAAGGTGATCCATGCGTCGGATGGGCATGTAAAAAGTCGGACCTGCGCCTGATATCTCACCAGTCGTGTCGGTTATTCGTCCCACTGGGTTACGAGAGTAAAGGAAGAGAGAGTGCTCTTGTGTACTGCGCACACACTTGGGCACTATAAAATGCGTAATCCTGCGTAGCTGGCCTGGTTTCAATTAAACCGGCCACCGTCACTGAAATCAGTGTGGGGAGCTATTATTATTATATGTCATATGAAACGTGTATATTTTTGTGCAGTAAATAAATTTCGTCGCGGTGTAAACTGACCCTTATAAGCTTCTCCCTTTTTTTGTCAGACTAGCATTAATTGCCCGCGGCTTCGCCCGCATGAAATTAGGTTTTAAACTTTCATCTCCTAGAATTTTAGAAAACGCTGAAAAACGTAACTCATTATTTTTTACGTACTCAGTTCATACGAAATATCATGCAAATATGTACAAGAAATAAATAGTTGCATACAAGCTTTTATCGCCTATTTTACCCCCTTGGGTGTTGAATTTCGAAAAATTCCTTCCTTAGTGGATGCCTACGTCATATGAGATCGTGTCGAGATCGTCATACGTGTGCAAAATTTCAGCTCTTAAGGGTTTGCCCTTTTCGTTGATACATCAGTCAATCAGCTTTGCCTTTTATATATAGTTTAAACTCATAAGCGACTACTGTAAGTTTGCTTTTTAATTTCACGCGTATCTTCACCTCTCGTGACTACCTGACTACCTGATACCTGATACCTTGTACTAGCTACACTTATACGTACATAGAGCGCTATCAACAAAGTCCAGTTAATCGTAGCAAACGATCAGACTAAGCCTGATTATATTGAAGCCGTACGCTAAGACGCGGCTCCCGTTCCACAACACAGTTGGCGTGTAAACAACGTTATGGGTAGTCTAGCTAGGTGTTTTTATGAACTGCCGGCTCCGCCCGCGTTAATGCAGTATCCCACGAGAATACTGCACTTTTTCGGGATAAAATGTAGCCTATGTATCCAGAGCCTAAACTACTACCATACCGAATTTCATCGAAATCCGTTCAGTAGTTTTTGCGTCAAAGAGTAACAAACATCCATCCATCCTCACAAACGTTCACATTCATAATAGTAGTAGTAGAATAATTCTGTAATTTAGATAATATGGCTGAAGATTCCATGGTTTTGGGGATTTGGTGATTGATGATTTTCTGTTAACACATACTAGCTCAAACCACTGAAAGGATTGCTCTGAAATTTGGCGCATTAGCACTTGGCAGTATGTAACTTTTTTTTTAATTCAATTTATTTATCGTGTACTTGCCTACTTATACATTTTAATATACAATTCCTGGTAACAGAGCATAAAGAAGCCACGCAGGCTCTTACCAAATGCTTAAACATCTACGTCATCTATCTAATAAAACAATCTCATATACAAATAAATAAAATTGAAGTGCCTGTTTGAAGTTTCAAATTAACAGCTTTCCACTTATTACTTACCTTATATATTAAGCAGGAAAACAATAATAGTTGAATTAGAAAAAATTACATTGCTCTACATACAAAAGACGTGTACAAGAGTACAGGTGGCTGATTCTGTGAAACTTCATTCGTCATTTAAAAACTAAAAATACTCTTGTCGAGCCTAAAGCCCGTTAAAATACAATCGAATTGGATCGTTCTATGAAAGCTGTTTCCCTGTACGTGAGTATATATATTATATTTTCTACTCTGTGGTTTAGCCCTATAATGGAACGGTTAAGATAATTTGCGACAGAGGACAGGTTTCTCAGCATTTCAAATTTGGATCGATTTGGATCGTTCTATGAAAGTTTTTTCTCTGTATGTAAGAATATACATTTTCTACGCCGTGCTCAAACGGTGAAGAAAACATCGTAAGAAGGCCTGCGTGCCTGTGAAGACTAACAAACTTCGAATGGCCTGTTAAGTCTGCCAAGACTCTAATACATTTGGACTGCAGCCAAATTTTCCTCATATTTTGAGGAAACCCGAGCCTCAATAGTGGAGATCGGTGATGATGATATATGAAATGTTACTTTAACGTCAACAAGTATAAAATAACCCGTAAAAGGTGAAGAAACTACTTTCTACCCAAAGGTCAAAAAGGGTTGTCTTCGCTTTTTTATTCAATTTTAACTTTAACTGTTACACGTTTCTAGAATGTTTGAATAGAAATTGCTCATATTCGTTTGTTGCAGTGGTGAATAACGCGTCACCACGAGTGAAAGTTTCGATGTTATACATTTGCCAGACATCTTGGGATGGTCACCACCCTTTTTTGTATTTAAGCCTTACTACTATTATAAATGTGGAAGTTAGTGAGGATGATGGATGAATGGATGGATGTATGTTACTCTGTCACGTAGGAATTATTGAACGGATTTTGATGAAATTGAAATAACCTTATCAAAAGGTAGTAGTTTAAGTTGAGTAATTTTTACGTGAAAGTGTAAATACAGTATCCCATGAGAACCGTACATTTTCCTGCTATAAAAAGTAGCCCATGTCCTTTCCCGTGGTCTAGTCTATATCTGTGTCAATTTCATGATCATCGGTTGAGTACTTTTTACGTGAAAGCGTCACAAACAAACATATTCACATTCACATTGATAATATTAGAAAGGCCTAACTGTTGCCCGCGGCTCCGCCCGCGTAAATACAGTATCCCTGTATTTATTCGGGATAAAAAGTAGCCTATGTTTTAATCCAGAGCTCAAGCTACTACCAAAGCAAATTTTATCAAAAACCGTTCAGTAGTTTTTGCGTGAAAGAGTAACAAACATCCATCCATCAATCAAACTTTCACATTTATAATATTAGTAGGATAAGAATAATGTCTTATCAATATTTTTAAATATAAATAATAAATTTATAAACAACATCTTTCATGTAGTCAACTACCCTATTTTTTAAATGGCGTCAAAATTAAGAATGAACAAGGTATATTATATTTAAAATCATAATGACTCGGATTAGAGTTTCTGAGAAGAATCGTTCCCGTTCGATGTATACATTTCTATCTTATTGCTATGACCATAAGATCGAAAAAGTCGGTACAAACTTGGTACAAAAATGATACATCTTCCGTCTCTGTCTAACGTGAGTCTTGCTCCCACACCTGTCACTTCGAGCCGATCAAGCTTTTTTGATTCGTCAGGTGCAGGTATAGTATACGTGAAATTGGAGATAAAATATATATTTTTTCTGTGGCATCTGAAACGAAGGTTATAGCTTGAGAAGATTGTTATAATTATAGTTAGGTTAGGTTAGGTTAGGTTAGTTTCTTTTTGGTGCTGTTATGGTCATTGACCTTATACAGCTGATTGTATTTTGTCCAATTTTTGTTTTCAATTTAAATCACCTTTTTCTGTTTGGTAAACGACCTCAGCAGCTCAGATAGCGCATTGTAATTTTATTTAGTAAAATATTATTTTTTCAATTTGTAATTATTTTTCTGCCTAAACGTCTTGACATTAGCACTAGATTATAACATGCCCAAAATATACGTAATTTATTTTTAACAACCTAATACATATATGCTTACAATATTTTATGTTATTTAACTACTCATTGTTTTGAGACCATATTTGTTCCGAGTAAATCGCTTACAACAATCTATCCGAGTGCTCTTTTCCTTGCATCTAAATCTAATGTATACAATCTATGACAAGATCAAAATATTTTATGTTTGAGATTTCAGTGCTTTCGTATAAACCCTGTTTAATTAAATAATATTTTATATTGTTGGTGTAGTTTTATTGTATTCTGTGTTTTTGATATAATAATTTGTGTGTATAACTAACCTAACCTAATCTAACATTTTTATTCACCTAAATTGAATCGATTTTTAAATCCTGCTAATATTATAAATGAGGATGGATGGATGGATGTTTCTTCCTCTTTCATCCAAATAGTACTGAACAGATTTCGATGAAAGGAGAATGCCCATTGAAGTATGGAACTCCGTTTCAAACTGTACCTTAATGTAATTTACCTCATTTTTTAAGGGTTATAATGTTAATTTAAGTATTAAAAATAATACATGTCTAATTCGCTGGGATTTCTTGTAAAATACTAATGAACTTAACTAGTGTGGTTATTAATTTTAGGTTATAATTTTTTGATTGATAAGAATCTGGACCTTTAAAACATTAATGAAAGTATGTAATAAGGTATGTAATTTATTATAATATGGAGACATATTGTACAATTACTGCTGTTATAAAAGCAGTTTCCTGTTTCTTGACTGTTAGTTTAAATATATGTATGTACATTGTACTAAGGTACTTTCTGAAAATGATTGTGTACAGATTTGTCACGATTCAATCCATGTCATCCATGTCACTTTACAAAAGTTAATAATAATCAACCTACCTATGGTATCTCAGCTACTTAAGTAGTAAGCTTTTTTATATGCTGCTACATACAGGACATAACACAGGAGGGGAAAAGAAGGTAGATGAAAATAAAAACAAACATCTAGGTACATCTTAACTGAGTTTATTTATTTTGTATAGTAGTAGTTTAGGTTCTGGATTAAAACTGACATATTTTTTATCCCGAAAAAGTATAGTGTTCCTTTGGGACAGGTGATGTATTTACGCGGCCGGAGCCGCGGGCGACAGCAAGTTTGTTATAATATTTTTGTAATCAAATATGTAACTTTAATTACCTTTTGAATATCTTAATAAATGTTGTATTGTGTTTTATTAAACAATGTTGTGCATGTCTTTATTTGATATTAGCTTTTGTCCGCGGCCAGTATCCCACGGAAACAGGTTTTTTGCGATGAAAAGTAGTAATTGCGGGAGAGCCACGCTTCAGTATAAATGGGCCGGCTCGACCGGGTAAATACCACGGCCTCACAGAAAACGGGTTTGAAATAACGCTTGCGTTGTGTTTCGCTGAGTGAGTGAGGTTACCGGAGGCCCAAGGGGGGTCAGGGATTTTATGGACTGGGAACGCAAGTCGCAATACTTGTAACTCCTCTGGTGTTGCAAGTGTGCGAGTGGCGCTAATCGCACACCATGGTCTGGTTCATTTCATTTCATAAAAAAAGCCTGTGTTAATCCAGAGCTCAATCTATTACCGTACCAAATTTCATCAAAATCCGGTGAGTAGCTTTGGCGTGAAAAAGTAACATACATCCATCCATCCATCCATCTATCCGTCCATCCTCACAAACTTTCATATTTATAATAGTAGCAGGATGAACACTGTAGATAAATGAACCAAAATATTAATTATTATGTAAGCTTGTGTTTATATTGTTGGTATGCCAAATGATAAGAATAAAAAATAGTCCTGAAAATACATAATCAAAACGACTTTCGTAACATAACAAAACTTTTATAATAACTTCTGCAACGAACTGAGATACAGAGAAAATTATTTAATATTACGCAGAATTTATTTTACCCGTTTCATTTGTTTATGAATTTTGTTGTAAAGTTTTCGCGAGCATAAATATTTTTATAATCTTATCAAGTCAAGAAGTTATAACATTGCCGGGGTTTGTTGCTTTTGCCCGCGGCCCCCCCCGCCCTCGCAAATTTAGTATCCCACGGGAATACTGTACTTTTTCGGCATATAAAGTAGCCTATGTTTTAATCCGGAGCATAAACTGATACCAAATTTAATTAAAATCCGTTCAGTAGTTTTAGCGTGAAAGAGTAACAAACATCCATCCATCTTCACAAACTTTCACATTTGTTCTGCGGGATGGAGGCGCTCGCGGATATTTGTTCATCGTCTTCATATTCGTATTGCAACAGCCTCCGTGGTTCAGCGGCTTAGAGCTCGGATCTCGAGGTCGTGGGTTCGATTCCCACGTTGGAACAAATAAAAATGTTACAAGTTTGGTTAGGACAGTCATGCAGGCTGATCACCTGATTGTCTGACAAGAGAGATGATCCATGCGTCGGATGGGCTATACTGCGCCCATATATGGGATGTACTGCGCCTGATCTCTCGCTAGTTGTGTCGGTCATGCGTCCCACTAGGTTTCGATAGTAAAGGAAGAGAGAGTGCTCTTGTGTACTGCGCACACACATGAGCACTATAAAAATTACTCCTGCGTAGCTGGTTTCAATGAACCCGGCCATCGTCACCGAAAATTGGTGTAGGGAGTTAATATTGTTATTCGTGATGCTTAAGTATTTCCATCGGATCTATTTGTTGGAATTTAAATCTTAAAAATGCATAATTTAAAAATTGAAAATAAGACATTTTTTTGTGTAAAAAAATGAGTTTGGCAATTTCAATCATTTTTAAAAGTTGCCCTCATAATTATTTTTAAAAATACCTATGTGTTTAACAATAAAATTTAAATAAAATAAATATCTAAGAGAGGGCAGGGCTCCCATCCAAAAAAAAAGGTTTTATTCGCTGTCATTTGCACAATATTAATTCTAGTACAGTATTTGTACAACATAAATAATGGAACAGAACCTTCGTGCGCGATTCCGACACGCACTTGGCCTGCTTTATCTGCCACTATCGCGTATACTACTGTTACTGACCTTGCGTAACCGCAGTGATCTTTTTGTCGTCATGCCTCACAGGTAATACTGATCCATTGTAAACCTGTAGTTTGTCTAGTAGACAAAATACTGGTTTACAGGTAGTTAAATTATCGAAGAAGCTACCTTAAGGCTGGGACTATATGATCCGGAATCCGGTAGGCCGGGGAAAATTCAGAGGAGAAAACTCTGCGCTATTACAATAGAGCTGTAAATGGAAGTGTCGTGTGTCGAGCTGTCATATATGACATTGACATTTGATTCCACTCTTGTGTGTTCGATTTTCAGCTGTATTGCATTAGCGCAGAGTTCTACTTTCAATGCTCAGAATTTTCCCCGGCGTTTCGGTTTCCGGATCATATAGCCCAAGCATAAGGAATACATTAAAGATATGATATTCAAAGTTTATAGAAATAACCTAACCAAGGACATGTCTAAGGAGTGTTCCGTAACTATCAAAGCGCAAAAGGTTAACTTTAATATTCATTAAAACTTTTATAATAACTTCTGCACTGCGCACACACGCGCGCCATTCGGCGGCTTAAAATCATCGAATCTTTGCCTTAATTTTCAAAAGATTGTGTACAAAAATGGATCCGCCAGATATTGATGTCACATACCGGCGCAATAATGCAAAATCTAATCACGAAGTCCTAAATGACACAATGAGCATTATTCTATCATATTATCGATGGATAATAGTGCAACTAACCTACAAGATGAAAATAAAATTTGCAACATCAAATCGATACCTTATTACTAAAAGTTAGTGAAGCTCAAAAAGGGAATTAAATCTCTGTCTTCAGAAATTGAAAATCTTCGAACTTTAAATAATAAATTGTACGAAAAAAACCTACGATTACCCCCACAAAAATAATTCCTAACAATAAAAAGTATAATGGATTAAGAGGTGTTGCCAATGATTGGATCAGTAGCTATTTGTCGGGTCGTTTTCAATGTGTGGAAGTAACAAATATTTACGAAAATACTGTTCCTAGCAGATCCGATTATAAGCTGAATGAATACGGAGTACCACAAGGTAGCTTAGTAGGTCCTAATCTATTTTTGCTGTACATAAACAATCTTCATAATATAACTCAACGCGAAACAATTTTGTTACGACTATACGATGCGACTCTCCTCATTAAATGTAGAAAAACGTACGAACAATAATTTAATGTAACACTTAAAAATATAATAAAGTGGCTAAATAGTAATAATCTACACGTTAACACCGAAAAAACACAAATCATACAATTTCAACACTACAGAAGAGAGCAAATTAATTTAGAAATAAAATATAACAACAAGAAAACTATTGAAGTAGATAGTGCAAAGTTTTTATGTATTATGATAGATAGGCACTGTAATTGGAAGGTCCACGCAGAATATGTTTGTGACAAACTTTATTTTGTATATATTTACAGGCCATAGACATATATAATAAGTTATCAGAAAATTTAAACACAGTTTATCTTTTAATACGTACAAAAAAAAGTTAACCATATGGCTTCTAGAAAATTGCTTTTACAACATAAATGACTACATGTTACATAATCAAAAATATTAGGTTATAAATATCTGACCGCTGACGTGAACTGCTCATAATAATTCATTGTAATCTGATTCTGAAATTACTTGACATTTATTATATTAAAATATTGACTTATTTGGTAATAGGTACTTAGGATGGTAGTTAAAATAAAAAGTTTGACTTAAAAAATTTAACTTTAACAGTGTAACAACATATTTAAAATAATACCTTGCTTATAATATGTTGGCATAATTAATAATAATGTGTAACAACATATTAAAAAACAACATATTTAAAAAAAAACAGTGTAACAACATATTTAAAATAATACCTTGCTTATAATATGTTGGCATAATTAATAATAATTTAATGTTTT
Source organism: Phengaris alcon alcon (assembly GCA_037179445.1). Classification (NCBI taxonomy): domain Eukaryota; kingdom Metazoa; phylum Arthropoda; class Insecta; order Lepidoptera; family Lycaenidae; genus Phengaris; species Phengaris alcon. Next base: position 905,771 of record JAYRCH010000046.1, on the reverse strand, counting down.
AGTTTCAATTATGTGATGAAAAATTAATGTTTAAATGTATTTTTATTTAGTTGTTTTTGTAATAATTGTTCTTTAAAACTTAACATTCATACACCATTGTTATGGTAGGATGTGTAAGAACTATTTATAATTATTGTAACCACCATCACTACCACATCTTGTGAATAAATGATTGATTGAATGATTGATAATAATATATTGGAAAAATCTTCATCTAAAGTGGAGAGAAAGTTTCATAAAAAATCAACAAAACCAAGCAAAATATGCAAATAAGCAATAATAATACAAATAAAGTGCGGAAAATTGCGAAAAATACGATTACACAAAAGGCAGAAATATGTCATTACTCAAAACCAGGAGCCACAACGGAGCAACTGATATTTGGGATAGATAACAATTTGAAAACATTCTCAATTAAAGACTTTTGGATCATTATGTTAGGTGAAGAGGACTTCTATAGAACTGGTAATTATTTTGATCTTACTATATAGATAAGAGACACTTTAAGCAAAATCAATAACACAAACATCATAAAATGTGTCCCTACTTATAAGTGCATGAGTTTAACACATGCATTTAATTGGAGGGAGGAGATTTTCAATAATCTTTTGTATTTAGACACTTATGAGCATGAACATACATATTTATATGACTCTAATAAGAACCTTAACTATGATTTCAGTATGCTTAGCAGATTAACTGGATCTTTTAATAACTATGGAATACAAACAATATTTTCTTGAATTAATATGGCTAACTTATTAGTTAGCCATGAAAATTTGTTAGTCATGAAATTTTTTAAATAAAATTAAAAAAAAATCAGAAAATATTATAAAACTTAAATAATAACTTAAATATTATAAAAACAATAGTTGCAACTAAGACAAAGTTTTTTAATATTTTCTGATTTTTTTAACTATCAATTTAAAGTATTGCCAGTATTAAGATAATCCTTAATATATTCCTTAATACCAGTTTAATATAAATAAAGTTCACAAATTGTGTTTAGATGGTTTAAAATGAAATATAAGTTATATTTTTACATCTCACGAAAAGAAAATACAATAATCAAGAAAGGAATACAAGAAAAGCAAATACAATAATCCCAATTTTAAGAGTACACACTCTTAAAGTTTTGTTTGTGTGCGTGTCGGTATGTAATGCTTACGCCTACATCTATCTGTTGCTTGCCTCACTTTGTACGATGCGTTTGTTTGAAGACTATCTAGGCGTTATTAATCTAAGGGCCGAACTGACGTCAGTTCGGTCGGATGCGATTTTCGCCGTGTATGTGCTCGAATCCGTTCGGGCCGAACTGACGTCAGTTCTAACTGAAACGATCGGCCTCTCGTCTGTGGAGGCATTTAGACAATTATTGATTGTGAAAGATAAAGAGGTTATTTTATTTGCAGTGAAGTTATTTCTAATTATAATAATTTGCTAGTGATTATAATTGATTATACGAGTACAACATATTCGGACTTGCTTATTTCATTTATCTACACGATCCCACTTATAAGAAGACCATGGCCAGCCCTGATAAAGACATACGAGAGTCTTTAAACTAATAAATGACATTATGCAATTTAATATTATAGACCACAACGACACAAATATTGAATTGCAATCATTAGATTATCAAATATCGCCAAATGAACCAAATTCTGATTGCCAAAATGTGTTGTTTCTGTAAATCTCACTTACACCACCTAAACATTGCCGGGCTGATAAACAAACAAGATTTCCTTACAGCAAACGTGGAGGAACTGTCTAACACAAATATTAATATAGATGTTATCCGCGTAAGTGAACATTTTCAAGCCGGGGGTCGCGGGTTCGAATCCCGCAGAAGGAACAAAACGTTTTTCTGTGTTCCTGGGTCATGGATGTGTATTAAATATGTGTATAATATAATAAAAATCTTGAATATTTATTTATTATTTATTCTGCAAATAAATGATTGATAATATCATAATATGATTATGATTAAATTACTTCAAAAGTTCTCCTATTTCGCTCAAAATAATTTTTCTAAAGAGTTTTTAGCACAACCTATCAGCATGTAAACTTACATGGTTTTTTTTAAATACAATACTTTCATACACATTTCACATACTTTCTATATCTTATAGTTTAGAAATGCTAGGAGCAACTTATAAACCACTTTGGAGGCCGATTACTCGAAAATGGTTGACTTTGTGAGAAATTTACGTATGAAACCTTGTCTTTATTGAAAAATACCTGCTGGACGATACCCGAATGAAAAAATATTATAATTTATATTATTATTTTATGACGCCAAACCTGATATACACATTATATAACTATACCAAATTTCATCCATTTATATTCATAAATACAGAAGCTAGAAGGACAGACAGACAGAAAATCGGACGTATAGAGCGAAACTATATATAAGGAACCCTTCCTTTTAGTATTACGGAACCCTAAAAAATGTAGATATTTACAATAATAGTAGATGCTGCCCGCGACTTTGTGCGCACAACGGGAAATCTCTCAGACACGGTTCATCTTTCCGCAAATAAGCAGCCCACGTCCTTCCCCGTGGTCTACCTTCAACAAAATCAGTCCAGTAGTTTCGGCGCCTAAAGTGTCCATAGATATTCGTGCGCGGGTTCGACTCGCACTTGGCCGGTTTCTCTCTTTACACGAACCATGTCGCGGACATAACCTTGTGATAGTTAGCACTTTATTGCAAGGGAATAATATTTTTCCACACATAATAATATTATGATTTTTTTTCCAGCGACATTCAGAATAACTAGAAAAATCAAAGGCACGTGCTACAGGTACTTGATTTCACGGGGATTCCACCTTCGAGGGCAAATGAAAACTACCCCTCGTAAGACTCCATGAATTTAAAAGGGCTGGCTAAGCAAGGGTTGTGTGCTGCTGACATAGTTCTAGTTAGGGCAGTTCACAAAATGCCCGTGGTTCATGCGCATCAAAGTGTCAAAATGGCTTACTTCAATTGGTGAATGTGAACAAGGCTTATGCGTCATTGGGCAATTTAGACATTAGCTCTGATTACTCACTGCAAACTTAACGCGAATGAACTATAATATTTTGGTTTCGCGCTGCGGAAAAGCGCGCTCAAAATTAAATCTGTGATAATTTCAACTGTCCAGCTGTCACGGTTAAGAAGTTACAGCCTATGAGTGGCGACAGACGGACGGACAGACAGCGATTTATCCAAGGGGGTACGGGACCCTAAAAAGGTCTAAGAGCCCTAAGGGGTCATTAATACTACAACAATCCCACAATAAGTCAATGGCAAAAACCCATATGAGTGAAAGAGAAAACAAATTCATTTATTATGTACCTACTTTTCTATTGTTTCTAAGGTTGTCAGGCATTTGGAGTTCTTTTGGAGTCAATTTATTACGATAATAATTATTAAGACGTTGGAATCACGACTTTATGACACTCATAATAAGTGTTAGCATGTGGGATAAGATAAATAATATATTACGTTTCTTCTCTTACTAAATATCTGGGTCTATATGCTATATTACTATTAGGTAATAGCCTGGAATTCAAAGGGCCCTTAACTTAAGTACCGTTTTAGAATACTGTAAACTGTGAAGAGTAATGAAATTTGAGTTTGTGCAGTGCACCGAGACAACTAAAATCCGTAAAGGGCGTTTTGTTAGCCGTAATATTTTATTTATTTCCATAATCAATTGTACGCTTTAGATAACCATAAAGATCTACTGGACATTACGAAGTAAATAATGTTTTAAAGGCGATAGTGTTTCAGAATTTTCTACTTATGAGTTGATAATTAGATTTTTAAAAATACTTTTATTGGTGACATATTGGTGACAGACAATGATTCATAGTATTTTTATCTGTGACTGATGTTCTCATAGTAATCCGTAAACAGTAGGTATAATATTGTGGCCAACTCGGCCCGCGCCGCGTCGCCCGTGCTGATTATACGACCAAAATGCATCAGGTTTTAGGATTTTCTAACATTCATATACTTGAGCTATGACACAAACACTTTTTTATTTAGATTATATTGTTGATACAAAACATGCCCTGTTTTTCCCAAAACGGAATAATAAATAATGAAGTATAATGTAATAATTTAACGTGCCAAACATTTAAGTCGGCTATACACGTTGGCCCAGTGTAGGCCAATGCTAGTGTCGGCAAATATGTACAAGGCTAGTGCTAATGTCCACACATTGGACGAACTTGTTGTCGAATGCCAATGCACACGAGTGTTTGTCGAGCTGCCCACACATGTTGGTACTGGGCGTCACTCGGCCAACTTGGCGAGCGACACCGAGGTCGGATATCGAGGAATGCAAATCTGCTATCTACACGTTGGCGTTGGCCATCGCTCGGCAACGCTCGTCGTCGTCGTATAGCCGTCCTTACATAATTTAATACATAATTAATTATAGAAACGCATAATCACAAGCACGATTCTTATTATTGACACTTGTTGTCTTAATTCCTCAAAATCCACGAAAAATGGGTATTAGGATCCTTCACTTTTTTTTAGAATAAAGTAACTCAAGCTGTTAGAGTCTAGACATATCCACAAATGCCACATTTGCCCACTACTGCCCGCGACATGTCGCCCCTGTCACTCGACTCTCGTCTGCGTCTACAAAACGCACGGAACTATACATTCGTTATAGCCTGAGTAACTCACACCACGCTGAGTTGGTGCCGTGAAAAATAGTGACGGTCCAGACAACGGAAATCATGAAGGAAATAACGTTTCGGCAGCCAAATTCAATAAAAAAAGCGCGGTTTTTTGGCGAAAGTGAATTTTATTTTTTAATTTCCTTGTAAACAGTGAAAGCTACCACCGCCGGTTCAACCGTAATCCGCCGAGAGGAACCGGTGAAACAAACTCGATCGGGTATTTATTTAACTTGATTGATAAGCCCTGTAGGAGAGTAAAGGATATCATGAAATAACAAAGATAATAAGAACATTCAAAGTAGTCAATTAGACAGAGAGATCCAATGTGTATTGCAAGACTTGCATTAAAAGTTAATTTCGTTTTGCTAGCAAGAGTTAGATTAAAAACTTTGATCGCTCATACCTTTGTAATTTTTATTCAGTACTGGTCTTCGCTATCTGCCTGTCTGTCCGTCCGTCCGTCCGTCCTTCCGTCCGTCCGCCTGTACCCGACAGAATAAAATAAATATATTTTATGGGGTGCTCCCATACAACAAGCGTGTTTTTTTTTTGGACAGGGTTACGACAGTGAAGGAAGAGAGAGTGCTTTTGTATACTGCACACACACTTGGGCACTATAAAAATATCTCCTGCGTAGCCGGGCTGTTTTCCACGAAACTAGACACCGTCCTGAAATCGGTACTGTGTAATACCGTAGTACTGCCCGCAACAACGAATGTTTTGTTTTCTTTTGTTGCTAGGAACATTTCATTGTTGTTTTGTTGTTAACAACAGGTTTAATATAGTCAAAGGGTTGTCTGTTGTTTTGAGTAATTAATCCATTATGTTTTTGTTATTCAATATTTAATTAATATTCCGTCTTTCATTTCTATGGACCTGATAGTGACGTTCGTTTTACGTATATCGATAAAATATTTATCGACTGAATCTGTCTAAATATTATGTTACAGAGAATACAAAAATTTAAGTATTATAAATACATCAATCACAATTCAATCAATTCAGTCAATTTGTAACTGTTAACGTTAAGGGCCATCCTGACCATCCAACCCCCAAATCCAGCAGCCTCCCAATAGTGTCAAATAGAGGTGGCCTTGAAGGCAAAAATTAAAAATTATTGACACGATTGACACTAATGGCGCTGCATGGTCAGGAGCAGGTCCAGCCCCTTTATGTTCTCAAGTAACGGCCGCGTTCCAGGCTTCAATACCAACTATAGAGGAAATTCCTTATTGGTGCGAGCAAGTAATACCTTTAATGTATAATGTATATTATATTATAGACGAGGAATGTATGTAATGTATAATGTATATATTATAGACGAGGAATGAGGTATAAAATGCCTACAACTAAATGGCCCTAAACATGGAGTTGTTTGGGGCCATTTAGGTTTGGAATTTGTCGTCTTGACATTTTGACATTTGCTTTCCGCAGTCCAGTCTTTCGAAATCAAGATGACGTAACTTTTTCTTGTATGAAGATTTTTTAGTTAATTTTCGGCCCATTTTTGGTTTTGAAATCTGTTTTTAATGCACTATGCAAGGAAGTCGACTTAGATCCTTTTGATACAAGGGTTTCTAAGGCTTTGGTTAAAAGCTGTTGGTTTCCCGAATGAAATAAATAAATAAATATTGTAACACAACTGCCAAGCGTTCTGTGCATTATTTCTATAAATTTATCGATATTTTCTCACCTCACTCCCATCCCTAGCACAATATTAAAATTATTATTTAGGGACGCCTGCGAACTTTCTTGTCATTAAGGCTGTCCGTCCATAGACTGACAGTTCGTTTTATTAGACCTATTCCTTTGTAATTACCATTTATAAAGCCTTTCAAAACAGCCTTTTCAGGTTATACGACCTTACAATTTTAAGAGAAAAATTGGGATGAAGGGTAGAAAAACAGTGTAAAAAAATTATGTTCCAATAATAATAATTGTCGCTTTCGGACATTCCAATAGCTTTCTTAATGAGGATTGTTTCGGTAAAAAATATTGCTGAAAAGTCTTGAAGAAATGACTTCCAGCGCCAACCGCCATTTTTTTTTATAAAGTATTTCTAGTTTAAAAACCTGTTAACTGTGTAGTGTGTGTTCAAAAGAAGTATTTCTATTTAATATCCATGCTTTTCTTCACATTTGCATTACTTGTTAAACCTACATCATATCATCGCCATTATAGATATTATCGAACAAATTGGCATTTGACCAGGCATAAAATGAAAATTGCTTAACAGCATATTTTGAGGCTTCCTAGTGCAAAGTAAAATGTTGAAATACTGGTCAAGCAGGAAGGATTATCTTTTTAAAATCTAGTAGAGGCAAACACCGCATTCATATTAAGCCGGTGTTTGCCTCTGCTAAATTTCTAACAATTCCCATGTTTTAAACAATTTCCGCAATAATTTACACTTTTGCATGTGAAATTTGATAAGAATGGGAATTCTAATATTATTCCCATTCGCACCTTAATAATTCCCATTTTTAGCACAATTCCTACTTAAGTTCCGCATATCGATCGTGCTAATGTTGTAACGAAGCGCCACACCCGCCGTCCGATGGGACTAATCTAATTTACCTACAATGAAGTGCCCTGTAGTGCGTAGGGAGGGGACAGCGATGTCGATAAAAACATTAATTTATTAAATATTTAAATGGTTGGACAATAATATTTTCATTTGCACTATTTGTAAAGTTACTAAGTACCATGGCTTCCACGTGACGTGGGGTTCCTATAACTCTATTCCTATCGGATTAACTTACAATTTACCTTCTGAAGTCCCTCATCTAAATCCATTTGCTTGCTATTATACAAGCTTTCCTATGAAGGAGAACCAGTTTTCGCCACTGCTGGCTTCATAATGATATTTCGCACTATTTGTTTAAATTATATTACAAATAGTTTAGTAAATTCTAAGTGTAAAACCTACCTACGGTTAAAACCTAACCTAAAAACCTACTTATTCCATTATTTAATGGAATTGTACTTTTAATTTCAAATCGACATGCGGTGATAGTATAAAATTAGTTACTCTATGATAATTTGATATTAGTATCCTACTGAGATATGTAATGGTGAAAATTTGTTTAAGTAAATGTCTGCTACTACAAAAAGAGCTATTTTTCAGTCGGTACATAAAAAAATATAAAATTATTTGAGACCCTTAACAATGTTTTTGATAAGTTTAAACATTTCCTACATTTAACGTTTTATTCAACATTATTCTTACATGTAACTAACCACGTCTTTACATACAATTATGTTACACAATTCAATTTATATTATATCTAATTTAATTGATATTGCTTGTGTGGTGGTGGTGCAGGTATTTGCACGATCTTGTTTCTGAGTGTACGCATATGCAGTGTGAGAGGAGGGAGGTGCTTAACGTATGCTTATGCGTGTACTCACACATTTGCTTGCAGGTTGTGGGTATTTTTTCGCGGGATATTGCTGAATATAATATTAATTAAATTGTATGCTATGGATCCGCAAAGAAACGCGTGATTCTATTAACTACTATTATGTTTATATTTTATCTTGTTTATATGTAATTATGTTTATTTTGTACGATTTATCAGCTATTACTGAGTGTCTCGAAAGACAGTACCGATGGAACCACATAATACCAGGCACTGTGGTGTTTGCGCCGTGGTGGTACGTCTGAGTGATCTCCATTTTGATGATTAGGCATTACACTGCACTACCGACCATCTGATTCTGGCAGAACCTTGTATTAAAAACTTTAATATTATTCCTTTACCATTTTATGCTATTTTTTTATTTTTTATTATTTATCTTATTTTTCCATTCTTTTATTGTGTTTTTATTTTAATGTATATAATAACTTGTAGTGTATTACTAATACGGTAATTTGTCAAATAAACGGTTTTATTATTATTATTATTATGTTGTAATGAAACATTATTCTAATAAGTATCGATACGTTTCTATCGACACAGCACATCCCAACCTTAATAAAATGTGTGTAACCCTTTCATGTTGCCCCTAAAAGGCAGTACTTACACGGAATGGCTTTCTTAAGACTCTAAGGGAATATCTGCATCTAAATTTGAATTAAGATGTTAAGGAAAAGTATGTTTATGGCCGTGACTTTCTTTGCTTTTTGTGTCCAAATTAAATTAAAAACCGGACAATAGCGAGTCGGACTCGCCAACCGAGGGATGCTGTATCCGTACAAAGTAGGATCATCATAAATAGTTCAGAGGGCCTAGCAGGAACATTTTAAAGCGGCGTAAACGTAACGATAATGAATGAAATTTGTATGGGCGCTGTCATATGTGATCTGACAGATTTTCATACAATTCTCATTCCATAACGTTACGTTTACGCCGCTGTCAAATGTTCCTGCCAGGCCTACAGGAATCGAGTCTCGCAGTTTTTGTCGCGACTGGAAATGGGTGATGAAAGTTTGTATGGAGAAGCTACTATTATTGAAGTTTTTCGTTTTAAATAAAAAATTTATATGTCATAAAAATAAATAAACTAAGTTTAAATGTATAAAATTTCATAATTTACCCTTTTTTAAATAAGTAGCTTCGACTTGAAATTTCAACCCTGTCTTAAGGCCCCCACCGACGAGAGGCCGATCGTTTCAGTAAGAACTGACGTCAGTTCGGCCTGAACGGATTCGAGCACTATATAAGTAATATTTCCTAGTATATTTTAATTTAAGATTAAAATTTATAATATAATTCAATAAATAATAAAATTTTAATACAACAAAAACTAAAATGTAATGGTTTTTTGGAGGCTTCAGGGATTCCTAAGTTGAGTAGCATTTTGATAGTTTTTAGTAGAAATTGATGTTCAGTAGTTTCGCAAGAACAGAGCCGGCAACACTGGAACGAAATGCTTCAGTCCATCCGGCCGACTGATACGATCTCGAAATTTCACACGGACGATAGATGTTGTATTCGTTCAGGCCGAAGTGAAGGAAAACCGGACCGTATATGAGGCCCCTTAGACTTTAGACCCCCTATTTTTCCGTTTTTTTTCAACTTTTTATGGACATGGAAGAAAGACGGATTGTCATTGCAACATAGACGTATGTATTAAATACCATTTTGTTGTTTGGGCCCATTTTGACATTTGCGGTATGGTGCAAACAAATACCGTCACATCAGCTTGAAAAATAAAGTGTATGTTTACAGAATATCTTTGTCGTATAATTATATATTAGTAGGTAGCCTGGGTAACCGAGCTTTGCTCGCTTTGCTTTAAAAAATTAAAAAGAATCACAAAAATATTTATCTGACCGGGATTCGAACCTTCCAAAATTTCGAAAAAAAGCAAAAAATATACATACGTATACTAAACTGCCAATCGGACTGACATTGTAGAGTGGAAATTATTTTAATATTGTTGCACGATGAAAGAAAAACATTCATAGCTTAAAAATGCAAAGTTTTCCAGGAATAAGCTAGGCAGATCGATTTTTCTCCCCCAAAACTACTTGCATACTAAATTTCATGATAACACTTGCAGCCGTTTTCGAGAAACCAATTATCTATATCAACTGTGCATATGTGCAAAATCAACATCCTGAAAATACTTCGTCACAAACCGGAGCGAAGAAGAGCAGCGATGCCCTGCTAACGAACCCGCCTCCAAAATAGACGACCATTGACAACCCGCTGCAGACATAACGAGTGGACAGAGGTGGCATGGAAAATAAATGGGTCATGATGAAACAGAGTCCCTACAGGTATCCAGTGATAGTACACCCAGTGCTTTATATACATATATAAATCTTCTGTGCGTGTGTTTGTATATGAACTCCTAAAGGGCTGGACCGTTTCGATAGTTTTTTTTTTTTGTGTGTATTCAAGCGGAGTCCGAGTTTGGTTTAGATTTACAATTTGGTCCACTGGATGTTTTTTTTTTCAGTTTTGTAAGTAAAAATGTTTTATGCCCAACGAAGTTTTCACGGAACAGCTAATTACAGCATTGATATGAATTCTTCATAATATAAAAACAAAAAAAATAACTGGCTGACAAATCTGAAAAACTTCAAACATACAGCGGCAGCGCCCTACAAACGAGACAAGCAATCGATATTGCAGTTGGCCGGTGGTAATGGAATACCGTAAGGCCGGTGAAAATTCAGAGCATTGAAAATAGAACTCTGGCTTAATATAATAGTCAAATGTCAATGTCATATAATATGACACCTCGACACTCGACACTTTGATTTTCAACTCTATTATAATAGGCCAGAGTTATATTTTCAATTCTCTGAATTTCCTCGGGACCGCCGGATCTTGGATCACAATATAGTCCCAGCATAAGTAAATTTATCTGCTCATTTATCGATTGTGTACCGTGAAAACAAAATAAAAAATTTCAATAACCTCCGAATTGTCAGGCAGTGAGCGAGCTCATGATGATGAATTGTAGCTAAGAACACTCTTGATCACGTCAGCTTTCAAACAAAAAACAGCATCTTAATCGGACCTTTCGTTTTGGAGCTACGATGCCACACGTACAGACAGACAGACATACATACACACAGACAGACGCGTCAAACTTGTAACACCCCTCTTTTTGCGTCGAGGACCAAAAATTGCTTTAAACACTTACGAAAAATTATGAAAAAAGGGGACAAAGCGGGTGGACCAAGGGGACGAAATATAAGTGCCGTATCTAACACCCCAAGCTCTAAATAAGGACGATTTAATTTATTTCTAGCAGGAGGCAGATTGAAATACCCACTATTTTGAGGGCACTTGATATGTAACTAGAAAATAAGCGTTCGGTTCATCTGTTAGTAAGTAATCTATTATTTTTGTATTCGTATATTGACTGGTTCGAATTACAGTTCGATACTGTCAAGGTATTTTTGGGTGACATGACTAATTTTCTACTAATTTAAGGAAGGGGTTTTTTTTATAAAATCAGGTGGCAAACGAGCCAACGGTTAACCTGATGTTAAGCGATTACCTTCGCCCATGGACTCCCTTAGGTTAGCGAATGGTTTTATTTATTAGGGGTAAAGTGGCTAACAAAAAAAAATACCGAATCATAAGCAGTGAAGTGATCTCATAATTTATTTGTTTACAATACAATTGTCAATGACATGCTAGTTTGATATCACATTTAATACACACAAATTAAGGCTGCACTGCACTAGTCGGTTTTTTCTCCATAAAACGCTGTTGGTGATTTACTCTACAGTCAAACATTGTGACCCAAATTTTAGCGTAATATCGATTTTTATTACACTTTTCTAGGTCGGTATGTGCTTATATTTCTAAAATTTCAATTAGTTTAGAAGACAATAGCCTCAAAACATCGGATTTTTAACGCAACTTTGACTGTAAACAAAAAAACAAACGAAGAATGAAAAAAAATCACATACCGACACAGTTTGATTATTCAGCAATTGAGATAACTTTACTTCAGAAAAAAATATTATATAGTTTTTTCATAAAGCACCAAGAGCTGCGTGTCAGGACGCCTTTTCTTAAATACTTCACAAAGCGGTATAAATGTGTGCACTGTAGCTTCTGTTGTAAGTATAGATTACTATTTTATGGGTATAATATACTTTTTTCCCCGATGTTAGATGAAAAAACAAGCATTTTCCCCGCGCGCCACACTTAGTTCGAGCCGTTGACTAGCGCATCATGAGACATCGTCGGTCAATCGGATTATGAAGTAGATTCCCTGATGGTACGATATAAAAATATTAATTCGGCTTAAAGACCATCGTCTAGATACCTTTCAAATTAATTTCTAATCTACCCTTAGATGCCGTTTTATCAGATCTTCTCTGCAACCTAAAAGCTAAAATCAAACGTAAAAGGTCCTAACCTTTTTGCAGTGAAGTTTACGTTTGATTTTAGGACTCTACAACTAAATTATTCTATATAAATGAGCTTTAACATTCATCTATTCATTTGCGACCTTATTTGCGTCTGTGGTTTCGCTTAAAATTCCAACTTTAATTGCGAAGCACCTAATCTGGATGCTAAGCTCGTGGTTAATTGTTAGGATTCCGTAGTTCACGTCCTGTACCCTAAATGGTTTCGTCACGTCCGTTCGTCCGTCTTCGGCTTACCGTCCAAACGGTTAGTGCTAGAAAGATGAAACTTTGTATGCGTATGTGTATTTACTACCACAAAGTGCTTAAATCACGAACAACGATTTTGTTCTTGCATCTGCCATATGCTCAGGTTACCTAAAAATGAAGTTGTAGAAGAAATCATGTAACAGTCGACACACAATATACATAATGTATAATGTATAATGATGATGATGTGACTAGCGAATGTACAAAGGTATCGATATTGGTGTAAAAGACTAAGAGATATATCTATTTCATCATAAAATGATTATATAGGTGTGATGATGATTATTTAATAGTAACATAATATTATGCTTGCAGTTCTTTAATCAATGCTGAAATTTCCAAACGTGTATCATTAAAGACTGAGGAGTTCTTTCTGTTTCCTTTTTCTGAGTCCTTTTGGATCCAGGATATAACCTTGGTTCAACATTTCACTTTTTGGTAGCTGTGTATGTTCAAAGAAATCGATATCTGCGTAAAAGATTATGAGAATACCTATATCGATATAGTATCATGATATATGGTGTGATGATGATGGTGGTGATGATGATTATTCAAAAGTTACATATGCTTGCAGTTTTATAAGCACCTCTGAAATTTGCAAACGTGTATCTTCAAGTACTGAGGAGTGCCGTTATGTGCTTTTGGATCCAGGTATATAAGTATACCTTGGTACAACATTTCATTTTTTGATAGCATATGCTCGAGAGCTACAAAAAGAAGTCAAAATGTACTATAGGTATACCTATAAATATTGAGGACTTCTCTCGATTCCTCATAGTTCCCATCACCAGGTCTACCAGTTGACGACAATGAGATCAATTCGGGAGTCAACCCTTTAAAATAAAAAAAGAATTTCGATAATCGGTCCACAAACGGCGGAGTAATCGCGTAACATACACATAATAAAAACATACAAACGAATTGAGAACCTCCACCTGTGTTTTGGAAGTCGGTTGAAAAGATAGTAATTTGAGCATAATAGTACTGGACTCCCGCAGATCGTTACACCAGCAATATTCAACACCACATACTACACCTGACAATTTGCTGACCGTACTATTTATTGTTCATAAGACAGCGTGTGCTTCTCAGAAACTTTAGCTCATGTCGTTTAGAATGTCTCCAATGCGTGCTTACACATGCTAATAACTGGCTTAAAAAACTTGCGTTATAGTATACCATACCACAGGGGAGACACTTTCTACAAATGACAGCTCGAGCACCAGCGAATGGCAGCTATGTTGATGACGCGTCAGACAAATCTTTCATAAATATTATGAAATTATTTTGTCAATTATGTCAAGGCACGAAACGAGCTTGCGCCTATATTGTGATGTGGCCATAGATCTTAATTCGGTTTAATAAATTTCGACCCAATTGAACACAGGCCCAATCTGCACTTCGTCGTTATGCAACGCAAACGTATACCTGTCATGAAAATCCACGCCCATACTGTACCCTGGATACACGGTCAGTTCTAACTTCCAACTTATCCATACGGCAGCGAGTCGGCTTGTCGATTAGACGATAGGCAGTGTGGTGCATGCTGCTAAGAATGATCACTTATCAGTGTGAATAAGAAAATGGCTGCAATTGGTATATGTGAACATGTCTTAAGCGTCATTGGTCAATTATGACATTTGCTTCGACCCTTATGTGTTTGGTTTGTTGATATTCCTAGAATATTAAGTTTAACTGGCATATTCGGTTTACAATTCGACTATTCAAGTAGATTCCTGTGACGCTTTAAGCAAGCAAGTTACTAGAATCTCGACGTTGTAAATTTTGGTTTGTTGCTGTAAGATGCCCTGTTTACCTACATGCGCAAGTAACTGGAGATGAGTTTGCAACATGAAGTGCTAATATTCCAGCATTGTAGTAATATATACCCTTCTATACATTAAGAAAACCCACTATTTTGACGCTAAAACATTAACATTATCTTTAAAAAGTAAAAAAATAATATTGATGTGAGAATGGTTTCACTATACTAAGAACCACAATATTATAATATTGCTTATATATATAAGCAATTTTATAATATATTTTGTATTCGTATTATTTTTGTATTTCTAAACTTTGTGCATACTGGCACATTTAAAGCAACTCCATACAAAGCAATCCTACAGGAATATAGCGCAATTGCGAAGCTTCGTAACTCGTGCCGTTTTCAACTGTAAGCATACAGGCTACTGGAACGTGTTCGACATAAATATATATAAGCTACTGGCACGTTTAAACGAACTTACTACAAAGCAATCCTACAGGAATACATCACAACTGAGAGCTTCATAACTCGTGCCGTTTTCAACAGTAGGCATACTGGCACATTTAAAGCAACTCCATACAAAGCAATCCTACAGGAATATAGCGCAATTGCGAAGCTTCGTAACTCGTGCCGTTTTCAACTGTAAGCATACAGGCTACTGGAACGTGTTCGACATAATCATATACAAGCTACTGGCACGTTTAAAGGAACTCACTACAAAGCAATCCTACAGGAATACAGCACAATTGCGAGCTTCATAACTCAAGCCGTTTTCAACCACTAAAATATGGATGGCGATGAAACATCTTACTATAGTCGAGTTTAGGATACAAAATACAAAATGTAAACAAACATTTAGGAGTTCGCAACTATTGAAAAAAACCGTTTCGTCGCTTCGTCATAGGCTGGGACTACATGATCTGGAATCCAGAAGGCCGGGGAAAATTCAGAGCAGTAAAATTAGAACTAATAAAATAGAGTTGAAAATCTAAGTATCGATATATGACATTGACATTTGACTGGACACTTGTGTGTTCGATTTTCATATCTATTGTTTAAGCGCAGAGACCTATTTTCTCTGAAATCTCCGATTCCGGCTCATATAGTCCCAAGACCAATTGAACTGTTTCTAATGACTATTAATATTATGTTATTTTGGGTTGTTTGAATTAAGAATTATGTATTTTTATTTTGACAGCATTTGGCAGATGATCGTAAATTATTCTCTCTCGTGGTTCTTAGTATAGTGCATATGTATTCCTGGTACATGTCACTAACTAAAGTTCTATATTGCTGTTTTCTATTAAGTACTATAGCTACTTATTTTATTTACGAAGTTTTATAAGTATTTTACACTGAGTTCAATATATAAGTAAAAGTAATATACAAATAGAAGAGACTGTTCGTAATTTTAAAGAAACAGTTTTTACATAGTGCATATGAAAATATATAGGGTACTTAACATAAAAAAGAGATATTGTTCCGGCTAATCTCTGAAACGACTGGTCCTTTTCACTGGCAGATAGCTGATGTTATTAGGTGTACTAAATACATTACTTTATCTATACTACGCTGTTTTATCTTAGGGTTCCGTCTTCGTTAGTTCTACGCAAACGAAGTTGCGGGCATCAGCTAGTTCTTAAATAAGCCTAGTCTAAGTACTAGATATTTGTTTGCATAAATATATACTTATGTAATTTAATTTCTTTAGTTAGGTGATGAAAGAAAACTCCAAAAGCTACTCCATCTATGTACTAATCTAAGCATATCACCGCAATCCATTCGGTATTTTAGGCTATATCTAAGATCAGTAGTTTTCTAATTGAAATATGATAAATTTAAAAAATAATACATTTAACGAATCTACATAAATGTTTTTAAAATATTATAGACTTGTTGCGGCTACACCGCAACGGGGCGCGCGGCGCCTGCGCATGCGCCTTATTCGCCAGCGCACACTGCGCGACGATAGCTATACTTTACTTTGAACTTTCTAATATTGTCAACGTAGGCGATCAGACTTACACATATCCTTATAATACAGTCCACTATATAAGTACCAAGTCGTTTTATTCCACATCTGGGAGCCTACATTATGGTCCTTCTTCGATCTTATTAATACAAGAACCACGGGACGTCACAAAGGATATAAACCAAGTTGGCTAATTACGCTGGAGGATACCTACAGGAAGACATATTTCTGCACCGAGGATACCTTTGGTCTTGGAGGACAGCTTGGACTATCCGCAACAACCCTTGAACTGCGAAGTTGCTTGCCGACGCAGCAAAGTCAATCGGAGGACATCGCGGTCATTTCAAGGGCATTTGATTTTGTGAGTCCGTTCCATATCTTTTCCTTTCAATTTTTCTTATCCTTAGCCTTTTATTTGGATCTGGCATTTAGATCTCTTTATATTTTTAAATTAATATTTTTTTTTAGTATTTTTGAAGGTTTGTCCTTGACAAGTAAGGTTTGACCTTTAGAGATATTAACTCCAAAATCTTTTTTTAACTTGCTTAAATACATTTTAAATACTTAATATTAAACAATATTACATCTTGGTCAGTATAAATAGTTCCTTATTGCAAATTCTTAGAAATTTCTATGCCTAACTGATAAGAACAGCAGGGGTCCCATTGTATCGACCGCCGAGCGCCACTTGTTCATAAATTGCATTGCATTCATTATAGAAATTTTAACGTGCTTGCACATATTGATTCTTAGTTTATCCTCAGGTAAATATTTTCTTTATAAAAATGAGTGATACACGCATAAAATAATTAATTAAGCAACGTGGTAGCCTTAAAGGAAAGCTTACCATACTCCAAAACTTCCTAAATAGTTTGAGTGACTGTGAAAGTTTTAGTGAAAATCATTATAATGAGCTGGAATGTCGTGTGAATAAAATTGAAAATATTCATAGTGATTTTGATAGATTTCAGACGGAGTTGGAGTTGGTATCGGATGATGTGGGTCAAATGATTCTTGAACGAGAGGAGTTTGAATCGAAATATTTTTCGCTAATGGCTTCAGCAAGAACATTGATAAATAAGTACGATCGTCACCGCAATCGTGCATTATCCGCATCTGAATCGAATGTCGACCGCGTGGATGCTATGCACGATTTCATCAGACTTCCTAAGATCAATCTACCGAGCTTTGATGGCGACTTTCAACACTGGCTGGAATTTAGAGATACTTATCTTTCACTTATTCATTCTAATTCTAAATTAAGTAATATCAACAAATTCCACTATTTGCGAGCGTCTTTAAAAGGCAGCGCATCGCTCATCATAAAAAACTTAGAATTTACTTCAAACAACTACGTTATAGCTTGGCAGTTACATTCGAATAGGTATGATAACGAGCGACTTTTAGTTAACAATCATGTCAACGCCATTTTTAATTTGTCTCCTATTCAAATTGAGTCATGCTTTGCTCTAAGAAATTTAATTGATGTCACGAATCGTAATTTATGTGCCTTAAATTCACTTGGTCAACCCACAGATCACTGGGACACTCTCATAATTCATATAATGACGAGAAAATTAGATAATGTCACATATCGTCAGTGAGAAGAACAAAGAAATACAATAACTTCTACACCTACATTAAAACAATTCTTAAACTTCTTAACAAACAGATCAGATTTATTAGATACTTTACAACAAGAACAAAAACATAGAAATATTCACAATAATCAAAATTTACAATTTACAGATTACAATAAAAATAAAGATAGTCAAAAAATTAATAAATTACAAAATACAAATAATAACAAAAATAGTTTAACAACATGTCCTATGTGTAAACATAATTACTATTTATTTAATTGCCAGGATTTTAGAAATTTGGACGTTGAGACACGTCTACAAAAAATTAAACATTTTCAAGATTGTAGAAACTGTCTAAAACCTGGCCACATAGAAAAACATTGCAAGTTGTCACACTGCAAGTATTGTGCTAACAAACACAATACTCTTTTGCACAAAGACATAGAAATTCAAAACACAGTTGCTTTATCAACAAATTTGGAAACAAATTTAACACCACACGTAATGCTTTCCACAGCTATGGTGAAAGTGGCTGATGCTAAAGGAAACCTACAAGCTGCCAGGATCTTACTCGACAGCGGCAGCACAGCGCATTTTATAACACAACACCTTTGTGAGAAACTGGGTTTGGTACGACGTAACGTAAGCTCCACTGTGACAGGTATTAACAGTCAAACTTCCTTCAGTGCAGAGTCTTGTAACCTAAATATACAGTCAATTTCGGGTGACTATAAAATAAATATACAATGTTACGTTCTGCCTCAAATAACAAATATGTTACCATCATGTAACATAGACATAAATTCATTAAAATTACCTTGATATACAGCTAGCTGATCCCTCTTTTCACATTTCTTCTCCAATTGACATATTGGTAGGAGCAGATATATTCTGGGACGTCTTATGTTCTAATTTCATTAATTTAGGTGAGCAACGACCTAGGTTGCAACAAACCAAACTTGGCTGGCTAGTTTCGGGCCAAATGCCATATAAAAACGTAATTAATACAAAAAATTCAAAATCAAAAAATACATTATCTTGTTTTAGAGTCCAGACAGATGAATTGCTCACGCGTTTCTGGGAGATAGAGACAATTCCTTCTAAATACAATCTATCTTTAGAAGAACAATACTGTGAGAAAAGTTTTGCAGAGAACACTCGACGTGATGATAGTGGTCGTTTCGTTGTCACTATACCTTTAAAACAATCACCAGAAGTTCTCGGCGATTCTTTTCAAGTAGCAAAAAATCGTTTTTTAGCGCTTGAACGTAAATTACAGCTCAATCAAGTCCTAAAAGATAGGTACTTACAATTTATGACGGAGTACCTAAACTTAAATCATATGAGCCCATCTTGCTCAACTAACACACAAGCTACTTCTTATTACATGCCTCATCATGGCGTCATTCGAGAAGCAAATACTACCACGAAATTGCGCTTAGTATTTGATGCCTCTTCTAAAACCTCATCTGGGAAATCATTTAATGATATCCAAACTCTCTCTCACTCACTCACTGAGGTCGAATCCCACTAATTCAAGTTGAAGCTGGACACCTTCAACTTGGCCCGGGCAGTATGTTGCGGCTACACCGCAACGGGGCGCGCGGCGCCTGCGCATGCGCCTTATTCGCCAGCGCACACTGCGCGACGATAGCTATACTTTACTTTGAACTTTCTAATATTGTCAACGTAGGCGATCAGACTTACACATATCCTTATAATACAGTCCACTATATAAGTACCAAGTCGTTTTATTCCACATCTGGGAGCCTACAGACTTGGTTCAATTGTAAATCATACTCATAGGTGTTTTTGGAAGATATTTCTCTGTGTTTTTATTAATAAAACATAATAATAACATTAATATTAAAACAAAAATGGATGGAACTTCAAGATAAGTTACATAAGCAGCCGTGTAAATGACGCTTATGTGTGCCAATTCGGACTAGTATGAAGATATTATATTTATTCTGTGTAGTTGTTTATCGCAGACACTTTTCGTCTTTTCGTATTTACGAATGAAACATAATAATTTGATTATTATTTAAACAAACAAAAATAGATTCAAGAACCCAAAAGCTTAAAATTGTGGTTATTTGTTGATGAAATAATAAGTCCTAATTGAAATCATAATACATTCAGGACTGATTTTATGCCTTATTTAGTAAACACATTAAATGAATTGTTTTATACAAAATGTAGGCGTTGAGGTTTGCTAAAATAGAAATTATTATATTTAGTATTTTGAGGTCGTATTAATTTCATGGAACTTGTGGGAATATGGTGGCAAGCCCCAAAGGGAGATCTCCGACCGAGCGAGGTGGTATGCTCCTGTGAGTCGGAGTGCTGCCGTGCGGGGCCGATGCTACGTGCTGACCAGGAGAGATGTGCTCTGCTTGCTGACCGATCGTTATAGTGAGAGTGCCCGTTGAAGCCGATGAGAGTTCGACCAGGCCGCGGTGCTTTGAGGCTGGAGGTGGCTGGCGTGGTGCGGAGGGGTGGGGAATGATGATGATGATGTCCAGAAGGATGCGAGTTCTGTCGAGGGTCACCAATGTGGGATGAAGGGATGAAGGGAAGCCCACTTGTATTAATTTTAGGTGTTGTATATATACCGTCGATCTTAGAAAACTTCGATAGCGCGATTCAGGATTGTGGCGCTAATTGGTCCGCCACAAACTTAAAGTAACCCCTGTCATTAGCAAGCAGTAACCAAAGCTGAAGATGATGAATTAGAACTAACTACACTTTCGACCACATCAGCTTTCTAGCACACACACACACGAACACACTAACACGCGCGTACGCTTGCACACGAACACACACAAGCACACACACACACACACACACACACACACACACACACACACACACACACACACACACACACCCGCACACACGCACACAGTATTTAAAAGTGTGCCTTTTAAACATTCGCTAATTTGATAATAAAGGATTTTATCCCAACAAAACGTACATTTCCAGTGGGATTGATTTCTACGCAAGCCACGGAATACGTAATAGTACAAGTACGCAAGCTAAAAATTTATAAGGTAAATAGGTATTTTTAATGCTACTTATAAGATTAATTTAATGCTCTTTAATGCTACTTAGAAATAAAGATATAGGTAATAAAAATTGTTACATTTTACTTCCTGATCTAATAAAAATAAAATATGAATAGAATTCCATTGCTTTTTGTGAATTATCGCAATATTGTTGAATAGTGTATGCTTCCGTAATCCGTTTGACTACAGAATAATGTACGCAATAGAAAATTTTATGTTTAGCAATTGAAAAACATCTGGCATGCCATGTTGCTTTTTCCTGATAGGCTGATCAAAACAGACTGTTACAGATAAATTTTCGCCGTCCGTACTAATTATTATTAACTGGTCAATTTGATATCTGGCTATTTTTACGATAGTCTTATTATATTATTTACCAATGGCTTTTAATAATATTTATACAGGTTTCAGAAGCTGTTTCGATCACAAAGCCTTACTTGGCCGCTTCTAGCGCCTTGCCTGATACGCAAATTAAAACACCTAGCGCCTTCCTCTATAGGCGCAGATATAATCATTGGTGCGTATTGCTATTCTGACAGGCGTTTCATCTGTACGATATAATATTTCCTCCATGATTCTATTAAACAAAATAAATAAAATTTAAGTGTCTGTTTGTAATTTTCAATTAAATTTGACAGCTTTGCACAAATGCATAATATTATGATAGTTTAAACGGTACTTCACCACAAATTCAAACTTTAAAATGTCTGCCTCTCTGTCTATGGGTACCAGCTAGTTATATATATATATATATATATATGAGACGAACATAGAGATATAGAGACGGACATAGAATACTTTTTATCCCGTTCCCGTGGGACGTGACATAAAGTTTATAAAATTTGTGATTTGATATGGAAAATTGCTATGTAATGGAAAATCTTATATACATTTATTAAAAATGGATTGCAATTCCAATGTCTCGCTAAAACTTGAGACCGGCTGGACATTTATTTCTTACATTATAGTTACATTAAGTTTATTTAATATTTTCCTTTCTACTATATATTACGTTCCAAAATTGTATAAACAGTTTAAAATTATCATATAAAATGTCAATTTAAAATAATATTCAATTTCAATAAAATAATGAATTTATCACAATGACTTAACCCTAATACCACAGTAGATCATCACAGTGCCTTTTATTTACAATTTTTACCACTTCTTTACAATACGAGAGGTATTGACATTTACACGGTGAGAAATATTGGAAAAATTGCGGGAAAAATATGAACACTATATTTATAGGTGCGACAGAACAACGTGTGGCGGGACAGCTAGTATTTAATATACAACACCAGCTATGCCCGCAACTTCGTTTGCGTAGAACTAACGGAAACTGAACCCTATTTTTATACGGAACCCTAAGATAAAAGTAGCCTAAGTTACTCCTTACAACTTTTCATGCTGAATATACGCAATAGCCTGTCCTTAACTATAAGTCTATTAACGTGACGTATTATAACGTACCTACGTTTGACGTACGGGTAGTGGGCCGCGTAACGCGCCACTGTGACACATGCCTATTAGGCTGGGTCTATATGCTCCAGAATCCGGAACGCCGGTGAAAATTCAGACCATTGAAAATAGAAATCTAGCCTATTACAATAGAGATGTAAATCGAACACATAAGTGTCGAGTCAAATGTCAATGCCACATATGACAGCTCGACACTCGACACTTCGATTTTCAACTCTATTGTAACAACGCAGAGATCTATTTTCAGAGCTCTAAATTTTCCCCAGCCTTACGGTTTCCGGACAATATAGTTCAAGTTAAACAGCTGCATAATTACAATCGCACACACACATAAAGTTAATACGAAGTGATAAAATTATGTAACATCAATCTAAAAAACAATAAGTACTCGTATAATAAGTATATAGTAGGAACCGTAAACGCCACCTGAAGGTCGATTCTGCTAATCAATTCCTGCAATAACACAGTTACGATCCAGTCCCGATGTGCTAAATCTGCAAAATGGTATTCTCGTAAGCGTCAAACCAACGTCAAATCCGTTTTGATAGGTCCAAATTCCAAATATCAGTTTATGATATCATGACGATTCATTTATAATTCAATAAAAGTAAAATAAAATTATAATTTAATTACGAGAATTGGGGTGGTGGCCAATAAAAAGTCATTTTTAAGTTTATGAATATCATAATATTATACTTTCTATTATTATTATTGGTCCCGACTCCCGTTTTCTTTGTCAACCTTATGTTTTGCCTTTTCCTCGAAATATAGAAACCTTATTTACTCCTCTTTTTTCTCAATTACAGTGCCTCTGTAGTAATGAAGTTTCTCCTAACTGCCTGCCTCGGGTTAACACTTTTTGAGTTACATTTAAAGCAATTTGGCATTATGTTGAAAAGAAAAGTCAAAGGTATGTATTTGTTTGATATTATATTATAAGCCCACAACGATTCGCGACGGTGGACAATTTTATTGAAACATAATAAATAATATGAGAGGTGTGCTCGTGTACATTGCGCACACACTTTCTCTTTGTGAGAAATATATGTATATATATATATATATATATATATATATATATATATATATATATATATATATATATATATATATATATATATATATATATATATATATATATATATATATATATATATATATATATATATGACGCGGCGCGGCGGTGCAACGCCCAAAACGCGCATAATCGGAGATCCACTTAGGTTATGACGACATGGAAAAGTCGTCCCTGGTTAACGTGGACCCCTTGTTCCCGGGCGGGGGACAAACAAACAACAGCAGTCAGTAATATTGCAATTTTACTACTTAAAATTTAATTTTATTAAATAACAGTCTTATAAAAATATAATTTAATAATAATATATAAAAACTACAATTTTTACGGCAAACAACATAAATACCTACGGCATAACCGGTTTATCGCAATTTGTTTTATGTAAATTTCAATGAATCTAATATTCTACTACGTCGCAAGGTTGGGTTTTTTGTAAATATAGTTTGTATTTATTTTTAAAATTACAAATAGCCTCCAAAGCACGAAACGGTGGAGGCTGATTATTCCAAACTTTACTGGCGACATGTCTGAAACTTCCCCTAAACGCAGCGGTTTGTTGTAGCTGTGAGATCATTAGGTAGCTCGCCCCCTAGTGCTCATATTTAGCTGTTTTCGACTTGTCCACAGTAGTTCACTGTGAAGATATGATAAAATTTTAAAATTGACTACACCAAACAAAAGAGTAGCAAAGTTCAATTGCCTACGGTAATCCAGTCGCAGCCAGCGTAAACTGTTGATGTACGGCGTTACATGTGCGTGAATTGAACAACAGAATCTGGCGCATGCATTTTGCACCCTCTGGATGAGTTGTTTTGACCTAGGCAGCCAACAGGGGCCTATAGCTGCGTTCGCGTAATTTAATTTCGATAAGACTAAGGATTCACATAGTTTCACACGCAAATCCTTATAATTTTATATAAGATGTTTAACCTATACAAACAATTCCTAACGGTCGCTAACTGCGATGATTCTAAAATCTTAATCCTTCGTCCATTAATACACCTAAATTTTTTACTTCCCTAACCCTTTCAATTTTCTGTCACTAATAGCTATATATGGCTTAGTGTCACATATTTTTTGTACTTGATGTGTGTATCTAATACGTATTTAAAATACCATGTACGTGGTTTTTATAGGGCTTAACACTAAGGCATTGTTATCAGACCACTGTGATATCCGCGCTAGGTATTCGTTTATTTATTATCTAAGCTTATTTAATGCTTCATTTAAAAATGGGAGTTTAAACGAGATATACAGTTGAATGTCGTCTGCATAAATGCGCTGTGTACAATGCTGGATAACATCTGCACATTGCAAACAATGAGACAAGAAGGAACACAGCAGGCCATGAGTAGCATATCCAAGGAAATACCGTCAATTCCTAGCGCGTTAGAATTGAGTGATTAAAAAAAAATTGTAAGATATCTTCATCAGTAATAGTCTGAAGCTAAATGACGATTACCTAAATCTATGAGACTCAAAGAAGGAAAGTGTGGATCACAATGCAAAACGACGACGACGTTAGGACCAGGAATATTTAGAAAATGTGTATTAATTATTGATGGTTGACATAGATGTTGTGGAAGTACTAAATCAGATTTGTGCATGTATATAACAATTTGTTTTATAAGATTTTGCCACATCGACTTAGGATTTTTTATACTAGTGTTAATAAACGTAATAAAATAGGTTACCTTCTCCCTATCGATAGCACTTGATACCTCATGTTTTAATTCCTTATAGAAATTAAAATGCGAGATGTTTTTAGATTTTCGTGCTCTCCTGTGTGCCGCATCCCTTTGTTTCATCAGTTTGATATTATTCGTAACCTATGGGTACTGGTGTTCTTTTACGGACAATCTTTTGACAGGAGCTAGTTGATCAAAACCCCATAGTATGTTTGGATTGAGATCTCGCACCAGTTTGAACGTGAGTTCTATAAAATATTGTAGGATATTGTCTGGCCGGCCCAAACCGACATAAAATATTGTAGGATATTGTCTGGCCGGCCCAAACCGACATAAAATATTGTAGGATATTGTCTGGCCGGCCCAAACCGACATAAAATATTGTAGGATATTGTCTGGCCGGCCCAAACCGACATAAAATATTGTAGGATATTGTCTGGCCGGCCCAAACCGACATAAAATATTGTAGGATATTGTCTGGCCGGCCCAAACCGACATAAAATATTGTAGGATATTGTCTGGCCGGCCCAAACCGACATAAAATATTGTAGGATATTGTCTGGCCGGCCCAAACCGACATAAAATATTGTAGGATATTGTCTGGCCGGCCCAAACCGACATAAAATATTGTAGGATATTGTCTGGCCGGCCCAAACCGACATAAAATATTGTAGGATATTGTCTGGCCGGCCCAAACCGACATAAAATATTGTAGGATATTGTCTGGCCGGCCCAAACCGACATAAAATATTGTAGGATATTGTCTGGCCGGCCCAAACCGACATAAAATATTGTAGGATATTGTCTGGCCGGCCCAAACCGACATAAAATATTGTAGGATATTGTCTGGCCGGCCCAAACCGACATAAAATATTGTAGGATATTGTCTGGCCGGCCCAAACCGACATAAAATATTGTAGGATATTGTCTGGCCGGCCCAAACCGACATAAAATATTGTAGGATATTGTCTGGCCGGCCCAAACCGACATAAAAATTAAGAAGATTGAGTAGAGAAATAGATCGAATTTTAGTCGAATTTAAAAGGGGAATTATTAAGAAAGTAAGTTTTATTTCATATTTTTTACTTTGGAAGTCAGTTTAATTTTTTGTTTAAAATAGTCTATTACAGCTTTTTACCCGAAAAGGAAGGGTAATCATTTTGGCAGTCTATGTATGTATGTTTGTTCCCTCGTAGCGTCTAAGCTACTGGTCCGATTTTAATAAATGAGGTGCCAATAGATTCGTAATAATGCCACGGGTAACACATGCTATATTTTTTTTTTTTAATTTTGTATTCCGAAAATAGAACCTCAAATACTAACATCTAAAAAAATAAAACCTTGATAATCATCACGTGTTTGGTATCAAAATAAAGGTGGCAAGCACACCACAAACATGTATGTATATTACACATATTTGTGGTGTCATTGCACAAATATGTCAAATGCGGTCGTACAAACCAAGTTGTCCAATTTTCGAACATTACGTAATATAAGACAATAAACATATATTTTTTTTAATTATAAATATTATTTTACCTTCATAAAATATATTTCATTTCATAAATATTATAATATTGTTACTATCGTTCTTAAAATCTAGAAAAAAAATTGGCTCACTCCGTGCTCGTGAAGAAGATATTATTTTTAATTTCAAGGTTTTGATAAGTTACTTGTTCATATTATTCCAAAAACATGTTCGATTGGGAAACGGATAAATACGAAATAAAAAAATAAGTTAAAAAATTATAACCCGATTACGTTATAAAAAGGGGTCTAAAATGACCGATACAAGAAAACAATTTAGATAGAAATCCAGAAATGCATAGGTTTTGTACCTATGCATTTCTGGATTTCTTTGAAAGGTCAAAGTAGAGCCGTGGTCGCGCCTACTTTACTCGTATAAGGTTCGGAACAGTCAATGTCAAATCGCAGCCGTCTGAATGTATCTTGGGGTATAATTCTAGGAACTCCTTTAGGCCTTAGCGTCTCGGTGTAAGCTGCAGCTTGGATGCCATTAGTGGGTGCGACCACGGCTCTATCTTAATATATCTTCTATCTAAATTATTTTCATATTTCGGCCCTTTTGGACCCCTTTTTGTAAAATAACCCGACTAGGGTTATAGTTTTTTTTTTTACTTATTTTTTAATTGAATAATATTTTCGATTCGTTTCATTATCAAACGCACGCAAACGCAAATAATAAATTACTTATAATAAAAAAATACAGTGGAAAATGTTATTTCCTTGCAAAAATAAGTATTGAATAGTGGGGTCTTATTAATTTAGAATAATGTTTGGGAGTTACAAGATAACGTGGGTGTCGCGTATTAAATATGTGTATAATTTAATAAAAACCTTAAATATAAGTTGGTATAGTATAAAAATATTAAATATACTTCCCGTTGTCTGATTAACCCCCTAACACAAGTTCTTCGGATACTTACCACGGGGCCACAATGACGTGGTGTGAAGTGTCCATAGGTATTATTATTATTTTATGTGAGCTACTTTCAAAAGTAAAAAAAAACTTCTCTTTAATAATTTATCAGAACTCCGAGCAAAGCTCCTTGGTAACCGAGCTTTGCTCGGAGTTGTGATAAATTAAAAAAAAGAAAAGAATAACAAAAATATTTATCTGACCGGGATTTTAACCCGCAATTCTGAATTTTCTGAAAAAACAAAAATTACACATACGGTACGCATGTCTCGTACCAAACCGCCAATCGGACTGACATAATAGAGTAGAAGTTATTGGCATATTGTTGCACGAAAGAAAAAACATATATGGCTTAATAATGAGCAGTTTCTCAGGGATAAGACATTGCTAGGTCGATTTTTCTCCCCCGAAATTCCCTGCATACTAAATTTCATGGTGATACTTGCAGCCGTTTTCAAGAAACCGATTATACAATATACAAGATTGTCTCGTTTAAAGTTTAAGATTGGCGCGCAGGAGTCAAGGTGTTCCACAAGGTTTCTTTCTCGGCCAGACTTTCTCATTTCTCAACATAATATTGCGTAACTTTACTATGATTGTGTTTATTTTTAGGTGTATTTTCTGGAAGGATATATTTTTGAACTGGCTTTGGCATGACAATTTATGTTTGAACGTTTATCACATACTTAATCTATGAAAATATTTGTAAAAGCTTTTATTAATGGGTATTATATTACTTTATTTAAGAAATAAAGGGCAAACGAGCTAACGGATTCCCTGATGCTAAGCAATTAGGACACCAGAGAATTCACAAGTTTTAAAAAGAAATACGCTCTGCTCTTGAAGGTTTGAAGGTCGTAGTGGTCCGGATATACTGTTGGCGATAATTCACACCAGGACACCAATTCTTGTAATTAACTAACACTTTAATTTTACTTTTATTGAATTGTAAATGAATCTTCTTGATATTATAAACTGATTTTTGGAGTTTCGACCAATCAAAACAAATTTGACGTTGGTTTGACGTTTATGAGAATACCATTTTACAGTTTTAGCATTTCGTGACTGGATCATACAAGTGAATAAATGCAGGATTTAATTAGCAGAATCGACCTTCACATAACAGCTATTTTGTGTGGCAGAAAACTCCTGGCACACTGGAAGACTGCCTCTCGTCAGGATGAGGATGGCAGTTTTGTCGCGTGGAACGGACGTGGCGTATTTGTAGCAGGTATAGGTCCGAACAATTCCTCGGAGCATAAACTGCAAGACACTAATTGGAAAGACAAAGATTAATTAATATACTAAGAAATATCGAGATATTACTACTTGATAAACGTATTTTTTATATTGTATGGAGCGTTTTCACGAGACTTGCGAAAGGACACTGGTGATTCCTGCCTGATTTTCCATCAGGAGCGGCCAAGTTTCGAACATAATATGTGGTTTTATAGTAGTTAAAATGTTATTAAACAAAAAAAATATTATAATTTTAGGACTTGGGAATATAAAGTTATGAATCTCCGAATATCAGAGAATTCATGTGCAAAATACGTACTTATCTATAGTCTATGGTTATCATGCTTTTACGTCTCAAATTATCAAATTAAGGCGTAAAAGCTCTATCTAGTGGCCCATTAGATACATTTATTATTATTAGAGTATAGAGTTATTATCTTTTTCTATAGTTCAACAGTTTAGTACTAGTTTTATGAAAAAAAAAAGAAACTTGGGGTGTGAAATAGACCCCTCTATACTATTTATACCAAGAAATATAATTATAATGTTTTTGGTTTTCATAACGTGAAAGCGACATCTATGATTTATCTGTTAGCATATTGCGTTTCCAAACTAACTAGTTGTCACTTGTCTCACTATCAGAGTGCGATAGCAATAATAAATACATTAACCCCCTTACTAATAAAAAGATTGACACAACGGATAACTTAAGCAACGTTGCTGTCTTTGTCTGATGCGTTGGAGAAGTCACTAAACAGACAAAGACAGCAACATTGCTTAGGTTATCCACCGTGTAAATATTTTTAGTAAGGGGGCTATTCAATAAAGCAATTCAGTCATCTAGCTTAGTTCGATGAATCTTAAAGCTATGGATATCACTACACAGTATAAAATAAAGTCGCTTTTTCTGTCTGTCCCTATGTACGCTTAGATCTTTAAAACTACGCAACGGATTTTGATGCTAGTTTTTTCAATAGATACAGTGATTCAAGAGGAAGGTTTATATGTACATAACATGCATAATGTAGTAGAGAAACACTGATAATTTTAGAGATTTCTAATGTCGTAAATAAACACATTGCTTTGCGCTTACATTGCAAACGCTGGAAGAATCCTACGAGATAGATAATCATCAAGATCAAGAGATCAAAATAATGTACTACAGTATTGTATACCTTAAAAAGGTCTATAAAAAAATTCGCAATGGTATATGTCTATCTCTTAGGGATAACCCACAATAACCATTTTTATCCTTTACTTTTTATGAGAAATGATGGCTTATATACGAAGCGATTTTAAGCAATACAGCAATAATCCTTATCCAAAGAAGTACCTTAAATACATTGTGCATTTAATATAGACTAATATGTTCCTTTACAGCATGCAATATAAATGAATATTTTCGAAGATATTACAGATTTAAAATGCAGAGACAGAGCGGCTGCGTCGAGGACCGCGCTATCGCACGCGTTTATTTGATCTCTCTAGCGAGGTAAATAACAATCCTAAATGTGAACGTTTGTGATGATGGATGGATTAATGTTTGTGACTCTTTCACGCAAAAACTACTAAACGGATTTTGATGAAATTTGGTATGGAAGCAGTTTAGGCTCTGGATTAAAACATAGGCTACGTTCTATCCCGAAAAAGTACGCAAGCGCTTTATATTCAAGCGCAAAAAATGTATATCAAGCGGTCTCGCACGTCGAGTCGAGGTGATACTTGATAAGGTCCCGTTTTTACCCATTGGGTACGAAACCCTAAAACTACATTTTCAATATTGTACACATAAGTATATTGCAGTGAGTAGAGTTATTTGCTGCAGAAGTTTTTTCTACAAGGACACTATTCCACGCGGGCGAAGCCGCGGGCAAAAGCTAGTATTAAGTACTAGCTTACATATAAATTTTTCTGATCTCCTTTTACCTCTGACAGGACCTTTATGTCGACGACATAAGGTTCACTTTCATTGAAACACCGTGTTAAAATAACTCTGGATAAACCGTAGATCATAATAATAATGATAATAATATCTATGGACGTCTCCACACCACGTCAATCTGGTCCTGTACTAAATATCAGAAGAACTTGTGTTACTTGTACCAGACAACCGGAGTATAATATTTAGTAATTTTATACTTTTATTTATTTAATTAAGATTTTTATTATATTATACACGTATTTAATACACATCCATGAGCCAGGAACACAGAAAAAATTTTTGTCCCTTCGGCGGTACCTCCGGTTAAGCGCCGACGCGCTTACCACTGAGCCAGAGAGGTCGTCGTAATAATATTATGATCAATGATCTTACTACTCTTTACTATGAAATACGCTTGTCACTATCCAAAGATAAAAACGCATGGCTGTATCACAGATTAAAGAAAAAGGAACAGATAAACAGCTACAATTGATTGCACTACTACAAGCATACGGTGTGTCCACGATTGTGTGGAAAACTCGTGGGCCGTTGAAGGGGACGTCAAAATTTTAAAATTTTGATCAATTTAGATCGTTCTATGAAAGCTGTTCCTCTGGACGTAAGTAGGTACATAATATGTTTTCTACTGTAGCTAATGATGAAATATATGTATCTACTTATATAATGAAATCAGAACGTAGTGCTTCTGTTTAGTTTATAAAATATGATGATATTAAAAATAATGTAAATAAATGATTATATTACAAAAACATTATTTTATTTTATATGCACCATAACTAGTTTTATGGGGATCGTGTTCCCCTGTCATCATCATCATCAGCTTCATTCAGTTCACTTTTGTTCGAGTAAGTCAACTTATGTTAAAATAAGACATCGATTAATTCGATTCGATTTTGAATTTGAACCATTCGATCATCATTTTAAAATAAGAATGACATATTGTACCAACTAATGCCCGCGGCTCCGCCCGCATTACAGCATCCCACGGGAACACTTTTTCGGGATAAAAGTATCTTATGTTTTAATCAAGAGCTGAATCTACTACCATACCTTTATTTGAAATCCGTTAAGAAGATATAGATAGATAGTTTTTGCGAGGGAGAATTATTAACATTCATCCTCACAAACTTTCATATTTATAATAGTAGTTTATATTACTCTGTTCACATCCAATTTAATCTTTATGTAAACGAAAAGATTGAATTCGACCAAATTAATGTGCTATAGTATTTATTGGTAAATTATATGTCTGCGAAAGGTAATTCCGCTGAAACCGTACATTTTGCAGCGATAAAAAGTTGCCTATGTCTAGGGATGTTCACTTTAACAAAAACATCGATGTTTTTTTCGATTCAATAAATCGGAACTGTAAATCGATGTCTTTCGATGTATCGAGTGAAAACGTCGATATTTTGTACGCATCGCGTACTTTTTTAGGGGTTCATACCCAAAGGGTAAAAAGGGAACGTCCGTCTGTTACCAGGCTGTATCTTATGAACCGTGATATTTAGACAGTTGAAATTTTCACAGATTATGACATAATCTGTGAAAATTTCAACTGCGGCATCTTAACGGGATCAGAAATACATTGTATTTCTGATGCCGCTACAACAAATACTTAGAAATATAATTCACAGGACACAGACCAGATATATACTACCTACCTACTTCAACACAACTTTTCATGCAAACCATCACTAATTCAAACATTGTTTAATTAAAAAAAAGTAAAAGCCATGCTCCTCCGGATCTCGTACAGTGCTAATTTGTGAAAGACAGAGACTTCGTACATACTTTTTAATGTGTGTATTTAATATTTAGATTACCCTTTAGGATTAATTTTAGACTTTTATGTGCTAAGTGCTTACTTTATATACTTATTTACTTTAAGCTAAACTAGGCTAATAAGGTTAGTTATACTTTTTAGTGTTATTGTGTATTTGAAGTTAGGTATTGCGTGATTCGGGAACAAATATACAAAAATACAAATATTTCCTCTTTATAATATTAATAGTATAGATATATCTATCCGGCTAATATTATAAATGTGAAAGTTTGTGAAGATGGATGGATGTTTGTTACTCTTTCACGCAAAAACTACTGAACGGATCTGGATCAAATTTGGTATGGTATAAGTTCTGGCTCTGGATTAAAACATAGACTACTTTTTATCTCGAAAAAGTACAGTATTCCCGTATACTATACTTACTCTACAAGACTAACTTCACAAACTCTAGACCTTAATCTATATCGATAGCATTTCAAAACATCGGGTCGATTCGATGTATCGCATTGTAAACATCGATGTTTTCAATGCATCGATATATATTGAATATCCCTACCTATGTCCTTCCACGTAGTATATGTATGTGTCGTCGTATCTGTACCGGTTATGTTTAATCAAAACCGGTCCAGCAATTCCGGAGCCTATTCAATGCAAACAAACAAATCTTTCCTCTTTATAATATTAAAATAGATGTGACGTTTAAATCGGTAGAACTATTGTCTTTTTGTCTCTCGATTTGCGATTACATTAAATTGGACGTGAATAGAGTATTGTTATTCATTCTACCGTTGAATGTTGCTTTTATAAAATATGACGCACTGAGTAAGAATTTAAGAATAATATTAGAATCCATATTCATAGTAAATCGTTAAGATTGAATAACAATTAAATAAGAATACCTATTATTACATATTTATTACGCATACAAGAAACACATGATAGCGCCTATTTCCCAATAAAGTAAGAAAGAAAGAAAGCAAACACAGTTTATTTGGCAAAATAAACACTGAACAAGATAAATATACTTACATTTACCCCCTTACTAATATAAATATTTACATAACGGATAACTTAACGTTGCTGTCTTTTTCTGTCAAGGGACAATTTCAACGCATCAGACAAAGACAGCAACGTTGTTTAAGTTATCCGTTGTGTAAATAGTTTTATTAGTACCTAAGGGGTAAAAAACTCTTGGGGTACTCTTTATGAATCTGTACCTACTTGTTATGCAGAGATTGTCAAGCTCAATAGGGGTAAGTAGCGACCGAGCCCCATAGGCAACAGCCCAAAGGCCAAGTAGGTAGGTGTAGGTTTCAATTCCACATACCTACATTGACCGAATGACTATTATTTTTTCAAAGGAAAATGACTCCACAACACACCTCCGAAACGCGCCAATCTAAAGTTTCTGCTTATTATTATGGTATCGACTTTTATTTTCGATACGACTTTACGACTTTACAAGGTTACGACTAATTTTTTAATGTCAGTTGTGATCATAAGTTGTGTTTGTGGTCACGTACGATGGTATATCGGTTATGGCATACTTTGTAAGTTTTAATTGTATAAACTACTTTTTTTTTTTAAAAAGACACTATAACCCGACTACGTTAATTAGGTAGCCTATGTTACCCGGGGAATTTTTACGAATCTAATGACATGTCATTTATTAAAATCGGACCGGCAGTTTACGCGCTGCGGTGGAACAAACATACATCCGTACATAGACTGCCAAAAAAAAAACATTATCCCTCCTTTTGGCATCGCTGTAGTCGAGTAAAAATTGCTCAAGTCAACCATATTGTCTTGTTCAAGTAACTTTTTGGTGTTTTGCGCATCATGGACTTGTAAATCAAACGCATCCTACAATTTAGTATTTTATTTATTATTAACTTTGTCAATAATTGACAAAGTTAATTATTGTGTGTGAGATACTACTTACTATTTATGAGACGATCACTTTGCTTAAGGTGCCAGCTAGTTTAGTGGCTATCTCAGAATGCCTGTTTCACAAACTTCTAGTAGGTATGTGTCGAATAGCTCATTCGGATGTTTCGTCTTTTTTTTTCTATCGAGCGACAGAAAACTACGAATTCTATTAGATATATGTTTAGAATTAGTTACAAATAGTGTTTTACGGCCGCAGTCAGAGACATTTAATGCTTGCTTAAGGAGCTACTTAGTACTGACATAAAGTCCATACAGTTTCTGTCAAAATCTATATTAAGTGTCTCCTTGAGTAAGCATTAAATGTCCGAAACCGAATTAAATGACCGAAACTAGTTTTTCAGCCGAAACCGAAATTTCGACTTTGCTCTCTGTTTCGGCCGAAACCGAAACTTATTAAAACATATTTAAAATACGATTATTTACTGAAATTCATTGTTTTTTACATTATTAAATTAAAGTATTACTTAGTTATATATATATATGGGTCATTCCACAAAAATTGGGATACTTTTGAAGCTCATTTGTCCTTAACTTTTTTAAGGTGCTTTTGGATACTTCATTAGTGTGTATTATAGGTAATTCATTAATTAAGTTATATCTAAAAGGGCCAGTCATTTTATGCTTTATTTCAGAAGAAATGTATAGTTTTGCAAATTTACGAATCTAGGGACTGACAGCTCTGGTTAGGGACTGATGATTGGGCATCTAGGGACTGATAGGTATTGTTAGGAACTGATAAATATAATAATATTGCAATTAAACAAGTTTGCTATGCATTCAGTATCATATTTATTTGTAAAATATTTTTAATCGAATCACGTAAGACAAAAAATATCGCTTGTAACACTTCTTAACAGCAATAATAATTAATAATTAATTACAATACACTACTAATTCTATTTATTATCACAATAATAATTAGTAATGGGTCTTTACTTATACTTAATCAGTAATTCAATGCACATAAAACCTATGCATTTTATACTACTAAGTTTATCACTAATTTTTAAATTAGTAACTAATTTAGGTACATATAATATTTTAAATTCTTCTTTACATAACAGTTTGAAAGTAGAAACAAAAGGTCTTAGCCTTAACTAAATAAAACTAAATAAAATCAACATTCTAATGAATTATAGGCAAACAAAATATTTAAGAGTTGTAATATTCAGTCTTAGGATATGTACTGACAGTTTCACTGAGTCATGGTTTAGTAACATAGAAGACTTAATAATATCTAAATAAAATAATTTCATTTTTCAAAACCATTTATGGCCTTTTTAAAATTATAAATCCCCTTTAACAATTAAACAGGGCATCGGCAGCTTTTCAATCACATCTTCATAAAGAACATCAGCGACATCACGTTCATCTAATTTAAATAGATTTCATAGAATTCATAGAATGTGTGAACCATTTGTACTAGTAGGTTTTTCTTAGCTTTTTCATTATTTTTAGAAACTTTACGCCGATGCTTGTTATACAATATAAAGCTACTACTGTGTCGCCAAAGCTTATATTTGTCAACATTGGCACCAGCTAAAAGCTGTTTAAAGTTAGATTTTTCTTGATGAGTTTTAGCTTTTGAAATATTTTCTGTAATTTGAGCCTGCAAAACTTCGCCAAATAATGCCCTTTTGACCAGTTTTCTACTTTGATTAGGATCTTCTGCCATTTGTTCTATTTTACTTTTAGGTGTGAGTAATTTCTTCGATTTCTTGTTTTTTTGTTTGAGTCTACTGTATTTCTTCTGTTGAGTATTAAGCTTCTTTTTAGGCGGTATGTTGCTGCAAAACGGACAAATAACACAATTATTAAATATTGTAACCAACGACCGCAAAAAAACTAAGTTTCCAGTTTATTAAAACTAGGAACTTGTTGACTTAGTTTTGTAACTAAATAAAAAAGGCAATCGTTGAACGTCCTTTTTTGCATTATATATTATTTTTTCATATTACGTTACCCCTAAATTATATTTTTATAGTGTAATTACAAATTTACATTACAGCATATAAGTATTAAAATATTACACTATTAGTTTTATACTTTATCAAATTACATTAAGGGTGTCCCCTAGTATAATTTGATAAAGTATAAAACTTATAAACGCAACATTGATGGAAAAATTAATTTTTGTTATTATCACAATATAATGAACGTCAGTCCCAAACTATACCTGTCAGTACCTAGCACCATTCAAAGCTAGGGCCTGATGGTTCAGGGACTGACGATTTGGAATGAAACTAGATATAAATGCAGGTTAATTTCTCTCAAAGGATTTTTAATACGATGAACCAATCAAAGCCGAAAAATCACACATAAATATTATATAATTATCAACTATTTCTTATTATTAACAATTAAACTACTCACCGAGGGACTGACCAAGTGACTGGATCGGCACGTGTTTCCGCAATAACTGCCGCGTTTGCACCAGTTCACAAAATAGCTACCGCAAAGCCAGTATGGTCTGTGGATAACTTACTGTCGTACTTTAAAATCAACTAAATGTCATTCACTCTCATTTATATTATGGCGTGAAAATTGAAAATCCGTGCGCGGCTAGGGCCTGACGATTAAAATTGTGGCCACTTATTCAACTTTAAAAAATATAATTATTGTTTATTGAAATATAATTATTGTTTATTGAAAAATATTCATAGTATTTAGTGTATTTACAATGAAATAGATAATCGTTACTTAAAATAAAGTGTAAAGTTGATGTTTCTATAAATATGGGTGCCCAAACGCTAACTTTCGGAGTGCGGACATCCCTAGGGACTGACAATTTGGGGTTATTATATGAAATTTCAGAAGTTATTTAAATACATATTTTATAAAATATATGGGTGATGACTAAACACATTGCGAACTTTTACTTAACAATTTTGGAATGAAATATTATTCATTATACCAAGTGAAAAATGGTGCGCACAAAGATTTGTCATATATTTGTGGAATGACCCATATATATATTATGACATGAATATAATTGAATAAAGACTTACTCTTGAAAATAAACTTTTAAAAAACAACTTTCAGTTAGAATGCTTTAGACAAATACTACATAACTAACTAGTAATACCTAATATTACCTAATTATCACAATAATCAGTCTAACACAGTCTAGGTATATAATAAATAAACCATTAATCATTAAATTTTCAGTCTTTTCAACAAACTTTTCAAAAAACAACATAAGTTAGGCATATACTACATATCTAAGTACAGACTCTGAATTGGATTTATTTTTATTATTGCGCTTACAATATTTTTAAGACTAAACTAATATTTATTTTAATTATTGGCGAACTGAGCCGAGGCCGCGCCAGCGAGCAGTCACGAGTTAGCTGCGAAGTTTACCAACCAACACGCGAAAATTCACGAACACTCGAGTTCCGGCGGGGCCGAAACCGAAACTCAGGCCGAAACTAGATTTTTAGGCCGAAAGTGGCCGAAACCGAAACCGAAATTTCGGTCAGTCACTAGTTTTTAAGTCTCATAGAGGTGGCATAGTCGGACACCGACGAAACTCCCTAATTAATAAGAATTAAAAAAAAACCAGAGAACATGCAAATAATCTACCTGACACTTATCAGAAGCTTCAAGCTTGTGAAACAGGACCCTCGCTAGAAAGAAAATTCTTCTACATAACTTTAACTTAATTACATTATTCAAAACGAAATTATAAAATATGCAAATATGTTTTGAAAAGCATCCCATTTAAATTAAATATATTATTATAGTTAGAACCTGGGAGATCGAGCGTTGCTCGGAATTTTAGTAGAGCGATAAAATAATTAAAAATAAAGAAATAAATAAAAGAAAAAGAAATAAAAAGAATTTTAACCCGATTCCAACCCGAGACACCCAATTTGCCAGCATCGCAAAAAGTGTAATGCCAGAAATTAATATTCAATCTTAAACTCATTTTAGCTATCTGAGATCAAGATTTCAATACATTTCAACGATACGAAGATTAACTTCATGTCAGTTTGCGTAAATTTTTGTTTGAGAATCTAAGATTGAAGTCAATATAAGATTTTAGATACGTCATTGATTTCGGGCGTAAAAGTGCTAACACACGCACGGATTCGGTACGGAGCGGACCACGCATTCGATCCGCTCCGTACCAAATCCGACTGTTTGTGTAGAAAATAATTATTATAATTGAGTCCGCCGCGGTCCGCATTGAATATGGTTCGCTCCGTACCAAACGTACGTGTGTAGAGCAGTCGGGCGATTGGGCCGGACAGCGATCTCAGTGTTGCCAACTTAGGGATTTTCCCCCCCAAATAAGGGAAAAAAAATCTAAAAGCGGATTATCTAGAGCGGCAGATTTTAACTCTTAAGAAACGATTTTCATAATATTATAATATATGGGCTATATATATGGGGTATGAAATTTATAGGGAGTGAAAACAGATTATCGCGTAAGTCTTTGCGTCATTTTGACGTAAAAACTAACTATTTAGCAATAAATACTATTTAATTATAAGTTGTTTTGTTATTACAATATAAGTAGGGTATAAAATTGAATATCGATTATAAACTAGTTACTAGTTGTTATTTTTATCATTATATAGCCTAGTTATTACTAATCGAGGTCGAATTTAGGGATAAATTTGGGGAGAAATATTTTAGGGAGTTGGTATCACTGCACGATTTTAATGGATTGCGGGAATCATCGCCGTCGTCGAAAACCAGCACTGTAAATAGAACTCTGCGCTCATACAATAAAGCTGAAAATCAAACACACGAGTGTCGAGTTTTCAATTCGGTCTGCCGGACCCACGGAGCTAGAATAGCTCCATGGCCGGATTAAACCCGTGCGTCTGTAGCGACACCGGATTCTGTACGCGGATATGGTCCGCGGACCAAGTCCGAGTGTCTGTTAGCACTATAACGCTTAACAAGACACCAACCGGATTTAACATTTTAGTAATCGAAATCACTCTTATATCTCTTATCACGCGACGAAAGAAAAAAATATACAACATAAAAATGCGCAGTTTACCCATTTAGAATTACAAGAAGCATAGAAATACAAAATCATTAGGTACCCTTCTTTTGGCTTCGCCGTAGTTGTAATAGTAAGGTGATAATAATGCTTATAATTACGACGATCTTAATAAATCAATCTTATAATTTAAACGAGTAATTCATGAATATAATTTTGGAAACGACTACAAGTATATTCATAAATTTTCTAAGCAGGAAGAGGAATTATTTTGGGGAAGAAAATTCGATCTAGGTGCAGCGAAAATGAGCAGTTTTAAACTATATAATATTATGTTTTATTATCGACCCGTAATAAGATATGACTCATATGAGTGATTTTTTAATTTAAATCTAATTTGGTTGGCAGATTGGTTAGCGCTGGACTTTTTGCGTTGTTTGCAAATTGGTGTCTCGTATTCGAATCGGGTTGTGGTTTTTTTTAGGTATTTCTTTTTCTTTATTATATATATATATATATATATATATATATATATATATATATATATATATATATATATATATATATATATATATATATATATATATATATATATATATATTTTTTTTATTATTATTATTTTATCGTTCTAATAAAAACTCGGCCTCCCAGGTACTATAACAAGCGATAAATTATTAATTACATAAATCATTAAAAATACATTAATATTTTAATACTTAATCGAGATGCGTAGTTAACATAACCTGTCTAAAGCCAATAGGACCTAGAAGACGGAGCAACAGCTTGGCGTGCAGTGAGGTAGACATTCTGCCAGACCTGATAGAAGACATCACGGGGGAATGGAACGCCACACCCAAGAACGAGAGAACGGAAACTAAGACGTGTATCGAAGAAGAGGTTGGTTTGATTGTCATGAAATAGACAAACTTGATATATATGCAAATTGCAGACAATATTTTTCCAGTCTCCATAGAATATTATGCTAATGTTTGTTTTGTTCATTATTATTATACTAGCTTTTGCCCGCGGCTCCACCCGCGTAAATACAGTATAAAATGGGAAAACTGTCCCGGGACATTTTATCCCGGCCTATGTTTTAATCGAGAGCCTAAACTTACTACCTTACAAAATTTCGTCAAAATCTGTTTTGTAGTTTTTGCGTCTATCCTCACAAACTTACATAAAATCTGTATAAATATACAGTATGCTCGCTCAACAAAAATTGATTTTCAAGGAGCGTAATCAGTGTTCGATTCTCGTTCCAAAAATATATATAACTTGTGACCTTCAATTTTGACTTATCCTATGAAATACTACAATTCTATTCACCACCGCGCGCCCGTACTACTCGTCAAGCGCGTGACCTTGAAGCCAACGCGTTGTGCGACAGTGAGGGTGTCCATGCGAAGTGGGACTTGTCAGGAAATATTAATCATGTTATTTTTCTGTAAATCACGAACATTTTTAGTTGTGCGTACTGCCATTACTTATGTAATATTGTGGCCTAATGGCGGATTAAAAGTTTCATTCGGATAGCCAAGCACCCTGTGAAGCAATAATGTTCGGTACAGTTTTGCGAGGATTGTGCAACTTAATTCCGCGTCTGATCGACGTTACTGGATATTATTAATATTGTAGCACAATATTAATAATATCCAGTAGACCGTCTTCATACTAGACCGCCCGTAACGGCGCACGCACACATACGCGTTATTTACCCGACCGCTAACGAAACCTCAAATAGCAGAAGTAGTCACGCCGCGCGCTGCCAAGACATGTCGCTGTATTGAACGTCTAACAAGAGTTTCAGTTAGTTGTGCCGCGACGCGTGCGCACTGTCAAACCTTTTTTGTAGACGCACCAGCCCCAGCGCACCGCTCACGCTCAATCGTAGGTAAAATTGCGAGTTCCACTACTGTACCTTATTTATACTGTGGTAGTAGTTTAGGCTCTGTATTAACACAAACGATAGGCAGTATGGTATATCGCTACTAGACATTGTACCCATACAATCGATGAAAGTTGTCATAAGTAATGAATTATCTTTTCAGCCAGAAAATACCCCGACTGAAGAAGTAACAACTGCTTCCAAGGAGCCCCCCATACAATCGTCGGTACTCACTATAGAAGAGGGCATTAAGAAGAAGTATGTTATTCACAATGACAACACATACGACTTTCAAAGGCAAAGAAGTGACTCTAAACAGAGAAGGTATGCAATAGCGTTTTCGGCATCTAAGGCTGGGACTATATTTTCCGGAATCTAGAAAAAATTGGAACCCTGCGCTAATACAGTAGAGCTGAAAATCGAAGTACGAGTGTCGAGTCAAATGTGAATGTCAAATCTGATAAGTTGACACTAATTTGTTCGACTTTCAACTCTACCTTTTTCGGTTTTAAATAAATATAATGACCTGGTCATCCCATGAAAACGCATTGTATCTCACAAGTAATACACATTATATTAAATTAAAATACTTAGTGCGATTACCAAGTCAATCTATTTATTAGACATAGTAACTTAAGACAGAAGGTCCCTTAGCTTAGGACTGAATATATTAACCGTCCTCGTATTACATGGATCTTACAACATTTTACGGTAGAATAACTGGGTTGCGAGACTTGTTGTTTTTATTATTATTATAATTGATATAGTAAAATCTCAATTTTCCAGTAATTCATCATCAACTGGCCACATATTCAAGAGCTGTTTGGGCGGCAGTATACTAGGAATCCATGAGGCGTACAAGAGATGCGGGATTTGGACGAGTGTAGGGACGTCACTGTTGCTGGGATACTGCATCGCTTATGGTATTCATGTGAGTTTCTCAGCCGCAGTTTTGACTTTTCGTCATCATCATTATTATCTACTAAAGCTCATCACACC
Organism: Phengaris alcon alcon; assembly: GCA_037179445.1. NCBI lineage: Eukaryota > Metazoa > Arthropoda > Insecta > Lepidoptera > Lycaenidae > Phengaris > Phengaris alcon. The sequence continues at coordinate 863,150 of JAYRCH010000046.1, read as the reverse complement.
GAAACGAAACGATACATGATGATATGGCGCTGCATTTTTATGATGGCTATTCAAAATTGAACTTTATTCATTACTAAAAGAAAATACAGTATACATGTTTCATTGCCATAGTTCGAATGTTGAGTTGCATCGCGCTGCACAGCGCATGTGCAGTGTATGCACTGATCTCATATGAAACGTGTATCTTTTGTGTAGTGAATAAAGTTCAATTTTGAATAACTATTATTACGGAATTATGGTCCGATATTCGGAGTAAAACGCCAGTTTCCTTTGAGGGAGTTTATTCGCTACGAATTTCCACACCAACACAGGTCTGGTCTTCCAACACGCCGAAATGTCCGAATCGTAAGCCTTCGTGATCGTAATTCGTAGCCGGAGTCGTAGAGAGTAATCGCAGCATTCACTTTAAGTATCGCTAGAAATTAACTCAAAGAACACTCTAGTAAACACACTAGTTAACTGTACTGACGGCGGTCGGTGGCGGTCCTTTTATATGCAGACACCACAGTTACTAGAAAGTTCTCGGTGTAGAACTTTCTAGATCTTTCTACATAGAACAACCTAGAACTTTTATGTCGCGGTGAGAATGGGACAGTCCACGTTCTAGTACTTTCCATACTAGAAGCTTTCCATACTAGGAGAACGTTCTAGTACTTTCCATACTAGAAGCTTCTAGAATACTACACATTTGAGCGCCGCGGCCTTATCATAGTAAAACACTCTACGAATCGAAGCGCCGTAACACTATCTTAAAAATGTTACGCCGCGCTTCGTCGCGATGTGATCTGACCCTAACGTGTCACCTCCTATTTTAGTCCTTTTTTTATTATCATCGTTGGAGATGTTATGTATATGAGGCAGTTTAAAAGTTATGTATGTCTTTTCTCGTGAGGAGGGCTAGACAGACAATCTGTAGATTAGTTTTTCCATTATTCCAAATAAAAAGTTTTCAGTTTTCCTGGGTCATGGATGTGTATTAAATATGTGTATTTTATAATAAAAATCTAAATAAAATGTTGAATACATTTTCGTTGTCTGGTACATATTGTAACACAAGTTCTTCGAGAACTTACCACGGGACCAGATTGACATGGTGTGTAAGCGTCTATATATCCTATTACTATATTTATAAATGTGAATGTTTGTGAGGATGGATGGATAGATGGATGGATGGATGGATGTTTGTTACTCTTTCACGCTAAACTACTGAATGGAATTTGATGAAATTTGTGTTGAAGTAAGCTCTGGATTAACACATAGGCTGCTTTTTATCCCAGAAAAGGACAGTGTTCCCAAGGGATACTATATTTACGCGAGTGGAGCCGCGTGTAAGAGCTAGTATTTTTAGATTTAACACCCGTCTGTTTTCGACGTGGTAAAAAAACAACGTTTTCCTTCAGTATAGTTCCATTATAACTTAATCTCTTTCAGCTTACAGTAAAATCAGCACAAATCCTGTACAAACGACTGCACATACCTGAACTAACCTATGCAGAGCTGGCTGAAGCCTCGATGGATGTCGGTCCGTTTCCCAGACTAAGGAAATACAGTAAACTCTTTAGGTAAGTGCTAATTTATAACTGCAGGTGGGTAATACCTTCAAAAGGACTTGACGTAGCATAAGCTACGGAAGTTGCATTTAGGCCGCTGCCTCGAACTTCGGGTTATGCGGCGCGGAGCATTTTGACAGGAGTGCATTACTGACGCACGGTGATATGGCCAAAGAATATAATATATTAGGAGCGTAAAGAACCAAATCATTCGATAGACTTACACGATTGACAGCTCGCAGAAATGTGTGCGTGGATGTATACCGGGGATGCGCGCGGCGAGCGGGGTTTTTTTTTCCAGACTTTCGTTCACGGGGCTGGCCGCTGTTCGTTTCGTGCTTTGTCATAATTGACAGTATAATTTCATAATATTTATGATAGATTTGTCTGACGCGCCGTTTAAAATTATTTCGGTGTCAACCTTAGGCTTACGTCCACATGGCTGACATTTGCTGGTGCTCGAGCTGCCATTTGTAGAGAGTGTCGCCCCTGTGCTTTGGCGCCCGCCTTCGTGTGTGGTCACTGATGTCAATGCCCGCCGCCGCGTCTCTCCCCGCGAAATTCGAGGCAGCAGCCTTAATATCGCCAAATCCTAATGATAGTAAATAACATTTAATACTTAATATTAAGTTTTAAGTGGGTCTCTGTGACGTTAAAGATACAGTCAAGAAAAATAAATGTATAAGGCCGAGGCTCCATTAGGCTAAGGGTCCACAGTGCATTTAGTTGCGTTGCATCGTGTCGTGGCAACGGATTAACGCATTGTATGCCACACATGTGTTGCGTCGACGCACGACAACGCACGCATCATCCACCCTCCCACTTCGTCTGCTGTACGTCGTTTTAATTAAACGTCACCTTCAACGACGCAACGCAACGCAGCGGAATGCACTTATGAAGCCTCGCTCTATCAGTTGACAGTCTCCATTATGTTTTATTGGCATGGGGCCTTCGTCAGACGCTTACTATAATTTATGGAGCTTCGATTCTATAGTTGTTCGACCCTAACCTAAAAGGTTAACCTATTCAATGCAAATAATTCGTATGCGAATGCACCTTCTCTAGATGGTATGTCAAGCCCAAAGCGTACATTCCTCTTGAAGTAAAAGTACCTTTTAAAATTAGATTTCCCAGACTCTGGCCATCAATTTCGGATACTGCTAATATTTTACACGTCTACATAGGTATAACATTATTTAGTTTGTTTACTTTTATTTAGAAGGGATAACGGGTTTTGGGCTCAAATTAACGAATCTGGAATCTCTCCGGCTGGAAAAAACGCAACGTTCGATTTTCAACTCTATTTTATTACCGCGGAGTTGTATTTACGGCGCTGTTATTTTCCGGTCGGGGAGATTCCGGATTCATGTAGTCCGAGCATTAATTATTAACATTACTTTACAAGTTGACGTCCTTTTTTCGCGAAAAAGTACAGCTAATTTTGATGGCTACATCTACCTGGAACCTAGTACAATGGCACAGAGTTCTATTTTCAATGACCTAAATATTCCCCGGCCTTCCGAATTCCGGATCATAGAGTCCCAGCCTAAAACGTCGTTTTAATACGTTGGTGAAATTAGTAGCCCTCCGATGCATGCGAGGCGCGACGCGAGACCGCGACGCGAGACCGAAATAGGGTCGCGGAGCCAGTGTATAATATGAATTTACATGGAGCACTAAACAATCCCCGCGACGCGCGACCGGTGTGCTCGGCCAGATTGGCTGGTCGCGGTCGCGGTCGCGATCGCGGGTCGCGGTCGCGGGTCGCGGTCGCGGGTCGCGGCGGTCACATAGATCGGAAGGCTGCCTTTAGTGTGGCCGAATTTAAATTAAATCACATCTCTTTCAGGTGTCTGGTGGAATGCACCACATGTCTCAATCTCTTCGGCGTGTGTTGCGTCTACCAACTAATCATAGCTAAGATCATGAAAGAACTATTCGGTAGCATACATAATCTACCGTACGAAGACCTGGATCTACTGCGGTACTATGTGCTCATTCTACTGATACCGACCATAGTACTGTGCATGATGACGTCATTAAAGCAATTGAGGCCTTTCGTCGTGGTTGCTGATTTGATTATAGGTAACTAGCTTTTGCCCGCGGCTCCTACAGTATCCAATGGGAACACTGTACTTTTTCGCGATAAAAAGTAGCCTATGTATTAATACAGAGCTTAAACTACTACAGTACCAAATTTCATCAAAAACCGTTCAGTAGTTTTTGCGTGAAAGAGTAACAAAAATCCTTCATCCATCCATCAATTTATCCTCTTAAACTTTAATTTAATTTCCAATAGTGGTAATATTATTTTTGTATTTAATGTCTTTGTCATGTCGGCGCGACATCAGATATCGGGCATAATCAATGTGAAAACGCTTTTTTATATATCCGCCGACGATATATGAGCGTTTTTCGGCCCAATACCGAATATCGTATCACGTAATGGGAATACGCTGTGATGTGAAAACGCTCTAAAGCCTTCCGATCTATGCGTCCGCGACTCGCGATCGCGACCAGCGAACGAGCGAATCAGGTTCTTTAGTCACGCCCACCGGTCGCGCGACGCGGGTCGCGGGGATTGCTTAGTGCTCCATAATATAAATTCATACTAAGCAGTGGCTCCGCGATCCTATTTCGTCGCGGTATCGCGTCGCGCCTCGCGTGCATCGGAAAGCTATCTTAACAGCACACTTATTTTTACAAAATTTTTCATGATAGGGTTTATTAATTTACGAATTTTACATTTCAGTGAGCTGTGCAGTGGCGACGGTGTACTACACTCTGAAATCCCCACCCTCACTATCAAACGTACCCCCATGGAAGAGCCCCATGGGTTTCTTCCAGTTCTGTGGGGTATTCGCCTTCAGTATCGAGGGTGTTGCCGTGGCGCTACCCATTGAGAACAACATGAAAAACCCGGAAAAGTTCACAGCTGTTTTGGGTGTTGGTAAGTAAAAAGGTGGCTTCGCTCAGAGTCCTGATTAATTAAAAAAAAAAAGAAAGAATCACAAGAACATTCCTAATTTTCGAACACAGAAAAAATTATACATACGCATACCAAACTGCCAATCGGACTGACATAATAGAGCCGAAATTACCTATTGCACCACGAAAGGAAAAACATATATAGCTTAAATTCGCTGTTTCCCAGAAATAGGACCTAGCTAGATCGGTTATTCTCCCCCAAAACTCCTTGGATACTATGGTAATACTTGCAGCCGTTTTGGAGAAACCGATTATATATTTACAAGATTGTCTCGTTTAAAGTACTCACAAGATTAAGCACAGTAGGTATATAATATGCGACCATGTTTCTAATGTTTTTGGGGAATCGTCGTTTTTCATAGTTCAGAAACATCTTTACACTGCGGTCCTCCGTCTAGGCGACGACGCACATATCAATGAGGGGGTGTTTATGTTCGTGACATCTGACAGCTGTTTGACACGACTATGTCCCGACTTTTACGAAGCGCCGCCTGGTGGCAGAAATTGTGTCGAAAATTCTTATTGACAGTTTTCGAAATCACTTCCGCCATCAGATGGCACTTTGAGTGAGTCGGGTCTGCCTCCTAGAGGCAAAAAAATATCGGAAACCCTCATTTACTTTATTATTTATCATTAATTTATTTACTTTTTATAGTTTTTTGTGTTACATAAAAATTTAAATTTTATTTATTTACAGGTATGAGTGGGGTGGTATCCCTGTCTCTTGTATTTGGGGTTTTTGGATATTGGAAGTTCGGAGAAGACTCTCTTTCACCAATCGTTCTCAATTTTCCTGCCACTCTGTAAGTGCTTTGTGGACGGACGATGGAGAGAAACTATAAGGATTCCTTACTTCCTAGCTCCTCGTATTACTACGGAACCCTAAAAAGATCATATTGGACTACGTGTAAATCTAATGTAGTTACTATTGAACAAGTTGCCGCTCGAGTAGACCTAAGATGAAAATCGCCGCACGCACACATACTCACGTGAAGATACGTAGTTCATTCGGGTCTGCAGCCGTTGCTGTCACTTGTGTTAAAATATTTTGAGGCTTCCTAGTACAAAAGGAAAAGTTTCGAAACTAGTGTAGCTATATTGGCCCCGTGCTAAGTATCCGAAGAACTTGTGGTATAACTTAGGCCTTTTCATCCGTTATTGGATGATTTATACAGCTCAAGCTCTTATTCTCCGAGCGAAGTAACCACTCTTGAAATACTGTACCAGGCACGGTACAGTTGGTTTTTAAATGTCGTATGGTTGCCCAAGCACATACGGCATTCTCACAACACAGTCAGCCTAGTCCAGAGGAATGACTGGTCAATACGTCTGGGGCAAACCATGTGCGGGTTTCTTTACGATGTTTTCCTTCACCGTTAGAGCGTCCGTATAATGTACTTGAGATCTGAAAAATCTGGGAATCGAACCTGCACTCTCTCGAGTGCGAATCAAACGGTCTACCCACTAGGCCACGGAGTTCTTTTTTTTGTGGTATAGGTACGAGACAAAAGGATAAATATTTTATACTTTTATACTATATATATTATATTTAAGATTTTTACAATAATAAACACATATTCAATATACGTCAATGAGCCAGGAACATAGAAAACTTTTTATTCCCTCAGCAGGACTCGAACCTACGAGCTCCGACTTGAGCACCAACGCGCTAAGCACTGAGCCGCAGAGGTCGTCGATAGTCGAAGCCCACCGACAAAATTAACAAAAGTCTTACTTTTTTTTTGCAGATTCCCAACCGTGCTAAAATATTTGATAGCTGTGCTGCTCTTCATCACGTTCGCTAACGTTTTCTGGACTCCCTTTAACATAATATGGCAGTACCTCAGCCGACGACACGCGACCAGATTCCTTCTATGGGAGAGGGTGTACAGGACTATATTCGTCATAACAAGCACATGTGTGGCTATTGCATTCCCCAAACTGGAGAATATGATGGGGCTGGTAAGTTCTGGAAGTGACAATCATACCTCTAGTTATATGTATAATAACTAATATATAAAATTCTCGTGTCATAGTGTTCCGGGACACACTCCTCCGAAACGGCTGGACCGATTCCGATGAAAAATATTTTTCATATCGGTAGGTCTGAGAATCGATTGTAATCTATTTTTTCAACACCTAAATGATAAGCGTGACCCACTCCTAAATACTATTTTTTATATTTTCTAAAAAATAAATAAAAATATATATAATGTGACATTAAAAAATACATACAATGGCAAAACAACGTTTGCCGGGTCAGCTAGTATCTATATAGAAAATGAACCCCTATTTCTCCTGGTCACGCTATTACTCGAGAATGGCTCGACCGATTTGGCAAATTTTTATCTTGAAATAATTGTGGAAGTTCAGGTTTAAACGATTAGAAATATTGGAATAATTGCGGGGAAAATACTAAAAACGACGATTGAATTTTCCCATATTACTGCTTATTACCTTGTCTGTGTTCTATATTTTGTCACTTGACTGTCAACTATTAACCTACCCGACTGGGTTAGTTTTATTTATTCCATTTTATAGTTAAGACAGAACAACGTGTGTCGGGGCAGCCAGTAGGTACTTAATATTATGAAGAGGAATTATATTTTGTTTCTTTGCATTTTGATGAGATTTGGCAGAGATATAGAGGACATAGGCTACTTTTTATCGCGTGAAAGTGTACGGTTCCTGCGGGAATTTCTTTTGCGGGGAACATTTAGTTATTAATAACTAAGTAAATATCCTGATGCATAGGCCATTTTAATGCTCTAAGTCAGGGGTCTCCAAACTACGGCCCGAGGGCCACATCCGGCCCGCGGAGAGCTAGCATACTTGAAAACTCCTTTTAGAGAACATATTTTTTATAGCAAATTAAATTTAGTTTACTGAAGTATACTAATTTTATGTTGAATAATTATTAATATGACATCTATATTGATATGGTCATGGGCTAACTACTCATAACATTGTTGTAGGCTTATTGTTATTGTTTTTGTGATAAGTTGGATAAAGATACACAGCAGTGTAATGAGTAAAGACATGTATAATATGCAGAAAATTTAACGTCAGTATATAATAACTAACAAATTATTGAAATGAATCCAACTAACATTTTACACGTTTTAAATAAAAACATAACTTATAACAAGCATAAATGACATATGAAATACTAATGAGATTTATGTAATTGAGATTTTCCACTGACAATAGTTTGTAGTTGTGGACTAATTTCACTTGTACCAATTATTAAAAGAGATTTAAGATGCTCATCAGTTAATTTAGATCTGTAAACATTTTTTGTGTACTTCATTTTGGAGAAGGTCTTCTCACACAAATAAGTAGTACCAAAAACAGAAAACAGCCCACGAGAAAATTTATGCAAATTATCAAATTGTGTCAGTGGAAGACCCTTATAAAATTCCAACAAAGATGAGTTTTGATGTTTGTTCTTAATTATATCACTGCACTGTAGATCAATCATTTCCATTTGAAGTTCCGGGGCTAGGGTTTCAATGTCAGTATGAAAAGGATTCTGAAAAATCTTAATTTGATTCGCAATGGCATCAAAGTCCGAGAAACGAGTATCAAAATTTATTTTCAAAGCACTCAAAGTTTCGATTCAAAATCGATAGGAAACTCAGTCTCAGTGGTGTGGCTGAATATTTCACATGTTTTAAAATGTGAAAAACATTTACTTCGTAGTTGTGATTGAAACAGTATCAATTCCTTCCGGAATGATTTGATATTAGTGTATAAATCAGGAAGATGCTGGTTTTCTCCTTGCAATCTTAAATTCAGTTCGTTCACATGTTTTGTCAAATCAACATAGAATGCTAACTTCCACAGCCATGCGTTGTTTTGTAATTCAGTAAGAGGGCGATGCTTTTCATTCAAAAAAATTTCGATCAATGCTCGAAGTTCAAAAAAGCGCTGAAGGACTTTCCCACAACTAAGCCAACGTACGGCAGTATGATAAGGTAAGTCATTTTCTCCAATCTCTTCAATAAATTGTCGGAATTGTCGATGATTCAGTCCAAAAGATCTGATAAAATTAACAGTTAATATGACTGGTTTCAGAACTTCAGACACATCCAAACATTTTCCGCACAAAGACTGTTGATGAATGATACAATGTAAGACTAATGGTTTTGAACCACCGTCATTTTCTACAGCCTTTGACACAAGAGCGACCACTCCTTTATCTTTCCCGCTCATGTTTTTGCCTCCATCAGTTGTAATACATTTCAAGTTTTTCCATTGAAGGTTCTTTTGATTAATGGCCATTTCAACTCCTTTAAAAATATCTGTACCAGTAGTTGTGCCATGAATACTATACATATGAAGAAGTTCTTCATGCACTTCATAGCTTTTATCTACTCCTCGAATATAAATCAACACCTGAGCAGTATCTGACACATCCGTTGACTCATTCAAGGCCAAAGAAAACCACTCAACATGTCCATTTTTGTCGAACAGTTGAGAGGATATATTTTCAGCGATGTTTTCTACCCTTTGAGCCACAGTGTTTGCTGACATACTGACAGTTTTTAATAAATTTACCTTTTCAGGGCACATTTCTTCGGCTACTGCAATTATGCATTCTTTGATCATTTCTCCATCGGTGAATGGTTTTCCACGTTTAGCAATTTCAAGAGCCACACGAAAACTGGCACGAGTTGCAGCCTCTTGTTCAGTTTTGAGTTTTGTAAATGAAGATTGTTGCGATTTCAATCCGCGCTTCATAGCTTAGAATTTTTCTGTCCGCAAACTTCCTGTATATTTTGAGTAATTTTGAAAATGTTGTGTTTCATAATGACGTTTAATGTTATATTCCTTGAGAAAAGCTATGCTTTCATTGCAAATCAAACAAAGCGCCTTGCTACTGGACTCAATTACGAAATACTGAATGTTCCACTGTCCTTTGAATTTTCTGCATTCACTATCAATTTTTCGCTTCTTTTCCAATACTACTAAATCACACACAAAAGCAACAATTCAAATCAAAATACTGTTACAAAGATGTCTTAAACTTAAAAACGCACAAACACGTTTTAAGGAGGTACGCACTATTTTATTTCACAACAGTGTCATAGGAACTGACATGTGGTTGCGCCACTAGCCTTCTTATATATTCCAATTACTGCCATCTAGAAGTGAATGGAAGACACCAGAACTTTCTCGAACCAACGAGATTATTATGTACATGCTATTAGCGCCATCTGTTAGCGATAGAAGGTACTACCTATTTCCGCTTGTGTCCACCAGATGTCGTGTCAGTTGCTCCTCATGGCTCGTACTCTACGACTAATCTAGAAATTACAGATGATGACAGGAAAGTTAATAATATGCAGTGTTGCCGTTTTGCGGACTTAAGTCCGATTTCCAGCCTTTTTTAAACGTTGCGTACTTTTTCGGACTTTTTTTTCATCAGTGGACTATTTCACTTTTTACCACCGGCAACAATGATAATATGGTTTTGGCCCTCGGAACTTACTGGAGTAATCAGTATGGCCCTAAGGCTGGAAAGTTTGGAGACCCCTGCTCTAAGTAGCCCTATGGGCTACAAATTACAATCATACTTACAATGTGTTTTGTCGTTCTCGGCGAGTCCGCCCGCGTAAATACAGTATCCCACGGGAACCGTTTACTTCCCCTAAAAGGGGTAGGTCATACACTAAAAGTAGCCTATGTCCTTCTCCGTGGTCTACTCTATATCTGTGCCAAATTTTATCAAAATTGGTCCAGTAGTTTCGGAGCCTATTCAATGCAAACAAACTGTTCCTTTGTATAATATAATTAGTAGGTTCAGATTATTCTGACATCACAAAAAAAATGAGAAAAGCCCCATCTATACACGTCATTTAAAACTAAGTTCAACCCTCTTTCATTGTTCTACGAGCTAACATTAAAAAAAAAGCGCCAGCTTTGTTCTTCAACCAGAACCTATCTTTATTCGTCCCTCTATGGAATTATAGTTTTCATCCTTCTCAACTAGATGGCGTTTTAAAATAAATTACAGCCAATAACATTATTTTTTTGTTTTTTTTATTTGTTTTTCAGCTTGGAGCATTCTGCATATCGAATTTAGGCTTCATATTCCCTGCATTTATTGATTTGTTAGTTATATGGGATACACCAGGACTTGGAAAACTGAAATGGAAACTTTGGAAGAATGTTCTACTAATTATTATAGGATTAGTTTTATTATTTGCCGGCACTTATAGTAACGGCAAAGACTTGATTAATAATTTGTAAATAATATTATTAACTTATTATAATATAGTTATTATGTGAACAATTGTTTTTTATTTTCTACTTTTCTACTAGCTTTTGCCCGCAGCTCCGCCCGCGTATATACATTATCCCAATGGATCATTGTACTTTTTCGGGATAAAATGTGGCCTATTATGTTTTAATCCCAAACCTAAACTACTGCCATACCAAAATTTCATCAAAATCCGTTCAGTAGCTTTTGCAAGAGTCACCTATTTTAACTTTTTTTTAATGAGTCACAAAGATCCATCCACCCATCCATCCATCCCCACAAACTTTCACATTTATAATAGTAGTAAGTTAATAGTGTGCAACTACAAAATCCTACAACTTATTTCGTTCGAAAACTTTTATATTTACCTACTTAGTATAGTTAACTTTTTAGTGAAGTAGGTAAGTATATTATAGTAGGTATATACCTGAACTTCTTGCTTCATTTTTCTATAGATTTCAGCTTGACGACAAGATCTTAACCAGTATTTCTGGTACAATAGTAACCATACACATGTAATTTGCATTTAAATATCACTTAAAAGAAAATTATCTTCCTAATGAGGATCAGACATGTTTTTTGTGAGGTATGCAGACTTATGGCGGCAAAAAAAACCAGTAAATACTGTAAAGAAATTATTTAGTTACTTACAATAAAAAAAAATACAATTTTAGTGCATTACTTAGCAACGCGCCCATGAAGCGAGCAGCTGTGACGAATGAATACTTGGACCAAAATACTTTTCGATGCCTAAAAACTGGTCTCTTGGAATTAATATTAGATTTTATGGAAACTTAGTACAAAACTGTGAAAAAATTATACTAATTTCTAAAATAACTATATAACATTATTGTCTAAACTGGAAACAGTATTTGTCCACAAAAATATGTTATTTATTCGAAAATCACGGTAACAACGTTGTCATTCTTAGTAACGCAGTATCTTTTCATATAAAATACTACTGCCCCTGAGCACGTGTCTCAAGTTATACATAGCAATTTGTCACAATATTTCCTTAGACGGCGTTTATCTTGAATACCTTTATAAAAATGTAAGTTTTGAACCTTATTACTATGTCAACAGACATTATTTACGTTAATCATTTAATCATTAATGCAATAAACAATGATTTTGTCTATGTCCCCAACAAAGAACAATTTAGTTACTACCTTACATTGCTATATGAAAATAATCCTTAAAGTAAGTGTATAACATCTTTTCGTACTTCATTCGGTTCGACTTGTTGTAACTCAAGCAACGAATTATAGCAGCTGCGCGGGGGGATTACGCTAACCGAATCGTTCGCATCACAATTGGTGATAGAGGTGCGTGTATTTATTGCGTATTTATTTCATTTAGTATGATTATTATATATTTAGTATGATTACTATATATATTTAGTAGTGCGTATTAATTTACATTCAAAATTAATTTACAGTCAGATATTTACAACTGTGTAACTGCTACACTGCGTTACTTTTCAGTAACGCAGTTGTTGCATCGATAACACAGTTGTTGTTAATGAAGTTTTTATGTTAGTAATACGTTATTAAAACTGAAATAATCGACGTCTGCACTTAATGGCGTTAACGAACGCCGAAAAATAACGTCGCTACAGGCTAAAATTAAAACTCTAGCAATTTTTTTTAGGGCCTACCCTGTAAAAAATGTGTGTCCCTCTGATTATAATAGTATTTAAGTAATACATAGGGCTCTATGTAATTTAAAATTAATTAATTTCACACGTGCGTATTATTCATCAAAAGCAAAAGATAATATGTCGTCAGTTGGCATTCATTTAAAGTTTTTTTTGTCACTAATAGAAAAATTGAAGTCTTAAAATTAGGCTTTGGTAACGCAGTAATCTAAATTAATAAGAATATTCTATGAAACTATGTTTTTCTATGATTTAATTTTATAAGAGGTTAATATAATGGTTCCGGTTCAAAGCTGAAATGTTAGTGAGTCTTATTGAAGAATTTTAATAAAGAATCTTAAATTTGTAAAAAAGGAACGCTGTTGTCTAATTTTTCGACACGTTGATATATTATTTGCCACAAATATAGTTATCTAACTCATTAAAACTATCGCTGCAACTGCAAAAGTGTATCGAACTACAACGAATCTATATCAACATAAAAAAGTCTGTTTACTGACGATAGTTTAACGTGACAACGTCATAAGAAAATACTGATGGATCGCTCACTCAAGTAGGAGAGAGACAGATTCCGCGCTCTCGCTTGCACTTCAAGCCTTAAATGGAACGCCTCAGAGCGAGGTAACGCCGCATGAGTCATGTTTTTTCGTGCGTGCTGCCGGCTCCATCGAATTATAAGACGTTATCACGTCAAAAAATTGATTACTTTAATTAAAAGAAAATAACGAAAATTTTATTTTCGTTATTTACCTTATATTCTTATACCCACTATTTAATACCTATGAAATATGAGAACAATCAAACCGTTGTCGTACGGACGGGACAAATGACGTCATCGTAACCAATTCAGCGGAGGCGCGTTTCAAACTAGCCGTTCAGAAAAATAAGTTTTTGAATCAAATTTTTCTTGACGGTTTTTAATAGTTTAAAAAATAAAATGCTCAGTAAGTTAATACACATACGATGTACTTAGTAAAAATCAGATTTGCCACTAAGCTATTGATCCTTATCACGAAATTATTCCAAAAATAATCCTTTTCGTCCGTGGTTACACAAAATCATGGTAACCGGCTATTGTAGTTGGCACAATTCGCCAAGTGTCATACTGATTGTCCCAATAAATTATCATTATTGGTTACCAACAATGTGTTATAAAAAAGTAAACATGATGGGTATCAAGCACGTAGGTAGGTACTACGTGCACCGTACTCGATATGGATGAAAATTTTGAAAGAAATGTTTTATCTTATACTTTGAACGAGACAATCTTGTATATATATAGTCGGTTTCTCGAAAACGGCTGCAAGTATTACCGTGAAATTCAGTATGCACGGAGTTTTGGGGGTAAAAAATCGATCTAGCTAGCTTTTACTCTGGGAACCTGAGCATTTTTAAGCTATATATATTATTTTTCTTTCGTCGTGCAACAATATATCAATAATTTCGACTCAATTATGTCGGTCCGATTGGCAGTTTGGTATGCGAATGTGTAGTTTTTGCTTTGTTCTAAAATTCGGAATGTGGTGGGTTCGAATCCCTTATTATACACGTAAAATATTATTTTTTTTTTTAAATTTATCAGTACTCCGAGAAAAGCTCGGTTTACCTAAATACTTTATATGTAAACAAAATACGTTAGTTTAATTTGAATACGTCTGAAAAAATACACGTCATGCAGGTACAGCTTGGCAAAAAAGAGTATGACGCGGTAACTTGTATTATCATATACTGTGGTTTTTTCTTGTGTATTTTGTCCTTTTTTTTAATAATGCCTATGGGCTGTGATATAATCTTTATTTAATTTCTATGACTAATACTAAAATTGTGTGATTTATTTAATTTGTTATGATTAATCATTATTGATGTTCCTACATTATTAACTGTATGACTATATTTCATTTAATTCTAATCAGTTGCTTAAATTTATAAACGTTAACTTCACACACCCAACACCTTACATGTTATGGATATTTTGCGCGCCATTGTGATGGCAGAATGTCGGATCCTAGCTATTATAATATTTTCAAGACCTTATGTATACCACATTCCACATTCTTGCAATAAAGGATTGATTGATTGATTGATCTGCTAGCTTCTCCCTCTGGATCGTATCCAACGAAAGGCCGCTCGAATTGTCGACTGTCATAGTGTTTTTAACAGGCTTGACGCCTTAGAACTACGTAGAGATGCATCCTCTATCGGTTATATTACGGGGAGTCCTCCGAGGAATTGTTCGGACTTATACCTGCTGCAACGTTTCGCTACTGTTCCAAGCGACAAAATATTTATCATCCTCATCACCATGATGAATGGCAGTCCTCCACCGTACGCTTCACCCGAAGCTTTCTGCCGCGCACAGTAAAACTCTGGAATGAACTATCGCCAGCGGTGTTTCCGGACCATTACAACCTGCAAACCTTCAAGAAGAAGGGTATTCCTTCCTAAAAGGCCGGCAACGCACTTGCAACTCCTCTAATGTTGCGGGTGTCCATGGGCGTCGGTAATAGCTTTCCATCATATAAAATTTATTTAAAAAAAAAACTCCTGAACTAATAAAGTTGTTTATGCCGTTATATTTTTCCTACAAAGCTCATCACATGGACTACCATCACGAATTTTTACAGATTCAAATTATTTTCCGGTCGGTCCGGCCGGTCTAAATTATTTCTTCTTAGTTCTTTAAATCATAACTTTCCTCATACATTTTCCTTGCTGGTTGCGTCTTGAACCTGTATCGACTATCGCGAGTATACTCAAGTCAGTCGCGCGATAACGTTTGCGGTAACATGGTGTCAGAGAATGTAAGTTTATTATTGTTTACATATTGTGCAAAATAGTGTCTGTATATAACCGCTATATTGTTTACATTTGAATTATTCGGGTGAATTTTTAAAAACGAAATACACAATTAAATTACTAGGATCCTGGATCATAGACATTATTTAATTAATATATGTGGGAAATTTTTTATCTAAACGACCTCTGTGGCTCAGTGGTTGCGCGCGTCGGTGCTCAAGCCGGAGGTAGCGGTTTCGAATCCCGCCAAACGAACGCAAAAAAAGTGTTCTATGTTCCTGGGTCAAAAATGTGTATTAAATAAGTGTTTAATATGATTAAAATCTTAAATATGTGTAATGTGCATTAATATATTCCCATTGTCTGGTAATTGTAACACAAGTTCTTCGGAGACCACGGGGCCAGATTGACGTGGTGTGATGCGTCCATAAATATTATTTTTTGTCTGCGTCTCCACCGCGTAAATACAGTATGTGGGATACTGTGGGAACATTGTACTTTTTGGGGATAAAAGTTATAGTCTATGTGTTAATCCTGACTCCAGAGATTAAACTACTGCCATACTAAATTTCATCGAAATCCGTTCCGTAGTTTTTGCGTGAAAGAGTAACTAACATCCATCCGTCTAACCCATCCATCCATCCATCCTCACAAACTTTCACATTTATAATAGTAGTAGTAGTATAGTATAAAAGTATTCAATTTACTTCCCGTTGTCTGCCCGTAACACAAATTCTTCGGATACTTACCATGGGGCCAGATTGACGTGGTGTGAAGCGTCCATAGATATTATTTTATAATTATTTATATTGTGTAACGTGCATTTAATGAACAAAATATCAGCGTTTATAACACATCATCGTAAAATGTGCATAAAAACGAGTTAGACTTGTTTGCCAAAATAATGTTTTGGTGAAGAATGCAGGTTTGTTCTTAATCGTCTGTAATGATGGCACCTTAAAATTTTTGTCATCTGTCTTATCTTGGGGGTTCCGTTTACAAAAATAGGGTTCCGCTTCAATTAACAGTTCCACGCAGACGAAGTTGCGGGCACCAGATAGTTTATAATATATTCGAAAACAATGAGGTAAGATACTTGACAAATGCGAATATGCTCGACCGATTTTGATGAAAGACACAGATATTGGTGTAGACCATATGGAAGGGCAAAGACAACTTTTTATCGCGGCAAAATGAATGGTTCCCTTTTTTCCTTTCCTTTTTTCTTTTTTCCTTTCCTAACCTTTCGCGCGCGCGAAGTCGCGGGCAAAACTTAGTATGATGCAAACCATCAAAATATAATACACCTTGATATAGTAAGTACTTACATATAAGGATTATCATGAGTATTTTCCTGTGTAGGTGTTACAAGGTAAGTACGACCTCATATTAAATTATGGTATTAACGATATTTTAGTTTCAAGTGTTGGGAAATCCTTTCCATTGTTGAACATGAGAAAGTTTCTCTGTCTGTTTGCTAGGGTCAGTTCACACCGCGTCGATACGCGGCAATGCATTTTTAAGATAGCTATTCAAAATTGAACTTTATTCACTGCACAAAAACACACGTTTCATAATAAGACATCAGCCATGCAGTCGCGCCGTGCAGCGAGTTGCCATCTCTCGTTCGAACTCTTACAATGGAACGTCTGTCTTCTTGCGTAATGAATGGACTTCAATTGAAGCGTATCGTTTCGTTTAACATCCTACTAATATTATAAAGGTGAAAGTTTGTGAGGACGGATGGATGGATGGATCTTTGTTACTCTTTCACGCAAAAACTACTGAACGTATTTCGATGAAATTTGGTATGGTAGTAGTTCTAGCTCTGGATTAAAACATTGGATACTTTTTGTAGCGACAAAGTACAGTGTTCCCATGGGATAATGTATTTTCGCGGGCGGAGCCGCGGACAACAGCTAGTATTACATACACATACCAAACTGCCAATCGGACTGACATCATAGAATCGATATTATTGATATATTGTTGAAAAACTAAAGTAAAAGACATGCCTAATGATACCTTAAAATGCGCAGTTTCCCTGTAAGACTCTACTAAATAGATCGATTTTTCTGCACCAAAATTCCCTGCACACTAAATTTCATGGTCATACTTGCAGCCGTTTGCGAAAAACCGTTTATATATAAATAATACACAAGACTGTCTCGTATAAAGTAGGTATAAGATTTTTATGAGTAACAGACTTGCAGTTCCGAATATCGAAAGTTTTGTAACACAAGTTTTGGCATTTCCAGTTTCCAAATATTAAATAGCTGTAACTATATCATCAGCTCTGTGGTACATTTGTTGTATGAGAGATACGTCAATAAAACCGCATACTAGCATTGTCTGATTGTATCTATGGGATTACACCTTATAGAAAACTGTAGTACCAGATGAGTCACGAGTGTGTGATCTGTTCCATTTAACCTACTTTTCCACTTGGGGTTCTTATCTCAGATACTAAAGATCAGTTGGCTTGGGGTTCCTATAACTTCATTCCTATCGGCTTCACTTACCACTTACCTTTGAAGACCCTTGTCAAAATCCCTACCTATTATTATACATTACCATGGCTTCCCTATGAAGAAGAACCAGGGTCTTTAGTCAAGATGCATTCGATAATTTCGAGGGCGAAGTTCGAAAACAAAATGTATGAAATTTGACATAAGGCATCGCAAGCGACATGTCACTTAGCGATGACTTATGTAAATTCCCATACATTTTTGATTTCGAACTTCCTTCCTTCACAACTTCTAAAGATACTAGGCAATCACGATGAAAGCGATTTTTTACATCCGTTTTCTGTGAGGCAATGGTGTCATATTTTTTACACTAAATTTTTTTTTAATCACACATTATAATGAATTCTTTGCGTAGTAAACAAAGGTAGATAGCGTAGATAAAACATCAATATCTTAATCTTAGAACAAACGGTAGGTAGGCATAAACATTTTATACAAGTACTTAAATCTATACTTTTCATCGTGAATAATTAATTTACCTGGGTAACTACCAACTGGGAGTTCTGATAAATTAAAAAAAAAAAAGAATCACAAAAACTATCTAGACTAGGATTCGAATTTCGAACCCACCACATTCCGAATTTTCGAACAAAGCAAAAATTATACACGCGTATACCAAACTGCCAATCGGACTGACATTGTCGAGTCGATATTATTGATAATATTGTTGCACGACGAAAGAAAAACATTCGTAGCTTAAAAATGCAAAGTTTCCCAGGGACAGGACCAAGCTGATCGATTTTTCTCCCCCAAAACCACGTACGTAAGTAGTAAGTACGTACGTGGTAACTATTTATTAATCTGTACCAAAACTCCCTGCATACTAAATTTCATGGTAACACTTGCAGCCGTTTTCGAGAAACCGATTATATATAAAACAAGAAGATAAACTAGCAAATTATGAAAAAGAATGTGCACCTAATGCCCGGCACACACGACCAAATAGTTCGACCTAACTTCCAACACCAAACAACAACATTATGAAACCCTAGGCCCAAGCGTCATATCACATCAAGACTCTTTTTGTCCAATTTATCTTTATAAATTATAGGTATAAGGTTATGCATTCATGCATTTGACAAAATGATTTGATACAGCGAATTTGCTTAAATTATTATTTGAGTATCTGTGGCAGCTATAACAAGAATCTTGCCTTGTAAGGTCATGTTACAAAATACTTTTTATTTTGCAACATTTTAAGGAAAAGACCTCAATTTTCCTACAAAGTAAGGATCTTGAAGTATTGGTAAAGCAAATACGTTTTTTACGTTATAATAAAAACTTTTTTTAACCGTATTACCTTAACTTTTATTTTAACTGTAATCTGGGGTCAGGTTAGGTTAAAAATGGAGTTTTGACGTTTTGCTTTAAAATATTTCAAAATAAATATATTTCTCGAAAATTCAAAGGTGTATGTATGTATGAAAATCTCGGATAATATTTTACGCACAAAAAGCAAAACAGATGGGCGCACAAATAGTTTGTAGCCAGATATAATATTTTGCTAAATATCTTTATCCTACTACTATTATAAATGTGAAAGTTTGTGAATATGGATGGATGAATGTCTGATACTCTTTGACGCAAAAACTACTGGACGGATTTTGATGAAATTTGGTATGGTAGTATTTTATGCTCTGGAATAATACATAGGCTACTTTTTATCCCGAAAAAGTACAGTGCTCCCGTGGATTACTGTATTTACGTGGGCGGAGCCGCTAGAAAACTATGTTTATTATAATGTAACGAATTAACTTCAGTTCACGACGCGACATCCTACGGAGTGCATGGCTCACCCCATAATTTAGTCGTAATTATCCCAATATTTGCTGACTCAATACAGTGAATCTTACCTTAATCTTTGTTTATCTGTATCTCCAAACCCCAACCCGAACAATGGTCATGAAACATAAAATTTTATCCCAAAAAATGTAGGGTTCCTTGCAATAGACGGATTTTTTGAACATCTAATGTCAGTTGTCACGCTTTTTAGTATACCCTGCGCATGTACTTAACATGTACCGTCACGTTTAGTATGACCCCTTGCGGGACCCAAACAGCTACATTTTACGAATAAATTTCATTTAGACAGATCTGGAGCTGGTTGCTGTATCCAAACCTCCTCCGCAGCCGCCACCAGGGAAAAGGAAGTATGTGCTACATGCCGACAAGGATGACTACGACTTCACTGCGCATAGGACCACGGCCAAGCCTACCAAGTAGGTCCACTACTCTCTACCTAGACTAGACTTAAGCTGGGACTATGTGATCCGGAATCTGGAAGTCCGGGAAAACGTTACGAATACGTAGTTAGGAATTGTTCCTGCAAACTTGCAGTAATTGCAAAAATTTTTTCAAATTCTCAGACGTTCACCATCTTAACAAACCCAGCCGAAATCGAGCGTGTGCGCTAGGCATTATGCTCTTATTTACCACAATATTTTTTTGTCACTACATTGTCTCATTATCTTCAATGCCACCTCAATATGTTCCATTAGTGTAACGGCGTGCAAAGTATTTTATTGGACGCTCTACATACCATCATGGCCTCTTCAATATAGTCGTGAAACTAATAAAAATCTTCACGCCATTTTCTTGTACTTTTGTTACGCTACCGAGAGCAAATTTTATTCAATATATTCTGTAGATGATGTAAATTAATGAATGTAGAAACACCTACCAATTGCTAGTCGGACTAGTGCATGAGGGGTTCCGTACCTACAAAACGACAAAAGACGTTTGTTGTATTGGCGCCCCCTTCAATACTTACTACGTTCCGTTTTTAGTATTTGTTGTTATAGCTGAAACAGAAAAATACATCATCTGTAAAAATTTCATCAGTCTAGCTGTCACGGTTAAGGAGATACAGCCTGGTGACAGTCGGACAGACAAACGGACGGACAGCGAAGTCTCAGTAATAGGGTCCCCATTTTTAGCCTTTGGGTACGGAGCCCTAAAAATTAGGCTTTTGATGTTAGTGAGTTTGATGCGTATTGATACCACTAAAGCGCCTCACTCACGCATTACTGTCAACTGTCCATTGTCCAGTGTCCATTCAAAAAAAAAACTGACCTTGGATTTGCAGTCTGGACGGTGAATATAGCGCTTTACGTAGAGTCGTAGACACATGATGAATTTTAAAGTATCATAAATGTATTTTTTATTTTATTTTAAAATAGCATAAAAAGTAGTGTAAATTGGCATAGAACATGGCTGGACTGGATGTATTGAACATGGCTGGGACAGGACCCTGCATGAATTGGCGGAGTGCCCCCCCCATTTCAGTTGGATGTCTGGACCCTTAAGAGTCATGCCGGTCGTGGGGAGTGTCCTGTGTTAGACAGATCCGGGACAGTCTCCCTTTCATAGCGGCTGATGGCAACCCGCAGTTGAGGTTTTAGTGGGTGAACCGGCATCGGTGCTGCGAGTCCCACATACCCCCAGGCTACCCCTCCCCGGGGGAGGGTAACGTCCTTTCCCCTGCGAGGAAAAAAAGGACCTTGCATAAAGCCTTAGAAAGGGCATGGTCCAAAATTCATACTAAAAACGCAGCCTCGACAGCAATGAAATGTTTGCCAATGGATTCAGTTTTTTATTTTAATTGATGAAAAACCAAAGGGGAAATCATGAAATACGCCGGGTGTTATTAGCAAGAATTTAATCCAAAATCATCGTAGGTGGAGATGTAGGTGTAGAGGTATTTGTTGGTGTAGGAACTGTAGGAGTATGCAGTTAGGTTGCTGTTGCCACCTAGGGTAGGTGTAGGCATAGATAAGAGTTGTAACGGAGCTTTGTTTCCGCCTCCACAATATGGAACTTCCGCAAGGAATCGTACCTCCGTACATTGAAATTATAGGCGTACATACGCCTACAATTTCGTACCAGTATATCAACAATTTCAACACCAAAAACTACACCTACACCTACTAACATATGTAATACATTACAACCACGTTTCTAATGTCTATCGGGAATCGCCATTTTTTATACATCGTCTCATATCGTTTCCATAGAAAAAAAAACTGATATTATTCTCTTGCTCGTAAGTCATAACTTCTGTACCCGACGTTTTTCTGGATTGCCCTTATGGTAACAACTAAATTGATTTATAGTGAACACATTGGCAAGCATTTCATTGCTGTCGACTCTGGGTCAATAGAAAATATCCATGAATTTTCAATTCCTTGAATTTCACTTGTGGTCATAATATACCACAGTGTCTTGTGTTGTTTTCATTCACGAATTAAGAGTTTTATATTCTTTGGAGTCTATTTGAAGTCAATTTCATCATTTAAGGCATTGTCTAATGAAAGGCGTATTATATTTCCATTTTCACTACAAGTATGTATTTCTATTTCTTCGGAGTTGAGGGATCGAATGCCCATTTATTTTCTAGTGTCTCATTAAGTAGTCCTTAAACTAAGTTGCTATATTTAATTGTGTACCTCTTAAGGCCGCACTCAGAGACATTTAAGGCTAATGGATCACTTAGTAGAGATTTTGACAGAAACTGTATGAACTTAAGTAAGCATTAAATGTCTCTAAGTACGGCCGATAATATTCCAGTACCCTGGAGTCCATGGGCCACCTCATCAAGGGCTGCCTGGGCGGCGGGATCCTGGGCATACACGAGGCGTACATGAAGTGCGGCCTGTGGACCTCGCTGCTCGTCACCATCATCTTCGGCTTCTATATCAGTTATTGTGTACATGTGAGAGCAAACTGTTGTGACTCTTTCAAGCTTAGAGAGAGGGACTGAAGTTTATATACATCAACTGATCATAATATTTTTAGACTTCATTTGTTCAAGTCCCTTACATTACTTTTAATAATGCTCTTTTGTTTTATAATTTATTTATACATCAAAAGAAACATAATATTACTTACTAGAGTTTCACTTATCTACGAGTATTACAATGTATCTACATAATAAAAAACAAGGTCAAGTAGCCACTTGACCTTGTTTTAATTTATGTCATAAACGCTTCATAATTGTTTCATTACACAAAAAAAAATATATTACATTATTTTGAAATCTAAAAACCTACACAAAAATATTTTAAGAATACACTTTAAAAAAGACACTATTCGCCAATTTGGTTGATAGATTATCTGTGCTGTGACGTCATACTCGTACTATTTGTAATCTGTGCTATAGTCCGCTCAGACAAAATGGCGGTGTGACGTTCCGTTTGACGTTTTGAATTTTAATTTTACTTAAATATATGGCGTCGGCTTAAGCTTTTGCCAGTGTCAAGTTAAAAAGGCGGGAAATAGAATTTTTGTTTCAATTTTCAACACCGTATTCCTAAATCGTCAAGTCTAAAGTCTAGTCAAAGTCCAAATAGATAGTCATTGCAGTCAATGAGTCAGGTCAGTCGATTCAGTAAAGTGGTAGAAGCTTTACTGAAAGTTTCTAGGGAGTTTTGGAGGAACACAAAATAGTACGTTTTTTGAAGTTGTACCACTTTCCCACACTTGTGCACGTTAACGAATATTTAATGGTTAATATTCTACCAATATTACACATTAAGAACCAAAATAACACAAATTTATGAAAGACATACAAAACCCACAACGTCACCCATTGAATTCCCCGGCAAAACTCGACGTTTTGACTTATATAACTTTAAAATATGTCATGACTCATGAACTATTTATTGACAGAAACACGTTCCGTTCCACTAGTACGTATGTGTTTAGTGTAAGTAGTAATCTTAAGTTTTTAATTGACTATATCGCTAGAATACGTTTTCCTAAGCTAAGTACTAAAGGAAATACTCCTTCAATGCATAAAATTAAATATGAGTCAAGTAGCCTATATTATAGGTCGTTTTTACGGTTCCGTAACACACAAGGAACCCTTATAGATTCACTCTGTCAATCTGTCTGTCTGTTTGTCCGTCTATCTGTCTGTCCGCGCTTCTAGGTTCTGTAATTATGAATATAAATGGATGAAATTATAGATTGTGTATAGATCTCGGTTTTGGAATCATAAAATAATAATTTTAGGGGTAGCTCTGTCACACATGTGAAGTGGTGATGAAAACTATATTTTCATTCTACCCCATCATGTGGGGTATCGTTGAATAGGTATTTTAAAATAAATGTAAGGTTTAATACATTACTTTTATACAAAGTCGACCATTTTCGAGTAATCGGCCTCCAAACTTGTTTGTAAGTTGGTGCCCCCCCCCCCCCCCCCCCCCCGGGCATTTCTAAACTAAAGGAGATAGAAACTTGTAAGTTTCTTATAGTATGCTAAAAACTTTTTAGGAAAATTATTTTGAACGAAATCGAACAAGTAACTTTTGAAGTCATTTGAAAAAATCTATTACGCGTTGATAGTTACGGAACCCTCCTTAGACATGTGACATGCTCTTGGTTAGGTTATTTCTTTATAAGAATAAAAAAGTAGCCTTTATGCTAATTTGGTGTGACAGGTAGAATAATATTATAAAGAAGATTCAATGCAAACATACCAACAAATTTGTATGTTTGCATTAAATAGGTTCCTAAACTACTCGACCGATTTTCATGAAATTTGGTATAGATATAAAGTACACCACCGATAGCCCTCTTTTTTTTCGCAAGAAAACGCACGCTTCTCGCGGTATTTTCTTTAGCACGTACGAAGTAGATGTTTAGTACGGTGTAAGTTTAAAATTTTACTTTGTAATCATATTACAGATCCTAGTGAAATCTGCTCAGCTTCTTTACAAACGACTACACCTATCGGAGATGTCGTATCCTGATTTGGCAGAGGCGTCTCTGGAGGTCGGACCATTCCCTAAACTAAGGAAATACAGCAAATGGTTTAGGTATCGATTCTATTAAATAACCACAGTAGGCTAGAGAGGCGGACAAACTGATCCTTCTGTTAAAGTCAAGACTCAAGCTTATGTAGAGGGATATCAGTGGTTGATATACCTATAAGGTTCAGTAAAATCAACTACGGATATTTTGGGCATATGATCTACTGCTTATGTATAGACGTTTAGGCAGAAAAATAATTGTTGTACTCGAAAAAAAATCTTAATATAAAAATATGGGCGAGTTTGCGTTGAGTGGAGATTCACCCATTATGAGATGATTTTTTTTACTTTGAGTATGACATTCATTTTTTGCCTAAACGTCTTTATATGAGCAGTAGATCATATACCCAAAATATCCGTAGTTGATTTTACCAAAACTTATGTATTATTAAATATATATTAAGTTTACGCGAGTGTTGTTCATTGTATTAAACACTTACGGATTGTGTTACGGATTGAATTTCCCGACGTTTCGTCTACTTTCCAGCAGTCGTGGTCACGGGAGGACTGAGCTAATAGTTGTCCTATTTATTGAAGTTGTTACGCTCAAAGGAACACATCGCAGATGTTGAACACAGTCGCAACAATAAATCTGCAATTTGTGAACACACGCTGGATCAACCTCGCCGTTACATTAGATTTGATAAGCCACAAGTACTGGCAAGGAACACTGTTATCGTCCAAGGACCAAGAATGATACGCGAGGCTATAGAAATTAAAAAGTACCCTAATTTTAACCGAGAAGATGGCTGGGTGCTGCTTTCTAGTTGTGATCCACTAATAAATAAAAATTAAATATAGTCAAAAATATCGCGGCTTCAAGATGCTGTTAGTATGTTTTGCGTGGATCACAAATGTGGAACACAAAAAATAATTGAAGAATCTGCGGGTAGTTTTAACAATCTCAACAAATAGGACAACTGTCACCTCAGTCCTGCGGCTCCTGCCGTAACCACGGCTGCTGGAAAGTAGCTGAAATGTCGGGAAAAATAAAATTCGTGTGTTTAAAACAATAGAAGAATAAAAAATCTGCAATTTATCAAGTTAAATATTAATAATATTATCTAGGCGTATACTTTTTAACATTATTACATTATTTTTTAACGTTACCCCTATGTTCCTGCAATGACTAAAAACTTTTTGAGATTTTCCCTATGTTTATCGAACATTGTTTCATACTTAGTATTATGATAGGTGCATAGCCGCAAGGAACCTTTATTAATCTAATTTATAATTCCACAAATGTCTTCTTGATAACTGATAATAATAGGTAGGTACTATTGTTTTATTTATGTAATTTTCTAACATTTTCAGGTACGCTGTCGATCTGATCATCTGCATAGATCTCTTTGGAGCCTGCTGCGTCTACCAAATCATAATAGCTAAGACCATAAAAGAGGTTATAGAGGATTCTGAAGGTCTCCCAACAGGAGACATAGACCAACTTAGATTATACGTAGTAACTTTATTATTGCCTTTATTAGTACTATGTATGATTACTACATTGAAATATCTGGCTCCATTTACTCTAATAGCTGATGCGTTTATAGGTAAGTTATTATTGCCTTTATTAGTACTATGTATGATTACTACATTGAAATATCTGGCTCCATTTACTCTAATAGCTGATGCGTTTATAGGTAAGTTATTATGGCCTTTATTAGTACTATGTATGATTACTATATTGAAATATCTGGCTCCATTTTCTCTAGTGGCTGATGTGTTTATAGGTAAGTTATTATTGCCTTTATTAGTACTATGTATGATTACTACATTGAAATATCTGGCTCCATTTTCTCTAGTGGCTGATGTGTTTATAGGTAAGTTATTATTGCCTTTATTAGCACTATGTATGATTACTACATTGAAATATCTGACTCCATTTTCTCTAGTAGCTGATGTGTTTATAGGTAAGTTATTATTGCCTATATTAGTACTATGTATGATTACTATATTGAAATATCTGGCTCCATTTTCTCTAATAGCTGATGCGTTTATAGGTAACTTATTATTGCCTTTATTAGTACTATGTATGATTACTACATTGAATATCTGGCTCCATTTTCTCTAGTAGCTGATGTGTTTATAGGTAAGTTATTTTATTAAGTTGTGGCTATTATCGGTATTTATGATAAACTTAATTAGATTTTAATGCATAATCAGATTCAAATGTATTTGTGTGTTTGTGTATTTACTGTCTGTAAGTTGAAAAATGTTAGTCTTGAGAATTTCGCGTACTCAAGTCAAAGGCCCGATATTTCTAAGCATATGCCGACTTTCATTTAATCACATAGACATTATTGAGATCTTTGAAGAAGTTTAAACGTGAAAGCAATACCTATAAAAGTCAATAGGTGTTTGTACTTTGGTTGTGATATTGGTGGTTTTTTCTAGTATAACGTACAAATTACGACTTTCTATTACATAAATTAATAGAATATAAATGTTATTTGTGTACGAAAAGCTCCAACAAAAGTGGGATGTGGATGTATTGACTATTGACTAATTATTATTACACATCTCTATGTTCCCCATTAGCATGTGACTTAAGGAGAGTAAGGAACGATATAATATGTCTTCTTCTACTGCAGCAGCAAATAGCCGAGTATCTATGCTATAAAAAGATTTAGATGCTTGATTTTTTTTAATTCTGCTGCTGCTGATGATAATTCTCCTTAGCGTATCTTCAGTGTTATATTAATCTTTTTCTCTACGATATTTTGATGTTTGTTCAAATATAAGAGAGATATTTTATTTTCATATGTTTTAAGTTCAATAATACTATTTTGTTTTTCAGTGGTATGTGTAGTAGCAACCGTGTACTATGGCCTTCAAACTGCTCCCCCAATATCCACAGTCCCTGCATGGAAGGATGCGATAGGATTCTTCGAGTTCTGCGGCATAGTCGTGTTCAGCATGGAAGGTATAGGAGTATCATTACCCATTGAGAACAATATGAAGGAACCGACGAAGTTTCCTTTAGTTTTGTGTGCTGGTAAGTTTGGGAAAAATGATATTTTTTCCAATTTTTCTCTCTATCTCTTGGTCAATTGTGTAACGAGTATCATGCCAATTTAGTCTGTCCCTTCAGAATCATATGAGCATAATAGCATCTAAGGACATTTTAGCAATTACAACTAACAATTCTGGCATGAGAATTTCATTAATACTTTATTTGATTTTATCTATGTGTTCAGCACTGCTAAACTCTTATTAGGCTCACTAAAATGTATGTATTGTATTTAAATTATTTTTATTGTATTTTATATTTACGTAATTCTTGTTTCCAGGTATGTCTGTGGTTGTATCATTTCTAATTCTTGTCGGTTTCTTCGGATATTGGGGATTTGGAGAGCAATCTACGTCACCTGTTACATTAAATTTTCCTACTGAGATGTAAGTGTAGTAATTTTTATTATTACAATAATTTTGCTGACACCACTTTAATGTTTAAAGGCTCATGCTGGGATAGTCCTAGCATGAGCCTTTAATTCAGAATCCGCGTGCCCGGAAAAATTCAGAGCACTAAAAACAGAACTTTGTTCTAATACAGTAGAGCTGCAAATCGAACATAGGAGTGTGAAATCAAATTTCAATGTCAAATCTGACAACTCGACACTCATCTGTTCGGTTTTCAACTCTATTGTAATATCGCAGTTATATTTTCAGCGGTCTGAATTTCCTCCGGCCTTCCGGATTCCGGATCATATCCCAGTCAGATCAAGTCCCAGCTTATTTATTGGTTCATAAAATTTAATCTCGCCTAGAACCCAGATGACATTCAGAAAATTTGTATATTTGCATTGGCATTTAGAAAATTAACAACCTGCTACGGTATAACAATTTTGATATTTCACATTGCTATTTCGTTTCATTTAAATTCTCGATTAACGATTTGATGATTTCTATATTTTTACAACTTTTATCTATCGTTTCAGATTTCCAACAGTATTAAAGCTTTTGATGGGCGTGATGATATTCATCACCTTTGCTCTCAACTTCTGGGCGCCATTCAACCTGGTCTGGCACTACATGAGCAGATGGCACGATGCCAAGAAACACTGGCTTTGGGAGCGAGTGTATAGAGCTATCTCTGTCATCATCATCACCAGTGTTGCTATTGCCTTCCCCAATATAGGCAATCTGATGGGTTTGGTTAGTTATTGATTTATACCAGAACACAAACGGTCATTATTAAAATATTGTACATAATTTACTTATTACATACCTTTAGTATCTTAATCTTATGACTATTTCTGTCTCAATTATTGGTTTTATTATTTTTATCATCAATTTCGTCAACTTCAAATTTGCAACTTGCCTGTAAAGTTCACTAAACTTTGTTCTAATAATTAACATTAATACTTTAAAAAAACAGAGTCCGCAATACACATATTTTGTTGATCTTGCTAATTTACTTTCTTCTCAGCTATATTTACTATGTCGTTAATCTTATTAATTCCAATTCCTTCTTCCAGTTGGGAGCTTTCTGTCTATCCAACATGGGCTTCATATTCCCCGCCTGCATCGACCTTCTCGTGGTGTGGGAGAGCCCGGGGCTGGGAAAATTCAAGTGGCGGCTTTGGAAGAACGTTCTAGTTATTATTGTCGGTCTATTGTTATTCTTCGCTGGAACCTACAGCAACGCTAAGGGACTCATAGCAAATTTGTGATTTTGTAGAGTTAAATATATTATTATGATTCAAGTTAACCGTCTTCTTTTTAATTTTCATTTCCCAGTGAGTATTATAATATGGATGCCTAAATTCTGTTGCTGGTTTTAAAATTGATCGTCTATTTTGATTATATCGCAGTAGACGTTGTGGATATTAACTACGAAGTCATTGACAATTATAAAAAATGATAATTCTCAACAAATTTAATGCAAACGTAAACAAAGAGAACAGTGGAAAACATAATATCACTTATTTACCGTACAATAAAAAATTACAATTTTCCGTTCCATTAAATTTGATTGATTGAAATCTACGGCCCGTTTCAATAACCTATCTACCAAATAATGAATGCGTCAATGTAATTTCAAAAGAGAAAACCTAACAATCAATTGATATTCACAAGAGACGTACCTTGACATAACCTTAAATCCGTCGCATTGTCCGTGGGATTGTTTTCACTCATTTTTTTTTAATTGTTATCCACTAAATTTGAAACAAAAAATACTACCCTATTAAATTATATGTGTATCAAATCAAACTAAATGAAATAATGAATATTATAAATTAAAATAGAACAATAAAATATATTAATATATACTATAAATATCGTGAAATAAGCTGAAATACGTACTTGTTGTTCAAGTACGTATTTCAGCTTATTTCACGACGCTCACACTGTTTACTTCGCTGCATAGCAAGAATACCACGCGCATGTGCTTGGGATCTACCGATTCACTCTCTTTCTATCTCCTACTATACATATAAGATATACCTTTGTGTATCTTTCTTTCTCTCTCCCTCTTGCGTTGGAATATTGGACGCTAACCTAACCTAACGCTCGCGCTGGCCTGTAACAGGTATACTACGCGCATGCGTTCGAGTGCCACGCATTCACTCTCGCTCTGTCTCTTTCTATTCCCCCTCCCCAGGAGCGTTAAACGTTTAACGCAACCATGTTGGAAGTCGCATTAGAAGTTTCACTTCAATAACTATTTATTAAAAACGTCCCCTTTGGTATCATTAGCCGGTTATTTGGTTTTCCGGTTTCAATAAACTAACTTATATAGAGGAATATTTGTCTGTAACAGCGAGATCGCTGACAGCGAGGTACCATATGTGACGTTTTTAACAAATAGTTATTGGTAGATAGGTTATTCAAACGGGCCGTTAATCCTTTTTGATTACGTTTATATTTAATTCAATCTGAATAGATTATATTATGCAGTCATCGACAGCTGTTGTAGAATAGCAAAAAGGAAAATTCTATGCAACTTTTAAGGCTTACTAAATAAAGAATCTCATTAGAGCTGTCAATTAGGTTAAAATATCAAGTTGCATAAAAAAACACAAAAATACAAAATATAAAGGATTTAATAAATTAACTAATACTTTAAATGTAAAAATTGCATAGCACTTTTACAATTTGTAAAAAATAGTAACTTACTGTCAAAAAAAGGATCAGAAATGGGGCGACCTTTGACACAAAA
Organism: Phengaris alcon alcon; assembly: GCA_037179445.1. Taxonomy (NCBI): domain Eukaryota; kingdom Metazoa; phylum Arthropoda; class Insecta; order Lepidoptera; family Lycaenidae; genus Phengaris; species Phengaris alcon. The sequence goes on along the minus strand of JAYRCH010000046.1, from coordinate 832,388 downwards.
ACGCCCCAAATTTTTAATAACATATTACACCTACCAAGTAAAAAACCTCTTCTAAATTGATGCGTACATAAATCTTGGCTTCATATTTTTAGCCATTTTCTCATCGATAAAATATCCCATTCAGACCAAAAAATTCCAAAACACATTAATGGTTTTGTATATTTCATTTATCAATATTATTATGCCTCTGGAAATCAAATTGCAATTCGGAGGATCGTATCTCATACAGAATTCCTATTACGTTTTTGCTGGCGTCATTCCCGGATCTGATTTATCAAAATACATAGACACTAATTCGATGGAACTGATTGCGGTGCCGCAGACCAATATGAACAAGCCGATAACGATCATGATCATGCTCCTCCAGAACCTCCACTTATACTTGCCCAGACCAGGCCTCTCCCAGACTATCAATAGGTAGATGAAGTTCGGCCAGATGAATGCCATACACGATAAGCATAGCGCACCGAGCTGACAAATAAATACAGATATTACAATCAGTAGCACTAGCATTACACCCAATTTGTGTAATGCTATTGGTGGACTATACTCTGAACACAACCAATTTAATCTAAACGTAAGCATAATAAGTAATATACAATTCCACCAAATGAATATGCTATGGGAACCATAAATTTTCATAGTTCATGTGGTAGATATAGAAGAACGTCGTCAGAGCCTCGATATTGGGAAAAACAATCGCGATGATGGCAATGATTATCAGGAACAATGCTCTTGTGGGAATAGTAACCAAATAAGCCCCAAAGGGAGATCTCGGACCGAGCGAGGTGGTATGCTCTGTCAGGCCGAAAGCCCACTTGTAGTCATTTCAGCTGCATATATATAGCGCCGAACTACAGAAACTTAGATAGCGCGATTCAGGATTGTGGCGCTAATTGGTCCGCCACACTATAGAGTGAATTAGCGTATGAGCGTTTTCTATAGAGAACAGCTCCCACATCAGAAGGTTTGTCTTGTGGTTGATGACCATACAGTAGAACACAGTATAAAATACTTACCAAACCCATCAGAGCGTCGATATTGGGGAAGACGATAGCGATAATAGCGATAATTATCACAAACAACGCTCTATAGAATAGCTCCCACATCAGAAGGTTGGTCTTGTGGTGGATAGCCAGGTAGTAGAATACCGTGTTAAATGGCACCCAGAAGTTAACAGCGTGGGTCACGTAGATCATAATCGCTATGCCACCCTTCAAAACTTTGGTCCATCTGAAAAAGGGTAAGAGTATGCTTGGTCTCAATGCAATTTCACTGACTTAGATTATTATGAATCGGTACAGTAGGTACATGTCTTTCGGATATCGTCGCTTTTTAGGGTTCCGTAATAATCAAGGAACTCTTATAGTTTCGCTCTGTCCGTCAGTCTATCTGTCTGTCTATCTGTCTGTCGGTCTGTCCGCGCTTCTAGCTTCTATAATTATGAATATAAATCGATGAAATTCGGTATAGTTTTATACTGTATATAGATCTCGGTTTTGGTATCATAAAATAATAATAATTTCATATTTTAGGGGTGACTCTCCATAGATATGAAGTGGGTATCCATTTTTTTTTCATTCTACCCCATCGTGTAGGGTATCGTTAAATAGGCCTCTTTAAATAAAGGCAAGGTTTCATACGTGACTTTTTAACAAAGTCAACCATTTACGAGACATCGACCTCCAAAGTGGTTTATAAGTTGACTTAGAAACTTACGATTTTCCATGCTAATAAATCATGCTAAAAACTCTTTAGGAACATTATTTTGAACGAAATCGGACAGCAAATTTTGAAGTAATAAAAAGATATATAATATATGACGTGATTATAGTTAAGGAACCCTCCTTAGACATGGCCTGACATGCATCTTGGTTAGGTTTTCATTCATCGTCTTTCATTTCCAGGGACATAACGAAGTTGCAGTGTACAAGGCTAAGCAATTCCTTTTAATTTATAATAATGTAAAACAGTTTCTATGCATTTTGTAGCAAAATGTAATCAGTTATTGTATATATCTCTTAATTTGAATGCATCTATGAATTTCTACTGTTTCTGATGCAATAATTTTTTGGGCCTGAAGAAATTAAATAAAATTGATTCCGGAAAGATGCATACGTGATCAAGGGGAAATTCAGAGTGATGGGTGACTCGCACTTGTCCAAGAATGCACTGTACCCGAAGAACGACATCGCAAAAGAGCATATGATGATTAGCGTCATTCCTGCAAAACAAATCGTCAGATAAATATTAATCACTAGCTTTTTCCCGCGGCTCCGCCCGCGTAAATATAGTATCCCACGGGAATACTGAACTTTTTCGGGATAAAAAGTAGCCTATGTTTTAATCCAGAGCCTAAACTACTACCATATCAAATTTCTTTAAAATCCGTTAAGTAGTTTTTGCGTGAAAGAGTAACAAACATTCATTCATCCATCTATCCATCCATCCATCCATCCTCACAAACTTTTACATTTATAATAGTGGTAGGATTTACATGTTTACTTACTAGGTATATTTTAGTTATTTTTGTACTAAGTTTTCCATATAAGTGTATTTTAAGAGTTTTAGTTTTCCTTCAAAGTGCATCAGATGAACTACTATCATGATTTTTTTTATTTTACCCTATTTTAACAAAAACATACATAGACTGTCAAAATCATTACCTTTCCTTGTGGCTTCGCCGCAGTCGGGTCAAAAATGCGCTTTAAAGTTGAATATCGTCTTTGAACCCTCTCAATGTTTTCAAAAGACCTATCTAATGATACCCCACACTGTGGGGTAGACGCTAGAAAAAAATCATCCCCACTATACGTGGGTACCTCCCATAATATTTTTCGACATTTTATTTTAGCACTTTGTCGGCGGTAAATACACTTATCCATGCAAAGTTTCATCCATTTAGCACTTACCGTTAGGACGGTAATTATAAGTAGAAACTAGCAAGAGACGCGACTTCTTGTTGGGACAAACTCTTGCACGTTTTTGCGGCAAGAGCATTATGTTTTAATATGTATTTTTGCTGTAATATGGAACAATAAAAAAATAGAAATGGACAATAAGTAACTCACCAGCCGTAATAACAAGGGGAAACTTCTTCGGTTCCTTCATGTTGTTCTCTAAAGATATGACGACCCCAGCGCTGGACATACTGAACACACTCATGCCCACGTACTCGATGAACGAGTACACGTTGGTGGCGGGGACCATATTCTCGAATTTCGGGTTCAGAATGAACGCGTAGTACATCGCGACGAGTATGCAGAAGACTGAAAAAATAAAGCAGTTAGAGATTCTGCTTGGTTACTTTGATAGAATTATATTGTCTGGTAATATTTAATTTAGTCTAAACTATGGAGCGTAGAGGAAAGGAGAACTATGTCCATACATGAAAAATGTCCGTAAATAAGCGGAAAATAACAGTTCCGAAACTAGGCCATAATGGCGCTAGAGTCCGAAGAGGGTATGATATGAAGTTAGCATTAAGTGATGGAGTGAAGTTAGTTGAGAGTTAGTTATTGGTGAGTTTTGTTTTATTTTATTTATTTTTTTAAATATGGCGTCGGCTAAAAACCATTTGCCAGTGTCAAGTTAAAAAGGCGGGAAATAGAATTTTCGTTTCAATTTTCAACACCGTATAGACTTTAGACTTGACGATTTAGGAAATCGTCAAGTCAAAAGTCTAGTCAAAGTCCAAATAAATAGTCAGTGCAGTCAATGAGTCAAGTCAGTCGATTCAGTAAAGTGGTAGAAGCTTTGCTGAAAATTTTGGAGGGAACACAAAATAGCACGTTTTTTGAAGTTGTACCACTTGCCCACACTTGTGCACGTTAACGAATATTTAATGGTAAATATTCTACCAATATTACACACTAAGAACCGAATTAACACAAATTTATGAAAAAAATACAAAAACCACAACGTCACCAATTGAATTACCTGGAAAAACTATATTGGTTAGTTATATATCTCAACTAAATTCACTCCATCTCTTATTGCTAACTCCATATCATACTCTCTTCTGACTCTAGCACCATTATTTTCCTACTTTGGTCAGACACTTTTTAGCACCTTTCCTCTCCACTCCATAGTCTAAACGTAAGAAATTATTTGAAAAATGTTAAAAAAACAAACAAGGAACCCTTATAGTTTCGCTCCGTCCGTCCGTACTCCCTTGTTAACTTCGGTAATTATTATTATAAATAGACAAAGTTTTGCATAGTTACACACTGCATAACTATTATGACTTTATTTTTAGCATTATATTATAATAATTATAATTTTGTATTTGAGGGGTAGCTCCATATATTATATGAATCGGGGATGACTTTTTTTTGATCATTGATAAAATAATAATGCTAAATACTGTTGGAAAATTATTTTTAACGTAATCGGACGGTAGCTTTTGAAGTGATTTGAAAAAAAAAAACCATTATGTGTTGATAGTTACAGAACCCTCCTTAAACATGTCCTGGCATGTATCTAGGTTAGGATGTTAGACTATTACTTCGTCTGAGCCCCCCAAACTGTTACATAGAAATGCTTACAGACAATTAAATTCGCAAAAACAGAAAAAGGAGCCAGCCACTTCAGATGGAGGATAAGGCAGATTAGAATAACCGGTATGATTATGGCAGCCAAGTACAATCGCAAACCGGGGTATCCTGAAAATATAAAGCCATATAAAGCCATTAGACAACAAGTGACTATTGACTATTCATTTATGGAGGGTAGGGGAAAGGAGAACTGTCTCATATGGGGGCAACTTGAAAGTATCCAGCAGTACAGCTTGGCAAATAATAGTTGGACCCGGTGACAGGTGGAACTAAAAACTTGTTCAACTGTATCATCTTTCATCCATTATAGATTGACTAGACATTTTTACTACATATTTATGATATCATAATATAAATTAAATTAAAATTCTAATCTATTGAGGTTAAAAGCTGATGGCACTTGAAAAATCTTTTACCACTGTCAACTATTCCTTGCCAAGTTGTACGCAGTAAATAATTAAATATCAGTTTAAAATTCTTTCATGAGTGGCGCTAGCAGAGGCACAGAGTAAGGACTATGGAATAAATGTAGCAGCTAGTGTCAAACTGAAGTTTGCCCCGAGTTAAGAAGTTTGATTTTTTCGTGACTAGTTAGTAAATCTTCAATTCTATTATTATTTACGTAGGAAACTTTCCATATAGAGACAATTCTTATTCCTTTACCCTCAATATATTCATTGCAGAAATAGTTCGCCATGACAGAGCTATGTTTCAGCACGAATGGGTAAGCACTGTTTGGTACTGGCTGGATTAGGATAAAGAAGGAAGAGCCACGCTTCGGCAGGAAAGGGCCTGCTCGACCAGGATAAAAATCCTGTACCTAACAGGAGACCGGCGTGAAATAGCGCTTGCGTTGTGTTTCGCCGAATGCGTGAGGTTCCTGGAGACCCAAAGGGGTTTGGGGATTTTTACGACTGGGAACGCATTTGCAACTCCTCTGGTGTTGCAAGTTTCCATGGGATGCGGTAAATTTCCTGGGGGTCTAAAAAGGCCACTTTAGGTGTTTCATATATTTTTTTCAACTCATATCATGTACGTCATTTTACCCATTTCTATTGAAAACTGTCAAAATTGATGTTATGATATGATGAAATCAGAGGAATCGACATGTAGCCATTTTACAATTTCACGATTTTTGTATGGAATTAAAAATGAAACAATATGAAACACCTAAAGTGGCTTTTTAGACCCCCGTCCGCTTCATAAAAACGGTATTTAAATACAATTTATTGCACATACCTGGACCAATGCCATCTAGTCCCGTATGGTGTTGATTCTCTGCCAATTGCTTGATGGTCTTTGCAATCATGATCTGGTAAACAGAACAGGAGCCGAAAAGGTCAAGACAGATCACGAAGTCTATCATGTACCTGTAAAAAACATACTTTGGCACTTCAAGGGCAATAAAAATGCGCTAGGGATTGTCGCAATTCGCCACAAGTGAGATAATCCTCTCGCTTCTATCGCGGCGAATCTGACTAGGTGTAAAAATCACAAACAGATAAACAGCTACGTAGTTAGCTTACGATTTGATTGCACTACTACAAGCATACGATTACCACGATTGTGTGGAAAAATTGTGGGCCGTTGAAGGTGACGTCAATTTTAAAATTTGGATCGATTTTGATCGTTCTATGAAAGTTGTTTCTCTGTACTTAAGTATATATACAGGGTGTCCCAAAACTCAACGATAATCTGAGACCGAATGAATGGCCAAGTTACACCAGTTCCGGGAAAAATAAAATAAAAATTCCATATCACACAGTTCAGCGATAATAGACAATTTTGTAAAAACGTCGAAATTCGACACCCTTGGTCGTATTTTCAAGTCCTGTGATCACCAATGTCACAATTTCGCTGTGATTTTTTTAATTTCGAGATCTTCATTAACGATAGCATCGTACGATACGATATATTCTTGTACTGTGTACAGATCCGGCATGTTGTTCACACACTATTTTCACAGCACTAAGTCCAGAAAAGCAAAGCCAATGTCGTCAGTACGAATGCAGTATTAAGTCCAAAGTAACACAAGCCAAAGTCGTCAGTACGGATGCAGTATCAAGTCCAAAGTAACACAAGCCAAAGTCGTCAGTACGGATACAGTATCAAGTCCAAAGTAACACAAGCCATCGTACTGTCTACATCGTTTGTGCATACAGTCCAAAGTCATTACTTTGGACTGTATGCACAAACGAATGCATAAAAGAAAAAATCTATTCGAAACCAATACAAAATCTATCAGAACTTCGCCAAATAATTGATGCAGCGTCAGAAGAAATAAATTCAAGGAATTTGGCACGACTGGTGCAAAGGTCTTTTGTAAGGCGTTGCAGAGCCGTCGTGCGTCGTGCCGGAGGCAAACAATTCGAACATTAACTGTAGTTTAAGGAGAATAATTAAATAAAAAGTTTTACGACGGTTCGTTCATTGTTTTATTAATTATTATTATGTTTTTTTACAATAAGATTGGTTATTAACTGACTCAATTACCTCTTTACTAAAAATAATAATTTTATTTCAGACCAGAAACAAAAAATATAAAATTTTAGTAACAAAAATTCCTAATGTTGAGTTGTTCAAATTGAGCTCAATTTGAAAAAAATGAGAAAGAAAAATTTTAATGGCAAGAAAAGTGGCTAGTGTTGCACCATTTTTAAATCTTGATTAAATGCGCCATCTTTTGAAATAACTTGCCAAAGGTAGTGTAGTACATTTTTTTTTCAAAATGAAGTGCCAAAGTTAACTAACAATATTTTTGTGAACCATGACTCAATAAAACTTAACTTATTTTATTAAATTAACAATGTTTTATGCATTAATTCGTAGTTGCGATTAATAGCATCGTTAATGAAGATCTCGAAATTAAAAAAATCACAGCGAAATTGTGACATTGGTGATCACAGGACTTGAAAATGCGACCAAGGGTGTCGAATTTCGACGTTTTTACAAAATTGTCTATTATCGCTGAACTGAGTGATATGGAATTTTTATTTTATTTTTCCCGGAACTGGTGTAACTTGGCCATTCATCCGGTCTCAGATTATCGTTGAGTTTTGGGACACCCTGTATATTCCACTCTATGGTAAAAATACTGTGTTTTCTTATGTAGGTATACACATTGAAAGTTGTACCTACCACTATGAACAAATTAAGGAGTTTTTACTTTTTACAGAAATTAAGGGACAGTTCATCATGTCGCTTTTGGTGTGCGCGCGGATCGTAAAAAAGTTACTCGCATATTTTTTAGGGTTCCGTACCCAAAGGGTAAAACGGGACCCTATTTCTGAGACTCCTCTATTCGTCCGTCCGTCTGTCCGTCTGTCACCACTCACTGCATCTCATAAACCGCGATTATTTTAAAGCAGAATAAAATCCAAACAACACTTGATTTTTGCCGCTTTTATAAATAATTGTACAAACTAGGGAACCCTTCGTGCGCGAGTCCGATTCGCACTTAGCCGGTTTTAATTTCTACTTCAAAAGCAGACAGCGTTCTACTTAGAAGAGTAGGTAATTCAAATATTCTAGTTATATTATGTACTTAAATTAACGTAGGTAACTACTCACCTAAAACATTTTGAATATTTCGCAACGTTCTTATTTGGGAAGCACTGCATGGCTGCCTCACCAACGTCGGGGTAAGACAAGACCGGGACTCGTGTTCTCTTGTTCATCGTCTGAGCACAGGTTAGGAGCAACTAAAAGTCATCATCAGGATGTTTTTATTTTTTATTTAATACTAGATGTTGCCCACGACTTCGTAAGTGAAAAGGAGATCCCGAGGGAACCATGCATTTTACCGTGATGAAAAGTAGCCTATGTCCTTCCCCATGATCTACTCTGTATGTGTGTCAAATTTTATCAAAATCGGTTCAGTAGTTACGGAGCCAATTCGATGCAAACAAACAAACAAATCTTTCCTCTGTATAATATTAGTATAGAAAAACCAACTATAGGCCAAATGCCAAAAAGGAAATATTTTTAGCCACATACTTATTACAATAATTATTAGCACGCTCAGGACATGTATTCATTTCCTACAATTATTTTATAATAAAAATATTTCAAAAAAAAATTCAAAAATGTCAAAAATTTTTATTCAAAATAAGTACTTTTTTCACATTCTAAACGTCGTGAAATGTAGACCATGATGCCTACCACCGGTTCGGGAACTAGCCCGGCGAGAGGAACCGGCGTAACAAACTCGCGCGGGGCCATCTTTTATCAAAAAGATGGAAAATTGTTCTTTTAAAAAAAGGCATATATAACAATGTTATGACTAAAACTACATAACAAGAGTACAATAACCTGGCCACCTCATTTCCAAGGTGTGCTATCATTCATGAAATCTAAATAAACTTTATAATAGGCTTAAGCACACAAACGTTCTTTAACTACTTTTTTAAATTTATTGACTGAAAAATTTTGAACGCTTTCTGGGATCTTATTGTATAGGCGTATACATTGCCCTTTAAACGAATTCTTTACTTCACTAAGTCTAGTCACTGGTACATCAAGCTTATGCTTATTTCGGGTATTTCTATTGTGGTTGTCACTTTTCTTTTTGAATAGGTTTAATTTTTTGAAGTGAAAACTTCTTTAGCGGCGCTGTGTACTTTTTTTGGAATGGGTAAAAATTTCTAAACTCGCGTCAGGACACGTGACCTGATCGAAAATTCGTAAGACGGATGGAGAGAGGACAGGCGGCGCAGGGCGCTTGCGCGAATGTTCGTGTGTGTTAATGTTACACGTGCCACGCGCATCCATGGATGGTGACAGCTGATGACTCGACCGTCAGCGTAGTGGCCACACTGCTGTGTATTCGTGAAATTCGTGTATATAAAGTGTTTAAAATATGGAAATTGAACAAAGTGCATCTATTAATGAAAAAAGTGACGAAGAAATAGCGAAAGAAAATGAGACAATAATATTCAAGTTTTCACTTCTGCCGGCACTCCCCGTGTGCAACCCGTCCATTTTTTTTAAACATATTATTTGATAGAACATACGAAGAAGAATACGAACAGAGAAGCTACAGTAAGATTCCAGTTTTATTAAACTTCTCTCTTAATGACGTGTTGGGGGCCAGCTTATAGATTGCCCGAACAGCTCGCTTCTGCAGCACAAATATAGTATTTACAGCGTTAGCATTTCCCCAAAGTAGAATGACAAAGGACTTTATACTGTGGAAGTAACTAAAATATACAAGCATTGCTGTGTTTTCATCTGATAATTGTCTTATCTTACTTACTGCAAATGCTGCTGAACTGAGTCTGTCGACCAACCCAACAATATGATAAATATAAATAAAATAAATATCTATGGACGCTTCACACCACGTCAATCTGGCCCCGTGTTAAGTATCCGAAGAACTTGTGTTACAGGTACCAGAAAACGGGAAGTATATTTAATACTTTTATACTATGCATATATTTAAGATTTTTATTATATTGTACACATATTTAATACACATCCATGACCCAGAAACACAGAAAAACTTTTTGTTCCTTCGGCGGGATTCGAACCCGCGACCCCCGGCTTGAGCACCAACGCGCTGTACCACTGAGCCACAGAGGTCGTCAAATGAGGGCCCCACTGTAGTTTGGCGTCTAAAGTTATACCTAAAAAGACAGCTGTATCTACTAGTTCCATACCTTTTCCATTCAATAGTACATTGGTTTCAGTTTGCCTTACATTTGGCAACGTGAACCTTATACATTTAGTTTTTTGCTATTTTACAAAAGATTATTAATACTAAAACAGTGTAATATTTTTGAGAGAGCATTATTTACTTCGTCATAGCCTGAGTTTTGGCGATTAATATTAAAAGTAAGTGACGTGTCATCGTCAAATAAGACTATCCCGTTTTTTCCATTAATAAGGTATATATTTATATAGACCAGAAAAAGAAAGGGTCCTAAAATGGATCCTTGTGGGACCCCCATCTCAATTTTGGTACCTGTGGATCTTTTTCCATTTATCTCAACCCTCTGAGTCCTATTTGATAAATAAGATTTTAAGAGGACGAGTGCTGGTCCCCTTACTCCATAGTGGCATAGTTTCCTGATCAACGTTGTGTGCTGCACGCAATTAAATGCCTTAGAGAGATCGCAAAAAACTCCTAGAGCATCCTGCGACCCCTCCCAAGCAACAAAAATATAATTAATCAGATCAACGCCAGCATCAGTTGTAGAGCGACCCTTCGTAAAACCAAATTGTTTATTATGTAAAATGTTATTTATATTAAAGTGTGCTAGTAACTGAGTAAGTATTATTTTTTCATATATTTTACTTAGTGTTAATAAAATAGATATAGGTCGGAAGTTAGATGGATCCGACTTACTACCAGACTTAAACAGAGCTAAAACTTTACTATGTTTCATTAGATCAGGAAATACGCCACTTTTTATACAATCATTAAAAATAGTTGCTAAGTAAGGTGCGATAATATCTATTATAGATTTAATAATTTTCATTGATAGGCCCCATAAATCTGCAGTATTCTTAATATATAATAAAATATTTTTTTTAATAATGTCTTGCGGTCCTATTTCTTTAAATCTAAATTCGATTTCACACTCTTTTACATTATCTTTAAGAAGTAATTCAGCATCAGCAGGAGAGGCATACAAATTTTTGGTGGTTGAAACTGGAATTTCTCAAAAGCAGTTGCAACTTCACTGTCGGATTTAATTATTTTATTATCTATATTCAATTTAAAATATGTGTTGCGGCTGGTGACTCTTCCAGTTTCATTTGCAATTATGTGCCAAATTGTTTTAATCTTATTTTTCGAATTATTAATTTTATTTCTAATGTGAAGAGATTTTGCTGCAGAGCACTTGCTTAAAATTTTTTGGATTTAACTATCCATAATTTTTAAATTCTTCACTTTGATTCATTGTTCTTTCATTATAAAGTTCATACAATTTTAATCTAGTTTTTAAAATACCTGCCGTTGCCCATTCACTGAATTTACTTTTATTGTTTGTTCTCACTGTCTTAGAGGTGAAAATAGTATCAAATTTATGTTTAATTAATTTAAACAGTTTACCAAACGATATATTCGGGCTACTATGATACTCTAAATGTCCAATATTAGCTATAATTTCACCTCTAAACTTCTCAAGATGTTTGACATTTATTGGTATACATGTGTTTCTGTCCTTGTGTAATTGTTTGCAATTATTATCTATAGGGAAAATGGCCCGCTGTCCACAGTGATCAGAGCTTAGTATATTAATGACTTATTTATTTAATGGATCCATGTTGGTTCAAAGAATAAATAAGTTAAGTTATATGATTTTAACAATGAACTAAATCTTACAGTGGTGGAATTACTTTCTAAAATATTTATATTAAAATCACCACACAATAATATACGTTTGTTAGATACACTTATCTTAGTTAATAACGTTTCCATTATTTTTTTCAATGAATCATATAACCCTAAAGGAGGCCTGTATACGCTAACAATAATAAAATGTCCCACCTCTATACAGGCTATTTCAGTTGTTCGTTCTGTAGAGAGGCTTACTATGTCTTTACGTTCTTTATATTTTAAATTCTTCTTAATTAATAAAAGTGAGCCGCCTCTTATGGCTTTTTCTCTGCAGAGAGAACTAGCCAGCTGGTGCATACCAAGATTTAACATAATTTCATTTTTCTTAAACTAATGTTCAGTTATACATAAAATGTCTAAATTATTGTTTAAAAACAATTCTTTCAATTTCTAATTCCTTACTAGACATACCTTGTATGTTTTGATGCACCAGCGTAAGTTTACATAATTTATTATCTTAATTAAAATATTATATTCATGATTACTTATACCTACAATGCTAGAGACTTTTATATTATTATTTATTTATTATTCTAGAGAGAATTAGCTTGTAAGACAACAGAGGAACTGTTGTCTTACACGCTAATTTAAATTATTATTATTTGGAACATTTTCTCAGGTGTTATAATAAGTCATATTATTATGACTAAACTGCTCAATAGAAGCAGTTGTTGTCTTACTAGCCAAGTAGTTGGCTGAGTTAAAATATCAAAAAGTTAATAGCGTACTTGCTATAAGTCTTGTAAAATAAAAAGATAGATAATATCTATCTAATGTCAATTTACATAATTTATAATTAAAAATATTATTATTGTCAATGATATTTTTTTTGTCATATTTATTTAATAATATACAATTATTATTAACAGCAGTATACAATTGGCTGTTAAGCTTATATCTAATTTTGTTTTCCCGTGGCAACCGTTTTATGTAAGGAAATGTGAATAATATAATCTTACTAATATTTTACAGTTTGTTAATGCTTCTATATATTTTAATTGGTTACTATTCGCATTTCCCCGTCTCCCTACTAATATTATTAATGTTGTATTGGGACAGTGAGTTGTACTTAAAATATTTTTTATTATTTGTGAAAATGTTGCACCCGGCATACGGGTGTTGTACACTGACTGTTCCTCGTGCAACTTACTCAATTGCACCCCGATTCCCCGACCAAGCTCATCGCTGTATATAGTGACTATGCCTGGACCCGAGGCCATTGGTGCAATCAAATATTCACTATGGGAGGATATAGCATGAGCCTCCACACCTAAATTACAATTATTATTAATATTAGTTCAATTATTTACCAGACGCTGACATAGTGAGTTGTGTCTCAATAAAGACTAAACTCTTTCTTCATTGTAATAGCTGTCATCCAGTAAAACATTCAACGCAGATATGTGAATATATATTTCTAATTGGGCCAGTTCATATTTTTTTGTTATGGATTTTATAGTGTCATGTAACTCAGTAATTTCACTTTGGAGACTGCACACGTCTGCCTCATAGACACATGTGGTATTTTCCAACTCTGTCTAAGTATTTTTTCTTTTGTCAGCTTGGACAGTTTTAAAATATATTTTTTTTGTTTTTTATTAACAATTTACTTGTTTTTTTATATGTTTATTTACTTTTATGTATTTTTTTAACTTATTTTTACTTTGAAATGTATGGGAGGGCATAGTATTGTCACCAGTCAATTATTGGTAGATATAGTTTTTGTGACATTTTTTTCAAGAATACTAGAATCCCTAGAGCCCAAACATTTCTTGGAACAAGTTTTGTGTTTGTATGGAATTATGATCCTGTATTTGACTTATCAATATATTCATTTGTGTATGGGCTTCCTCTAGTTTCCGCTTCCAAATACTAGTATTGTTCAGAGCTTCCTCGTACTCATCCCTGCACCGGTCAAAGCTGTCTACAATTTCTTGTAATTCTATGTTTTTTTGGTACAAATCTTCATAATTTACATTTAACTTATTTAACTCCGTTTTTAAGTTACTGTTTTTTTGGATAATTTTTATCATTTATTTTTCATCATCCTCGCGTTCAGAAAGCAATACTTCGTTCATTTTGTTTCTTATACTGTTTAGGCTCCTGAAGGGTCAGACGGAGTTGCTCCTCGGTCTGACAGTCTGATAGTATAATATTATATAATTGTTTACGGAGTCCACATCACGGTTTTGGTTAACTAAAATCTAGGCTTATTTTATGTTGAAGCTTTTAACCCGACTACGGCGAAGTCAAAAGGAACTTGTTCCACCGTAGCGCCTATACTGCTGGTCCGATTTTAATAAAAGAGGTGTCAACTGTCAACAGATTCTTAATGATAGCCCATATATCTCTCACCAGTCATGTCGGTTATCAGTCACACTAGATTTCGAGAGTAAAGGAAGAGAGTCCTTCGTAACTGGCCTGGTTTCAATGTAACCGGCCACCGTCACCGAAATCGGTGTGGGGAGCTATTATATATTAATAATAGCCCAGGTAATATAAAACTATATAATTAACGTAGTGGGGTTTTTTTTATAAGAATTGTCACTAAAACAATCAGATCAGCAAAGAGATGATCATTATGATTAATATCACGAAAGGAGGAGATATATATATATATATAGAATATTTGATTGGAAAGAGACTCACCAGTAAGCAATACCCAATATAGGCTCCGAAGATGAAGTTGAAGGGTGCGCCGAGCCACACTCCTGCCTTCATGAACGCAACGTGGCCACCCAGGATCCCTCCACCCAGCGCTCCTTTGACCATGTTGGCTGTGGAGCCTATTACACTGAAAAACATTATCATAACTTCCGTAATAGTGCATAAGATTACGTGAAGTAAAGACTAATTTAACGTAAATAATCTAAACTTTACTGTCATGGAGGTTTTAGCGCAATATATGCAATTAATTTGAAAAAAAAATAAATTAAAAAAAAAATTAATATATTATGCACATGAGAATATTGCACTAAAACCCTGATTGGGAAATGGGCAAGAGTAGGTATGTGTATGCAGTAGGTATGTACCTATGACGCATGTATTAATTAGCAAGCATAATGAATTATTATTGCTTCTTCATGGTGCCAGTGGTAACATTTTTGTAATATTTATTTATGTTTCATCTTTATTTTATAATTACTCTCCGGTTTATTTTCTATGTAAGTTCTGACAGACTTTGAAGATATTATGTTATCTAAATAAGATTTTCTGTGAATAGTTCTTAGTATACATTGTGCATTTTACTTTGGCTAAACTACTACTTACCCACTTGGTTTCTTGCAATTGCGATGTTTCACAAAATCAAAGGCATCTTCCTCTTCCTGTGTGGCCGCTAAATTCTTGAAGTTACCTGGCCCTCCATCAGAAGGTAACAACTCCGCTACCTGAATATTTTTTTGTGTTAGTTCGTCTCTTGGTGTACCAACGTCTATATAGTTTTGTCTTCTTTTTTTTTAGCAATGAATTGATATGTCCCCGGAACAGAAAGCAAGTGGAAGTGCGAAGTAGGTTTGCGTGCCACGATTAAGCGTTATTACGCGTACTTATTTTAATAAACCTTATCCATTGCTGTGAGGGCACATTTTCTAATTTATTTCTGATAAAACATGCAAATTTCTCCTAAAATATAAATTTTTCATTTTTTTTTATTATATTTCAATCTAAACGTCTAAAGGACAAAAGCAATAGATTATATGCGTAAATATTCGTAATTAATTTTGAACGACCTTTCATACCTAGGTAATAAACTAAAAAATAAGACTTATCTTGCAAATATGTCTATCTCTAAAAATATCTATAAATAGAAAAACTTTCCCAGGTCGTCCCCATGTGGCAGAGTACCTAGCAAACTGTAGCATTGCCTCGTTGGATAGCAATGGCTATCCGTTGTGCCAGGTAGTTCCCGGCTCTGGGGTCTCGGGTCGCTTCAGTAAGCTTTCTGATATTTCTTTAAGAAGCTTATGTGCGCGCGGTCCCCATGTGGCTAGGTTTCCACCCTAAACATATGAGTTTATGGTTCAAATATGAGGTCTCCGCTAAGGTTCTCATACTTGCGCCGTTTGAGGTTCTCTGCTTGGTTTGCAGCCGCGCCCGCACAGTTCGAGATGCCTTGGACATGGGAGGGAGCAAGAGTAACGACACAAGTAGCGTCCCACACAAGAGACCGTCCCACACTCCAAGGAACCAGTCATTCAGGTCAGGTCAGGTCATTCCATCAGGTCTCCAGTATAGCTGGCACACCGGCGGTGACAAGAGCCCGACGAATGACGTCATTCAGGCTGTGATGCCGGGAAATGCGTCCAGCGCTTCGTGAGCAGCACAGCCCGTGGTGACCGTGGATGTCTACGTTCGTTCAAAATTTTCAAAATCACTGCGTGGTTTGCGTGGACTGAGGACAAGAAAGCCGGTAAGGCTACGTCAGATGTTTGTCGAATGCCCAGGCCACTGAACCTTACCGGAAGCGTTGCTTGAGTCCATGAGCGGTGGTCAAAATTTATATTAAGAATGGAAGAAAGCGTATGTTTTATGGTGTCGTCTAAACGTTAAAGGAGTTCGGGGAACATCCAAAGTTGGCAACACCGCAAGACATACGTAAATTTTGGAACAAATAAGTAATATCGAATAAAGGTAAAAGCCATGTGACAGTTAATTTAGAGAAGGCGGACTAAAGTTTCACTAAATTTTGTAATTCATTGTTTATAAAATCCAGAAGGGAATCATCTAGATTAGGGGAACCTAAGAGAGGAAGTGAACCTTTATCGATAACCTTTTATTTATATACCTAAGTATATAATAATGTACGTTATGCCCGAACTGGTTGCTTCTACTCTATGTAATGAAGTAGAAGCAACCAGTTCGGGTAGAACATAGTAATAGTATATAAAGTACTAAAACTTTAAAACTTTACCATTTGTAACACAAAATGTAGTTAACCAACTAGCAAAAGTTATAATACATTTTAATTATGTTAAAAACATATAGCAAAAAGATACTGTACAACTAAAACATATGACTTTGTCAATAAATCTTCTATCAAAGAGAATTCAAAATCGAAGAAGTTCTTATTAAGATTTCCGTTAAAGTTGCTTAGAGAGCTTTGCCGTCCGGTCCGATATTAGATATCGAGCCATTAATGAAAAAGACAGGTTTCAACAGAGATGTATTATATTAAAAACAGGTGTTTCAATATGAAACATGATACGGGATCGGGTAACGGCAAAACTATCTTACCCAGTTTAGTAGGTATACATGTAGTATATAGAAAGAAAATGTAGATAGATTTTCTTTTGACTTTAGTATGCATGTATTTTGTTGAAAAAAAAAGGTATCATACAGATTAAAAAAACACCCATATATTCTCATTTATATTAAATCCCCCACAGACGAGAGGCCGATCGTTTTATAGTTACGAGTTAGAACTGACGTCAGTACGGCCTGAACGGATACGAGCACATACACGGAAAAAAGTCGCATCCGAGCCAACTGACGTCATTTCGGCCTGAACGGATTCGAGCACACACACGGAAAAATCGCATCAGTTCTGGTTTACCACGGTTGTGTTTATTAATTGTAAACTCACTACGTTTGTACACGATACACACCCGAACGGCCGCGGCTCTGGCGAGAACTGAAGCGATTCGTCACACATGGTCCGCTCAGTCCATCCGTTCAGTCCAGAATTAATGTTGCCAACTTAGTTATTTTACAAAGTTTTATTACAAAGTTAAGTATATATTATTATTCCCATATATAATAATATAATATATATAATAAAATATTATTCCCTCCTTAGTAGGAATTAATTTGTTAGTAGTGTTTTAGTAGGAAAGAGCCAGACAGTAATCAATATGCATTGGCCTAGGTTAGGCACGAAAAAAGAAACAAAAAAAATTGGCACCTTGTCATAATACTACATCGTAGCATTTGTCCGTAATTTGCTTAAAACTACCCGTTTAATTGCTATATACGTAATATTTCCTAGCATATTTTAAATTGACGGTAAAATTTATAATAAAATTCAATAAATAATAAAATTTTAATATAACAAAACCTAAAATGCAGTGGTTTTTGGGGGTTTTAGGGATTCCTAAGTTTAGTAGGTTTTTTTATAGTTTTCAGTATTCTTTTAGTAGTTTTTAGTAGAAATCGACGCGAGTTTAGTAGTTTCGCAAAAACAGAGCTGGCAACACTAGAATGAATCGCTTCAGTCCATCCGGCCGACTGATGCGATCTCGAAATTGCACACAGACGATACTAGTTTGCATCCTTTCAGGCCGAACTGAACGAAAACCGGACCGTATATATTATGTATCGTTAAGTTTATATTATAGTCGAGTTAATGCAATGAAATTATGTTAAGCAACATGTTCCTGCTACAAGGACAGAAATTGCGCAATTTTATTAATAAGAAAATCAACAATAATTCATGCTTTATTTAGTTTTAATATCAAAAATTGATTTCGTGGTTCCGCTGTCGATAAAATATTAATAAATTACTTTGAATGTGTAGCAGTAAGAAGTAAGACTTGCCTCTAAAAATGTCGTTATTTACTAGATTATTTATAATTTTAAATTTTACTGTAGCAATTACAACTAGGGTAAGTTAATTAATGATTTGAAATGCTTGGAAGAATTAGAAAATATTTTTGACATACTTTATAATAAAATCTAATGATATACTTATTATATAGTTTTTTAAAGGAATTTTAATGGATTTTTAGAATTTAGAGCCAACAAAAGATACATATTATAAAGACAAATTACATGACTACATAACATTTAAAGATAGCTTGAATAAGTTTTATATCAAAACTGCAGATTCCGAATTTGTCACAGTTCCAGTCATTTTAAAAAATAATGAAGGTGATTTAGTAGAATTCCAAGAAATTAAGTCAAGGCATAAAACCAAAAGATCTGCAATTGAAGAAAATAAAATGTCATTAGTCTTGCCAAAACCAATACGTCGTGTGAGGCATAGAGGGAGTACTTTGAAACAAGATGAATATTTAAAATTCCCACACTTTAAAACGGTAAACAAAACTATAGATAAAACAGATCTAAATACTGATGAAGTAATGAAAAGCAACACTAATGCATATACACTTAAAGAAAGAAATGATAATGCTATTAAGAAAACAAATGATACTACTATACATCTTATTTTGGGTGATGAAATGGAAAATGGTTATTTAGACATCAATAAAGATATCCTTATTCGAAGTATGGGATCTTATCCAAAGAACGTGTTAGAAATAGCTAGATTGAGCAATGACAATATTGCTGTTAACTACACTCAATCCAGTTCATATATTGCTGGAAATGGTAAGAAGTTGTTTACTCTGCAATCCTGCATCCCGTCTCCAACGCTAAAGTATGTGTATCTCTTTGATTGTGATTTCCCAAGTATATCCATAATTTTTCTTCTTCTTTTCCAGATAATACAAAGTCAATGGGCATTATTGATATGCCATCAAAATATATTTCTGTAGTTAAAGATCCTAAAACAATGATACTTAATACCAAAAGCGAAATAACAACTATCAATAATCAAACGCTCAAGGAAAAAGTTAATAGCCAAGAAGAAATTATAGAAACACACGATACTGAAGTTATAGCAGAACAATACAACCATGAAGAGCTAATGAAAAGTAACGATGCTGGAATTATAGCAGGACAATATAATAGTAAATATCACAATATACCAAATATGAAATCAATTGAAATAAATGAGCGTATAAAACACATAACACCAAGATTTGATCTCCAAAAACTAATGGAAAGAAACAGAGCTGGAATCCTAGCAGAACAACATAATGAAGAAGATCAGAATCAACCAAATATGAAGTCATTGGAAGCGGGTAGACACATTAACCGTAAATTAATAGGGGAGAGATCAACATTTGAACAAGAACCTATGGAAAGAAAGAAATTTAAAATCGAAGAAGAACAATATGACAAAGATCAAAATCAAGAAATTAAAATTTTAGCAAGTAATGGACATATTAACCAGAAATTATTAGAATCAAGGCCTAGATTTGACCACCAAGGACTAATTGGAAGAAACGATTCTGGAATCATAGCAGGTCCATATTATAATGAAAATCTGAATCGACCAAATACGAAATCAATGGATATAAATGGACATCTAAGACACATAAGACCGAAATTGAACCATCAAGAGCTTATGGAAAGAAAAGGTGATATAATTGAAGAAGAACATTTTAAAAAAGATCTAAATCAATCACATATGAAAACTATGGATTCGAGTGGATATATTTACCAGAAATCGTTAGAACCAAAAGCGAGATCTGACCACCAAGAGCTTATGGAAACAAACGATGCCGAATTTAAAGCAGGACATTACGGAAGCCATCAAGATCCACCAGAAATGAAATTTTTGGAAACTAATGGACGAAATAACAAAAAAATATCAGACGCAACACCAAGTCTTGACTACCAAGAGCTTATGGAAAGATATAGCGCTGGAACCTTAGCGGAACAATATAGTAAAGGCGATCCAAATCAACGAAATATAAAGTCATTCAAATCAAATGAGCATAATATCTCCCAGAAATTATTTGAAGCAAGACCAAGACTTATAAAAGAAGAAGATAATAATATAATCGAAACAGAACAAAATAAAAGAGTTCCAAATGAACTAAATATGAAATCTTTGAAAATCGGAAATCCAAATACCAATCAGAATTTATTAGGTGCTATAGTCAAATCAGAGCTACAGAATATTGAAGAAGAAAGCGATTCTAAAATGTTGTCAGAACAATATTATGAAGAATATTCAAATCAACTAAATATGAATTATTTAAGAGGAAATGCAAATATTGATGAACCAGTATTCCAAGATATAGGAAAACCTGAGAAGGAACTAATGGGAAGAAATAATGCTGAAATTGTAGCAAAATATAAAGAAGATCTATTTGCAACAAATACGAATGCTAAGGATACTAGTAATTCAAATATGGATCAAAAATTAACTGAAGCCGTAAGAAGTGAACCAGAACTTACGGGAATAAAAAATGCTGAAACCAGACATGGTATTGCACCCGAAAAATATAAAGAGCACTCGAGTCAACCAAATATAAATTATTTGGATATGAATGCAAACTATCATCACAGTTCATTTGAAGAAATAAATGATAAACTGATAAACTTGGATCAGAAAGAAGTGATAGGTGTTGTATATCCAAGATTAGTTCATTATATTCCAAGAATACAGCCACTGGTTGTAATTCCAAGATTCGGATGTCGTTTGGTGCCTTCATGCAGCAGATTTTATTTACCTAAACGGTGCCCAAAATTTAAAATGAAATGTGGATTAATATGAAGTTTCAATATTGATGAAACGGATTTTTTTAAATAACAGCTAGACGCATGCGAGAGAAGCTTGTTAAAGATATACTTTTTTTTAACACCCTTCCCTTAGGCCTCCTACAACGCACTGGGCGAAACAAAAGCAAGTGTTAACGGCTTTTGTAAGGCTATAGTATTTCACCGGTTACACGATAAAATAAACGCTCCTTTTTGTATCTTAGCAGTGTGAATGTCAATAATCGCCTAATGCATGAAAAGTAACCGTAAGGCTGACCCCACATTAGGCGTGCGCGTTCCTCGGGCATGTGAGTAAAGCGCGCGCCGCGAGAGCGCCACGAGCGCGCTGCGTGAGCGTCGCATTTTGCTGCTCTGCGGCGTGTGTGGAAAGCGTACGCGGCGCTCGCGTCGCGTTCTGACTCCCTTCTTCGGTCTTCGCCACTGTTTCGGTCTTCAGTCACAAGGCTGCCAATGCGAGCGCCGAGTGCGCGCCGCATGCGCGCTGCACACACGCCACACGGCGGGAACACGCGACGCTCACGCATCGCGATCGCGACACGCACGCATCGCGATCGCGACACGCACGCAGCGCTCGCATCGCCCACATCCCCGAGGAACGCGCATGCCTAATTGGCGGACGCCTAAAAGATCCGGAAACATTAATTTCAGATTACGAATCTTGCGCAATTTTAGTTAACTTTACTTTTTGGGTATAAAATCAAAATCTAATTAGATTTTTTAATTAATTTCTCGTTAATCATGCAAAGGCAAATGCTTTTAATACTCTTGCTGTGTTATTTGCACTTTCAAGTGAGTACTTAAATAAGATTTTTTAACAAAAAAGGACATTTATTCTAAAATAAATTTTTAATATACTTACTTTTATAATATATATAATTATTTGTTATTGAGTAATAAATATTATATTATCTGAGAAGATTATTTACGGTTCTACCACACTTTTACCATTGATAATTTAATTTAAGGTTAGGTTAGATCATCAACTTGTAAAATAAATTTATTGATAAATACTAGCTGACCTGTGCCCGCTTCGTTGGGCGTTAAACATTTTTACCTACTTGTGATGATAGTGATAAGGATACAAACCATCATTAGTTACTCCTCATAACATCAGCTATCTGCTATATAGTGAATGTCCCGTCAAAATCGGTCTAGCCGTTTTAGAGATTACCCGGAACAAACAAGCAGACCGACAGACAGACTGACAAAAAAGTGTTGTCAGCTCCGACGCACGACTGGAATTTACTCTAAAAAGTAAAATTTACAATGCAAAGCGACCGACGCATCTTCGGCAAACATCGTGCGACACCGTACCGTGTGACCGTGTGACATCGTGAATTCGAGTTTACTCCCATAGATTTTCATCACCCGGCCCCGGGGTTATTTAAGGAAATGGAGTATACTCCAAAAATTAAAATTGTTTTTTTTTTGTATTTAAGTGCCGTATATAAAATTTCATGTTAGAAAAAGGTGTTAATTTGTAGTAACAAACTGACCTCATCAGTCATCACTCTCGTCATAATCAAAGTACTTTAGCTACACTCAGCTCACTAATGAAGTCGCGGGCACTTAGTAAAATATATTTGTTTTTTTAGTTTTACTTAACATAATTATATGAAGAACCCATTCTTTAGCCCCTAGATGCTGCATTTACATTCCTCGATATTATATTCGGCGATGCCTTTAAGAGACCTCGGGTATGTATGTAGGTAAATATATTATAATACCCTCTACATTATGCATATTTTTTGGCAATTATAAAAATACTCAGGCCCTCAATTAAACTATACAGGATGTATTTTTATCTGGATGAAATATTTAACCCAACATTAGGCCACAATATTACGAAAATAATAACAGAAGGTAAGTATACATAACTAAACATTTTCATAATTAACAGAAAACAATATTATTATTCAATAAATTTTCCTGACAACTCTCACTACGCATGAACACTCTCGCACTGGCGTACAAACGCCGGCTTTGAAGGTCATGCGACTGTCGCGCAGTATCGGCCGTTCGCCTATTACCTACACGTTATTTATTTTATAGGTTAATCAATTTAGGGATCACTCCTTGAATATCTATTTTTGTTTTTAAGATACCTCTATTAAATTACAGCCAGTGAAATGCAATGCAGACTTCACAGACTGCCATTATTTGAAGGATGGAGCAGAAGGTGTGATTTATGTAAGTTTATAAAATAATCTACTTTGTATTGAACGTCGATAACCTTGTTCCTAACGAGCATAACAATTAACAGACGAGCCATGAACACATACCTACCTATTACTAAAATATTGTTATACCTACTTCGCATAGGCATGTTCTTGTTCCACAAGATCCAAGATAAGGGCGCAGGGAAAAAGCAAATTGGTACCTACGACAGCCCAAAATTCTGCTAAAGCCTAGGCCAGCTTTAATAATCGTACCTGGGAAACCGAGCTTTGGTCGTGGTTTTTATAGGACGA
The DNA here is from genome assembly GCA_037179445.1 of Phengaris alcon alcon. Taxonomy (NCBI): domain Eukaryota; kingdom Metazoa; phylum Arthropoda; class Insecta; order Lepidoptera; family Lycaenidae; genus Phengaris; species Phengaris alcon. The sequence goes on along the minus strand of JAYRCH010000046.1, from coordinate 808,665 downwards.
TGAAATATTTAAAAAAAATGCACCGTGTGTAATAGGTACACGAACCATTTAATATTAGGTACAGTTCGTTTAAAATATAAGATCTATTTACCTGACACCTACCTAGTTTTATATGTTTGCATCCTGTGTAGCCTTACAGCTTTCTCTACTGGTTGAACTCGTTGTAGGTAATATCTACTAAAAATACGACCATCGCTAACATAAATGTGTGAGCAAAATACTTAAATCAATCTAGCCTAAAAAGAAGTTATTAATCAACATACAATTTACAGATCGGAAACAAACTAACAGCCAGAAATGGGGGCCAGAAATCTGCGCAAGCTCATGTAATTTTACTTTTGTTTCATTTTAATGATAATTGTACGTAAAACATATGTTATAAAATAAGTAATAATTACTTCGTAAGCGAGCACACGAACAAGATTAACAGTCAGGTATTGACCTATATATTCTTTGAGTCAGGTGAAATGAATGTTTGCAATAAACTAATTAGGTACTAACCTAATTTAGATCGTCCTCATTAGCCATCGGTCATCGCTTTCCATCCGGTGATCCGTCTGCTCGGATGCCACACGTCCCCTATTACATAAAAAAGTCAATTACTAATATCAGAATAATATTATAAATTCGATAAAATTATAAATTCCTCTCCAGTAAGTACCTTACTTATTTCATAGATATGTTGACTTACTCTCAATATTTACCTTTTTTTTACTTTTAGTTTCATTTGCCAGAGGACAGACCTCTCTCAGGGGTCCCAGGTAACCAGCATTATGCCCATCACCTGAAGTTCAAAGACCTTGGGAGACGAAATATACAATCCGATGAACATAAAGTAGTAAGTTCCTGAGTGAGTTTCCTAAACTCATTGGTTTCGTTATTATATTTTCCAATGAGTTTCCTAGACTCATTGGTTTTGTTACTGTATTTTCCCATGAGTTATCTGAACATAATGGTGTAGTTATTGTATTTTGGTTCAATTAATGAGTTTCCTAAGCTCATGTTTTATGTGTGGAGTGGAGTGACCCTGGATGTGCTCCTAACCTCGCACCCGGGAGTCCCAGATATTCTGGCAGCCCTTTTCTTGGCCAATTTCAATTGGTTAATTGGCGAAAAACTGAAGATTGATTGATCTAATATTATTGTAAAATCACAAGACCATAATACTCACTTAACATAACCAAAATAGGCTAATTTGTTAGCCTACAACATTGGGTTAAAAATTAATCATCTTACATTTAGTTTGGCGAGAACAGATATGGGGCTTGAAACTGGAAACCTGCGCGAGTTTATGTTTTATTTTATTTAGGATTTTTATTATATTAGACACATACTGTTTAATATATTATATTAATGACCTAGGAACACAGAAAACTTTTTACTTGAAACCGGCTTGTGCACCGACGAGCTCAACCACTGAGCCACAGAGGTCGTCAATAATAAAATTTGTATGAAAAAAGCAATGATCATTTTATAAAATAAGACTAGAAACCGAGCAGTTGGATGGACAACGCATGTTCAATAACATATTAATATTATATGTAGTTTTATCATACTAATCAATACGAGTATTATAACTTATTTATTAATATTGACTTTCAGTTTCATGTGCCCAAGGACAGACCTCTCTCACAGGTTCCAGGCAACCAGCATTATAGTGAAAATAATTAAAGTTAAAGAAAAGGATTTGAAATAAATGTTTAGTGTATTTTATTTGTTTCATTTATATATTTCAAATATAGAGACGGACTGTTACAAGCATAACATAACATCCTATTTTATTTAATTTTTACATATTACATGTCAATTGTTTTTATTTGTAATTTAGTTGTCATGTAAAGCCGGCTATACAATATGTTGGCCGAGCGATGACCAACGCCAATGTGTAGTCAGCCTATTTGTCTTGCCTTGTAATCGCTCGGTGTCGCTCGCCTAGTCCTAGTCGGCCGAGTCTTCGCATGCGTCACTTGTTACGTCACTTGTCTCACTTCGGATCGGTGTCGGTTTTTGTGCAAAAATCGAAGGCGCTCGCCTGCCCTCGGCCAATGTGTGGGCAGCTCGACAAACTGTCGTCTACATTGGTCGCTTGCATTGGCATTAGAGGAACTCGTCCGACGTGTGGACATTAACACTTGCCTTGTACCTATTTGCCGACTCTCACATTGGCCTACACTGGGCCAAAATGTAATGTCCGACTTAACAAATAGACAAATTACATTTAAATTAAAAATGTTCACTTTGCAATATGAGATTGGATCTCAGATCATGCTATTGTACTTGCACATCAAATTTTTTGTATGCAAGTGTGACAAACATGTGATGAGACTGGAGCCATACTGCTAATTGAACATTTTTTATTAAGTAAATTGCCCCATTTTGTAGGTGAATCCATGCCTAAGAGCTTTTTCCCATTATGCAATACGATATTGGATATTGCACGATAAATTACGAAGGTATGAGAGAGACAGGTATATGTTACAATCTGTCTTTTATTATCAGCGTACTATCTGATATCAGACTGACTATTGAAAAAACGCATTTATGCCAAAGCGATAAGAGCGTTTCGGGTCTATTATCCGATATTGGTGCGTCTCTTCTATCCCCATTCTACATTATTACTGTGTACAAAATCTTCAGCCTTTAGTTTTCTAAGACTTGGCGGTAGCATACTCTGATTTTCAGTTATTGGATGGTACGACCAGGGTAAAACATGTGAGATGCCATTTGGATCAATAAGTATGTTAGATTCTAATTTCTTTGATTTCTCGTCTTGAAACTTTTGATAGATATCTTGGAACGATGGATGTGTGGCTTCCGATTTTTTTGTTTTCGCTGATGCTGTAAACAGACAGAAGAGTTTATATAGAAAACAATTTGTGCAATGCGTAATGCATTTGCCATTTGAAACCAAAAGATAAGCTAAACCACCTTCATACATTAGTAAAGAATATTAATATTATTATTTTGGATATTAGTATGTACTTACTTTAAGGTAGCAAATGTTAAGTCTTACACCCGTATCATTAGTTGTTTCCTCGAGATTTCCTCCACTCGACTTTACCTCAATCCACGAAAATTGTATCATTACTTCAACTAAATGTCCTCGACTTGAGGAATTTCCTTACGCGAGTTGAGGAATCAACTGTCAAACTTATGGTACATCAGGACTTACCTTGAGGCTCTCTCGAGCGTCTATTTTCGACATTTATATCATTTCAACATGACAATACAAGTTAGGGGTTCACAGGTTCACAGACCACAGTTCACACTTCACATACATGACAATGAGGGTTTTTAAATTTGTGACATCTGACAGCTTTTAGACACGACAAGGACCATTGTGGTACCATCCGCCGCCTGGTGACAGAAAAGGAATCGAAAATTCTTATTGACCATTTTTGATACCACTTATGCCACCAGATGACGCTTTGTGTCAGTTGGGTCTGCCCCTAGCGAAGGAAAAAATATCAAAAAGCCTTATTGACAATGACACTAATGTTAAAATTGAAATTTTTTTTTTTTAAACGTAGCTGAGGTAGAAATTACGTTTAAGAATACCTAATTTGAGGACCTTCTTAAGGATACCTCGGATGAGGTCAAGTCGAGGCGGATCTGAGGAAACAGCTAATGATACGGGTGTTAGTCTTTAATTAAGTCTCAGACATCAAGCAAAAAGATTTTCTTAAAAATAAGACAACTGCAATTTTTGTAATTTTAATAGAACTGACGCCACCATTCATGACTAAAAATGAAGCAACATTTTGGTGGTAATGTTTGTCATACAAAATTAATGGTATTACAATTCTGTTTATCAGGTTTATCCTCGATGGAACTTACCTAGTTGCTGCAGCTCATACAATTGCTCCTTGCTGTAATGTGAGAAGCGGCAGATACTTCCAAACTGGCACTCTCCTCTCATGTGCCTGCTGCACGGCTTCTTTGCACTTTCCTCCTTCAGTATTGTTTCTGGATCTGAAAATATAAGGGAATAAAATATCATTACTAATATTACACATATCAATTTGTTTAGTTGTTAGGCTTTCACGTAAAAACAGATATGAAGTAGACCAATAGTGGAGGACATAGGCTACTTTTTATTGAGGGAAAATGTACGGTTCCTGCGAGATTTCCTTTTGCGCGGACGAAGTCGCAGTAAAGATCTAGTAACAAATAAATATTTTTTATAAATATTTTAGACCAAGGTCTATAAAAAATAAAAAAATAGTTACAAACACAAAGTAAGTACCTACCTACACATAGCGCTGTATACTCTCTTCAGATCCAATTTTATCTATAGGTACAAAGTTTGCAAAGATTTTGCATGGTAAATATGTGACATTTAAATTGATAGTAATAAATTGCGTTCTTTTGTTATAAGTATTGCTTACGTTTAAAATTGATTAATTTGCAAAGATTTTGCATGGTAAATATGTGACATTTAAATTGATAGTAATAAATTGCGTTCTTTTGTTATAAGTATTGCTTACGTTTAAAATTGATTAAATTTAAGGTGTATTGTATGTGCTTGCTACTTTAGACTTTAATTTATTGATAATTTATAGAACAACGAAAAAGTATCGATCAGAAAAAAAAAATACCTTTAAATTGCTGATAATGCTCGTTCACAATTTTCTGATGAACTACACCCTTGTTATGTGTTTTAACAAGAGCCGGTGTCGCAACCATGGATTTGTCACAGTAATCACAGTAGTACTTTTTGCCCATTGTTTTCGTTATTAAATAAATTAAGGTACCTACAGATAAATTCTTGTAAAACAAAAATTTTAATTTTTGTAGATTTTGATTGAATTCAGTCTTCTTCTTCTTCTTTTGGCATAGCCCATAGATGATAAGTACCACTACTGGCATAGCCTCCCCTGCACAGTGGGGGTAGGACACTTCGTGTAAACGTAGGTTCCACACTCACACATATGCTCCGGGGAATTACCGCACTATTAATCCTTCTTTTTATTTACTTTTTTTTACCTCGTATGGGGGTACGTAAAAAAAAATAAAGCTCCGTCCGTCCATGCAGACTGAATTTGATATCCTTAAACTAAGATTGCACCAAAAAAAGGCCATGTTTCTATACATAATGCAGTCTACACATACATACTGGAATATAGAAACAAAAATAGTGCGAATGAATAATATATTTTGGACATTTTATGGCCATGCACAGTGGTCGATTTGACCGACATCGTTGCATGAGTTCTAATACCACGTAAGTAATTTTTTTGGTGGTTTTGACTTCGATGCCTTCACTAGAGCAGTGGTTTCCAGACTCATTTGTTTCATAGAACACTTTCAAAATTTTGCTGGATCCGGTGGACCCCCTGCATCTACATTCTACATACTACCAATTTCTAAACCTCGAAAAAAAAGTGAAGATTAGATCTATCTATCTATGGAAACTTGCATTGTGGCTGAGTTTCAATGACGAATTAACAGTTTTCGAAAAAAAAAAGGTTAGAATTGATTGCTTGATAGGGTTAATTATTTGATAATAAAGTAGGTCCCAGTTCGGAACTATTCATTTTTTTTCTCAATTTATTTATAAATTGTCTTATTGAGAAGGTTTAATTTAGGTATTTTATTAGGTATATTATATTTATTTAAAATAACAAGCCAACATTTTAGTTCTTCACTATCGAAACCAAATTAATTTTCATGCACCCCTGCTTACGATTGTAGACCCCCATTTTCTGTCACGTCCAACGTAGACCCCCGTAGAGTCTCCCGTGGACCACTTTGGGAATTACTGCACTAGGGGATCAGAAGACGCGCTGTTTCAGCCAATCAGAAAAAAGTAAAAAGTACCTTATGTATGTCTATGGTATTAAATATACTACTATGGTACTGTGGCGGACCAATTAGCGCCACAATGAATCGCGCTATCGAAGTTTTCTAAGATCGGCACTATATATACGACATATAAAATTCATACAAGTGGGTTTCGGCCTGACCGAGCATAGCACCTCGCTTGGTCGGAGATCTCCCTTTGGGGCATCCACTCTTCCCACATTGGTGACCCCGACGTGGTTGAGAAATGCGTGGGATTATCTAAGCATGGTAATATCTTGCGTTTGATTATTATTAAAAACAAATTGATTTGATTATTATAAGACCGATTGCTTAAAGGATAAAAATGATAGCTATGATCGTAAATTGTTGTTTGATTTGTATATACCTGTTTGATTATGTACTATAAAAAGTGTACTATAAAAGTAAATTTAAACGTAAAGTATTTACTTAGTTAAGGATAAATATTGATGAGGAAAGAAAAGGAAGGAAGAAAGTGCAATTTAATAAATAAATAAACGATTAAAAATTTATTTATTATTCAATTTTGCGTAAAAAAGACGTAAGTCAGCCCGAACGGATATTAAATTAGGAAACACAACGTATGTCACAAAAATAGGATAAATTACCAATTTTTATAAAAAACTAATTGTTTTTTTAAATTAAATCTATTATGAGGTGTATACAAAATACATAATATAATATATACGTTATATAATATTATACGTTAAAAATTATTCAGTTTTTTCACTCTCCTCAAATGACTATCTTTTAAATAAGTAGTATTAGAACTTATGCGACGATATTATTACATGTGGCAAATCTCTAATCTTCATACCAAAATACAAGAATATAAAAAAAAAAAAACATTTAGAAAATGGCTGCTGTTTTGAAAAAAACAGAGTTTCTGCTATATTTGGTTTTTCTTGTTTAATTTAAATAAGAAAGTCGAGAACAGAAATCACCATGAGCTATAGATGCAATTTGGGCTGCCCAACAGCAAAAAGTAAGTATTTTACTTAAAACGAGTTTACATAATATCATGTAACTTCGTTTTAAATAAAATTAGTAAGTCGACGAAAAATTGTTAGATTTTATTTTATTTATGTATATGTCAAATTAAAGAAGTATCTAAAAAATAAGAGTAACACTAACAAAGCATTGCTCATTTACTATTTTAATACAATCCAAAAAAATATGACATGTGTAACGTTAGGACCTAAGTACATACTTAGTTGGAAGATTTATAACATTTGCAATCAGTAGTAATTAAAATACAATCATTCCAATTTTAATATTTATATTTTCTTTTAGGGTCAAAGGTTGTACATCGTTTCCCCAGTCCAATGAAATACCCAAAACAGTTTGAATCTTGGTTGAGGCTTATCCCAAACGACTTCGATAAAGAAAATTTTGACTATTCCAAGTACAGGGTATGTGATCGACATTTTGAAGAAAATGATAGGTATACATGGAATAGGCCTATTAATAGGCTTGCAATTCCAAAATTGCACTTACCTGGGCAGATTGGTAAGTAAGGCTTTATTTAATTATCTAGGAGTCCAGAGACGGCAGCTATAATTTATATCATTACATCCTGGGATTTATAGCTTTGCATAATAATTTAAGGTATCACACACACACAAAAGATAATATAATGCATCTTTGCCTTCATTCTGACTTACTGAATGTACTCTGTCTCTCTTTATAATAAAAGATGTATTGTAATAAATATTATAATATCGCTGATACAAAGATGTAAGAATAAAAATTTATCTGTTGTGTGTAGTGTTCTGACTAATTCTATAGATAAATTTAATGACAATTGAGATATATCATTCTTTAATATACATCTTTACATTAAAGTTGCTGTTTGTAGACTCCGTTACTTATAATGAGTATTTAATAGTACAATTTATATTTATAATTAAATAAATAATTTTAAAGTGGAATACTCATGGGTAAGTTTTATTTGTTAAATCTTATTCATCACAATATTTTTCCGGGTACACATTTTACCTCTGCAGATTCATTTAGCATTGACTTACCTTCCCTAGTGAGTAGCAATATTATTCAATATTTAAAAATATGTATTAATATGTATCTTATCATTCTATCATCTATCATCTGTAATAGATGATAATAATATGATCAATTGATCATATTTGTTAGTTCATTATCATATTATTATGTTTGTATGGAAATAAGTACCTAAGTTAATAATAAATAAAAATAAAATAATGATTCAGGTGACCCAATGCTTAGTGAAGGTGCAGAATGTGTGATCAAAAACCCAATAGAAGTTGATGTTGCTTCAAGTAAGGATTTTAATTATTTTCTTTAAACTTATTTATATATTGATTTCTTATGTTTACGCGAATATTGTTCATTGTTTTAAACACTTACGGATTGTGTCGCGGTGCACTTTTCATTTTACCGACGTTTCGGCTACTTTCCAGCAGTTGTGGTCACAGGAGGACTGATCCTTGAAATGAACTTATTTATAATTAAATTTAGTTTTATTCAATGAATTTACTATTTGTAACATGTGCATTTGAAAGGGTTTTATTATATTATTTTTTATTATTATAACACTAGCAACCCTTTGCTAGCTAGATTTGCATGGGTCCAATATATTATACACATAACCTTACTCTTGAATCACTCTATCTATTGCTAAAAACGGCAATAAAATCCATTGCGTAGTTTAAACATGTAAGCAAACATGAAAGGAATTTTATACCATGTATAGATAATGATGATGAAGAGAGACACTAGATATTTATCATAGTTATTGTAAGTGAAATTAGTATTGAGTGGATAATACAAAGATTATAGTTATTTAAAACCAAATATTTTTCTATCAGGTACTTGGGGTAGGCTTGTTCATGATGTATCCATACCATACAGCGGAGAAGTTTATTATGCTTCTGGTAAGTATCTTTACTACTAGGAAGTAGGAACACTTATAGTTTTATGCTGTAACGATACATTGTTATGTGTACAATTGAAGTTTTGGAATCATAACATAATAATAATTTTATATTTTTGTTGTGACTTGTAAAGTGGAGATGTTTTGTCATTCTACCCTGTTATGTGGGGTTTTGTCGAATAGGCTTAGATATATAAATAAAGGCGAGGTTTATTAGATGTGAAATTTTTCATTTTATAATTTTTTATAAAATGATAAATTTTTATCTCCCTAGCATAAGAGATACTAGTTTGTAACTTTCATGCTTATAGATCATGCTTAAAACACTCGAGGAGGAGGTAAAATTAGGCCATGACATTAAAGAATTTTAAAAGCATATTCTATGTTCATAGGTATGGAACAGTATTTATGCGAGTCCATATGCGCATTAAATTTCTATGTACATCTGCACAATCCAGAATAAAACTATTCTCTTGTGATTAAGTTTTTTTAATAATCCATTTTTTAGACTGTATTGGAGAAACATCTCAATTACATTCACCTGGACAAGTGTGCATTGTACAATCTTTTGATGGGACTAAGGAGCTGGAAGAAGAAGTGAACCACGAGTTGTTAGGGCTGTGTAAGTATCTTTTTTACATATAATATAATAAAACTATTACATTCGATATAGTATGCTCATGAGCAGTCGCCAACTTATTTTTTTATCGCAAGATTATTTATATCCCAATCTATACAAATAAATAAAATTGAAGTGTTTGTATATAATTTTAAATTAACTGCTTTTCACTTATTGAATATGGAAGTATATGCGGTACTGACAATAAAAAATCTATTTTTAAAATTTTTGTCCGTCTTTCTGTTTGTTTCGGCTAATCTCTGAAACGGCTGGACCTATTTTCACGGGACTTTAACTGGCAGATAGCTGATATTATAAGGAGTAACTTAGGATACTTTTTATTCTCATCATCATCAATTTTTTTACCCCCAACGAAGATGGCACGGGTCAGCTAGTATGTTATAATAATGCACATGCTCTTGGTGAGGTTACTCAATTATAGCAAAAAAAAGAAAGTAAATAGAAAAAGAAGCAAGATTAAGATTAAATTTAATTTAAATAAAAAGGTAGTGATTTGTAAAAAAAAATTGTATAGGTAGTTCATTAACCGTGAACTAAGAACAAAATAGTTCCATTCTTCATATTACTGTCCTATTTAATTCTTACTTAGTTCACCGTTTAACAAATTTTTAGTTTTTATTTTGTACATAGTGTAGACTGTAGTGTATTTATTTTGTATTTATTTTAATACATATTTAACCGATTGCGCCAGAATCTTCGAGTGTAGGTATGTACGAATGAATATTTCTTTGGCACGCTCCAGTGTTCAATTTCAACTGAAAATCGGTTATCGTTTTTTATTGGTCCATTCGAAAGATTACTTAATTACAAATTCCCGAGTAAAATACCCATGACACGTATTCCTCGAAGGCATCCACTTAGGAAGGATTTTTCAAATTCAGGTGGTGAATTAGGGGAGAAAAGTTTGTATGAAACTTTTTATTCTTTGGACATATTTGAATGAAATTTCGTATGAATTGAGTACGAAAAAATAATGAGTTTAGTATTTCAGCGTTTTCTACTATTCAAACCCTATGAGAGTAAAATGGACGATGAAAGTTTTAAATTATTATAATGATATCGTTTAAAACCCAATTTCACGCTGGCGAAGCCGCGAGCAAATAATGCTAGTAATATATATTAGTACCTATAATCGGGGCAAATTTTTAACAAAATGTGCTTTTTAGGGTTCCGTATCGAAAGGCTAAAAACGGAATTCTAAAATGCGTATTTTATTAAGTTAGAATTATGTAGATTTGAGATTTTGTTTTCTTGTAGATATGCAACATCAGTTGTTATATTGAAATTTGAGTGTTATATGTTCACTATTCAGGGTCAATGCTGCCTTCGAAATATAAGAAAATAGCAGAGGAAGTAAGATCTCTTCGTCGCACAGTAAGGAACTTGAGTAAGGGACGTGCTTCATTTCAAACTAGATTAGATAAAGCTGAAAGATGGCTTGATTCCGTGGAAAAGATTACAAAGCCCGCTCAAATTTTTTGCAAAATGCAATTCACTCAAACGAATAAAAAAATAAGAGGACGTCGTTTTACTTTAGACGAGAAAGTTTTATCCTTATCTATCTATAAAAGAGGTCCTAAGGTCTATAATACTTTATTGTATAAACTATTTACTTTGTCTTCTCCAAAATCTTTGAAAAGGCTTCTCGCTCAAGTAAAACTATATCCTGGCACGGACAATCATATCCTTTTTAAAAATTTAAAAAAGGAAGCCAATCTTTCTGCTCCTGAAGATCGTCTTTGTTCATTGATTTTCGACGAAATGTCAATTACGCCCCAATTACACTTCAATCCTTTTAAAGATTAATTAAAAGGTTTAGATACTAACGGTAGTAAATTTGCTAATCATGCCTTGGTCTTTATGATTAAAACTTTACGAAAACGTTTTAAGCAGCCGGTAGCTTTTTATTTTACAAGCACGTTAAGTAAATTTGAATGGGGGAAGTATTACCTTTTCTAAATGTATATTTTTTACATTGTGTAAAATTTTCATTAACTCTGATTATTAATTATTTTCAGCATCGAGCGGATAATTGTGGGCGCTTCATATAGGCTAAACGATCGAACGAACCTTTCTTCATGGAATCGAAAGTCAACACCTGCTGGGCTGGTCATCAATCATCATTAAAATAAACAATAACAACCGTTGAAGGTGAGCAAACTGTTTTTTTTTAATCTTTAATCTTTCAATAAAAGTTCTCCATAACGGCTCGATTGATCCTAACGGTATTTTATTACTATTGTAATTTATATTAGTGGAATTTAATATTAGTACTTATTAGTTGTAATAGGTAATATACCTAGTAAAAATTAGCTGTTGCCTGCAATTCGTTTGGGTAAAACAAACGGAGCCCGAATTTTTTACATTATTATCAAAATAAATAATATTTTTTTAAATACATAATCATTTCTAACGTTTAATTTCTCATTTTTCAGTGTCAAACAAGAAATATCCCTTATTACTTGTGAGTTGTGACTGAACAGTCATAATAATATTGAAAATAAAATAAAAGGTAAGCAGGATATTTAAATTTTATCAAATATAAAAAGCAAATAACTTTTACCAATGGATATATCTCATGCCCTATTATAAGCCGACGAAGTTATCAGGACTGCTCTGCATACACTCTGTATAAGGCTACTAAAACTACAACTACTTAATAGGTAATACTTTTATTACTTTAAGCTGGGTTTAAACAGTTAAAATTATTTTGTGAATCTCTGAACTTAAAGATTAGGTATCATTTTTCTTTTTAGTACACCATGCAATTTTTTAAATCATATCATCATAAAACCATAAAGTTACTTAATAGTTCGTACACTAAACCACTTCAGACCATTGTCTGAAGTGCTAAAGCTTGCATGCCGAGGGAAATGTTACTTTTTCTAAATGTATATTTTTACGTTGTGTAAAATTTTCATTTAACTCTCTGATTATTAATTATTTTCAGCATCGATAATTGTGGGTTATTCGCGGATAATTGTGGGCGCTTCATATAGGTTAAACGAACGAACGAACCTTTCTTCGTGGAATCGAAAGTCAACACCTGCTGGGCTGGTCATCAATCATCATTAAAATAAACAAGAACAACCGTTGAAGGTGAGCAAACTTTATTTAAAATATCTTTAATCTGTCAATAAAAGTTCTCCATAACGGCTCGACTTATCTTAACGGTATTTTATTACTATTGCAATTTATATTAGTGCAATTTAATATTAGTACTTATTAGTTATAATAGGCCTAGTAAAGATTAGCTGCAATTTGTTGGATAAAACAAACGGAGCCTTAATTTTTTACATTATTATCAAAATAAATAATAATCTTTTAAATACATAATCTTTTCTAACGTTTAATTTCTCATTTTTCAGTGTCAAAGAAGAAATATCCCTTATTACTTGTGAGTTGTGACTGAATAGTCATAATAATATTGAAAATAAAATAAAAATTTTGGTAAGCAGGATATTTAAATTTTATCAAATATAAAAAGCAAATGACTTTTACCAATGGATATATCTCATGCCCTATTATAAGCCGACGAAGTTATCAGGACTGCTCTGCATACACTCTGTATAAGGCTACTAAAACTACAACTACTTAATAGGTAATACTTATATTAGTTTAGGCTGGGTTTAAACAGTTCAAATTATTTTGTGAATCCCTGAACTTCAAGATTAGGTATCATTTCATAAAACCATAAAGTTACTTAATAGTTCGTACACTAAACCACTGCTTGTTATTTTTCAGTATTATGAATTCAACATGTAAATCAATCTATGAAATTCTGGGCACTAAAACAAGCATTAACAAAGCCAAAGCAAGAATTGAATCCCGAATATGGGAGAAACATAAGCATTGGTTGGGAGAATGGACGAAGACGCCGTGGCCGCCCTTAGAAAGAGATGTTCCGTTGTGCAAGATGCACTGCAATCAGGCTTGGGATGGCGCGGGAACGAGGTCATTGGGGGAGGCCTTGGTCCAATAATAGAAAGCATAATATTAAGAGTTACAAGTTAAGTCGATGTTGATCCTTTAAAAGGTTGTATTTACCATCATTTCCAATATTGTCTACAATGAAACCTATTAATGCTAGTAATGCCGCTATTATTGTAAAAATATCTTTAGTTTTTTGTAGAAAATACAAAAAAAGGTGGGGAACTTTATCCCTTTAAAGGATAAACTTTGACTTAACCTATATCCCTGTATGGTACGAGCTACGTTATAAGGAATATATTATATCTTCATTTGTTATTAATTTACGATAAGTTTTATATGATAGATAAAAATCTAATTAGCATTGCATATGTGTATTAATATTATCCGCACGTAATTAATATACGCAGCCTATTTGCAATGTATTAATTTGATTATTATCTTTAATATAAAACTTATAGCAAATGAATAACTCATGAATAAGGATATTATTAATAATAATATTCTATATATCTGATCTTAGATCAATATTGATATGTATTCTATTTTTAAGTGCATTAAAGGCGTCTCAGATGACGAATATACTGTGATATAAGATGTCTTAAGATTTATATTAAGTGTACTGTAATATCTGATAGCGCGGGCGCGCTATCACCAAGTTGAAAATATATACTATCTTCGCCATCTGTGATACAGCAAGCGATATTGTATCTAAACATAAAATATCAAATTATCTATGCCATCTATGATACCCCTTAAAAAAAACTTATAGAAATATCTTAACCTAGTTAGAGAGTTTCGCGGATCGTCAGCACCAGCTTAGCCTACTACTACTACTTAGTGATATTTACAATTAATTAATGTTATGTATAAACTATAAAGTATTGTTTTTGTAGTTTGAGCGGGAATATACAAAACTTGGCCATATGCACTAAATTAAATTAAAAATATAATAATTAATATCAGATCTTCGAGATTAAGCCGAACACTTGTCAACTTTTCGTAGTGTTCCTGCAATAAAAAATGAAACACGGTCAGGTTTTTTTATATTCCTGGTTAGGCCCTAATTTATTTTATTGATTTATATTTTAGATAGATAATCAAGACGGAGATCCTCCTCCTTTTACCAAACTCATGTTCTTTATAAATACATGATTTTTCATTTCCCATGGGGTTCTAAAAAGCAGTTTTAAAGATAATAAAATTAAATTATTAAGTATAATGGTAATGATATTGTGTAGTGTTCCAAATATTGATACATAATTCGATTTAGATTTAATGGTAAACATTGAATGTTTTTTTTGTTTTTTTTTATAATAGCTAGGAGGCAAACGAGCAAGACGGGTCACCTGATGGTAAGTGATTCATCGCCGCCCACGGTCACCAGCGACGCCAGTGCGTTGCCTACCCTTCAGGTAAGAATATGCTCTTTTCTTGAATAACCCAATGTCGCAGTTGTTGGGGAAGACCGCTGATGGCAACGAATTCCAGAGATAATCGCTTCTCGGCCTTTTGGCTAAGATCAAAGTGTAGAATGTGTCCATAATATAGTCCTAATATTTAGCTCAAGTTAAATATGGGAAATCAAAAGGAACACGTTGTATATATTAATTATTGGTGATAATTTTATATGAAATGATATCTGGCAAGATTTATTCAATATTATCAACTCTTTATGTAAATTCCTAATCACATGTTACAGGAATTTGACATTGACATTGTTTTAGTATGTTTATGAGTTAAAGATAGTTTAAAACTTGGAGTGTATTCAAAAATTATATAAAATTTAAATAATTTTTTTTGTAGTAACGTAGATTTAAGTTTTGTAGTAACAAAACTTAAATTTTTAGTGATCGTAATGATGTTCTCATGTTTAACTTATGTTTTTTTTAATTCTCAGCAGTAAAATGTTATTTTTATTTACTGATAAAACAAAAAGATTTACGGATTAATTTATTTTATTGCATATAATTTATTCAATAGTGTTAAGAATGTAAAGTTGTAAACTCAGTTCAGACCCCATTTAATCTAAACGTAAGCAAAATGTTTAAATTCCACCAAATCATTGTGTGTATTTCTTTATTGCACGGAAAACAAGTGACATTTGAATAAGTAGCTTTATAAGTATTCGCTTACGTTTAAATTAAATTGGATCTAAACAGAGTATAAGTAGTATAACGTGTTTAAACTAATCATTTTCCATTTTCATATGTGAAAATAAAATATTTTACCTTTTTGGTTAAATTTTGTTTCGTTTTGTTTTATTGTCGGATTTTTATGTTTCAAAGGTTTTATTTTTGTGAGAATTGTGTATTTGCTAAGGAAACTTAACAAATAAACACTGTTCTTATGAAAATCAAGGTCTTTGAAACATAAAATTCTGACATACAAATCCCGTAGATTTCGTATTGAAATCTATACCTATAAATATATATATATATACCTATATATAGGTATGTAGTGCAACTGCATCTTAACCAGGTGGCGCTAGGAGCTACATCAAACCTTCATTTTTGAACCGTCAAACAGGGGAAGTTGCTTATCTACTTCAGTAGTACTACTTATTATCTATGGCACAGTGCACAGAATCTTCAGTAGTACTACTTATTATCTTTGCACAGAATAATTATTAATTTAAATTACTACGTAAGTTGCCAACGTCAGATACCTCAAATGTCATTTAACATTTTGAAGCATTCTCATTTTCCTCAATGTTAAAAGAAAGATATCTTATATCAATAATTTTCCTAGTCATACAGGAACTGTCAATAAAAAAAGAACTGCCAAAATAGATATGAATGATACCTATTTAAATCATGTTTATTTTCACCTTTTTAATCTTAAGTCGTTTAACCGTACTTTTACAAAGTAGTGGATGTGCAATTTTGTACGGCAATATGATAATATTTATCATTTGTTTATAGGTATGGTGCGCCCAGCGCGAGCGCCGTGCGAGTTGCGACCACAGTTGCGACAGTTAAACTGTTTAAAGAAATCACCGCCTGCATCTCGTGTCGTGCAGGAGACACCACAGATAATATTTTTACAACTAGCAACACTACCCGACTCTTTGCTCTTAAATTCATGAAAAAAAATGGTTAGACAAATGACAAGCTGTAATCAGCTGAAAAGAACAATGCATATTTTTCTCTATTTTTAATTAATAAATTTCTAGTAATATTACTTACTTACCTTAAAAAATTCAATTGGTTTACGCTAGTAAGCAGTATGTATCGCGTTACTACAGTGTAATTTATTTAGTGGATATTTTCATTTTCGCCATCAATTTGTCATGAAAATAATGTTTGGAAGACCAAGATGCAGAGAATGGACTCCTTTAACCACCCAACAGTTACGCCTACGAAGTCTTATTCAGGTAAAACATTTATATTAGCCAGAAAAAGTAAAATAACCTCGACCAAAAGTGAATTGTAGTTGGTTAAAAATTTACCAACAAACGCCTACGCTCTGTATGTATCATCATTGAGAAACAATAATACATACATTGTAAATGATGAGCAATTGCGCCTAAACATCGCAATAAAAAAGGTAAGCACAGTTCTATTCTTAAAATGTTCATCTTTTATACACTGCAATACATGGTTACTTCTTTTATTTGTTTCATACTTAATAAAGGGAATAAACAGATACTTACTATTGCTAATTTGTATTTAATCAACATGCATGGATATTTTGTATTAGAATTTGTTCTTTGTCAACTCATTTTTTGAGGCACAATGAAAATAGGTTAAAACTCTATCTAATCCTACTACTACTATAAATGTGAATGTTTGTGAAGATGGATGGATGGATGGATGTTTGTTACTCTATTACGCAAAAACTACCAAACATTATTCAATGAAATTTAGTGTGGTAGTAGTTTATGGATTTCCGAGCCGACAAAAAGGTAGTGAGCTTCCATGTGAAGCAATTTTATACATGACAATGCTCTTTAATGGTATACTTAGAACCAGGCACTTTCCTAGTCTGGGGAATGTCCCAGATCATAATGATACACAAACCCCGCAAACCACCGAACCACCGTCTTATAGGCTGACTATAATGTCTAAAATATTTGAAAATATCCTTCTTGCAAGACTTATGACTGACACGTCTGTCATACCTGACCATTAATTTAGATTTAGACGAGACCATGCTACTATAGACCAAATCCTTAGAGTATGCAAAGTAATAAGAACATCGATAAGATAGACTATTGCTCAGCAGCCTTTTTAGATATACAACAGGCGTTTGACAAGGTGTGGCACGACGGACTACTGTACAAAATAAAAACTATACTACCTGATACTTAAATCTTACTTGTCCACACGGCTCTTCTAAGTTCGAGAAGAAGATTGCGCTTCAGTCATCCATGAGATACTTGCAGGAGTCCCTCAGGGCTCTGTCCTAGGGCCTATACCTAATTAACACCTATGACTTACCTTAGATACCTGAAGTCACTGTAGCATTGTTTGCAGATGGACACAGCCATACTTTCAGCCAATACAGATGAAGCATCAGGTACACTACAAAAGAGTAAACCAAATAGAGAAATGGCTCAAAAAGTGGAGAATTAAAGCAAGTGCACTAAAATCAGTCCAGTACATTTACACTGAGAAGAGAAAATTGTCCACCCGTCTTGTGGTAGTGGTGATGCTTTGTTACTAGCAACTACCCCACAATGACTCAGTCAAATACCTTGGAATGCAAGTGCATTCCAAGGTATTTGACTCCAAGTCATCCAATGGTCTAAGTAGACCATTGGATGACTTGGAGAAACCAAAAGAAATGAACTGAACATCAGGTTCCAACTGGATGCTGGATAATAAATTACTAATTTACAAAAACATCTTAAAACCTGAATGGATGTATGGAGTTCAATTGTGCGTATCAGCCAGTGACTCAAATATTAAAATTATATAAACAGCTGAAGACTCAATATTAAAACAAATATCAAATGCACCCTGAAAACAAAGAGGTCCATATCAAAACAGTGATGGAGGAAATTGCATCTGCATTAAAAATTACAAAAACCGCCTACTAAAATACCCCAACCACTTGGCTGTACAGCTTACTGTTCCCGAGTCATTTAGACGTCTAAAACGACGCCAAATACTAGACCTGGATCTGCCAATACAAAATAGACGACCAGACTCGGAAAGAGTAGTCTCTACTGGGAAACTAACTCTACCTGACACAATACATCCAACAAATCTGCTCATAGTTTGTGGACTGATAGCAAGATTAAAAAGATATACAAAAAAAAAGAAAAAATTTTTTTTTATACATATCCATAACATGACCAGACATCAGTCCATTTCTATTTTAATTTCCTAATTGTTTATAGAGTTATTGTGGTATGAAATATAAAATTTCTTTGGATACTTAGTAGGAGACAAGATTAAAATGAGTTCAAAAATATAATAACTATAATTATGTACACATAAAATATAATTTCTCAAAGCTACATGTTCACAACATCATGACATCACTGACCTTGCTAAACTCAAGATAAGTAAAAAGTCAATAAACAAAAACTCTAATATAAGCATTAACAGCATCTAATCTGAATTTTTATTTTGCCTTAAATTGCATATTTATGCTCCAAATCTTTGTCACAAAATGATTTATTTATTTTATGATATTTTTTAGGAATTTTAACCTAGTAAAAATTTTCTCACATACTGATATAGTTACAAAGATTTCAAAACTCAAGATAGGCTATGACGTACATTTGACAGAAAAAAATCTTCATACAAGAAAAAGTTACGCCATCTTGGTTTTCTTCCTACTTCAAATGTCAAAATGGCCCCAAAAATCTCAAAAGTGGGGCCATTTAACTGGAGACATTTTTTTACTCAACATGCCTCGTCAATAATACCTGGGCTGATTGATGACTGGCCGAAACGACGAACTTAAAAAAATGATACGCAAAAAAGGAATATTACATTATATTCTGGCATCTTTTTGAAAATAGAACGCCAAATTTGAATTTAATCGAACTGATGGAATTTGAGAGGACGTAGAACTTTCTCTGTCGTAAATTTTCTTAACAATGGAAAGAAACGAAATTCGTGCGGTGATAAAGTTTTACGTTTTAAAAGAGAAAACAGCAACCCAGATTAAAACCAAGCTAGACAGTGTTTTAGGTAATTCTGCTCCTGCATTGAGTACAATTCACACCTGGGTAACTGATTTTAAACGTGGAAGACAGAGCTGCGAAGACGCCCACAGGTCTGGCCGTCCAAATGAAGTCACGATTCCGGACATGATCAAAAAAATTCACAAAATTGTATTGAATGATCGGCGCTTAAAGTTGCGAGAGATAGCAGAGATGGTGAGCATTTCATCTGAACGCGTTTTTAATATTTTGCACCAAAATTTGGGAATGAATAAGTTTTGCGCGCGATGGGTGCCGCGTTTGCTCACTGTAGACCAAAAGCAACGTCGAGTGGACGATTCATCGGAGTGTTTGGCGATGTTTAACCGAGATCTTAATGAGTTTTTGCGGCGTCATGTAACAGTCGATGAAACCTGGATACATCATTATACTCCAGAGACAAAAGAACAATCTAAGCAGTGGACTGAGAGCGGAAAACCTGCGCCGAAGAAAGCAAAAACGGTTTTGTCGGCCGGCAAAGTGATGGCGACTGTTTTTTGGGATGCCCGAGGGATTATTTTAGTGGATTATCTGCAAAAAGGAAAAACAATAAATGGAGAGTACTACGAAAGCTTGCTGCAAAAATTAAGCGAAGAAATCCAGAAGAAACGACCACATTTGGCCAAGAACAAAATTTTGTTCCACCATGACAACGCACCTGCACACACGTCAATGATTGCAGTCGCCAAACTCCATGAATTGCGGTTCGAATTGCTACCGCATCCACCCTATTCCCTGGATCTGGCCCCGTGCGACTTCCACTTATTCCCAAACCTGAAGAAATGGTTAGGTGGCCAGAGATTTTCATCAAATGAAGAAATCATTGTTGCCGTGGACGAGTATTTTGAGGGCTTGGAGAAAACATTTTATCAAACTGGTGTAACGGCATTGGAGAAGCGCTGGACTAAATGCATCGAGGTAGAAGGAAACTACGTTGAGAAATAAATTTACTTTAAATAGATTTTTGAAGTTTTTCTTTGTCGTTTCGGAAACTTATCAATCAGCCCTCGTATATATATATATATATATATATGTATTACTATATCAGCATAGACCTATATATAGGTCTATGCTGATATAGTAAAATTTTTATAGTAGCTCATTTTTTTCTTAACATATTATATTGTTTCTATTATCCTTAACATTATATTGTTTATTTTCCTCGTATAGCAAAGTCACTGGTAACTTATAAGTTAGACTGTACTAAATTATTTCATAGTATATGAAATAATGTTTCTCACGATTTTTCTTGATGATTTCCTTACGATTCTAGCTGTGCTTAAAGTTTCTGATTGTATTTCCTCATGAATTTTAGATAGTCGGCTACAACATACGTCCTCCCGAGCTATGCGAACATCCATGCAGCTACTACATTACTCTCCACCACACCACCATGTCAGCACCGTTCTACACCAGCGAGAGGATACTGTCACCACATCCGAAATGGAAGGAGATTGATCCAGGTAGTGGTGCTTCAATTGTTGAGATCGAACCAGGATATAATTTAATTAATATTATATCTACCAATATATTCAGCAAAAATACCCCCAACCTGCAAGGAGATGTGCACACATAAGCATGCGTAAAGCACCTCCCTTCTCCCCTTGTACACCGGCTCCTCCTCACCTTGGGGGCAAAAATTGTGGACCGGCCGACGAAATTATCGAATGCATCTTGACTAAAAGCCCAGGATAAACACTAGCTTGACTTGGGGCCAATTCAGCATTTCAAGCGTGTGTGCAACTCCTATAGTATACTGGTTTTTTTATTGTGATTCGTCCGTTTAAACCGTTTTAGGGTCAGCTCACACCAATCGCGACGCGGCGCGCCATTTTTAATATAGCGATTTCAAATTAAACTTTATTGATTATACTAGAAGATACACATTTCATTACAGTTCGAAATTCGAACTCTTGTAATGAGGCGTGTATCTTGTGTAGTAAGTAAAGTTCAAATTTTGAATGCTTATTTTAAAAATGCCGCGCCTCATCTCTGTGTGAAATGACGCTTATGTTAATTCATGTTTATTTACGCGTAATAAAAGGCATGATATAATAATATATTTGACCTAATTCAATATGGACTATCTGTAACAAATGTGTGACAACTGACAAATGATCAATTCCAGTGCCACAGTTTGCTATCTACCTAAAGTAAGGCCAACGAGACGAGATAAAAAACGTAAATAAACGGACCGCTACTGAGTTGCATTATGAAAGTGAGTTAATATTATGTCTGTCCTTATCACTCGTATGCAATAATCACGTCAGTTGGTCGACGACTGCTGTCGTAGCGTGTTTCGTGGTACAGGAAAGCGGCCAGTGCAGCAGTTGTCAACATTTGGTCCGCCAAACAATTGTGAACAAGTTCATTCCTGTTTGGATTGCGTTCGAAGTGATACATATTTTTTCGTCTCCGTATTTACTTGGTATTTTGTTGTTATTATTCCGTTTCGGTTAGTTTTATTTTTTATTTTTGCTGTTCTTGTGAGTGCTTAGTTGTTGATTTTAATTATGGAATCACAGCCTGGCGGCTCTAGACAACCTTTGAAAGAAATCAATTCAACACGCAAAAAGCGTCAAAAGGTAAGTTAATTTATTAATTCATTTGCACTTGAACCATTAAAATCAAAAATCAAAATAAAAATCAAAATTATGGAAGTTAGATTTTTATGGTTCCATACCAAAAAAGATTTTTTTTATATAATAATAAGAAAATAGTCTAAAATTTACCATTCCTCACATTTTTTTAATTACAGCGGACGTATTTTACATCTAATGAAAAAGGAATGGTCGTGAATGTGCACAAATACGTGAAGCAAACATGGCCTACTGATGAATAATCGGCAGTGCATACACTGGTAATGTAAAACTTATTTCGTTTTCAGGGCACACTGTTTCAAAAACTTACGTGGATACTACAATAACTTCAAAACGGCAAGCTTTTATGGAGGGACTGAGTACGGGTGCAAAGAACCCTACTTCAAAGGGCAGACGACTGATTGTGGTGCATATGGGAAATGAAAATAGTTTCCCAGAGGGGGCTGATGATGTATTTGAGTCAAAAAACACAGGTGATTACCACGAGTCAATGGACGCGAACCGCTTTGAGCAGTGGTTTGAGAATATTTTACCAAAACTTGGTGAAAATGCTGTAGTGGTACCTGGACAATGCTCCTTACCACTCAAGACGCCAAGAAAAAACACCCACCAGAGCATGGAGAAAAGCAAGTATTCAAGAATGGCTGCGTAATAAAGAACTAAGCTATGATGAAAAAGACGTAAAGGCAGAATTTTTAAAGAAAGTGTATGACGTAAAGGCGAACTACCAAAGATACGCTGTGGATGAGCTCGCCAAAAAATTTAAGGTGGAAGTCCTAAGACTGCCACCTTATCATTGCGAGCTCAATCCCATTGAACTCGTATGGGCTGACATAAAAGGACACGTAGCTCGCAATAATACTACATTTAAATTTGAAGATGTGAAAAAACTGCTACAAGAGGGGATCCAACGTGTATCTGCTGATAAATGGCGAAATTGTGTGGATCATGTAATAAAAGTCGAGGACAATTTTTATAGCAATATTGACAACATGATTGATAATACAATAGATAGTTTTATCATAAACACAGCTGACGCGGACTCTTCCGACGAATCATCTTTGTCTAGTACAGACGACAGCGATTAAAATTCGAACTTTATAATAATTTATTCAAATAAAAATGTTTTGAACCCCTGAAAATTTGTTTACATTCTTTATCTCGTCTGGTTGGCCTTACTTTAGTCGAAATAGTATACTGTGCTACTTATAATCGGTCTTTACCTATGAAATTGCCGTTCTGCAGTACTGGCCATTTCAAATCAAAATAATTTTTGTTTGGCTAAGAATTCTAATTTCAAATTAATTTTATTTTAAAAACATGGAATTCTTTTTCTAAAAGTAGTCATTTGTTTATTGATTAGTCATTTTCATCGCATTTCAATCTTTTTCGTCATCATGGATACGTTAAAAATTCGAGTAATTATGGAATATGAGTACCGTCGTGGCAGCAACGCAGCACAAGCGGCACGCAACATCAACGACGTTTACGGAGCTAACACTACAAACCAACGCACCACCTGTTATTGGTTTGCTCGCTTCCGTTCTGGAAATTTCGACCTGAAAGATGAACCTCGCGGTCGTCCGAAGACTTTGGTCGACAATGACGAATTAAAGGCGATTGTGGAAGCTGATAATACACAATCTACGGCTGAATTAGCAGCAGCTTTCGACGTTAGCGTCAAAACAATATTGGTCCATTTATGTCAAATTGGCAAGGTAAAAAAGCTTGACAAATGGGTGCCCCACGAACTCAATGATCGCCAGCGCGAAGTACGCTGACGTGAGACGTACCTTGCACTGCTCAACAGACACACAAATGAAGGAATTTTGAACCGCATTGTTACCTGCGATAAAAAATGGATTCTGTTTGATAACCGCAAGCGCTCAGCAAGTTGGTTGGATCCTGGTTCAGCACCTAAACAATGCCCTAAACGAAAATTTACCCCTAGAAAAGTGATGGTCACTGTTTGGTGGTCTAGCGCCGGTGTGATTCATCACAGCTTCTTACCAAACGGGGTGAGCATTACCGCAGATGTGTACTGTGAAGAACTGAACACAATGATGGAGAAGCTGGCACATCTCCAACCAGCATTGGTCAATCGCTCGTCTCCGCTGCTCCGGCACGACAACGCGCTGCGTTGTCATACTGCACAGCAGACGGTCTCCAAGTTGCAAGAACTGGGGTTGGAAGCTCTCCGTCATCCGCCCTACTCACCAGACCTTGCGCCTACAGACTACTACTTTTTCCAGAATTTGGATAACTTCTTGGCGGGACAAAAATTCAATACCCGAGAGGCAGTACAAAATGCCTTTGAAGAATTTGTTGCCTCCCGTCCAGCTGATTTCTTTAAGAAGGGCATCAATATACTGCCACTGCGTTGGCAAAGATGCATTTATGGTATGGGTGATTACTTCGATTAATACAAATAAAAAATAAGTGAATAAAATTCGTTTAAATTTTTTCATACAAAACGGCAATTTTATAGGCAAAGACCTAATACTGTGCTACATATTGTATACGACTAGTTGTGTTGCCCATGGCTTTGTTTGAGTAAAACTTTCATTCACGAAAACAATAATAATGAACAAAAATGTTCTTGATTATACCCTTGTAAAAACTTACGCCCTAAATTAATAATCAATCTTAATCCCATTTTAGTTATCTGAAATCATGATTTCAATACATTTTAAGGGGCCTCATACATGGTCCCGTTTTCCTTCAGTTCGGCCTGAACGTATTCAAAAACGTATCGTCTATGTGCAATTTCGAGATCGCATCAGTCGGCCGGATGGACTGAAGCGATTCGCTCCAGTGTTGCCAACTCTGTTTTTGCGAAACTACTAAACTCGAGTCGTTTTCTACTAAACACTACTAAAAGAGTACCGGTATACCTATAAAAAAGATACTAAACTTAGAAATCCCTAAAACAACAAAAAAAACACTGCATTTTCAGTTTTAATATATTGAAAGTATGATAATTTTACCGTAAAATAAAAAAAAGATAGTAGGAAATATTACGTAATAAAGAAATTAAATCTGTAGTTATAAGCGACTTACGGACGCGTGCTACTACACACACCGGCATATTTAGCGGAACATAAAATAAAGGTTTGATATCAGTATCATATAAGGTTGCTGGCTGGTTTATACGTCATTTAATTTAAAAAGAAATATTTTCAAGTTAAGAAAACAACTGAACATCACATTTTATGCAATTGTTTTAATTTTATTCAAATACACCTTATCTGGAGCGAACTTCGAGTATTTCTTCCTTCTGAGTTTGATTTAAAATTTCATTGAAATACTGTTTTTTGTTAGTTTTTTTTAATCGCGTATCTTTTTGGAGTTGAGGACTGAATTATGCCTGACTTAGCCCCAACGGAGATTGCCAGGGCACTCGAAATGCGAAGAAATGGTCAAACCTACAGAGTGATATCCAGAGATCTTCGTCGACCAGTTTCAACGATTCATCGCAGTATCCAACGGTTCAGGGAGACCGGTACTTATGTGAGAAGAGCAGGACAAGGCAGAAAAAGACGCACTTCGAGTAGGGATGATCGTTTCATTCGGCTTCGTGTACGTAGGAACCCCCGTTTGACGGCCGTCCAAGCCCGACATGAGTTAGAAGCAGTGCGGGGTGTTACCGTAAGTGAGCGTACGGTACGAAGAAGGTTTGAAGAAGCTGGTTTGGGTTCATTTGTGCCCGCCAAGGCTCCAAGGCTCGAGGTAAATCATCGTAGAAACAGGTTAACTTTTGCTCAGGAACATCGACTTTGGAACGCGGACCAATGGAGTAAGATATTGTTTAGTGATGAGTGCAGAATTCTCTTAAATCAAATTGACGGCAGGCAAAAATATACAGACGCAAAGGAGAACGATACATTCAGACAAATTTTGAAACTACAGTTGCATACGGTGGTGGACCAATAATAGTTTGGCGGGCATTTGTTTGGGAGCTCGCACAGACTTGGTAGTGATTGACAGAGGGAGTCTGACTGCAGACCGCTATATCAGAGAAGTTTTAGAAGAAAATGTCGTACCGTTTGCCCCATATATCGGTGACGATTTTGTTTTTATGCAGGATAATGCTCGGCCGCATACCGCTCGGGTAACTCAAGCTTATCTTAATGATATGAATATCACTGTTATGGAGTGGCCGGCGAGATCACCGGATATGAACCCAATAGAGCACGTTTGGGACTTGCTGAAAAGAAAAGTCAAGTCCAGAATTCCAGCTCCTGCCAACGTGGGTAACTGCGAATCGCCGTAGTTAAGGAATGGCGGAGAGTATCCCAGGAGACCATCGATAACATCATTCTCAGTATGCCTAGACGGGTAGAAACTTTAATAAGAGCACGTGGTGGAAATACGCGTAATTAATCACCATTTTTCTAATTTAATTAATTGTTATTTCAATATTAATTTTCACTTTTCCCGGTTACATGAAAAGTTCAAAAATGTACCATATTTCACAAATAGCCTTTACTCGCAAAATCTGTTCTTAATGTGATCTCATTTTAAGTAAAACAAATGAAACTTTAAATAACAAAAGAAGTGTAGTAAGTAGATTTTAAAATAAAACCATATTTTTTTTAATTATGGACCTTTTTTTTGTGTTCCGCTAAATATGCCGGTGTGTTTATGTGCTATTATGATAAGGTGTTATAATAGCACATAGTAGCACGCAATTTGCATATTATGATTACTGTCTGGCTATTTTCTACAAAACCACTACTAACAACTAAATTCCTACTAAAAAGGGGATAAAATACTAAATGTGTTAGTAAAACTTTTTAAAGCCGGAGTTTTTTAGACATTATTACTACTTAGAAGTTGGCAACATTAATTCTGACCTGTACGGATGGACTGAACGGTAATAAAATTGGCGTGTAAAATAAAACCGGTCAAGTGCGAGTCGGGAAGAAGGGTTCCGTACAAAACGGAGAAAATCACGTTTTTTGTTGTATGGGAACTTCAAATTTTTATTTTATTCTGTTTTTAGTATTTGTTGTTATAACGGCAATAGAAATACCTACATCATTTGTGAAAATTTAAACTGTCGAGCTATCACGGTGTTACACCCAATGTTATAACTGCGATTGGGTAACTAAAGATGAGTGTTCATAATAAAAATACTTTTTGCTAGATCACATTTATTACGCTAGCGACCGGAGTCACTGCGCCACGAACACTGGGGAAATAAGTACAATATGATATCCGATACTACATGCATCGAACATGGATACCTATTGTCACACAATAGATATAGATACATAATTTCACACGTATGTATACAATATGCCCCCACAACGGTATAAGACGGTTAAGATACAGCCTGATGACAGACGGACGGACAGCAAAGTCTCAGTAATAGGGTCCCGTTTTTACCCTTTGGATACGGAACCCTAAAAAAGGCAACGTGGTCTAAAGAATATTTATTCGAGTTCATTGAAGTATTTGAAATTTTAGAGCCACTATGGTTGATAAAATCTAAATACTATTACTATAAAACAAAGAGAAATTATTTCTATAACAATTATTACTGGAAATTTCGGTTTCGTCGATAGCGTGACTACAGTTGCAGCAAAATACAATTAATAAATAAAATAATAACTTAACCAAGAGCATGTCACGATATTTCTAAGGAGGGTTCCGTAACTATCAACGCGCAATAGGCTTTCTTTGAATTACTTCAAAAGTTATTGTCATAAAGTTATTATAGAAGCTAGGAGAGCGGACAGACAGACGGACGGACAGAGCGAAACTATAAGGGTTCCTCAAATATTACGGAACCCCAAAAAACACGACCGAAAATTCTCAATTCTGTCATTGATTTTTCTTACAATTTTAATCTTTTCAGAAATAACACAGCGTATGGCATCCACAAACGTAGTCATAAGGATATGGTGTCATATACATTTACCATCTTATGAAGAGGAAAATCCTATACAGGATTCCGTCATACAGACATGGGGTGTATATTTCAGTGGACTTAGGTATTTGGGCGCGAATCTGGCTTTGAATTTCAACTCCGACTGCTTTAAGAGTAATACACTGGTCTTCCAAATGCAAGGTGGATATTTTTGCTCGTACAGAAGTTTGAAACTTGATATAATGCCACCGGAGAACGAGGAGGCGTCGGTGTCCTCTGGGTCGTCAGGTAAAACAACGAATTGTTTCATTTTTAACGTCGAAAAGAGGATGCCTTCGTCGCCTGCTTATTACAAAAGAGAGTATTCAAAAAGCCAAAGTCCGATAGACAGAGGGTTCAAACAGAGATTTCCAACGCTAAAATCACAATCAACTTTAAATTTAAATCATAGAAAAGAAGAAAATGTAGACCCGAATCATATATTTGAGCATTCCCCAAACAATTTGGATGTAAAAGAATTCAGTGAATCAAAATCAGAGGAGGAAAATAATATAGATTTGAGTGAAACGGCGGAGAGTTATGATCTTAGAAGCGAATCTGACGCACCCAAATACAGATATATTGCTTTAAACTTTCTAAAATCGGAAATTAGACATAGTTACAATGCCAATAAGTTGAGAAATTTACATCTTCTCCAATACGCTATAAAGAAGAAACAAGAAGCAGTTCAAGAAGTGAAAGAGAAGATATATAAAAAGTCAGCGATAACGGAGACAGATTTGGATATGAAACAGAAGATTAGTGTGCAAAGGAACATATTTTCTGCTGAAGAAGAGAGTGTGCCTATTATGCCTATTAGGGAGAGTGCCAAAAATGGTATGAAAGAGCAAAAACCACCATCGGGGCCAAGACTGACGTTGAAATTGAATGATCTTCTATCTTATAAGGTATGTTTTAAATCCTACTACTATTATAAATGTGAAAGTTTGTGAGGATGGATGGAGATTTGTTACTCTTTCACGCTAAAACTACTGAACGGATTTCGATGGAATTTGGTATGGTAGTAGCTTGAGATCTGGATTAAAACTTATCATATTTTTAATCCAGAAAAAGTAGTGTTTCCTATTAAATACAGTGGGAGTCTGAATTTTAAAATTAAAGAGGTGCCGACGGCACCACGTCATTATAAATACAAACAAATTACGGGCATGTATTATCAGGAATTCTAAATCATAAGCAGGTTGGCTGTTGTCATAATTATGATATCAAACTGACATGTCACTGGCTATAATAATTGTATCGTGAATTTGTGACTGCATTCCGTCATTGTAAAGCTGATGATAATGAATTATAGCTAAGAACACGCAGTCAGATCATGTCAGCTTTCAAACAGAAAAACTAGGTCAAAATCTGTTTATCCGTTTGGGAGCTACGATGCCACGGACAAACACACAGACAGACACGTCAAACTTATAACAGGCCTCTGTTTTAGTCGCAGTTTTGTAGTATGATTGTATATTTATATCGATTTCAGTCGAAACCGTCTCCATTCCAAAGAGCGGAGCATATTCGACTAACAAGACAATTGGAAATATTACATTTCAAAAGGTTGATTTTGTCAGAAGAGAGAGACGCAAAATTGGCCAACATTAGAAGACTGAAAGAGAGGCACGCTAAGTTGTTTGAGGAGAATCAGGATGTTGGTAAGTTGCCCCCGCACATGTCTAGCCACGCACACATAGCTGCGAGCTGTCATTCGTGTAAGTTTATTGAATGACGGTTTTTTATTTAATCTTTGGCCAAGTCAAGTGAAAATGTCAAAGACTTGTCAAGTGCACTTGACCATCTCTGGGCTACATAAGCTACTTCAATATACAACTTGGTCAAAATAAATATAATATATATGCACCACAGAGTAGAAAAAAAATGTAATTCCGTACAGAGAAACAGCTTTCATAGAATAATTCAAATCGATCCAAATTTAAAAATTCAAAATTTTGACGATTTTTCCACACAATCGTGGGCACGTCACATGCTTGTAGTAGTGCAAACTGTTTATCTGGTCCTCTTGCTTTTTATGTCTTCACCTCGCTGGAATGCGACGTCCCTGCCTCTACACTCGCCCCAGATATTCGTAGCAAAACTAATTATCTAACAATCACATCATTCCAGGTTCAGAATTAATGCAGAACTACCACGCCCTCTCACGGTGTTCCGAGGGTTACAATGACGTGCGAGCGTCTTGTACGTCAATGCGCGAACTAGCGCGCGCCACCCACGCGGCGTTATGTGCGCGCCGAGCTAATCTTTTGCACCAACTGCACCAGATATTCACCATAGCGCAGGTAATGCAATGAATAAATGACGGCCAATGCAACTGTGCGAGTGTAACAGCAATATTGAACGTAAACTGTGCGAGAGAGACAGCTAGAACTGGCGCGTGTCAGCCACCCGGCGTTGTGTGCGCGCCGAGCGAGTTTACTGCACCAACTGCACTAGATATTCACCATAGCGCAGGTAATGACGGTCAATGCTACTGTGCGAGTGTGACAGCAATATTGAACGTAAACTGTGCGAGAGAGACAGCTAGAACTAGTGCGCGCCAGCTACGCGGCATTGTGTGCACGCCGAGCGAGTTTACTGCACCAACTGTTCTAGATATTCACCATAGCGCAGGTAATGACGGTCAATGCTACTGTGCGAGTGTGACAGCAATATTGAACGTAAACTGTGCGAGAGAGTCAGCTAGAACTTAACTAATTATATCCTAGCTTTTCGTAATGTTACTTGCATTAAAAAATGAGTGCATGTTTTTTATATTTAACTAGTCAGGCTATAAAAAGGAAAAGTTTGTTTGCATTGAATTGGCTCCGAAACTACTGGACCGTTTTTGATAAAATTTGACACATAGATTAGACCACGGGGAAGGACATAGGCTACTTTTTATCGCGGTACGGTTCCCGCGAGTTTTCTTTTAGCGCGTACAAAATCGCGGGAAACATCTAGTAATAAATACTAATGTAACAATCAGGAATGGTATCACGCCTTCAACGTCATAACTTCCACTTACAGAAGGACACATCCACCTGGACGATATGCGGCGTGCCCCTCCCCATTTGCGGTGACGAGAACCACACGTCCAACCCGCTACCCGAGGCTGTGGCGACCGGTTACGTCGCCCAAGCCGCCTGTCTAGCGGCCACCATACTCAACCAGCCGCTGAGATACAAGATTACATTGCTGGGCTCGGCGAGCACGATTTTGGATGTTACGCCCGATTTGCCCGATCCAAAGTGAGTTTGAAGCAGTATTTATAGTTTGTTTAGCAACTATAATAATCCGTGTTCATAAATGTTAACAACTCTTGGTAAAGGGTCGTCCATTAATTACGTCACACGAATTTTAGAATCTTTTTACCCTTCCCCCCGTACTTGTCACAGACCAGTGACACACACATTCTTAGAATCCCCTTGATGTGTGTAAATTTTATGCAAGTATCTGTCAAAAATCGTTCGCCCCTACCCCATGTCACACAGTGACACATGCTGGTGTACCCCATACAATGTGTGACGTAATTTATGAATGACCCCTTAAGAAAAGGCTGAAAGAAAAATATTTTTAAGTTCCATAAAGACGATACGAAACAAAAAACAACATATTTATATTATAATATGCTTGTTTTCCTAAACTATGCCTGTATAAATGGCATACAATCAAATTGCAATACATTTGCAATTTGATTAAAACACGTTCTCGCGAGCGAAAACATTTCAACATGCGGCTCTGCAACACGTCACTTCAAATTGTTAATGTTACAATAAATATGTATGTTTACAGTGAACACGGAGCTTAAGACTTATAGGCGTGTTGACTAAAAAGTATTTTTCGTCCATTCGATGTTAGACAACATGATTCTAAATAATCTAAAATCCATTCTTGTAAATCTTAAAAATTAACGCATGAATGAAATGAATTTAAACTAATTGTATCTTACAAACAGTTTAAATTCACGAAATGAAAGAGAGCGATATATCGGCATGTGACGTCACGCCGCCACACTTTTTGTCATTAAACAATTTATATTTACAATGTATTTAAACAATGTATGTTATAAGTGACGTCACAAATCATTTTGCGAGAAAGAGATGGGCAACATTTTTTAGTTGCTTATAATGCAAATTTATATAAAAATATCGTGTCAACCTATTTAAGAGGCAGATGGCTTTCTTGATCTCAGAATCAAATATACATTAGCAATTTTGACATATTGAATAGTGCAGAATAGCTATTGGCCTAGTTCGTGGCGGCCTCGTTTTTTGTAAATTTTGCTTAACTTTTTAATTAAACCCAAAATTGCAGAGAAATATTTTCATAAAATGCGCGAAGGCACTTTTTTGACCTCCTGGATTGAACTACTGTTCTAGGAAAATGAAATAATAAAATGATAATGTTATCTCCTATATATTTGTATAGTTCGTAGCGGCCTATTATTCCTTTGAAAAAAATCTTATTCTAAGCCAAAAAAACTTCGAAAATCGCTTTAGGTTAACTGTGAATTACTCCTATCTACGATAATATTATTAAGCATCAATTTTAATAATTTTAAAGCATGAATTTATTAACCTCTTTCAATAAAAACGATAAATACAACTGCAAAATTACTACAAAATGCGAAATGTCGGGAACGCTTCAAAAACCTAATGGTATGACTCATTATCTTAACTTTCTCTTTTATAAATTTATGTTTCTCTTTTCATCTTAGGCAACATCCCTATTCTATGATTATACCATACATAAACTTAGGGGGTTTCACGCGTTATTGTATCCCTGTTTTAAATTTTATTTTCCAGCATACCTCTCTTCGCTCGAGGCGGCGACACCACCCTATTCCGCTACGGCGTTTTTCTACTGAACAAGACCGTGGCGCAACTGCTATGGGGGCGCGGTCTTTCCGTCTACGACATGAGACCGACGCTGTCCAATCTGCAGCGGCTGATGACGACGCCGACCGACCTGTGAGTAGACTTGTCGGCCAATCGCGCTATTGTTTATTGTGCAAATTCAGATTCAACTCTGCTTTGGTTATGACTCAGATTCGGTTCGATTCCGATGCGACTGAACAAATTTCAGTATCGCACTGTCCTTCCAATCGTAACTCAATGTGACTTTTGTTTTATTTCACAAGTAATTTTTACCAAAACCTGAAACGTTTCAGAAACGTGCGAGAAAAAGTAGCATCGTATCAACTTTTTGTTTTGACAGCGTTTGCGCTTGGGCTGCGGTGCGGCTGCGTTCCAACTATCTGTCAAAACGTTGGCGCGATATCGAATCATTCAAAAAGTCGAGTAACGTTCACGGTTCGTTTACGATTCAACTGAAACATCTTAGCGCGATTGCTCTGCAGTAGAATAGTGAGAAGACCTGAGCCTTTAGTCTAGTTGCCATGCTGATTACGTCGACGAAGTAAGAAAACTAAAATGTATGGGATTGGACATAAGCATCGCTAAGTGACGAGCGATTCTTGTGTCACTTAGCAACGCTTATGTCATTCAGATAAGAATCGGTGGACTGGCCTTGTGCAATTTCTATATTATTTTTTTTTTGACAACTTTGGGTATATTGAATTTAAATAACTCCCCACACCGATTTCGGTGACGGTGGCCGGTTTCATTGAAACCAGGCCAGTTACGCAGGAGTAATTTTATAGTGCCCAAGTGTGTGCGCAGTACACAAGAGCACTCTCTCTTCCTTTTGCTCTCATAACCCAGTGAGACGGATAACCGACACGACTGGCGAGAGATCAGGCGCAGGTCCCACTTTTTACATGCTCATTCGACGCATGGATCATCTTTCTTGTCAGACAATCAGGTGATCAGCCTGCATTGTCCTAACTAAACTTGAAAACAACTTTTTGTTGTTGTTCCAATGCGGGAATCGAACCCGCGACCTCCGAGAGCGAGTCGAGAGCCAAGCTCTAACCACTAGACCACGGAGGCAGATTGAATTTAAAATTATATTTTAAATTCAATAATTTTTGATAGAAGTTCATTGTTTATAAAGTAATTATTCGCGTGGTTTGTGTGTAAAATATAATTTTAAATTCAATAATTTTTGATAGAAGTTCATTGTTTATAAAGTAATTATTCGCGTGGTTTGTGTGTAAAATGTACAATTTTTTTTATTCTCACTTTACATTGTTTTACATACACGGCGCTACATTTCAGTTCCGACAGCTCGCGTCTCTTCAGCACGTACCGCTGGCTAGCTGACCATCACTGTCCGAAGACGCAGTCGCTGCGTAGCGTCGCCACCGAGAGGGGGAGATACAGACAATTCAATAGGTTTAAGGTGAGATAGTACCTGGGTAACCTAGCTTTGATCGGAGTTTCAGTAGATAAAAAAAAAGGATTCTATATATAAAATCAATGTATAAATTTAACAATTTACAAATTTTCAAAACTACAGCAAAAATTTCCAAATACGAGGCATGCCTTTTTAAGTTTTGTCGTTTCCATATTTCCCGGCAATTTTGAATTTGGAACTGTTCTATATTCGAATCTGGTTAAATGTTCAATCTCAAAACAGTTGAAAGTATTAGGATTAATGCTATTGTTCAGTCACAGCGTCGATTGGAATCTGTCAGGTCACGTACGAAAATGAATCTTTCTAAGGAATATGTTCGTGCAATAATTTTCTACAACTTTAGAAGAGGCCTGACACGGCTTCAGTGTTTTGAAAAGCTAACATCTGTATTCAGTGATGAAGCCCCATGTCTGCGGACTGTCGAACGCTGGTATTTAGAATTCCAGCGTGGACATACTAGTGTTAGTAACAAATCTCGCGAAGGACGCCCAAAATCCGCCTTCACTGAAGATAACATTGCTGTGAGACAACTAATTCTCGAAGATCGTCATGTGACGCATCGAGAGATAGAGGCTTTAGTAGGCATCTCAGGGACAACCATTCAGAAGATCTTGCATGAAGCGCTTGGTGTGAGAAAGCTAGTTTGCCGTTGGCTATCGCATCTGCTTTCCGACGATCACAAGGCGGCCCGCGTCAGATGGTGTAAGAAAACTCTGCAAAGGTTTAACCGAGGAGGGTCAAATCACGTCTACGACATCATCAGTGGTGACGTATCTTGGATCTATGACTACGATCCTGATTCCAAACAACAATCTACAATCTGGGTCTTTCAAGACGAGCCGAAGCCGACTAAAGTTGTTCGTTCTCGAAGCACTTCAAAGAAGATGGTGGCCACGTTCGTTGGAAAAACCGGTCATGTTGCGGCTATTGCACTTGAAGATCGTAGAACGGTTAACGCAGAGTGGTATACCACAGTTTGTTTGCCACAAGTCATCGCCGAACTTTGAAAATCTAACTCAAAGCGACGCATCATCCTGCGCCACGACAACGCAAGCTCACACAGCGTTCGTCAAACGATTGAGTATTTGAAGCAGGAAAAAGTAGAAATTCTTGACCATCCTCCATACAGTCCTGACCTAAGCCCTAACGATTTCTTTACATTTCCTAAAATTAAGAAAAGTCTTCGTGGTCAAAGGTTCTAGTCCGGTGAAGAAGTAGTCGACGCTTTCAAGTCAGCCATTTTGAACACCCCCACTTTAGAGTGGAATAAATGTTATAATAACTGGTTTGAGCGAATGGAAAAGTGTATTAAGCTACGTGGTGAATACTTTGAAAAACAATAAAAAGTACTATAAGGTTCTAGTTGTGTTTTTTTCTTCAAACGATAAAACTTAAAAGGCGTGCCTCGTAGAACTAATAAATTACTACCTGGAATTAATAAATTTTAATTATAAAGTAATGCTTTAGCTTAGATAAAACGTCCAAGGAATCATTTATGTTTTTCAGGATTCTGTCGACGGTCAGTCACCTCAGAAGGCGCTGAGCAGTCGCCGTCACAAACACTCTCGAAGTGTGGGGAGCTACAACGACGATCAGGTAAAAAATCGGTTGTCTGTAAAGTCGGTTTACTGATGATAATTGAACGTGACAACGTCATGTTTATAGTGCGCGCGGAACTAATTGGCCGCGCCTTAGGTAGGCGTGTTGCCGCCGCGAAGTCCGGCGCCGAACTGAGCGCCAACTTATAAGCGCTAACTTATCAAGCGCCCCCGCCTCTCCGTCCCACCGCTCAAATACCTAAGGCGCGGCTAGCTGAGGTACCGACAATGCGTCATATTTAGCAAGGTAACGCTGGTAACTGGTAACAGTAACAGGTAACGCATGAGTCATGTTTTTTCGTGCGTACAGCCGGCTCCATCGAATTATAAGACGTTATCACGTCAAAAAATATTTGTTTTTGAATGAAATCGACCAGGAAACGAGCAGACGGATCACATGATTGTAAGCGTTTACCGCCGCCCTTGGACACTGGCAACACCAGAGGAGTTACACTTGTAACTAACTCCTCTGGTGTTGCGCACTTGAATTCCTGGTCCTTAAAATCCGCTATCCCCCTTGGGCCTCCGCTAACCTCACTCACTTGGCGAAACACAACGCAACCGTTATTTCACTGCGGTTTTCTGTGAGCCACGGTCTCACAGAAAACCGCTGTATGTATTTATCCAGTCGAGCCGGCCCATTCGTGCTGCATGGCTCTCCCAACGTACAAATATACGCCACCCACATACAAACATATGCCATCCACAAACAAACAACACGATAAAATACAATTTTACTGTGTACTTTGTTTGTTTAGCGTGTAAATTGTTGAATAGATTCGACCGAGAGATTTCTCATTCAAATCTAAACTTAACCCACTGAACCAAATATTAGATATAACTAAAAATCGAGATATTTAACGTCAAAAGTTATAGATTGAGTGTGAATAGCAATGTTCGAGTATAAGAGCCATTTTCCTTCAAAACAAACGCCCGGGCACATCATGCGTTCGCTTTACATATTTTTCATAGATTTTGAATACATACATACAGGGGAAAAATGTTTTACCCAAAAGACACTGGCCGTTTTTACCACGCCGCGCGCTGTTTAAGAAAGTGGCGACCACAAAACCAAAACACTTAGATTATACAATTTTCATTTATACCCCTTAATTATTTCAATTTAGATCTATGAAGAAGTTTAGATATTCAATTAATTGTTAATCATGTTTTATATGAATATTCATTGAAATTAGTTAAAATATTACAGTATTAATCCACCTCCTACAGATACGCGACATATACCATTGTAATCTAGGTGCAATTACGCACACACCTAACCTAATTTTATCTGTATGTCGCCGTGGCTAATTGTTCCATAGTAAAAGGCCCCACGTTCTTTTGCTAAAAGTGAAAGTTGCCCAGTTTCTATTAATATAATATGTGCTTATATTTTAATTTTGATTTCAGGAACTGTCCGACATGAATGTATCAACCGCTTCTATGATCGGAAGTGATTCGAATATCTACAACATCAAGCGTTCCGAAACGAAACCAGAGTATCAGAAAACTCTATCGGACTCTGAAATAGCGAATCAGACGGACAGGAGCGATGAAAAAGTAATATTCACTATAGGCGATGATATGGACGTAGAATCATCGCATCTAGTTAGAATATCTACGAACAACGATGACAAAACTAAGGACAATGTTAAACATATATGTTCAGAGATAGCCACTTATTGCACGGAGCATGTGAACGAAGATATGAAGGATATAAACGAATTTATGACAAACTTCGATAAGTGTAAAGAGATATGTGCTGACTTCAACGCTTTCTTCGAAACTACTACAAGCCAAGGGGATATAGATATAGCGAAATACATGGAGAAGAAAGCTAGTGTGGATATAGAGGATGTTTCTTGTGATAATTGTGACAGAAATGTGGACGGTGTCTGTGATATGGCCTGTGCGAAAACAGTGAGAGACGTTATAGTGATACCGAGTGCGGAGGCGATCTTGGACACTGGACAGGAGATGGAAGAATAGATATTCAACTGGGACAGATTATGCCACAGCTATGTTAGTTTCTTTTTTCTTTTTATGGGTACCTAGTTAAATTTTTAAGGGTAGTAACTTATTTTTTATTTTTATTTTGAGGTTAATTTGTAGGTTTTATGTTTGTTTGTTTTGGTATTTATGTAGTTTGATTTGATCTCATAATATCAACTTTAATGATGTATGGGTATACATTTTAATTTGAACTGCTGTTACATAAATACGCAAACATACAAAAAATCTCGCCAAGTGCGAGTCGGGCTCACGCACGAAAGGTACAAAACGGTAAAAATAACGTTTGTTGTATGGTCGCCTGACTGAAATATTTATTTTATACTGTTTTTTTGTTAGTATTTGTTGTCATAGCGGCAACAGAAATACACCTTCTGTGAAAAATTCAACTGTTTGTCTATCACAGTTAAGGAGATACAGCCTGGTGAGATCTCAGTAATAGGGTCCCACCCTTTGAGTACGGAACCCTAAAAACGAAATTGCTAAAAAGCTAAATCATATATGTAGTCATAGTCTGTCCTTACAAACAACATCGTAAGAGAATTGTATATAAAGGCCGTGTAATTATTAAATTATTGAGAAACATCCACATTCTTGCAAAAAAAAAACCAATTCACTTTTTAATCTACTAAGATTTCTTACTCCTTTCCATATTTTATATATATTACATAGAATTACATGCAAAAACAATGAATTCCCAAATAGGTAATGATTGTTGAAATTATAAGAAAAAAAAGAAGCGAACCTTACAGTAGTCATTTGAGTAACATTTGACATCTCCTTACTCCTCACCTTAGTATTATGCAATTTTAAAATTATAAATTATATTCATTAAAAATTTTTTCAAAAAAACATTTCTTATCACGATTTTTTAATATGATAAAAAAATACGAAAACTTTTCCATTAATGCAGTGACAGAAATCAAATACTGAAATATTTTATTTGAATCTGACGGCCAACTCTACCAGCCCGCGCTCATTCGTCAAATCAAATAGCGCGCGCTTCCACGACTTCCTGTTACACACTTCCGTCCCATTTCACGAAATCACTCCCACGAATTGCAAGAAAGCGAGAGGAAAGATGTTACACATCAAAAATTGATGCCGATTTGTGTAGGTAACTAGGTACCTATTCGTATTTATGTACTATCAGGGAATGTATGAGAATGAGAACACTCTACATGCTTATGAATTCATAAGCATGTAGAGTGTTCTCTACATGAACACTCTACATGCTTATGAATTCATAAGCATGTAGAGTGTTCTCATAATTTATTTGTATTATAATTACGGCATGCAGTCACAACTCACAATACAATTGTCAATGACATGTCGATACCTTAATACTTGAAACAAATTATGACAACAGTCAACCTGCTTATCAATTACATTCCCTGATAGTGCTTACATTAATTTGGTCCATAACCATAATAGACTGTATTATGTGTTATAAAGTTATGATTACGAAATTAATTGAAAAAAGCATTGGATATTCTTGCAAGAATGTGGTGGTAATGTAGAGTGTACAGGTTACTTAGATGTGTTTCGGTTAAATAAAATTATAAATAAATCGTTATGTTGTTGCCACGAGCTAGATTGTATTAGACTTATTTATTTATTGTAAATTAAATACACATGCTTTAAAATTCTCTGATTTTGTCCCAAGTCAGTAAAATGTCAATTCTATGCACTTCACTTCTCTTTCCTTCTTTGTCAGTTAATTGAGACAGAATGGCTTTTGGCTGTCACTTTTCTGACCAATATGAAATGAGAATATATAATTTTACCTATATAATTAAATAATTCATACCGCTACGATAAGCGACGCGAAATGGCGCTGCATTTTTAAGATAGCTATTCAAAATTGAATTTTATACACTACAGAAAAAGATACACGTTTCATTGCAAGGCGCCGGACTTCGACATTGACTTTGACTTGACATTCGGACTCTTGCATTGAAACGTGTATCTTGTGCAGTGAATAACATTCAATTTTGAATAGCTATCTTAAAAATGCAGCGCCACGTCAGGTCGCGCCTCTGTGTGAGCTGACCCTTAGCTGTCCTTCAGTCTATAATAACAACATTTTCATTTCATAAATAGTAGAGATAATCTCGAGTCTCTAAATCCCTGGTTTCCTAGATTAGTGTTGACGTTATAATGGAGCGGTTTCTATGTAAACGTGAATGTTTACATAGACACATGCAGGGCCTTTAGTCAAGATGCATTCGATAATTTCACGGCGAAGTTCGTAGTTAAAAATGTACGGGATTTGACATAAGTCATCGCTCACTTAGCGATGACTTATGTCAAATCTCATACATTTTGTTTTCGAACTTCGCCGTCGCAATTATCGCATGCATCTTGACTAACGACCCTGTATTACTTTCGTTAAATGTCGGCAACGCTATCCTAGGAAACCGTTGGGGCTATCACGAACAATTATTGACAAGTATGTATTCGTAACGCTATCAAAAGAGGATTGTATCATAAACTTTAAACAAGCTAATATTGTTTATGTATAATCAAAATCTCGCAGACGCTGCAAGTATTTTCATAAAATTTAGTATGCAGGAAGTTTTGTTGAAGAATCGATCTAGCTTGGTCATATCCCTGGGAAACTTCGCATTTTTAAGTTATATAATATGTTTCACTTTCGTCGCGTAATCAGATATGAGAGATTTCGATTTACAAATGTCAAATCCGGTTGGCTGCTTGGTTAGCAATTGATTCTTTACCTTGGCAACTTTGTCTCTCGGGTTCGAACTTACTGTCGGGCTATTTTTTTTAATTTTTATTTTATTTGGAACGATGTTCCTTATGGGGCGATGCGGAGGGGTACCCCAGCCGGGAAAAAACGTTTCGTAGCGTAAGATTTTTATGTATATTCTTTATTATTTTCTTTATACCTCGAATAGAACTTAAAATTAATATTTTTATAATAAGGAACATCGTTCCTATCCGGTGTCCCGCGGCTTTTTGATTATTTTATCTTTTCGCTAAAACTCCGAGCAAAGGTCTCCCAGGTACTGAAATTATGATAGCGCCTATGCAATTGACATTCGATAATGTTACTAATACGTACTTGTCAATTGTTCGTGCTTACCCCTCTGAGCTCAAGTTAACGCGGAGTGCAGGCATAATGTCTTTCAAAATGTTAGTGCCCTTAATGTTGGTAGACTACGAAAACTTGAAAAACTAAAGTGAACGCGATAGTATGATCGTCGTTAGCATGTCATAATTACAGTTATAAAATAGCAGACTACCCCATGATTATATTTAAATTAAATTCTTTTAATAATGATAGCATGTGTATTGTGTATCATAGGAATTGTAAAAAGTAGAGTATGGAACACACAATTGGACCATGCAGCGTCTTTCAGAGTGATGAAATATTAAGTGGGTCTGTAGATACTAGATTTAATTTTCAGCTAAATTAAACAAGCTACATGTAACTCAATGAATAAATAAATAAAGAAAGTTACTAATATTGAAAGAGGGGATTTCAATATAAAGAGTGCAGGTCACAAAAAAATTGTAGGGGAAGGGAAGGTAAAGAGAGTAGAAACTATTAAGAAAAAGAAAAAAAATACTTACCACCACTTACAAATTAAAACGCTAAAGTTATAATTAGGGAACAGAGAACAGAGAGTCCCAGTGAGTCGGAACTGTGCTGCTGCTGCACGGGCTCCAGTGAGTCGGGAGTGCTGCCGTGCGGGGCCGATGCTACGTGCTGACCAGGAGAGATGTGCTCCGCTTACTGACCGGTCGTTGTAGTGAGAGTGCCCGATGAAGCCGATGAGGGTTCGACCAGGCCGCGGTGCGTTGAGACTGGTGGTCGAGGTACCCGAAACCCACTTGTATGAATTTCGGCTGTTGTATACATAGCGCCGATCTTAGAAAACTTCGATAGCGCGGTTCAGGATTGTGTTGCTAATTCGTCCGCCACAGAATGTTCCTTATTATACTGTATACAGTATATACTTACAATATACTGGACCTACACCATCGGTTAATGTAAATACCTCGACAATTTTTTTTTGATTCATGCATTTGGCCACATTTGAACATTTGAATTTCCTCCAACGACAATGCTTTTTGCTTGCATGTTTCATTGTAAGAGTTCGGTGCTAGCGCCATGCGCACCGCGGCGCCGCTCTGGCAATGAAATGTGTATCTTTTTGTATAGTGAATAAAGTTTAATTTTTTAATCGCTATTTTTAAAAATGGCGCGCCGCATGCGTCTCGGTGTGAGCTGATCCATAATGTCATGACTCGTTACTACAACGCAATACGTCACGAAAGTAATGACGTTTCCCGTTTGTGTAAACCCAGTATGAAATATGTATTTTTCGTTGATTGAATTTGACTATCGGTCGAAGTGATAACAATATAATCATTAAATACCTGGGTTGAACCATCTGATTTTTGGCACCTTAAATTTTTGCACTTTGCGTGTAACAATAAATCGAAGTGTGCCAATTCTAGAAACGCACTTGCAAACCACGAACATCTCTTGATTGGTTTATGTATTTTAATATGTATGATATAACGCAAAGTATAAAATGTAAGTATATTATATTATTATATTTTAATTAATAAAAAATATTTCGTTTTATTACAATTTAAAAATCTCATCTACTAATATATCTCAACTTAATATAGACATAGGCATGTCTAATAAAGTAAAGTCGTTCTAAAATCTAAAGTCGAATAGCCACAAACGATTAGTACCTAGACTTTAGCTGTCGCTAAGAATTCGATTAAAAACAGCCTTATTTTTATCATCATCATCATCATCATTAACAGCCATAGGACGTCCACTGCTGGACATAGGCCTCCCCCAAAGATTTCCACAACAAACGGTCCTGGGCCACCCGCAACCAACGGCGGCCCGCGACCTTCATAAGGTCATCGGTCCACCTAGAGGGAGGCCGTCCAACGCTGCGCTTTCCAGTTCGTGGTCTCCACTCTAGAACCTTTACTCCCCAGCGGTTATCAGTTCTACGAGCGAAATAATCGAATAATCTCGTTCTATTTTTATCACGGAAGAATATTTTAATTATGATTCTTAAATCTCAAAGCGAAGACAGATGTTACTTGTGCAGAATGAAGTCATTGTAGCGCCGCGCTGTTATGATTTATATTTATAACTGGTGTCATATTTGTAAGTTACAGCTTCACGAAAATAATTATCATCAATGACGCTAT
Organism: Phengaris alcon alcon; assembly: GCA_037179445.1. NCBI lineage: Eukaryota > Metazoa > Arthropoda > Insecta > Lepidoptera > Lycaenidae > Phengaris > Phengaris alcon. Next base: position 765,544 of record JAYRCH010000046.1, on the reverse strand, counting down.
AAATATTTCAATGATTATTCACACGTTTGACGTCGTATGTTTCATAATAACAGCTTTGCTCGGTTATTACTATATATTGTAATATGGTGAAACTCGAAAGCATAAAGCTTATTCACGTAATCAGTATAGGTAAATGTTAGACATATTTATGAGAAATATATATTGTTATCTCAAACATTAACTACATTTTTTTAAACTTGTCTAAAAACAATAAAAATTAAAAAATGATATATAAAGTTGAACATAATATAATTAGCGACCATATTCTACGTGGACAGAAAAAACGCACGAAAACTCGAAAACACGCGTTTTCTCAAACATAAGACTAATCTAGATCGATTGTTTACCCCCGAAAACCCCCATATACTAAATTTCAGCAAAATCGTTAGAGCCGTTTCCGAGACCACAGAAACATAAATATACAAGAAATGCTCGTTTAAAGGTATGAAATACATGCAATGTTTAAATCTGTAATTTTACAGGTTCTTATGACCAATAACCCTCCGTGTTACCCCAATCGGTGTTTGAACCGAATGTTAGAGCCAAAAAGATGTGTTACCATTTAACCATAAAAATAACAGCTAACTCAAGAATGGCCCAGGCGAAACTAAAATAGCACACGCGCTGCTCCAAATACTCGTGTGCGAACAGTAACGAAACGGAAAGGTCCCCTAGTGTTTTGTGAGTGTAATATGTGTGGATTGTGTGTTCAACGATAGAGGATTAATTTTGGTAAGTTTACCCATGATTTACCCTAATCTTTTGTCGGAAAATTGCGCGTTTCTCAGGCGAGAATGTCCGTAATAAATAGGTAAATGTGTCTTGAATGTTCCGGTAAGTACGGCGACTGGTTTCCATCTCACGTGTCTTAGAGTAATTTACAGATTTATTGCGATGTATTTCGTATATTTTTACCCGACTACAGCGAAAGAAGGGTAATGGTTTTGGCAGGCTATGAATGTATGTTTCTTCCACCGTAGCGCCTAAACTACTGATCCGATTTCAATAGATTAGCTAGTCAATAGATCCGTAACAATAGCCCGGGTAACATAGGCTATTAAATTTACGTAGTCTGGTTATAGTTTTTAGACAAAAAACTATAGTTCTGTTAAATTAGTACGAATATGCTGTTAGCGAATTATTGAAGTGCTTGTTTGTTAATTTTAAATTAACAGCTCTGCACTTATATTATTATAGTATATATATATATATATATATATATATATATATATATATATATATATATATATATATATATATATATATATATATATAATGTACCTACACCAAAAAAATTTAAAACTTGTCTGTCTATCTGTCTGTAAGTTTGCGGCTAATATCTAAAGCGGCCGGACCGAATTTGACCGGACTTTCACTGGCAGATGGCAGCTGATGTTCCAAGGAGTAACTGAGGCTAATTTTATCTTAGGGTTCCGTTCAAAAAAGAATAGGGTTGCGTTTTCATTAATAGTTCCACGCAAACGAAGATGCGGACACCAGTTACTTAGTATAATATACCTACTCGATAGAATATTTTAATTAGAAAGTGACATTTTCGTCTATTTTTAACCCCCGACTTAAAAGAGGGGTGTTTTAAGTTTGACGTGTCTGTCCGTGGCATCGTAGCTCCCAAACGGATGAACCGATTTTGATCTAGTTTTTTTGTTTGAAAGCTGACATTATTGAGTGTTCTTAGCTATAATCCTAGAGTGTCTTGTGTCTAGAGTGTTTTGTCTGTTCGTTCGTTGCGGCTAATCACAGAAACGGCTGGACCGATTTTCACGGGACATTCACTGGCAGATAGCTGATGTTACAAGGAATACTTAACTAAGGTTACTTAAATCTTAGGCTACCGTTTCCGTTAACTCTACGCAACATTAGTTTGGCACGGAAATTATTATTTGCAGCTAGTAGGTGAAATAAAATCGTAGCAGAGACAACCGAGGAGAACACGGCCTCACAGAAAACTGGCGTGAAATAACGATTGCGTTGTGTTTCACCGAGTGAGTAGTAGGTACGGAAGGCTTCAAGGCTCTCTTAAAAAGACCGGCAACGCTCTTGTATCTCCTCTTATATTGTGGATGTTCATAGGCATCGAAATCACTTGCCATCAGGCTGCTGACTGCTCGTTTACCGGCCTCCATAAAGAAACCTGTACGTTGCACTATGCACTTTTAGTTATTCTGTGTAAGTTTAGTATTGATTTGAATATGACAGCGCAAGTACGCGTGTATACGGCACTTCTATTTTTAACTACCAAATAGCAGACGGACCACAGGCTCAATTAAATTCCACAAAACACATTTTCATGTAAAACGATGCCAAGACGAGACCGAATGACTCGCACTGTCAAAAAGTTGTCAGATCTCATCTAGAGCGAAGCTTTTGACTCTACACGCCCTAACTCTACAAGGGCTAACTTCACATACTCTACATCTTAGTAAAAATATGTGGTTTGGCCACTGCACTGGAATAATTCAAACCCAAGTTATGAGGATTAAATCGACGAAGCGCTTCGAGAAAAGCTCGTCTTGGCGGGGAAACTACCGTGCCTCCAGATATTAATATGTAAAAAAAATATTGATGACTTGTATTTGTGTATGCAATGTTCTACTGTACTAATAAAAATGTGAATGTTTGTGAGGATGGATGGATGGATGTATGTTACACTTTCACACAAAAACTACTGAACGGATTTATTTTAATTGTAGTTTAAGCTCTGGATTAACACATAGGCACACTTTTTATCCCGAAAAAGTACAGTGTTCCCGTGGGATACTGTATTTACGCGGGCAGAGCCGCGGGTAAAAGCTTCTTTAAATCAATACTATTGCACATAGTTGATATTAAGTAAGTGAAGGTACTTATGACGAAACCAATGAGCCATCGTCATGTAATGTCTGGCAAGTCTGATATTATTTTACACAAATACGTAAAAAAAAACAAAAAAGTTCGACTCTTGGGCCCAATATTCAAATGGATTTATTTAAAAAGAAAATTATTAGTGAAGAGAGAATTTGAGAAGCAGCTACTTTAAGTCGATAGTAGATAATATATTATACTTATCATTTTATTTTATGTCGACATATATTTATGAAAATATTTACTAATATTACAAAGAGGAAAGATTTTGTTTGTTTGCATTGACTAGGCCTCCTAAACTAACGAACCGATTTTGATGAAAAAATCTGTGCCAGATTAAGAGTAGACGTTCAATTAACCACAAAGGAACCCTGCAACATCACACATCCATACACAAACCTGAAACACTGCGAAATTAGTTAGTAAAGCGAAGAATTTCACTAAAAAGTAAAATTATTTCAGTGCTCCAGTGACTGTCGTGGGTTACGGACGCTCGTACGCTCGACGGAATATTACGAAAAACGCGTGATTGTGTGTTGTTATTTGTGTTTCATGTGTATTGGAGGTGTGTTTTTGTGTATTCTAATATGGTTCTAATTCAGTTTGCAAATTATTACTGATTCTATTGCAACCTTGGTTGGCGCATAGCGGTGCCACAGGTCAAATTATTGAACGAATCAGCGAAAATACTGCATTTTCACAATATAATTTGTGATGTAATATGGATTGAGACCGGCAAACGAGCAAAAGGATCGCCTGATAGTAAGCAATTACAAGTGCGTTGCCAGTCTAAGCAAAACATCAAGCCTTCGGGTACTTCCGATAGGTAGTCAGTATCGGTAGTAGGTACTATACGCAGCAAAACAATGCAAGCGACCTTTCACACCGGTTTTCAGTGAGGCCGTATTGTCTCTCTAGTATAAGTGCATTCGTGCCGAAGCATGATTCAGTAAACAATATAATAATAAGTTTAGTTTGCTTTTAAAATTAAAATTTTAACGCCATGTTTAAAGAACAATTATTAATTGTTCTTTAAACATGGCGTTAAAATGTTGGCGCCAAAATGTGTTGCTTACATTTATTTGGCTATTTGTGGCGTTTACATGCTAGTGCTCGCCACTGTACATAATGTTATCGAAAAATGTGTTTAATTTGCTTAGGAATTTCGATCTGCCGCGGTATTTTAGGCCACAAGAAGGGTTTTACAGAATTAGGTACTTTTCCAAGGCCGCGATTTGTGAGGACTGAAGTACGTGTTCTACGTAATTAAAACCTTTATAAATAGGTACTTAAATTTTGGGTACATTTTCAACCAATGAAATTTTAATGTACTAGATTTTACTATTATTTATATTACAAGGTAAAATATGAGTAAAATTAAATTCCCAGAAGTTGGATTTCTAAATGATTCAGATTCAAAATCCTTTCATAAATCCAATTTCATATATATATGATATTGGATTTATTCTTCTAAACTAGCATTGTACCTGTTAATAAAGGATTTTGTATTTGAAAATTTAAATCAGCTCAGTGGTTTTTGTGTGAAAGAGTTTCAAACAAAACTTCGAACCAGTAAAAATTAGTTTAAAATTTTTCATACAATTTTCACACAAACCAGCAGCTTTTTTTTACATAGGCATTTGTTTACACACTATCGCATTATGTATTCAATATATTTGTACACATATTACAGCTTGTCTCTGTACAAGTACAAGCTTATTATAATGAAACAATAGTAAAATAAAATAAGTTCATTGATAAAATAAATTCGTGTAATAGTTTTTGCGTGAGCGCGAAAGATTGGCAAACTTCCATTAGGAGGATTAATAGCATTATAAACACATACATAGCTAGCATAATAAAGAAGGTAATTTAATACTAATTACATTATGGTTACAGAGCTTTGAGTAAGTATTTTAATAAATTGGCAGGAAATTCAATATTGCGCAGTTTAAAATACTTAGAATAAAATATATTATTATTTTTATTTGTAATATACTGTGTGTATATGAAACATACATATTTTACAAAACGAACAATTGAAAACCGGCCAATTGCGAGACGGACTCGCGCACCAAGTGTTTCGTACAAAACGGCAAAAAAAACATGTTTGTTATATGAGAGCTTCTAATGAATATTCATTTTATTCTGTTTTTAGTTTTTGTTGTTCACGGTTAAGGTGATACAGCCTGGTGACAAACGAACCGACAGACGGGCAGCAGAGTCTCAGCAATAGGGTCCCATTTTTACCATTTGGGCACGGAACCCGACTAAGTGTTTACGAGTACAAGTCCACGCAGATCAGCATGTGCCGACTGTAAACAATCAGCGATGATCTTCGGCTGGACCGACGGTTGACGTCACGCATATGAATAAGGCAACACATACATAACGCAATAGGAACACAACAAATCAGTAGTAAATTATAAAAAAGTGTTTGTAAAATAAAAAATAAAAACAGTTTGAAACGTATTAACAACAAAAAAAAAGAATATTTATAAAAAAAAAAACTAAATGATAAGTCCAAACAAACATAAAAACACAATAGTGGGACACAGCAAATCAATTTACAATTTAAAAATGGAATACAATTATTTGTAACATATTCTTCTTGTTAATATTATTTGTCGAAGGTAAGCGAATGGCGACACCACGTCATAATACAAATTATGGAGACTATCAAACTGCTAAACATTAATTTTCCTGTGAATTTTTCCATTAAACTGTTCTGCGTTTAACTATAAACTATGTTTTGCATGTGAAACGAAATTTGGAGCACAATATAGGTAACTCATAACTCTGTACTTCTGTAGTCGCAAAGTGTTATTATTGTAGACACAAGAAGTGATCAGATGTGGGCTAATAAACTCTAAGAGAATCATACTGTTAATGTTGTTTTCTTAAAAAAATTGAGACGGTTTATACGTAGTAGCTATCTATTAATCTGTGGACTAGGGTTTGGTTCCCGTAAATAAAACAACAAAAAATGTAAAGTTATTTAGATTTTAGGCCATAAAAGTTCTGAACCCATTATCACGGGTGAGGGTGATACAAAAGATGCTTATAATAGCCAGGCACTTGGTTAGGTTAAGTTACTTACCTGCCTGTCTAATCTACTTAATACCTAAGAACAAGTAGCACTAGAAAAGTACAGTTTTTCGAAACCAAAAAAATGTTGATTTAGATAGAGGTAATTACGAACTCGGCAGCCCGGACTCATAAGCTTACTGTAGCAATTCACTCGGAGAATACTGATTGCCGTATCTAGCTGTTCTACAGTCTGTGACACGCGTAAATTATTCCAGCAATTCTGCACGAGGTAGGTACAATCATAACAGCTTGGTATATATTACAAGAGGATAGAAGTACCTACTTAATTATAGGTAACATTAAACTACATCTGTTACCAGAGGATAAAACCTGCAATAATACAATTTGCAATCAAATCCCGATACGCTAAAACTGCTAAACCGGTATTCTCGTAAACGTTAACGTAGCGTCTAACGCCTCCTGATTGGTCCAAAAACTTAGGCCTTTTAATCCGTTATTGGATGATTTATACACTATTCTCCGAGCGACGTAACCACTCTTGAAATACTGTAGTGCCTGGGACAGTTTGTTACATACGGCATTCTCACAACATAGTCAGCCCAGTCCAGAGGAATGACTGGTCAATACGTCTGGGGCCAACCATGTGCGGGTTTCCTCACGATGTTTTCCTTCACCGTTGGAGCGTTCGTATAATGTACTTGAGATCTGAAAAAGTCTCTTTGGTACACGCCACAACCTGGAAATCGAACCTGCACTCTCTCGAGTGCGAATCAAACGGTATACCCACTAGGCCACGGATCCCCTTTTTGATTGGTCCAAACGTCACAAAATCAGTTAATGATAACAAGTCGCTTCACTTATAATACGATCAAAATGAAATGAAAGTCTACTTTAAGTACGAGAATTGAGGTTCTGTACTCGTATAGGTATCTAGGTGCTGAAATGAAACATTATTACTATGTGGTAATAAGGTCGAAATGTGGTACATCGGGTATACCGACGACTGTACAGCAAATGTACATTCGTAGTTGAAGAACTTGACTAGGTAAGAGAATAATGTTGTTTTAGGGGTTATTTACAATCTTTCTAATGTTGATAAAACACTCTTCGGTTGTTATAAAATTTAACCTTTGTACCTACCACGTTCGAGGCGTCCATACAAGCCGCCTTCCCTTATGAATATTGCCTATTTATATTCCATATTTATTTTTAAAATACGTCACTAAAACATAAGAATAATTTGCGCCCAATGCACGCAAAACATTGAGCTTAACACCTTGTGACGAAACAATTCCGTTGGACGCACGATGTGCCTCGGCGCACATTAATAAATAAAATGTCACTATTAATTATTATTTACCGGCTTGTATGGATAAAAATGAACCTTAAATTGATAGATATAAATAGAATATAAGATTTTCATTACTTCGAGGAGGATAAGATACATATGGCGCTAAGCGCGATAAAAATAAAGTATTATCGTTGTTCCGTAGCAAAATAGATATTTGATTACGCGGCTTACTATTCCGCGAATTTCACGGTTCGCCACTGGTACCTACTTCCTACTGTGTAGTGAGAAATATGCTTCCGAAAATGAAAATGAACAAAATTATCAAACTCACTTTAGATATTTACTCAAATTGATGTAGGTTAATTGCCGCCTCTGGCCTCTTTTCTATTACTTTGCTAACATCAACCGAACCTTCAAAAATATTAATCTGGCTACGCCCCTGGTTTTTATGGCGCTTTGGCGGACGACATTGAGTCAGCTCCATATTTAAAACAAGATGTAAAGCTACGACGTTACTTTTACGACGTAACTCCTATTTTGTTCGTCTTTGAATATAAAAGTGGCTTGCAATTCCAATGTCTCGCTAAAACTTGAGAACGGCTGGACAGATTTGGATAATTTTGATCTTGAAATGATTGTGGAAGTTCAACTTAAACTTAAGTATAAACGGTGAGAAATATTGCGGGAATAAAAGATTAGTATATTCCATTATTTCCGCAACGTTGATTGAATTTTTCAATACTAACTTTTTACTGTGTTTAATTTATCACTTGAGTGTCTAATATTTATAAACGTGTGTTCAGTTTACCTGGGTTGATTTATTTTTAAAAAATCGGCCGCCCGTTAGGTTGGAAAGTGTAGGTGTAGATGTAGGTTGTTGTTGTAGGTGCAGATGTACAGCTCTACATTAGATGTAGGTGTACACTGTAGAGGTAGGTGAAGTTTGTAGATGTTGGTGTAGGTTGTAGGTGCAGTTGCAGATGAAAGTGTAGGTTGTAGTTGTAGGTGCAGATGTACAGCTCTACATTAGATGTAGGTGTACACTGTAGAGGTAGGTGAAGTTTGTAGGTGTTGGTGTAGGTTGTAGGTGCAGTTGCAGATGAAAGTGTAGGTTGTAGTTGTAGGTGCAGATGTACAGCTCTACATTAGATGTAGGTGTACACTGTAGAGGTAGGTGAAGTTTGTAGATGTTGGTGTAGGTTGTAGTTGTAGGTGCAGATGTACAGCTCTACATTAGATGTAGGTGTACACTGTAGAGGTAGGTGAAGTTTGTAGATGTTGGTGTAGGTTGTAGGTGCAGTTGCAGATGAAAGTGTAGGTTGTAGTTGTAGGTGCAGATGTACAGCTCTACATTAGATGTAGGTGTACACTGTAGAGGTAGGTGAAGTTTGTAGGTGTTGGTGTAGGTTGTAGGTGCAGTTGCAGATGAAAGTGTAGGTTGTAGTTGTAGGTGCAGATGTACAGCTCTACATTAGATGTAGGTGTACACTGTAGAGGTAGGTGAAGTTTGTAGATGTTGGTGTAGGTTGTAGTTGTAGGTGCAGATGTACAGCTCTACATTAGATGTAGGTGTACACTGTAGAGGTAGGTGAAGTTTGTAGGTGTTGGTGTAGGTGCAGTTGCAGATGAAAGTGTAGGTTGTAGTTGTAGGTGCAGATGTACAGCTCTACATTAGATGTAGGTGTACACTGTAGAGGTAGGTGAAGTTTGTAGGTGTTGGTGTAGGTTGTAAGTGCAGTTGCAGATGAAAGTGTAGGTTGTAGTTGTAGGTGCAGATGTACAGCTCTACATTAGATGTAGGTGTACACTGTAGAGGTAGGTGAAGTTTGTAGGTGTTGGTGTAGGTTGTAGGTGCAGATGTACAGCTCTACATTAGATGTAGGTGTACACTGTAGAGGTAGGTGAAGTTTGTAGGTGTTGGTGTAGGTTGTAGGTGCAGTTGCAGATGAAAGTGTAGGTTGTAGTTGTAGGTGCAGATGTACAGCTCTACATTAGATGTAGGTGTACACTGTAGAGGTAGGTGAAGTTTGTAGGTGTTGGTGTAGGTTGTAGGTGTAGTTGCAGATGAAAGTGTAGGTTGTAGTTGTAGGTGCAGATGTACAGCTCTACATTAGATGTAGGTGTACACTGTAGAGGTAGGTGAAGTTTGTAGATGTTGGTGTAGGTTGTTAGTGTAGATGTGTAAGTGTAGGTTGTAGTTAGGTTTTAGTTAGGTTGTAGTTGTAGGTGCAGATGTACAGCTCTACATTAGATGTAGGTGTACACTGTAGAGGTAGGTGAAGTTTGTAGATGTTGGTGTAGGTTGTAGTTGTAGGTGCAGATGTACAGCTCTACATTAGATGTAGGTGTACACTGTAGAGGTAGGTGTAGTTTGTAGATGTTGGTGTAGGTTGTAGATATAGGTGTAGTTATTTACTTATTCCAGTTTATAGTTAAGACGGAACAACGTGTTGCTGCTGTCCCCCGACAGCAGTTTTCTCTCATCGAGCCGGCTCATTCGTGCCGAAGCGTTGTTCGCCACGGTAAAAGACGTATTTAAGCTTGTTTTTGGTGTACGTTTAAGCATGTATACAATTTCATGTTAAATTATAATTAAATTGTAACAAAATATTATGGAAACTTAATAAATAAATCAAAACACACTTTGGCCTTGAAGCGAGCGTGGCTTTTCAGGGGCGAATGTAATAGAGTCACGAGTGTATGACGTACAGTACCCGGCCTAAAATAATGCACATTAATCTTTGATTTTTTAGGGTTCCGTAATACTCAAGAAACCCTTATAGTTTTGCTCTAACTAGTAATCGGCGTCCAAAGTGGTTTATAAGTTGATCCCCCCTGGCATTTGTAAACTATAGGATTTTCCCTGCCGCTAGATCATACTAAAACTCTTTAGCAATAATAATAATTTCGAGCGAATTCGGACACTAACTTTTGAAGTAATTTAAAGAAAACCTTTTGCACGTTGGTAGCTACGGACCCTCCTTAGACACGCTCTTGGTTAGGTTATTGAATAAATAACCACCTCCTTTTAATGGAAGTAGGTTAAAAAGAGAATTCGGTCATCGTCAGCTTTGTAGAGCGTTTGTTCTTAGCAGTTCGCCTTATTCCTATTGTGGTCCTAGCATGACCACCTCGTAGAAATGAGTTACTTCTAAACAAGAAGAGAAATATAGTTCGTAGAAAAAGAATTCATAATCCAAGTTAGCAAGGTCGTCAAGAGAAGTCAACATTTCTTGGCAGCCATATTTTATGTGTACTATATAGAAACGATGAAAGTTATAGTTAACATAAATGATAGAACGGGCAGAAACTGTTTTTTGTACCGCCATCCATGATGACACGATGACGATTATTGCTCGACTTGGCGGTCATTTTTGTCAGATTTGTCATTTTGAACCCTCGCTCCCAAGAGAGTTTTTTAGTTGTCGCGACAGAAATAACATTACTGTAAATAGAACTTTGCGCTTATACAATTGAACTGAAAATCGAACAGTGTCGAGTAATCAAATCTGATATTTGACACTAATTAACACTTTGATTTTTAGCTCTATTGTATTAGCACAGAGTTTTATTTTCAGTGCTCTGATCTATTCCGGGACCGCCGGATTCCGGTTTATATATTTTTTTAAGATTGAACTTTATTCACTACACAAAAAGATACAAGTTTTATATGACTTCAGTCATACACTACACATGCGCTGTGCAGCGCTGTGCAACCTCACATTCGAAATCTTACAAACCGTGCATCTTCTTGTGTAATGGATAAAGTTCAATTTTAATTGCTACCTTAAAAATGCAGCGCCATTACAATATTTAATTTTGGTTTTGTTAATGTTGTAAGTGTTCTCCTTAAAAAAAATGTTTTTATACTCTGTTATTATATTAAGTTTGTAACACTGAGCCTACAAAGTGAAGAACAGTTTTGTAGGTCTATATTGTATGCTAGCTTTTTCCCGCAGCTTCGCCCGCGTGGGAGTGTTCGTGGCAAAAAAATTGTTTAGCAAATGTACCTGCCTACTGCAAGTTGCAACATAGTAATAGCACAGAGCAATTGTGTTAATTGGTATGAAATAATAAACAGATAAATAATAATAATAATGTCGAGTATCGTTTCGTTTCGGTATGAATTGACACTTATGTTTTAATTGAAACACATACTGGGCTTTTAGTCAAGATGCATTCGATAATTTTGACGGCGAAGTTTGACGGGATTTGACATAAGTCATCGCTAAGTGACATGTCGCTTGCGATGCCTTATGTCTAATCCCATATATTTTATTTTTTAACTTCGCCGTCGAAATTATCGAATGCATCTTGACCAAAGGCCCTGCTTCGCGCTTTGAAAGCCAAGTTTTAGTGTTCGCCTCTCGCGTCATCGCTGTAGAGTGTGCTAAAGTAGAGCGGCTTAATTTAAAGTTTTCAATTAAATTTTGAATTTCTCAGATTGTTCTCGCTTTGCAGAGGTGTAAAGGGATCGGGTGCATTGTGTATTCACCTCACAATTGCCCTACTTACATCCCACTGGAAGTAGGATCAGCAAAAACTTCAATATTATAAAAAAACTATAACCCGTCTACCGTTTACGTAAATGAATATTGCCTGCATGTTATACTTTAAACTGTCAATCTGGCTGACATAAAGGTGCTCCCCTCACCGGGAGCATTTGCGTGTAATGTAACGTTACATATTCGAGCATTACATCAGTGCAGGAGGATAACCGACCATTACAATGCGCACCTTGTAATGATACAATGTGTAATATAAAGACCTAGCTAGATCGATTTTTCACCCCCAAAACTCCCTGAATACTAAATTCCATGGTAATACTTGCAGCCGTTTTCGAGAAACCGAATATATATATGACTAGCTGTTGCTGACGGCTCCGCCCGCGTAAATACAGTATACCACGAGAAAACTTTAATTTTCGAGATAAAAAGTATTCTATGTTTTAACCCAGAGCTTTAACTACTACCATACCAAATTTCATCGAAATCCGTTCAGTAGTTTTTGCGTGAAAGAGTAACAGACATCCATACATCCATCCTCACAAACTTTCACATTTATAATAGTAGTAGGATACGATAGAAAAGTAGCTTGACAGACAAGGATAAAACATTGTATAGCTTATCTATTGTGTAAATATTTTTATTAGTAAGAGGGTTAGTCTTTAAATATTTGTTGAAGTTAAAAGTAAGTACCACACTCTACAGTACACTCTACAGTTAATATTTTCAGTAAAAAAATACGTGGCTACTCTTTTCTGTTAACTGTACCTACAACGATATAAATATTTAAACATTTTCTTGTCCACACTTGGATATGCTTTGGGATTTTGTGTAAAATTCAGAGATTAACTTGCTAGTTAGTTTTTCATTTGGTACTGTGGGTCTGTGGAGGTCGCCAAAGGGAGATCTCCGACCGAGCGAGGTGTTATGCCCGGTCAGGCCGAATCCCACTTGTATGCATTTCGAATGTTGTGTATATATACCGCCGATCTTAGAAAACTTCGATAGCGCGATTCAGGATCGTGGCGCTAATTGGTCCGCCACAGTACCTAACCTGATACTTGTAGTCTGTTTGCGTTAATAATAGCTCCCCACACCGACTTTGGTGACGGAGGCCGGTTTCATCGAAACCAGGCCAGCTACGCAGGAGTTATATTTTTATAGTGCGCTCTCTCTTCCATAACTCTCGTAACCCAGTGGGACGGATGAACGACACAACTGGCGAGAGATCAGGCGCAGGACCTACTTTTTACATGCCCATCCGACGCATGGATCATCTTTCTTGTCAGACAATCAGGTGATCACCCTGCATTGTCCTAACCAAACTTGGAAACAATATGTTTTGTTATTCCAACGCGGGAATCGAACCCACGACCTCCGAGTCGAGAGCCAAGCTCTAAACCTCTGGACCACGGAGGCTGTCAAAATGATCGCTATTTGCGTTAAGAAGTCTTCTTCGTCTTCTTTTGGCATAGCCTTCCCTGTAATAGGAGTAAGAAGTCACTACTGATGCGTACAAATGTCAAAATTGACCAATGTCCAATGACGCATAGGCCGTGCTCACCCTTTACACCTAATAAAGTAAGCCATTTTGACATATTAGTTATTATGTACTAGCTTTTTCCCGCGGCTCCGCCCGTGTAAATATAGTATAGGGTATCCAACGGGAATTCTGTACTTTTTCGGTATAAAAAGCCTATTAATCTAGAGGCTCTGTATTTTAGACTACTACCATACAAAATTTCATCGAAATCCGTTCAGTAGTTTTTGCGTGAAAGAGTCACAAATTCCATCCATCCTCACAAACTTTCACAACTATAATAGTAGAAGGATGATTAATTGACTTCTCGACGCGAATATAGTATAATCATTGCCTGTGACTTTATTTTAACGAAAATTTTGTTGATACAAAGTAGTATTGTCTGCTCGTGTGTCCGTCCGTTAGTCACCAGGCTGTATACCTTAATGAGGTCAGATAGCTAGACAGTTGAAATTTTCACAGATGATGTATTTTTGTAATAATAAAATAATGCCATACAACAAACGTGTTTTTTGGATTTTCTACTGAACCCCTCGTTCCGCCCGCAAGTAAGTACGACTCGTAGTCGGTCGTACTGTAAAATCTTTTCAATTTCTACGTTATGTTAATGAAACTTTTATGTATTTTGTCACTACGCCAACAATACCGATCGTATTGTTTTATTACCCCTTTAGTTTAGTGATTAAACTTGACGACAAATCAGGCACAAGGTTCAACATTACTCAACTATTTTATGGTAACACATTACATTTGCATATTTTGATGTACACTCTTTTGCAAATAAATGTGAAATCTATGATCTATAAGACCGGCTCCGGTGACCGACCGCCGGTAGTGGTAAATTACCATCAGGCAATCGTCTGCTCGGTACTAGGATTTAACTCATTTGAAAATTCCGTATTTATGACCCAGATTTTGTATCTGTCCCGTCTGTGCGGACTGTAGGTGTTTCGCTGGTTCGTAATTCATATTATATGTACAGGGTGCTTGGTTATCCGAATGAAATATTTAAACCAACATTAGGCCACAATATTACATAAGTAATGGCAGTACGCGTAACCAAAAAATGTTCGTGATTTACAGAAAAATTGCATAATTAATATTTCCTGACAACTCCCACTTCGCGTGGACACCCTCACACTGCCGTACTACGCGTCGGCTTCAAGGTCACGCGCTCGGCGAGTAGTGCGGGCGCGCGGTGATGAATAGAATTTTAGTATTGTATAGGATAATCTGGTCAAAATTTAAGGTCACATGTTATATATATTTTTGTATGTTGAAGGAATATCTATTTTTGTTAACTGAGCATCCTGTACAGATTAGATATGTACTTATATTTTCAATCATTCATTATAATTAACCTACTTATGACTTATAAAATACTATGTTAGATATATATTATAAATGGAGATGTCTCCATGACATATAGACGCTCGAAAAGTCCTTATCGCTAATATTAGAAACGTGAAAGGACCATGCAAAAAACTGTATGGGCAGTGTCCCCACCCCTGTCGGGACCAACTTGTACGTGAGTTCTATATTAAACATTGTTTTATCAGGATGTTGTTCGGGCCGGTACCGATTTCAAAATTATGAACATTGAGTAGAGAAATAGTTAAAATTATAGCCAAATTTAAAAGGGGAATTATTTATAAAATAAGTTTTATTTCATATTTTTTAGGCATTTTTACTTTGGGAGTCGGTTTAATTTTTGGTTAATAATAATAATAATTGCATGGCCCTTTGGACAATAGATTTAATTTACAACGTAGAAGGGAGGAATAGTTAGAGTTATTGGTTATAAATGTAGCTAAGAAAATACAAAAAAACTAGCATTTGCCCGCGGCTCCGCCCGCGTAAATACATTATCCCACAGGAACACTGTACTTCTAACTTTCACATTTATAACTATAGTAGTAAAATAGTAGGATTAAAAATTAATTAAAAGCAAATGTACATATCAATATTATATTATTCTTATGCGCTTATATACGATAGTAATATTACACATAATATATTGAACAGTAACGTTTTTCGAAATTTTACGATACTTACTGATGATATGTGATCCCAGTGTCCTCCTTATTTCTAGTCTAATTATTTTTACATAGTTTTACTACGCAACTTGCCATTATTTTTGACGTGACAACGTCGTATAATTAGATCGCCGGCTGCACGCACGAAAAAACATGACTCATGCGGCGTTACCGGTGTTACCTCGCTAAACATGACTCATGCGGCGTTACCTCGCTCTGTTCCATTTCTTATGACGTTGTCACGTTCAACTATCGTCAGTAAACCGACTTTACAGACAACCGATATTTTCGATTTTATTTAAATTTAAAATAAATATTCGGGATGTACACCTGATATAAAGCTTTCAATATAACTGGCTCGGGTAAGCTGACCGACCTCAGCTGAGTATTTATTGCAGTATTTGACAAGCACGTCTCGCACGCTCGGTCTGGTAGAGCGCCCGGCGAGACCAATGATTAGTCTATGGTCCAGATAAACAGCTACATACTTAACTTTAGATTACACTACGACAACCATAAGACGTGTCCACAGAACTCCTATTTCGTACACGGCAATAGTGTCAAAAATCCGTCAAGATTGTGCGCCGTCCAAAGGACGTCTAAATTTTCAAATTTCGTGCTTGAGTTCTTATGTCATATTGTGTTGTTGGTTGTCAGAGCTCCGTGGCCTAGTGGGTAGACCGTTTGATTCGCACTCGAGAGCTGCACTAGGTTCGATTCGCAGGTTGTGGCGTGCACCAATGAGACTTTTTCAGATCTCAAGTACATTATACGGACGCTCTAACGGTGAAGGAAAACATCGTGAGGAAACCCGCACATGGTTGGCCCCAGACGTATTGACCAGTCATTCCTCTGGACTAGGCTGACTGTGTTGTGAGAATGCCGTATGTGCTTGGGCAACCATACGACATTTAAAAACCGACTGTCTCAGGCACTACAGTATTTCAAGAGTGGTTACTTCGCTCGGAGAATACTGTATCAATCATCCAATAACGGATGAAAAGGCTTAAGTTTTTTTTGTTGGTTGTCACGACGACAAATAACATTTTTTAAATATTATATTTGTCTCCAATGAATGTTTAGACTTTATAATATAAGAATATTAAATAGAAATAATATCAAACAAAAAAGTGGTTATGTATGAAAAATAATATAACAATTAAAAATATATCTTATATTGCCTATGAAATATTTCATTATCTAGATTCTAGAAGATGTCTTGCTTTATTTTAAGAGCGTCCATGACCTAATGAATAACCGTATACTGACGCTAGACTTAGTTTAATTTACGCCCATTTTCCTGACAAAATTTGGCTCGTTCTATGAAAGGTGTTCCTCTGTACGTAAGTATTTTTACTCTTGTGATTATAGTGTACTCACACTTTTGTCCTTTATTTACATTCCGATTAAATTGCATCTGAAAAGAATATAAATGGTACGACTCCAGAATTGAACAAATTCCAGCACATAGGTGTAATTCACCGGCGCGGCGACCCAATTCGTCAGTAATAGGTCAACGGCCTTCGAGGATCGTATAGTATTTCTGTATAGGGGAAAAAAATGCTTTGTGGGAACGCTTTTCAATTTAACATTATACGGACTAAATAGCCTATCTTTTGCCCGTGATCATCGTTTGGATTCTTAATTTTTCCCACAGGAACCGTACATTTTCCCGGTTAACCATACGCGATTGCGTCGCTGCTTCAGATGGCATTACATAAACAAAATAAAATCAAACAAAACTAAAAAATTGAAGTAACCTTTGAATTGTCAAGTAGTGAGCGAGCTGATGATGAATTATCAATTATAGCTAAGAACACTCTCCATCGTGTCAGATTGTAAATAAAAAAAAAACTAGATCAAAATCGGTTCATCTGTTTGGGAGCTACGTTGCCACGTACGGGCACACACAGACACGTCAAACTTATAACACCCCTAAAACACCCCTTTTCTTAGTTTTCTTCGGGGTTAAAAATCGGTCTAGATAAGATTTGCCTACTGTAATTTATAATTTAACTAGCTGTTGCCCGCGGCTCCGCCCTCGTAAATATAGTATCCCTCGGGAACACTGTACTTTTTCGGGATAAAAAGTAGCCTATGTTTTAATCCAGAGCCTAAACTAATAACATACCAAATTTCATCGAAATTCGTTCAGTAGTTTTTGCGTGAAAGAGTAACAAACATCCATCCATCCATCCATCCTCACAAACTTTCACATTTATAATATTAGTAGGATGAAGTAACAAGAACACTATAAACGCAACTAAGGGTCCATTCACACCGAAATGACACGATACGCGACATGGCGCTGCATTTTAAGATGGCTATTCAAAATTGAACTTTTTTTCATTACATACAAGATACACGAATATAAAATCTATGATTGATTGATTGATTGATATGGACGCTTTCACACTACAACATGTTCCCGTGGTAAGTTCTCGAAGAACTTGTGTTACAACCAAACAACGGAAATATATTCAATACTTTTTATACTGTACATATATTTGAGATTTTTATTATCCAATACGAATATTTAATACACATCCGAACACAGAACACAGAAAACTTTTGTTCCCCGGCGGTATTCGAAACAGCGTCCTCCGGCTTGAGCGGCAACGCGCTAACAATTGAGCCACAGAGGTCGTAAATATGTTAGCATTATAATATAATGTAATATTTAAATCTGAAAAAAAAACATAATGTAAATAAACAATAAATTAAATTAAAATATTAAATTATTTAAATTAGTAAAAATATAACTGGAATAAATAGTAAAATGTAATTGAATAGACACCAAAAAAATATGTTATACCAAATACTGTCTATAAACTGTCCCTAAATTATGTCGGTATTGCAACTATTTATTATAAGCTTTAATTTTAACCCCTATTAGCTCTATTTTGTAATGTCTAATGTAAATGTAATCTAAGTTCTGACGTTCAATGATTGCATGCCCGAACGGGCGTACTGTTGATGTACCATAATATACTGTAACATCTTATCTATTGTACACAGTTTTATAGCAATAAATAGCTCTTTGTCTTTGTCTTTATCTAATACTAATACTAGCTATGTTGCCGGCGACTCGTGCGTGCAAAGGAAATCCTGCGGAAACCGTACATTTCGCCGCTATAAATATATATAGGTATATAGCCTATGTTCTTTCTCGTGGTCTAGGTTTTCGGAGCTTATTCAATGGAAACAAACAAATCTTTCCTCCTTATAAAATTATAAGTATATAGATTTAGCGAATGCATCTGTGCCGCTACAAGTCGTAATGCGTATGACCTAAGTCTTGTCGTTGTCAATGCTTCATCTAGATTAAGATCTAGAATCAAGATGTAGGTATTGATTCATGATCTGAACTTGAACTGTGGCCAGCGTGTCACATTTTGTGTGACCTAATTCGTGATATTGATTCAGGTCAATGATAAGTCGTCTAGGCAGTTTAGTCTAAATACATCTTGTATTTTGGAGATGTCAAGTACAGTTAGTGAAAATGAATGCTTAAGCAGTCTAATAGCCTTCATAATTTCTTCGTATTACGATGACGCTACTCGCTTAGGGTCAATTCACAACGAGACGAAACGACACGCGACATAGCGCTGCATTTTGTAAGATGGCAATTCAAAATTGCACTTCATTCATAACGCAAGTAGACACTCGTTTCATTGTAAGAGTTCGAATGTCATGTTGTACCGCGCATAGTCCGCGCACGCGCAGCGCAGCGCATGTGCAGTATACGACTGATGTCATATGAAACGTGTTTCTTTTTGTGCACCTACCTAGTGAATTAAGTTCAATTTCTACTTTTTCAATGAGCAAGTCTATAATTTCCAGGGCAGGCGGAAAAAAGATAATTGACCCTTGAAGTATTATGTTATCGTCAAATGTCAATAGAAAGCGATATTATATATCGCCCTTCATACATTCCTTACGCAGTGCGAAGAAGTTCACGCAGCGTGCCGCGTTTCATAGTACGGGTATGAGCGACGCTGTCATTCAGGTATAACAAACAAACATGTCCAATATTGGATGACCTCTGTGGCTCAGTGGTTAGCGCGTCGGCGCTCAAACCGGAGGTCGCGGGTTCGAATTCCGCCGTAGGAGCAAAAAGTTTTCTGTGTTCCTGGGTCATGGATGTGTACTTATTAAATAATTAAGTGTATAACATAATAAAAATCTTAAACAAATCTTTGAAGTTATAAACAGACATTTCAATTTTATCCATTTGTATTTAGTAGGCACTTATACACACAATAGTCGAAGAAATTTAATTTTTGTTCTGCGATTAGAAAGTCACGGAAATAAGCTACTACAATGACCAGATATTTTGACGATCTGGCTAAAAAAAAAACAAAAATCAACTAAGAAAGGTTAAAGGAAGAAAGGTTATCTAAATCTATCTCGTATTAAATCCTACTAATATGATAAATGTGAAAGTTTGTGAGGATGGATAGATGTTTGTTACTCTTTCACGCACTACTGAACGGATTTCGATGAAAAATGATATGGTAGTAGTTTAGGCTCTGGATTAAAGCATAGGCTACTTTTAATCCCGAAAAAGTACAGTGTCCCTTTGGGATACTATATTTACGCGGGCGGAGCCGCGTGCAACAGCTAGTAATATATAAATGATAGGCAAAAGGACTTTGGCTCGAATAAAAGATTACTCAAGAAAGCCTAGTTTGTATTCTCTTCTAAGGGTCAGGTTAAAGATAGTGATTCAAAATTGAACGTTACTCACTACACAAGAAGTAGAAAATATTATAAATATGTACTTACGTACAGAGAAACAGCTTTCATAGAACGATCCAAATTTGAAAATTTTGACGTCCCCTCCAACGGCCCACATTTTTTCCATGCAATCGTTGATGCTTGTAGTAGAACACCGTATACTTGTAGTAGTGCAATCAAATCCAAAGCTAACTATGTACTCGTAACTGTTTATCTGCTCCCCTTTATTTAATCTGTGGCAGCGCGGTGTAGCTCGAAATTAGAATTCATGCAGTGTTGTATCTCTTGTGTAGTTAATAAAGTTTAATTTTGAATCGCTATCTTAAAAATGCACCGCCGCGTCGCGTATCGTCTCGGTGTGAACTGACGCTTATACTGATACAAGAATGGCATAATAACGTTGTTTTGTTATACATAATAAACAGCAGTGAATAAATAATGTTAATAAATTGGTTTATCTTCGTCGAGAAACAAGAAGATAATATAAATTAGGTTTAGTGAGAGATGATGTTCTACACGAGGGTTTTTTCAAACTTTTTTCTAGCGGTGTCCCCCTGGGATTATAAATAATACTTTCATGCCCCCCTGTGACATTTTTATTAAAAAAAAAATTTTTTAGTTGTAGTAACTAGTTATTTAGAAATCTGTAAACGAGGCGTCGATTAATATTTGAGATGTGTGAGAGGAACAGCTTTCGTAGAACAATCTAAATTTTTACAGGGTTGTCACTAGTGTTGCCCAGAATCGGTCTTGGTCTTGGTCTTGCAAAAATGCAAGAAAAAACCAAGACCGCGTAATTTTAGCAAGACCGAGACCAAGACTGACCGCACAAGATTTGAGCAAGACTAGCCTGCGAGACTCTTGCGTCTTGCACTTAGAACTGAGTGTCGTTTCAGGGAGTATAGGAGTTCGGGGTATACGCTTAGGGACTCTATAGTCTGTCTTCTAGACTATAGAGCCCCTAAGCGTATACCTACTATATAAAAAAAAAATATTTATAAAATTTTTTGAAAATTGGACTTACGCGCATTACGAATAATGCCATAAACATACATAGGGAATGTAAATATATATCCATTAAAAGTAAAAAGAGTTCAGCTCTAGTTTTGACCGTCGTCACTTTGACTAGCGCAGCGGCTTGTTATTGGTATCATCAAAGGTCGGGAAGTACAAGGTCAAGATACACGCGTCTTTCTAGTCATCTCTCTAGAATCTAGACAGATAATATTCTTTAAAGTACAGTCAAATTAATGTCCTTAATTTGTTTTTTATATGTTTTGACCATGTTTTAGCACATGCAAGCTTATTAAATGTAAACGTTTATCAAGAAACAGACTGACTCCCGTGGGACATGGTAGATAGCTCAGCTGATGCTGAGTATCGGCACAGATCGCTTAGGTCGTGGGTTCAAACCCCACCCGGTGTCAGTTAATTTTTCGAATTTCTTATTAAATGTTTAGAGATTTATTAATTTGGTTGGTCTTTACTACGGAAATGTTAATCCAAGCTCAAAATATGTACCTACTCTGTTACGCTGTTCTAAGATCTAATGTAACGTGTAATAAATACTTAGCAATAGACTAATAGGTAATTGCGAGACCTCCGAGACTATTGCTGCAAGACCAAGACCAGGTGTATTGGTGCAAGACCAAGACTAGGTGTATTGGTGCAAGACCAATACCAAGACCAGGTGTATTTGTTCTTGCATTTGGCCAACCCTAGTTGTCACAGAAGATGGGGATAAATTAAACTAAGTCTAGCGTCAGTATACGGTTACTGAAAAAGTCTTTTTTGTTCGATCGTAGCGCCTAAACTACTGATACGATTCTAATGAGGTGGCAATAGATTCTAATTTTGTTATTTAATACTTATTAGTATTTTAATTTTTCTCTTTTTGGCCGGGCGCTGTATCTATTTGAATTGTTATAATATTTTTTTCATTTTTTATATAATACCTATACCTACTATACTTTTTGATTATTATATTATACTTTTTGGTACGCTTTCTAACTTACTTTTTTTTGTCCACAGATATGCATTTAATGAGGCGTAGTTTAGAGATATAACGACGCAGACGAACTCACGACCATGGCGGAGGCGGAAGGCGGAGCGAGTGAGCAGGACGATGTTTCGTTCCTCCGCACGGTGAGAACATACTACATAGAATCATCTGCGAGTGCGTCGGCAATCAGCATTTTCAAAATAGCGACTCAAAATTAAACTTTATTCACTGCACAAGAAGATACCCGTTTCATTGCAAGAGTTTCAATGCCGCTCTTGCAATGAAACGTGTATCTTCTTGTATACTGAATAAAGCTCAATTTGAATCACTATTTTATAAATGCAGCGTCGCGTCCTTAGTGCATATTTTATGTGCTTATAACAGCATCCGTGATCTAGTGGTTAGAGCTTGGCTCTCGACTCGGAGGTCGTGGGTTCGATTCCCGCATTGAAACAACAAAAAATGTTGTTTCCAAGTTTGGTTAGGACAATGCCGGCTGATCACCAAGAAGATCAGACAAGAAAGATGATCCATGCGTCGGATGGGCATGTAAAAAGCCGACCCGCGCCTGAACTCCCGCCAGTCGTGTCGGTTATCCGTCCCACTGGGTTACGAGAGCAAAGGAAGAGAGAGTGCTCTTGTGTACTGCGCACACACTTGAGCACTATAAAATAACTCCTGCGTAACTGGCCGTTTCAATGAAACTGGCCACCGTTAATTGGTATGGGGAGTTATTTATTGACTTTTGTGTATTTATGTATTTGTGAACTTTTGTACAATATCTCTAAACAGTACACATATACTGCGTTTTCAATAGCATTCATGGGATGACGATAAAATAACTGTAGCCAAAATATGTTGAAAATAATTAAAATTATTTTGGTTCGTTCGGTGCTTTGGCAGCGAGCACCGAAATCCTTAATCTTATTTATAGTCTGTGATTTCGGTTTGTATGTAACAGTTGCATTTGTGGTCATTATTTTCGGAACGCTTTATAGTACCATGTAGTTTCTTTCACAAAATCCTACTACTATTATAAATGTGAAAGTTTGTGAGGATAGATGGATGGAGGGGATAACGAACCGTACATTCTGCTGCAATAAACGGTAGCCTATGTGTTAATCCGAAGTGTCAACTACTACCATTTCATCGAATTCCGTTCAGTAGAAATTATAAAACCATTTTTTTTTCCTCATCCACACATCCATACATCCACGCATCTTAGTGTACATAAAAACTGGAAATATTGTCATCATAATCGCCGTCTACATCTTTATAATAGGGGTATTCAATATATTTCGTTCGTTCCCAATGCTTTAATGTGAAAGGAGACTCTATTTTAAAATTTTATAATTACAATAATTGGCCTTCTGACTTTTGGTAACCACTTACCATCCTCCTGTTACCCACAGGAAGACATGGTCTGCCTGTCGTGCACGGCGACCGGCGAGCGCGTATGTCTGGCTGCCGAGGGCTTCGGCAATCGGCACTGTTTCCTCGAGAACATAGCGGACAAGAACATCCCACCTGACCTGTCGCAGTGCGTGTTCGTCATCGAGCAGGTGAGCTACCACGTTCTCAACTTGGTGCCGTGGAACGCATCGGAGAGATACAAAAACCGGTGTGAAATGCTGAGGCTGGGACTATATGGTCCGGAAACCGGCGAGCCGGGGAATATTCAGAGCGCTGAAAATAGAAATGTGCGCTATTACAATCGAGCTGAAAATCGAACACACGAGTGTCGAGTCAAATGTCAATGTCATATATGACAGCTCGACGCTCGATACTTCTATTTATATTTTTCGGCTCTATTGTATTAGCGCAGAGTTCTATTTTCATTGCTCTGAATTTTCGCCGGCCTTACGGATTCCGGATCATATAGTCCCAGCTTGCCTTGCGTTTCGACGAGTAAGTATCATTGCTGAGGTCCAAGAGGGGATGTGGGTGTTTAAAAAACTAGCAACGCACCTCTAGTTCTGCTAGTGTCACTTAAAAAAAAGCAAGCGATCACCCATCTATAAAAATTTACTAAAAGATTGCTGATCTTTTTTCAGGCCTTGTCAGTAAGAGCTCTGCAAGAATTGGTCACAGCCGCCGGCTCCGAGACCGTAAGTAAACAAAAAAAATATATTTAAAAAAGTATGTAAATGTATTAACAATTTCCCTCTAAAGTGGTTAAACAATAATTTTCAATAAATATAAAACATAATAAACTACATGTTACTATACTACAGGAGAGTTGGCCTTAAAATGTGGTTTTTGAGATTTTTTATTATTCAATTAATAATTAAAATATTTTTAAGACCTTACTCATTTTTAGTAAAAAAAAATTAAGAACTTAGTAAGTACTTATAATAGTAATAGTAAATTTTTTATCAAAACTAACTTTTTTTTCACCATAATATATTGTAAAACTTCCTTGTTATTAAAGATTATATTTTTAGGGATATTATTTTTGCTTGTAGAAAAATAAGTAGTAACTAATAGATTTTTTTTTGAGTGAACATCTAAAATCATATGTCATGACTCACAAGTGTTTTTATTACTTTAAGATTTTTTAAAACATATTACAAGTTTAAACTTGTTCATGGTTAAAAATCGTATCGACATTTTAAGGTCAATTTCTTCTATTTTCTTATAAATTCCATATACAATTTCAACACTCGACTGTGATAATATAAATGTTTAACATAGTGTTTTTTACTTCATTTGTGAATAATATTATCCTATATAACTCTTTATTTAATATTTAAATTTCCAGGGAAGCGAAAGCGTTGTGAGTATTATGTACAGGCTATACGGTAAACACACAGTCAGAACGTATGATATCAGAAGAAAAAAGAAAGAAATATCAGATATTTATCGTGATGACTTTGCATGAAAAAAACGAAGGTTTTATCACATAAAATTCATCTACTTACAAAATTGTTGAACAAAAATAAGAAAACAGACTTATGCTCTTCATATTTTTTTCTGAATCTGTTTTTATGACATTATTATTTCTTTAATTTAATAGCCTTATTTCACAACATAAAATTAAACTTTCTAATATTCTATTTATTTCATGTACTTATTAAACTCCTTGTCTATTACTTTTCTAAAAAAAATATAAATATATTTCCTGTCCTTATAAAATTCAATTCCTTTGCTAACATAGAAATAAGTCTGTTTTTTTGTACGAATTCTGAAACATTCATGTAACATAATATTGCACAATAAAACATTGTACAAAATACTTGCAATTTTCATGCCTTATGATTAGTAGGGATAAAATTAAAAAGGGGCACCCCACAAAAAATATTTCTGAAGTTATATTAAAACAAAATAAATAAATTCTAAATCACTTTTTTTTCTATTTTATTTCAAAACTTAGCTCTTTTGTCTACATTATTTATTTATCTAGTTCATTTCTATAGTAACATGTATTCTACTTTCTTAATTGTACTATAATTTTAACTTTTTTATTTTTCTAAAGAAGATTTCTCGAGTATCTCATTCATTCTTTCCTTTTTCATTTTTTTTTATAAAGTCATTAATAATAACAAAATATAATATAATTAATAAAGATATCATGTATGTAAATAATTTAAATCGCAAAAACAATGTATAATAAAAATAACAAATTTATTTTATATAAATATGTAAATTATGTTAAGACTTATATGAAATTCGATTTTAAAAGGACTAAGACCCTTACAAAGTAGTTAACATTTCTTTTGTGATATTTTAATGAAGTGTACTTTTCGAATTAGAGTGTCTAGCATGGTTTTTGCTAAAAATAACTAAACTAATAAATAATTTAAATGGAAAAACGATAAAAATAATCAAATTTTTTTTACAAAATCATTAAACAAAATATTATTAAGTATTTTCAAGCTGCATCGTATTTTTTTTTGTTGATTTAAATATTTATGGATTATTTTTATGCTTCCAGGGTAAAGGTACAGGATCTGGGCACAGAACTTTATTGTATGGCAACGCTATACTCCTACGACACTTGAACAGTGATATGGTAAGTCTTATTGAGTTTTTTTTTTGTAATAATAATAAAAAAATCATTAAATAGTTTTTTTTTGTAGTTTTTAATTTATCTTTTTTAATTTTGTACTTGATACACAGGGTACTTAACACACATTTTACACACTTTGAGCCATTTTAACACTTTTTACTGCATTTTTTTAATTTTAATCAATAATATAATTAAAATTTTGCAGTACCTAGCCTGTCTCTCGACTTCGTCGTCTCAAGACAAGTTGGCGTTTGACGTTGGTCTGCAAGAGCATTCGAAGGGTGAAGCTTGCTGGTGGACGCTGCATCCGGCTAGCAAACAGAGGTGATGATGGACCGACAGACAAAGATAATATAGCTACAGAAAAAGATATGAGAAACAAACAGACATAACGTAAAAGCAAAATAGAAAGTTTCGAACGATTTGGTTTTAATTCTGAAACGTTCCATGGATTTGTCGGTATTTTCGAGAATTTCTTTTTTTTTCGAAATAGTCACTATTTTAATTTTCTTGGAATAAAATAAAAACTTTTTCGCCCTAGTCAGCATAAAAAATAATTTAAAATTTTTAGATCTGAAGGTGAAAAGGTGCGAGTTGGTGATGACTTGATTCTGGTGTCAGTGGCTACTGAAAGATATCTGGTGAGTATAATTTTTGTCGTTGAAAAGCCATGCTTTACGAATGGGCCGGCTCGGCTTGACTGCGGCCTCACAGAAAACCGCTAAGGTTAATAAAACCGGCGACTCAGTTGTAAGTTTTTTTTGCAATAGATAGTAATGATAAATAACCGTAACATTAGACGGTTATTTATCATTATTATTAAGCTATTACATAGCTTTTATCGCAGGCTTAGAGAATCAAGAAACTCCGTAACGAAAATAAACCTAACACGCCCCACTCCGACCGGCACAGAGCGGTGCTGCGTTGAAAACCGTGCATCGTCTAACGTCGTTTCAGTTCGGCAGACTTCGGCACGGTGTTTGTGTGCGTGCGACTAGACGTATGCGTGTAGACTTGCTATGCAATAGCTTTACCGCGGCCATGGAGAATAGAAGTAAGGAGTACCATCTCCATACATGAAAAGTGTCCGTAAAATAGCGTTAAATAGGGGGCGCTACAGACGCAGACGGGAGTAAAGCGGCAAAATTTAAACGGATAATTAAATCTTAGCATCTTCTTCGGTTTTATATATAAAAATATTTTCGACTATACGAGTAATTATAATTTTCATGATTTACTGAATTAACTACTTTTAATCTACTAAAGTCGTCAAAAATTTTAAATAACTAAACTGAACTCACTTTACTTCATCTCTTATTGCTAACTTCATATCACACACACTCGCCACTCTAGCGCCATTATAGCCAGTTTTGGAACTATTATTTAATTACTTTTGTCGGACACTTTTTAGCTGTTCTGCCTTAGAGAGATTGTCCTCCTTACTTCTATTCTCCACGACCGCGGCAATCCCCGAGTGCCACACGTATTTTTTATTACAAAAAAACTCTTCACTATTATTGCACCAGTTCTGCAGTATTGCTCTTGGAACTTGACAGCGGAACATTAAAAGGAATAGATAAAATTTAAATTAATAGATATAAAAAATATAATAGAAATAAAACAGAATAATAATAACCGAATAAATTAAATTATAATACAAATATTAACAGGCGGAAGTGAAATTAAATAAAAAATGATAAATTATACTACATATGTAGGTATATGATTATTATTATTCTTTAGCCGGGAAGGGCCATCATAAAGTGTTTGTACATCATTAGTACAGCGTGCAATCGTGGGTTGTCCGGAGATCTTGATTCCATAAAAAATAAGGAGCCATATGCCCAGTTTCTGAGGTTTTTTGTCGGTAGTTTATATATTCTTATTTTTATTTTATAATTATTTATACTGTGCATGATGAAAGAGACACAGGGAATCTTAGTGTGGAGACCAGAAGGATTTTTATGTCAATTTTGAAACATTAAAGATTATTTATTATTATTCAATAGCGCTTTTGATTGGATGACGCAAACGCATTAAGCAAACAAACGTGCTATAGTATGGATAAACTACGGACAAAAATTCTTATGAACCAAGCATTAATGTATAACAAATTTAATATTATGATTTATTTTAGGCCACTACAGTCGCCTTAACATATTCAGGTATTAACACCCCCTGACTGTCCTTTTCAGCATACAGCCAAAGAGAACGAGGTGTCAATTGTCAACGCGTCATTCCACGTCACTCACTGGTCAGTCCAGCCGTACGGCACAGGGATATCACGCATGAAGTACGTGGGCTACGTGTTCGGTGGCGACGTGTTGCGGTTCTTCCACGGCGGAGACGAATGTCTCACTATACCGAGCACTTGGAGCAAAGATGGCGGACAGAAGTGAGTTTATATATTTATCTACTAGATGTAGAACATAGTTCGCGCATGATGCGCGAAATCGCACAGATGATAATATTAAACTGCTCGCAATATCGTTCGCGCAGAAAATATGTTGCTCGCAACTCGTTCAGAAAAAATTATGTTTACCAATATAATATTATATGATGGATAGTATTATCATAGTAAAAAAAAGAAATGAGAGTGTTAATGTCCTTTGAACGAATCGTCGATTTTGCTAAAACACGTCCAATAAATGTTACCTTGGTCGAAGTATCCCTACCAATGTTAGCCAATTTTTCATCTTGTTTTCCAGCATCGTAGTCTACGAGGGCGGCTCCGTGATGTCCCAAGCTCGCTCGCTGTGGCGGCTGGAGCTTGC
The DNA here is from genome assembly GCA_037179445.1 of Phengaris alcon alcon. Lineage (NCBI taxonomy): Eukaryota > Metazoa > Arthropoda > Insecta > Lepidoptera > Lycaenidae > Phengaris > Phengaris alcon. Next base: position 736,734 of record JAYRCH010000046.1, on the reverse strand, counting down.
GCGCACCAAGTGGGCGGGCGGGTTCATAAACTGGTACCATCCGATGCGCATCCGGCATATCACCACTGGCAGATACCTGGGCGTCAACGATCAGAACGAGTTGTATTTGGTCAGCAGGTACGAGCATAGCTGTTGCAGCTATAATTGTCGCTATCATCTTCATTATCATCATAATAATCTCCACTGCCACGATCATTATTATCTTTCGCATCATCATCAACGTCATCACTGTCTTCTTCTCTATCATCATCATCATCATGGCTAGAGCTGGCGTGTATCAAGTGAGCAGGCGGGTTCATCAACTATGATCTGATGTGGATCCGGCACATCACCACCGGCAGATACCTGGGCGTCGACTCCACTGTCACGATCTTTACTATCGTCTTCTTCATTATCATCGTTATTATCATCATTATCCTACACATTGCGCAAGAACAAAGTTTATCGATTTAAAACGGTATTAAAACTTACTCGTCTTTTTTAGAGACAAAGCCACAACAGCCTCCTGCGCCTTCTGCCTGCGCCAGGAGAAGGATGACCAAAAGGTGGTCCTAGAAGACAAAGACTTGGAGGTGATAGGAGCTCCCATCATCAAGTATGGTGACTCCACGGTTATCGTGCAGCACTCGGAGACGGGACTGTGGTTGTCTTATAAGGTAAATTTAATAGCCTGACCAGGCAAATAAATAACTGCACTGTACTGTAATATTTGTACTGTAACGAACAGTCGGGCGAAGATCCTGAACAGTTGCGAAGATCCTGAAAACCTTCAGGAAGATGGCTAAATTTTATCTCAGAGTCAATTAATCCTGCTCTTTGCAATAATCCTAATTTTCCAATTATCCTACGACATATATACAACGTAAGATGACAATTAATTAAAGAGATATAAGTATAAGCAAATTGTAGCCGAATTGACGATCCTGTCATTTTCCAGTCATACGAGACAAAGAAAAAAGGAGTGGGTAAAGTAGAAGAGAAGCAAGCTATCCTGCATGAAGAAGGTAAAATGGACGACGGGCTCGACTTCTCCAGGTCACAGGAGGAAGAGTCCAGAACTGCTAGAGTCATTAGAAAGTGTTCTTCGCTGTTTACCAAGTTTATAAAGTGAGTATTGTAACACTGAAATTCATTTAGTGATGTAATAACTCGTTTATATAAGGACAGGGATTGAGACAAATAAAGTCTATACATGTATGATACGTCAACTGTAGGCTCAGTCCTGTTTATTGAAACGAGTTATGTTAGCAACAAATTGTGCCATTTTAACCCCCGACAAAAAGAGAGGGCTGTTGTAAGTTTGACTGTCCGTGGCATTGTAGGTCCCAAACTGATGAACCAATTTTGATATAGTTTTTTTTAATTGTAACTTGACGTGATAGAGAGTGTTCTTAGCTATGTATCATCATGATCAGCTCTCACTGCTTGACAATTCAGAGTAACCCCAGATTATTTAAAAAAAATGTTAAATAAAAAACCTATTTCCAGTGGCCTTGAGACTCTTCAAGAGAATAGACGCCATTCAATGTTCTTCGCGTCCGTCAATCTTGGCGAGATGGTCATGTGCCTTGAGGATTTGATCAACTACTTCGCGCAACCAGATGAGGACATGGGTAAGTGACGTCACAACTTTGTGAACAGTGAAATTATGATTACTTCTTTCGGGTTTTTTTTACTTACAAGTATCTACATATGTGCTGTTTTTTATGGCATGCCTAATTTTTGTTCAATGACAGTTTCCAGTAGAATTATGGTTATTTTAATGCATTTTCTATTTACTTATAATATGGTAAGAGGTTTTCAATAACATCCTTATTTTATTTTGTAGTTTATAAATTAATATCGGGACTGAGACCATCAATTTCAATTACACACGATATGTAAACTGATAATATGAAGTCGTCGTTGATTGCCTCAGACCACATTTTTATTTAAATTCGAGTTATATCTAACGGTATGATTCCATTTCTACCGACTGCCAAAAGGAGGTTATCTATTCGTTGGGATGTTTTCTTAAATGTATCTTAAATGATGATTATTATCGTGGCAACTTACAACATTAAAATGGAAACCTATTGCCTTAGAATTTACAGGAAACATCAGCACCATTCATCTGTCAACATGAACGTTACAACAGCCTAGTAGTACGTGCTAGCGAAGCGAGCGAATAAAATGGGCTATTACTTTTGCTCGCTCGCTTCGCTCGCCTGTTTTACTCAGGAACTCATCAATGTACTATTTTCATCACGGAATCATATTTTCACTTCTGAAGGAAGCGTTTGACGTATTTTGCCTTTTTTATGTTTTTTACATTTAGTTTTGTATTTACTATTTTTTTTGTTTGTATAATTTTGTAACAAAAAATTCTTCTATAACATTGTAAGATATTAATTATTGGTTTAATTTTACTTTCAACTGAGATAAGTCTTAATTTGTCTCGTTCCCTCTTTATTTAAAATTTAAATCAATCCTCCAATCCAATTTTCATTCTATTTCAGAACACGAGGAGAAACAGAACAAATTCCGCGCACTCCGCAACCGACAAGACTTGTTCCAGGAGGAGGGCATATTGAACCTCATCCTGGAGGCCATAGACAAAATCAACGTGATCACGTCCCAGGGGTTCCTGGCCGGCTTTCTGGCTGGCGACGAGAGTGGACAAAGCTGGGATATGATCTCTGTCTACTTGTATCAGCTGTTGGGTAAGACATAAGCTAACGTTTTATCTTGTAAGTCAGAGCAGACAGAGCTGGTATATGATATCTGTCTTCTTGTATCAGCTGTTAGGTAAGACATACGCTATCGTTTTATCTTGTAAGTCATGGATCATAGACAAGATTTGAGGTTCAAATCGATATGTAATTTGTGTGTTGATAAAATAATCAGTAACGGTTGCAATATTCTTAACATAACTTCGCTTGTTTCCAGCCGCTATAATCAAAGGCAACCACACAAACTGCGCTCAATTCGCGAACTCGAACCGTCTCAACTGGCTGTTCTCTCGCCTCGGCTCGCAGGCGTCGGGCGAGGGCACCGGCATGCTGGACGTGTTACATTGCGTGCTGATCGACTCGCCTGAAGCGCTGAATATGATGCGGGTGAGCAATGGATTATATGCCTTTATAAAATGTCTCGAATTAAAAAAAGAGGGTTTTTTTATTTCTGGGTTCGATAGGATATATCTTTTTGTAAATAAAAAGATTTTTATTCGACGTAATTAATGTGTAATTGTATTTCTTTATTGCGCGGTAAATAAGTGACATTTAAATTAGTATTATAAATAAACTGATAAATTTTCGTTTAGAAAAAGATAGAATGGAGCTGGAGGGTCCAAAAAAGGCCACTTCGAGTGTTTCGTATTACTTTCATAATTTGTTTGTTTCTGATATCATGCAATTGTTACATATGTCAGACGAGTCATAATTATAAATAGAATCATATTAGAAATTCATACATTTTGTCAGTTTTCAATACAAATTGCTTAAATGTAAAAAATATAATTGTTAAAGTGCGGTCGCGGAGCACGTAGAATTTCGTGCATTGACTTATCGCTACTTGTCTCTTTCAGTCGCGTTCACGAATATATTACTATCGCGCTCCTATCGCGTACCTGTGTAAACGCAATGGCAATAATATATTGAGCGAGTGAAAGAGACAAGTAGCTATGAGAGTACTAAATTCTACGTGCTTCGCGACTGCACTTTAGAACAACTTCTTCAACATTGTTCGATTCACTTTAATTTGGCCTTTTTAGACCTGCTGAACAGAATGTGATTATATTCTGCTTTCAGGATGAACACATAAAAGTCATCATCTCGCTGCTGGAGAAGCACGGCCGAGACCCGAAAGTACTGGACGTGCTGTGTTCCCTGTGTGTCGGTAACGGAGTGGCCGTCAGGTCTTCGCAGAACAATATCTGTGACTATCTCCTGCCGGGGAAGAACCTCCTGCTGCAGACCCAGTTGGTGGATCATGTGTCTAGGTGGGTCTAATGTCAATCGTACTACTATTATAAATGTTTGTGAGGATGGATGAATGGACGCTTGTTACTCTTTCCCGCAAAAAATACTGAACGGACTTCGATTAAATTTAGTATGGTAGTAGTTGAGGCTCTGGATTAAAACATAGGCTACTTTATATAGGCTAATTCCTGTGGGATATTGACGTGGGGGAAGCCGCGTGTAAGTTGTTATGATAAGCAGTATTTCGATTTGATTAGGTTTATTGAATGAACCGGGAAACGAGCAGACGGATCTCTTAATGGTAATCGAAGACTTTTAGACAGTCGCAACACAAGAGGAGATACAAGTGCGAACTCCCGGTCTTTAGAACCCCCAACTCCCTTTGGACTCCGGTGCACCCAGCCCCTCACTCACTTAGCGAAACTAAACAGTGTTTCACATCTCACAAGCGACTCACGTGAACTTCTTTCTTTTTTTAGGTTCTTTTTGCTTTATCATCTGCCATAGTATTTTTTTCTATTATTTCATTGAATTAATTTGTTTTTCTTTTCACAGTGTCCGTCCTAACATCTTCGTGGGTCGGGTCGAAGGTTCAGCCGTCTACCAGAAGTGGTATTTCGAGGTGACGATGGACCACATTGAGAAGACCACGCACATGATGCCACATCTACGCATTGGCTGGGCGAATACTAGCGGGTAAGTATGTAACAAATTTTTTGGTGTGTAAGTTTTACAAAACCAATTGCATGTTACGGAACTACGGAACCCTTCTTAGATATGTCCAGACATGATCTTGGTTAGGTTATTTAACTCTATAATTTTCCCTCTCAACTCCTAACCCTAATATTGCTATCATTCCAGCTACGTCCCCTACCCGGGCGGGGGGGAGAAGTGGGGAGGTAACGGGGTCGGTGACGACCTCTACTCGTACGGCTACGACGGCGCCTACCTGTGGTCCGGGGGACGGAAGACGGCGGTCAACAGAACGCATGCTGAGGAGCCGTTTATTAGGAAAGGTTAGTAAATGAAGATTGTTACCCATTACCCACGGTATATTGATAGTTATAAACAAAAAATCCAGTAGTAGTTCATCAATTCGTCGCGATTTTTTTTTGTATGTTACAATATTACTAGAAGACGCCTGGTGCGGTTTAGAAAATTCCTATTTTGTTTAAAAGGATATACTTCCAAGTTGGTCCCATGATCATGAAGGCAGGATATTATGATCTACGAGTGATTAAGGGATTTTGTCCGCAGGTGACGTGATCGGCTGCGCGTTAGACCTCACGGTGCCAATCATCAACTTCATGTTCAACGGCGTGCGGGTGACGGGCTCCTTCACCAACTTCAATTTAGAGGGCATGTTCTTCCCCGTCATCAGCTGCTCCAGCAAACTCAGGTACGTTGTTCAGTAAACTCAGGTGAAAATATATGTTTATACCAGTTATATGAATAATTCTTATTTAATCATTTCGGAATAAAATATTTGAACACATAGGCTACTTTCTGTACCGAAAATCTACGATTTCCGCGGAAAGACAGATTTCCTTTTGTGCTAATAAAGTCGCAGGCAATCTAGTAGATAGTTAAATGAAGAGTCACACTCAGTAAACTTATAAATTTATTATTTTTGTAGATCCTACTAGTATTATAAATGTGAAAGTGTAAAAATGTGAAATTTTGTATTTGGACCATTTAGAAATCCAACTTCTGGGAATTTAAATTTACTCATATTTTACCTTGTAACCTCGATATTGTTACGGGATTATGGTCCGATATTCGGAGTAAAACACCAGTATCCCCTGCGGGAGTTTATTCGCTACGAATTTCCACACCAACACAGGTCTGGTCTTCCAACACGCCGAAATATCTAAATCGTAAGAAAATTGATACACCGTAACATACTAGAATATTCTATACATCGAAGCGCCGTAACAATATGCTTTAAAAATGTTTTTTTCTTGTCTTTCAGCTGTCGTTTTCTTCTGGGCGGGGAGCATGGTCGCCTGCGCTACGCCGCACCGATGGGCTACTCGCCGCTAGTGGAGAGTCTGCTGCCGCAACAGGTAGATATAGATTTTCAGATTTTTTTTTTTTTTTACGAAATGAACCAGGAAACGAGCAGACGGATTGCCTGATGGTAAGCGATTACCGCCGCCCATGGACATTGGTTGACATGGTTCCTGGTCCATAAAATTCCCAATCCCTTGGGCCTCCGGTAACATCCTCACTTGGCGAAACACAACGCAAGCGTTATTTAACGCCGGATTTATATGAGACCGTGGTATTTACCCGGTCGAGCCGGCCCATTCGTGCCGAAGCGTCTTCCACGTCTAATATTATTATAATGGCCTAAGTTTTTTCATATTTATTTTGTTATGGCATGGAATATATGATCTCGTCGATTATATTATAGATCCTGGCATTAGAACCATGCTTCTACTTCGGCAACTTGGCGAAGAGGGCGCTAGCGGGCCCACCATTAGTACAAGACGACACTGCTTTCGTCCCTACCCCCGTCGACACGGCTGCGGTGAGTACGCCACTGATATTATATTTGAATCACGCCTCAAATATTGAGATCGGTGATTTGTAAGTGTAATATTATGTGTATTTCACATACATGTTAGGTTAGTATTGTGGCAATTGCTATTCCCATACGCTGATAAGCAATAATGTGCCAAAACACTAGATCGCCATTTTGAGAAAATCGTGTCTAATGAAATTTATATTCTATAGAGAATTTCAACTACGCGTCAAAAGTTTTTATCAGTTTTTCAGTACTAAAATGATTTAATTCACTTAGCACTGTTTTGGAGATTACAGTTTATCGCCTGAGAAAGCGATTACTATCAACATCTTGATTTCAGTAATTTTGTGGGTTGACACAGGATTGCTTATCAGCGTCCACCTATACTTAAAACCACCAAAACTAATAAAATTTATGTAAACAATGAGCATCTGTCAAAATGGAAATAATTCTAAATTCAATCAACTCAAAGTAGCATTACGTATCATTCGAAACTAGCAATTTTACTTGGACGGATTATAATGTAGCGTCTAACACATGAATTGTCAACCGTCGGCACTGCGCCATTTTTATGAAAATTTGACAGAACGATAAAGAATAGAAAATTTAAAGCGATGAAACTGTTTTTTTTTTTCAATTTTATCCAAAGGTCGCTAAACCCCGAATGTTTGCTTACGTTCTGTGGTAAAATTAAAATAGACAAACTTTTTTTTTCAGATAACCCTGCCGCAGTACATTGAACAAATACGTGATAAATTGGCTGAAAATATACACGAAATGTGGGCAATGAACAAGGTATGTTAGGTGGAGTAAAAAAAAACATGGAAATTGCCTACTTTGTCCTGTAAACATTTTGAATGTAGGTAAATTTTGTTCTTACTTGTAATTCTTGAATATTGTTTCACCATTTCCCTCTATCTCCTTCCGTGCATTCTTTGTGAAAAATATTTTGGCGTCACATACCTACTTACTTTTAATATTAATAGCGGTGTTGTAGAACGATAAAATAATTGAAAAAATATAAAAGAATAAAGAAATAATAAGAATAATAAAAAAAAAAATATCTGACCGGGATTCGTATCCACCACATTGCATACGCACACCAAGCTGCCAATCAGAATGACGTAAGAGAGTCGAAATTATTGATAATTATATTGTTTAAAAATGCGCAGTTTCTTAAGAATAAGACCTAGCTAGCTAGATCGATTTTTCTCCCCCAAAACTCCCTGCATACTAAATTCCATGGTAATACATACTTGTAGCCGTCGTTGCCGAGATACCGATTGTATTAATACAAGACTGTCTCGTTTAAAGTACAAGATTTTATGGAAATTAATTTATGGGAATATGGTGGCAAGCCCCAAAGGGAGATATCCGACCGAGCGAGGTGCTATGCTCGGTCAGGCCGAAGCCCACTTGTATGAATTTCAGATATTGTATATATAGTGCCGATCTTTGAAAACTTCGATAGCGCGATTCAGGATTGTGGCGCTTATTGTTCCGCCACAAATTAATGTCAAAGTATTGTTGGCAACCAGGGGGGCAGATCTCGTATTTATTATGGGTTAAGTCTAATGTGGATTTTCAGGCTGTCCCGCTCGCACGCGAATGATTTGACTCGTAATGAGTCAGCCCGTGGACCGAACCGAGATTATATCGAATAGGTAGTTAAGAAAATTGTATTTCAGAAAAGACACAATTACAATATTATATCGTTTAGCCTTGACATTTATTTTACTCTAAACTATGTTTTTTTTATCTTCCAAGCCCTGTCTTCTAACAAATAACCATGTTATTTCCAGATCGAAGCGGGCTGGATGTACGGCGAGCAGCGCGACGACTTGCATAAAGTGCACCCGTGTCTGGTGTCGTTCGAGCGCCTCCCGCCCGCAGAGAAGAGATACGACATACAGCTCGCCGTGCAGACGCTCAAGTATGTGCATACTGCAGTAGGTAGGTGTACACCGCCCGAGTAGACCTGGAGATCATCACAGGCAGGTAGATCCGTGTCTGGTGCCGCTCGAGCGCCTCCCGCCCGCAGAGAAGAGATACGACATACAGCTCGCCGTGCAGACGCTCAAGTATGTACATAGCAAACTGCAGTAGGTATGTGTACACCGCCCGGGTAGACCTGGAGATCATCACATGCAGGTAGAACAATGTCTGGTGCCGCTCGAGCGCCTCCCGCCCGCAGAGAAGAGATACGACATACAGCTCGCCGTGCAGACGCTCAAGTATGTACATAGCAAACTGCAGTAGGTATGTGTACACCGCCCGGGTTTACCTGGAGATCATCACATGCAGGTAGAACCGTGTCGGGTGCCGCTCGAGCGCCTCCCGCTCGCAGAGAAGAGTTACGACATAAGGTTCGCCGTTCAGACGCTCAAGTATGTACATAGCAGACTGCAGTAGGTAGGTGTACACCGCCCGGGTAGACCTGGAGATCATCACTTGCAGGCAGAACCGTGTCTGGTGCCGCTCGAGCGCCTCCCGTCCGCAGAGAAGAGATACGACATATAGCTCGCCGTGCAAACGCTCAAGTATGTATATAGCTGACTGCAGTAGGTAGGTGTACACCGCCCGGGTAGACCTGGAGATCATCACATGCAGGCAGAACCGTGTCTGGTGCCGCTCGAGCGCCTCCCGTCCGCAGAGAAGAGATACGACATACAGTTCGCCGTGCAAACGCTCAAGTATGTACATAGCAGACTGCAGTAGGTAGGTGTACACCGCCTGGGTAGACCTGGAGATCATCACATGCAGGTAGATCCCGCGAGCGCCGCCCGCCCGCAGAGAAGAGGTACGACATACAAATTTTTATGTATAGCGCAAAAATCACAATGCTAATATCTTTATTGCCCAGCCCGTGCAAATGAAATTCAACAGCCATTCTATTATATCTGAGAAAGTCGGTTAAAATGTGTTAAATTTTCAGGACAATCCTCGCTCTTGGTTACTACATCAGCCTGGACAAGCCACCGGCACGAATCAAAAACGTTCGTCTGCCCAATGAGCCTTTCATGCAAGTAAGTTCTAATTTTGAAAAATTTGTAGCATTTTAAGTTTTGGAGTAGTTATTATTTTTTTTTGTACTTACCTACTTTTATAGTTTGTAAATATTTTATTTCCTGTATTATAATTAAATTAAATTTTGAAAAATTAACAATAGATTGTAGAACATAGAAAGTGATGCAACTGTCAGTTGGTGCCTCTCACTCACGCACTAGTTCTATCGTGAGATTTAATGCCCATGCTTCGTTATTAGCTACAATTATCACAACATGAAAAGCTTCATAGCCTATTTCGATGAATGTTATTAAAAGAAGTTTTTGTTTTAATAATTATATAATATCAGTTTTACGAGAGTTGTGCAATCGGAGGAGTATGAAATTTCGCCGATGAATTAAAGTTAAAAGTAAATATGAAGGTGGGTAGAAAGCTAATGTTTTTTAAACAACGCTTAGATATACTCACATAAAATTAATAAAAATAACAACAACACACACTGCCTCAGATTGTTTATTAACACACACTACCGTGCGTTTTATACTTACAATTTTGTTACACGTCAATATGTCACAACATTTACATATTTTTTAATTTTTCTTTAAAAGAGGCAAAGGAAACCTAATAAAGTTAAACTTTAAAATTATATGAATTATAATGGTCAAATTTCGTCCACAGTGCGACCTTCAGTTCTAGTATTCTGCATATTAATTTGGAAAGCTTCATCAGAATAGTTATTTTTATAATATTATAAAATGTTCATAATTTTTCTTACAGTCGAACAGTTACAAACCAGCGCCATTAGACCTGAGTGCAGTGACCCTGACTCCCAAAATGGACGAGCTGGTTGACCAACTGGCCGAGAACACCCACAATCTGTGGGCAAGAGAGAGGATACAGCAGGCATGGACGTACGGTCTGAATGAGGTGAGTGGAATGCATCAAATATTTCATTACCGTAAGGATCAGCTCACACCGAGATGCGACGCGACGCGGCGCTTTATATATAAATAAATAATATATAAATAAATAATAAATAAATAAATATCTATGGACGCTTCACACCACGTCAATCTGGCCCCGTGCTAAGTGTCCGTAGAACTTGTGTTACAGGTACCAGAAAACGGGAATATACTATACACATATTTAATTTACATTACATTTACACATCCATGACCCAGGAACACAGAAAAACTTTTTGTTCCTTCGGCGGGATTAGAACCCGCGACCCCCGGCTTGAGCTGAACCACTGAGCCACAGAGATCGTTAAGATATATATTTAAGATAGCGATTGACTAGTACACAAGAAGATACAAGTTTATTTATAAGAGTTCTAATTTCGATCTGCATAGTGCGGCTGCTGTTGCAATTAAACGTCTATCTTCTTGTGTGCAGTTGATGAAAAAAATGACTACCTCTGTGGCTTAGTGGTTGCACGCGTCGGTGCTCAATCCGGAGCTCGTGGGTTCGATCCTCGCGGTGGGACAACAAAAAATGTTCTTTTCATGTCTGGTTCAAGGCGTGACTCATGTATTTTCGAAACATTACACAGAAAACATGAAACAAAAACATTTGTTTTCATACACAAGCTGTCTCCAGCTATAGAAAATGTTTTTGATTGCAAGATAAACATTTTGTGTAGACAAGGTCACGAGTTCCGATGAGGAAGACGTAAGCACTCGCAGTTTTAGCGATTGCAGATGCAGAATCTAGGAGAAAACACAGGGGGTCTAAAAAGGCCACTTTAGGTGTTTCATATATTTTTTTTTCAACTCATATTATGTGCGCCATTTTACGCATTTCTATTGAAAACTGACAAAATTGATGTTTTTTAATATGATGAAATCAGATGAATCATGTAGCCATTTTACCATTTCACGATGTTTGTATGAAAAAAAAAGTATATGAAACATAACACGAAACATCTAAAGTGGCCGTTTTAGCCCCCAGATTTCGAGTTAGGCCATATTTATTGACCCGTAATTTAAGTATATATCAGGAGTTACGCATAGAAAACCGATTTGGGATTGATAAATTATTTCTTCCGTATTTCTATGTTTAATGGTCATGTGAATGGTGTAAGAGTTGATAAGAAATGAAACATTCCTTCCCCTCTCTACCCGCGCGGGAAATGTCCGTCCGTCTCGGAAGACAAAAACATTGTGTATTCCTACACAAGTGTGTATAGCCCCGCCCCAATGTTTCGATGTTTTGTGTAATGTTTCGAAAAAAAAACACGCGCGGGAGACGTGCCTTTAGACAATGCAGGCTGATCACCTGATTGTGTGACAAGAGAGATGATCCATGCGTCGGATGGGCATAGCTCACCGGTTGCGTCGGTCATCCGTCCCACTGGGTTACGAGAGTAAAGGAAGATAGAGTGCTCTTGTGTATTGCGCACAAACTTGGCCACTACAAACTAACTCTTGCGTAGCTGGTCTGGTTTCAATGAAACCGGCCACCGTCACTAAAATCGGTGTACGGAACTCTTATTACACTACAATAATCACTGAATCCCACTATCTACTGCTAAACACTGCATTAAAATCCGTCGAAAAGATCTAAGCGAGCAGACAGCGTAAGTGACTTCATTACATATATACTATGTAAATGTGAGAAGATTTTCAACGTTCAACATATGCCATACACTCCGTAACGGCTGCTTTTCCCACAGGACGCGGACATGCACCGCTCGCCCCACCTGGTGCCGTACCCGAAGGTGGACGACGCTATCAAGAAGGCTAACCGAGACACAGCCTCCGAGACTGTGCGAACGTTGCTCGTGTATGGGTACAACCTGGATCCACCTACTGGGGAACAGCATGAAGGTAAGCTAGGCCTAAATTATTATATTCTATATTTTAACGAGGAAAAAGTCATTTGCCCAAAAAGTTAAACACCCGCGTAAATATAGTATCGGGTATCCCACGGGAATACTGTGCTTTTTCGAAATAAAAAGGAGCCTATGTTTTAATCCAAAGCCTAAACTACTGCCATATCAAATTTCATCGAAATACGTTCAGTACTTTTTGCGTGAAAGAGAAACATCCATCCAACCATCCACCCATCCATCCATCCAGTGGTTCAGCGCGTTGGTGCTCAAGCCGGCGCCCCGGGTTCGAATCCAGCCGAAGGAACAAAAAGTTTTTCTGTGTTCCTGGGTCATGGACGTGTATTAAATATGTGTATAATATAATAAAAACCTTAAATATATGTATAGTATAAAAGTATTAAATATACTTCCCGTTTTCTGGTACCTGTAACACAAGTTCCTCGGATACTTAGTACGGGGCCAGATTGACGTGGTGTGAAGCGTCCATCAATATTTATTATTATTTATTTATTTATTAATGCGAGCTCTTTAACCTAATTAATGTCTAAAAATACATAAATAGTCCCTTATAAATTCATAGTATGGCCAAATTGATCTCCTTAAACAGCATCTTAGACAAGCCTTTTTGGATAACATAGATAAAACTAAGGCATTTCCATCCGTTATTGGATGATTTATACAGTATTCTCCGAGCGAAGTAACCACTCTTGAAATACTGTAGTGCCTGGGACAGTCGGTTTTTAAATGTCGTATGGTTGCCCAAGCACATACGGCATTCTCACAACACAGTCAGCCTAGTCCAGAGGAATGACTGGTCAATACGTCTGGGGCCAACCGTGTGCGGGCTTCCTCATGATGTTTTCCTTCACCGTTGGAGCGTCCGTATAATGTACTTGAGATCTGAAAACGTCTCATTGGTACACGCCACAACCTGGGAATAGAACCTGCACTCTCTCGAGTGCGAATTAAACGGTCTACCCACTAGGCCACGGAGCTCTTTAAGATGGATAACAATCTACATTATATTAATACTAATATTATATTTATACGTGAAGCAAAAACATCCGGGACAATTTTAAGAGAATTATGCAACCGGAGGAGTATGAAATTTGGCTGGCAAATTAAAGTTTATCTGGAGGAGGTTGTGCACAAATATAGACGTAGATAGATGAAATGAAGCTTCGAAATGCATACAATTAATAAAAATAACATCACACATTACCTCAGATTATTTACACACTACCGTGCGTTCGATAGATACAAAATTGTCAATCTGTCAATCAATGTTGACGTTTGTCAATCTGTCACAACATTTACATTCTGTCTATTTTTCTATCCATGAGGTAAAATAATCCTTATAGAGATCACACTTAAAACTTAAGTATATTAATTATTCTGGATGGATTTCGACCACAGGGCGATTTCTAGTGATTATAATTACAATGAACCTAAACTTCATTTACGAACGAGTTATTAATCAGTTTTTTTTAGCGCTTCTGGCAGAAGCTTCTAGACAGAAGCAGGCAGACTTCAGAACGTACAGAGCGGAGAAGAACTACGCAGTCAGTTCGGGCAAGTGGTACTTCGAGTTCGAGATACTCACCGCTGGACCTATGAGGGTAAGTAAACGAATGTCCTACTACTATTATAAATGTGAAAGATTGTGCGGATGGATGGATGGATGTTTATTACTCTCTTACGCAAATATTACTGAACGATAAAAGTGGTATGGTAGTAGTTTAGGCTCTGGATTAACACATAGCCTACTTCTTATCCCGAAAAAGTACATTATTCCCGTGGGATGCCCGATTCTATATTTACGCGGGCGGAGCCGCGGGAAAAAGCTTGTATATTATAATAAAACTAGCTGTTGCCAATACAATACAACATCCTACGGGAACCTGTGTTTTTATATTTTTCGAGATAAAAAGTAGCCTATGTGATAATCTAGAGATTAAACTACTACCTTACCAAATTTCATCAAAATCCAGTGAGTAGTTTTCGCGTGAAAGAGTAACACACAACCATCCATCTTCACAAACTTTCACATTTATAATAGTAGTAGGTCAATAGACTTAAATACAATACTTTACAGTATAAAGTAAGTATACAAAAGCATTGTCGCACTTTAATTTTTGTGTAATAATTTAATTATACTCTAAATAGCTGTTGCCCGCGGCTACGCCGCGCCCGCTTAAATACAGTATCTCACGGGAACACTACTTTTTCAGCTCTGTCACGCTAGAACCCGCTTTGGGAAAAATCAACCTTTTTTTGAACCTAATTTACCTGCAAAGGATACTAATAAATGTAGTAGATTTCATTTTTTTGTAGTCTTATCAGTTACTGAGGAAACGCCATTGATATTGTTTAAACTAAGAAATGTTAGTAATAATGCGCAGAAAAGTTTTGAAATAGGTTCCAAATTGATTGTAGTTTATTGTAGTGACAACAAAATATTATTTTCGTTTATATTCTTCTAAAGTTTCGCAAAAATAATACAACAGCGAGATTTTAAATCGCAAAAAACACTTGTCCTTAAACTACGATGTAGTTGATTGTAGTTGAAATTAAATGTTTGTAGTGACTGTTAAATTCTTATCAGTGATTTAAGAAACAAAAACAGATGTTTAATGAGTCGATACACTTGGGATAATTATGAGCCCTAGATTTAATATTGTTTGTAGTTTTAGAAAAAAAGAAAAATATTCTCACGAGGTCTACCCAGAAAGGGGACCATGCATACATACTTATCACTAAATTACATTGAACTACTCGATGAACTACTTGATAGTTATTCTCGTAGCACCAATAGCGACACAAAAAAGCTAGTAGTACAATTTAGAGCAATAAAAATCTAAAATACTTAATGATTTTGTCGAGTTGTCAGTGTTTTATCGTTTGTAGTTTATTGTAGTACAAGGAATATTTAATTATTTATATTTATCTCAGAATAAAATTGGATCAAATAAAAAATTATAGATTTATAAAAATCCACTTTAAAAGAATATAAACGAAAATAATATTTTGTTGTCACTACAATAAACAACAATCAATTTGGAACCTATTTCAAAACTTTTCTGCGCATTATTACTAACATTTCTTAGTTTAAACAATATTAATGGAGTTTCCTCAGTAACTGATAAGACTACAATAAAATGAAATCTACTACATTTATTAGTATCGTTTGTAGGTAAATTAGGCTCAAAAAAGGTTGATTTTTCCCAAAGCGGGTTCTAGCGTGACAGAGGATACTTTTTCGGGTTAAAAAGAATCCTATGTTTTAATCCAGAGCTTTAAACTACAACCACACCAAATTTCATCGAAATCCGTTGAGTAGTTTTTGCGTGAAAGAGTAACAATCATCCATCCATACTCACAAACTTTCACATTTACAATATTAGCAGGATTATACTTAAAGGTTGTTTCACAATATATTAATAAATGTTAGATAACTCATTCACAAGTTTTGTTTGACCGTATAAACAAAACTTGTGAATGTTTTATCCAACACAAATCAGATGCTAGTGAAACAGGCTGAAATAGTTTTATTTTTAAAGAATTTATTTACAAGTCCTTTAAAAATAACCACATTTGTGATCGTGGCTCTGTGACTCAGTGATTCAGCGCGTTCAGCCGGGGGTCGCGGGTTTGAATCCCGGCGAGGGACAAAAAGTTTTTCATCGTTCCTGGGTCATCGATGTGTATTAAATATGTGTTTAATATAGTAAAAATCTAAAATAATATATTATTTATAGTATAAAAGAATTCAACAATAAGATACTTTCCGTTGACTAGAACCTGTAACACAAGTTCTTCGAGTACTTAGCACATGGCCAGATTGACGTGGTGTCAAGCGTCTATAGATATTATTAATTATTATTATTTGTTTCAAAAATTCACAACAATCTTGTTTCAGGTTGGCTGGGCACATGCCGATATGGCGCCAGGTATAATGTTGGGACAGGACGAAAACTCATGGGCATTCGACGGTTATAATGTAAGTAATTTAAACAGTGATATTAAATTAAGTTAAATTATCAAAAACTCTCCTTAATTTCAAAGTATAAAGAAAGGTGTTTCGCAAGGTTACGTTCTTGGGCCATTTCTTTATTATTTTCGACATCAGATATCTAAATATTTTTGGATTTAATAGTTAAATATTACTTTCTTTTTTCAATTCATAAAGTGGTTAATAATGTAAATACTAGTCATTCACAAAAAATATGAGGTAATTTTTTGTATAAGGAAGCTAGTATCCATGATTGGTGCTATCGAACGCCTTACAAAAATCTAAAACAAAAAAGGACAAGTTCTAGTACAGTTTTGTTTAATTGAGTAAGAAATAGATATTATAAACGTGTTTTCTTTAGTCGTTAAAATGGCACGGTGGAGCAAGCGACACATTTGGACAGCAGCTGAAAGTGGGCGATATTGTCGCGTGTTTCTTAGATGTCATTGACCAAACGATTAGTGAGTTAGATACCGACAAAGTGTTTATGAATATAACAAACATTGATATGCCTATTTTGTTTCTCTATTCAAGTAATATAATGTGTTTTTGGATATTTTGAACAAAAATTATTATTTAACACACTTTAATATTGTTGATACGATTTAAAGTAAGATTCATATTACAAATAGAAACTGTTGTTTTAAAGCTTATTAAGCTATTCATGAACATGTAGAAGAAAAGCCGAAAAAAAATTATGAGCGAGTTATATTTTTAAGAATTTTGGTGGTAATGAACAACGTTAATTAAAAAACAACAAAATAGGCATATAAACGTACAAAATTATATTTATGTATAGTCACTGATAAAGAATTTGTTGGTGTTGTTTAACCACCCCAAAAATGAACCTTTAAACTTAAATATGTGTACATACGTAAACTATCCTTTGTTAAAAGATCCCTGTATAATGTTTTATGTATTTAGTCATTATAAATAATTAAAAAATTAATTGTACCTACACCATAGACACTGTACACAATAAACAATTGTCCAACGAAAAATACAGTTGCTAGAATGGATCGAATTTTTGGAACTCGTGTTTCCTCAGTAATTCATTTAGGGCTTAGGCTTAAACAATTTTAAAGGTATTATCGAAATAAATGTCTTAAGAGTTCAATCAATATATGAATAGTAGATTAAGGCTCAAATCTATTAACCACAGCAAAAATTCCAAATTTGGATATTCCAATAGGACATCTCTAGATGTCTGTATCTGTTGATAAGCCGTTTACTTTTCAGTCGTAAGTTTCCCTTGTTTGATGAATGTGTTTCCTAACTTTCAAGGAGGAAAAAGTTTTCTCGGGAAACACTGAGTCATTTGGCAGACAATGGGCTGTGGGAGACGTTGTAGGCGTTTTCCTTGATCTCATTGATAAGACGATAAGTAAATACACTTGGCAATAAGCTTGCTTTTATAGGTGTGGCAGAAGTATTCTTAACTGTAAAATCCCTATCCGGATTGAAAATTTGAAATTAATCTAATCTAATTTTATCCGGCTCAAAGGACCATTTTGATCCTTCGAGTCGCATAAAACGCACATTTTGCTTTTTTGCACATTTAGGGTCAATGGTAAAATGTATATGCAAGTATTACATTTATATATATATTTTAGATATTTCTGCCACAATAAATGCCAAATTTTAAACGAATCGCTTCAATTCAGCAGAAGAGCTTGTCACCGCATCGCTTTGCTTTTGAATAGTAAAAAATGGCACGAAAATTGAAATAGCGACAAATTTCAAAACTATTGAGGCATGCAAAAGCATCGTGATTCAAAAATAGCTATATTTAGAGGATGAAAACGATTTTGAAGATCATTTTTGCCCATTTTGGATTCCTACAACAGTTTGACAATACACAGATACATGGTTGTACGACTAATTCACAGCTTACATACTATCAGGGAATCTAATTCATAAGCAGTTTTGACGATAACACTGACGTGCTCAATCACTGTGCCACCACAGTGATTGAGCACGTCAGTGCCCAAGCCGGGGGACGTGGGTTCAAATCCCGCCGAAGGAACCGAAACTTTTTCTTTGTTCCTGGGTCATGAATGTGTATATAATATACTTCCCGATGTCTGGTCCCCGTAACACAATTTCTTTGGGAGATCAGCTCGGGCCTGATTGACGTGGTGTGAAGCGTCCATAGATATTATTATTGACCGTGACCATAATTTGTTTCTATTATGTTATTATTATTATTATATCAAAGTGACATGTCATTGAAAATCGTATAGTGACTGCATGCCGTCATTGTAATACAAATCAAAAATGAGAACACTACCGCTTACAAATTAGATTCCCTGATAGTACATACAGTAGTAAGATTATAAGGAGCTGTATGTTTTGGTATGTGCATTTTGTTATAACTTCACTAACTGCATGGTTATTAATTAAATCCTGTTCAGAAAAAAATATACAGCTTTGTGCTATAGTAGTGAAATATTTTTTTCCGAATAAGATTCAATTTTAACTATTTTACTAGCTTATAGATCAGTTCAAGTTTTTGGTGATGCTAAGTGTCAGCTCCCACAGAGACTCGATGCGGCGCGACATTTTTAAGTCTGCACTAGTTGTTTTTTTCTCCATACAAACGCTGTTGGTGATTTACTCTAAAATCAAACATTGTAGACCCAAATTTTGGCGTAATATCGATTTTTATCACACTTGTCTAGGTCGGTATGTGATTATATTTTTTAAATTTAAATTAGTTTAGAATATAATAACATCCAAACATCGGATTTTTAGCGCAACTTTGACCGTAAATAAAAAACAAACGTAGAATGAAAATAAAACAACAAGCATATACCGACACAGTTAGATTATTCAGCAATTGAGATAACTTCACTTCAGACAAAAATATTATATAGTTTTTTCATAAAACACCAACAGCTGAGTGTCGATTTGCTTAATTTGACGCGATTGTGCACTATAGCTTCTCTTCTAAGTATAGATTATTATTTTATGGGTAGGTATATCCTTTTTTCACCGACGTTATGTGAAATAATAAACATTTTTTCCGCGCGCCGCACTGAGTTCGAGCCGTTGACTAGCACACTCTTAAGTTAGCGTTTCAAAATTGAACTTTATTTCCTACAAAAAGATACACTTTTCATTGCAAGAGCGGCGACACGCTGCGCAACGCGCTTCCAATGAAACGTGTATATTCTAATGTGTAGTGAATAAAGTTCTATTTTGAATAGCTATCTTATAAATGCCACGCCGCGTCGCGTTTCGGTGTAAACTGACGCTCAAGTATTTGTCACTAAATTGGTTCCTTTTCTGTTTCTTGACAATTTAAAATAGTAACGCATTTGACTAGACTATGTATTCATAAATTTATGGATTCTAATATCATTTTCGTCACATGTACGTTAACAAAGTTTTTGTAAATAACGAATAACAAGGGCACTATTTTGTACTAATAATATTCAGTGTTATATTGTCGGTTATTCTTAATAATAATATATTAAATTACTAGGTTTCTCTCTGAACGGTGAGCTACTGATGGACGCTTTGGGGGGCGAAACCACCTTCGCTGATGTTCAGGGTGATAATTTTGTTCCGGCCTGTACCTTGGGTGTTGGACAGAAGGCTAGGTGAGTTTCTATATCATTCATATGCAGTGTGTTTCGTCTCCTGCTACCCCCAAAAGGGTGGTGTTTTGTCGATTAAGTTAAACCTTTGCTGTTAAAATCACTTAACATCGAGATGAGACACACTGTATATACGTGAAGCAAAAACGTTGAGTGCAGTTTTACGAGAATTTTGCGTATGGAGGAGCATAAAATTTGGCATAGTTTATGAGAATGAAGGTGTGCAGAGGATTACCTAATATTTTTTTAAACTACGCACATTTACTGTCATTCGAAATTCGAACTACACAATTACTGTCATTCGAAATTACATTCCATAGACAAAATTTTCATGTTTCTATTATTGCGTATCTAAGAGACAAAAGAACCCTTAACATGTTGAAACTTAAAAAAAAAAATATGAATTACGTATGTATGTGCGACGATTTATCTAAGACCTCATTACATTATCGTTGTATAGTTTTGGTTTCGATTTTTTAAGTTTGCCAGTCTATCCGGTAATTCAATTCTTTGGGAAGAAACATTGTGATGCGTTACCAAAAATTTCAAAAACTTAAAGTAACGGTTGAGATCCATCATATTATTATTACTACATGAAAATATATCTGTATTATTTCAGGCTTTCGTACGGTCAAGACGTAAATTCATTGAAGTATTTCACTACATGCGGTCTTCAGGAGGGATACGAACCATTCTGTGTGTAAGTATAACTTTTTTTACAATAAGATTGAATCTTCTTTCCTTGACTTTGAGAACAAGGTCTCAAAGGACAATAGGCCTCTTCCTATGGAACAATGACCCACGGTGAGCAAAGGTAAAATTGTATTAGATGTAAGCGTATTTGCATCTGGATTACAACGGCATAGATCGCATGAGGTGCATTGGAATATTATTTTAACTAATTTCAACGAATATTCATATATGATTAACAATTTACTGATCATCTCCTCTTGCCCATGGATCTGAATCAAAATAATTACGGAAAATTATACTTGAATTTAAATTGTACGATCTAATAATATTTTGGTTTGTGGTAGCGACTTTTTTGAATAGCATGACATCGTCTTTTCTTTAAGTTTACTTATAAGTTTTTTTCGGCGTCTTAATTTATTTTTTACAACAGCAACATGAAGCGTGACGTCACCCACTGGTACACAAAGGACCAGCCGATATTCGAGAACACGGATGAAATGGCTGACACGCGGATTGACGTTACTAGGATACCGGCCGGCTCGGGTAAGTTACAAATAAATAATATATTGTACCATTATGCCAATATGTGAAAAAAATTCACCAAGAGCGTGTCAGGATATGTATTTGGAGGGTTCCGTACCCTATACATAGGTATCCGTACCACATATTATGTAGGTTTTTTTTAAATTACTTCAAAAGTTGTTGTCCGATTTCGTCCAAAATAATTTTCCTAGAGAATATTTAACATTACCTATCTGCATGGAAAGTAACAAGTTTCTCCTCTTATAGTTTAGAAATGAATGACCTCGGGCCGACGCATAAAACACTTTGGAAACCGATTACTCCAGAGCGGTTCATTTTATAAAAAAACCGGCAAAGTGCGAGTTGGTCTCGCGCACGTAGGGTTCTGTACCATAATGCCAATATTTTACTTATTATTTCGTTGTTTTTGTAAGTTTTCTATGTACGCGCATTTTACAAGTTAATCATCTATATGTCCTAAACTAATAAAGCTTATATAAGCCGTTAAAGTTTTCCTTGAAAGTTAATCACATAGACTACCATCATGAATTTTTCCAGATTTTCCGGGCCAGCTTTTTGCGCTTGCGCTTTAAAGTAGAATAAAACGCAATTGGATAACTTAATCAAAAATCGTGTTATTTACCTCTCAATATTTTTAAAACACCTATTTTATGATACCCGAGGCGTGAACTACGGAACCCTAAAAGGTCGTGTATGAAATCTCACCTATACTTCAAAGACCTATTGGATACCTCAAACGATAGGGTAGAATGAAAAAAGAATTCACCCCCACTTCACGTGTACTTCACAGGAATGGGTGGTTCTCATTTGTTTAAATTAATTTTTATAGATAATTATATATTTTTTTCTTAATATATTACATATTATATTTACAGACACCCCGCCCTGCATGAAAATCTCGCACAACACATTCGAGACGATGGAGAAGGCGAACTGGGAGTTCCTGCGGCTGTCGCTGCCGGTCATATGCCAGGCCGAGTTCATTGAGTGAGTGATGATGATGATTGCATGCGTAGTATAACCCCCCATAGAAATGTTTTCTTCCTGAATGCACTGCACTATTTTCAAATAACATTATTTCCACGCCCAAGAGGCAGAAGCTTTGATAACTTTAAACAAACTAAACTATTGTAAGACCTTGAAACAAATTTCTTGGAAATAAATAAATTTAAAAAATACTGAATAATGGGTAAAATGATAGATAGATAAAGAAAATCTGTAAATTTGTCTACACAATCTGTCAGTATGTCTATTCTTGTGTAGACAACGAGTTTCTACGGCGGTAATGCTACGCGTGCTGATGACCAAGTATATGGGGTGAATAGCTGGGAATCTAGGGAGCGCGGTCGAGCCCTGGCCTGTCTTTAAGTACTTTATTTTATTTCTAATAAACTTTTCTACCTTTAGCGAGCAAGAGAAAGCCCGTCGCTGGGTGGAGATCAAGGAGCGCCAGCAGATCCTGCAGAAGGAGGCCGTTGAGGCGCAGATGCCGGCGCACATTGACCAGATCATGAGGAGTGGGTTCACCATGAACGACATCAAAGGTATTGTAAACATCTGTGTTAGGTAAGTACAATGATACATACTGATCACTGGGTAATTTTTATTATATTACGTTTAAATAGATAGAAAGTACATGAAATAGTTTACTTTTTTTCCTATTTTCATACTGGAAATCTGTTTTTTTAAGTCATTTATATAATATAGTACTTCATAATATCTATCTTATAAAGATGAAAATCCCATTAACTAGGCGATGGAAGTTTGTATGGGACTTCAACAACATTTGACACTAGGGATCTGAAAACTGATAAAGGAATCTTTCATCTTTGTTATAAATAAAATAAAAAAACATTAACTGCAAGTCACAAAAAGAAGTCTTGTCTTGGCATCAATTAACATGAAAATGTATTGATGCGTTTTCACTTTTTGTATATCATTTAAAGTCCAAAAATTAGAGTTTTGCGATTGTACATATTATTATACATATATAGTTTACAATAAACATAGAATTTCAGATGTGTGAAATTAATTTTGTAAAAAAATTATTGCACTTTTTATATGTTTTAGTTAGACCATTCCTGATGATGATTAATATGTACGTCCCTGTACATAGCATGTCAATGTTCTATGTGACGTACCTAAGACATTACACAAGCGTTTTAATGTGGTATAAATATAATGCAAAACCCTACCCGAAAATTATAATTTTACCTCTAAAACAAGTGATGATTACAATATTACGGTATACTCATGCCTGATTTAATTGCTAGTAAAAGAAAAAGAAGTACCTATACAATAAACTCAAGTGTAATCGCATACGAGATAAAGGGAATTAAATTGGGATTCGTAGTCACCAGGTTTTTTTGCTATTCGTTTTTTTTTCTGAAAACTCTCCGCATTCGGTGCAGAACGCGCGATGGGTGCACGAACTTTAACTCGTTGCAATTTCACTCAGTGAGATACACAATACACACCTTTTGAATCCCAGAATATATTTTGACCCTCTCCCCTCCTAAG
Source organism: Phengaris alcon alcon (assembly GCA_037179445.1). Lineage (NCBI taxonomy): Eukaryota > Metazoa > Arthropoda > Insecta > Lepidoptera > Lycaenidae > Phengaris > Phengaris alcon. Next base: position 713,033 of record JAYRCH010000046.1, on the reverse strand, counting down.
GTCTACACTACGACGACAACCAAGAGGACATGCCCAGCTCCAACCTCAAACGGCAGCCCGCCAAACCACCCAGAAAGGGTTCCTTATCCAGAGGTCTCAGTTTTGTGTGCCATGCTTTCCAATAAAAATTAATTTGCATATCTGGGTGTAATAAAACTTTTTAAGCATTAACATGTAAATAAATTTAAGGAGGTTATTTAATTTTGTCCCAAAACTCGAAAGTATCGGCCAAGAAAAAAAAAAGAAAATTTTAGTTGGCCGGCACTTTTGATTTTGGGCCCAAACTTGTATGGAGCCCCAAGTAGCATAAAACTGCTGTATAAGATAACACAAAGGGTAACATCGGTAACTTTAGCGTTTATAAAGAGGTATAACAGTACACAATAAGTACAATAGCTGAAAATTACTCTTTTGCCTGTATATTAACGCTATTACTCATCGCATATACGACACTGTAGAGCTGCAAGTGCAGCGTAGAGCTATTAGCAATAAATAGAACTGTAAGCTGCAATAAAGCATTTTCGTGGACTTTAACTCAGCTCTAACTTCAGAATATCTGAATTGAAGGCCACAAGTGTACTCCCAGACCGCTTACATTTTAAGAAAGAACATGTTAGCTACTATAATGCAATCAGTTCTCCTGTGACTTTAATTAATGCGTCTTGCTGCATAAAGTAGAACTTTAGCAGTGTTAATCAGCTTGTTACACGCAATTGTATAACAGCGCTTAAATAGCCCACATTGTTACCGGTAAGAGTAAATGAAACTTGCTATTACCAAGGTGACAAATATATTAAAAAATGGGGACGTGGGCAGAAGGCCGAAAGATCTGGTTTAGCCTCATGGTGTCTGTGAGAATCGGAGGGGCTTTAACCACGCTTTAATCACTTAGCTGGGTCCAGGAGTGTAGTTAGCACGTGGCGCGAGGAGCCCAACTTCCGGTAGCGTCTCTGTCTCTCTGTCGTTCAGGCCGGTATATTCGCCGCGACGTAGATCGTCCAAGGGGCGGTGCAGACTGGTTCCGAAGCCAGTCAGTTCAGTCTGGAATACAACTAGCGGCACTCAGAAATCCGGATGTGTGGAACTAGTAATAAGTCCTTGCGAAACGGTGCGTTGAACCCGTAGTTAGGTCCCTGGAAAATCCATACAAACGTGCAGTTGGAGTTCCATAACCGCCATGATCTTACCCCCAAACGATCAAAATCACGGGCTGTGTGACCATCACAAAATAAAGGGTAAGCAAAATAAAAGAGGATATGAAGAACAATTAAAGAATGGATACAAACATCCTAATATTATATCAATGCAAATCGGGAAGATGAAATTACGAATGAGCACGTGGTTTCGCCAATCAAATTTTGACAACTTATTTTACAAGGTGATAATTTACATGAAAAAATAATATGTTTTAATACAAGCGTGATTTACCAAATAAAACTTCACCATCACAGATATTAAAACTCACCGTAAAAACGGGATTAAGAAATATGAACGACTACATCTTGAGTCTATAGAAAATGTTATTCCAAAAAAGAAACGTCATTCGACGAAGTGCGTTATATACCGTTCTCCGTCTTCTTTTTTTAAACATTTGACAACTAAAAAACTAAAGCGTAAAGAGAAAAAGTCCACAAATTAAAATAAAAAGATATTATATTAATAATCAATATATTATGCAATATAATCATGCAATTCTACTGTATTTTAATTAGTATTCAAGTTGAAATAATTATTTTTTAAGATTTAAGACTGAAGTAAAATTGAATTGTAGGTACAAGAATTTGTGGCTGATTTGTTTTACGCAATAACTACAGGTATCAATTCGTTACTAATTTATGTACCACGAGTGGATACTTATACAGCCCATAGCGGTAATTGTGATCACCATCCGCCATTTTCAGGTTATAATTCTGTTGCTCATTATTAAAAAAATAATTTTGTCTTTTTATCGAAGGTTTGATTGATTTAAATTGATAATGTACTAATTTTATACTCAAACGGCACAAGGACAATTATAAATGCAAAATAATAAAAAAACCTTTTGCTATCCATTAATGATCAACATATTTTACACTATAATTTTCAAGTAAAAAGTGATTATTTTGAGACCGTGTGAAAATTTTTCTTATATATTCATATAGTATTTCACAATGAATTCTCTTTCCCATAAGAGTTTGCAGTAAAAGCGAAATCTTACCCGAAAACAATATTTGCCATTAATATATTAGTCACCATTTTACTTTACGACATATACTTTACGACATAAGTCGCACAAAATGGTGAACACAATACAACAAATCAAAATAAACTAAGGGACCAAGGGTAAAAATTGTTCACAATTTTGGCACTTGTGAACATTGAGCTCCATAGAAATTTTAAAATAACCCGAACGTGCACTTTGTGCTGTATAAAAGGTACTTAACACATTTTCTAATATTCAGCCAATATTCAGCTCTTGGAACAACTGTTACCTGTTATTCTTAATATTGCAGATTTAATGCTGATATACAGCAAATGTCACAGTTATTCAGCTAATAGCTGTTTAATTTGTGTGCCCAAATCAAAGTTATATGAGCTGTTACAGCGTCTCTATAGCTCTTATTAAGCAAGCTTTTGGAATTCCATTGTGGACAGTAATACAGCTGATATATATCACTTGGCTACTTGGGGCGTGAATGGTCTCCTTTTGATTGGAATGTAATTACAAAACCATGCGCCTTTAAAATTGAATCAAATACGAAACATTTAAGTAGTTACGCTTTAAAAAATATATATTTTAAGCGACGCTTTCTTTTTTTATTTTCTATTTCTTTGAAGATTTGACTGAAGAAGCTATAAGCGTATGTCGTATAATTACATTCTTCTCTCTCATCCTCTCTGTATGCCTTCACAAATAATTCTGCTTTAACTGTTGTTTAATAGATAACGATTCCAACTTTTCACTTTACATTAAATTGTGACAATACTAACGTACTCGAGCCATAAGATTTCACTTCAAAATGAAATATATAGGCAATTCGAATATATCAAAAATTCGGATATTTTGACATCGTCAAAAATATTAAAAAGCTAATCAGCTTGTAACTATTATAAAATATACGTAATCATTAAATTACGTGTTCAAAATATATTTTTAACAAAATTATTCTCTTTTTAGGCCCCGTGAACGGTATGAATCGGTCTACAAGTGAAGCAGAAATGTCCAAATACAACGAATTGGGTGTGCCAGCGGAAGAAAAGAAAGACAAAAGAGGACGATCGCCGTTTAAGTAAGTGGACTAATGCGGAATGCCCGGTTTCTGAGGATTTTTGTCGGTAGCTTATCTATTCAATAGCGCTTTTGATTCACGCTACCGATCAAAAAGCCCTATTGAATAGAAAAACTAACAAGACATTAGAAGTATAAGAAAAGATAAAAATAACCGGTGCGGAAGTGCGAGTCGGACCAAACTGCATAAAGTCACGTTTGTTGTATGGGATTATTTTATTCCACCCACTAAAATATATATTATTTTTTTAAGTATTTGTTGTTATAGCGGCAACAGTGAACATCTGTGAAAATTTCAACTGTCTAGCTATCACGTTCCATGAGATACACCCTGGTGACAGATGGTCTGACGGACAAACGGATGGACACCGGAGTCCTTAGTAATAGGGTCCCGTTGTCTGGTGCGAAATATTAAAATAAACAAAATAAGAATGGAATTTCGTCACTGGTAACTTCTTTGGTGTTGCAACAGTTCATGGACGCCGGTAATAGCTTACAATCAGCCGATTCGTCTGCTTATTTGTCGGTTTTATATATGGAATGTTTGATCCTATACAACAAATTCTTTCTTTCTAGATTCTTCCGTAGCAAACGCGGGGAGAGCGGCGACCGAGGTAAATCCCGCAAGTCCAAAACACCAGATCCGCTGAGTGATGCTGAAACGTCCCCAGAAAGAGGCATGAAGAGACCAAACCCACAGATACGGGTGTCACAGGTATTTTTGTGTTCTCAATATGGGAGCATTAGCTGTATTTTGTTAATTTTTTCTGGACAATAAAGTTTAATATTCATTAAATATCTAAATATTGATTCTAGTTCCCCTTTATTATGAAATGGACCAGGAAACGAGCAAACGGATCGCCTGACGGTAGTAATCACTTACCATTAGTAATCACTTACTATCAGGCGATCCGTTCAGATTCAGTCCGATCGCTGCCCATGGGCACTCGCAACACACATAGTAGTTACACTTGTAACTCCTCTGGTGTTGCGCACTTGCGTTCCCAGTCCTCAAAATCCCCAACCCCCCTTTGGTCTCCGGTAACCCCGCTCATTCGACGAAACACAACGCAAGTGTTTTATCGTCGGTTTTCTGTGAGGCCATAGTATTTATCCAGTTGAGCCATTCGTGCCGATGCATGGTTCTCCCACGCCTAAATTTTGTTTATTTTTTATAATAGCTGGCTTTGAACTACAATATATTACATAAACACACCGGCATATTTAGCGGAACACAAAAAAAAGGTCCATAATTAAAAAAATATGGTTTTATTTTAAAATCTACTTACTACACTTCTTTTGTTATTTAAAGTTTCATTTGTTTTACTTAAAATGAGGTCACATTTTGCGAGTAAAGGTTATTTGTGAAAAATGGTACATTTTTGAACTTTTCATGTAACCGGGAAAAGTGAAAATTAATATTAAAATAACAATTAATTAAATTACAAAAATGGTGATTAATATCGCGTATTTCCACCACGTACTCTTATTAAAGTTTCTACCCGTCTAGGCATACTGAGAATGATGTTATCGATGGTCTCTGGGATAGTCTCCGCCATTCCTCAACTACGGCGATTCGCAGTTCACCTACGTTGGCAGGAGCTGGAATTCTGGACTTAACTTTTCTTATCAGCAAGTCCCAAACGTGTTCTATTGGGTTCATATCCGGTGATCTCGCCAGCCACTCCATAACAGTGATATTCATATCATTAAGATAAGCTTGAGTTACCCGAGCGGTATGCGGCCGAGCATTATCCTGCATAAAAACAAAATCGTCACCGATATATGGGGCAAACGGTACGACATTTTCTTCTAAAACTTCTCTGATATAGCGGTCTTCAGTCAGACTCCCTCTGTCAATCACTACCAAGTCTGTGCGAGCTCCCAAACAAATGCCCGCCCAAACCATTATTGATCCACCACCGTATGTAACTGTAGTTTCAAAATTTGTCTGAATGTATCGTTCTCCTTTGCGTCTGTATATTCTTTGCCTGCCGTCAATTTTATTTAAGAGAATTCTGCACTCATCACTAAACAATATCTTACTCCATTGGTCCGCCTTCCAAAGTCGATGTTCCTGAGCAAAAGTTAATCTGTTTCTACGATGATTTACCTCGAGCTTTGGAGCCTCGGTGGGCACAAATGAACCCAAACCAGCTTCATCGAACCTTCTTCGTACCGTACGCTCACTTACGGTTACACCCCGCACTGCTTCTAACTCATGTCGGGCTTGGACGGCCGTCAAACGGGGGTTCCTACGTACACGAAGCCGAATGAAACGATCGTCCCTACTCGAAGTGCGTCTTTTTCTGCCTTGTCCTGCTCTTCTCACATAAGTACCGGTCTCCCTGAACCGTTGAAACTGGTCGACGAAGATCTCTGGATATCACTCTGTAGGTTTAACCGTTTCTTCGCATTTCGAGTGCCCTGGCAATCTCCGTTGGGGCTAAGTCAGGCATAATTCAGTCCTTAACTCCAAAAAGGTACGCGATTAAAAAAAACCAACAAAAAACAGTATTTCAATGAAACTTGAAATGAAGAAATACTCGAAATTCGCTCCAGATAAAGTGTATTTGAATAAAATTAAAACAATTGCATAAAATGTGATGTTCAGTTGTTTTCTTAATTTGAAAATATTTCTTTTTAAATTAAATGAAGTATAAACCAGCCAGCAACCTTATATGATACTGATATCAAACCTTTATTTTATGTTCCGCTAAATATGCCGGTGTGTGTAGTTCATATGCAATAGTTATAATTATATAATATTGTCTAGAATGTTTTGGAGAAAAAGCTTAGTTCCTGCATTGTTTCTTATATTTTGAAGTGAAATTCCTTTAGCGGCGTTGAGAGTAAAAGTACTTTATACACAGATGACGCTAGGCGTACAAATTTTAATTTTTCTATTATATTTTTTATGTGATGATCTTTGGCACGATGAGAGTATTTTTTTATCTTAAATGATGATGGAGTTTCACTTCACATTTCATTCACATGGTATTTTTTTGTAATGTTTATTTCTATTTTTGAGTTTTTTGTTTGACCCCTTTTTTATGTTTGTTTTTTTCCCAAGGCGAACCAAAGATATAATAACTTACAACACAGACCAAGTGCGGCGAACATGTATGGAAGTCAGGTACTAAATGTGAGTGACAAAAAGCTAAATTGGCTAATTAAGATGACGCATTGATAATGGGGGCGGAGGGTAAGTGGTATGGGTTGGGGGCAGACGATTTTTATATAGCAAACCATCCCGAAATGGATGGTTTATTACAAAAGTCAAAATAGTTTTTTTCCGTGAAATTTAAATTAATAGATTAAAAATTTACTTTATACAGTACATTATAGAGTACACAGCGTAAAGCTAAGCAAACATATCTTTTATAAATTCTGAAAATCTTAAATCGCTTCCGAAAGTCAGTTAAAAATGGGAATCTCTGTTTTTCTTTTTATAGAGAGTTTTTTTAATACATTATTTTGTGTTATACTTAAACGTTGCTTAATTGTGTTAACTGCAGATAAACAAAGGTATAAGAGGTCATGAATCCCTACATTAAATTTTGTTTCCTTAGCTTTGGTAATTGGTGCAAAAATGGGCGTCCCCCGCAACCAAAATCTCTCATGCGTCCTTTAAAAAAAATCTACGTCCATGTGTACCTGATAACTGTTTAATTTTTTCAATTGGTAACTTCGTTAAAATTATAGTAACAAATGCTTACAGAGCTTATAATTAACTTTCTATCTCAAGTCTTCTTCAAGATACTAACAACACTTCTGTCCGAATTTAAAAATCTTTGTATTGTTGTCGTCTATTTATATAAAGCTAGCTGCAGCTACAATCAATATACAGTATGTGTCGAGTCGAGGCTAAGTAAGAGATTTCAACAGCAGACAATAAGTTTAATTTTATCGACGACAGCAGATAATAAGTTTAATTTTATAAACGGCAGCAGATAATAAGTTTAATTTTATCGAAGACAGCAGACAATAAGTTTAATTTTATCGACGACAGCAGACAATAAGTTTAATTTTATCGACGACAGCAGACAATAAGTTTAATTTTATCGACGACAGCAGACAATAAGTTTAATTTTATCGACGACAGCAGACAATAAGTTTAATTTTATCGACGACAGCAGACAATAAGTTTAATTTGATTGATAACAGCAGATAATATTATGTTTAATTTTATCGACAATTAACCTCCCTTTTGAGGGTCGCAAGTTCGCAACTCGCAACCCTCGCCAGTAGCAACCCCCAAAGGTAAGTTTGTAATATTGGTATGTATGCATTTTGAGTATTCTTATACTTTCAACAGCTGATTGTCTGTAAAAGGAATAAACTTTTGGTCATGTGTTAGTTCTGTTCAAAGTAAAGAAGTAACTAAAACATCAAATATTCAACAGCTCGTGGCGATGAGGGTTGAGAAAGGGCGGTGTTTTGTCGATAAAACTAAACTTATTGTCTGCTGTTGAAATCTCTTACTTAGCCTCGACTCGACACATACTGTATTCAAACAAAATATTTTTTTCTAGTTTTGCATGACTTAATAAAATTACTAAAAATTGTGTTACACGTACAATACAGCTTTTGAGATCTACGTAACTTAATAATAATTTAACGATGATTGTTGTGTAAATTTCAAAAATTACGTCACACAATATGTGCATATAGCCCCCATAAAATTATATATGTGATTAAATTGTATGGGCTGTGCGATGTCATTTTCGCGATGCAACGTCGCGCATAGTTATCTATACAAGCCATAATGGCCTATCCACATGTCTACGTCACGACGTCGTCAATGTGAAACGGTGCGGTGTCGCGGCACGCTGCGTTGACGTAACGTGCCATCTCACATCAACATAAAAATGCACATCACGACGCTTGTGAAATGTAAAATTCCGGAACATTCTTTACCGTGCCAGTACCGAATTAATAGCAGTCTCGTCCTAAATATTATGAAAAAATATATTATATATAAAATTCTGCGGCGTCGTTGCAGTAACGCGCCTAGTGCGTGCGGTACGACGCGACAACGCACCGTGCCACGACACTGCACCATTTCACGTTGACGACACCGTGACGTCGAGATGTAGACAGATCCCAACTCTTTTAACATCAATATCCAATTCACTAAACCTTTCCACCATCATCCAGACCAACGTGACCATGTCAACGCCCACACAAGACCGCAAGCAGATGACCACCACGAACCTGTCCGCGGCCGCCACGGAGACTGTCGGCAACGAGATCTTCGACGCCGAGTGTTTGAAGCTGATCAACGAATACTTTTATGGTGTCAGGTATGTTATTTCACTTTATATGAATTTCTGATATTATCTATATGATAATATATGAATGGAGGTGTCCCAACTGAGTGACTCACTGACGTGTAGACGCTCGCACAGCCGTAACCGCTAACAGTAGAAACGTGAAATTTGGACAGCCGTTTTAATTTATAACTTAGACGCGCACTAAGAAGAAATTTTAAAAAATTCCACCGCTAAAGGTGTGAAATAGAGGTTGAAAATGTGTATGTAACATCTTTAAGCATGTACCGATTTGGGATTCATGTTTTTAATTCATGTTTAGATTAGCTAGTAAATTATACTCTCGCTGGTTCAATAATACTTTTTTTTTTCTAGTAGGTACTCTGTAGATACTTAATGTTTACGCAAATCACACTTTTTAGGATTTTCCCCGGCCAAGACCCAACGCACGTGTATATAGGATGGGTGACCACACAATACCATCTCCACTCCAAAGACTTCAACCAGAACAAAGTCACCAAGTCCTCCGTCATCATCACAGATGACTATGACAGAGTAATTGAGAGGTAAGCAAACAATAGGGAATTAGCATAGTTTTAAATGGCCTTTCCGAAAAGTACATAATAAGCTGGGAAATATTGTCCTTGCAATGGTATATCTACGATCAACCGTTGACGAAATACACTCATCACAAAAGTGAGCTCGTTGTGAACATTAAAAACGCCCTACACAAAAAATGCACGTAAATGACGTCACTGGTCTCAACCGCAATTGAAAATGTATGGAGATTAATACAAAATTGATTTTATTAACTTATGTAGGTACTGTGTTTATTATATACATATACCTAGTATTGCCATAAATACTAAAAAAAAATCTATTGCAAATAACATTTATTACTTTTACAGTGTGTTAGTTTAATACATAAATATAAAACAATATGAAATATAAAAAGCTTATTCGAAGTGGTCTCCATTGGTTGCAATACAGTCCTTTAAACGTTGAGGCCAGTTATCAATAGAAGCACGCACTCTTTCCATGGAAAAATTCTTCACTGCCAATCGTACGGATTGTTTTAGGGACTCCAAATTATCATGGCGTTTAGAGTAAGCCGTACTCTCTAAAACTGACCATAAATCATAATCCAGCGGATTAAGATCGGGACTAGACGACGACCAGTCTTCTGATGAAGTCCGAAACGTTCGTTTCCAACCAAGACTGCGTAGACCGAGCTTTATGACCCGACGCCGAGTCTTGCTAGAAGGACCATTCTTGGTTATTGAACATCGTGTTGTTAAGGGGCTTCACTACCTTCTCAAGAATGGTATCTTGATACACTTGTGCCGATGTTTTGATACCTTTTTCACAAAAGTATGGCTCAGTAACTCCTTCATAGCTAACACCCCACCAAACCATCACTGAACTCGGTTAGTGCCCACGTTGCACTTTGTCGACTAATTGGGAAGCTTCCTTAGAGCTTTGAGCATAAATACGGACATTTTGTTTGTTAAAATTTTGCTCAATTGTAAAAATTTGCTCATCCGTAAGTAAAATTTTTCTGTGACCTCCCTTTGCGTACCGCTTCAGTAGTTGTTTCGATTTTACCACCCCATTCTTTTTTAAATTATCAGGTAAAGAAATAACCTGTACGTCTCTTATAGGCTGCAAGTCCTAAGCAATCTTTTCAAATACGCGACATGGTTCTAGGTGCTATCTTCATAACCTGAGACAAAATCTTTTGCTTTCGGACAGGAATTCTTCGAATTCTTTCCCTTACTTCATTGACCACCTTTTTCGTACGAACACTACGTGGACGGCCAGATCTGTTTCTGTCACAAACAGATAGGTCTCATTGTACCTATTAATAGGCACACACACAGGTCGGTACACAAACATTTTACTAATACCAATGTGGAGAGTTTTAAAAATTGCTTTTGGCTCCATACCTACTTAGTGCAACGCAGCGATTCGGTTCTCTTTATCACCCCACTCCATTTTAATATCGCAAATATTGTATAATGTATTGGTGCCAAAATGAGAAAACACAATGAACAATCATATAAAAATGACAGATTCCAAATTCAAATGAAATATTTTGTTTATTTTTAATTTTAACAGTATTTATAGCCAGACTAAGTATATGTATATGATCGTCATAACAAAAAATGTCACAAATAACATGAGGATTTAAACTATAATTTTAGTTTTTTAATTATATCAAGAAAAATAGTCGTCTTTTAGTCCTTTTATGTCGTGTAACTATTTAATTTACCAACTGATTACTGTTAACTTTTTGCATTTTTCGGTCCATGTTTAGATTTGTTTTCAGGACTTTTGCTGATTTAATACAAATATATATTCCCTATTGTTTTGATAATTATGAGAGCAGCAGTTTTATTTTTTATTTCCGAGAGGTGCAATGATTCTTTTTTAATCAACCTGATTCTTCTAATAAATTAATTGAAATGTAAATACCAAACAAAATGTATCCTTCTTTCATTCCACGTTTAAGGATTCTTGTCCAAAAAGTGCTTTATATAATTGCTAACAATTTAATGTCTTAGTGCAAAGACCTGCAACCTGGCATAACCTTACTTTTTTTGTTTGCCGAAGATTGTATGAACTACTTCATTTCTTCGCTCTTCCACCTTATAACTATCTCTCATCGACACTTTTATGTCTCCAAGAAGATATTTATTTTATAATATTTAAGTTAACAGTAATTGTACTATTTACGTTTTTAAATCAGCTGTGTGACAGTGTGAGGTCAAAGACCTTCGCAGTATCACGTTACGTTTATAATAGTGACTTTTCCAACGACAAAGACCGTAACGTAGTATAAGTTATCCGTTATGTAAATATTTTTATTAGTAATACTGGGACTAATATGCTTCGAAATCGTGAACGCCGATGAAAATTTAGAGCACTGAAAATTGAACTCTGCGCTAATACAATAGAGTTGAAAATTGAAGTTTCGAGTGTCGAGCTGTCACATACGACATTGACATTTGACTCGACACTCATGTGTTCGATATTGAACTCCATTGTACGAGCGTAGATTTCAATTTTCAATGCTCAGAATTTTCTACGGCCTTCCGTATTCCGGATCACATAGTCCCAGCCTGAGGGGGGTATGTATTTGTAAAAATCACGATTTTGTCCAGTGTAAACCGTCAATCCTGCTACATGGTGCGAGCTGATGAGCTGTACAACGAGGTAATGGCTGAGGCGACGGGGAAGGGGGCGTCGCAGGGCATGTTCATAGGGTGTTCCGTGGACACATCGACAGGAACAGTGGCGTTCACGTGCGAGGGAAAAGACACGAGTATCAAATTTAAGGTGAGAAATCCCACTACTATTTTAAACTAGCTTTTTCCCGCGGCTCCGTCAGCGTAAATACAGTATCCCACAGGAACAATGTACTTTTTGGGTTAGAATGTAGCCTATATTTTAATCTAGAGCCTAAATAAACTACTATCATACCTAAGTTTATCAAAATCCGTTCAGTAGTTTTTGCGTGTAGGTATGGTAGTAGTTTAGGCTCTGGATTTAAACATAGGCTGCTGTTTATCCCGAAAAAGTATTCCCGTGGGATACTGTATTTACGCGGGCGGAGCCGCGGGCAAAAGCTAGTAATTAATAAATGAAAGATAATGGTGATAATAAAAAATAAGAACGGTTGGATGGATCTAACGTCAGGCGGGAAAAGCCGTGTCCGTAAGTTAGTTCGATCGGTCGCTTTTTAGGGTTCCGTACCCAAAAGGTAAAACAGGACCCTATTGCTAAGACTCCGCTGCCCGCTGACGGACGGCTGTCTGTCCGTCTGTCACCAGGCTGTATCTCATGAACCGTGACATTTAAATAGTTGAAATTTACACATAATATTATGCATTTCTGGTGCCGCTATAACAAAATATAATAAAAACAATAAAATAAATATTTAAGTGGGGCTCCCATACAACACATGTGTTTTTTGTACAGAACCCTTTGTGCGCGAGTCCTACTCGCACTTGGTTTTTGTATAAGCTTACATCAATATTCTTACACAACTACAGCGAAGCCAAAAGGTAGGGTAATGATTTTGGCAGTCTATGTATGTTTGTTCCACCGTAGGGGCAAAACTACTGATCCGATTTTAATGAATAAGGTGTCAATAGATTCGTAATAATAGCTCGAGTAATATAGCCTATATAAGTTACGTACTCTTTAACTTTTGATTACGATACAAAGTTACAAAAGGTGACCCATAAAAGATTTACATAGTATAGATTTAATGATACGGGTAGAAGCATCTCTAAAACTCAATTAAGTTTTAGTAATAAAAGAATTGAACTAACAAATTTACTTTCTACAAACTCCATACATTAATAAAATAATATTTTCAGATGGAACCAGAAACCAAGCTCTTCCCAGCCATCTTCGTCGAAGCGACCTCCAAGGAGATCCTTCAGATTGAGCTGGGCAGGTCTTCCACCAGTCTCCCGCTCAGTGCGGCGGTGCTGCCGACCAGCGATAAGCATGTTAACCCTCAGTTCCCACCACGGCTGAAGGTGCAGTGCTTGAAGCCGCATCAGTGGGCCAGAGTGAGCATGACAGATAAACTTATAAAAGTCAAATGTCATAAATCTTGACGTGATAACGTTTTCTAAATCGATGAACGCCGGTTTCACGCACGAAAAATTTACACGTTTCGTCTGATTGTCACGTTCCTAAGCCGAGCGTGTAAGCGAGAGCGCGGAACAAGCTATAGAGAGGCACGTTCGGCCTAAGCGTTCGACTTGTGGTGACGTTATCACGTAAAATTATAGTCCGTAAACCGACTTAAAAGCCAACCATTTTTTTATTCAAAATTGGTATTTTTATACACTTCCTGAACGTCGGTCTACATGATGCCTACCACCGGTCCCTAAGTTGTGGCGCTGGATTTGGTCAGTATGCTTCTTCACACTATTGACAGCACCTATGCAGGAGCTACCGACTAGACCGTCAGTTATTTTGGCAGCATTTTAACAGATGGTGTATGTTTACAATATAATTTATTGGTTCTCGTGGTTTCACTATAGTTTAAGACTAGAAACTAGCTCAAAGCGTCTATATTCAACAGGTACCCAACCAGTCACTTCAAGTCCACGCGCTCAAACTCTCAGACATTCGAGGCTGGTCCATGCTCTGTGAGGATGCTGTGTCCATGCTGGCTCTGCATATTCCTGGTAAGTTACTTTATTGAACAACTCGCCGGTGCCCGCAACTTCATTTGCGCTGAACTATTGACGGAAACGTATCCGTATTGTGTGTAAATGGAACCCTAAGATAAAAGTAGCCTAAGTTACTACTTATAACATCAGCTATCTTCCAGTGAAAGTCATTTAGCTGGAACAAACAACCAGACTGACAGAGGATTTTTTTAGTGGCAAAAAAAACGTTATAAAATTACATTACGTTCTTTACGGCGATACGGTGGCCATTGACCTCACACAGCTTTCCACAGCAGACCTCACGCAGCAGCAGATTAAAATGATCTTATTCAGGTAAAAACTTTGCTTTTGCTTTAAAGTCAGCTGTTTCTGTGAGGTTAATGACCTCAGCGCCTTAGACAGCACAATGCAATTTTATTTAGTTAATTATATTTTATTTGAATTTTTAAATTATTTTTCTGCCTAAATGTTTTTACTTAAGCAGTAGATCATATGCCCAAAATGTCTGTTGTAATTGATTTTACCAAACCTTAAATAATTTGTATAGTAACAGCCTCCGTGGTCTAGTGGTTAGAGCTTGGCTCTCGACTCGGAGGTCGTGGGATCGATTCCCGCATTGGAAAAACAAAAAATGTTTTTGTTTTCAAGTTTGGTTAGGACAATGCAGGCTGATCACCTGATTGTCTGACAAGAAAGATGATCCATGCGTCGGATGGGCATGTAAAAAGTCGGACTTGCACCTGGCGAGAGATCTCTCGCCAGTAGTGTCGGTTATCCGTCCCACTGGGCTATGAGAGTAAAGGAAGAGAGCGTGCCCTTGCGTACTGCGCGCACACCATAAAATTACTTCTGCGTAACTGGCCTGGTCTCAATGAAACCGGCCACCGGAATCGGTGTGGGGAGTTATAAATTATATATGTCACAGAGGAGGACAGGTGTATGGACATCCTGGAGTTGATTGAGATGGACAAACTTCTGAGCTTCCATTCGCACACCCTCACCCTCTACGCTGCGTTATGCTACCAGAGTAATTACAGGTATGATATTATTGTTTCTTGTTTTTTACTTTACGGAATTTATACTTACATAGACTTCTTAATTTCGTTTGCGTAGAACTTACGGAAACGGTATGCCATTTTTTTTAACAGAACCCTAAGATAAAAGTAGCCTAAGTTACTCAAAATCGGTTCCAGAGATTAGCCGGAATAAACAAACGGACAGACAGACAGAAAAACAGACGGACAGACAAAAATTTAAAAAAATATTTTTTATTGTTAGTGCCGTTTAAACTTTCATATTATGCAATAAGTAAGTATAATTTTGTTTATTTGTACAGATGCCGTCCTTTTTAAAGTATAACTTTTGAAATGAAACTCCTATATGCGCATCAAGAGTTTCTCATGGTCTCGTCACGGCACGAGCGTCGCGATTTTGGATTTTAAACGACGAGGCGTTTAGTAATGTTAAAATACCACCCTCCTTAGCGCGCGACGCGACGTGACATGTCACGCATTGTCCAAATAAACCAATCACCACGTGATAGCTTTGTCGACGGTACGCGAAATATCTTACGCGCCGAGTCGCGTCTTCGTAAACTGTGCTATATTATTATAGGGTTGACTCTTTGTGAAAAAATCTTTCCGAACTCCAAGTCAAAACAGAAAGTTTATTTCATTATACGTAAATATTATCTTAGAGCCTAAATAATGGATAGTTCTCTTTGATTTGGCTTATTTTGGTCTTGAAATAATAATGAAAGCTTATGGAAGGTTTGAACGGTGAGAAATATTGAAAAAAAATGCGAGAAAAATTCTATAAAAGGATAGTTAAAATGACCATACCAACTGTTCAGTGTGTTCAATTTGTCATATGACTGGCAAATATTTATAGGTAGGCACGTTTAATTTATCTGTTTGGTTTATTTTAAAAAAACGGCCGGCCCCAGTAGGTTGTTAGGTGTAGATGTACGTGTAGGTTATAGGTGTATGTAGTAGATGTGGGTGTAGTTATTTACTTATTCCAGTTCATAGTTAAGACGTGTGTCAGGAAAGCTAGTCTTATATTATATGAATATCTTTTATACTAGGTGTTGCCCGCAAATTCGTACGCGCAAAAGGAAATCTCGCGGGAACCATCCATTTTGCCGCAGTAAAAAGTAGCCTATGTCCTTCCCCGTGGTCTACTCTATATCTGTGACAAATTTAATTAAAATCGGTCAAGTTGTTTCGCAGCCAATTCAATGCAATCAAATATATAAACAAACAAACGTTTCCTCTTTATTATATTACTAGCTGTTGCTCGCGGCTCCGCCCGCGAAAATATAGTATCCCTCGGGAACACTTTCCGGAATAAAAAGTAGCCTATGTTTTAATCCAGAGTCTAAACTACTACCATACCGAATTTCATCGAAATCCGTTCAGTAGTTTTTGCGTGAAAGCGTAACAAACATCCACGCTTTCACATTTATAATAGTAGTAAGGATTATAGATTATATTATAATATAGATTATAGATATATCTTCTATTCTACTTCCAGAGCCGCACACGCGTTATGTCAACACGTGGACCAAAAGCAGCTGTTGTACGCGATACAGTCACAGTACATGTCCGGACCGCTGCGCCAGGGCTTCTACGATCTGCTCATAGCGCTGCATTTGGAGTCGCACGCTACTACTATGTAAGTTTCAAGTTTTTATATACACTGTTGTGTCTAGTTAGTGGCGAAGACTGGTTCTCCTTCATAGGGAGCCCTAGACTAATGTATAATAGGTTGGGATTTGGATGAGGGTCCTCAAAAGGTATGTGGTAATTGAAGCCGATAGGAATGGAGTTATGTGAATCCCACGCCACTGGACTGTCTTCAGCTATACTCTGTTCAGATTGAATTTAATCAAAATGTAAACAAAATTGTCTTCTATATTTGTCTACGCTCAATACGTAAGACTAATCTAAAGACCTATTTACTATTACTAGAGGTCGCCCTGTGGTTGCAATTCGTCCATAATAATTCATTTAATTTTTAAGCTTCAACTTTATAAGAATTATTTTCCTCTCAGAAAAAAAAATGAAATATAAAAAATTTAATTGTGTCTATGAAACGTACGGTAGTGTGTGTTAATAAATCTGATGTAGTGTGTGTTGTTGATATTTTTTAATAAAAATATCAACAACACACAATACATCAGATTTAAATTAATATTTTACATATATCTTCTAGTCATTATAAAAAATATTAGCTTGCTGCACACCTTCCTTCACATAAACTTTAATTTACCGGCTAAATTTATTACTCCTCTATTGCACAATTCAGTACTGAAAGTTTTTGCTTCACCTATTGATATAATAAATGTATTATCAGGGAAGCCTGTAAGAACGAGTTTGTAATACCCCTTGGTCCGGAGTTGAAGGCGCTATACGAGGACCGCGAGATGTGCCACAGTCTCCGCTCGTTACAGACCGAGAGCGTCCGCCCGCAGATGAAGATGACAGATATTGCGTAAAACTATTTTTTTAAATTAATGGCCGTAAGATTGTGTTTCGCAATAAAATCATCTGTATCCCACAATATTAATATGAAAGTACTCTTTCAAAATAACTGTGGTAAATATTGTACTAATTCATACAAAATGATAAGGTAAAGTATGAAACAGCTAGTTTTTTTCACATTTATCAAAGTTGGTCCCATAATAAAAGTTGTTTATATTCATGACTGTGTTTATTCCTGAACATTTGAGCAGGTATTAAATAAGAAAATATATTGTATGATCCCACCGCTGCCACCAAAAATTAAGAAATGTTTGCTAACAAGCTACTACATTGCAGCGAAAGTATAACGGACATCAGCAACCTCTACTCACCATACTTCCCATTAGAAGTGGTGCGAGAGTTCGTGATGCAAGCGCTGGCGGATGCGGTGGAGACCAATCAGGTGCACAACAGGGACCCGGTCGGTGGGAGCAATGAGAATCTGTTTCTGTAAGTATTCTTACCAATGGGACATATTTAGTTGTATGCTTTTCAATTAAATATAATATATATAATTCTCGTGTCATAGTGTTCGGGGACTCCTCCGAAACGGCTTGACCGATTCTTATGATTTTTTTGCATATTCGGTAGGTCTGAGAATCGGTCGTAATCTATTTTTTTTATATGAAAAAACAACGTTGCCGGATCAGGTAGGAGCTAGTATAATATAAACATGTCTTTGTTAAAATATTCTATACTTTATCAACCGTTATCAGATCACTTATCTTGAGTTTTTTTGAGTACATACATTTTTTACGGAAAGGTGAATTAGTGGAGATATTTGAACCTATTTAAAAAAATGTGCCTGTGTTACATCCAGGTGAACATAGGTAGACCACGGGGAATAAAGGATTTTTTTTAATAATAATTTTTTAGTTGTTTGATATAATTAAAATTGTTATAGGCCGTTGATTAAGTTGACCGACCGCCTGCTGCTGGTGGGTATGATGAGAGACGAAGACGTGGAGAAGCTGCTTATCATGAGCAACCCCGAGACCTGGGATCCCACGTTTGATAAGGGTAAGTATAGAATAAGACCGGTAAAGAAGCAGATGGCTTGCCTAAAGCGATTATCGCCGCCCATAGACACCTACAACGCTATGGATGTGTATTAGTTGCAAGTGCGTTTCCTACCTTTTAAACAAAGGTATACACTAACGGCCTTTTCGCTTTTAGTGATGGCTAAAAAACATTTAAAGCTTTGAGCGCAAACACTCTATTTTTTATATTAAAATATCTAAATTTCGATTTGTAGTCCATCTCCAGAATAAATTATTAGTTAAATAACAAGTTACCCAAAATTACGTCGACGTAGAAATGTAGCGGAACAAAATGGGGGATTATTAATTTATTATTTACTGAGCAGAAAAATGTGATTTATTTGTTTATATATTAGGTAGGTAATTATACCTATATTAACCTTGAACTAAAACTGCAAGATTTCGTAACTAACGGCCGCACTCAGACGTACATACATACATACATTAAATGCTTACTCAAGGAGCTACCTAGTAGAAATTTTGACATAAAGTCCATATATTTTCTGTAAAAATCTCTCCTAAGTAGCTACTTATGTAAGCATTAACTATGAGTGTGGCCGTTAATCTCCACATTACAGAGGGCAAAGACGAGCACAGAAAAGGTCTACTGCACATGAAAATGGCGGAAGGCGCGAAACTGCAGATGTGCTACCTCCTCCAGCACCTGAACGATATACAGCTCAGACACAGAGTGGAGTCTATCATTGCTTTTGCGCATGACTTCGTCGGTGACTTGCAGTCGGATCAGTTGAGGTGAGATTTCTATTAATACCTATACTATATTCGTGTTAACAGTCTCTGTGGTTTGGCTCTCGAAGGTCGTGGGTTCGATTCCCGCGTAAGAACAACAAAAACTTATTTCCAAATTTTGTAAGGACATTGCAGGCTGATCACCTGATTATCTGAAAAGAAACATGATCCATGCGTCGGATGGGCATGTAAAAAGTCGGTCCAACGCTTGATCTCTCGCCAGTCGTTTTGGTTATCCGTCCAACTAGGTTTCGGGAGTAAAGGAAGAGAGAGTGGCTCTTGTGTACTGCACACACACTTGGGCTCTATAAAATAACTTCTGCGTAGCTGGCCTAGTTTAAATGAACCGGCAACCGTCACCGAAATCGGTGTGGGGAGCTATTATATTGGTATTAAGAATGGAGTCATCAAAATGTGCAAATGTCAAAATTGACCAATGACGCTTAAGCAGCGATCACATTCACCAATTGAAGTGAGCCATTCGATCAGTACGGACGCGTAGTTGGTAAATTTTGATTCTGCAGTATAGTCTTTTTTGCCTGTGTTACGTTACGTCTTAAAAATTGCTAACATAAAGTGGGTTAAGGAAAAAACTAATAGTATCTAACAATCAAATTTTACAATTTGATGCTGCTACATATTAATCTATAATATAATCTCCATCCAAAATTATTCAATTACACTATTGAATAGCTAGGGAATAATCGAATTTATTACGCCAAATAATGAATAAGACGCATCATGTGCGTAGGAGAAATTAGTGCCGCTATTTAAATTTAATCTCAACATGTATCGAGATTTCCACATATAACGGGCGGTTAATTAAAAAAAAAATAACTATTTAAATAAATTCCATTGTCAGGCGATACATCGAAATCAAACAGTCAGACTTACCCAGTGCAGTCGCTGCGAAGAAGACCCGAGAATTCAGATGTCCACCGCGGGAGCAGATGAATGCTATACTCAGTGAGTAATGTAGTAATCCTACTACTATTATAAA
Organism: Phengaris alcon alcon; assembly: GCA_037179445.1. Lineage (NCBI taxonomy): Eukaryota > Metazoa > Arthropoda > Insecta > Lepidoptera > Lycaenidae > Phengaris > Phengaris alcon. The sequence goes on along the minus strand of JAYRCH010000046.1, from coordinate 692,983 downwards.
ATAGTTGAAAGTTTGTGAGGATGGATGGATGTATGTTTGTCACTCTTTCACGCAAACACTACTGGACTGATTTTAATGAAATTTGGTATGGTAGTAGTTCAGGCTCCGGATCAAAACATAGGCTACTTTTTATCCCGAAAAAAACTAGTTACTTCATACGACAAGGTAGGAGATTAAGATTTGTAAGAGAAATAAATAACTTTGTTATAAAATAATTACTTGGGACTGAATGACGAAAGGAAAAAAATTAAAAAATTTGCGCTTAGTGAATTTTGCCTGTGTTAAACAGTGGATTCGCAAGATACTGTGATTTGATAGAAAAAATAACAGCTTAGACAAATATTTTCCAAAAACGGCGTGAGGTGAACTGAGTACACGTTGCAGAAGTAAAACTTCGTTCATCATTTAAAATTCAAAATCGTGTCGCTCGTATCATGACGCAAACCGCGTGATTTGACCTTGTAATTTCACTCTCAAAGCGCTTAAAGAGGTTCAAAAAGAACGTGTTCTTTACTAAGCGCCCAATTCTTTCCCAGGTTTCAAGCACCTAGAAGATGAAGACCCCGAAAACTGTCCGTGTGGTGAAGACCTCATCGCCAGGATGAACGAGTTCCACGAAGCCCTCATGGCACACGTGTCTCTGAACGCGCTGCAAGAGCCCGACGCCAGTGTGAGTACTATCAGGGATTACAAAAATTAAGTCACCTTCGATATTGCTAAGCAGTAAGAGATGATGATGAGTTATAGCTGAAAACCATCTTAATCACGTCAGCTTTCGAACATAAAAAACCGCATCGAAATCGGGCCTTTCGTTTAAGAGTTACGATTTCTTGAGCTAAATGCACAATAATCTATACAAATAAGTAAAATTGAAGTATCAGTTTGTAATTTCAAATTAACAGCTTTGCACTAAATGCATGTGATAGGATGTATATACAGTACCTACACCAAAAAATATTTTTATTATATTTTTGTCTGTCTGTCTATTTGTTCCGACTAATCCTTGAAACGGCTGGACCGATTTTGACTGGACTTTCATTGGCAGATAGCTAATGTTACCTTATAACATTAACATTGTAACTAAGGTTGTATTTATCTTGAGTAACTTACGGATGCACTCAGAGCCATTTAATGCTGCTTTCTTTGAGTGCGGCTGTTAGGTTACTCTTATTTTAGGCTAGAACTATATGATCCGGAATTCTGCGGGCTCGAGAAAATTCAGAAAATTGAACGCTAGTACAATAGAGTAGAAAATCGAAGTGTCGAGTGTCCAGCTGTCATATAGTTATCATATTGACATTTGACTCGACATTTGTGTGATCGATTTTCAGCTTTATTGTATTAGCGCAGAGTTCTATTTTCAGTGCTCTGATTTTTTCCCGGCCTTACCGATTCCGGACAATATAGTCCTAGCCGTAGGGTTCCGTTTCCAAAGTTGCGGCCACCAGCTACTTTAATCTAATGTTTTATGTTACAGGAGTCTTCGGAGCCTGAGGCCAGGCCGGGTGCGTTCGGCAAGCTGTACAGCATTATCAATACAGTGAAAGAATTGGAGGATGAACCCAAGGTAAACTTCAATCCTGATGTGGCGGACCAATTAGCGCCACGATATATTTTTTTTAATAGTTCGACGCTATATATACAACATCTGTAATGCTTACAAGTGGGTTTCGGCCTGACGGAGCACCCCGCTCGGTCGCAGATCTCCCTTTGAGGCTTCTATATTCCCACTATGAAGTAACACTATGAACAAAGGTACTAAAACAAAGAAACAAGACCATTTTGTTCAGAAGATCTTTATAGCTAAATTCTCGTAACTAATCGTGATCATAGTCCTATTTCGGTCCGCGAGGTGTCGCATTCACACACGCCTCTATCGCGCGTGAGCAAGTGAGACAGCATGTGGACCGAAGCGAGAATTGTTCTTCAGATCCAATTCAATTTAAAAGTAATAATAGCTCCCTCGTAAAAAGTGTGTGCGCAGAACACAAGAGCACTCTCTCCTCCTTTACTCTCGTAACCCAGTGGGACACATGACCTACTCGACTAGCGAGAGATCAGGGCGCAGGACCGACATTTTACATGACCATCCGACGCATGGATCATCATTCTTGTCAGACAATCAGGTGATCAGCCTGCATTGTCCTAACCAAACTTGGAAAAGGCTTTTTTTTTTCCAACGCGGGAATCGAACCCACGACCTCCGAGTGGAGAGCCAAGCTCTAAACCACTGGACCACGGAGGCTGTTTAATCTTTAAGTAAAGAAACAATAGCGCCCTTTACTTAATGCTACCAATTTAAAAGTCACTTATATTCACTGTGTAATAAAGAAATACAATGACACGATTTAGGCGAATTTAATATTTTTGTTTACGCTTAGATTAAGTAAATTGGATTGATTTGATTTGAATTTAGAGTATAAACTATTACTAATTGTTCATGGCCATGTATAGGTCCTGTGAAATTCGTATATTTCTAAAATTGCCCAAACATTGGTTTTTATCATCATCATAATTCATACATTTTGAATCAAATAGTAGGAAAATTTACTCTTTCAATACAGGCATTAGAAGAACCGCTAAAGAAGACTCCAGAAGAGAAGTTCCGGAAAGTTCTGATCCAGACGATAGTTTCGTGGGCCGAGGAGTCGCAAATTGAAACACCTAAACTGGTTAGAGAAATGTTCAGGTGTGTAAAATTGTTTATTGGTCCTAATAATTTTATGTGTTATCATTAAAAATGGATTGAACTTTGCATAAAGAATTAAATAAATTAATTGAGCCTTAAAGTAGTCGCAAATGGTGACCTTTGACATATCACAATGCTGCTAACTTTAATCCATATGAAATTCATAGCATACAATGTAATTAATAATATATCTAGCAATATCCTGCGAAAAATACTAACCCACAACCTGCAAGCAAATGTGAGTGCACGCATATAAGCATGCGTAAAGCACCTTCCTCCTCCCACACTGCTGAAGCGTACACTAACAAATAAGATCGTGCAAACACCACCACCACACAGGACACAATGTCAGCAAAATCGTGCAAACACCACCACTACACACGCAACAATGTCAGGAAGATCGTGCTAAGTCCCACACCACCATGCAGGTTGTAAAATTCGTCGCGCGTTTCACCCCGACCTCGGAGCATCCTCAAGAAGAAGACTCTGCGAATAAAGTTCGTTATGTCTTAACGCACGCTTATGCACTCACACATTTACTTACAGATTGTGGGTATTTTTTACAAGATATTGCTAGATAAAATATAAATTAAATTGACTTTGTACCATTACACATTTCAGTCGCAATTAAAAATTACTCCTACAAACGACAGAACCGAGAGATCTAAAAATTAGCAAGATTAGATTTCTGATGTAGAAACTAGGACAATTTGGAATTATTTTTTTTACCTAATTCCATAATAAATAGTAGAGATATAAGATAACATTAAAAATTGCTAATTTTCATTACCAATTACTATTTAGTTTTGTGCCATTAAAGTGGCTATTAGACTGGGATTATATTATTCTTATGATCAGGAATCCGTCTGGCTTGGGAAAATTCAGATCAATGAAAATAGAAAATTGCGCTTAATACAATGGAGCTGAAAATCGAACACACAAGTGTCGAGTCAAATGTCAATGCCATATATGTCACCTCGACACTCGACACTTTTATTGTATTAGCGCAGAGTTCTATTTTCAATGCTCTAAATTTTCCCCGGCCTATAGTAATCCAAAAATAGTCTCAGCGTTAGCCTTTTGTTTTTAAAAAAATCGGCTTGATTTTGGCATATGTTTAAATTTTTACAGCCTGTTAGTCCGTCAATACGACTCAATAGGGGGACTAGTTCGTGCTCTCGAGAAGACATACGTCATCAACGCCAAGACCAAGAAGGACGTAGCCGAGATGTGGGTGGGGCTGAGTCAGATCAGAGCGCTGCTGCCGGTACAGATGAGCCAGGAGGAGGAGGAGCTGATGAGGAAGAGATTATGGTAAGTTGTGGATTAGAATTTAAAAAATATATAAAAAGAAAAAATATATTAGAAATGACTGTCATCTACTTGTGTTAAATATTCTAAAAACATAACATAACAAACAGAACAGCGCTAAAAAAACATTGCGCTAATGGAAAAGTGCTGAAAATCGCAGCGTCACGTCAAAAAACACGGCGTCGCGTCGCATCGACGGTTAAAAGGTAATTTATGCGACCCTTCGGTCAAAAATTCGTTATAAATGCCATCCTACTTAAAAATTTCCGCTCTTTCGATTGAGCTCACTGCCATGTCTTTACGAAAACTTTTTTGTTCATTATGTCCAGGCAAAAAACTGCTAAATCCAAGTGTCACTTTGTGTAACCGACCGAATTTTTCATCATGAATCTATAATACCTATTATTATTTTTCAGGAAACTTGTCAACAATCACACCTTCTTCCAGCATCCGGATCTAATAAGGTAAAGAGATCAGGCAGTTCAAAGACTACCTAGATATTTTAATTTACAAGTCCTATTGCACAATCTACTGATAAGTATCAGATAGTTGCATGTTTTGTCTCTGTCGCTCGATATTAAATAAGCAGCGACAAAACCTCCGAATAAGCTATCCGACACTTATTAGAAAATTGTGACACAGATCCTAAAACATTTACGTGACATTTCTAGTAGGCACGTAGCGTAGATATCTAAAACTCAAAATTAAGTAACATCTAAAGTAAGGCCAACCAGACGAGATAAAGAATGCAAACAAATTTTCAGGGGTACAAAACATTTTTATTTGAATAAATTATTATAAAGTTCGAATTTTAATCGCTGTCGTCTGTACTAGACAAAGATGATTCGTCGGAAGAGTCCGAGTCAGCTGTGTTTATGATAAAACTATCTATTGTATTATCAATCATGTTGTCAATATTGCTATAAAAATTGTCCTCAACTTTTATTACATGATCCACACAATTTCGCCATTTATCAGCACATACACGTTAGATCCCCTCTTGTAGCAGTTTTTTCACATCTTCAAATTTAAATGTAGTATTATTGCGAGCTACGTGTCCCTTTATGTCAGCCCATACGAGTTCAATGGGATTGAGCTCGCAATGATAAGGCAGTCTTAGGACTTCCACCTTAAATGTTTTGCCGAGCTCATCCACAGCGTATCTTTGGTAGTTCGCCTTTACGTCATTCACTTTCTTTAAAAGTTCTGCCTTTACGTCTTTTTCATCATAGCTTAGTTCTTTATTACGCAGCCATTCTTGAATACTTGCTTTTCTCCATGGTCTGGTGGGTGTTTTTTCTTGGCGTCTTGAGTGGTAAGGAGCATTGTCCAGTACCACTACAACATTTTCACCAAGTTTTGGTAAAATATTCTCAAACCACTGCTCAAAGCGGTTCGCGTCCATTGACTCGTGGTAATAACCTGTGTTTTTTGACTCAAATACATCACCAGCCCCCTCTGTGAAACCATTTTCATTTCCCATATGCACCACAATCAGTCGTCTGCCCTTTTAAAGTAGGGTTCTTTGCACCCGTTTCCCTCCATAAAAGCTTGCTGTTTTGAAGTTATTGTAGTATCCACGTAAGTTTTTGAAACAGTGTGCCCTGAAAACGAAATAAGTTTTACATTACCAGTGATATGCACTGCCGAAAATTCTAATTATTTTAGTAAGTCATCTTCTTATTTTATGGGCTGCAAGGCTTATCGATCCCAGAAACCCAACGAGAGAACAACAAATAAAATGACTTCTTAGTATGTGTGTCCCCTGCGGGAACCGAACCCGCGACCTCTAGATTAAGAGCCCACGCTCAGCCCACTCGGCAACGGAGGCAGTAAGTAAAGTAAGGGCAAAAACTAGTATTTATTAACATAATAAAGGCACAATTATTTGACAAACCTGCATTCACCCATGTTTCATCCATATAGAATATAGAGCGATTCTCCGTTCGGTATTTTTAATCTTTCTTAAGTAATTCATTCGCCATAGTATAATGTCGTCTCTGTCTATTAAAGCATTGTTTCTTTGTCGTTTTATATACTTAAATTTTAAATGTTTAAGAATTTTCTGAAATGTCGATCTCTTAAAGTTAGGTAATTCTTCATCATCATTGACAGCTTGGAGTACTTTTTTTAATGTAGGTAATTCGCTTTTCAGATAAAAGCTATGAACTTTCTTTCGTATGGCTGTTTATCAAACTCGTCCACTTTTTCCGAGAATGTGACCCTTTTTTTGGTTGATGCGCTTTGTACATTCCCAGTTGTTGCATATTCTTTTATAATTCTATATACGGAAGCGACACCGATGCCCAAAATGCTCGCTGTTTTCTCCGTTATACTTGTTTTGTACGGATATTCATCAGTAGGCCAAGTTTGCTTCACGTATTTGTGCACATTAACGACAATTCCTTTTTCATTAGATGTAAAATACGTCCGCTGTAATTAAAAAAATGTGAGGAATGGTAAATTTTAGACTATTTTCTTATTATTATATAAAAAGAATCTTTTTTGGTATGGAACCATAAAAATCAAAATTATGGTAATGGTTCAAGTGCAAATGAATTAATAAATTAACTTACCTTTTGACGCTTTTTGCGTGGTGAATTGATTTCTTTCAATGGTTGTCTAGAGCCGCCAGGCTGTGATTCCATAATTAAAATCAACAACTAAGCACCCACAATAACAGCAAAAATCAAAAATAAAACTAACCGAAATGGAATAATAACAACAAAAAACCAAGTAAATACGGAGACGAAAAAATATGTATCACTTCGAACGCAATCCAAACAGGAATGAACTTGTTCACAATTGTTTGGCGGACCAAATGTTGACAACTGCGGCACTGGCCGATTTCCTGCACCACGAAACACGCTACGACAGCTGTCGTCGACCAACTGACCTCATTATTGCATACGAGTGATAAGGACAGATATAATATTAACTCACTTTCATAATGCAACTCAGTAGCGGTCCGTTTATTTACGTTTTTTATCTCGTCTCGTTGGCCTTACTTTAGATACTTACACCACAATATAAAAAATGTACAGCAGCGGAACTCAGCCGTGTCCTTACTGAAATTTTTACCCAATATTGAGCGTGGCCGAGCGGAGCGCTAGGGCTGGTACGTCTACAATGATGGCGTTGACAGTGCGCCAGCGCGGCGTCGCGTCGCGGCACAACTAAAACCAGTTAGTCCTTCAAGACTAGGCGCGCGCGTCTGACACTACATACGTGTGCTATTTGAGGTTTCGTTAGCGGCCGTGTAAATGACGCGTATGTGTGCGTGCGCCGATTCCGGTGGTCTAGTATTAAGATGGTCTACTGTACATTATTAACATTGAGCTTGCACGGTCCCTTACAAAATTGAGTGATTAGCAAATAGCCTGTATATTGAAATGAAATATGTCTATTACAGAGTGCTCCGCTTACACGAGAACGTGATGGCAGTCATGATGAATACATTAGGTCGACGTGCGCAGGCGCAGTCCGACGCGCCCACCGCCGCGCCCACCGCCGCGCCGCCCACGCCAGAGGATAAAGAGAAGGTAACGGTCAGTTCAAACTGAAACGAGACAATACTCGACGCGGCGCTACATTTTTAAAAAAGTGATTCAAAATTAAACTTTATTTGGTACACAAGAAAATACACGTTTTATTACAAGAGCGGCGCCGCGCTATGTTATATGGAATGTGTATTTCTAGCTTACTGAATAAAGTTCAATTTTGAATCACTATTTTAAAAATGTAGCGCTGCGTTGCGTGTTGTTTCTGTTTGAATTGACCCTAAAGTATCTAAGAGGAGGTAGCAATATATTAAATAGCCAATTGACTTTCGTCGTTAGATTACGTGGTTTGCTACTTAGATTTTAATATTTTTCAACTTCGTTGTCTTTTTGATACAAGGGCTGCACTAAAAGTATCGGGAATGGAATATTTCCACTGTTCCTGTCATATTAAAATCTTTTTAATTTAAAACTCCTTGGTTTTAAAAATCGAATACCGTTTATTTGTTTAAAAAAAGATTCTCGGTCTTGTCACAAGGTCTTGTCAAACTTGTTTAGTCGTTGAGAAAATGGAATTGACTCGAGAAAATTCTAGAGCGATGATTTATTATGACTTTAGAAGTGGTTTAACACAAAAACAGTGTGTTGACCGGATGATTTCTGCATTTGGTGATGAAGCCCCATCCAAAACCACAATTTATCGCTGGTTTGCTGAATTTCAACGTGGACGTGTCAAGCTCAGTGATGATCCCCGTCAAGGTCGTCCAAAAACTGCAGTCACCCAAGAAAACGTTGATGCTGTGCGTAAGCTGATTGAGGAAGATCGACATGTGACATACCGCGAAATTCAGGCAACTTTAGACATTGGCATGAGTCAAATACAAATAATCTTGCATGAACAATTAGGTGTAAAAAAGTTGTTTTCCCGATGGATACCGCATTTGCTCTGTGAAGAGCAAAAAGCGGCTTGTGTAAGCTAGGAACTTACACATACGACTTTGAGCTGAGGGAAGTAGGTATATAGGTTAATGTGAGGGCTGGAGAAATCTGGGACTGACCTTATTGTTGAGCTGGTGGTTCTGTATCTGGGCGGAGGTTTCTTCTCACTACACTACACAGCTGTTGAGCGGATTATCGATAGATTTATCGCGGTTCGCCGGCGAATTTGGTATTATATTAACGAGCACAAATAAATATGCGCACACGCGTTCGCGTTCACTAGGTTTCGGGATGAGCTGAAAATGCATCCAGCGCGGGAGGGGTTCTAATTGCAAGTGTTCGTCACTCTCTGACAGCGCCCCTTTCGGTCGGCCATACATCACGTAGTGATGTCCTTTGTGTTTATTCTAAACGTCGCGCTAGTGTTGGCGCGAACATCCTGGGGGGCCCGCACAGGCGGCGAGCTGAGCCCCATCCTGAGCAGAATCCAGTGGGAGCCGGGCAATCTTGCCGACAGGCCTCCGCAGCTGGCCTTGAGTCGTGTCCAAGTCCACAACTCTGATGACTCCATCCTTCCCAGGTAGCAGACGTGAGATTCTTCCCATCTTCCATTGTAGAGGAGGCAAATTGTCCTCCTTGAGCAGAACCAGTTCTCCAATTTTGGGTGGAGAGGAAGAGGAAAGCCATTTGGAGCGGATTTGAAGGGTATGGAGGTAGGACTTGGTCCAAAGGTTCCAAAAGCGCTGAGAGAGTGATTGAATGAGCTGAAAGCGTTTGAGCGGAGATATTACTCTTTCATCTAGAGTCAGCTCGGGGAGAGCTGTGAGCGGACGGCCAATGAGAAAGTGGCCAGCAGTAAGGGGCTGATAGTCCGTGGGATCGGACGAAAGTGGACTGATGGGCCGAGAGTTTAACACAGCTTCGATTCTAGTGAGCAGAGTTAAGAATTCCTCGAAAGTGAGGTGTTGCTCACCGATAACACGGTATAGAAGTTGCTTTGTGGATTTAACATTAATCTCATGGATACCTCCCATCCATGGGGCTTTAGGCGGATTGAGTAACCAAGTTATATTTTGAGTTGGGAGTTTATGAGAAATGGCGTCGTTATTGTCATTGAGAAATTGTTGTACCTCTAGTAGATGATTCCTAGCTCCTACATAATTTGTGCCACAATCCGAACGTATCAATACCGGAAGTCCGCGACGTGAGCAGAACCTTTGTAATGTTGCAATAAACGCTTCGGCAGTGAGCGATGAGACTGGTTCTAAGTGAACCGCCTTTGTAGTGAGGCAAACAAATATGCAAAAATATCCCTTAATTAACTTAGCATTACGTAATTGACTTGATTTGAGCAGAAACGGTCCGGCGAAATCTGTTGATACGTGACTAAATACGGGCTGAGGTATGACTCTATCAGCTGGCAGGTCAGCCATGATAGGTACTTCGGGCTGAGCGCGGCAACGGAAACATCTTATGCATTTAAACGTTCTGTGCCTTATAATGCGGCGGGCAGATAATATCCAAAATTGCTGACGTAAAATAGCATGTAGCGTGTCCGTGCCAGGGTGGCAGTGTATGCGATGATAGTCATCTATTATGAGGTCTACGAGCGGACTAGAACTAGGCAAAATGTATGGGTGTTGAGCATCGTATGTGAGTTCCGAACGAGTGAGTCTACCTCCTACTCTGAGGAGACCGTCCTGCGTAAAAGGCGACAGACGTTGTAGTCGTACTGTGCAGATTCTATCGGTTTGCAGGCGGTGAATATCTTCTGCGAATGCATTCTGCTGTACAGAGCGGATCCAGAAGAGTAATGCTTCTCTACGTTCACTTACAGTTAGAGGGCCTAGTTGTCGCGAGTTTGAATTTAGTTTACAGTTACGAATGAATCGCCTCATGTAGGCAGTGACACCAGTTAGTTTTTCTAAAGAGCTGAAGCGAGTGAGCAGATCACTATCGACACCGGGTATCGAGAAATTGCATGGTACGTATTTTGGTTTGAGCCCTGGCAAGTCTTGTCGAGTATGAGCTGAAGGCATCTTGGGCCAGGTATCCTCTAGCAATTTGAGCCAAGGAGGAGACCACCATAAATCATGAGCGGAGAGAGCTTGAGCTGATAATCCTCTGCTTGCACAGTCAGCAGGATTTAATTGGGAAGGTACATGACGCCACTTAAGTGTGAGTGAATTTGAGTTAATTTTTGTTACTCTATTTGATTCAAATGTTTGTAAACGATGGGGCGGAGTTTTTATCCATGCAAGCACTATGGTACTATCTGACCAACAAACGTGATGTGTAATTGTGAGATGAGCAGACAATTGTTGGGAGACACGCAACATGAGCTGAGATAATAGAGTTGCAGCAGACAACTCTAATTTGGGGATTGTGAGTTTATTTTTAATCGGTGCGACTTTAGATTTAGCAATCATGAGGTGAACGTTAACAGATCCGTTGTGAGCTGATTCTTGTAAATATATCACTGCAGCAAAACCGCTTTCCGAAGCATCTGCGAATCCGTGAAGTGAGTATGTTGATTTGAATTTGTGTGGAGCAATATGTCTGGGAAAATGTATATCTGAGATGTGCGGAAGATCATGATAGATGCGCTGCCAATCATCTGTAATATTATTTGGAGTGGGATCGTCCCAGTCCAATTTAGTTAACCATAACCTTTGAAGAAGTATTTTTGCGCGGAATATGACGGGTGTAACCCAACCGTTTGGGTCATAGAGAGAAGCTACTGTGCTAAGAATTGAACGTTTTGTAATGTGGGTAACTGGTGGTAATGAGATGTGATATGTAAATTCATCAGACCGGGGAATCCATCTAATACCCAAAACCTTAATTGATGGAGACTCTGCGCTGATGTCAAAGTCTTTAGGCATTTCGCATTGATCGTCTGGAAATCTTTGCAAGAGCTGAGGTGTGTTTGATGTCCATTTACTAAGTTTAAATCCACCGAGTGATAACAAATCAATGAGCTGAGTTTGGAGTGCTGATGCTTCTTCTATGGTGTCATGGCCGCAAAGTACATCATCCACGAAAACAAATTTACGCAAAATTTCGGCAGCCTGAGGATAGCGATGACCTTCATCTTCAGCTAATTGTAATAATGTGCGGATAGCATGATATGGACTTGAGCGCAATCCGTATGTAACAGTGTTGAGTGCATATGTGAGCAGAGGTCGATCTGGAGACGATCGCCAGAGTATGAGCTGATAGTGTCTTTGGTCTGGTCTTAAGAGAATATTTCTAAACATCATTTTTATGTCAGTGCTGAATACTATACGATGTGCGCGGAATGATATAATAATATCTACAATGTCTCGTTGAAGTACTGGACCTGTGTGCAGGCAATCGTTTAAACTGACTCCATTGGATGACTTACAACTGCCATCAAATACTGTGCGGAGTTTGTCAGTACCTGATTTGAACACGCCATGATGAGGAATATAATAATGAGGTTTATGAGTAAATGTAGACGGATGACACGGTGTCATGTGTCCTAAGTTTATGTATTCGTTCATGAATTATATATATTTTTGTCGCAGTGTGTGATCGGATTGCAACCGTTTTTCTAGATTGAGAAATCTACGTAGCGCAATAGCATGAGTACTACCTAATACGGGTGCATCTGATAAGAAGGGAAGAGTCACCATGTAACGGCCTGAATCGTCACGAATGGTGGTTGAGCTGAATATGTGTTCACATTGCTCGTGTAGCGGGTTTGAATGAGCAGAACGAGGCTGGGGTTCTTCCGACTCCCAGAATCTTTCCAGGCTTTTGCAAATATCATGAGTAGAATGAGCAGAATGTGTAGAGTGAGCCGACTGAGTATAATGAGTACGAGTAACATGAGCAGAGCCAACTTGAGCTACAGGTGAATCGCATGAGTGCTCAACGAGTGCAAAATCAAAAATCGTGCCGAAGGCTATGGGCTTCCCCGGGCCCAAAGCAATCTTAGTACCATCCAAAACGTGACCCAAAACGTCTGAGCCTAAAATGAGATCAATGGGCGCAGGAGTATGATAAGCTTGATCCGCCAATGGAATGAGCTGATGAGCTGAGTCTTGTACAACATCTGGTATTTTTTGCAAAGGTAAATAACCTGTAACGTCTTTGAGAATTTGAGCTGAGGGAAGTAGGTATATAGGTTAATGTGAGGGCTGGAGAAATCTGGGACTGACCTTATTGTTGAGCTGGTGGTTCTGTATCTGGGCGGAGGTTTCTTCTCACTATACAGCTGTTGAGCGGATTATCGATAGATTTATCGCGGTTCGCCGGCGAATTTGGTATTATATTAACGAGCACAAATAAATATGCGCACACGCGTTCGCGTTCACTAGGTTTCGGGATGAGCTGAAAATGCATCCAGCGCGGGAGGGGTTCTAATTGCAAGTGTTCGTCACTCTCTGACAGCGCCCCTTTCGGTCGGCCATACATCACGTAGTGATGTCCTTTGTGTTTATTCTAAACGTCGCGCTAGTGTTGGCGCGAACAGCGGCTCGCGTTACTTGGTGCGTCAGAACTCTCGAAAGATTCCACGCAGGATCCTCAAATGCTGTATACAACATCGTATCAGGTGACGAATCCTGGATATACGCGTACGAACCCGAAACAAAAAACCAGTCACGAGTTTGGGTGTTCGAAAATGAGTTAAAGCCAACAAAAATTGTTCGTTCACGGAGTGTTACAAAAACAAAGGTGGCCACGTTTGTCTCCAAAACCGGCCATGTTGCGACTACTCCTCTTGAGGGACAAAGAACGGTTAATGCAGAATGGTATGCTAACATTTGTTTGCCACAGGTCGTTCCTGAACTCCGTAAAGAGAACTGCAACCGCCGCATCATCCTCCATCACGACAATGCGAGTTCTCACACCGCGCACAGAACAAAAGAGTTTTTAGAGCAAGAGATCATAGAATTATTAGACCATCCGCCGTACAGCCCCGACCTAAGCCCTAATGATTTCTATACTTTCCCTAAAATAAAGAATAAGTTGCGTGGTCAGAGATTTTCATCACCTGAAGAAGCTGTGGACGCCTACAAAACGGCCATTTTGGAGACCCCAACTTCCAAATGGAATGGTTGCTTCAACGATTGCTTCCATCGTATGGAAAATGTGTCAAATTTCGCGGAGAATACTTCGAAAAGCAATAAATACATTTTTAAATAGTAATGTTGTGTCACTTCCTTGATTCCCGAAATTTTCAGTGCCGCCCTCGTATTGCATTTTGGCTAATCGTTTTTTTTGCTATTTTAACGGCTGCACTCAGAGACATTTAATGCTTACTCAAGGAGTCACTTAGTACAGATTTTGACAGAAGCTGTATGTCAAAGTCTGTACTGAGTAGCTCCTTAGGTATCTAAGCATTAAATGTATCTGAGTGCTGCCGTTAGATTTACTTTTATCTGCTGTGTTTAAAAAAAAATATATATGCCTGCAAAATTGTTTGTGATCAAAGAAAAACTATTTGTATTTTTTTTTTACATTTTGAATTTTTCTTCAGGACACGTCTCACGAAATGGTCGTAGCATGCTGCCGATTCCTCTGCTACTTCTGCCGCACGGGTCGTCAGAACCAGAAGGCGATGTTCGACCACTTCGACTTCCTTCTGGAGAACTCCAACATTCTTCTCAGTAGACCGTCCTTACGAGGATCTACTCCGCTGGACGTCGCTTACTCCAGTCTCATGGAGAATACTGAGCTGGCTTTGGCGTTGAGGTATGGTTTTGAGTTTAATATTAAGAATTTCTTTAGTATTGTTGAGGTGAGGTCGATTAAAACGAAAACGCGACAATGTCGAAGAATATATCAACAGTAATCTAACGTAAAGAACTATCATTCAATAGACTTATACGAATATGCAGCTCGCAGCTATGTGTACGGGGCTAGACGTATGCGGGTGCGCGCGGTGAATGGGATGTAAGTTTTTTCAAGCCAGGACTTTCGTTCACGGGGCTGGACACTGGTCCAGCAGGTCCACTGGGCTGGTCGTTTCTTGCTTTGACATAATTGACAATATAATTTCATATATATATATATAGGTAAATATATAGTGCCTAAGGTTGATAACGTATAATATATATATATATGTTATCAACCTTAGGCTTACGTCAACTTGGCTGACATTCGCCGGTACTCGAGCTGTCATTTGTAGTTTAAATTAGTATTATGTAACAATTTCAAGGGCAATCACAAATGTCACATTTTTCTTTATATTACCTTTATTTAATCAACCCTTTCACTCTTCAAAACGGTCGACAAATATTTTCGTATAGCTTATGCGTAAATGACAATAAAGGCGATAAGCAATATTGTAATGTTGACGATATTATCTTCCAGAGAGCACTACCTAGAGAAAATAGCGGTGTATCTTTCGCGTTGCGGGCTGCAGAGCAACTCGGAGCTGATTGAGAAGGGCTACCCGGACTTGGGCTGGGATCCCGTAGAGGGGGAGCGGTATCTGGACTTCCTGAGGTTCTGTGTTTGGGTAAGTGACTTTTATCTTATTAGCTGAGTATATTCCAGTGTAAAAAATGTTGGGTGGTTGAATTTTTGCTGGCTTGGGTAAGTTTTGAAGATGAACCTTTCCTAGGTTCACCTTCAAAATTAACTAAATTCTAACGTCTACCACCAATGAAAACATTTACCCCCTTTAAACTAATAAAAATATTTAACCAATAGCTAAGCTATACAATGTTTGGTCCTTGTCTGATACGTTGGAAAAGCCGCTTAACAGTCAAGGACAAAACATTGTATATCTTAACCATTGTGTTAATGTTTTTAACACAATGGTTAAGATATAAGATGTAAGGGGGTAAAAGTAAATAATATAGTTAGGCAATATATTATAGAATCTATTTTATATCGTGGTTAAAAAAATATGTATCTAGTATAATATAGATATGAAAAAAAAAGTATAATATAGCGTTAAAATAACGTGATATAAAATTTCTTGGCATTAAAATTAGAAAAGTAGTTTTTACGCTTTTAGATTTTGGATATTTGTCCCTTTTTGTGTATTATCTGCTAGAATATCCTAAACTTCACCAGGTTAATGGCGAAAGCGTAGAAGAGAATGCAAACCTGGTCATCCGTCTGCTAATCAGAAGACCGGAGTGTCTGGGTCCAGCGTTAAGAGGCGAAGGTGAAGGGCTACTGAAGGCCATAGTGGACGCCAACAAGATGAGTGAGAGGATCGCCGATAGACGGAAGTTAAGGGATTTGGAGCAGGAGGGCGATGTTAACGTGAGTTCTTAACTGTCTTCTAGTAACGTGGAGGTTATATTTTCTACTAACTGTTCCAGGCAGCTCCGCCCGCGTAAATACAGTATTCCACGGGAACACTACTTTTTCGGGATAAAAAGGTATCCTATGTGTTAATACGGAGCCTAAAATACTAGTTATCTACCAAAATACTACCAAATTTAGTAAAAATCCGTTCAGTAGATTTTGCGTAAAAGAGTAGCAAACATCCATCCATCCATCCTCACAAACTTTCACATTCATAATAGTAGTAGGATTTTAGTGACGTCAGAGTGAAAAAATTTCATTGCACTTTCTACGACACTCAGGAGGTTCATTGACTTCTCACTCTTGACATTGATTTTAAAACGTAAGTTTTTAGTATAAAAAGACTTTGCCTAATATCAATTCAACTTTATTTCAATTGTAAATAGTTGTGTGCAGTCAATGACCTTCGTACTGTCGTAGAGAGTGCAATGTAATTTTACTTTCTAAAAATTTTAACAAGGTTCATATCGTTATTATTTTTCTACCTAAACGTTTTTACACAAGCAGCTAATCGTGTGCCTGAAGTTTCCATAATTAGTTTTGCTAAGGGCCTGTTTTACAATCGCCTTATAAGTGTCGAAGCGCTTATCCGTCAGTTTTGTCTCTGTTTACTTTATATCGTGCGACAGAGACAAAACACGCAGTTAAGCTAACTGACACTTATTAGGAAATGTTATATTATAAAAGAATCTCTCAAACATCAAGCTACGTTACGGCTAAATCTCTGTTTCCAGTTCAGCCACCCACTCCCTGAGAGTGACGATGACGAGGACTACATCGACACCGGCGCCGCCATACTCAACTTCTACTGCACGTTGGTAGACCTGCTGGGCAGGTGTGCGCCGGACGCAGCCGTTATTGCGTTGGTAAGTCAAGATGCGACCGGACAGATACCGCGCTCTCACAGAAAACCAGCAGTACCGATGGCCTAAAAAAGTGTCGAGTGTCGAGCTTCAGCTCTATTGTTTAAGAGTATTTTCAGTGCTTTCAATTTTCACGGGACGCCGGATTCCGGTATATAAAACCTTACCATCAGGCAATCCGCTTGTTTGCCGGTCTTGAAACATTTATGTTTCTTGTTTACATTTTAATTTGGTGTCGTCGATTGTGGAGTGAATTTGGTGTCGTGGTGTCGTGGATTTGGTGATCATGGATTTTACGACTGCCTGCGGCCCAGTTAGTCGTAAAATCATGAAAGACGCTAACTTGCAAATATTTTCAGGGCAAGAACGAATCGCTCCGGGCTCGGGCCATCCTCCGCTCTCTGGTGCCGCTGGAGGACCTGCAGGGCGTGCTCAGTCTGCGGTTCACGCTAAACAACCCTGCGGCTGGAGAGGAAAGACCTAAGTCAGGTATATATTGACCTTGAAATATAAAAAACGCCACCAGAAAAAAAATCCGCAACGAGCTACTTTAGCCTTGTTCCGAAAAATTCTCGAAACTGAACTGAAGTGTCATTAATGTCAAATCTTCGAGATTTAGCCAATCACACCCCAGCTTTTCGTGATGTTATTGCAATTATACTGGTTTTTTCCTATCTTGTAACGGAACGGAACATGCACACGCATGTAACGTTTGTCTAAATTCCGTCAAAATCGCAGCGCAGTTTATCACACAAAAATAGCTCAAGATATCCACAGGAAATATTTTTTAAATAATCTTTACAATAACCTTCTCCTCCACAGACATGCCATCAGGCCTCATCCCTGGTCACAAACAGAGCGTGGGTCTCTTCTTGGAGAGAGTCTACGGCATCGAGACCCAGGAGTTGTTCTATCGCCTCCTAGAAGAGGCGTTCCTGCCGGATCTGCGAGCTGCTACTATGTTGGATAGGGTGAGGGATTTGATAGTATACTATGTTAAAATGCGCATGCATGATCATGAAGGCGACAATTTGCAAAGACTTTTCAAGATAGAAAATTGAGTATCATTGCAACTTTATTTTCATTTCAAATATAAAATTGCTTTTAACGCTCACGTATTATATAAGTACATATAACCTACAATGTAGTTTTACCAGCAAAACCACTTAGAAAACTCGGCTCATTTTACTAGTTTCAATGTAAATTCTTACGGCAGGTGAAACCGTGTCTTGGCGAGCAAGGTGATACGCTTTGCCATATTTAAGTTTGGTTGTAAAAGTTTGAATTTTTTTTCATGTATCAAATCTGCAAGACGTCCCGTATAAATAGTGGAAAACATATTTATGTAATGCATAACCTCCCCAATGTTCACCAGAACGACGGCTGTGAATCAGACATGGCGTTATCCATGAACCGGTACATCGGCAACTCTATACTGCCTCTGCTCATCAAGCACGCCAACTTCTACAACGAGGCCGAGAACTACGCCAGTCTACTGGACGCCACTTTACACACTGTGTACCGGTCAGTAATATGAGGCTACGTAAACTATCTTCGACATTATGTTATTAAAATTATGTATTTTGAAATCAGCTGTGAGATCAATTACCTAAATGTGGTAAGGAGTGCAATGTAATTTTATTTCCCATATTTTTTTCGGTATTTTTATAATTATTTTTCTGCCTAAACGTATAACAGTAATTTATGTGCCCGAAATTTACAGATTTTTCTACCATGTATTATATCTAAAGTCTAGTATTTACGTTGCTTCTAAGGTAATATCCTATTCTACCAAGACAATTATGTCTAAAATATATTCCATTCATTGTGTAATTGATTTCGAAGATTTAATCGGCTTCCGAGTGCTTTAATCATGAACCAGCATATCTTGACCTCAGGCTGGCAAAGAACTGTATGTTCACCAATTAGAGCCAACATAAGGCTTGAACTACCATACTAACTGAATAATTAAACTATATATCTTGACCTCAGGTTATCCAAGAACCGTATTTTTAACAAGAAACATCATAAGCCTTTAAAAACCGTACCAATTGAATCATTAACCAGTATAATATCTTGACCTCAGGTTATCCAAGAACCGTATGCTAACCAAGGGTCAGCGCGAGGCGGTCTCCGACTTCCTGGTGGCGCTGACTGCGGCAATGCAGCCCTCTATGTTGCTGAAGCTACTGAGGAAACTGACGGTAGACGTGTCGAGACTGTCCGAGTATACTACTGTGGCGCTCCGGGTAAGTCTCGTTACGAGTCGAGTTACGAGATACTTCTGAAATAGAAAAAAATGCACATATTTTTTCACGTTCACTGTGTAGTAAAATCATTTTTTGATGTCATTAAAAATAACAAAGATACTGACGTTAAAATAAAATGAATTAAGAATGTTGACTTTGATAGATTTATTTAAAGATTTCAAAACTAATAGGCTATGACGTACATTTGACAGAATAAATCTTCATACAAGAAAAAGTTACGCCATCTTGTTTTCACCATACCTCAAATGTCAACCATCTTGATTTCACCATACCTCAAATGTCAAAATGGCCCGAAATAACCCCCAAAGTGGGGAATTTTAAGTGGGGACACGTAATATATACGTCTATGTTTAAAATCTGCAATATTTTTCAACAATAAATTGGCGTATTTTATATCATTACTTTCTTTTAAGTATCAAATTACATTATCGAAAGTAAATTTTCAGCGAGTTGTTCACTTTTTTCCAGCTCCTAACTCTCCACTACGAGCGGTGCGCGAAGTACTACGGCAGCTCGGGCGGACAAGGCGCGTACGGCTCGTCCTCAGACGAAGAGAAGAGACTTACTATGATGCTGTTCTCCAACATCTTCGACTCGCTCAGCAAGATGGACTACGAGCCGGAGTTGTTTGGGAAGGCGCTGCCGTGCTTGATCGCGATTGGTGAGTATCAAAGCCATCTGTCAATGACACCTGTCAGTGTCAATTATCAATGTACTATGATGCTGTTCTCCAACATCTTCGTCTCGCTCAGCAAGATGGACTACGAGCCGGAGTTGTTTGGGAAGGCGCTGCCGTGCTTGATCGCGATTGGTGAGTATCAAAGCCATCTGTCAATGACACCTGTCAGTGTCAATTATCAATGTACTATGATGCTGTTCTCCAACATCTTCGTCTCGCTCAGCAAGATGGACTACGAGCCGGAGTTGTTTGGGAAGGCGCTGTGTTACGGGGGAAATTAAAATAAAAAGAGATTTCCCGTGACAATATATATATTAAAAAAGAAATAGGGGTCGTGGGCAGAAGGCCGTATGTATGTGGTTTAGCCTCTAGTGTCTTTAGAGATTGGTGGGGCTTTTAAACCACACGGCACTTAGCTGGATCTGTCGACGGTAAGGTATGACAACACGTGGCGCTTTCGGGTCCTGTGTTCGGGTCAGGAACTCGTCACGACGTGGTCGCCTAGGAGCGGACAGTCCGTGGCACAGGCCAGATAGTCATCCGTCTATAGGATGTAGATAGCGGTGCTTGTACCTGTACCGTAGTTCCCCTTACACGGGGTTAAAATATTATAATTTTATTTAGTATAAACTTGTATCTAGAAGAAGTTGAACAACCAAAATTCGGCAGGGAAAAAAAGGGCGTTGTCCTGTCGCGACAACCCTTTTATACCTCTCCTGACATTAATTGTTCTTTTTTTTTTTAACCGACAATTAGCGGTAATGCGTAATACAAATGCCACAATAAAGAAATATCAGAGATGAATCTCTAGTTAGACGCATTTGCCAATAGATGGCGTTGTATATCACAAATTAGCTATTATTAATATCGACAACTGCTAATAGATGACGCTATACGCATCGTTATTAGTTATAACGATACGTTAAAAAAAATGTAGCTATGCTACAGCTGCCGTGCTTGATCGCGATTGGTGAGTATCAAAGCCATCTGTCAATGACACCTGTCAGTGTCAATTATCAATGTACTATGATGCTGTTCTCCAACATCTTCGTCTCGCTCACCAAGATGGACTACGAGCCGGAGTTGTTAGGGAAGGCGCTGCCGTGATTGATCGCGATTGGTGAGTATCAAAGCCATCTGTCAATGACACCTGTCAGTGTCAGTTATCAATGTCCTATGATGCTGTTCTCCAACATCTTCGTCTCGCTCAGCAAGATGGACTACGAGCCGGAGTTGTTAGGGAAGGCGCTGCCGTGCTTGATCGCGATTGGTGAGTATCAAAGCCATCTGTCAATGACACCTGTCAGTGTAGTTATCAATGTACTATGATGCTGTTCTCCAACATCTTCGTCTCGCTCAGCAAGATGGACTACGAGCCGGAGTTGTTAGGGAAGGCGCTGCCGTGATTGATCGCGATTGGTGAGAATCCAAGTCATGTGTCAATGTCAGTGTCAGCTGTCAGTTTTAGCTATCAATGTTACTACGCGGTGCGCGAAGTACAGCTCGGGCTGTCAAAGAGTATACTTCTCGTCCTCAGACGAAGAAATTCTCTATGATGCTGTTCTCCAGCATCTTCGACTCGCTCAGCAAGATAGACTACGAGCCGGAATTGTTTGGGAAGGCGCTGCCGTGCTTGATCGCGATTGGTGAGTATCAAAGTTATCTGTCAATGTCGGCTATCAATGTCACTATGCGGTGCGCGGAAATACTACTGCAGTCGGCAGCTCGGGCGGGCAAGGCGTATACGGCGTCCTCAGACGAAGAGGGATTCTCTATGATGCTGTTCTCAAGGCGCCGCCATGCTTGATCGCGATTGGTGTGTCAATGTCACTATGAACGTCAATACAATGTCACTATGAACGTCAATTGTTTTGAAGTGAGGCGCGTTGAGAGTGAAATATCAAGGTCGCGTCACGCGGTTCGCATCATAAGTCAAGACGCGAGCGTCAGTATTTTGGAAATTTAACCGTCATATGTCGGAAACTAGTTACACTTCTTACATAACAACATACCTAACTTTTTAAAGTACGTTTCAATACACAGATGGCGCTAGGTTTACAAATTTTAATAATTCAATTCTTTTATGAAGTAATAAAACTTGGCGTGTTGAGAGTATTTTTGGATTTTAATTTTTTAATAGTTACAAAGGCTGCAGCGTTCAAATATTCATACTTAACTATAAATATTATGTTACAGGTTGCGCTTTGCCACCGGACTATTCTCTCTCCAAAAACTACGACGATGAGTTCTACGGCAAAGAGACACCGGCAACAGGTAAATTATTCTTATTAGGGCCTGTTTCACAATATTGATATATGATATGTATCATATATCAAGATAGATAGATATGTATCAGTAGACTAGCTTATGCCCGCAGTTTCGCCCGCGTAGGAGAGTGTTCGTGGCAAAAAACTCCTTTAGCAAATATAAGTAGTAATAGCACAGAGTAAAAATATATACTTTATATATGAATTTTCACACGTACTTTTTAATTTTAAGATATCACCTAGATAAGGATAATTCAATTGTATACGTCTTAATAGCTTTTGAAAATACCACATTATTTCTGATAATTTTTTTAAACTTAGAATGGGTATAGTAGCCTATCCTCAAAAGATAGACATATCCATGCCATCGCGGACTTTTTTTGTAGACCTATAAAAAAAAAATCCCACTATACATTGTTTTGTTATTTATCTCCAACGGGTTAGGTTAGGCAGTGTTTTCGATAAAAGTTCCCAGACGGCTTGATTTTTTTCGACACCTTCAACAATTATCGTCATAAATCAAACTATTTCCACAAAACCTTAACAAATTATTATCGACTAAGGAACTACTCTGTCGGTAAATGTAAACGGCATGAAAATCCTTTTAGTAGTTTTTGAGCTTATCGCGAATATACAGACAGACTCGGCGGGGCACTTTAGTATCCTATGTCCGTCTCCTGGTTCTAATCTTACTAATTTATATGCAAGAAATAAGTCTTATCTAATATATGTATAAAATTCTCATGTCATAGTGTTCGGGGGGACACTCCTCCGAAACGGCTTGACCGATTGTTATGAAATTTTTTGTTGCATTTTCGATAGGTCTGATAAATAATATAATCGGACGTTATCTTATTTTATATATGGCAAAAAACGTTTGCCGGGTCAGCTAGTAATTAATTTATTTTGAAATAAGTAATAAGTTTATCGTGTCTTTGTATCTCTCTGTGTGTGACATCGTAGTTCCTAAACGAATAGACAATATATTTGGACACGGTTTTAAGGGTTTCCTAACCAAAGAGTAAAAACGGAACCCTATTACTGAGACCTCGCTGTCCGTCCGTCTGTCTGTCACCAGTCTATATCTCACGAACGGTGATAGCTAGACAGTGGAAATTTTCACAGATGATGTATTTTTGTTGCCGCTATAACAACGAATACTAAAATCAGAATAAAATAAATATGTGGGGGCTCCTATACAAGAAAAGTGTTTTGGCCGTTTCATACGAAACCATCCGGTTTTTTCGGACTTACTTACTCATCAATGTCAGTCAGCTAGCTTAATGTTTGACGAAACATTTACTGAGTGAGATAGACCAATGTACTTGATTTTTTTCTTTTTAACTAATCTCTTTTTTTTACAGATAATCCACAATACGACCCTCAGCCTATCAACACGTCATCGGTCGCGCTCAACAACGACCTAAACACCATCGTGCAGAAGTTCTCCGAACATTATCACGATGCTTGGGCCTCCAGGTACCAAATATCACAAACTAAACACCCATAATTTATGACCCATTCTTCATTCACTCTAGCACATAGGATCGCCGGATGGGACGTGATTGTCACTGCCCAGGGTTGCTAAATGTTCACAAATTGCTGTTGATTGAGATCAGAAGACGTCGACACTTTAATTTAGGGTTCCGTTCCGTTCCGTTGTTACCCTTGGGGTAAAAGGGTATAATGGGACTATACATATATTTTGTGCTACTTTTTAAGTTATTGTAGAATTATTTGCTTGCAACATTGATTGATTTATTTTTTTTACAGGAAAATCGAGATCGGCTGGGTGTACGGCGAATCGTATTCCGATAGCCAAAAGTCTCATCCACGTCTCAAACCATACAACATGCTGAATGACTATGTAAGTTTAAAAAAGTAAAAAGCGGTTGTTTGTTTAGGTTTTATTTTACTACTATTTATTATTATTATTTTACAATCAGTTTAATCTCACAAAGAAGATGACTTTAGTAGGTATTTATAAATCTCTATAACCCCAGGAAAAGGAGCGCTACAAAGAGCCAGTGCGGGAGTCCCTCAAGGCTCTGCTCGCTATCGGCTGGTCGGTGGAACACTCCGAGGTGGACCTGCCCAGCAACAACCGTAGCTCCATGCGACGACAGTCCAAGAGTGGACAGGTGAGTCAAGAAAAGTCCAATAAAGTGGATGTGACAGTGTTATAGACACGGTCGTGTGTTGCAAGACATAGCAAAATAAGCGCAAAATGGTGACACATTCATGTCAAAACATTAGACGAATAATGTGTCCAAATGTATCGGAGACAACAGTTAAAAAATTAATGTATATAATTTTTATATTTATAAGCTGCTAGACGAAACACCAACGGTATGTTACTTATAGAAAAGTTTCATTATCATCACTTTTATCTGTATAATATGCAGTGTAGCTGACTTAATTTAATTTACATGGTTATGAAAAGAGGGGCTTAAAACAATTTGACAATTTTTAAAACATCTTCAGTTAAAAAAATTGCTAATTGTATTTTTTCAACTAATTTACAAACATACGATATAACCTGTCCGATCTAATTTAATACAAATTATTTCAAAATTAATTAACAAACTTTCTGTAAAAAAATTGTATGTCGGACTCTACAATAATTCATTATTCGCTTAATAAAAACACTATATAAGGTTATTCAAAATCGACTACGGATATTTTTGGGCATTTGATCTACTGCTTATAAAATAATAGAAAATTTCGAAAAAACAAATTATACTAAATAAAATTACATTGCACTGATGTCATTAACCTCAGATAAACAGATAATTTACAGTGGGAGTAAGACTTCAGCGAAATAACATCAATTAATCAGCTGTGTGAGGTCAATGGCCTTTACAGTGCCGTATTTAGTTTTTTTCTTTTTCGAATTTTTTTATTAATGATTGATTGTGAACAACCTTATATTTACAGTCGGTTTCAGCCACTCCATTCAATAACAACTCATCCGTCGCTTAATGAAATCACCTAGTATATTTACAGTCGGACTCAGCTACTCCGTTTAACTACAACTCATTCGTCGCTTAATAAAATCGCCCCGTATATTTACAGTCGGACTCTTTTACTCCGTTTAACTACAACTCATTCGTCGCTTAATAAAATCACCCCGTATATTTACCGTCGGACTGAGCCACTCCATTCAATAAGAACTCATCCGTCGCTTAATAAAATGACCTAGTATATTTACAGTCGGACTCAGCTACTCCGTTTAACTACAACTCATTCGTCGCTTAATAAAATCGCCCCGTATATTTACAGTCGGACTCTTTTACTCCGTTTAACTACAACTCATTCGTCGCTTAATAAAATCACCCCGTATATTTACCGTCGGACTGAGCCACTCCATTCAATAAGAACTCATCCGTCGCTTAATAAAATCACCTAGTATAATTACAGTCGGACTCAGCTACTCCATTCAATAACAACTCATCCGTCGCTTAATAAAATCACCTAGTATATTTACAGTCGGACTCAGCTACTCCGTTTAACTACAACTCATTCGTCGCTTAATAAAAACACCGTATATTTACCGTCGGACTGAGCCACTCCATTCAATAACAACTCATCCATCGCTTAATAAAATCACCCCGTATATTTACAGTCGGACTCAGCCACTCCGTTCAACTACAACCCGCACCCTGTAGACATGACCAACCTTACGCTGTCCCGCGAGATGCAGAACATGGCCGAGCGGCTGGCGGAGAACGCGCACGACATCTGGGCAAAGAAAAAGAAGGAGGAGCTTGTCACTAACGGAGGTAGGTGTTATGCGACGTGTCCCTAGTATTTCCAACTTGTCATAAACGGCAATAGGTTTATGGGTTGGTGAACCAACCTCATGCTGTATGAGCATGGCTGAGTGGCAGAAAACGCGCACGACATCTGGGCGAAGAAGCAGAAGAAGTAGCTTGTCACTAACGGAGGTATAGTGCGATTTTTGGAATTAGAGATATGGAGGACCACCTCTGTGTATAGAAATGTGCACCGAAAGCAACTATACAATTATACTTCCGCAACACTAGGTTGCGGAAGCGTATAACTTAATACTAAGCTCTGCACTACATCTACAACAGCAATAATACAGCTAACTTCATTTCATACCCTCCAGCGACGCTAGCGCTATTGTGGAGATATATTGAACTATTATTTACTGCTTTCACGGGACACTTCTTCAACTGATCCCCCATATAAGACACTCCTTACCTCTATCCTTTCCATGATCTGAACTACCAAACGATATTAATTTGCAAAGAAATTTAAGATTTTATTAACCTTTGGATAAAATAGAAAAAAAATGTTGGTTACTTCGTCATTCATTTGCATAACAACACTATAAAAAATGCGTAGACATCCCTGGCGATTGCTTTGACGGCTTGCTATGCTATTTAATAAATATTTTTTGACGGAGCGAAAAGTTTGTTTTTACGAATTTTCGTATGATTTTGAATGACACGTCCTATTACTTGGAATATTTAATTTAGGATTATTTCTTGCGCTGCAATTCATAGCTAAAACATATTGTAGTATATGGTAATTTTTGAACATATGCCAAAAACGGTATGTAGTAAATTACTTCATAGTTTTTCCACTAAATGACGAAACTGAAATTTATTTTTAGGTGGCATCCATCCCCAACTAGTGCCATACGATCTACTAACTGACAAAGAGAAGAAGAAGGATCGAGAAAGGTCGCAAGAGTTCCTCAAGTACCTACAATATCAGGGTTACAAATTACACCGACCTAGCAGAGGACCACAGGGAGATACGGAACAGACCACCACGGGCGTGGCAATAGAGCTGAGATTCGCGTACTCGCTATTAGAGAAGTTGATACAGTATATAGATAGAGCTACTATTAACATGAAGCTGCTGAAGCCCTCTACTACGTTCAGTAGACGAACCAGTTTCAAGACTAGTACGAGAGATATCAAGTTCGTTTCAAAGGTGAGTTTTTTTTTTTAATATTTTTTTCATGAAGTTTATCTGTGATGTAAATATTTTAATGCCTTTCGAGATTTATAAATTTATTGAATACTTATTACATTGTAATAAAAAAAATATAAGTTATACTTACACCTTCTTCATAAATATATTTTATGTGCCTTGAAAATTTTATGTAAGTAAGTAGTATTTGAAATGCCCATCCAATTTTATACTTGCACATTTTTAACCTACTGTGTATATGACCTGTTTTTCCTATATTGCAAGCAAAGCAAAACGGAAGTAAAATATTTTAAAAAGGTAAACCTAATTTACAAGTCTTAGAACCATGAATTAAATACATAAAAGTTTTAACTGTAATTTGCTAATAATATAACACAGCATGCTGTTTAAAATCATAATAAAAATTGTCATTTTCACGTAATAATTAATGAGATTGCATAAAATAATAGTGCATTAAATGTTATTTTTACAGCTGCATGTTTTTTTAAGTATCAAAGTTTTTCGCTTATGAATGGTAAATAAGACTTCATTCTAGATTCCATATTTTCTTTCTTACACCTCTGATATTCCATGACACCCGTTTCCCTCTCTTTTATTATAAAACAATATACCCCTAGCACAAGTAACAAAGACACAACGCGACGCGAGATAACTATTTAGCGCAAACTTTCAAACTTCTCCTATTTCGAATAGATACACATTTCATATGACATCAGTCATACACTGCACACGCTCTGTGTAGCGCGGTGCAACTTGACATTTCAACACTTACAATGAAACCTGTATCTTGTGTATCTAATGAATAAAGTTCAATTTTGAATACCTATCTTAAAAATTCAGCGTCGCTTCGCGTATCGTTTCGTTTCGGTGTGAATTGACTCAATCAAATATCTTGCGTCGCGTATGCTTCAATTGTGCTAGGAGAGCATATCACTTAGCGCGGCCGCAACACGGCTTTGTGACGACGCATCGCGCAAACGACTGTCGTACAATGAGGGTGTTTGATATTTTCTCTGCCACCAGGGAGCAAACCTAACGCGCACAAACCATCGTCTGGTGGCGTAAGTGGTATCAAAAACGGTCAATAATAATTTTCGATTCTTTTTCTGTCACCAGGCGGCGCTCGGTAGCCCGACGGTCCTTGTCGTGTCAAAAAGCTGTCAGATGTCACGAATTTAAAAACCTTCATTATTTTGAATTGCATTGCAAACAACGTCGTTTCTGGCGATGCGTTCTCGCAAACCAATGTCGTGACCTCGTCCTTACTTTTTATTTACAATCCTCACTATTCCATCATCACTCTATTGGTTTTCTGCAGGTGGTACTCCCTCTAATGGAGAAGTACTTTTCTACGCATCGAAACTACTTCATAGCGGTTGCTACAGCCACCAACAATGTGGGTGCAGCCAGTCTTAAAGAGAAGGAAATGGTTGCGGCTCTGTTCTGCAAGCTGGCCAGTCTACTGAGGTCCAGGTAAATAAGATTAGAGGAGAGATTGCGAAGTGATTACCGCCAGTCAATATTATCAGCTACGCCAGGTAGTTTCAAGTGTGAAAGTTTAGTGGATGGGCCGACGGTATCCTTAGACAAGGTAACGTTCCCACGAGCAGTTTTTTACGTCGGCTTCATTAAATACATCACAGTAAATAGAACTCTGCGCCACGAGCGTCCTGTTGTCAAATTGCTGCCTTTTTTTTCAATTTTCAACTCTACTGTATTAGCGCAGAGTTCTATTTTCACTGCTGTTTTACCTAACGCCGACGGGAACACTGTTGCTGGGAGGGCTTATTCAGTAAAACACAAGCGCTGTTTCGCTCTTCACAATCGATTACCATCCCCAGCGCCAGAGAAGTAAAACGTTAACAATTGTTAACGTTTTAAGCTATAATGCTACCAATTTAAATGTCACTTATTTACCGCGCAGTAAAGAATTACAATGACACATTTATTTGTTAGAATTGTAATCTAAATGCTTACATCTTATACATTAAAGGAGACAATCTTGTATATATGTAATCGGTTTCTCGAAAAAGGCTACAAGTATTACCATGAAATTTAGTATGCAGGGAGTTTTGGGCGAGAAAAATCGATCTGGCTAGGTCTTATCCCTGAGAAACTGCGCATTTTTAAGCTACATAGGTTTTTTCTTTCGTCATCAACAATATATCAATAATTTCGGTAATTTTTGCTTTGTTCGGAAATTCGAAATGTTCAAATGGGTTCAAATCCCGGTCAGAAAAATATTTTTGTGATTCTTTTTATTTATTTAAAATTATTACAACTGCGAGCAAAGCTCGGTTACCCAGATACTTTAGATTAAATCGGATCAGGGGGCCTAGCAGGAACATTTGACACCGGCGTAAATGCAACGTTATCGAATGAAATTTCTGTAGGCGCTGTCATGATTCTGACAGATTTTTATACAATTCTCATTCGATAACGTTACATTTACACCGCTGTCAAATGTCCCTGCTA
The DNA here is from genome assembly GCA_037179445.1 of Phengaris alcon alcon. Taxonomy (NCBI): domain Eukaryota; kingdom Metazoa; phylum Arthropoda; class Insecta; order Lepidoptera; family Lycaenidae; genus Phengaris; species Phengaris alcon. The sequence continues at coordinate 663,726 of JAYRCH010000046.1, read as the reverse complement.
GGCCCACGGATCAGAGTTTAATGATAGTCTCAAAAGTCTCAGGATGGTCCCATACTAAAACTGTGTCCTTAGGCTCGCGGCGTTCGGCCCCGACGTGCGCATAACGGTCCGCTGTCTCCAAGTGCTAGTGAAGGGTATAGACGCCAAGTCCCTGGTCAAGAACTGTCCCGAATTCATCCGGACGTCCATGCTGACCTTCTTCAATAATGTGGCTGATGACTTGGGACATACCATACTGAATTTGCAGGAGGTAAGTCATTTACGATATTGCACACACAATGTTCATGCACAAGTTTAAGTAAACATTATACTAGTTGGCTCAAAAAACCTTGTTCTGCCTTACCTATGAACTGAAATAAATAACTACCTACAGTTTTAACACATACTACCTACACCAACCTTAACCTACTTTCTAAACCCAACCTACAACCTACCCCTACTACCAGCACCTACAACCTACAGTCCTACACCTAGAATATACACCTACTGCCTACCCCTATTACACAAACTAAATCTAAGTTTTTTAACCATTCTTGTTCTGCTTCGTCCTTACTGCAAATTGCTTGAAAGTTTCGAATGAAGTTTACTTTGAGTTCGTATAATATTTAACGATGATTTTTGCGCTACGCGTTTTGATAGAAGTCCGCGGTGTATCTATACAATTTATTTATTCCCATGGTTTCAAGTATATATTCTGCTCCAGGGTAAATACGCCCACCTCCGCGGCACGCACCTGAAGACCTCCACGTCGCTGGGCTACATAGACGGCGTGCTGATGCCGGTACTCACCGCCATGTTCGACCATCTTGCCAACTGCGAGTACGGCGCTGACCTGCTGCGTACGTTTTATGCAGAATGTTTTTTTATAACAATAATATCTATAGACGCTACACACTATAATATAAATAATTTAGGTACAGTAGCGGAACTTAGCCGTGTCCTTGAAATTTTCACCTGCGATTTAGCGTGGCCGAGCGGAGCGCTAGGGCTGGTACGTCTATATTGTAGGCGTTGACAGTGCGCCAGCGTCGCGGCACAACTATCGTTAGTCGTTCAATGCAACCACAAGTCTTGGCAGCGTGACACTCCATGCTTCTGCTATCTAAGGTTACGTTAGCGGCCGTGTGAATGACGCATATGTGTGCGTACGCCGATTCGGGTGGTCAAGTATGAAGATGGTTTACTGTATACACTACATACATATAATTTACATTTTTTTATATTGTGCTTCACACCATGTTAATCTGATCCCGAGCTAAGTTTCCGAAGAACTTGTATTACGGGGACAGGACAACAGGAAGTACATTTAATACTTTTATAATATACATAATATATATTTTAAGACTTTTATTAAATTATACACATATTTAATACACACCCATGACCCGGGAACACAGAAAACCTTTTGTTCCCTCGGTGGGATTTAAGCCCGCGACATCCCGCTTTGAGCTCCAACACGCTTACCACTGAGCCACAGATATCGACAATCCGAATGATATTATATATTTAAAACTGTCGAAACGATATAAACTTGTTTTTAGCATTAGGTATACAAGCAAAGCAGTGGGCGAAATGCTTGTAAGTCAATACTTTTGTTCCAGTGGATGAAATTCAGGTGGCCTCGTACAAGATGCTCGGCTCCCTCTATACCCTGGGCACAGACGTCGGTCTCACTCACGACAGGAAGTACCTGAAGACAGAGATAGAACGACACAAGCCGGCTCTGGTGAGCCAACTACCTTCTCTATAAATATCCTTAAATATTTTTTTTTCCCGACTACGGCAAACTTAAAAGGGTAATGATTTTGACAGTATATGTATTTTACCACCGTAGCGCCTTAACTACTGATCCGAATTTAATAAATTAGGTGTCAATAGATTTGTAATAATTTCCCGGGTAACACAGAAAATGCGTTATGCAACCCATATTTTAGTTTAAGTCAAGAATTTGAGTCTAAAATGTGATAGTTTCTACATCGATTTGCACGTAAGTCCAAACTTATGTTTAAATATTAAATCCATAAGTTTAGTCAAAAACACTCTGTAGGTAACTTTGTTTAGATTTTTTTTTTTTTGCATATAAGCATAAACACTAAATTCGACCAAATAATGTATCATTGTGTTTCCTTATTGCACGGGAAATAAGTGTAATTTAAAATATTTGTTTGCAGGGCTCCGGCCTTGGAGCATTCAGTTCCACCTTCCCTGTTGCCTTCCTGGAGCCTCATCTGAACAAGCACAATCAGTTCTCGCTGCTGAATCGTATCGCTGATCATTCTTTGGAGGCCCAAGGTATGAATACGGACCATATCCATTATCCATATATATATCATAGTCATCCTATTCGATGCCATCCTTTCTTCAAGTAGGGGGGACTTAATCTTTCCGTATGGTGATTCCGATGACATGATTTTTGTTAAGTTATGGTCGATGTTCTCAGTATGACTTTCATTTATTACTATAAATATTATTATTTCCACGGCCATGAGGATGATATTGCGACCAAAATACACAACAAGTGAACACCCATTTCCTGGAAATGAATTATTCCAATTCTGACTGGATTTTAAAATTGTTCAAGTAACTTGTGATTTCTCTTGTGTAATGTGGGGAATAAGTGAAAGCCCCAAAGTGAGATCTCCGACCGAGCGAGATGGTATGCTCGTTTAGGGCGGAGCCCACTGTAGTAGTTTTCGGATGTTGTATATATAGCGCCGAACTGTAAAAACTTCGATAGCGCGATTCAAGATTGTGGCGCTAATTGGTACGCCACACGGATATTTTAATGATTCTATAAATAAAGATTTATTGTTACTCTACTACGCAGAGTATTATATTATATATACTGCAATATATTATGCAAAATCTTGAGACAAAAATCATAATAATATGCTTAGGATTTCATCAGATTTTAATTTCATCGATTTCAAAGAGTATTCTAAAAGGATCTAATTGATTACTTTTCCTACAGACATAATGGCCAAAATGGAGCAGTCCATGCCCACGTTGGAGTCTATTCTCAACGAAGTAGACCAATTCGTGGAGTCAGATAAGACGTATAACGAAGCTCCTCATATCATTGACGTGGTGTTACCGTTACTCTGCTCCTACCTGCCGTTCTGGTGGGCGCAGGGACCTGATAATGTTACGCCTACTGCTGGGTAAGTTTAAATCTTCCTAAATCTATCAGCCATATTAACCAACATCCTTCGAATGCTAAATGAAAGCATATGGTAAAAAATCCATACTAAAATAACTTAGAATCAGCAGCAATGAAATGTTTGCCAATGGGTTCACTTTAAATGGCTGTCACCAAAGTGGCAACCCCGAAATACGGCGGATGTAGTAGTTATGAGCAAGAATATAATCCAAAATCAACTAATTTCGACCGTCACTTTTGAAGAAATGTGTCAATTTCGTTTAAACAGAAGAACATTTTACAAGTATACTCATGTCATGTGTAAGAAAACTGCAATTTTCAATTTCACGTTCCAGCAACCATGTCACCATGGTGACCGCGGAACACATGAACCAACTCCTCAAGAACGTCCTCAAACTGATCAAGAAGAATATCGGTAACGAGTCAGCGCCGTGGATGACCCGCATCGCGACATACACGCAGCAGATCATCATTAACAGCTCGGAAGAACTGCTGAGGGATTCCTTCCTCCCGCTGGCCGAAAGGGTCCGCAAGCGCACGGACAACATGTTCCATAAGGAGGAGAGTCTCAGGGGATTTATCAAGGTACCAGCTTCTTCAGCATCCCACTAGAACGCTGCACTTTTTCGGGATAAAATGTAGCCTGTGTTAATTCAGAGCACAAATTTTGGTATGGCAGTAGCCATTAAATTTTCGATTAAATTTGGAATGTTAAAGCACTGAATAGACATTTGACAGTCGGCTATTTCCGTACTCATTCGGTTTGCCCTGCCCCGGGGGAGTTTGAAGCCGAACATGTAATTACTGTATAAAATTAAATATTCTTTACAGTCATCAACGGACGACACGTCGCAAGTGGAATCACAGATCCAAGAAGATTGGCAGCTACTGGTCCGAGACATCTACTCGTTCTACCCGCTACTCATTAAGTACGTCGATCTGCAGAGGAACCACTGGCTCCGGAACAACATACCCGGTATGGGCGTCATCTTCATTGAAATTGTAGTAGCTGTAAAGTGCCCAATGCACTACTCGCTGAAGTAACCCATAGTTCGAATTATTATCATTATCATCATTATCACCATTATCATCAGTGGTAAACCAGGATATTTTGGCAAATGTTGTTGTACCTACATTGTTTTTTTTAAAGATGGTCTTGGTATACTACGCTATCCAGCGTCCACGCCCCTTTTTTAATAACAATGTTTTTTTCTCTTTCAGAGGCGGAAGAGCTGTACAACCACGTGGCAGAAATATTCAACATTTGGTCCAAGAGTCAATACTTCTTGAAAGAGGAGCAAAACTTCATTTCTGCCAATGAAATCGATAACATGGTAATTTATACTTTATTAAATACACAATATGATTCATTTTCATCTGTAATGTGTCTTGTGTTCATTTTATTTGTGAAGTTTCATGCGATTATGTACTGTGTCATGGTAATAAGGTTCGATTTGTCAAAGGTTTTGATAATGCCCACCGCGACTAGAAGAGTCACTACGGTTGTAGATGGTACACCACAAGGGGGAGGAAAGGTAAAATTGAGAAAAAATAAATGTTTTTTTTTCTACTAATTCTTCTATGATATCCACAATTCGAATGCTTAATATTTTTACTAACATTAAAGTTTTTCAGGTTAAGTTTAGAATTAATAATTAGATTAACCACCATCTTAATATTTTACTAGACAAATTTTGGTAGACATAGAAATAATTTACCTTTAAAAACTTGCCATGCTTTAACTAGGTCACGATCTTTGCAAACTTTTGAGAATAACTTAATATGTTACTTTGTTTTGGATTAAATACTTACGCTTCACGTGTTTTGCGTTTGATAAACTGTGTGGCATCCGTAACTTTGGGAATGGCTTGCTTTAAGCTGTATCTTATATTTTAAATATGGCTATTACTACAAAAAGTCATTTTTCGTCCATATAAAAACATAATAAAACAAACTTTTATGGCTTATAATATTACATATATTTAATAGCTATTTTACCTTCTATTGTTTTTTATCTTGCTTTAAGTCGGCTTCTAGCATTTAAGTTTTGATTTGTAACGATTTTTTCTTTCTTTTAGACTTTCTAATATTATTCTGACTTCCAGGTTTTCTTAATCTCCTACATTATTACTAACCTAATAATTACTCTTAATATTGTAACTGTATAATTTTACAAAGTCTAAATGTGCAAGTGGATGGTTGCTGGTACATAGCACAGGATTTCCTATTTTAAGTACCAGCAGAACAATATATATTAGTTTTTTTTTGTACCATTCTTAAGTGATAAGCTAATATGAACATACTTGTACTTTGAGCAAATAAAGAATTATTATTATTATGATTATAGTCATCAATCAATATTTCTATTAAGAAGCTAATATGACTTGCTAATATCATCCCAAACTTTGCAGAAGAAGAAGAAACACCGCGACAAGAAACGCGACAAGGATAAGGAAGTCCAGGCCTCGCTCATGGTGGCCTGCCTGAAGAGGCTGCTACCTGTTGGCCTCAACCTCTTCGCGGGACGAGAGCAGGAGCTGGTGCAGCACTGCAAGGACAGGTTCTTGAAGGTAGGGTCGATGTTCTATAATTAATGACGACAAAGACAAGAAGGTCCAGTCCTCGCTTATGGTGGTCTGCCTAAAGATACTGCTGCCTGTTGGCCTCAATATATTCACGGGACGAGAGCAGGAGCTGGTCCAGCGCAGGACAAGCTCTTGAAGCTAAGGCCAGGTCTGACCAAGAGAAGCTCGCCATATTGCGAGAATTTCACGTAAATTGAAATGTCACTAATGTCAAATGGTCGAGAATGAACCCATTAAATTATGTCAGTGTCTGTCACTATCAGTGGCGCGGGGTTCCCATAACTCCATTCCTATCGCCTTCACTTACCACTTGCCTTTTGAAGACCCTCATCCAAATCCCTACCTATTATACAGGCTAGGGCTTCCCCATGAAGGAGAACCAGCCTTCGCCACTTGTGGCTGTATACAGAATTTAGAAAATTAATGATGATAAGTATATTCCGCAAGTGATAAGGTTATACAATATTGATATAAGAGACCAATGGGGTTTGTATCGCCCCAACCGCCGAAAAGATAACAATTGAAATTTCGTAACCTCTTCTCCCAGAAAATGTCCGAGCAAGACGTAGCTGAGTTCGCCAAGACCCAACTCACCCTCCCGGACAAGATAGACCCGGCGGACGAGATGTCCTGGCAACACTACCTCTACTCCAAGCTGGGGTCGAAGAACAAGACCACCACGGTGGTGGAGACAGCGGACAATAAGGCCAAGGTCATAGATGACACGGTCGAGCGGATTGTTGCTATGAGCAAAGTGCTGTTCGGGTTGCATATGGTGAGTTTTTATATGTTGTTTAAGGAAGGTTAGGTTTCTTCCTCTATAGTCCACTTGCGCAGATCTGGGTTACAGTTGACCCTGGGTTAAATATGATGTTCTTCGTATTTATGAAAGAGAAGACATGATATTGTACCCCAGGGTTAACTTTAACCCAGGTCTGCGCAAGAGGGCCTCAACAGGTACAACTATAAGTAATGTTTCTGAAAGTAGGTTCGGTAGTAAAGAAACATATTGTTGACACTTTCAGTTGAAATTAACGAAAGTGTGTTTTACAACTGCAGCTGGCACTTGTTGTTAAGGTTACAATCCAAAGTCGGTAGGAACTCGAAATTTGTTGGATATAGTTATAAGGGATTATAAGGGAAACAATCTTGTAAAAATTTTAATTTCTTTCATTAACAATTTGATTTTAACCACATAGTTTTTATTTTTTATTTTTTTGCGTTAATTTTCTATGGACTATACTGGGTGTTTTTCTACTCAGTATCCTTTAATTTAACCTTTTCTTTAACTTTCAGGAATGAATATACTCTTGAATATAAGCAACTTTTACTATGGAATCAACTTTCCTACTTGAAAAAAAAATCAGCTGTTTCATACAAAAGGGCTACGGCATAGATAGCATTTTGTAGGAAACAGCAGATTTTTTGTTTTTTTTTTTTCGTTTCATTGACACCATGTATATTATATAGATTTATTCGAATTTTTTTTGTTGGTCGATTTATTATGTTATGTTGTTTTATTGTTTCCCTCCCTAGATCGACCACCCGCAACAAATGAGTAAGAACGTGTACCAGTCTGTCGTGTCTATACAACGTAAGCGCGCCGTCATCGCTTGCTTTAGACAAACATCTCTACACTCACTGCCGAGGTTAATGTTAAAAAAATTTAAAATTGTAAAACAAAAACATAGTGTTGTGGTTTTTAAATACTAATATTAATAATAATTGATATTAATAACGAGTTGATTCGTGTGTACATTTTATTAACTAGATTTTTTATTTATTTAATTGTATTAAAGCGTACAAAATTCGTAAATGACTGATGACTTTTCTAGTCATAAGTCAATAGTCACCGACGTATCACAGCTATATAATCTCTAAGAATTACGTAGGACAGTTACGTAACCATTATGAATAACGTAGCACAGCTACGCAATCTATATAAATTACGTAGGTCAGTTACGTAACCATTATGAATAACCTAGCATAGCTACGCAATCTATATTAATTACGTAGGACAGTTACGTAACCATTATGAATAACCTAGCATAGCTACGCAATCTATATTAATTACGTAGGACAGTTACGTAACCATTATGTATAACGTAGCACAGCTACGCAATCTATATAAATTACGTAGGACAGTTACGTAACCATTATGAATAACGTAGCACAGCTTCGCAACCTATATAAATTACGTAGGACAGTTACGTAACCATTATGAATAACGTAGCACAGCTTCGCAACCTATATAAATTACGTAGGACATTTACGTAACCATTATGAATAACGTAGCACAGTTACGCAATCTATATAAATTACGTGGGACAGTTACGTAACCATTATGAATAACGTAGCACAGCTACGCAATCTATATAAATTACGTAGGACAGTTACATAATCATTATTAAGTTCAGCTAAAAACCATTCTAATATTCTAATAGTAAAAAAAACAGACTTTACACGATTTTCTTTGTGTGTATTTGACAGCTGTAAATTTATTATACAGTTGAAAAGGCAGGTTTATCTTATGATTAATTATCTCTGATTAATTAAATATTAAATTATCTGAAATTTGTAGCTCCTAACTGCAGTTTTACACTTTCTCAGCTACTAGTGTCTTACTTTAATTAATCTTAACCTACCATACTTCTTTAGTGTGTGAAAATTGTGAAAAAAAAGTGAAAATTCAATAAATTATTAATTATCATTGAATATACAAAAAGACAAAGAAGGTAAGAGAGGTAAACTGAGATTTTTAATTTTGCTGACTGAGATAATGATCAGAATATATATACATATTTAGTTGTTTGTGTGTTAACGCATGAGTGTGATGCATGCTAGGCAACGAAGCCGGCGCAACGTCCGAACAACTGGAAGAGAGTGTTGTGTGCGGCGCGCAAGCGGGCGGCCATGGCGTGTCTTACATCTACACACCTGTATAAGATAAGTAGGTAAGTGAGGTAAGTTGGTAAATGAACATAAATAAATTAAAGACTGATTAATAGTCACTTAAGCAGGTAAATTGCTTACGGCCAATAACTGGAACGGTAGTTTAATTAAGTGACCCACAAGTCACACGCTGTCCTTGTCATTTAGGCTAGCAGAGACAGCGACAGTTTGTGAATGTGACAGTTTGAAAATGTGAGGCCTCTTGATTTTGATTAACGTTTCAGTACCTATTCGGCCATTAGCGATCTCTTAAGAAATACGATAATACCATCGAATAGACATCGAAGCGTAACACGTTATCATCAATAATATGTTTGGCAACATTGCAAAACATCGCGCGATGTTGCCAGCCCAACATGATAAGTAGTATGAGTAGATGCGTATACGTTGTTAAACAAAAGTTTCTTAATGCTATCTTATATGTTTTTGTTAAAAATGTTGCCTAGTGGAGACGAGGCTTTAAACAAAGTCAATTTAAATTTTTTAATATTAAAAGTGGCATCAATTTTGCTAATGCGTCTGTTAGTCGAAGCTATTGTTTTTAAAGTGGCAAAATATTCAAATTATCAACTGTTGATAATTCTGTAACTAAATTGAAGTGTTAACAACTTAAAGTAAAACAATGGAGAATGTAGCGAACATTCTCTTTACTTTAAGCTAATTAAATGAGGATTAATATAAATAAATAAAATTATAATAGCAAATATAGCGGATTTTTATTAATTATGATGAACTGTTTACAGACACCGAGCGTGCAACATATTCGCGCGGACGTACTACGAGCTGTGGCTGGAGGAGGAAAACATCGGCCAGGAGGTCATGATTGAGGATCTCACGGTAATGCAGCATTTCGCTCTAGGCCATCCACATATTACGTCACAGCGCAAGGGGGAGGGGGGGCTATACCAATCGTATATATTATTGATTGTACTGTAGGCTCTTAGTGGAAATTCATGTTTCCCAGTAATAATACACACAACTTTAATTTTAATATAATATTACACGAACGGTTTAGACAAGTCATCGTCAGGTCAGGTATTATTACTGTGAACCATACCAAACGTGACTGTACAAAAGTTGCTTGGTTTTGAATTAAATCCAATTTACTGAGAATGTTTTGACTGGCATTGGCAAATATAGCAAACCCGTATTCCAATCTACTCCTGATAAGGCTTACGTATAATTTTCTTAGGTTTATGGGATGAACATTTTAAGTTGTGTCAGTAGCTATAAATGGGGGGCCATTTATAGCTACTGACACAACTTAAAATGTTACTGTACTTGAAACATTTTTGGTGCGTTTTATTAATATGTTTTTTCCAATTTAATCTTTGGTCAAACCAAACACTTAAAAATTTTACTAATTTTATAATTTCTAATGTAACATTATAAAAGTTAATTTTGACTTGAGGGGACACGATATTTTCTGGTAAAAATGCATAATTTCGTTTTATTAAGTAATAACTGTAAACTAATTTCGTGTAAAAGTTTTTCAAAATTATTGAGAGTTTCCTGCATGATTAATGTAGGTACATTCACTTATATCCTTATTACTGCAATAAAATATAAAATCATTTGCATATTTAATTATTTTTAATGTAGGAGAAGCTAAACTGTTAATTTTAACGGTGACAATATTAAATAAAATTGGGGACATCGGGTCCCCCTGTTCCAAACCATCACGACATATTCTAACAATCTCCTTACCGTTCATCAATCTAAAAATAATAAATCTATGTTTAAGAAATTCTCTTATATATTTGTAAATATGCATATCCACACCATATTCAACGAGACGCTCAGTAAGCACGTCGACCGATACACCGTTGTATGCATCCATGATGTCCCTAAATGCACATAAAAAGTATTCTTTTTTAATAAAACTGAGTTCTACATCCATGCCGAAACGAGATAGGCCATCCAAACAGGAGAGCGTCCTCGACGGAAGCCTATCATATAGTCTGGAAATAACTTATTTCTTTCGAAGAACAGTTCTAGTCTTTTTGTAATAATTTCATTAAAAATTTTGCATAGACAATTAATAAGTGATATCGGACGATACTTCAATTCGGAGCCATTACGCTTAGGTATAGCAGTAACTTATTATTTCGTATTAATTCGTGTAAGGGGAATGAATTTATCTGCTGCGATATTAATAACATTCAAAAAGTTATCATAATTTTCCTGAACAATATTACTAAGCAAAAATGTGTTACACTTAGATTCAATATTTGATTTATACCCTTCCCAATCTGCTTTTTTAACATTGCGTGTTGTATAATCTCCACATAACGAGTGATTTTTAATTTTTATCTCAATTATTAAATGATCACTACCAAGATTTTCGTTAGTAACAGCCCACGAACACGAAAGCACCAAATCAGAACTGGCAAATATTATATCGGGATAAGAGCAAACTATCCTCTCGTATCTTGTAATTTTGAAATACGGGTTGGGCTCCCATCGTTTAAAAAGGAAAAGCTATGATCCGAGCAACTTTCCGCGATCAAGCGACATCTGCCATCAGTAGTATAAGACCAAGAGATATGGTGTGCATTGAAGTTACCTCCTATCAGAGTTTTGCTGCTAAAAAGGGAAAACAAATCATCAAAATCACGTTTACTTGTACGAATATTAGTAGGCGAATAAATACCTAACATATATTTAAGTGAGGATTGATTATGCAATTCTATACACAAAATATCTAATATATTAAAAGGTAAATTCATAGATTTTAGTCTAACCGGAAGTGATACATGAACTAAAATAATCAAACCACCCGTCATTTCGACCTTTTCTGAAACAGCAGTAGCCCGATATATTAAAAGTTCTATCTTCAGAAGGCCATGATTCTAAACATATACAAATATGAACACTTTCCCTATTTAGAAACGTTTTTAATTCAACTTTCTTCGGTATAATACTGCGGCTGTTCCATTGAATAATTTTTAATTCCATTATATTAATATGTACTAAGTTTTTTGATCATACGAGCTATGCTATATTGTTACTTTTATTGACGAAATTTCTTGTATTACTTCTTTTAAAATTTTAACTAATTAGCCTATATCTTCTGTGTAGGTGAAACTTATTTGTATAATATTTTCTTTACCGTAAGACTCATCTAGGAAGCTAATAAAATCTTTAATTCTCATTGGGTAATCACTACTGTCCAAAATCTTTTCAATCTCTTTTAATTCCGAGGGTTGCAATTCAAGTGAGAGAGCTGTTTTTTGTTTTTTGGCCATTTTTTTAGCTCGAGACGGACTCACTCTTAGCCTCGCCGTTCGATATTTCAGCGGGATCATGAACGCTTTGCGAGAAGTCGGTCGTAGTAGGCGGGTGCGGTCTTTTAAATGAAATTGGCGATCGAAAATCTGGTATTTCTTTAATCTCACAGACATTATCAAACTTAGAATTTGGATTGTACTTCAAATTAACAGGACACTTATTGGTCACGTGACCTTCTTTTTTGTATAGCTGCTTCCTATTTGTCATTGAATCAGTAGAAACGTAAATCCAATAAGAAACACCATCAAATTATATTTGTATTCGTTCGGGTCAATTATTAATTTCTTCTGGTGGTACGTAAGCTTGTCGACGAAAACTAAGAATATGACTAAATCCAGGCTCGGTTATACCGGCTCTAATAAAAGACACCGGCGAAACTAATTTAATCTTCAATTATGCTTACTTCGTTTCTATGAGATTATGTGGTATTATCGGACACACATTAGATAGAATAATACGTTTGTTTTTCGTTATAAGTGGTCGAATAGGTACTTTACTATTGTTCAAAACAATGTACTGATGAGCATCAGTCAACTCTTCAGCCACTTCTTTCGTTGACACAAATAAACAAACTCGGTTGTTTTTCCCCTCAATAATTTTTCCGAAAGCGTAGGCATGATCTTTAATTTGCATATAATCCATCGCATCTACAACGACTTGATAATTAGTGGGAAATGAAAACATTTGGGTAACAGACGAATAACTTTGTTTTGGTTCCATCGTCCCCGTAGTTAGAAACGATGATGAGCCGAGCGAGTAAACACTCGAACCGATAAGCGCGGGCGCCGCGCGACGCACTTGTAGGTATCACACGCGTAATCGATACTACAATCAATAGGCGCACGTGCAGTTTCAGCGACGTATCGAAAGCAACTGTTCTAATATTAAATGAGAGGCGAGATTGAATACGGCTTAGCGTAAAGAGCGTATAACAGAAAAGTTCGGTAAATTCGGGGCTTAGTTTGTGTAGCTAATATAACGTAATTTTCCTCCAGCAATCATTCGAAGATGCTGAGCTGAAAAAGAGTGATGTGGTGGAAGAGGAAGGCAAGCCTGATCCTCTCACTCAGCTGGTGACTACATTCTGTCGCGGAGCCATGACAGAGCGGTCTGGCGCTTTACAGGTAATGCGAAAATATTTGCCCCACAGATAAAGAGAAATATAGTCTGCCACACATGCAAAATTATGTAAACTGGTATTGACAAAGTGCCTATTAAGTTCAACTTATTTCACATTGTCATTATAGATTACTTGCCACGTACATAAAATATTACTTTGCAACAATTTGACAATTAATATGCCTTAAAATTAATATTTACAAAAATTTTGTTAGTGCCTTAATTTAGAACGTAACAAATTAGTTAAACTATACTAAAAATAACCTTTTGTACTTTTATTTTTTTTTGTCTTTTCACAGGAAGACCCGTTATACATGTCGTACGCGCACATCATCGCCAAGTCCTGCGGGGAAGAGGAAGAAGAAGGAGGGGAAGAGGAAGAAGGGGGAGGCGAGGAAGCGGCAGGTGAAGAGGAGGGCGGGCCCAGTATACATGTAAGTACCGCGGCCTCTCGGAATACCCGCGGGCAACATTGCAGAGATTGTGCGTCGTAACGTAGGTCATAGAGGAAACGGAAAATGAATTTGCCACATTCGCAAAATTTTAAAGGTTAAGATTGCCACATTTACAAAGTGATTAGCAAACTACTACTTTACAAAAATAATAGGTAAAGTGATGATAACAAAGTAATTCATACACACGACTATTGCATCATTGGCATGGCAAGAACGTCATTAAGGTTAAACATTTCGAACTTGGTTAAAGCCATTTTCTTACTGAATATTTTTTAATCAAGTTATTTTAACAAATGTTTCTCATTTGTATAATTTTCTATGCAATCAGAAAACTATGGATATGTTAATGGTATGTATATTTTACACGACACCTTCTTTTTATTTTGATCACTGAGCACAACAAACGCAAAGCGTATTTTTTTAATTATAGGTGCTTTACTGCATACTTCCTAAATATCCAACGCTAAAAAAGTTTCAATCGTACTTGAAAGTTAATTGCCATTTTTCTAACTACAGTTAAAAAAAATTCAAACAATCATATTTTAACAAACATGATGTTTCACTAGGAACAAGAGATGGAGAAGCAGAAGCTGTTGTTTCACCAGGCTCGCCTCGCTGACCGCGGGGTGGCAGAGATGGTCCTACTTCACATATCCGCTTCCAAGGGCATACCCAGTGATATGGTCATGAAGACCTTACAGCTGGGTATATCTATATTGCGGGGAGGCAACATCGATATACAGATGGTGAGTGTGGCAGATACTTGTAACTCTTCTAGTATTTCAAGGTTCGTCTTGGCCGACCACGGGGTGGCAGATATGGTCGTCCTCTACATATCCATTCCCAAGGACATACCCAGTGATATGATTATAAAGACCTTACAACTTGGTATGTGTATACTGCCCCTGATGATATACAGATGGTGAGTGTGGCAGACACTTGTAACTCATCTAGTTTTGCAGGGATAGTTGACAACAATACGTATAATATGACAGAGCCATCAAAATTGTAACAATAACATAATATGAGACAGGTACACGTTAAGTAAAAATCTCGTTAAATGTCTTAAGAAAAATATAAATCAGTAAAAATATGGCAAATTAGTCTAGATATTCTCGAATTTTGCGCTTATCAACACTATGGGCGACTCATTTTTATTTTTTATGATAGTCAAAAGTTAAATACGTAAGACGTAGGTGTACGGTAAGGTGTTAAACCATTATATATAAACGTTTTCACGTTAAATACATAGCCGTATCCATGGAACAGCAACTCTTCACTTTTATCTGAAAAGTGTTAGGTTTTATCTTCCTCCCTAGGGTATGCTGAACCACCTAAAGGACAAGAAGGACGTGGGCTTCTTCACGTCCATTGCCGGCCTAATGAACTCTTGCTCTGTGCTGGATCTCGATGCTTTTGAGAGGAATACAAAGGCTGAAGGTAATTATATCTCATCTATTAATCCAAATTGTATATAATTACGTAATTCATTGGGCATTCCTTTTAATAACAGCCTGTATTACTTATTTCATTGGCATTGCAAAGAAAGCTTTTTAGCATTATTATTACACTCGATGCATATTTTTTTCTTTTTGTCATAATATGATTAATAACACACCGCATATTTTCCCAGGGCTGGGCGTGGGCTTAG
This sequence comes from Phengaris alcon alcon, assembly GCA_037179445.1. NCBI lineage: Eukaryota > Metazoa > Arthropoda > Insecta > Lepidoptera > Lycaenidae > Phengaris > Phengaris alcon. Next base: position 648,513 of record JAYRCH010000046.1, on the reverse strand, counting down.
AAGGAGCGGCGGGCGAGAAAAACATGCACGATGCGGAGTTCACGTGTGCGCTGTTCCGGTTCATACAACTTACCTGTGAAGGACACAATTTAGGTAAAGTATCCTAGAAACCCGCCAAAATCTACTAACCCGCAGTAGACTAGGATGTAAATATGGACGCTAAATACAGGGGGCTTAAACAACTTACTTGTCAAGTACACAATTTAGGCAGAGTTTTAATAAAGTGATATTAAATAATGTAGTACTTAATAATGGTAGAAATTTCTCTTTGAGAAAGAGGCGGTATAAATTACATTATGCCACACAGGCAAAATTGATGATGTTACTGTTTTCAGACGGTTGACTGTACTGTTCTGTTGACTGATGAAACCATCTGAAAAAAAAATCGATAAACTGCTAAACATTATTTTTTCCCCGAATGTTTTAGGCAAAATTAATGTTATTATATTTTTACCACACAGGCAAAATATAAAAAAAATTTAAAGACTTGTTACTCCTCCGGTATTGCGGGTATATACGACGACATACGGACATGCGGTGACGGAACTGATGGTACACGTTGCCGTATGTCAATCCGTTTACTCGTCTATGAATGAATGAATGAATGAATATGCTTTATTGTGTTCACAAATGTACAGGTAAGATTAAAATTACAGTTGACAATTTTAGCATGAACACAAAGGCGGCTTTATCGCTAAAAAGCGATTTCTTCCAAGCAACCCTTGGCGCATGGAAATAAAAAGATAATGCAGTGCAATTACGGAAATAAGTATGACAAAAACTAGAACTAAACATAAAACCTTACATACTAATAATACTATTACTCTATAGAAAATATCACAAACTTAATAAACATAAAATAAAGAAAATAACACTAAATGATACCTAATCTAAACTTACGTATTAATAACCTACTAATTTATACTAATACATAAATAATTTTATATACATATACTAATATATATTCCTATTTCCTAATGATAGAACTTAAACTTTATGCATCTACATACTATTAACTTAGTACGAAATATTTAGTGGCTTAGATAGTATTGTTTGAGCAATGTTTTAAAATTATTAATACTTTTAGCTTGCCTGATATTGGCAGGTAAAGAGTTCCATAGTAGTATCGACCTGACAGTAAAGGATTGACCAAATAAATTTGTGTTATGTTTAGGGATTTGGAGAAGGAGATTGGCCGAGGACCGCAATAACTTAAATTCGGACGTTCGGAAGTCAAATCTGTCCTTTAGGTAAGAGGGTGCTCTTGGATCAAATAGCAAAGTGTACAGTAAGGAGAGAATACGCATATTGCGCCGAAGACGTATGTTCAACCAAGAAAGCCTAGAACGGTACTCCGAAATATGGTCGAATTTACGCAGACTAAAAATGAAGCGAATTGCGACATTCTGGAGACGCTCAAGCTTATTTAACTGTTCTTCGGTAAGGTCAGTAAAACACGTATCCGCGTAATCTAATATGGACAAGAATAAAGACTCGGCTAGTAAAATTTTGGACTGTAGTGGAAGAACGTTCTTTAACCTTTTCACCGAGTGCCAAACCGCGTACACCTTGCTACTGATCATTGATATATGGTCGGACCAAGAAAGATGGTCATTCAAGAGAACACCTAAATCTGTTACCTTCCTACTGAACGGTACATGAGTACCACATACGAGCACCGGAGGTAGATTCACCCAGTTAATCCTTGAGATTAATCCTTGACTGCCAATAATAATGACCTGTAATTTGATTGGGTTAATCGAGAGGCCGTTACACCTACTCCACTCGCAAATTTTATTTAAGTCATTATTTAAATCCGTGATTTTACTAGGAAGATTCTCTAATGACGTCTGGGCGTAGATTTGAAGATCGTCTGCATACAAATGAAAGAGAGAAGATCTGAAAACCGTAATAATGGAGTTAATAAACAAAGCGAATAGTAGAGGAGATAATACGCCACCCTGTGGAACACCAGCCGTGTTAGTGGACCATGATGAAAACTCATCATTTACACGAACACGCTGCTGGCGCCCCCCAAGGTAGCTTTGGAACCAACCAGTCACTGAGGGCGAGAAATTAGCGGCTCTAAGTCTACTTAAAAGAATATCATGATCTACGCTATTAAAGGCACAACTAAAGACCAGTAGAGCCAAAATCGTAAGTTGCTTATTGTCCATAGCAAATCGGATATCGTCCGTGACCTTCACTAGTGCTGTAGTAGTGCTGTGGCCAGGTCTAAAACCAGACTGATAAGCGCTTAGGAGGCTGTATTTATTGACGTAAGATGATAATTGTTGCTGTATCAATCTTTCCAGGACCTTAGCTAAAAATGGCAGGATCGAAATAGGCCGGAAATCAGCTACTGAGGTAGGCTTACTCTTTTTAGGTAAAGGAATGATTTGTGCTGATTTCCAGATAGACGGGAACACGCTATTTACCAAAGAAAAGTTAAAAATATGCATAAGGATTGGTGCAATCTCGTCTATAACTAGTGTGACCATCTTCCTACTAATGTTGTCATCACCAATTGCATTAGATGAAATTGCCATAATATTCTTTTTTTTTTCGCCAGCAGTGACTTGGTTAAAGAGGAAAGGAGGGTAATCAGGTGTTGGTAAGGTATTAAGATGCTGAATCAATTGTGATTTGGAATTGGGATCAAGTGAGCCATTACAGGAAGTAAATTGATTATTTAAAAGATTTTTGTCGAAGTTATTTATTGACGCAGAAGAATCAACGGTTTTGCCAACACCTAGGGAGTTAAGAAATTTCCAAATTTTAGAAGGGACGCTGTTCTCGACAGAAGAGTGAATGTAGCGTCTTTGAGTGTCTCTTACAATTTTGTTGCAGCGATTTCTTAGTTTTATATATCTCTCACGGTTCTCGTCTGTGTTACTTTTTTTAAACTTAGATTTAGCTTTGTGTTTATGAGCTATTATAGTTTTGATCTCGTCAGAAAGCCAGGGCGCAGGGAGATGTTTTATTTTGATTGGTCTTATTGGAGCATGTTTGTCATATAGTTCGAGTAAAATTTTGTTAAAAAGTTCTACTTTAATGTCGATATCGTCAGCCTCAAACACCATGGACCAATCAATTTTTTGGGCATCCTCAACAAGCAGTTCGTGATTCATCTTGTTAAAGTTTCTCTGGAATTTAATAGTAGGTTTAGCTTTAGGCGGACGTACATTATACGATAAATAAATAATGTCATGGTAAGAAAAGACGTCTGCTGAACATTGGCCTTCTTTTATTACATGATTTGGCGACGATACTACAATTAAATCCAGCAAAGATGGCAAGCGACCTGGTGCACAGTGAGTAGCTTGAAGTGGTAGCAAATACAAGTTTTGACTATCAATAATAGATTTTAATGTTCTTGACCTGTTGTTGTCCTTGATCATGCAGGTGTTGAAGTCCCCCATTATTATAGTGTGCAAGTAATTAGGTGAATATGTTTCCAAAATATTTTCAAAAAGGGAGAAATAGTTTATGTGTAGGGAAGGACAGTAAAATACACCTAATAAGATTTTAGTGTTGGACAGTAATATTTCTATAAGAATGTACTCGAGATCGCAGGAAGACTGATCAGATGATGCTATCACGGTGTAAGGAATGTGAGAAAGTAAGTAGATAGCCACACCACCACCCCCCCTGTTTACTCGGTCATTCCGTATCAATTGGTATCCGGGCAAACTATAACTGATGGATGGAAGACAGGGTTTAAGCCAGGTTTCCGATACTAAGATGGCATCCAAATTAACAGACTCAAATGAGGCAAGCATATCTGCATAGTGCGCCGGGATGCTTTGAGCGTTAATGTGCACAACATTAAAGCTCCTTTTTTTATGCACATCAGCAAAAGTAGCTAAAAGCGAATCATTAAGGCTTAGCGAGTTTGTGCTATAAAAACTTTCGTCACCAGAACTGGAAGAAAGTGAAAAGTAATCGTCAATAATATCATTCTCAGAATTATTCATGATTAAGAGTATGTAGAATTATACAAATAATAATAATAAGTACAAATAATAATTAAAATTATTTATAATATTTAATATGTGAGGTAAATATTATACTTATTTAAGCAAAAAATATAAACTTATATGAATATACTATACTTATACGCAAATAATATATTTAAAAAAAAAATATATATATATATATATATATATATATATATATATATATATATATATATATATATATATATATATATATATATATATATATATAAATATATATTATACTTTATGAACAGATAGGTATTTGTATAAAAGTGTATCACTCAAAATACAATACCACCAGTCTATACTAATATTATAACCTAATCAAGAGCATGTCGGGACATGTCTAAGGAGGGTTACGTAACTATCAACGCGTAATAGGTTTTTCAAATTACTTCAAAAGTTAGTATTCGATTTCGTTCAACTGGACAGTTTTTGATGAAATTTGGCACATATATAGAATAGGCCTCAGGGTAAGGTTCCCGCGGGACATCCTTTTGTGCATAGGAAGTCGCGAGAACATCTCGTTTTATAAAAAAATATCTGCTTCTGACCTTACTTCTCTTACAGAATGGCAGAACTACCTCCGAACGCAGGCCGGCAACACGACGACAGTCAACGTGGTCATCTGCACAGTGGACTATCTGCTGCGGCTGCAGGAGTCGATCATGGACTTCTACTGGCATTACAGCAGTAAGGTAAGGACTTACCACGAACAATGGCGTATCAAAGGGCTTAGCCAACATGCCGTCGTAAATTATAATCACAAAGTTCGAAATCTAAAATATATATAGGATTGACATAACGTTCGCCAAGTGACATAGCGCGCGATACGTCAAAACCATACATTTTTTATTAAGAACTCAGTGATTGTAATCAAAGAAGTCACCTTGATTATAAGCCAGCCCAGATCTAGCTACGAATCATAGGAATATATACAATCGATAGGGTATATATATCTACTTTCGACCTACTCAAAACACCGAAATATTGATTCATATTCATCAACTTCTGAATTGAGTTATTGATATTTTTTGTCATTAAGTATGTACGACATAGCACATATTATATCAGTAAGATGTTTATTATTAATACTATTTTAGCAAATACATGTCAAGTAATACTAGTAAAATAGTTAACAAATCCAACTCAGCTTGTTAACACTATTTAATATTAAATCTACCGTACAGAACCGTGAAGCAGTAGGGCTGGGACTATATGATCCGGAATCCAGCGGGCCCGCAAAAATTCAGAGCATTTAAAATAGAACTCTGCGCTAATGCCATAAAGCTGAAAATCGAGCACACAAGTGTCGAGTCAATGTCATATATGACAGCTCGATACTCGACGCTTCGATTTTCTACTCTGTTGTATTAGCGCGGAGTTCTATTTTCAGTGCTAAGAAGTTTCCCCGGCCTTGCGGATTCCGGATAAGGGCCGTGAAGGCACACGAAAGGGTTAATAGGATTCATGCGGATTTCTCGCATAAAATTTTGGTTTTACAATTTTGCTCTGCTGTATTCACAGCTAGAATTTGTGTCAGAACCGTATTTATATGTATAACTAGATTTTGCCCGCGACTCTGCCCGCGTAAATACAGTGTCCTAGGAAGCACTATTCTTTTCGGGATAAAAGTAGCCAATGTGTTAATCCAGAGTTGAAACTACTACTAAAATACCAAATTTCATCAAAATACGTTCAGTAGTGTTTGCATGAAAGAGTAACAAACATCCATCCATCCGTCCATCGATCCATCCTCACAAACTTTCACATTTAAAATAATAGTTTATGAAGATAATTATATAAAGATACTAGATGTGGCCTGCGAAAGGAAAATATGAAAATGTACGGATCCTGCGGGCGGGAACGCGATAAAGTAGTGTATGTCCTTATCCGTAGTGTACCTGTGCCAAATTTCATAGAAATCGATTTACCAGTTTCGAAGCCTATTCAATGCAAACAATTAATCAAATATTTTCTCTTTATAATATTAGTAAAATCGTACTACTTATTATAAATATGAATGTCTGTGAGGATGGATGGACGGATGTTTGTTGAACATTCACGTAAAAACTACCGAACGAATTTTGATGAAATTGATATGGTAGTGTTTTGAGCTCTGGATCAACACATAGGCTACTTTTTATACCGAAAAAGTACAGTTTTCCAGTGGAATACTTACTGCAAGTATTTACGCGGGTGGATCCGCGGGCAAAAGGTTATGTTATCAATGTTTGTATCACAGGAACTCATAGATCCGGCGGGCAAGGCGAACTTCTTCAAGGCCATCGGCGTCGCGTCGCAGGTGTTCAACACGCTCACTGAGGTCATCCAGGGGCCGTGCACGCAGAACCAGCAGGCACTGGCGCACTCCAGGTGTTTGTCACAATAAAAAAAACCAGTGTTCGCGCCAACACTAGCGCGACGTTTAGAATAAACACAAAGGACATCACTACGTGGTGTATGGCCGACCGAAAGGGGCGCTGTCAGAGAGTGACGAACACTTGCATTTAGATCCCCTTCCGCGCCGGATGCATTTTCAGCTCATCCCGAAACCTAGTGAACGCGAACGCGTGTGCGCATATTTATTTGTGCTCGTTAATATAATACCAAATTCGCCGGCGAACCGCGATAAATCTATCGATAATCCGCTCAACAGCTGTGTAGTGTAGTGAGAAGAAACCTCCGCTCAGATCCAGAACCACCAGCTCAACAATAAGGTCAGTCCCAGATTTCTCCAGCCCTCACATTAACCTATATACCTACTTCCCTCAGCTCAAAGTCGCATATGTAAGTTCCTAGCTTACACACCCAGCCAAGTGCGAGTGGGACTGGCGCACGAAGGGTTCCGTACAAAAAAAAAACACGTTTGTTGTACGGGAGCTCCACTTAGATATTTATTTTATTCTGTGTTTATTTATGTTCTTATAGCGGCACCAGAAATACATAATATGTGAAAATTTCTATTGTCGAACTATCACGGTTCGTGAAATACAGCCTGGTGATAGACGGACGGACGGCGGAGTCTTGGTAATAGGGCCCCTTTTTACCCTTTGGGTACGTAAAAACTATATTTAAGCAATGTCCCTCCAGGTTATGGGACGCCGTCGGCGGTTTCCTCTTCCTCTTCTCGCACATGCAGGAGAAGCTGTCGAAGCACTCTTCCCAGGTGGATCTGCTGAAGGAGCTGCTGAATCTGCAGAAGGACATGATCACTATGATGCTGTCCATGTTGGAGGGAAATGTAGTTAACGGTAATTCATTTATATTAATATTGCTGTCTCGCTCGCATAATAGTGGCATTAACCGTCAAGTCATAAATGTTTATTCAAAGTTGGTATTATTATACACATTCTGAACGTCGGTATACGTGATGCCTACCACCGGTTCGGGAACTAGCCTGGCGAGAAGAAACTCGCGCGGGGCCATCTTTTTGATAAAAGACGGCTTCGGCCTGACCGAGCATACCATCTCGCTCGGTCGGAGATTTCCCTATTGCGGTTTGCCACACTATACCACTATACGCACAGACAGTATTGACGGCAAAAAAATATGGCGGTTCGAAGTTCGCCGGGTCAGCTAGTAAATAAAAAAAATCTTTCTCTTTCCCGCAAAACGATATTGGCTACGAAAAATGTGTGGAAAAAAGTGTGGACTACATCAGTGACGTCACATAGCCAGTATTTCGCTTGCAAATGCAAATTGTTTGTATTTTTATAATGTATTTGTCGGGTTTGAATTCCGGTTAGACGAATATTTTGGAGATTCTTTTTCGTTTCATTTTTTTTAATTCAATTTAATTAATATTATATCTAGCAATATCCCGCGAAAAAATCCCTACAACCTGCAAGCAAAGTGAGTGAATGAAATAAGCATGCGTGTGGGTATTTTTTCGCGAGATATTGCTAGATATAATATTAATTAAATTGTATGGCTATGGATGTCCGCAAAGTAACGCCTGATTCTATTTATCTATTTTCTTTTAATATATATATATATATATATATATATATATATATATATATATATATATATATATATATATATATATATATATATATATATATTTTTTTATCGTTCTACGAAAACTACGAGCAAAGCTCGGTCTCCCTGTTACTTTATTATTAAGCGATAGCTCCCCACACTGATTTCAGTGACGGTGGCCGGTTTAATTGAAACCAGGCCAGCTACGCAGGAGTTATTTTATAGTGCCCAAGTGTGTGCGCAGTACACAAGAGCACTCTCTCTTCCTTTACTCTCGTAACCCAGTGGGACGAATAACCGACACGACTGGTGAGATATCAGGCGCAGGTCCGACTTTTTACATGCCCATCCGACGCATGGATCATCTTTCTTGTCAGACAATCAGGTGAACAGGCAGGCTGTTCACCTGATTGTCTGACAAGAAAGATTGTCCTAACCAAACTTGGAAACAAGATTTTTTGTTATTCCAATGCGGGAATCGAACCCACGACCTCCGAGTCGAGAGCCAAGCTCTAAACCACTAGACCACGGAGGCTGTTAAATTAAATTATTGTTAAATTATTAAGCGATACAAATATCATGTCAACATCTGAGTTACTTGCGTTACAGGTACAATCGGTAAGCAGATGGTGGATACGCTCGTGGAATCGGCGTCCAACGTCGAACTGATCCTCAAATATTTCGACATGTTTCTCAAACTTAAAGATCTCACCTCCAGCGCTAGTTTCAAAGAAATCGACGCGAACAATGACGGTTGGGTATTACCCAAAGACTTTAAAGAGAAGATGGAGCAGCAGAAGAGTTATACGCCGTAAGTTACCTATTTGGATGCCTCCTTAGGCCGGAAAAAATTCGCAGCACTGAAAATAGAACTCTGCGCTAATACTATAGAGTTGAAAATGGAAGTGATAATATATGGTATTGACGTTTGACTCGACACTTGTGTGTTCGATTTTCAGCTCTTAAATTTTCTCTCTAGCAGCTCTTTCAGATCGTATTAGCGCAGAGTTCTATTTTCAGTGATTTAGTGTATTTTTGTGCTCTGATTTTCGGATTACCTCGGCCTTACGGATTCCGGATTATATAGTCCCAGCCTTATAATCTTTATAGCTGTTCCTTGCAACGTCATTGACGACCTCTGTTGCTCAGTGGTTGATGCTCAAGCCGGGGTCGCGGGTTCGAATCCCGCCGAAGGAACAAAAAGTTTTTTGTGTTCCTGGGTCATGGAGGTGTATAAAATATGTGTATAATATAATAAAAATCTTAAATACAATACCAGACAACATCACACCAGCCATTACATGTATTAAACCTTTGTATTTTCATGTCACTGTTCTATAAAATCACGTGTGAAACTCATCATTGTACTTTTTAAGTGAAGAAATCGAGTTCCTGCTAGCCTGCTGTGAGACTAACCACGACGGGAAGCTGGACTACGTGGGCTTCTGCGACCGATTCCATGAGCCGGCGAAAGAGATAGGCTTCAACCTGGCCGTGTTGCTGACTAATCTGTCTGAACATATGCCCAATGAGCCCAGGTAAGATGTTAGATGGTGATCCTAGTACTATTATAAATGTGAAAGTTTGTGAGGATGTAAGGATGTTTATTATTCTTTCCATCAAAAACTACTGAACGGATTTTGATATGAAATATTTATTTTACATACAATGCCATCTATTGGCGATAGATAAATATAATATTAGTAGCTGTTAGCTAGCTTTAAGCGCCATCTTTTAGGTGGTTTTTAAATTCAATTTAGAGTGTTTTGTTTATGTAATAAACAAAATATTTATGTAATAATAATAATTAAGGTCTAGAATTTATTACGCGATCGTAGGTTTCTAGCAACTTTTTAATATATTTAAGGCTGTTTCTGTGAGGTTAATGATCTCAGCGCCTTAGAGAGCGCTATGTAATTTTATTTTGTGTATGTTTTTCTATTTTTTTTTCTGTCTAAACCTCTGTGTACATAAGCAGTAGAACAAATACCCAAAATATCCGTAATTGATTTTTAATAACCTTATATTCTAGATTGGCCCGTTTCCTGGAGACCGCGGGTTCTGTGCTCAACTACTTCGAGCCGTTCCTCGGCCGTATCGAGATCATGGGCGGTTCGAAGCGCATAGAGCGAGTGTACTTCGAGATCAAGGAGTCAAATATTGAGCAGTGGGAGAAGCCGCAGATTAAGGTATACTAATGTGTGGGAACAGTGGAAGCCCCAAAGGGAGATCTGCGACCGAGCGGGTGGTATGCTCGGTCAGGCCGAAGCCCGCTTGTAAGCAATTTAGATGTTTGCTATTTTAATGCAAAGAAGGGCCTTTTTAACCAAGAGGATTATTCCAGGAATCCAAACGCGCGTTTTTCTACAGCATCGTCACGGAAGGTGGTGATAAAGAGAAACTAGAAGCTTTCGTCAACTTCTGCGAGGACGCCATATTTGAGATGACGCACGCTTCGGGACTTATGGCGGCTTCGGAGGAGTCCGCGGGTGGACCAAAGAATAGGGAGGCGGCGTATATGTATATGGGCGACGATGATGATGAAAGGTTAGTAGGCACGAAGTGAAACTACTTTAAGTGCGTTGAGAGTAAACTTCTGCGAACTAGTCATATTCGAGATGATGCACGCGTCGGGACTTATGGCGGCTTCGTTGAGACCGCGGGTGGACCGAAGAATAGGAAGGCATATACGCCATATGTATATGGGTGATGATGATGATGATGAAAGGTTAGTAGTTTGTAAGTACTTTCGAATTGAAACTACTTTAGGCGAGTTGGGAGTGAAATTTCACGATTGCGTCATATCACGCCATACGAATGGGCCGGTCTGACCGGATAAAGGAAGTAAGGTAACGCACATGTAACTCCTCTCGAGTTTTTGGTGTCAATTGGCGTGCTGGTTACAGCCCCGGATCTTCATTGTTTTTTAGGCGGGACAAAAACTAAAAAATGCCGCCCCCGCCCACTTATATTTTTTTACCCAACCATATTTATAATTTCAACTATCAGATGTCCACTAATTGATTGATATTTGGACATAGGTCTTCCGGAAATAATGCATCCAGTGGATTAAGCCAGCGTGGGGCCCGTAGAAAATTCTACCACGGGGCCCCCGAGCGAAAAGCGGGCGCGAGCGAGCGTAGCGAGCGAGCAAATTCTTTTTTATATTTTACTACTTAAACTAAACTACACCCTGAAAGACGATCTACTTTAGAAAATGCAATTAAATCAATAGCCTAAAACCTACCGACGCGCGGTACTAAGTAACAATCATAACATGTGTTCTGTATCTCAAAATTTTTTTCCTGCTTTCTAGATTAAAATCTGTTCATCTTTAAAACCTGAAACACTATGATGAACTTCGGAAAAATACAGTAAAATCAACAATATTAAAACGGAATAACGGTACTAAATTTTATAACTTCTAACTTTCCTATTATAACTTAAACTTAACTAAAAATATTATAACTTTCCAGATTAAAATTTGTTGAACTTTAAAACCAGAAAGACTGTGAACTTCGGAAAATGCAATCTAATCAATAGCCTAAAACAGAACGTCAGTACAAAATAATATAATATGTTGATTATGTAAAAAGCGAGCCAGATTTTTTTATCTTATTTTACTTGTTTAAAAAACACCGTTAAGAACGCAATGCAATTCGTTGTCAAAGTTAAGTAAATATGTATTCTGTGGTCAAAGTTAAGTAAATTATGAGTTGTGCATTCGTCTGTAAAGTCTGAATTTGGCCGCCCTCTGAACTTACCGCCCGGTGCATGGGCCCCGGTTAGCCCCCAAGATCCGGGGCTGGCTGGTTATCAATTACTATCAGATGACAACTCATCAATTACATTATTTCTAAAAGTTCTGCCAACATACTAAAATATCTTGTAGATTAATTTTACGATTTTCTAGCATCTAATTTATACGTTAAAGAAATGTCATGCAACTGGTATTTTATTTTTAATAATTTGTTTTCATCTTACAGAGCGGGAAAAGATCCATTCCGTCGCGGCTTGCAATCGGTCAAGGACGGTATTGCCACAGCATTCTCGTCTTTATCGCCGTCTAGCATAAAGGCGAAAATCGCGGACCTCCAACAGATGCCCCCCGCGGAGTTGGCGGTCGGCTTCTTCAAGATGTTCTTCTATCTGTTCTACTATATTGGATACGGTGCTTTTGTTGTTATAAGGTGAGTTTTTGAAATGAAGTGAGAAAATTGGCCATTTCATGATTTGACCAAAATATACATTTATTTTCAAGTATATGTATATTTCTTTGGAACGCTCTAGAGGCTTAACGGTAGCATTTGAGCTTGTCATTAGATTCGTCTGTCGTGAGAGTGACACTGCGTAAATCAAAATTATTTGACGCTGACGGGGTTTTGTTTTTTTTTTAATTAACGGTGTAATTATTAGCTGTTGTCATATATTAGGATGTATGTATTATAGGTTAAGCAGGAAAATAAAAAAGGCATATTGCAGAAAATCGCGGAACTAAATTTTAATTTTCTATCATAAGTATAGATTTGAGTTTTCACATTACAGTATCAAATATTCAAGAGTTAACCAATCACTTGCTTTTAAAATGAAGCGCCCTCAGTGCAGGCTTTTTTTTATTTTTCTGGCTAGGCTTAGGCCGTGAAGTCATAAATGTAATTTTCTTAACAAAAAAAAGTCTATCTGGTGGCAGGCAGTGCCCACGCCAAGTCGATCGTTAATATACTCAAGTTTGATTATGATTGATTTAATAATACAGTGGTCAAATTGTGAAATGCTATATTGAAATTATCAACTGACTATTTCACAAAATCATGATTTTTCATTTCATGCAACTGATGCACAGTCACTGGTAAATCCATTTTAGTTTATATTTGTTTTGACAATATGTTTACAAATTTGACATAATTTGGCTGTTTTTCGTTCTATTTTGCAACCAAATGAAACCAAATCGTGCAATACTAACAACTGTATACTACAAATAGAGTACTTCTTCATCTGTAAAATTTGAAAAAACTTTTAGAAATTATGACTACGGGTAGCATAAACAATTTTCCAGAACCTCTTCACCCAACATTTACAAAAAGAGCGTTGTGCTTAGAAATTTCTGCTCTTCTATAGGTAGTTTTATTTGTTTATTTAAAAATACCCAAAGATAGCGGAAATAATCACCTTAAAATTTATTTAAAAACAATCCAACAATATTGAAAATTGATTTGGAAAAAGCATAAAAAGTCTCATCAAAGTTTTCACGTGTTTTGGTATTAACTATGTATGAATGTTAATGCGTGGTAATTTTATTTGGTCACTGTCTGGATTTATTGCATAAAACATTTCTAAAGAACTGTCAGTCCGTAGGTACTCGGCCACTGTCAAACAACACATTTTGTAAACGCGTCCTTATGTTGAAAACTTGACTTATTGAAAAAGTATTTAAAAAATGTACATAATTCGGAATAAAATTTAAATGATCATGTTTTCACTTTTGGAATATTCAAATCGTTGTACAGGTTAATAAATTGTTAAAATATTTTTTGTTCTTGAGATGGTAAGTTTAATTTTGGTGGCACCTTGTAGACATTTATTTTTTTTGTATCTTTTTGTATTTAATATTTTTGTAAACCAAAATATTAAATTCGACCAATTCAATGTGTTGTTGTATATTTAATTACACGCTAAATAAGTGACATTTTATTGTTAGCATTATGTGTGCATGGTATTGGGCCATTGTCTTCTCGTTTACGTTAGGATTACATTGGATCAGAACAGAGTTTAGGCTAATTATTCATCTGCCTCTTTATTATTTTTAAATTTTTTCAATTTTTTATATTCCTGTCTCTGCCTTATGTTTTGTTAAATTTTTTATCTGTCTGCTGTGTGGCAGGTACGTATTCGGCGTGCTGCTGGGCCTGATGCGCGGGCCGCAGGTGGAGGAGGTGCCCCCCGAGCCGGTGGAGGAGGAGAAATTCGGTCAGTTCAGGCACAGACTCGCGCACACAAGTAAGACAATACATGCCACGTATACAATATACATGCCACGCTGATGCTGATAGCTAATAACGTACGTGAGAGGGGTACGAAATATGATTGTCTTTCGCCGTCATAAAGGATATTTTACTGTGTTTGTTATGATTAATTGGAAACAATGAAACGAAGGAGCGACAGTAAATGTAGTACAAAATAAATTAATATCCGTGAGAAAAACCATAACGCGATGCTCCTGGTAAACAGCGTCATCTATGAAAAGCACATCGAACTATTCGTAAGTTGCAACTTACAAGTAAAAGAGATAACCTTTTTATTAAGTTTCGTTGTTATTGAAGTTAATTTGACTGGTTTATTGATTAAAAAAAAGAGGTACCTAGTCGTTTAGGTAATGCTCATTTTCTTAAACAATATGAAATACTTCGTATTTTCTCTCATGTATGAGGTTTGTATTTGTTTATACTTCTACTTAACAGCAGCTTTTAAAACTTAACACATAAAATGTCACTTTTAAAATACCTTTATTTTTATCACCCCACCCATTATTTTCAAAGACAAAGCAAGGAATTCCTTACTGACATAATTATTGTTCATAATGAACGAAATTACACTAATCATTTCACAAATAAATACACGATACTCATACACTGTATTTTTTAATACACAATTTTATAAATTTAAATGGTTTTAGCACCAAGTTTGTATATTTTTCGTAAACAAACAAAATATTATTTTTTACCTACATGAAAATATTTTTTGCCCTAGGTGGCGCGTTTTTCAATACATAACGATCTTTAAAAAGTTGCTACAAAGAAAAGCTTTATTACTATTATGTGCCTAAATAGAAATTAGATTTTAGTAACAAAATTTTGCTTCGCTTTATTTATGTAACTTTCCAAAAAGTAACAAAATAATAAAACTTTCAAAAATTTAACATTAATTTTTTTTTTTTTCAAAAAATAACCCGTTTCAAATTAATCTTACTTAAGTTATTGTAAAAACTAAATTAAATTATCCTAAATATTTAAAATTACATAAATAATAATATTGTAAATACAGCTATACTTACCTATAGTTTAAAAAAAATTAAAATTATTTTTTTATTCATGTCATGATGATGTCATTACACCAATGGTTTTCTTAATTCCAGGTCCTATACGTCACTTACCAGCCTTACCAGCAGCGGATGACACTGGACAAATGCAAGTTTCTGCGTTCGGACTGGACATCACTAAAGAGGACAATGGACAGTGAGCAAATCATAAAGACGCGATGATTGAAGATATTATTGACACTATTGACACGAATGACGGCCACTAGTGCCGGTGCTGGATTGTCGAAGCTGGTCGGCAGTATGGCCCATCCAGCCTGCAAATCCTGCAGACTGGCAATAGTGTCAAATTGAAGCGGACTAGTACGCAAAAATTATAAATGATTGACAATAATGAAGGCCGAAGAAACTGGCGCTGAATTTGCAGGCTGGGTGTATCGATTGCAGCCTTAAGTCCTGTTACTTGTACTTAAGGTTTAGCTGTTAAACTACTGTTTACTGTAGAATTTTAAGTGTGCATATCTGAACTTTTGACGTGATAACGTCTTATAAATCGATGAACGCCGACTGCACGCACGAAACATTGACACTTTCCGCCTCATTGTCACGTTCCGCCTGAGCCGAGCGTGCAAGCGAGCGCGGAACAAGCTATAGAGAGACACGATCGGCCTAAGCATTCGGCTTGTGATGACGTTTTCACGTAAAATTATCGACCGTAAACCGACTTAACAGACAACCATTTATTTTTATATTTTACAGAATCCAAGTAAAACCTCACGAATCACCAACCACTTCAACGCCATCTAGCGAAGAGGCGGAAGTATCACCCGATGACAGCGCAGACCACAGCGAAGAGCAGCAACCGCCGTCGCTCATAGATCTGCTCGGGTACGTACCTCGGTCACACGGCAACCCGACATCAAATGACACTCACGTAGAATTTTGTCTTGTTAAGCGTAAAAGCCGCTGCCGTTTATGGATCTGCTTGGGTATGTAACACCACGATCACAAGGAAAATGCTTGAAATAACGCTGAATAATTAATTAATCGTATTACCGTCCACCATTTACACCATTATTTTTTTTAAAGAATTTGGTTACAATTAATTAATTCGAACTTAAAATCTATGAAATGAAAATATTAAGCTCATAGTCAATTTAAGATCTAATTGAAATAAAAAAAAATCTTTACTAGAGGTGAACAGGCGAAGAAACAAGCCCAAGAACGAATCGAGGCTCAGGCGGTGCAGCAAGCGGCTATGTCTCAGATTGAAGCTGAGAGCAAAAAGGTAAATTACTTATTATTATGTAAACGTAAAAAAGAGTAATTCAAAATAAAAAATGCGTAACCTTTATTAAAACTGTTATCAAATAACATAAGCTTTTTCTTGCGACTCCGCCGGCGTAAATACAGTATCTCACGGGAATAATGTACTTCTTTGAGATAAAAAGTAGGCTATGTATTAATCCAGAGCCGGAACTACTGCCACACACAATTTCATTAAAATACGATCGGTAGTTTTTGCATTAAAGAGTCACAAACATCCATCCATCCATCCATCCATCCATACATCCTCACAATATTTCGCATTTAATAAAGTAGTAGGAATTTAAGACGCCTTAATAGTATGTACTAATTACATAATTAGTAGAAATAGAAAATGTAAAATTTTATTAATGTAATTTGTTAACCATGCAGCAAGGATCGTTAAAATTATGTGGCTTCAAAAAGGTAATATTCGCAAGCAAAAAAGAATTTACTTAGATAAGTTCTTTTTTTGCTTGAATTGTAATTATAATGTAGGCACTTATTTTAATAAAACATCCTCTATCAAATAAATAAATCCTTATTTTACTTCAGCGCTAAGAAACTAATTCTCGCGGTAAAATACAAGTCACGCCAATTCAAACCTCATATCAAATTCACTAATAATTTTATATACTTACTTTATCATTTTTTATATTTATTTAATTAACTTTTTATGTCATCTGTATCTTAATATTATCTATCTGTGCAGATTGTAGCAGCCCCAACATCGTCTGCGCTCGCGGCGACCGACGTATCTCAGTACGCGAAACGCGCAGTGTCGTTCCTCGCGAGAAACTTCTATAACCTCAAATACGTGGCTCTCGTGCTGGCGTTCGCTATCAATTTCGTTTTACTCTTCTATAAGGTAAGTTTTTTCCGTATATTCGCCAGAAAATCTACTTGTACGCAAAAAGAATCATTTGTTATGGCATAGTAAATAAATATTGCTTTGTTTAAAAGCAATGAGTAGATTAGTTTAGCTAGGAGTACCTTCAGGTAATGTTTTTGTACATTTTCTTTTTTATATCTTTAATAATGGCTAAATCGAGACGTAGCGTAAGTATAGTAAATCGTTATCCGCAATATATTTAATACAATTAGCTACGTTAGAATCACATAGAAGTTGGTAAGAAAGTCAGGTGTCCCTCAGGGTAACGTTTTAGGCTATTTTTCTTACTTAAGCTTTAAAACTAGGGAATATATTATTGATTTTCTCATCTAGGTATCAACGCTTGAAGTAGAAGGTGGTGAGGGATCTGGAATAGTTGACATCATCAGTGGTTCTGGCTCTGGAGCAGGATCCGGTAGTGGAGATGGTAATTTCCCATTTTCCATTATTCATGTTGCTATTTATTTCTTTAATACGCAAATACTAAATTTTTCAACAGATCCTAAAGTTAATAATAGCTTAGGACTGACGAAATAAATATATTTTTACAAATAACAGCTCCGTGTGTCGTCCTTCTTTGTAATTTTTTATTGTTTGGCGTGTACGATAAGCTGTAAGGGTCGCTATATACGCAATGCTACGCGGTGCTGCATTTTTAAGAGAGCTATTAAAAATTGGACTTTATTCACAACACAAAAAGATACACGTTTCATATCATAACACAGTCATACACTGCACATAGCGCATGTGCATGCAGCGCGGTGCAAATTGACATTCGAACTCATACTTCGTGTCATTTTTGTGTAATGAATAAAGTTCAATTTTGAATAGCTATCTTAAAAATGCAGCGCTATGTTGCGAATATTTTCGTTTCGGTGTGAATTAACTTTTAAATATTAATAAATCAGGTTCAGGTGCTGGCAGCGGGGACGGTGATGATGACGATGTTCTCGAAGTGGTACGGATAGACGAGGACTTCTTCTACATGGAACACGTGATCAATGTGGCGGCGGCTCTGCACTCGATAGTGTCGCTCGCTATACTCATTGGATACTATCACCTTAAGGTAAAATGCATACCTCGGCCTTCGTCCACGATTACAATATAACGTCTACTCTGTTCAGTAGATTCGGCACCTATTCAATACAAACAAAGAAACAAATCGTTCCTCTATATAGTATTAGTACTTATAGATCATTTGATAATTGAATTGTATAATTTTAATTTTTAGGTCCCGTTAGCTATATTCAAACGTGAGAAGGAGATCGCCAGGAAACTGGAGTTCGATGGTCTGTACATCGCGGAGCAGCCCGAGGACGACGATTTGAAGAGTCACTGGGACAAACTCGTCATTTCTGCTAAGTAAGAACGGGACAATAATCTCCGGAATCCGTAAGGCCGGGAAAAATTCAGAGCACTGAAAATAGATAGAACTCTGCGCTAACACAATAAAGCTAAAAATCGGACACACGAATGTCAAGTCAAATGTCAATGTTATATAATATATGACAGCTTGACACTTGACACATCGATTTTCAACTTTATATTTCTATTTTCTGTAGTTTTCTAGTAAAATCAATTTTGTATTCTCCATACATTTTCAACTGCTGTGCTGTTGTGACCAGTGACGTCATTAGTCATGCATTTTTTGCATTGGGCGTTTTTAATGTTCACAACGATCTCACTTTTGTGATGACTGTATTATTATGATATGCCACTGCAAAGACAATATTTCCCTGTTTAATTTAACTTTTCGAAAAGCCATATTAGTATAAAAAATGTTTTCTTTTTTTTCTCGCTTTTTGAAATATCTGAGTGAGTTGCAATATCTACGCTTATAATTCTTCTTCTTTTTTATTTGTGTCAAAGGTTACACAATTATATTATATGCTCGTTTTTAACGGGTTACATGGTTACTACCCTAGTTGACTGTCATCGAAAGTTAATAAAATCTCGATACGCAGATAAATAACCTCAAATCGACGTACCTAATCAATTCTTTAATCCTTAATCAATGCAGTGTAATTTAATTTTGAATAAGAATTGAAACTTCCGATCCGGTTTTGTTATTTTTTTTTATGCTTCTACTTTCTTCCACTTCCACTGGATACAATTTTAAAAACTTATTCAGATTTCAGGTCAATTAAGCTTTCTTTCATACCTCACAAATAAAATTTAAATTCATCCTTCTCAGATCCTTCCCTGTGAATTATTGGGACAAATTCGTGAAGAAGAAAGTTCGGGCGAAGTACTCGGAGACGTACGACTTCGACAGCATATCGAATATGCTCGGTATGGAGAAGACTTCGTTCGCCGCGCAGGAGGAGGAGGGTAGCAAAGGCTTCGTGCATTAGTGAGTATCAGTTCAGATTAACAGCCTCCGTGGTCCAGTGGTTTAGAGCTTCGAAGGTCGTGAGTTTGTTTCCCGCGTTGGAACAACAAAAAATGTTGTTTCCAAGTTTGGTTAGGACAATGCAGGCCGATCACCTGATTGTCTGACAAGAGCGACTATCCATGTTCGGATAGGCGTGTAAAAAGTCGGTCCTGCGCCTGATCTCTCGCCGGTCGTGCCGGTCAACCGTCCCACTGGGTTACGAGATTAAAGGAAGAAAGAGTGCTCTTGTGTACTGCGTATACACGAGGGCACTATAAAAATAATTCGTGCGCAGCTGGCTTGTTTTCAATGAAACCGGCCACCGTCACTAAAATTGGTGTGGGGAACTATTATTATTATTTTATTGCAAATAGATTAACTGATGCCAAGCTATTACCACTATGGACTAAGGTTGAAAGGTATTGCCGGTCTATCAGAAAAGAATCAATTTTTTCTTGAAAGTTTTTGAAGGTCATAAATCCTTAAGGCATAAGGCTTACTAAAAGCCTTACCAAAAAAATTAAAAATCTGGCCATATTGCGGAATCCTTCGGAACTAATTTCTGTATAGACTATATTATGTGTCACCGTATAAATGATACAGGGGTGACACCAAGTTTTTATATTACTGTTCAGACTATACTTTATTTTTTCTTTTTTGGCTAAGGGGAACTTTTTCTATGGCCCTGGCCACCTTTACCCATATACCATCTTGTCTCATCAGTCCATACCAGATTTGGCTTTCTGTACCAACATTTTGCCCATCTTCACCCATAGACCATCTTGTCTCATCTATCTATACCAGATTTGGCTTTCTTTATCAGCCTTTTAGCTATATAGCATATACCATCTTTTCTCATCTGTCTATACCAGAGTTGGCTTTCTGTACCAACATTTTGCCCATCTTCACCCATAGACCGTCTTGTCTCATCTATCTATACCAGATTTGGGTTCTTTATCAGCTTTTTGGCTATCATTACCCATATACCATCTTGTCTCATCTATCTATACCAGATTTGGGTTCTTTATCAGCTTTTTGGCTATCATTACCCATATACCATCTTGTCTTATCTATCTATTTACGAGAATTCGACTTAATGTATAATTTTTTTCCATTGCAGCATCCTCAATATAGACTGGCGCTACCAGGTGTGGAAGGCGGGCGTCACCATCACCGACAACTCCTTCCTCTACTCTCTCTGGTACTTCTCCTTCTCTGTCATGGGCAACTTCAACAACTTCTTCTTCGCCGCCCATCTGCTGGACGTCGCCGTTGGATTCAAGACGTTGAGGACTATTTTGCAGTCTGTCACGCATAATGGGAAACAGGTAGGCATTAAATATTTAAGCTATAAGAATATTATAAATGTGATGGATGGATGGATGGATGTTTGTTACTCTTTCAAGCAAAAACTACTGAACGGATTTTGATGAAATTCGATATGGTAGTTGTGTAAGCTAGGAACTTACACATGCGACTATGAGCTGAGGGAAGTAGGTATATAGGTTAATGTGAGGGCTGGAGAAATCTGGGACTGACCTTATTGTTGAGCTGGTGGTTCTGGATCTGAGCGGAGGTTTCTTCTCACTACACTACACAGCTGTTGAGCGGATTATCGATAGATTTATCGCGGTTCGCCGGCGAATTTGGTATTATATTAACGAGCACAAATAAATATGCGCACACGCGTTCGCGTTCACTAGGTTTCGGGATGAGCTGAAAATGCATCCGGCGCGGAAGGGGATCTAAATGCAAGTGTTCGTCACTCTCTGACAGCGCCCCTTTCGGTCGGCCATACATCACGTAGTGATGTCCTTTGTGTTTATTCTAAACGTCGCGCTAGTGTTGGCGCGAACAGTAGTAGTTTTGATTCTGGTATAAACCTTGGATACATTTATCCCGCAAAAGTACAATGTTCTCGTGAGATACTATGCTTACGCGGGCGTAGCTGCGGTCAAAAGCTCGCTAACCCATAACACCCAGTTCAGATCCAATTCCATTGTAATGATTCCATCCAACGACATATTAATGTGTCATTCTATTTAGTTATTGCACGGTTACAAGAAAAGTTACAATGAAATTTATAGTGTCCTATTGTCTTTTTGTTTGCGTTTAGATAATTTTTTATCTAAACCGAGTATAATTAACTATGATCGCTTTTCAGCTGGTGTTGACTGTGATGCTGCTCACCATAATCGTCTACATCTACACAGTCATAGCCTTCAACTTCTTCCGCAAGTTCTACGTGCAAGAAGAAGATGACGAAGTGAACAGAAACTGTCACGACATGCTCACGGTGAGTAACGCACCTGTTGTTACTACTACTCTGGTGTTGCGGCTTAATTAATAGGGTCAAGAGTAAGGAGATTCGTCTTAAAGGTTTTATGGAGATATATTAGTATAAAAAAACAAATCGTTTGACAAACGATAGCGCGAAGCTACCAACGCTAGCGCCATCTATCCGCGCCACGTTGAACTAATCTAAGTGTAGGTTGTGTCACTTCTATCGTGTGTAAGTTGAAAAAATGTTAGGCATTTTTTTAGGCGTTTCCCTTGAGCACTGTCGCACATGGACATGTACTTGTCTCATATATAACACCCTATTTTTATGGTATTTAGGTACTTTTATTGATTAACTGTTTTGACGTCTCCAGTGTTTCGTGTTCAACTTGTACAAGGGCGTGCGCGCTGGCGGCGGCATCGGTGACGAGCTGGAGCCCCCTGACGGCGACGACTCGGAGGTGTATCGCATCATATTCGACATCTCCTTCTTCTTCTTCGTGATTGTCATCCTGCTGGCCATACTGCAGGGTGAGTGACTTCACTTACAATACGATCATGTCCATTGCACATCCACTTTTTACTTAGCTCTTTTTTTTGTAATCCTACTACTATTAAAAATATGACAGTTTGTGAGGATAGATGTTGGTTACTCTTTCACGCAAAAACTATCGAAGGGATTTTGATGAAATTTGGTATGGTAGTAGTTTAATCTCTGGATTAACACATAGGCTAATTTTTATCCCAAAAATGTACAGTGTTCCCGTAGGATACTT
This sequence comes from Phengaris alcon alcon, assembly GCA_037179445.1. Taxonomy (NCBI): domain Eukaryota; kingdom Metazoa; phylum Arthropoda; class Insecta; order Lepidoptera; family Lycaenidae; genus Phengaris; species Phengaris alcon. The sequence continues at coordinate 625,868 of JAYRCH010000046.1, read as the reverse complement.
TATTTATGCGGGCGGAGCCGCGGGCAAATGTATTAGTAATAATAAAGTAAAGAAATAAAGTAGTCAAATACAAAATTTTCCATATATTATCATCACCAGTTCTAATTTATTTCTTTCTACCATCCCCAGGTCTGATCATCGACGCCTTCGGTGAACTCCGTGACCAGCTGGAGTCCGTGAAGGAGGACATGGAGTCCAACTGCTTCATCTGCGGCATTAACAAGGACTACTTCGACAAGGTACAATAAGGGTCAATTCATACTAGCGAAGAGAAGAAGCGAATTATTGAAAACGTAATAATATTGCAAATTCACTCCTATGTCCACAACGTCCAAACTGATTCCATCTAAGTATCAATTCGTGGGAAAAGAAATAAGTTTTTAATTTTCTCGTCACTGTCACATATAATGTCTCATTTTAAAGCTTAAGTTTTTATTTAAAAAAAACATTTTGAAATCATCTGTGTAGCAGTGTGAGGTCAATGACTTGCTTAGTGCAGTAGACTCATTCATATTTGATATATTTTTTCAAGTTTCAAAAATATTTTCTGCTTTAACGTCTTATCATTATGTTCCCGAAGTTTCCGTAACTGATTTTGCATAATGCTTTATACGGACTTCCGAGCACTCGGCTTACTCGAAGTGAATAATGACGTCATAATTTCGCAGGTGCCGCACGGCTTCGATACGCACGTGCAGCGGGAGCACAACCTCGCCAACTACATGTTCTTCCTGATGCACCTCATCAATAAGCCGGACACCGAATACACGGGTACGTACCGCGGCCTCGCGCAAAACTGGCGGGGTATACCGCTTATACTCTGTTCAGATGTAATCTAAACTTAAACAAAAATATTCGACTAAATTAATGTGTCATTATTTTCTTTTAGTGCACGGCAAAAGTGACATTTGGTAGCTTTATAGTGTACTACAGTGGCGTGGGGTTCCCATAACTCCTTTCCTACCGGATTCACTCCCCACTTACATTTTGAAGACCCTCATCCAAATCTCTACCTATTATACAGGCTAGGGCTTCCCTATGAAGGAGAACCAGCCTTCGCCATTGGACTGTACTATTGAGTTTTTGTTTGTAAAAATATAATAAATTAGATCTGAACAGAGTATAGTTAACAGAGAAAATGCAATGCTTTTGCAATGTTCCACGGACATAATCGTTGTGTTCTATGACATACGAAAAAAAAAACTTATTACGTGCCACGCTTCGGCACGAATGGGCTCGACTGGATAAATACCACGGCCTCACAGAAAACCAGCGTGAAATAACGCTTGCGTTGTGTTTCGCAGAGTGAGTGAGTTTACCGGAGACCCAAGGGGGGTTGGGGTCTTTTCAAGTGTGCTTACAACTCCTCTGGTGTTGCGAGTGCCCACTGGCGGTGGTAATCGCTTACAATCAGGCGTTTATCATTGCTATCATCTGCTCGTTTTCTAGTTCATGTGATTACACTATCTTCTTACATTAAGTACAGACCGAGTTATTTATCTCGGAGCTTCTATGATGGTTGTATGAGTGATCGCTATGTCGTCGGCATTAAGGTCCTGTCAGAGCTAGAATAACTCCGAACGGACTGTGTTTTCTTATAGCATATTTTGTCTCTTTCCAGGTCAAGAGACGTTCGTCTGGAACATGTACACGCAGAGATGTTGGGACTTCTTCCCCGTGGGCGATTGCTTCAGGAAGCAGTACGAAGATGTCATGGGAGAATAGATGACCAAGTCTAGCCTAAAGCAAGGTCAACACTAACTGTTACCAGAAAACTAAAAAGAACTCTCCTAAAAATCGGAAATGAAATTGGCCAAAATATGGATTGAAAGTAAAATGAGTGATCAAAAATAGAGTAATATGGCCAATGGCCATGCTATGGCCAAGTTTCGGAAACTGTCAAAAATGTATTTATGCCATATATTCTAAAAATTGTTAAATACAAAACTATTTAGACCTATTGGTCCAATTTTCGGCCTTAATCACATGCGGCTTGAAAAATCTTTGCTCAAGTGACTCCAATATTTAGAATTAATTCGAATTTTAAAAATGTTACGAGTATTAATGGCGTTGATGGCCAAAAAAAGTATTTCTATAGTATGATTCTCATGATTGTTTACGAGTTTTTAAGGCAGTTTTACAAGCACGAAAACAAATAACGATCACACTATAACGTTTGTAAAGTCACACACAGTGGTACTTGATTGACTGCTTATATAAAGACGCTTAAAGAGAAAAAAAATCTAGTAATCGAATCTTGCCGCTAAGGCCATTGACTTCACACTATCGGCTGATTCACTTTTTAGACATTCACCAAGACGTTTACACAAAGAAACGTTACATAAGCTACTAATAAATCTCGAATTGATTTCACAATACGTTCCATACAAAAAATTGCCTTCAAAATCTGTAATTTGTATGTTTGAGGTTATTTCGCTTCCTATAGACTAAGGTGGCCTTTCCAAAAAAAATTTCTATTTTAAATCTTCGATATAGTCTATTTAAGGTTTAAACTTACGAGTTAAATAAATATTACGTACTATGTTTTTGGTTTTATTTGCCCTCTTTTGCCGATATTCTTTTTCGTTAGCATAGAAAAGTAAGTTGGTTTGATATCTTATGGTCGTAACGTTAACTAAAACTGGACCATATTCTGCCCAGAATGATCATTTAATGTGTTTTCATGGCACAATAATGTATTTTCTTGAGCCAATATACATTTTTCTTCATGATGAAAGAACATAAACGGAAAATCCAGAATTTTCCATAATTGTTACATACTATATCCGGACTATAGCTTTGACACATTTTTTTGTAAAATCGCTTGTATCTCGGAAACGGTGCATCCTATTGAAAAAAGTATGAAAATTCTGTCCCTCCCTATCGATATACACCCCCGGTAACCATACATTTTCTTCATGATGGGAGAAAAAGAAATTGGGAAACCCAAAATTTTCCAAATCTTCCTTATGTTACACCCATGGAGCAAAGGAGAGGGCATAAGCGACTGTGCACTGTGATTTTTAGTCGGCCCTAACGTCATCACAATGGGCGTGGCCTAAATCAGTGTACTGTCTGTGTTCGTACTGTGCACATCTCGGTGATAACGATAACTTTTTGTACTTTTCAAGTTTCAAAGAAGAAAATGTTGAAGTGCTGTCTTATCTTGTAAAAATTACTCGGATAGGTGTTCTGGAGCTATTGAGGACATTACATTTCATGTGTAAGTAATTAAAAACTAAATTTATTATAATTGTTCTAGAAAAGCCTCTTTGTGTCGGTTATATTAGAAATGATTCTACTTGCGTTGAACCTTTGAACACGGGGATTAAAAATATATTCTAGATAGCTACATTAATATTAATATATTATTTTAATCATCATAGTTACGTACTTACTAAATATTTTTTAACAGTATTTCCTAAAGTCTTATCAATCGTAAAGTAATATTTACTTTTCCATAATTTATTAAAAGCCATCTATCGTCGAGTATATAGATATAAACCACAAAAGCGGGGGGCGTATTTCGATTAATTTTGCCTACTTTTTTTACGGAAACCCATATTGTTTCGTAAATAGAAAGTAATTTATTTGACTATTATTTATAAGAGTTATCAACAAAAATATATTAAAAACAAAAATCGTTACTTACATAATAAATATACTTAATTTTAACTAGGTATGTAATTGCATTCCCAATTGTATATGAACACTACATCCTACTTCCTACTACTATTATAAATGTGAATGTCTGTGAGGATGGATGAATGGATAGATGTTTGTTACTCTTTCACGCAAAAACTATTTATCGGATTTCGATGAAATTTTGTATGGTAGTAGCTTAGGCTCGGGATTAAAACATACTTTTGATCCAAAAAAATACAGCATTCCCGTGGGATACCCTATACAATATTCACGCGGGCGGACCGACGGAAGGCTAAACGTATGGCTAGATGGACCAACCAACGCACCGAAGGCCAGACGGTTGGACGAACGGACGGACGGACGGAATGACCAAGAAAAGGTCGGACAAACGTACCGACGGAAGGTCGAACGGATGTCGTCATTTACCACAAGCTATTTAATTTAACACTTTTATAAAAATAATAATAATATTTCATCAAATAAAACGTAATGAGATGGCTTACAAAATAATAAAAAATTACACACTGGTTTAAAAAATCTCAATAGCTACGCCCCTGTTGACCAATATGTAATCTTGCGTGTAGTGCCATCTAGTGTGAGATAACAAAACTCCGTAGTAAGGTAACAACAACCGAAGTGGGCGGAGTCTGACACCCTACAAATTATCACGCTTACTTTCATACTAAAAGTTCATTACGACTATCTCTCTCTTTGTCTCTTTGTTCTAGCTCAACGGTTACATCACTGTTATCTCGAATTAAAGTTATGCCACATTTTTTCTAAAATCGAATGTCGGAAACGGTGCATCCTATTGAAGAAAAAATGAAAAATCTGTCCCCCCCCCTATCGAAATACACCACCGGTAACCATACATTTTCTTCATGATGGGAGAAAAAGAAATTGGGATAACCCAAATTTTCGAAATTTTCCATAAGTTACATCGTCTTCAAGTAAAGCTTTTGTCACATTTTTATTAGCATTATTGGGTATAGGCATATTGTCTAGTCTGGTATATCACATTTTTATAAATTAAATTTTAAAATTGTTGAATAAAGAAATCTTTAAAAAAATAGGCATTTACCTTGACGCTAAATATTATAAGCAAATTAAAAAATATTGCCCATCTCTTTCTCGCAAAACGATTTGTTACGTCACAAGTTGCTACCGCCATACATTTTGTAATGAAAAAAGGGTGCAACTCGTGACGTCACAGGCCGATATATCGCTCTCTTTCATATTGTAAATTTAAATTGTTTGTATCTTCGTTATTTCTTAAGATATACGAAAATGGGTTCTAAATTGTTTATTAACATGTCAAACATTGAAAAGACGAAAAAAAAATGTTTTACGCAACATGCCTATTGTGTCTTTGTTGAACTAAAGCTTTTGCCACATTTTTGGTAGCATTATAGGTTATTGTCTTTGTTTACATTCAGATTAAATTGGATCAATAATTATATCTAATGTAACATTTTAGTACCAATTTCATGGAAATAAATGATTCTGATCCTGATCTGAATGGAATATAGTAGAGGCAGAATAATATTTTGACTGTCGCTAAATAAAAGATTGAATACAACAATATGTTATTTATTTGAAACTTAAAAACTAAAACATTTTAACAATAGCTTTAGCCCTTATTTTCTAATATAAATACAACAGGAATTAACATTCAAATTACAAAAATCTCAGTAAATTAATATAAACCGAATTAATGAAAAAAAAAGGATTGGTCCGAAATTGACACAGAATCGACAGAAATAAAATGGTTGCTAATGTGTTCACTTTGAATCATGTTATTGTGACCAAAACGGGCAAAATCTAAAAACGCCGGGTATAGAAGTTATGAGCAAGACTAAAATTAGTTTTTGTATGGGAACGACAGACATGAGTCGATGTATATACATCGACTCATGTCTGTCGTTCGAGTCGAGAGGCGATTCCCGAAACACATTAAAACGTGGTTGTAATGTACAACATACGTAGGTCGGTGTCGGTGGTAGGTGCAGGTGTAGTTTTTGGTGTTGAAGTTGTGGGTATACTCGCACATACCTGCGACTACAATTTCAATGCTCAGAGGTACGGTTTCTTGCGGAAGTTCCGCAATTGTGGAGGCGGAAACGAAGCCCCGCTACAACTCTATTCTGTACCTACACCTACCCACCTACAACGGCAACTTAATTACATACTCCTACAGTTCATACACCAACAAATATATCTACACCTACTTTCTTTATACTTGCTCATTACTTCTATACCCGACGTCTTTTGGGATTGCCCGTTTGGTGACATCAAATATTATGTAAAGTGAACCCGTTGGCAATCATTTCATTGATGTCGATTCTGTTTTTTTTTGTTAGAATTTTGGATCAAGCTCTTTTATTGACTTGGTCAATTAAAAAAGTTGTTGTCTTTTCACTTAAATTAAAAAAAAACTCTTTATGAATTTAAAAAACATTACACCTTACTTTTTTAAGAATACTTACACACGTACAGATTTGATCTGGAGCAGACCACAATGACAGCATGGCACTCGTGTGTTTGATTTTCAGCTCTATTGTATTTACAGTGCATTCCTATTTTGTGCAGTGTTCCAAATCTCAAATATATTTCTTTCCAAACTTAAATAAACCGATAAACAAATAATAAAAAATTAATGTTCTGTAATATTATCTAATAATTATTGAATATTATGTCTACATTAAAATTTGCTTCCGATAGTTTATTTTGTACAGGTTGACTTTTCAAATCGCTAGTCTATATAACAGTTCAATAGCTTAATTTAATCAAAAACGAGAAAATACAAACCTCTAAAAATAAACCTATAAAATCCTCCCCCACCCCAGAGGATTTTTTTTCCGTAATTTTAGGGAGAAACCCCTTAGCTGGCAATCAAATCCGTGGTCTGCTCCGGACCAAGTCCGTACGTGTGTTACAGCTTTTACTATTCAATCCGTGGTTTTTTAACCCCCGACGCGAAAAGGGAGATCATAAGTTCGTTGTCAATGTAAATGTGTGCCAATCTGCGACATAGTAGCTTCTAAACAAAAATATATTTTTGTTTTTTTTAAAGGGAAACTATATTTATTTAGGGTCAGGGGTCATGTGATAAATTTTATTTTTAATTTTTAAGTCCACTGTTCTGTTAATTAACGTCTAGACGTTGTTAATTAACGTCTAAGAAATTAGACGTTAATTAACAACGTCTAATTTCTTTGAGCACTTGTGACTCCCCACTTAGTTCACAGAAGGCTGCTTGTGCGCGAGGTACAACGTGAAGATGCTAGTCAGAGCGCTGACCAGGAAGATCACATCGAACCAGCGGTGGTAGAAGTTGAATTGCAAGTCGCCGAGCACCTGCAATTAAATAACATGTTGATGGGCGTGCTTCGGCACGAACGGGCCGGCTCGAAACATACCACTTAGGGACAATTCAGAGCACTGAAAATAGAACTATACGCTCGTACAATGGAGTTGAAAATAGAAGTGTCGAGCTATCTAAATGACATTGACATTTGACTGGACACTTGTATGTTCGATTTTCAGTTCAATTGTATTAGCGCAGAGTTCTATTTTCAATGCTATGAATTTTCCACGGCCTTACGGATCCCGGACAATATAGTCCCGGCCTTACATAATAGAAATCCAGTAGGTTAAAATATTGAAGATTTAAAATAAATGACATTTCAATTTAGTTTCGTAATTTTTCGCAAGATGGCATTCTATATAGGACAGGATTTTTACTGGTTAGTCTATTGCTTCTCTAGCTGATTATGTATCTTTAGCAGATCGTTTGCAGACAGCCGGTCGCGCAGTTGTCGCGTGACCAGTTGCAAATCGCTGAAAATATCATATTACGTACGACTGTGTTCTGCTGATGTTCGAAAACTTTTAAATGCATTTTCAGCGGTATAAACAGCGCCACAAGCAATCATGTAAATGATATGGAACTATATACTGTTATTACGACCTCTGTGGCTCAGTGGTTAGTGCGTTGGCGCTCAAGCCAGAAGTCGCGGGTTCGAATCCTACCGAGGAAACAAAAAGTTTTCTGTGTTCCTGGGTCATGAATGTGTATTAAATGTGTGTATTATATAAAACTTAAATATATGTAGTAATACTAATATAAGAGTATTAAATATACTTCCAGTTTTCTGGTACCTGTAACACAAGTTCTTCGGATACTTAGCACGGGGCTAGATTGACGTGGTGTCACGCGTTCATAAATATTATTATTATGAAGTATCAAGTGTTTTGTTTATATAATGGATGTATGCGCGCGTATGAATTGGCTGCTTGAGTTGTTATAGGTTCTTCAAAAAAGTTCTACTTTTATTATTTTTACTGGCTTTATTGCGAAATTTTACAATTAATAACACGTATTATCGTGGGACAGAAAAACAATTAGGTAGCGGCGTTAGCGAAAGCACATGGTAATTGTTAGCACAACAGAAGGCGCGTTCCATAACCGTACTGGCCGAACAATCCGACGTCACCCGATGCTTTCCCTCTAGCCAATAAGGTCATTCGGCGATCACGTCATGCTTGGCGCTCATTGGTTGCGCTTCCAATGGATTATTTGCCGATTATAAACAAAAATGGGACGAAGTAAAGATAGAAAGTGCTTTATGTGGATGTGGAATAGCACACCATGCTGTCATTTCAGCAAAATATTCTCTTGTAAGCCTATAAAATTGGCACTGTGCACTAACCGACTCATTCCTTAGCCTAACACTCCCGCGAAAGTCAAAATATACTTACCTAATGTAAATTAACAGAAACGCCCGATATTTATTATTTATTTTATATAATATATTGAAACACTACTACATTTTATAAAAGTGAATTACTTTTATTAATTTAACATCGAAAACACTGCCTACATAGATTTATAATATCAGCAATATTTCAACAACAACCTAAATGGGCTATCGGCTGTCGCTCTTAGACAATTGAAATTGCTCGACGTCTGCTGTCGCGTTGCTGTCGCATTTCATACGTAATACGATTTTTGTAGTTACATGGAGAAACGATTGCATTTTTAGTTCCCTAATTGTTCGCTAGAGCGCGATCCAATCGATTGTGCGCTGCCGTGTTGCTATTGCTAATACGCAAAACAAAAATTAAGTATAACAGCGATATTGTACAATTTACGCCTTTCGCACCGCTGTTGGAAGATACAGAATCAGCCTGCGGATTGGCGATGGTAATCGCTCGTCATCGGGCGATCCGTCCGCTCGCCTCCCGGTCTCACCTGTGTGATAATGATCCTGTACTCCTGAGGCATGTTCATCCTCATCAGCAGCACGGACGAACAGAAGTACATGCCCATGATCTGAGCCAGTATTAGAACTATCACGTTCGAGGATTTTGACGATGATATCTTGTAGAAGAACTGTAAAAAAACAACATTTTACTTTAAACAGGAAACTTTGTAAGTATGTATGGACGGATGGATGTCTGTTACTCTTTCACGCAATAAACTACCGAACGAATGATGGTAGTTTGCAGTACATTTGGTATGGTAGTAGTTTAGACTCTGGATTAACACAGACGATACTTTTTATGAGATTTCTTTTAGCGCGTACGAAGTCGCGGGCCATATCTAGTTAAAAAAATTATTTTGCCACGCTGCCGCACTCGCACACGTACGAAATTAAAATTATCATATCGCATACGCTTTTCAAAGCGTCAATTAAAATCCATCAGGAAAAAAAGATTGCAGCAAGGCTTCACGGAAAACCGGCGCGCGACAACTTTGTGTTGCGTTAATTGATACATCAATCCATCTGCTCATTTATTCTCTCAACCATTAAAATATGTGTCGAATTATGTGATGTTGAAATTTAAAAAAAAAAGTGCAACCTTTAAAACCGTCGCTTTATCGTTTCATGGATTAAATACGTATGCTAAAGCAATTGTTAAATAAGGTTTCCCAACTTAGTGAGTGTAAGCAGCAACCCTCTAGTGCTAGTGAGTACTATACAGCCTACTATCGCGAACTTACCTTAGTGAGTGTAAGCAGCATCCCTTGGGTGCTAGTGAGTAATATACAGCCTACTATCGCGAACTTACCTTAGTGAGTATAAGCAGCATCCCTCGGGTGCTATTGAGTACTATACAGCCTACTAGCGCAAACTTACCTTATTGAGTGTAAGCAGCAACCCTCTAGTGCTAGTGAGTACTATACAGCCTACTATCACGACCTTACCTTAGTGAGTGTAAGCAGCATCCCTCGGGTGCTAGTGAGTACTATACAGCCTACTAGCACCAACTTACCTTAGTGAGTGTAAGCAGCAACCCTCTAGTGCTAGTGAGTACTATACAGCCTACTATCGCGAACTTACCTTAGTGAGTGTAAGCAGCATCCCTCGGGTGCTCGTGAGTACTATACAGCCTACTAGCGCGAACTTACCTTAGTGAGTGTAAGCAGCAACCCTCTAGTGCTAGTGAGTACTATACAGCCTACTAGCGCGAAGGAAACATGCTGCGACCAGAAAGCCACGTCTAGCTTCCATCCGAGCCAATGGACTACGATCTCTATGCCCCTCGTCACAGGGTCCTTTTTGCCAACGCGGTCGAACACTATGTTGATTGTAGACTGGAATAAAAAAATAATTTGTTAGTTCGTTGTTCTACAATAAGCGGCTTTTTGGGTCTTTAGATTAAATCCAAAATCACTGAATACGGAAACATACCTTCTCTTTTCTTAAGTTAGCTCTTATTGAAATATCAGACTAGTAAAAAATAACCTAACCAAGACCATGTCAGGACATGTCTCACGAGGATTCCGTAGCCATCAACGCGCTATAGGTTTTCTTTTAATTACTTTAAAAGTTGTTGTCATATTTCCCTCGAAATAATTTTCCGAATAGTTTTTAGAATCAGAATCAGCATGGAAACTTACAAGCTTCTATCTCTTATAGTTTAGAAGTACCAGGGGTTGGTCCCCCAACTTATAAACCACATTGAAGGCCGATTTACTCGAAACAGGTTGACTTTGTTAAAAGGTTATGTATCACTTTATAAATATTTTTACCCCTAAAAATATACAAATATTATTATTTTATGACATTCAAGGGGGCGTGCGCGAGGCCCCTGGGTCCCTCTCGCCCCACAGCCGAAATCAAATTGTTTTTCAATTTATATTATGTATGGAAAATCCAAAAGTACACGCCACAAGGTTTTTATTTGAATAATAAAAACATAATAATTAATTCTCAACTTACAAGATATTCCAAAAGGTCATAAATCGTGAACAATAAAAAATTTAAAATGTATAAATATTAAAGTTTTGGTAAATCAATTACGGATATTATATGATATAACGGTCGAACGAACGAGACGAAAAACGAACGGTCATATGATCTACTGCTTAGGTAAAGAGATTTAGGCAGAAAAATAATTTACGGCAGAATTTGCTGCGGGCCTCACGCTGGCTTGCTCCGGCATATAGGCTATATTACCCGGGCTATTATTACGAATCTATTGACACCTATTTTATTAAAATCGGATCAGTAGTTTAGGCGCTACGGCCGAGCAAACATTCACACATACATACACGACTGCCAAAATCACTACACTTCCTTTTGGCTTCGCCATAGTTGGATATAAACATAATAAAATGAATATTTGAGTGGGGCTCCCATACAACAAACGTGTTTTTTTTTGCCGTTTTGTACGGAACCCATCGTGCGCAAGTCCGACGCGCACTCGGTCGGTTTTTTACTCACAATAAATATCTTCCATATGCAGTACAGGGAGAAAAAGTACCCCAGGAAGTTGAAGTATTTCCCCTGGAAGGTCTTGGACCACTCTATCTTCTCCCTCATGGTCCTAGCGTCGTGGGCCTCCAGGAACAACTGTCTGCTAAGTTCTTCCAACGCTGCTATCTCCTGCTTTAGCTGTACTATATCTGTGAATATTAAGAAGTATATATAATAAATAATATCTGTGGACGCTTTCACGGCACGTCAGTCTGGTCCTGTGGTAAGTTCTCGAAGAACTTGTGTTACGGGTACCAGACCACGTAAATATACTTAGTCTGGCCATAAATACTGTTACAATTAAAAATAAACAAAAAGAATTTGAAATCTGTCATTTTTATATGATTGTTCATTGTGTTTTCTCATTTTGGCGCCAATACATTGTACAATATTTTGCGATATTAAAATGGAGGGGGGTGATAAAGAGAACCGAATCGCTGTGATTGCATTACACAAAGTAGGTATGAAGCCAAATGCTACTCGTACCGGGCTATTAATAGGTACTATGAGACCTCCTCTGTTTGTGACAGAAAAAGGTCTCGCCGTCCACGTAGTGTTCGTACGAAAAAGGTGGTCAAAGCAGTAAGGGAAAGAATTCGAAGAAATCCTGTCCGAAAGCAAAAGACTTTATCTCGGGAGATGTTCCATGTCGCGTATTTTAAAAGATGACTTAGAACTTGCAGCCTATAAGAGACGTACTGGTCATTTCTTAACTGATAATTTTAAAAAGAATAGGGTGGTAAAACAATTACTGAAGCGGTACGCAAAGGGAGGTCACAGAAAAATTTTGTTTACGGATGAGAATTTTTTTACAATTGAGCAACATTTTAACAAACAAAATGACCGTATTTATGCTCAAAGCTCTAAGGAAGCTTCCCAATTAGTCGACAGAGTGCAACGTGGGCACTATCTGACTTCAGTGATGGTTTGGTGGGGTATTAGCTATGAAGGAGTGATTGAGCCATACTTTTGTGGAAAAGGTATCAAAACATCGGCACAAGTGTATCAAGATACCATTCTTGAGAAAGTAGTGAAGCCCCTTAACAACACCATGTTCAATAACCAATAATGGTCCTTCCAGCAAGACTCGGCGCCGGGTCATAAAGCTTGGGTCTACGCAGTCTTGGTTGGAAACGAACGTTTCGAAATTCATCAGAGCTGAAGGCTGGCCGTCGTCTAGTCCCGATCTTAATCCGCTGGATTATGATTTATGGTCAGTTTTAGAGAGTACGGCTTGCTTTAAGCGCAATGATAATTTGGAGTCCCTAAAATAATCCGTACGATTGGCAGTGAAGAATTTTCCCATGGAAAGAGTGCGTGCTTCTATTGATAACTGGCCTCAACGTTTAAAGGACTGTATTGCAGCCAATGGAGACTTCGAATAAGCTTTTATATTTTAAATTGTTTTATATTTATGTATTAAACTAACACACTGTAAAAGTAATAAATGGTTTTTGCAATAGATTTTTTTTTCTTTGTTTCAGTATTTATGGCAAGACTAGGTACTTAATACTTTATACTATACATATATTTAAGATTTTAACTATATACACATATTTAATACACATCCATGACCCAGGAACACAGAAAACTTTTATGTTCCCAGGCGGGATTCGAACCCGCGACCACTGAGCCACAGAGGTCGTCAAAAAATTTCTGCTATTATAAGAAACTTGATATTGCCGGCGGCTTCGTGCGCTCAAACTAAAATCTCGTACATTTTGTCACAATGAAAAGTGTGCCCTTCCCCGTGGTGTATTTATTCCGTTTCGTGAGAAAAATAAAACTTTTTTTGAGAATCAAATGTATTTTTAGACGTTTTTCTAAAAAAATATATTAAAAATTAATTAATATTGTAAAACATTTTTTATTCAACATTTTTTTATTTAACAATTTGTTTATTCATAAAATGAAACAATACAATTACCCACAGGTTATATCTCGCCAAACGAGTGGTTGACGGCGAGAATTAATAAATAAATTTAAAATACACTCCATGCGTTGACCACTGTTAACTGGATCGAGCACATTCTTAGTTTTATTTACAAAAACTCTAATATTATTCAATTCCAACAAACAAATCTATCCACGTCACTTGTATGATATTACTATGTATTATTAGTAATATTACACAAATTACGTGGAAAGATTTGTTAAGTATTACTACCTAATAATAATAATTTATTTGCTCAAAGTAAAAGTAGGTTCATATTAGCTTATCACTTAACAATGGTACAAAAAAATCTAATATATATTGTTCTGCTGGTACTTTGTTCCAATGCGGGAGTCGAACCCACGACCTCCGAGTCGAGAGCAAAGGTCTAAACCTCCGTGGTCCAGTGACCACGGAGGCTGTTACTACCTACTTATATTAACTTATATAAGTACCTAGTCTTGCCATAAATACTGACCTGACACAAGGAAAAAAAAAATTTATTGCAAATAACATTTACTACTTTTACAGTGTGTTAGTTTAATACATAAATATAAAACAATTTAAAATATAAAAAGCTTATTCGAAGTGGTCTCCATTGGCTGCAATACAGTCCTTTAAACGTAGAAACTTTAAACGTTACAAATTCAAATGTATTATTTTGTTTATTTTTAATTGTAACAGTATTTATGGCCAGACTAAGTATATAAATTATAAAAAATAATTTACTTACTTTCGGTGCCATGGCCCAAAGGATTGGCTATACTGCCCACACTGGACAGAATATTGGTCCAAAACCCTCGATTTTTCACGCCGGATTGGTCCAACATGTTAAATTGGTTTCTCGCCCCTCCGCTATTGGCCTCCGCTAGTGCTATCCTTTTCTTCTTCACTAAGATCATGTCCATGGTTTGTAGGAGTTTCTTTTCAATAGACATCATGTCCGCTTGAGTAACAGGCCTGAAATATACAAACAATCCTACTACTAAATGAAAGTTTGTGAGGACGGATGGATGAATGAATGGTTGGATGGATGTTTGTTAGTCTTTCACGCAAAAACTACTATTATAAATATGAAAGTTTGTGAGGATAGACGAATGAATCGGATGGATGGACGGATGTTTGTTACGCTTTTGGGACCTCTGCAGCTCAGTGGTTAGCGCGTCGGCGCTCAAGCCGTAGGTCGCGGGTTCGAATCCCGTCGAAGGAACAAAAAGTTTTCTGTGTTCTTGGGTCATGGATGCGTATAAAATATGTATATAATATATTAAAAATCTTAAATATATGTATAGTATAAAAGGATTTAATATATTTCCCGCTTCTGGTACCCGTACCACAAGTTCTTCGTATATATAGCACGGGGCCAAATTGACGTGGTGTTAAGCGTCAATAGATATTACTATTATTACTTTCACGCAAAAACTAATGAACTGATTTTGATGAATTTTGGTATGGTACTACTTTAAGCTCTGGATTAACACATAGGATTCTTTTTTCTCCGAAGTAATATAGTGTTCCCGTGGGATACGATATATACGCGGGCGGAGCCGCGGGAAATAGCTAGTGCAAAACATATTTTTTTAATTAAAACTTTTTTTAAGGCGCGTCAAAAGTGAAATTTCAGGGTCGCGTCACAACACGAGCGTCACGATTTGGTATATTAAAACGCCATCTATCGGAAACTACGTATGTAACATCTTACAACTTTCTAAAGTACGGTTCAATACACAAATGGCGCTAGGATTTTGGATTTTAAATGCTAAATGAAGATCACCTTCTCACACTAATATATATATATATATATATATATATATATATATATAAATCCGAAAGTGAGTGAATATTTTTTCCGTGTGTTTTTATGTTTGTCTTTTTCCATGCTGCAACCGGTGAACGGATTTGAATGAAATTTGGCACACAGATAGTTCGTAGCCTAGATTAATACGTAGTACTCCTTTTTGTCGTTTAAAAATGTACTGTACTGGTACATTTTTCAATTACAAAATTTCCTTAATATACTGTCGAGGATTAGAGAAATATCCCTTTCGGTCAAAGTCGCGGTCAAAGTCTTGTACCTTACAGTGGCGAAGGCTGGTTCTCCTTCATAGGGAAGCCCTAGCCTGTATAATCAAAAGGTAAGTGAAGCCGCTAGGAATGGAGTTATAGGAACCTCACGCCACTGGTACCTTATGAAATAAGCCATTGACGTGTATGGGTAGTTGACTGCACCAAACCCCGAGAGTAACGCCATCACAGTCACACCAATCACCCCTATTCTCGACACACCTTGCTCTATTGAGAATATACCCTGCAAAAAAAAATTACGTCTTGCCAAATCAATGATACCGAATATGGATTCGCCGCTAGCGGCGCTTGTGTAGCATGAGGTCTCCAAATGTCAAATGTCGCAGTTCACGAGTTGGATACGCGGGTATTTTATATTAATGTTGCGCATATTTATCAATACGTTAAAATAATTATGGCAAATATAAGTTATGGATCAATAAATGTGAGTGCTTGAAAAGCGGAGCTAGGAAAAAAAATAGGCCTTTTTTTCGAGAAGAACGGGACTGCGCAAGCAACACTGCGGCATGGCCAACACGTTTACTCTATGGTTCTATTGAATTAAATATGATTTAAAAGAAAATTTTAAAGAAGAATTGAAAAAAAGCCTGTAATATTCAGTATATCACTCTATATTGACGCCACGTGGTTGAGACAATAAAAGATGGTCCTTATTGAACACGATTAATTCCATCGAGACGCGACGTTACGATTGAAGATGCTGTGATAATATTATACATAATATGCAGCGATTCGTCGCAAGACGCCGCGCGAAATTTCGATTTAATGTCGCTATTAAAAAGAACGCGTCGCGTCGCGTCTCGGATTCGGTCAAGTTTGAACGGGGGTCAGTTAACGAGTTTAAATTTCTCTGATGGTTTACAGAAATGTTGGGTACACGATTTACTGCATAAGTAAAGACGACAGGAAAATCAAAATTACATTGCACTCTCTACGACACTGACCTCACTAAGAAATTTTGACATACTCACTTGTTTTGGACTCAATATTGGGAAAGGGTCTCCGATCCTCCAGAAGAAGTACAGATATATGAACCAAACAAACATCGTTAGTGGCCTTATCATATTCTTTGATACTGAAAAAGAATAAACGTATATTAATATTATTAAAGAGGAAAGATTTGTTTAGTTGTTTGCATTGAATAGTCTCCGAATCTACTGGACCGATTTTGATGAAATTTGGCACGAATTGAAATTTGGAAAAGCTAGTTATAACAGTAGTTCTTTCTACTAGACTTTCTACTACTTTTTATCACAATGTACGGTTCGGGCGATATTACATTTCAAGCGAATGAAGTCAAGGGCAAGAGTCTAGCAGACGGATCGCCTGATGATAAGCGATTACCGCCGCCCATGGACACTCGCAAAACCAGAGAAGTTATACTTGTAACACCTCTGTTACGACTTGCGTTCCTGGTCTTTTAAGTCCCCAATCCCCCCCTTGGGCTTCCTGCTCGCTCGGCGTAGCACAACGCAAGCGTTATTTCATGCCGGTTTTCTATGAGGTCGTGGTATTTATCCGGTTCGCCATTCGTGACAAAGCGTGGCTCTCCCGACTCCCACAGTTAGTTATATATGTTTGAAAACTTACCAATTCTTATATTGCTGATACAGAAGTAAGCTATGTAGAAGGGTATCAGTGCAATCACCATAAATAGTAGAGAGTACAGGCCGAGATTCCAATGGAAGTATCTAGAGCTGTAAAAATTTTATTTTACCTGTTAGGGCCAGCTCACACCAAAACGCGACACGGCACTGCATTTTTACGATACTGACTACAAATAATAGTAAGAAGTGAATCAAATTCAATTTTGAATGCAAACTCTTAAATAAAACAATCTTGGTCTAAGGGGGTCCATCTGTAGATTATGTCACACATTAAAAGGGGGATACGGGATCACCCGAATGTGACATTGTAAGATAAGGAGTAGGGGATGAATAAAAGCAGCACATGTTAATGTTAATCGTTCATCTGAATATCTTGCCTTCTCTTTCATTAATACGAAGAACTAGAGAGAAACGTGATATTTAATCAACAATTAGTTAATGAGGTAAATAGATTATAGGTGGCTATAATATTGTCAGCCTTCATTGGTGTATCCTTTTGAAGCAAAGGCCACCACTCATTGTCATACAAACATAGCCACAATGTATTCTTAAATATAAATGTTACGTACCTTGAATCTAAGTATCCAATAATTTCAAATATGATAAGCTCAAACATTGTGCAACTTAGTGCAAACGTCACAGAGAATATCAGCTGCACCAATGTATGATGAACTTCATAGTCGCGGAAGAGCTGCTTCACAAAGAATATCCATCCTCCGACAAAGAACACAGTCTGCAAAATTAATTCTATACTTTGCTGTTGTCCACAACATTGATTAAGTTGCAGGTAACAGCTATGTATAGTGTATTCAGAGTTATTTTACCTCAAAGTTTCAATGAGTGACCTTTATGTCGTCGGAATAAAGGTCCCAGCAGAGGCAAAATAACTTGAGACAGCTAAACTTAAGATTAAAGTAGCCTAAAGCAATGGGCATGGAGCTCCTGAGCTGCAATACAATGATATGGCTACATGGAATCACACTGGTGCTGATATTTGTCTGCAATATGTGGCTGCAAAAATTAAATGGTGACATTGCATCACACTGACAGTGATATTTGTCAGTGATATATGGCTGCAATACAATGATACGGTGACATTAAATCACACTTCCGCTGATATTTGTCCGCGATATGTGGCTGCAATACAATGATACAACGACATTGAATCACACCGACGGTGCGATTTGTATGAAATATGTGGCTGTAATAAAATTATATGGTGACATTGAATCACACTGCCGGTGATATTTATCTGTGATATGGCTGCAATACAATGATACGGCGACATTTAATCACATTGCCAGTGATATTTGTCTGCGATATGTGGCTGCCATAAAATGATATGGTGACATTGAATCCCACTGCCGGTGTATTTGTCTGTGATATGTGGCTGCAATAAAAATGATACAGTGACATTGAATCACACTGCTGGTGATATTTGCCTGCAATATGTGGCTGCAATAAAATTATACTGTGACATTGCAATTACACGTATATTTTGATCGTAATCTAATAAAAATTGTTTGTAATCACTCCTCCGAAACAGATAAACTGATTTATGTGCAATTTTTTTGTTTATATTCGGTAGGACAGAGGGTCGTAAACATTTTTTTGTAATTTAGTTGGCTGAATAACATTTGCCCGCTCAGGTACCAGCTACTTTAATCATAAAATGTTATTTGCCTACAAAAACAATATAACCTGCGTACCTGCGAAATTAAAATAATAAGAGTATCTTCTAATAGAGTCATTTTGAAAAAAGACAAGTTTTGTCTCACACATTGAATGAAATATCAGCTAAATTACATTAAATATGTATAAAAAATTGAAAATGGGCAACGGCCAACGAGTAACATTTACACAAAATAGCAAAATAAACAAGAGCTCTTCTTCATCTCCTTTTTTTTAATAAATGTCGTCGGCTTATAACCATTTGCCAGTGTCAAGTTAAAAAGCGGGAAATACAACTTTCGTTCAAATTTTCAACACCGTATTTCTAAATCGTCAAGTCTAAAGTCTAGTCAAAATCCAATTAAATAGGCAGTGCAGTTAATGAGTCAAGTCAGTCGATTCAGTAAAGTGGTAGAAGCTTTACTGAAAGTTCCTAGGGAGTTTTGGAGGGAAATTCAAAATAGCACGTTTTTAGAAGTTGTACCACTTGCCCACACTTGTGCACGTTAACGAATATTTAATGGTTAATATTCTATTAATATTACACATTAAGAATCGAAATAACACAAATTTATGAAAGAAATGCAAAATCCACCACGTCACCCATTGAATTCCCCGGCAAAACCATAGAATGCAATAATAGTACCATAGATGATAAGTACTACTACTGATATAGATATATCACCCCTGTTTGAAAGTTCAAAAATGAAGGTTTGATGTAGCTCCTAGCGCCATCTGGTTAAGATGCAGTTGCACTACATAGCTATATATATATATATATATATATTTATGTGCAATTTTTTTGTTTATATTCGGTAGGACAGAGGGTCGTAAACATTTTTTTGTAATTTAGTTGGCTGAATAACATTTGCCCGCTCAGGTACCAGCTACTTTAATCATAAAATGTTATTTGCCTACAAAAACAATATAACCTGCGTACCTGCGAAATTAAAATAATAAGAGTATCTTCTAATAGAGTCATTTTGAAAAAAGACAAGTTTTGTCTCACACATTGAATGAAATATCAGCTAAATATAGCTATATATATATATATATATATAGGTATAGATTTCAATATAATGCTAAATCTACGGGACTTGTATGTCAGAATTTTATGTTTCAAAGACCTTGATTTTCATAAGAACAATGTAGGGAACACATTTTGTAGTCTAAGCAATTTTATTATTCGACACCCTATGCGCAAGAGTTCAAGTCAGTCGTCCCGCGTCACAGCCCAGCCAGGTCGTTTCTTGTACTTTAGCTGTAACGTAAGCCTTGTACATATATTAAGGACATAATAAATTCAGTGAAATATTTCTACATTTTATTCAGTAACTCTTCCTTCTGATAAACTATTTTACAATCTCAAATATACTCAAGAGTTTCATTGGTGACCCCAACGTGATCTAATAAATAAGTGCGCATTTTATTCTTTCGGGGCGGCTCAAATTATAACACCTGGCTGGAGCTAACGGTATACATAATATACTTTAAACGTTAACAACTTGTGGACTTTGAACGGTTGTAACTTAGCGTGCAGTGACTTATTCTTGCTATAAATTATGTCTGAGTCTAAAATTGTTGAAGATAATGAACAATCTAGTGAGCCGAACTTAATGCTAATATCAGTATTATCTCGGATCGCGGACTTTTGGACTGACCTACCAGAACTGTGGTTTGTGCAATTTGAAGCCGTGGTCGCGCCGCAGAAGACTTCGGACGAAGCCAAATACCAACTATTAATCGCGAAATTGCGAAAGTCAGTTATCCAGCAGGTTGCAGATTTTATTGGCAGCCCGCCTGCGATTAATAAATAACAGGCCCTCAAGGCACGGTTGTTGGAGATTTATGAGGAGACGGAAGTACGTCGTATCCAGAAGCTGATAGGAGAACTTCAGTTAGAAGACCAGAAACCCTCACAGTTGCTTCGGAAAATGAAGGAGTTTGCGGGGAATCGTGTCAACACGGAGACACTGATTATATTATGGCAAAATCATCTGCCTACGTCGGTTCGAGCAATTCTGGCAGCTACAGATCTGAAAGAAGTGGAGAAGTTAGCTTCGATAGCGGACAAGGTGCACGAAACGCAAGCTTCTTCGAGCATTGCAGTGGTTGAGACTGTAAACCAAGGCAGTTTATCCGATCGTCTGGACAAGCTTTCGCTGGAAATAGCGGAATTACGTAAGGGATTTAGAAGACACGATCGCTCGCGTTCTAAATCACGTTCACGGAGGTCCATGAGTAGAGGCAGGAATAGCAGTCAGCCACGTGGTAAACGACCACGAAATCCAGACTGGCTCTGCTTTTACCATTTTCGATATGGAGAGAAAGCTGCAAAATGTAAGGAACCATGCGCGTGGCAAGGCAAGAGGCCGGAAAACTAGCATCGGTGCAGCCAGGGGCGGAAAGCTGTACCTGCGTAAATCACCAACCGTCGCAGTGGGTTTAATTTTTTAATTGACACTGGTGCGAACGTATCGGTAATTCTTAATAATTTAGTTAGCAGTAAGCAAAAATGTAGTGATTATTTTTTTTACGCCGCTAACGGCACAAAAATTAATACTTTTGGTTTAAAAACACTTACTTTAAACTTAAATTTAAGGAGAGATTTTCGTTGGACTTTTATTATAGCTAATGTTAAGCAACCGACAATAGGGCTAGATTTTTTGAGTCACTATGGTTTGATGGTTGATTTGAGCTCTAAAAGATTGATTGATAAAACGACTCAACTGAATACAGTTGTCAGTTTGGTTGAATGTTTGCAATCTACAATTAAGACAGTCGACGAAAGACACCCTTATATTGATTTATTAAATAAATTTCCAGACATTTGTAAACCCGTGTCCTTTAGGGAACCTCCTCAGCACTCGGTGTATCATTACATCGAGACCTCCGGGCCTCCGGTTCATGCTCGGGCCAGGCCGCTGCCGCCGGATCGTCTTGCTAAGGTAAGGGAAGAATTTAAAAACATGCAGGCGATCGGTATTTGCCGCCCATCTAGTAGCCCATGGGCAAGTCCTTTGCACGTGGTGCAGAAAAAAGATGGAGGAATTAGACCTTGTGGGGGGATTATAGGCGACTTAATGCGATCACGAAACCGGATCGATATCCCATTCCTCGCTTGCATGATTTTACGTTCTTATTGGATAAGAAAACTGTTTTTTTAAAAGTTGATATAAATAGGGCTTACCATTTTATTCCCAATCATCCAGATGATGTACCTAAAACAGCAATAATTACTCCTTTTGGATTATTCGAATTTGTGAGAATGACATTCGGATTACGAAATGCTGCACAAACCTTCCAAAGGTTTATGCATCATACGGTTGTAGAGGATTTAAATTTTGTTTTCTGTTACATAGATGACATTATCATAGCTAGTAAAGATGAACAAAAGTACAAGGAGCATTTATTGTTGTTGTTCGAGAGGCTAGATAAATTTGGAATTACAATTAATTTGTCAAAATCTTGTTTCGGTGTGCCGGAGTTAGAATTTTTAGGTTTTCATGTAGCAGCGGAAGGCATTCGTCAGTTAGATAACAAAGTAATGGCCATTGTTAATTTTCCGGTACCTCAGAACGTGGATGAGTTAAGACGTTTTCTAGGGATGGTAATTTTTATAGGAAGCATATACCTCCTGCCGTACAGAGCCAAGCCGTTTTAGGGAAATATGTATGTAACGCGAAAAAGAAAGATTTATCTCCCATTTCGTTAGATTCGGGGGCATTACAAGCTTTTGAAGATTGTAAAAAGCAACTTCAAAATGCTGTTACGTTAAGCTATCCAGATAACGATGCGCCGTTATCGCTCATGATCGACGCATCGGGCCGTTGCGTAGACGCGGTTTTATAGCAAAAAATAGGAGATGTATGGAAACCGTTAGGATATTTTTCCAAAAAACTGTCAGATACGCAGCAACGCTATAGCACGTACGATAGGGAATTGCTCGCGATTTATATGTCTATTAAACATTTTCGGAAAAGTTTTGAAGGCCGTAGTTTAATTATTTACACCGATCATAAACCTTTAATTCATGCGTTTAAAAAGGTAGGTACTGATTCTGAAACTCCCCGTAGAACTAGACAACTTTTATTCATTAGTGAATTCACGACCGAAATACGTCATGTAAGCGGCGAAAACAATGTTGTAGCCGACGACTTATCGCGCGTCGCGACCATTTCCGTTCCTACGAGTATCGACTTCGCGAAACTCGCTGACGAACAGAAATCTGATGACTATATTGCGCAGTACAACAGTCAAAGTGGTGCGCAACAATGTAATGTATTAGTAAAGAAAATATTTTTGCCCGAAAGTAACAACGATATTTATTGTGAAATGTCAACTAAAATCGCAAGACCGTATTTGCCAAAATCATTTAGAAAATTAATATTTGATTCAATACACAACTTAAGTCATCCTGGTATTAAAACTACGCGTAAAATTATAGCTGATAAATACTTTTGGCCGGGAATGAATCGAGATGTTGGAATAATGGCTAAATCATGTATTTCGTGTCAACGTGCAAAAATTAATAGGCATACTTTCACGAAATTCGAAGCATTTGCAGCTGTTGACCGATTCGAGCATGTCCATGTGGATTTGATAGGTCCGTTACCTCCGTCGGTCCGTTACGTTCCGAGGACGGTTTTAAATATTGCGTCACCTTGGTAGATAGAGCTACGCGATGGCCAGAAGCAGTACCTATAAAAGATATGACGGCTGAAGTAGTAGCTAGGGTAATTTATGAGCAATGGATTACTCGCTTTGGATGTCCTGTCAAATTGACTACCGACTAAGGCAGACAATTTGAAAGCCAGTTGTTTTCTGAGTTATTAAAATACTTAGGTGTACAGAAAATTCGTACAACGCCATATCATCCACAGAGTAATGGACTGGTAGAGCGTTGGCATCGTACACTTAAAACAGCTTTAACAGCTAGGTTAGAATCTTCTACTTGGATCAAGGAATTGCCAACTGTTTTGTTTGGACTGCGAGCAGCAGGTCACTGTGACACAGGCGTTAGTCCGTCAGAATATACTTACGGACGCAATTTACGGTTACCCATTGATTTCTTTGATATGACGAGGAACATACAGCATGATTCGAGTTCGTTACTTGACGATAATCATAAGGCGATAGAAAATAATAGACCTGTTTCGAAAAGTATGATAATGATAAAATATTTTATTTACCGCGAGATTTAGATTCATGTGAGTATGTATTTGTACGAGATGATACAGTTAAAAAACCGCAGAAACCTCCGTACGATGGACCATTTCGCGTATTAAAAAGGAAATAAAAAATCTTCAAAATTCAATTTCCTAAGAGCGTATATATCGATCGATAGGCTTAAACCAGCTTACATTTTAAATCAAGAATCGTCAAGCAACGAAAAAGAATCAACATGTATACCGACTACTCAAAAAATATCACATAGCGGACGGGAAATACGTCGCCCAGTGCGTTTTACTTAGTATTACAATTTTATTTAGATTTTAAATCATGTTCCTTCCATCTTATATAACGTTAAGTTTTCCACTTAACACGTATTAATGTTTCAAGAAACTCAATTAGTAACATTCTGTGTCAATTTATTATATATCTAATTTTTTATTTTTTTTAAGTAACTTAAACTTTCTGTTACTTAAAACTGTTTTAACTCGACAATGGGTAATTACAGCACTAAGAACGAAGAGGTGATCATAGCTCAACCTCAAGGAAAAATAAATCAGCTGAATAATATAGACAGCCTTCACGAAAAGTTGTACATATTTTCGATTTGCATAGCAATCGTCACAGTGTTTATGCTTTTAGTGTTTATGTGTTATTGTTGCAAGTGTTGTTTTGCTTTTTACCAGAAATTTTTAAGACTTCCATTATTACCTTATTCAGTTCATCACACTTCATGTGATGAAAATAGTATTCAAGTACAGACAAAGCCGCGTGAACAAACAACTAATCCAACTAAGGTGGTGTTCACATAGTCGACGACTTGATTGTGCATGGTAAATTCATTCAAACTCATGTCATATAATGGTGAAAACTTATAATATTTTAGTGTTTGAAAATGTTTATTTTCCGTTTGTACTGGAAACTTAAGGAACATTTGTATTAGATATTAAGACATAAAGTTTGTATTTTAAATATTATAATTATTAAGTGTAATTATGTAATTTAATTTAAAATAACAATCTTTCCGTAGTGCTATTTTAACTACCATTATAATATTTAAGTATTATCCTGACATCTTGATATCACTTACTATTGTGAAAATTTCGAAAAATCTTATAACATGTAACTAAATATAATTCTTAAATAAAGTACTAGTTTTATAAATTGTTCAGGATGTATTTTTTGATGATAATTGAGTTTTTTCAAATTGAACAATGATGTGCATGTCTTTATTAGACATAAACATTGTAAAATTATTATTTATATTAACTTTAAATGTTAAATTAGGACCATATGAAAACATTAATGTAATAATGTATCAAACCTGAATCGAAATATGTATAAATATTCGACGCACCGCATCAGCTCACCACCATTATATACTTAATAATTTAAGATAGCTATTACTTTTGCATGCATTTTAGAACCCCGTGGTAAATGAAAAATACAAATCTAAAATACAAATCAATAAAATAAATTTAAGGCCTAACCAGGAATATAAAAAAACCTGAGCGTGTTTCATTTTTTTATGGCAGGAACACTACGAAAAGTTGGCATGTGTTCGGCTTAATCTCGAAGATCTGTTATTAATTATTATATTTTTAATTTAATTTAGTGCACATGACCAAGTTTTGTCTATTCCCGCTCAAGCTACAAAAACAATACCTTATAGTTTATACATAACATTAAACAATTGTAAACATTACTAAGTAGTAGCTGTAGGCTGAGCTGGTGCTGATCTCTCAAACGAGATTAATATGTTTCTTTAAGTTTTTTTTAAGGGGCATCATATATGGCAAAGATAATTTAATATTTTATGTTTAAATACAATATCGCTTGCTGTAGAGTTTGTATGAACTAGCACAGATGCCGAAGATACTATGTACTTTCAACTTGGCGGTAACGCGCCCGCGCTATCAGATATTACAGTACACTTCATATAAATCTTCAGACATCTTAAAATAAAATATCACAGTATCTTCGTCATCTGAGACCCCTTTAAGGATATCAAATTCAGTCTGCAGGGACGGAGCTTTATTTTTTTTTACGTACCCAACTAAAAACTTTCGGGCATTGTTTAGGAGGTAAAAAAAGTAAATAAAAAGAAGGAGTACATATATAGGAATATATAGGAATAGTGCGGTAATTCCCCGGTGCATATGGGTGAGTGTGGAACCTTCGTTTACACTAAGTGTCCTTCCTACCCCTGGATCGTACTACTACTGAAAGGCAAAACTCACGTCGCTGATTGACATTCCCGGCAAAACTCTTTTTCGTCTTCTAATGAACAGCTGTGAGCTCAATACTTAGATCATTAATCCAACGGTGTAGCCATTGTCAGGCGTTCCCCGCTGCTAAAGGTACGAGACCGCCGGTCTATAAAACTAGTTGCTGTGTTTTTTTAGTTTAACTTATTTCAATTTTTTTTGCAGACTAAAGGACGTCACAGACGTCGAATATAATATATTTTTTTATCTTAAGATGCCTAAATATTTATTTCATATTATAGTAAAAAGTATTTCTAAGTATTTAGTTATTTGTAGTATGTATTCATATGAAAATCTGTGGTATCTTAGCCGTCTGTGATATTTCAAACAAACCGTATAGCAGGCGATATTTCATCTTAACATAAAATATTATAGTATCCTCGCCGTCTGTAATGCCACTTAGAAATAATATATATAATATACATAATAGCTTAAAAGGTTTGTCACGCACTCATTATAATAAAACACAGTTTTTAAAGTAGATGGAGAGCTACTAGAAAATGGTTAAAATTTTAGCCGAATTTAAAAGGGGAATCCTACTACTATTATAAATGTGAAAGTTTGCGAGGATGGATGGATGGATGTTTGTTACTCTTTCACGCAAAAACTACTGAAAGGATTTCAATAAAATTAAAACATAGGCTACTTTTTATCCCGAAAAAATACAGTATTCCCGTGGGATACCTGATACTATAATAACGCGGGCGGTGCCGCGGAAAAAACCTAGTTATTCATAAAATAAGTTTTATTTCATACTGTTTTGTGCATTTTTACTTTGGAAGTCGATTTTTATGCTCTAAACTCATACATTTTTCGAAATAGTAATTAGTACATACATTGTGGCAAGAATGAATTGTGGTATAAAATAGTAAAAATAATGGTAACAGAACTCCAGAAAAAGTTGTTCATTATAAGTGCCGGAAGATATCGAAATGAGGAAGGTTTGGTTGGAAGTTGAAACTCGCAAAAAGATATCCTATATATCATTTACAACTAAAAATTGATTGTATATTTGTGAAAATCACTTTAATGTAATTATTATTTGTGAATTTTTCGAAACGTTCGAAAGAAGAATGCCAAGATACAGCTCGAATAAAAAAAAAAACATTTCAACATATTTAAATGTATCAGTTCACCTCGTGTAACGAACTATTTTAATAGAATCATAATCAACAGTCAACTTCAACATATTTATGTGTGATACACATGTGTGTGGTGCTACTTCACTCTTTACATATTACGAAAGAATGAAATCTTAGACATTTATTAAAAAGTAAAATTTTTACTTGATAAAACTTTTAAAACAAATTAGCATTATAACAATACCGTGGTTTTAGTCAGACTGCATTTTTAAAACGCATATCTTTTTGTGATGAACACAATTCAAAATATTATTTGCTTTTTTGTTTTTCACAATAGCCAGTATAATATACCTAATATCAAAAATTTTGAACAAATAAATAATCTCTAAGTTTTTTTTACCCTTGATTTATTTATTATTATAGAGTAAAAGGAAATAAAATGATACTCCAATAGACATTCATTTAAAAGTACAATTTTGACTAAAAATTTTGAACAAATAAATAATCTCTAAAATATATAAAAGGAATTAAACTAAAGTGATATTTCAAATATACACTTATCAGAAAGTAAAATTTTTACTAAAGATTTTAAGCCAATAAAAAAATCTCTAAAAAATATCGATGTCGGTTTGTTCCCCTTGGTTTAATTATTATTATACAGTAGA
Source organism: Phengaris alcon alcon (assembly GCA_037179445.1). NCBI lineage: Eukaryota > Metazoa > Arthropoda > Insecta > Lepidoptera > Lycaenidae > Phengaris > Phengaris alcon. The sequence goes on along the minus strand of JAYRCH010000046.1, from coordinate 597,975 downwards.
AGGAAATGAAATAAAATGATACTTCAATATACATTTTTTTTTAAAGTGAAAGGAAATAATTTTTTTTGGGCCAACAAAAAATAATGGTACATGTATTTAGTACTATAGTTGGTTGGTTGGTTATTTAGTTTTTATTATTTTTTATTTTATTTAGTTATTTACTACTTGGTTGGCCTTACTTTAGTAAGGCCAACCAAGACGAGATAATGAATGTAAACAAATTTTCAGGGGTTCAAAACATTTTTATTTGAATAAATTATTATAAAGTTCGAATTTTAATCGCTGTCGTCTGTACTAGACAAAGATGATTCGTCGGAAGAGTCCGAGTCAGCTGTGTTTATGATAAAACTATCTATTGTATTATCAATCATGTTGTCAATATTGCTATAAAAATTGTCCTCGACTTCTACCTCAACAACTAAGCACTCACAATAACATCAATCAGCAAAAATCAAAAATAAAACTAACCAAAACGGAATAATAACAACAAAAAACCAAGTAAATATGGAGACGAAAAAATATGTATCACTTCGAACGCAATCCAAACAGGAATGAACTTGTTCACAATTGTTTGGCGGACCAAATGTTGACAACTGCGGCACTGGCCGCTTTCCTGTACCACGAAACACGCTACGACAGCTGTCGTCGACCAACTTAACTCACTTTCATAATGCAACTCAGTAGCGGTCCGTTTATTTACGTTTTTTATCTCGTCTCGTTGGCCTTACTTTAGTCATTTGGAGCAATAGTTAATATGGCAGCAAAGTTGTATGGCTACTATAAGTCAAGTTATACAAGTTCTATGATTTGTCATTTTCATACATTGTCTGATTTCTGAAAGTGAGGAAAAATATAAAATAATGATAAATATTGCTAATATTAATCATCTGAAGTCGCGAAATGAAATGAGTCGGTTAGAGAAGGAGACTCTTCTCACGCGCTGGGCCCCTGAAAAGGGCCTTGGGTGGGGAACCAATGCCAGGGGCTAAAGCCCCTCTAATTGGGGTGGGATGACGCGTCCAGTACGAGTACTGGGCGCATTTAGTCAATTTTTGGGGGAAGACCTCCCGCGGCAGAACGCGGCGGAAACCCGTGGTGGAGCAAATAAACAATTGGAATGTCGAATTGCCAAACCAGGCACGACCAGGACCGGCGGTCGGCTCCAAACGGCTCGTGGGGGTCCCGACCCGGGGGCCGAGAAACGTGTTTGGGTCCACTCCCTCACGCGCCGCGTTTACCGGACCGTGGAATCAAGCGACCTGGGGAAAGGGTGGGATAGTAAACTTCCGGGCCCCGACTTTTTGTGTCGGGGGGGAAGGTGCACCAAGGAGGCGACGGGGTGGCAAGAGGGCTGCCACTCCGACAGGCCCCAGGCGAGTGTTAGACGAATTACACCGGCATTGGTTTGCCGGCGTAAGGAAAGGTATGGGGGGATACGATCCCGCGATGGGTGTGGCGCAATTACGCCAAGGCGCATCAGTGCGCTTAGGTGTGGCGCATCAGTGCGCCGGATCTCCTCCTCTTCAGGGGTGGCAGGGCGGGCTGCGTGGCTCCGCTGGGTCCTCTGGTGGGACGGCATCCCTGGGCAGGCGGTGGCGGTCGGGCGGGCGGGCATGCCACGGCGCCAGGTCGGTCAGCTCGACCAGGCGCGAGGCATCCGCTCGCGCGAACAGTTTCGCGGAGAGCTGGGCCACAAAGGCCTCCACACTCTCCACCCTGAGGTCCCTCGCTATGGTGGAGTTGCGGACGTACCACGGTGCGTCCGCGATGCGGCGCAGCACCTGGTTTCGGGCCCTCTGCAACAACCCTTTCTGGGGTGCAGAGAGCAAGTGGTGCCACGCGGGTGCCACGTACGTAAGGCGGGACCGTACGTACATCTTGTAGAGGGCGATGCGCATCCTCAGGGGGATCTGCGGGGACGCGTAGGCCGGACGCAGCTGGGCTACCGCCGAGTTCGCCTTCGCCACCGCCGATGAGCACTGGGCGGCCATGGATAAACGGCGGTCAATAATGACCCCGAGGTACTTCGCCGTCTTACCCCATGGGATTGCGGCGTCTCCGATCTTCAGAGGAGCCGGAAAACCTGTTCTCGTAGAGACGGCGAGCGCCTGGGACTTACCTGCATTTACAGATAGTCTCCATTTGCTCAGCCAGTCCGGGAGAAGGTCCAGCGTCCTCTGAAGTTTTATGACGGCATGGTCCCTATTAAGCGAGTTGGCGATGAAGACTGTATCGTCAGCGTACAGCGCCGCGGTGGTACCAGGATGTGTAGGCACGTCGCTGGCGTAGAGGTTGTACAGCCCTGGGGAGAGTACACTACCTTGTGGTACGCCAGCGGTGATGGGGCGCTCGCCGGAGAGGGCTCCGTCGACGCGCACCTTAAAGGTCCTGCCGGAGAGAAAAGAGGCCACAAGCCTTACCATAGGGGGAGGTACGTTGGCTCGAATGAGCTTACAGAGCAGGCCCTCATGCCAGACATTGTCGAACGCCTTTTCCATATCCAGGAAAACGGCGACCGAGGCTTCCTTCTTATTTGCCGCAACGGACAGGTGGTGAATCACGCGAACCAGCTGGAGGGTGGCACTCAGCTGGGACCTAAACCAAATTGTTCCTCACGAGGAGGGATGTAGGGAGCAAGGTGTTTGAGGAAAAGGAGTTCAAAAACCTTGGATAGGGTTGATAGGAGGGTTATGGGCTGGTAGCCCTCGGCCATCCTCAGGTTTTTGTGAGGCTTGGGGACGGTGATTATAAGTCCCATCTTCCAGGTGGAGGGAAAGTGGCCGGTCCTGACAATGCCGTTATAAAGGCGAGTGAGGGCGGCCACCGTCCTGAAGGGCAGGTGTCGGAGGGCGGAATTGGGGATGCCATCTGCACCGGGGGCCTTCCTAGGTTTAAGGCGACAACCTTTAAACAAATTGGGGCGTGGGAAGCCACTGGGAGATCAATTTTGCAAAGAGGGTGGCCCCCTCGGGGAGGACCCTTAAGAGGGTTTGAAGGATTTCTTCCCCGGCCAGGATTCTGTTGAAGACATCCAAGGCCAGGGAGAGCAAAGCTTGAATAAGCTGGGCCGTGGTCCTAGGGGGCTCACGGTGATGGGAAATAGGGGGGGCATGTGAGGGCAGAGTGGCGGTTGTGACCGCCGGGTTTGCGGGCTCGGTGCAGACCTCGGTCACCTCGGTGGCTTTAGTGGTCGGTTGGGCAGGGCGTTTTGTGCGAGAAGCGCGCGGGGGGCGCGGGGTACGCTCAGTAGGGGGGGGCGATAGGATGGCATCATCAGTCGGCGGGGCGGCTACAACAGGGGGGAGGGGAGGGCAAGGGGCTCGAAATCCGAGTCCGCGGCGGCATTGGAGGTCGCACAGGATTTGGCCCTCTTTTTAGTCCTGGTCCGTTTCTGCTGCTTCCGAGCAGATGAGGGAGGAGCGGTGGAAGCGGCGGGGCGGGGAGTAGGGTCATTGGCCTCCGCCATTAGAGATGTGGCGGTGGGCGGCGGCGGGGAAACCTCTCTTACGGGAAATTGTGGGGGCGTGACTTACCCGATTCGTGGTCCGAGTTGTGCGGGCAATGGGGCCCGCGTGGCGATTTCTGGCCTCCCGACGGAAAACCGGGCAGTTTCGACTGTTGGCGGGGTGGGGCCCCTTGCAGTTTATGCAAGTGGGCTGGTCGGTCGCAAGCGGGGACAGTCAGAGGCGGTGTGCTCCTCGCCGCATCTGACGCACGCCAGCTTGCGGTGGCAGTTTGTGCTGGAGTGCCTAAACTGCTGGCAGCGGTGGCTCTGGGCGGGGCCACTCTTCCCACGCCAGGCCTCCACCTTGATTTCGGGCATATTTAATATTTCCGTTACCTGGTAGATGCCTGGTACCAGGTTCGGGGTGCGCTTCAGCAAAACAAAGTAGGAACACCCGGGGCGGTCCTTTCTGGCGAGGATTCGGCGGGACACGTGCTCTACTACAAAACCTTTGGTGGAGAGATCCGCTGCTATCTCCTCGGTGGGCGTGTTGACCGGTAGGCCGAGTATGCCTACCCTTAGTCCGCGGTCCTGGGGCAGCGCGTACGAGTACCAGCTGACCTGAGTGGTTCCGCTCAGGTCAGCCAGGTACCGCTGCACACACCGATACTCCTACTCACTGCGTGGGGAGAATTTACCCCCAGGCCGTACGGTTTCGTGTGCGGGGGGTGCCCCAGGAGGTCCCTGAGGCGGCGGAAGTGGCCAATCCAGTCCTCCAACTTATCCACTATGAGTGGAGGGCATCGGGGGGCTGGTTTCGGCGGCGGTGAGGTCACGTTCGCTGCGGGGGAGGCGGGGGTTACCGTGGTCGTCTCCATCGGCGAGGGGGCCCTCGAGGTAGAGGCCACGGTGGATCCGGAGGGTGCAGGGGAGGTGGCTGCTGCAGCGTAGGTAGCCGGGCGATCGGCACGCTTGGCCGGCGGCGAGACGTCCGAGGAGAATTCCTGCCTCGGCCTTTTGTTCACAGGTGCAGTGGGCACAGGGGATAGGGGCATGCTTGCCGACAAGGGGGCAGGCGCGGGGCCACCCAGGTTAGGGGTACTTACCCCTCTACGGTCTTCTTCCGGTGGAGAGGCCGGCGAGGTGGCGGAGGCGAGCTGAGAGCTTACTGGAGATGGTGCAGACGGTGGGCGCTGGGCGCTCACCTCCGCAGTGCGGCGCATGGGGCGCGGCGGAGAGGCCGAACCCTTTTCGGCTGAGCGGGGCGGGGGCCCAGACTCGCGGCGGGTCGCCGTCGGAGGGTAACAGTACACCCCCGCGAGAATGCCGAAGGCTGTCCGGGGCGAGCGGTGTCCGTACCGCTCAAGCTGTACTCGGTGGGCGTGAGGTACGCGCGCTCGGACGTGCGCGAGTTCGACCTGGATGAGGTTGAGCTGCGCGCCGATCCAGAGCTAGCGCGAGAACGGCTGGGGCGATCGCGGCTATGCGGCCGCGGATCGCGATCGCCATGGTAACGGGACACTATAGTGTTCACCGTATAAACACAGGGGACATGTTCACAATGTTCTCATAACACTAAGACATGTAAAAAGGACAGTTAAACAAAACGGAAAACTACTCACATAAACACAGGTAAACTAAACACAACACGTATTTAGTGTCTAAAGTAGTAACTGAGTGTACATACTTCGCACGGTGAAAACTCCCCGTGACCCAACGTTGGAACGAGTTCCAACGGGAGGCCAAAGGCAGGGCAACTCCTCAGCAAGGCGGCAATCCACACTTTATTCTGATGAATAAGGAGGAGACTCTTCTCGCGCCGGGCCCCTTAAAAGGGCCTTGGGCAGGGAACCAATACCAGGGGCTAGAGCCCCTCTAATTGGGGTGGGATGACGCGCCCAGTACGAGTACTGGGCGCATTTAGTCCGTTTTTAGTGAAGACCCCCCGCGGCAGAACGCGAGGGAAACCCGAGGTGGCAAGGGAATAAGTGGTGGCAAGGGCCGTGGGCGGCCAAGACCTGCGGTCGACTCCGACAACGCGTGGGGTCCTGGTCCGGGGACCAGGAGGCGTGTATGGGTCCACTCCCGCACGCGCCGCTTTTGCCGACCACGGACACAACCGACCAGGGATAGGAGGTGGGGGGTAGGGTGTTCCCGAGCCCCAGACTTTTAATTTCGGGGCGGAGAGAGGCAGCCACGGGGATGACGTGTTGGGCAATAGGGCTGCCTATTATTCCCACAATTTTTTTTTGCAAAAAAAATTACGCAATAGGTGTGTGGTGGGGGTGTGGGTGTGTAGTAAGGTGGCGGTTTAGATCGAACATTCGTGAGAATTTCTTTGAACATATGTCGCAGCTGTATGGCTTATCACCTGTATGTGTAGTTAGGTGGCGGTTTAAAATGCTCTTAAATGAAAATTTCTTTGAACATATATCGCAGCTGTATGGTTTATCAGCTGAATGTGTAGTTAGGTGGCAGTTTAAACGGGTCTTATATGAGAATTTCTTTGGACAAATGTCACATTTGTATGGTTTTTTACCTGCATGTGTATTTAAATGAGTTTTTAAAGTTCTCTTTAGTGAGAATTTCTTGAAACATATGTCACAGCAATATCGTTTTTCACCTATATGTATAATTAAATGTTGCTTTAAATCGAACATTCGTGAGAATTTCTTTGAACATATGTCGCAGCTGTATGGTTTATCACCACTGTGTGTAGTTAGGTGGTAGTTTAAACTGCTCTTATATGAAAATGTTTTTGAACATATGTCGCAGCTGTATGGTTTATCACCCCTATGTGTATTTAAATGTTCCTTTAAACCGAACATTCGTGAGAATTTCTTTGAACATATGTCGCAGCTATATGGTTTATCATCTATATGTGTAGTTAGGTGGCGGTTTAAATTGGATTTATATGAGAACTTCCTTGAACATATGTCGCAGCTGTATGGTTTATCACCCGCCGTATGAGTCCTGATGTGCAGTAGTAAGTGGCTTTTGCAGGAATACGTCTTCAAACAAACATCACAGCTGAGCGGTTTCTCGTAACAGCCGGACTGAGCTTCACTGGAATGGTCTCGCCTCTCGCAGTTATTTGTATTTTCTCGCTCGTTGTCTCGTTCGATACCTAAATAAAGGTAGCGTTAGCATAATGTTTACTTCAAAATATACTGGACGATTATTACTCCGTTACGAGAGTTTGTATATTTAAAATAGCATTATTTATTAGCTTTTCAGTGGGTTGGATTTTAGAAGTAGTAGACATGGTTAACATCAACTCCGCGAAACAAAATCTTTAAAATTATAAAACACAAATAATTGGATATTATAAGTGTATTACAGAACTACAAATCATGTGACAATAGTTATGTGGAAATGTTATTCTCAAAAACAATCAGGTAAGTGATTCTTTGTTTTTTATCAAGTGAACAAAACCAGAATAAAAGTGACAAATAAACAAAAACTATAAATAAGTATCAGAAAAAAATTGTGTTAGTGCCTCGCAAAAGTGTTCTTAAAGCAAAAACCAAATTTTTCAGTGTTGAAAGTGATAAATATTAAATTTTACTTCAAAGGGGAAAGAACGTAAGTTAAGGTCACTAAAAAATTAAAAACAGAAATAGCATATGACTTGAAATTTCGCAACACTATCAGTGACAGAGTGCGCCAGTGACTTTGTTTTTATCACATACTAAATCAATATTGACCAAGGTTCAAATGCAGCAAACCCACCCTAGTTTTCCTAAGCTTTAAAATTTTGATACACCGTTAGACACAAAATTACTAAAACGATAGAGGGCACAAGAAAACAACAAAAAGTGACCAAATATAAATGTACCATCAACTCACGGTGTTTTATAAATCCAAAAAAAGTGACATCGTCTTTTTAATACAGTTTAAAGATTAGATCAAAAGAAATGCGAGAGTAGAATTCCCGATTTTCTAGTGCGCCTTCAAAGATTTTATTTATTCCTGTTCGAATGGTTTTTTTAGTAAAGAAATCAATGAACTACCTATGACAGGGGTCTCCAAACTTTCCAGCCTTAGGGCCATACTGATTACTTCAGTAAGTTCCGAGGGCCGAAACCATATTATCATTGTTGCCGGTGGTAAAAAGTGAAATAGTCCACTGATGAAAAAAAAAGTCCCAAAAAGTACGCAACGTTTAAAAAAGGCTGCAAATCGGACTAAAGTCCGCAAAACGGCAACACTGCATATTATTAATTTTCCTGTCATTATCTGTAATTTCTAGATTAGTCGTAGAGTACGAGCCATGAGGAGTAACATGACACGACATCTGGTGGACACAAGCGGAAATAGGTAGTACCTTCTATCGCTAACAGATGGCGCTAATAGCACGTACAGAATAATCTCGTTGGTTCGAGAAAGATCTGGTGTCTTCCACTCACTTCTAGATGGCAGTAATTGGTATATATAAGAAGGCTATTGGCGCAACCACATGTCAGTTCCTATGACACTGTTGTGAAATAAAATAGTGCGTACCTCCTTAAAACGTGTTTGTGCGTATTTAAGCTTAAAACTAATCTTTGTAACAGTATTTTGATTTGAATTGTTGCTTTTGTGTGTGATTTAGTAGTATGGAAAAGAAGCGAAAAATTGATAGTGAATGCAGAAAATTCAAAGATGAGTGGAACATTCAGTATTTCGTAATTGAGTCCAGTAACAAGGTGCTATGTTTGATTTGCAATGAAAGCATAGCCGTTCTCAAGGAATATAACATTAAACGTCATTATGAAACAAAACATTTTCAAAATTACTCAAAATAAACAGGAAGTTTGCGGACAGAAAAATTCGAAGCTGAATGAAGCGCGGATTGAAATCGCAGCAATCTTCATTTACAAAACTCAAAACTGAACAAGAGGCTGCAACTCGTGCCAGCTTTCGTGTGGCTCTTGAAATTGCAAAACGTGGAAAACCATTCACCGATGGAGAAATGATCAAAGAATGCATAATTGCAGTAGCCGAAGAAATGTGCCCTGAAAAGGTAAATTTATTAAAAACTGACAGTATGTCAGCATAAACTGTGGCTCGAAGGGTAGAAAACATCGCTGAAAATATATCCTCTCAACTGTTCGACAAAAATGGGCACGTTGAGTGGTTTTCTTTGGCCTTGGATGAGTCAACGAATGTGCCAGATACTGCTAAGGTGTTGATTTATATTCGAGGATTAGATAAAAGCTATAAAGTGCATGAAGAACTTCTTGATATGTATAGTATTCATGGCACAACTACTGGTACAGATATTTTTAAAGGAGTTGAAATGGCCATTAATCAAAAGAACCTTCGATGGAAAAACTTGAAATGTATTAAAACTGATGGAGGCAAAAACATGAGTGGGAAAGATAAAGGAGTGGTCGCTCTTGTGTCAAAGGCTGTAGAAAATGATGGTGGTTCAAAACCATTAGTCTTACATTGTATCATTCATCAACAGTTTTTGTGCGGAAAATGTTTGGATATGTCTGAAGTTCTGAAACCAGTCATATCAACTGTTAATTTTATCAGATCTTTTGGGCTGAATCACCGACAATTCCGACAATTTAATGAAGAGATTGGAGAAAATGACTTACCTTATCATACTGCCATACGTTGGCTTAGTTGTGGGAAAGTCCTTCAGCGCTTTTTTGAACTTCACGCAGTGATCGAATTTTTTTTGAATGAAAAGCATCACCCTCTTACTGAATTACAAAACACCGCATGGCTGTGGAAGTTAGCATTCTATGTTGATTTGACAAAACATGTGAACGAACTGAATTTGAGATTGCAAGAAGAAAACCAGCATCTTCCTGATTTATACACTAATATCAAATCATTCCGGAAGAAATTGATACTGTTTCAATCACAACTATGAAGTAAATGTTTTTCACATTTTAAAACATGTGAAATATTCAGCCACACCACTGAGACTGAGTTTCCTATCGATTTTGCAATCGAAACTTTGAGTGCTTTGAAAATAAATTTTTCAGAATCCTTTTGATACTGACATTGAAACCCTAGCCCCGGAACTTCAAATGGAAATGATTGATCTACAGTGCAGTGATATAATTAAGAAGAAATATCAAAACTCATCTTTGTTGGAATTTTATAAGGGTCTTCCACTGACACAATTTGATAATTTGCATAAATTTGCTCGTGGGCTGTTTTCTGTTTTTGGTACTACTTATTTGTGTGAGAAGACCTTCTCCAAAATGAAGTACACAAAAAATGTTTACAGATCTAAATTAACTGATGAGTATCTTAAATCTCTTTTAATAATTGGTACAAGTAAAATTAGTCCACAACTACAAACTATTGTCAGTGGAAAATCTCAATTACATAAATCTCATTAGTATTTCATATGTCATTATGCTTGTTATAAGTTATGTTTTTATTTAAAATGTTAGTTGGATTCATTTCAATAATTTGTTAGTTATTATATACTGAAGTTAAATTTTCTGCATATTATACATGTCTTTACTCATTACAATTCTGTGTTTCTTTATCCAACTTATCACAAAAACAATAACAATAAGCCTACAACAATGTTATGAGTAGTTAGCCCATGACCATATCAATGTAGATGTCATATTAATAATTATTCAACATAAAATTAGAATAAAAATCAGTAAACTAAATTTAATTTGCTATAAAAAATATGTTCTCTAAAAGGAGTTTTCAAGTATGCTAGCTCTCCGCGGGCCCGACAAAATCTGTCTGCGGGCCGGATGTAGCCCTCGGGTCGTAGTTTGGAGACCCCTGACCTATGAGATGGCAAAAGTGCATAGATAGCAATGGTATATACTTTGATTAAATAAATATATTATGTTTAAAAAAATCGACTTTATGTTCCTCCTTTACAAAACGCCAATTTTTATATGTAATGTAATGAAATATAATAAATATTATATAAACCTAATAATAAAAAAATTTGAATTTAATTTCTTATTACTAGTAACACTTTCACACTTTCACTTTCACTTTCGGTAAGATGGCGACATAATATGATTTCATTTTAAAATGTTTTAAATATTTTGCTTAATACAAGGCAAATTACGTCCATTACGTCGTTGTGTCGTGTTACGTCCGAAGCTTTTTAAGGCTTCCGTAATAATCAAGGAACCCTTATAGTTTCGCTCTATCCGTCCATCTGTCTGTCTGTATGGCCATCTGTCTGTCTGTCTGTATGGCCGTCTGTCTGTCTGTCTGTCCGCGCTTCTAGCTTCTGTAATTATTAATTAAAATTGATGAAATTTGGTAAAGTTTGTTAAGATTGTGTATATATCTATCTCGGTTACGGCATCATAAAATAATAATAATTTTACATTTTAGGGGTGGCTCCCCATACATGTGAGTGGGGGTGAAAAATATTTTTTGTTCTACCCCATCGTGTAGATATCCTACGTTGAATAGGTATTTTGAAATAAAGGCAGTTTCATAAATGGTTTTCTTACAAAGTCAACCATTTTCGATTAAGCGGCCTCCAAAGTGGTTTATAAGTTGCCCCCCCCCCCCCCCATGGCATTTCTACACTAGAGGAGATAGGATACTCGGAAAGTAGCATCTGGTTTGCCGCGAGCTGCGGTCGTGTTTTTAGGCTTTCTGTAATACTTAAGGAAGTTAAAGTTATAGTTTCGCTCTGTCCGTCCGTCTGTCTTACGTCCGTCCGCTCACCTATTTTCTGTAATAACTTTTAAGTAATTCAAAGAAAACCTATTGCGCGTTGATAGTTACGGAACCCTCCTTAGACATGTCGTGACAGGCTCTTGGTTAGGTTAGGACTTAGGTTATTTATTTATTATTCGTATTTTTCAGCAATTGAAATATTTGTGTTAAGCTATCTTATCATTAGAAAAGAAATGCTATACATTATTCCAGCACTATGTTATAGGAAACGATAAATACAACTACAAAATTACTACAAAATGCGAAATGCCGGGAACGTTTCAAATACCTAATCTCGCAGAGTGCAGATTTGTAATAGGGCTCTTAATTGTTGTGAATAAAAACATATCAGTATAAATTCTATATCATCTTTAGTGAAAATAATTTATGCGGAACCACTAAAATTAAAGAATTAATTTCTTCAAATTTGTGGGAGGAACTAGAGCTCATCTGTTTTTTTTTATCGAAGCCTTCATTGGACACCCGGCATGCGTAAACGCATCCCGACGGAGCAATGAAATAACTCAAAGGAATGCCACTGACCAATCGACACAAAGGATTTAGACTAGTCCACGTGTACAATCACCTGATAATAAACTTGATGCAATGACCTCTGAGGGCTGTCACTTGAATATTTTTTGCGATATTTTAAATTGGTTTTTCTCCAAAATTGTATGGTTTACAAATTTTTGCTACTGCTTTTCGGATAATAATCGAAGAATTATGCCAGTAAATATTTATCACTCCGATTTGTTAAGCCCTGTATACATGTTGGCCATGTGAAGGCCAACGCGTTGTGTGGACAGCTCATTTGTCGCAACTCGCAGCTTGTCTTCGCTGGCCGTCACTTATGGATCCCTTGTCTCACTTCGGGCTGGTCAATTCACACACACAAATCAAAGGCACTGCGCTCGGCCAATAGCGTCCACACGTCCACGTCCATATATCAACCCAAATAATAACCGTTACAAAAACAGTTTTGTATTATAATAAACTATGATAATTTCTGGTAATATTTAACTTCTAATAATTGAAAATATTATTAACGATTGTTTTACTATATTAAAAGAACTAGTTAGTGATTTATGCATTGGGGAATTACCGCTCTATAAATCCTTCTTTTTATTGAATTTTACCTCCTAAACAATGCCGGTAAGTTTTAGTTGATACTTAGTTACAGCGTCTGGCCTACACTGGGCCAAAATGTGTAGGCGACTTTAAGCTGTTTTCAAAACATTATGTTTGTTCATTTGAGTAGGGTTATAAATGTTAAAAAACAATACTAATATTGTTAATGCTTGCTATACTTTAACCCGCGCAGAATTGAGGTGAGGGTTGCTCACACCTTAGCTTTGAGGAGTGTTTTTATAAGCAATATTATTGTATTATTTTATTAAAATAGAAAATGTGTATAAAATAATTGAAAATAAACTATTTTTTAATTTAAATATTGTTTATGGTCTTATTTTTACATTAGTAAGAAACTTGATTTCAGTAATCACTAATGGAAATCATGCCTCAAGTTTCTTACTAGTGTAAAACAATACCTTAATATAATTATAAATTAAACAAGTACATACCTACGTTATATAATATATAATTGACATACGTTCAAATTTCGTGGGTTTAGTGTAATCTGATGGGGGCACCCAACAGATGGCGCGGATGACCTAGGCTATATTTGCGATATTTTCTTTGTATGAAGATGTTGTTCTTCTCCGTGAGTATATGTGTTCTGTTTACAGCTTCCGTGGTCTAGCGGTTAGAGCTTGGCTCTCGACTCGCTCTCGGAGGTCGCGGGTTCGATTCCCGCATTGGAACAACAACAAAAAGTTGTTTCCAAGTTTGATTAGGACAATGCAGGCTGATCACCTGATTGTCTTACAAGAAAGATGATCCATGCGTCGAATGAGCATGTAAAAAGTCGAACCTGCACCTGATCTCTCGCTAGTCGTGTCGGTTATCCGTCCCACTGGGTTATGAGAGCAAAAGGAAGAGAGAGTGCTCTTGTGTACTGCGCACACACTTGGGCACTATAAAATTACTCCTGCGTAACTGACCTGGTTTCAATGAAACTGGCCACCGTTACCGAAATCGGTGTGAGGAGTTATATTTATTATATACGTGTTCTGTGATGATGCTAATTGACGTCACTGTCATCTGTGACGTAAATTCACGATACAATCACTCTTGGCATGCATACACTACACTAGGGTTCAATACATACATCATTTTCTGGGAGCTATTAATTTTCCACACACATGAAATATGAATTACTCCACAAAACAAAGTCCACAAAACATTTCTTAATTTTCATTCCTGGTCCCTTGGTTGGATTCTCTCTGCGCAGTCGGCACACCTGGCTCTTTCCAGACTCATCGGGGTGTTGTCTCGCCGAGCAAATAATCTTCTTAATGTTTGGCCAATAATTCGATTGTCAATCTAGTTGAGATGTCAATTTGAATACCGCTTGAAGACGAAGTAAGAAGATAACTATACCAGCAGGCCCAGAATTATCATCATTATGATGATGATGCTCGACAAATGATATTGTAGTTATCATAATCACTATCTTTATTTGCATTGAATATGGTACAATTTGATGTTAACAAGGTTCATCACATTCTGTTTTAGCGTGCAAATATTTTTAGGCCTAGGTAGTAACATACGAGGGCTGATTGATAAGTTTCCGAAACGACAAAGAAAAACTTCAAAAATCTATTTAAAATAAATTTATTTCTCAACGTAGTTTCCTTCTGCCTCGATGCATTTAGTCCAGCGCTTCTCCAATGCCGTTACACCAGTTTGATAAAATGTTTTCTCCAACCCCTCAAAATACTCGTCCACGGCAACAATGACTTCTTCATTTGATGAAAATCTCTGGCCACCTAACCATTTCTTCAGGTTTGGAAATAAGTGGAAGTCGCACGGCGCCAGATCCGGGGAATAGGGTGGATGCGGTAGCAATTCGAACCGCAATTCATGGAGTTTGGCGACTGCAACCATTGACGTGTGTGCAGGTGCGTTGTCATGGTGGAACAAAATTTTTTTCTTGGCCAAATGTGGTCGTTTCTTCTGGATTTCTTCACTTAATTTTTGCAGCAAGCTTGCGTAATACTCTCCATTTATTGTTTTTCCTTTTTGCAGATAATCCACATGGATTATCCCTCGAGCATCCCAAAAAACAGTCGCCATCACTTTGCCGGCCGACAAAACCGTTTTTGCTTTCTTTTTTTTTCATTCCCAAATGTTGGTGCAAAATATTAAAAACGCGTTCAGATGAAATGCTCACCATCTCTGCTATCTCTTGCAACTTTAAGCGCCAATCATTCAATACAATTTTGTTTTTTTTTTTTGATCATGTCCGGATTCGTGGCTTCATTTGGACGGCCAGACCTGTGGGCGTCTTCGCAGCTCTGTCTTCCACGTTTAAAATCAGTTACCCAGGTGTGAATTGTACTCAATGCAGGAGCAGAATTACCTAAAACACTGTCTAGCTTGGTTTTAATCTGGGTTGCTGTTTTCTATTTTAAAACTCACCGCACGAATTTCGTTTCTTTCCATTGTTAAGAAAATTTACGACGGAGAAAGTTCTACGTCCTCTCAAACAAATTCCATCAGTTCGATTAAATTAAAATTAGGCGTTCTATTTTCAAAAAGATGCCAGAATATAATGTAATATTCCTTTTTTGCGTATCATTTTTTTAAGTTCGTTGTTTCGGCCAGTTATCAATCAGCCCAGGTAATAACAGTATTAAGGTACAAAGAAAGTCACCTTGTCAAAAATTTGTATTAAGGTTAATATAAGATAAAAAAATATAGAAATTAATATGTTGATAATATTATGAGTAACCATGAAAGAGAATGTCAATAATAATTAAATTATATTGTAACAGAAATAAACTACTTAATAAAAATACAATCGCATTAATTACTTATAATATTGCAATTTATTTTATTATTACATATAATTATTATTATTGCATTCTTAAATTCATTAATATAATGTTATAAGTTTTACTGTTTCATTAATCATTTAAATAATCCTTCACATCATAATACATTTTCGAAAAAAGCCAGCCTTTTTAAATATTTTTCCTGCTAGTTCAGTTATAGCTTGTGGTATTTTATTATAAATCTTAACAGCCATACAAAATGCGTTTCTACTACTAAGATGTAATCGTTGTTTAGGAATACACAATTTATTATGGTGTCTACAGCTATTGTATGCAACTTTACTTTTCTTTTCAAAATACATATCAATATTTTTATTTCCAAACATACACATCTCAAAGAGATATAGACTTGGTAGAGAAAGTATAGGTATTGTGCTTTTTAAATAATGGCTTACAGCTGTCAAGATATGTTGCACCACTGAAAGATCGGATGACTCTGCTTTTTCGGTCGAGTGCATAAACAAGTGTTTTTAATATTTTTGTTTATTAGTGCATTTTATTATATTGTCTTGCTTGATTTTTACTGTTTAACTTTCTAGTATTGGTTGTGTGTGTCTAATTTTGTGATCGTCTTAGTGTAAGTGTTGTTATAATTAGTCTTAGTTAGTTTATAACCTAAGTGTTACCGGCATGGACGCCGAGCCGCCTGGCCCAGGCGGAGGGGGTCCTGATATCCAGGTACGCCAGCAAGAATCGATGGAATGTGACAATATAGGCTCAAGAAAGCGTGCTAACCCTGATAGCATTAACAAAACCGCTAAAAGAATGACCGATAACGCTCATTCCATCCCATCTATACAGCTAAATTATGTTTGTCCCGACTATGATAGCAAAAAAGTGTATAGTACAAATGATGTCGCACCATTTTTGGTACATGTTTCGAAGACAGAGTCTGACAGTGGACCTACACTATGACCAATGGAATTTGGACAGTTTTTATACAAGAACAACATAAAAAATGTAAAAATGGATGGGATTAAAAAAATCGCATTTCAATAGAGTTTAACTCCGCAGAAAATGCTAACTCCTTTTAAGCCTTCCAGTAATTACCAATGCCGGGTATGTTGTTTCGATTCCGTCGTACAGCGTACATCACGCATGGGTATAGTACGCGACGTGCCCGTGGACTGGTCCATGGTGGAACTCGTTGATAATTTGAATGTCCCTTCAGGTTATGGGGCGGTTATCAAAGCCCGGAGTCATTAAAAGTCTTCCGACTTTTAATGACCAACAACAACATATATGGATTCCAACCCGATCAGTTGTTCTGAATTTCTCAGGACAAAAACTCTCTCCTCGTGTATATTGTTATTTTACATCATTACCTGTTGAAACATACCTCCTTCCAACTATCCAGTGCAATAAGTGTTGTCGTTTTGGGCACATTAAAGCCCAATGCAGGTCACAGCCCAGGTGTTATAAATGTGGACAGTTGCATGAGGGTGAAACTTGCGTGGTGTCAAATCTAACTTGTTTGTTCTGCTCGGGATCACATACAGCTAACAATTCATCCTGTCCAGAGCATGCTAGTCAAAAGGAAATCAAACTTGTCATGTCGTAGGAGAGCATCTCATACATGGAAACTTCGGCTCGATTTTCCCATGTGAGAAGTTCTTTTGCAGACTCGGCCAAGACTTCTCCCTCAGCAATTGCCACTTTGAACACTAGATCACAAACGAAATCGCCTGTCACAACATCGTATCGAAAAACCGTGTATACTCCCCGCCGTCCTATTACCCCTGTGACCCCTGGCTATGATCACCAGGCACACAGGAACATCATTGAGGAACCCGCCTCTCAATTGCCGAATGGGAGTGGATTCCCCCAGTGTACATATATCTCTCCCAACGACAACTTTATTGACTCCCTCATCAACACCCTCATCCAATTAGTCTCCCGGTTTAGTGACTCCGGGCTACCGAACAAAACTCGTGCTAACCTGACTCAGCTTCTTAATACTGTACTCAACAATGGATCAGTTCTCAATGATCCAGTAGAACTGTCGTAGCATAAGAAATAAAAAGCAGGACATTTGCAACATAGTTAGTTGTTTTAGGCCATCAATTATTGCCGTCCAGGAGACGTGGTTAAAGCCCGGTTCTCGGTTTCATGTCCCGGGCTACTCATGTTTCCGGGATGACAGAGTTGATGGTAAGGTTGGAGTAGCCATTTTGGTCTCCAGTCAATGTTCATATTCTTTATTCCCTCTTCCTGTACATAGTAGTTTGTGAAATATTGTGGCTGTCCGTGTTTTAAATACTGTGTATATGTCCGTATATATCCCCAGTCCTAATCCTTCCATCCTTTACGAACTTTCATCTATCATTTCCTCCATTTCTCTTCCCCGGGTTGTATTGGGTGATTTTAATATTAACCACACAACCTGGGGCTCCTTTTTCAATAACTCTAACTCGTCACTATTCATGGACATTTTAGATGATAATAACCTGGTTGTGCTTAATGATGGATGTCCCACTCGTAGGGTCTTGCCTTTGGAAAAACCCGAGGAGTGTGGTAAATCTCTCATTGTGCTCACCGTCTATTTCTTCTTTGTGTTCATGGTCTGTCCTTTCCAGCTCTTATGGTAGTGATCATTTCCCTATTCATATAACGATAACTTACTGGACTAGACAGATAATAGCCCCTAATCAACCAAGACAAAAATATAAGCTCGAAAAGGCGAATTGGGCCGAATTCGCAATAGCTACAGGCTCTGAAGCTAGACTTGTTTCTGATAATACAAACATAAATGATCCTCACACTCAGTATCAAAATTTAAAGAACATCCTTCTGCAAGCTGCGGATAGGTCGATCCCCCTTAAGAACACAGGAGGATCGTAGATTATCCCCTCCTTGGTGGGATGACGAATGTACTTCAGCCTGTAAGCGTCGTAAGGATGTTGAAAAACTTGACGCAACCGGGCCATGACAATGACAAATTTTCTAAATTACAAAAAAAATTTGGCTGAGGTTTCAAAATTATTTTCGGAAAAAAAGAGAGAAGGATGGCGACAGTTCTGATTAAGTCTGTGCCTTCGTCTAAACCCTCGATCGTTTAGAATAATATTAAAAAATTTCGTGGTTCCTTATCGTCAAGCGATTACCGTCAGTCCAATGATCCTACTGAATGGATTGACGCATCTTCGCGAAGGTTGGCACCTCCGACGGCTCCATCCCTCGACGAACTTTGCGTTGTCACTTCTGTAGGATCCTCTTCAAATTATTTAGACTCCCCATTTTCTCTGGAGGAATTTCGTCTGGTTTTAGGGTCATTAAAGGATACCGCTCCTGGTGCAGATGGAATTCCATAGTCCTTCATTGTCAACAGTGGTCCAGACACACAACTCCTATGTCTGAGAGTTTTAAATGACATCTTCCAGTCGGAGGTTCCTCCGGAGGAGTGGCGTTCTCAAATTATTTTACATAACCCTAAACCGGGAAAACCTGCTAATTACCCATCTAGCTATAGACCCATTGCTCTATCGGCTACACTAGGAAAAATTCTAGAACACCTGATCAAAAACAGGTTGGAATGGCTAATGGAGAGTCAGGGCGTGTTATCTAAAACACAGTTCGGTTTTCGAAAAGGCTTTTGCACTACGGACAGTATAGGAACCCTGGAAACCGATATTCGCATAGCTTTTTCGAAAATGGAACATGTGGTAGCGGTGTTCCTGGATGTATCATCAGCGTACGACAATATCAGTCTTCCGGTACTCAGGCAAAAACTGCAACAACTGAGTGTCCCAGCGAGGATGACAAACTATATTTGCAATTCCCTTTCCTTCCGTTCTCTTATCATCTCTTCCCAAAACTCCTAACTATCCCCTAGAATTATTTACAAAGGCCTCCCTCAAGGTAATGTCCTCAGTCCACTCCTCTACAATATATGTATACCTCTGACCTTGATCTTACTGTCAATAGCTTTTGTGAGCTCCTCCAGTACGTAGATGATTAAGCCATGTACATTGCTTCAAAAGATATAGCGGAATGTTCCGCTCGCCTCAACTCTGCCATTGGATATCTTAATGACTGGATGGATGGATGACTGGTTGTCCATCTCTATTGCCAAAAGCTCTGTTGTTGTTTTCACTCGTTCCAAAATTATACCAACTATCACCGTTCAATCCAATCAACAGGTTTTCCCGGTTAAGGATAAAGTGAAGTTTCTAGGTTGATATTTGGATTCCAGACTAACTGGCCTCCATCACATAAACCATGTGGCGAAGAAATGTGAGAAAAAAATTAACATTCTCCGATCACTCTCTGGTGTGTGGTGGGGTTCACATCCTTACACGCAGAAGCTGATGTATAATTCGCTGGTTCGTAGTCACCTAGATTACGGCTCTTTTCTTTTGGAACCCTGCTATAAATTACCACTGAAGAGTCTGGACAAAATTCAGTCAAAGTCCTTGAGAATTACTATTGGGGCCATGAGATCGTCACCAATTAATGCGCTCCAAGTTGAGTGTGGGGATCCACCACTTAACATCAGGAGGCAGTATTTGTCTGATAGGTTTATGTTTAAACTGTTTTAAAAATTCCTCCCATCCACTCATTGAAAAACTCCACACCCTTTCGCAGCTAGCTAGCTCTTCAAGCTACTGGTTACATAAGGAACTGCCTTGTCCGTTGATCAGCTACCATACAATTACCCGTCTTCCTTGCCCTATTTTCCAGTGTAGACTCAGTCCTCTTTTTTCCACTTCCTATAATGCACTTACCTTCTTTCCAAAAGTGCTTCTAAATTTTGCAATCGATAAGGGCTCTGCTGCGGCTAACACTCAGTTTCAACATATCATTAATCAACATTTTAAGGATTGGTTGCTTATTTTTACGAATGCCTGACGGAGTGACCGTATGGATTCCGAAGGATAATGTGACTTTAAACTTCAAATTACCTCCAGATTCATCAGTATTTACAGGGGAAACCCTGGCTATCTTGGAGGCACTTACCTTGGTTGAGACCCATCACCTCAACAAATCCATCATACTTTCGGACTCCAGAAGTGCCCTGGAGGCCATTAACTCTAATCAGTTCCGCTCCAAATGTAAATTTTCCTTAATCCTGAAAATAAGACAGCTTCTCTTTGAGTGTCACACAAAAAGTATCCAAGTAGTTTTGGCTTGGATACCAGGACATAGTAGAATCACTGACAACGGGAGTGTGGATGCCTATGCTAAAGACGCTATATCATCAGGTGTGACGAGTCAATACGAGGGCGGCACTGAAAATTTCGGGAATCAAGGAAATGACACAACATTACTATTTAAAAATGTATTTATTGCTTTCCGAAGTATTCTCCGCGAAATTTGACACATTTTTCCATACGATGGAACCAATCATTGAAGCAACCATTCCATTCGGAATTTGGGGTCTCCAAAATGACCGTTTTGTAGGCGTCCACAGCTCCTTCAGGTGATGAAAATCTCTGACCACGCAATTTATTCTTTATTTTAGGGAAAGTATAGAAATCATTAGGGCTTAGGTCGGGGCTGTACGGCGGATGGTCTAATAATTCTATGATTTCTTGCTCTAAAAACTCTTTTGTTCTGTGCGCGGTGTGAAAACTTGCATTGTCGTGATGGAGGATGATGCGGCGGTTGCAGTTCTCTTTACGGAAATCAGAAACTACCTGTGGCAAACAAATGTTAGCATACCATTCTGCATTAACCGTTCTTTGTCCCTCAAGAGGAATAGTCGCAACATGGCCGGTTTTGGAGACAAACGTGACCACCATTTTTTTTTGCAACACTCCGTGAACGAACAATTTTTGTTGGCTTTAACTCATTTTCGAACACCCAAACTCGTGACTGGTTTCGGGTTCGTACGCGTATATCCAGGATTCGTCACCTGATACGATGTTGTATACAGCATTTGAGGATCCTGCGTGGAATCTTTCGAGAGTTCTGACGCACCAAGTAACGCGAGCCGCTTTTGCTCTTCACAGAGCAAATGCGGTATCCATCGGGAAAACAACTTTTTTACACCTAATTGTTCATGCAAGATTATTTGTATTTGACTCATGCCAATGTCTAAAGTTGCCTGAATTTCGCGGTATGTCACATGTCGATCTTCCTCAATCAGCTTACGCACAGCATCAACGTTTTCTTGGGTGACTGCAGTTTTTGGACGACCTTGACGGGGATCATCACTGAGCTTGACACGTCCACGTTGAAATTCAGCAAACCAGCGATAAATTGTGGTTTTGGATGGGGCTTCATCACCAAATGCAGAAATCATCCGGTCAACACACTGTTTTTGTGTTAAACCACTTCGAAAGTCATAATAAATCATCGCTCTAGAATTTTCTCGAGTCAATTCCATTTTCTCAACGACTAAAAAAGTTTGACAAGACCGAGAATATTTTTTTTAAATAAATAAACGGTATTCGATTTTTAAAACCAAGGAGTTTTAAATTAAAAAGATTTGAATATGACAGGAACAGTGGAAATATTCCATTCCCGATACTTTTAGCAGCGTGCAGCCCTCGTATAAGGTTTATTGCCAGGATTTAATTCCCCTAGCTAAGAATCACATGAATATCAGGTGGCACAATGAGTGGGCCAAAACTAGTACAAACAAGGGAAAACACTATTTTGATATTCAAAATGGCATCCCTGTTAGACGATGGTTTTTTAAATTTTACTTACAAGCAAGTAAAACAGTGTGTTCAACTATTTGCCGAATGAGACTGGGTCATTGCTGCTCACCTGTTTTTCTTGCTAACATTAGGGAAAGAGATAGCTCTTTGTGCGAGTGTGGCCTAGATGAGGGCACTCTAGACCATATCTTCTTCTCTTGTCCAAATAACCAAACGTCACTGTATGATAATTTCCCTCCTACATTTCCCCGCCCCATCAATTTTAAATCTGCTCTATGTTTTCTAAATACTCCTTTTATTGAAATTTTGTGTTCATAATATATTGTTAACTACTAACAAAATAACATTGTAAGATATGTGGTACTAACCCTAAATGTTTGTGCTTGTTCTAGGTTAGAGATCTTTCAACAGACTTCCTTCAGTTCACCGTACCCTTGTTTTTCATAAAACCTACTCTTAAGGCAGTCTCCGCCATCACACTCTGACATTGGCGATTCACTAAGGAGCCATTTTTAAAAGAAGAAGGAGGAGAACAACAAAGATCGGATGCACATTTTCTGGGCGCGGAAGGCAAGAATGGCATCAACTGAGTTACGGCATATTATTATGCCATATCTTAAAAGGGAAGCTACATAACCATGACAGGCAAGAAGGGATGCATTTAGGGACGCACATTTTTTGACATTAGATAATACTTATGTATACAAATCTTTCTAATTTACTACATAAAATACTTATATGTCTATTGTGATACCTAAGAAGGTCGTTGACTCTATGGTTTCAATTGTATTATTGTCAATAAAGATGTTTAATTTATTGTTATGTTGGTTAGTTGTTCTGTAGTTGAGCTGATCCGATCCCATTTTGATTAATTGTTCTTGTTTCTTTGCATAATTTGAATTGCACATGGTAACTTAAGTCTTAGATATTATTTTATTTATTTTCACAAAATGTTTAGTACAACTGCACTGGGTAGTCACGGAGTCAGTCACGACATTTTTCCAATTTAAAGTTTATTCAAATGCAATTCACATGCACGGCAGCAGCTTGACGCCTGAACATGAGACCCCATAGCAGGGTCGTCACGTGAGGATGGGTCCAGATATATGAAATGAAACACTTGACAACTCGATAACAACTAACTTTATTAAATAAAGTTTTCTTATTTATTTATATGACAATAACTTACATACTAAATTACATTCTACACCGTACCGAGAAACTATCCCACCATACCGTACCAAACATGAGTCCGAATTTGCATTCTTGGGTCGCAACGGCGATACAAGTCGGAGGTACGTTACACACAAAATAACATATCTGGACCCAGCTTTACGATCCCGAAGACATTTACCTAATATAAAAATTGGCGTTTTACCGTATACTTCATGAGCGTAGCGTTTTTGCGGTGGGATATTAGTCTATTTCGAGCTTTCAAAACAATTTAGACTCTCTAACATTAACAAATTATAATAGGTAGAAACTTGTAACTTTTCATAGCTTATGTTAAATAATCTTGAGGAAAATTATATTCAGCGAAATCGGACAATAGCTTTTCAATAATTAAAAAAATCAGGTATTTTGTAACTACATGAAATAGTTTTTTAATGTAAAAATGAAAATCGCACCGAAATCAGTTGTCTCTCGTGGGAGTCACTAGGTGCTTATCTAATGTTCTAACGTGCACCTCTCTTCAACAATCCGTTGAGACACAACAACCAAATGTTTGTCATCTATGAGTTCCGACGTGTTTATTCAGACTTTTCTTGTGCCGGAATTTCCGTTGAGAAATGTCGCAGCTGTATGGTTTATCATTTGTATGTGTAATTAAATGTTGCTTTAAACCGAACATTCGTGAGAATTTCTTTGAACATATGTCGCAGCTGTATGGTTTATCAGCTGTATGTGTAGTAAGGTGGTGGTTTAAATATCTCTTCAGTGAGAATTTCTTTGAACATATGTCGCAGCTGTATGGTTTATCATTTATATGTGTAATTTGGTGGTGGTTTAAATACCTCTTCAGTGAGAATTTCTTTGAACATATGTCGCAGCTGTATGGTTTATCAGCTGTATGTGTAGTAAGGTGGCGGCTTAAACGGATCTTTTCTGAGAATTTCTTTGAACATATGTCGCAGCTGTATGGTTTATCATTTATATGTGTAATTAGGTGGTGGTTTAAATATCTCTTCAGTGAGAATTTCTTGGAACATATGTCGCAGCTGTATGGTTTATCATCTGAATGTGTAATTAAATGTTGCTTTAAACCGAACATTCGTGAGAATTTCTTTGAACATATGTCGCAGCTGTATGGTTTATCACCAATATATGTATTTAAATGTACCTTTAAACCGAACATTCGTGAGAATTTATTTGAACATATGTCGCAGCTATATGGTTTATCAGCTATATGTGTAGTTAGGTGGCGGTTTAAATTGGATTTATATGAGAACTTCCTTAAACATATGTCGCAGCTGTATGGTTTATCATCTAAATGTGTAATTAAATGTTGCTTTAAACCGAACATTCGTGAGAATTTCTTTGAACATATGTCGCAGCTGTATGGTTTATCACCCGCCGAATGAGTCCTGATGTGCAGTACTAAGTGGCTTTTGGAGGAATACGTCTTCAAACAAACATCACAGCTGAGCGGTTTCTCGTAATAGCCGAACTGAGCTTCACTGGCATGGTCTCGCCTCTCGCAGTTATTTGTGTTTTCTCGCTCGTTGTCTCGTTCGATACCTAAATAAAGGTAGCGTTAGGATAATGTTTACTTCAAAATATACTGGACGATTATTACTCCGTTTCGAGAGTTTGTGTATTTAAAATCGCATTATTTATTAGCTTTTCAGTGGGTTGGATTTTAGAAGTAGTAGACATGGTTAACATCAGCACCGCGAAACAAAATCTTTAAAATTATAAAACACAAATAATTGGATATAAGTGTATTACAAAACTACAAATCATGTGACAATAGTTATGTGGAAATGTTATTCTACATAACAATTAGGTAAGTGATTCTTTGTTTTTTATCAAGTGAACAAAACCAGACTAAAATTGACAAATAAACAAAAACTATAAATAAGTATCAGAAAAAAAATGTGTTAGTGCCTCGCAAAAGTGTTCTTAAAGCAAAAACCAAATTTTTCAGTGTTGTAAGTGATAAATATTAAATTTTACTTCAAAGGCAAAGGAACGTAAGTTAAGGTCACTATTGCTTAACGAAAAACAGAAATAGCATATGACTTAAAATTTCGCAACACTATCAATGGCAGAGTGCGCCAGTGACTTTGTTTTTATCACATACTAAATCAATATTGACCAAGGTTCAAATGCAGCAAACCCACCCTAGTTTTTCTAAGCTTTAAAATTTTGATACACCGTTAGACACAAAATTACTAAAGCGATAGAGGGCACATGAAAACAACAAAAAGTGACCAAATATAAATGTACCATCAACTCACGGTGTTTTATAAATCCAAAAAAAGTGACATCGTTTTTTTAATGCAATTTAAAGATTAGATCAAAAGAAATGCGAGAGTAGAATTCCCGATTTTCTAGTGTGCCTGAATCCGGAACTTTTCACTCAGATTTACTGATAAAAATTTATTAAAAATTACTGGTGCTTATTAGCATCAAGTGGATTTATTTGATCGATGAAGACATTAAAGACGCACATAATTCTGTTACAAAATATATTTTAAGTTTATTAGAAAAGATATTACAATATTTTTTAACATTTTCGATTTTTTTTAATAACTCGAATAGTATTCAAAATCGACACTTCTTTTTTACATAAAAGTGTAGGTCTTAACTTGGTTTACACATATAAAAAAAAAATTGGTCGATCTCGTGAACTAACAGAGCTACGACGATTAAACGTACACCCGGCGTATACCCGGGCTGTCAAAGGGCAATGCCGATTTTGTAGCCTTTTCGTTTTCGCGTGGCCATAAATCAAACCTTGATTTTGGTTTTTAATTGATGTAAGAAATCAAACTTGCTAAAGCCATTTTTCTCTAATCCCAGTATGAACCGGGATATTATAGATTGAAACTCACAAAAACTTTTAAAAAATATCGCCCTATATTATTGCGCCATTTGAAAGTGTTGCTAGCAAGGAACATTTTTTGTAAGTAATGTTATATGCCAAACTCAAGGAAAGTGTTGTATTTTGAAAAACTACTTCAAATTTGGAAGAAATGTATGGGAAATACAACACACGAAAGTTTGATAGAAAAAAAAAACTACCGTGACACCAATACTGCAGAAACGGCTCGAAGGATTAATGGTGTGTATGGCGGCGGTGTCGCAAAAGAAAACACAGTGCGTATTTGGTTCCAACGTTTTCGTACTGGAAATTTCGACCTGCAAAATAAGCCCCGTGGACGGCCGGATACCAAAGTTTATAATAAAGTATTGAAGGCTATTGTGGCAGCGGATCCATAGCAAACAACGTCCGAGTTAGCTGCAGGCTGCGGTGTTAGTGATAAAACTGTTTTAATCCACTTGAAGCAAATTAGGAAGGTGAAAAAGCTTGAAAGGTGGGCACCTCATGAAATAAAGTGCAGCAAACCGACAAACGCGCGTCGCGTCAACTGCTGCGTTACATTACTCAACCGGCACAATAATGAAGGGATTTTAAATCGAATCAAATGAACCTTGTTGCATATTGACAAAAGTGTCAATGTCATTTTTGACATTGACAGATGTCATGAAGTAAAGCCTATTTAGTTAGATTATTTCAGTTGGCCAAAAGGCTATAAATAGTGTAGACGTAGGTATATTGTTATGTTAGGCATATACCTCATATGTAATACGTAGTCAGTGTTAAGCACCAATAAAGGAGAATATAATAATTGTTGCTGTATTATTATCATCACCACTCAGACACACATCAGGACTTACAATCAAGAGGTCGAAGCCCGCTACAAACCTGTGATGAAAAGTGGATCCTGTACGATAATCGTAAACGCTCATCGCTGAACCCCGGCGAACCAGCCAAGCCTGCCACAAGCGAAAATTGATTAAAAAGTAACTTTACTTGTGAGCGTTTGGTGGACTAGTGCCGGTGTCGTTCACTACATCTTTCTTAAATCTGGCCAGACGATTATGGCACATGTCGATTGCCAGTAACTGCAAATCATGATGGAAAAGCTAGCTGCTAAACAACCGAGTCTGAGTTGGTCATTCGCTCTAGGCCAGTGCTGCTTCAGGACAACGCTAGACCACACACTGCACAACAGACGGCTACCAAATTAGAGGAGCTTCAATTGCAATGTCTAAGACATTACACACAGTAAACAAGAAAAAAGACATTACGTCCGTTACATCGTTGTGTCGTGTTACGTCCGAAGCTTTTTAAGGCTTCCGTAATAATCAAGGAACCCTTATAGTTTCGCTCTATCCGTCCATCTGTCTGTCTGTCTGTATGGCCATCTGTCTGTCCGCGCTTGTAGCTTGAATGAAATATTCTTTATTGTGCACACAACATAAACAAAATAAAAAAATAAAAAAAAAGAAAAGAGGTAAGAAATAAAATTTACACAGGTAACACAATGGCGGCCTTATTACTAGGTAGCAATCTCTTCCAGGCAACCTTCCAAGGCAACAAGAGGAAATAATAGAAAAGAATTTGGCGTGCATCAGCAGTTAAAAAGAACACAATAAAATATATATTACACGGATACACAAATAATTTTAATTAAACTTAATAGTCTTAAGACAGAAAATAATAAACAATAATAAAAACAAAAAACAAAAAAAAAATTGATTTAGCTGACTACAAATAGTCAAATAATGTATCTTAACCATAGTTTTAAAGCCATTTAACGTTTTAGCAAGTTTGTTATATTTTGGTAACGAATTCCACAGCTTTACCCCAGTAACAGCAAACGAGGAGGCATAATATTTAGTTTTATGCATGGGTAATTCTAGTTGAAAATTGGATGCAGATCGTAATTCTTTAACAGTAACTTGTCGAAATATAAAAATATCTTTTAAATATGAGGGTAAACAAGGGTCATGTATAATAGAGAAAACAAGAAAGAGAATACGAGCGTCCCGGCGAAAACGTATAGGCAACAACTTCAGTCTTGATCGAAAATCTGACACATGGTCAAATTTTTTTAGACCGAAGATAAACCTTATCGAGAGATTCTGTAGTCGCTCGAGCTTATTTAGTTGTTCTTCGGTGAGATTGGTAAAACATGCATCTGCGTAATCAAGAATTGACAGGAACAGGGATTCAGCGATTTTAATCTTAGTTGGAATTGGAAGAAGGTAACGAAGGCGACAAACGGAGAACCAAGTTGCAAAAATCTTTTTACTAATTTCTTTAACCATGACTGTGACCATGATGTGTCGTCAAAATAAACACCCAAATTTTTTACACATTTACTAAAATAAATGTTAATATTATTTAAAAGAACGGGGGGCAAGCTGTTCCAGTCAATCCTTGACACCAGCCCAGGGCTTCCAATAGCAATCAACTGTGTTTTAGCAGGATTAATAAAGAGACCGTGACGCTTGCTCCAATTACAGATCATTTCCAAGTCTCTGTTAAGGGAGTCAATAGCATTACGCAGATTAATTAAGGAAGATTGAGTATAGACTTGGAAGTCATCAGCATACAAATGAAACAATGAAGTAGTAGATTTAGTAATGGAGTTTATAAAAATCGCAAAGAGAAGTGGGGACAAGACGCCACCCTGAGGGACACCGGTAGTGATAGAGGTCCAGCACGAAAAACTATCAGCCACTTTAACTCTTTGACGATGACCCACAAGGTAACTGCGGAGTAAGTCAATCAGCGGGGGAGACGGATTGATAGACCTTAGCAAACTCAGTAGTACATCATGATCGACAGTGTTAAATGCATTGCTAAAGTCTAACAAGGCTAGAATGGTAATTAGCTTATTGTCCATACCAGGACGAATGTCATCGGTAACCCTCATTAGTGCGGTAGTGGTACTGTGTCCACGACGAAAGCCAGATTGAAAGGAGCTAATAAGGTTATTGTCTATTACGTAGTTGGTAAGCTGGTGACTGATCAGCCATTCTAAAACTTTAGAGAGAAAAGGTAAAACTGAAATAGGGCGGAAGTCAGACACCAGCCTAGGCCGTGATGTCTTTGGTAATGGAATTACGTTGGCATCCTTCTATGCACTTGGGAAAACAAAGGTATCAATACAATAATTATAGATATGAACAAGTACAGGCGTAATAATGTCAAGAATCGGAATAATCATCTTACGTCTTATTCCATCATCACCTACGGCATTCGAGGAGATGGACATAACATGTCTTTTGACATCATCCCCAGTTACTTGGCTAAGAACGAAAGGCGTAGAATCGGGAATTGGTGACCTAGAAAGGTGATTAAGCGTTTCAGATTTGATATAATGGTCAAATAAGTTAGAAACGGAAGTAAAATGTTTATTCAACAAATCTTTATTTATTAAACAAGAATTATCATCCGAGCTTTTGCCTACTCCAAGTGTCCACAAAAATTTCCAGACTTTACATGGATCACCATTTTCCACAGAAGAGTGGATGTAACGACGCTGGGCATCCCTACACATTTTATTACAGCGATTTCTAATTCTTATATATTTCTCTCGGTGGACTTCGCAATTAGATTGCTTATATTTGGTTTTTGCGGAATGTTTTTGTATAATTAATAATTTTAAATCATCGGTAAGCCAAGGAGCTGGCAGCTGTTTGATTTTAACTGGTCTAATTGGTGCATGAGTGTCAAAGAGTTGAGTTATAAAAGAATTAAAAATTCTGAACTTAGTATCAACATGGTCAGCAGTAGAAACCAATGACCAGTCGATATTATTTGCATCTAATTTTAAATTATCAATATTCAAGGCTGCGAAATTCCGCTGCATCACAACCTTCTTTCTTACTTTAGGGGGGCGCAAGCTAAATGAAGTATAAATAAGATCGTGATAAGAGAATAAATCTGCTGAGCACTGTCCATGCTTGACAACAAGGTTAGGGGACGACACAATAATCAGGTCTAAAAGAGACGGCGAGTAACCGGGAAAAGTATGAGTAGGATTAAGTGGAAGCATGTGCAAATTGCAACCATCTAAAACAGAACTAAGTTTCGTTCGTTTTTCGATCGTTTTTAACCATGCAGGTATTAAAGTCACCCATAATGATAGCGTGTGGGTAATTAGGTGTATACAATTCAAGAGTATGTTCAAGGACTGAAAAGTAATCCATTTGTGATGAGGGACAGTAACAGACGCCAAGGAGAACTTTGTTATTAAATGATAATTGTATTTCAACAAATAAATATTCGGGTGAGTTAGGAGGCGGAGGTTGTACAGACGAACTAACAAGTGTGTGCGTCAAATCAGACCTAAGATACATCGCGACGCCACCACCAATCCTACCAACGCGATCATTACGGATTAACTTAAACCCAGGCAAGCAGTAGCTTGAAGACGGAAGACATGGCTTGAGCCACGACTCCGATACAAGGATTGCATCAACATGATGAGCTCCACCAAAGGAAGTCAGTAAATCAGAGTAGTGTGTTGGAATGCTCTGGGCATTGATATGTACTACGTTAAAGTTTTTCTTGAAATTTGCAAATATTGAAACAAGATTTTCATTAAGAGGAACGAATGATGCACTAAGGTAACTGTCCTTGCTGTCACTAGACGAAAATGAGAAAAAATCGTCTGCAACAGTATGATCAACACTATATAAAGTATCCATGTTGTATAATATAATAATATAATATACTAATAAATAATAAAAATTATAATCAATAATATTATTAATGCAAGTTATATATACAACCCATCTTAGCTCTTCGTAGTGTAAACAAAAGAAAAATAACTTTAGACACACTTTTAATAACATAATATAGAATTTAACATAAATTCACCAAAACCAAATACGTAGAAGTCTAGTAGCTTGCAGTATACATTACGCTATAATATTATTAGAAAACAATGTATTTTGCCTTACAACTGTTCAAATTGATTAAGTAAACCAAAGACTACAATTATTTATAAAAAAAAACATATCATGTGTCATTGATAGTTGACATTGACACTAGTGTCAATATATTGATATTTTTACAGAAAGATAGTTCAAAGTAGGTAATTTACAAAGTTTTACTTTATTTTAGCGAGTGAACCGAGAAAAATAACTATACTACCTTAATTAACAACAGAGGCAAAAATAAATAATAATCAAAAGAATAATATGAGACGATCAAAGACGAGACAATAAGTAGATTATCTATAGTTATAAGTTTATATTTCACAGCGCTACGAACTAAGTTCTTTTAGCACGGCGAGATGATGCAGCTCTGCTAGAGGGCTTATTTTCTGTAATGCTAGGCTTTGCCACCACTCCGTGGGTACTCTTATCCAACGGAGGAGGGGCTGCCTTGGAGTCCTTGACAGCAGGGAACGAAGCCATTAGCGATTTAAGCTCCTGCATCGATTCAATCTTTCGCCGCGATTTGTCAGGCAATATGATCACAATCTTTCCCTCGGTGGACCAACAGCTTCGTATTCCAAAGTGCTGGCGTGCAGTCACAAACAATTGGTGCCTAGACTTAGTGCTGAACTCCGAAATGACAATGCCTGTACCTTTAAGTGTAGTCTTAGCATCCCAAACCATACGCCGCTGCTCATAATCTCGGAATCTAACGAGGACTGCACGGGCTTTTGTATTAGAGGACCCAAGACGATGACAGGACTGAATATCATTACCTACCGGTAATTACTTAATTTGCATTTTGTCTGAGATAGTATTCAGAATGACATTAAATAAATTTTCATTTTTTGTTTCAGTTATGCCATGGAACAGAAGTATTTTCTTGCGAAGGAATGTCGTATTTGTCGCATTACATTATATTCTGGCATCTTTTTGAAAATAGAACGCCAGATTTGAATTTAATCGAACTGATGGAATTTGTTTGAGAGGACGTAGAACTTTCTCTGTCGTAAATTTTCTTAACAATGGAAAGAAACGAAATTCGTGCGGTGATAAAGTTTACCGTTTTAAAAGAGAAAAAAGCAACCCAGATTAAAACCAATCTAGACAGTGTTTTAGGTAATTCTGCTCCTGCATTGAGTACAATTCACACCTGGGTAACTGATTTTAAACGTGGAAGACAGAGCTGCGAAGACGCCCACAGGTCTGGCCGTCCAAAAGAAGTCACGAATCCGGACATGATCAAAAAAATTCACAAAATTGTATTGAATGATCGGCGCTTAAAGTTGCGAGAGATAGCAGAGATGGTAAGCATTTCATCTGAACGCGTTTTTAGTATTTTGCACCAACATTTACGAATGAAAAAGCTTTACGCGCGATGGGTGCCGCGTTTGCTCACTGTAGACCAAAAGCAACGTCGAGTGGACGTCATCGGAGTGTTTGGCGCTGTTTAACCGAGATCCTAATGAGTTTTTGCGACGTTATGTAACAGTCGATAAAACCTGGATACATCATTATACTCCCGAGACAAAAGAACAATCTAAGCAGTGGACTGAGAGCGAAAAACCTGCGCCGAAGAAAGCAAAAACTGTTTTGTCGGCCAGCAAAGTGATGGCGACTGTTTTTTGGGATGCTCGAGGGATTATTTTAGTGGATTATCTGCAAAAAGGAAAAACAATAAATGGAGAGTACTACGCAAGCTTGCTGCAAAAATTAAGTGAAGAAATCCAGAAGAAACGACCACATTTGGCCAAGAAAAAAATTTTGTTCCACCATGACAACGCACCTGCACACACGTCAATGGTTGCAGTCGCCAAACTCCATGAATTGCGGTTCGAATTGCTACCGCATCCACCCTATTCCCCGGATCTGACCCTGTGCGACTTCTACTTATTCCCAAACCTGAATAAATGGTTAGGTGGCCAGAGATTTTCATCAAATGAAGAAGTCATTGTTGCCGTGGACGAGTATTTTGAGGGGTTGGAGAAAACATTTTATCAAACTGGTGCAACGGCATTGGAGAAGCGCTGGACTAAATGCATCGAGGTAGAAGGAAACTACGTTGAGAAATAAATTTACTTTCAATAGATTTTTGAAGTTTTTCTTTGTCGTTTCGGAAACTTATCAATCAGCCTTATCAATCAACATCATCGTACATGTGTGGGGATGAAAAATATTTTTTTGTTCTACCCCATCGTGTAGATAAGGGTATCTACACGAACGTAGGGACGTTGAATAGGTCTTTTGAAATAAAGGCAAAGTTTCATAAATGGTTTTCTTACAAAGTCAACCATTTTCGATTAATCGGCCTCCAAAGTGGTTTATAAGTTGCCTGGCATTTCTACACTATAGGAGATAGGATACTCGGAAAATAGCATCTGGTTTGCCGCGAGCAACGGTCGTGTTTTTAGGGTTCTGTAATACTTAAGGAAGTTAAAGTTATGGTTTCGCTCTGTCCGTCCGTCTATCTGTATGTCCGTCAGCTGTCCTATTTTCTGTAATTATTTTTAAGTAATTCAAAGAAAACCTATTGCGCGTTGATAGTTACGAAACCCTCCTTAGACATGTCGTGACAGGCTCTTGGTTAGGTTAGGACTTAGGTTATTTATTTATTATTCGTGTTTTTCAGCAATTGAAATATTTGTGTTAAGCTATCTTATCATTAGAAAAAAAAAATGCTCTACATTTTTCCAGTACTATGTTATAGGAATCATTTCTCTTTGTTTTATATCTAATAATTAGTTTATTTTAAATACTTTAATGAACTCATATATTCTTTAGACCACGTAGCCATTTTTAGGGTTCCGTACCCAAAGGGTAAAAACGGGACCTAATTACTGGGACTTTGCTGTGCGTTCGACTGTCACCAGGCTGTATCTCCTTAACCGTGATAGCTCGAGAGTATATATTTTCACAAATGATGTAGGTATTTCTATTGCCGCTATAACAACAAATACTAAAACCAGAAATAAATAAAAATTTAAGGAACTAAATCACGTTACTTGTATGGGAATACAACAAACATTTTCCGTTTTGTACGGAATCTCTCTTGCCGACTCGCACTTGGCCGGTTTTATTTTAAACTCGAAATTTATAACCGTTCAGTGCATCATAAGTTCAGTTCAGGATAAATGTTGCCAAAAACATTACGTTTTACTACTAAATTTAGTATTTTATTCCCTCTTTAGTATGAATTTTATTGTTAATAAGGAATAAATTTAGTAGGAAATAGACAGTAATCATAATATGTAAAATGGTCTAAATAGAGCACAAAATGTATATTTTTTTCACTTTATCATAATAGCAAATCGTAGCACACGTCTGTAAGTCGCTTAAAAATGGATAGCATTTAATTTCTATGTAAGTAATAATATACTATATATATTTTTTACTTATCGGTAAAATTATCATATTTTCAATATCATCATCATCATTAACAGCCATAGGACGTCCACTGCTGGACATAGGCCTCCCCCAAAGATTATTTTTGGGGGGGGTTTGCCGTAGTCACCCTTGGTACGCTTGGCAGGCGGGTTGGTGACCGCAGTGGTGTATACCTACTTACTCAGACGGACGCTGCTGCCCATTCGCCTGAGGTCCGGGTTTGTCGCCTCTTACGACACGCTTTTCCGGACGGCGGTGGGGATTTGTATTCTTTCTCCGTCCCCACACGGAAATTTTTTTTTTTCAATATAGTAAAACTGAAAATGCAGTGGTTTTGTGCTTTTAGGGATTCCTAAGTTTAGCAGCTTTTTTTAATCATTTATTCAATAAATTTAAAAATAAAACAATTAAAATTAAAAGTGCCGTACCGCGAAAACCTCACAGGGTTTATTTGGGTTCCGGCGAGTCGCTAAAAACATATTTAGTTTAAATAATGTATTTTCAAACTCAACCGAAATCTTTTTACATTGTCTATAGGTATACAATTTTTTAGTTCACTGGGTAGCTTCTTTGAATAGTAAGGTATTAAATAATTATTCATTATTTTCCCGTATAAATTGCCATGTTCAGGTAGTATACTTATTAATGTAGGCCGTAGGGCACTGCTCTAAAGAACCTAGCCTCTGTTTTTCTATTAAACAATCAGGAATATAAGATTCGGTTAGAATTTGTAATTAAATTTTGTCATATACACTCATCACGTTACAATATCTAAATAATTATTTTTTATTGTTAATTTTTTTTTAAATATAACTTGGATTACTTTTTATTTATAATCTAAGTATAGATAGCTTCTATGTATGTTCTGTAAGTTCTACCATAGGTGCTTATACCATAAGTCACAACCTGTCCCCCAAGGCCAGGTGAAGCAACCATAATATTTTGAAAGGTAATTTGTATTTGAGTACATAAGGTTTACTTGTAAATGATCTTAATTTATTACATACGTGACTAATGTGTGGACCCCAACAGAATCGGCTGTCAATTATGAGACCAATGTACTTATGTTTATCAACTACTTCAGTAGTGGGACATTGGCATGAGTTATTCAGATTATTCGAATGCAAACAAGCATGTTCATGGGCTATCACCGATGACATGATCAGAGATTTATTATGCGATGAGTGTATATCAACTATTTTAGTTTTTTGAGCATTTATTACCGGGCGGAGGTCATGTGCCCATTTGAACAAGTTATTGAAGTCATGCTGAAGCAAACTTTGTGCTTCCGAGATGTTTTTACTTGCCACTAATAGACACGTATCATATGCGAATTGGTACACTGACCCCGATTCTATAACATTGCTCATATCATTGACATATAGGACATACTCAGTAGAGCCAATAATTGACCCTTGAGCCGTGCCTTTGGTAGTCAAACATTTAGTTGCAAGTTGATCGTCGACTTTCACAGTCGTATACCTGTTACTGTGATAGTTAATAAGTAACTTTAAAAGAGGACACTGCACTCCATTTTTTGACAATTTATCATAAAGTGTTTTATAATTAAGCATATCAAATGCTTTACTAAAATCAATAAACATTTTTAGTACTATTTTAGTAGAAAACGACGCGAATTTAGTAGTTTTGGAAAAACAGAGTTGACAACACCGAAACGAATCGCTTCAGTCTATCCGGCCGACTGATGCAATCTCGAAATTGCACACAGACGATACGATTTTGCATCCGTTCAGGTCAAACAGAAGGTAGACCAGACCATATATGGAGGCCCTAATGTTCTAATGTGCACAAAGTGTGTATGTGTGTGTGTAATGTGTTCATTCCGACTTTTCTTGTGCCTGAACTTCCGTTGACAAAGTGTCGCAAATGTATGGTTTATCACCGATATGTGTAGTTAGGTGGCGTTTTAAACTGGCTTTATATGAGAACTTCTTTGAACACATGTCGCAGCTGTATGGTTTATCACCGATATGTCTAGTTAGGTGGCGGTTTAAATATATCTTCAGTGAAAATTTCTTTGAACATATGTCGCAGCTGTATGGTTTATCATCTGTATGTGTAGTTAGGTGGTGGTTTAAATATACCTTCTGTGAGAACTTCTTTGAACATATGTCGCAGCTGTATGGTTTATCATCTGAATGTATAGGCAGGTGGTATTTTAAATATATTTTCTGTGCGAATTTCTTTGAACATATATCGCAGCTGTATGGTTTATCACTTATATGTGTAGTTAGGTGGCGGTTTAATTTGCTCTTTTCGGAGAATTTCTTTGAACATATGTCGCAGCTGTATGGTTTATCACCTGATGTGTAATTAAATGTTGCTTTAAACCGAACATTCGTGAGAATTTCTTTGAACATATGTCGCAGCTGTATGGTTTATCATCTATATGTGTAGTTAAGTGGCGGTTTAATTTGCTCTTTTCCGAGAATTTCTTTGAACATATCTCGCAGCTGTTTGGTTTATTACCTATATGTATAGTGAGGTGGTCGTTTAATCTGGCTTTACATGAGAACTTCTTTGAACATATATCGCACTTGTATGGTTT
The DNA here is from genome assembly GCA_037179445.1 of Phengaris alcon alcon. Lineage (NCBI taxonomy): Eukaryota > Metazoa > Arthropoda > Insecta > Lepidoptera > Lycaenidae > Phengaris > Phengaris alcon. Next base: position 561,390 of record JAYRCH010000046.1, on the reverse strand, counting down.
ATACCCTATATGTGTAGTTAGGTGGCGGTTTAAGTTGCTCTTTTCTGAGAATTTCTTTGAACATATGTCGCAGCTGTTTGGTTTATCATCTATATGTGTATTGAGGTGGTCGTTTAATCTGCTCTTATATAAAAATTTCTTTGAACATATGTCGCAGCTGTATGGTTTGTCACCAGTATGAGTAGTTAGGTGGTTGTTTAAATGATCTTTTCGTTTAAATTTGTTTGAACATTTATCACAGCTGTATGGTTTGTCAGTTATATGTGTAGTTAGGTGACGGTTTAAACGGCATTTTTGTGAGAATTTCTTTGAACATATGTCGCAACCGTATGGTTTGTCAGCTGCATGTGTAATTAGGTGGCGGTTTAAATTTCTTTTACATGAAAATTTATTTGAACATATGTCGCAGCTGTATGGTTTATACCCTATATGTATAGTTAGGTGGCGGACTAAATTGCGCTTCTGTGAGAATTTCTTTGAACATATGTCGCAGCTGTATGGTTTATCACCTATATGTGTAGTGAGGTGGTCGTTTAATCTGCTCTTATATGAAAAATTCTTTGAACATATCTCGCAGCTGTATGGTTTATCACCCGCCGTATGAGTCCTGATGTGCAGTGGTAATTGGCTTTTGCATGAATACGTCTTCAAACAAACATCACAGCTGAGCGGTTTCTCGTAACAGCCGGATTGAGCTTCACTGGCATGGTCTCGCCTCTCGCAGTTATTTGTGTTTTCTCGCTCGTTGTCTTGTTCGATACCTAAATAAAGGTAGCGTTAGGATAATGTTTACTTCAAAATCTATACATAATATACTGGGCGATTTTTACTCCGTTTCGAGATGAGGGGATTTTTTTTGTACCAACATCAAAACAAAAACTATATTTAACGTTTTCTTTCATAACAATAAAAAAAAATAGTCAAGGCACCGACTTCAAAAGACTTTAAAGATAAACAAAATTGTTTTGTATATTTTTGTTGAGATAGCAACACAAATATTTCTTTATAATCTGTAGGATAGACTCCTTTTGTTATCTGTGGTTTATGAAAACTACTTCTTCCTTCCGGTAAAAAATGGCTTTCTAGAATGATGTGCTAGGTATGTTAGAAATAAGTAAAAGTAATAAAAGTGAGTTGTTTCAAGTTAATGCAATTTAATTACAAGAACATTCTTCTAAAACACATATATTCCAATAGTTATGGGCCCAGATCCCTTTTCCGAGAAAATCTAAAAAATTTCGAAGCACGAGGGAAGCAATATTATGTCGGCGAGAGACGCTATGAATAGTAAGTACAATATACCACAATTTGATGGCGAAAGCTTCAATACTTGGGCATTTAGACTAAAAAGCATTTTAAAAGAGAATGGTTGCTATGAGGCAATTCTGCAAAAGGATTTTAAAGATGAAAAATTGGAAGCAAGAGCCCAAGCTATAATAATTTCCGCAGTGGCTGATAGCCACCTAGAGTATTTGAGAAGTGATACAGCTTACGAGATGTTTAAGAACCTAGAGGAGAGCTTTAAAAATCGAGGCACCCGTAGTAAATTGTTCCTGCGAAGGCAGTTGAGTGAAATTAAATATATTGAAACAAAGTCTTTGAAAGAACATCTCACTAGAATGCAGGAAATCATTACACAACTAGAGGAAGCAGGCTCTGTGATGTCAGAGGAAGAAAATGTCAACATCTTCTTACTGTCCATGCCAAAAAGTTATGAAAATATAGTGACTGCGCTGGAAACTATCGGAGAATTAAAACTTACTACTGTAAAAGACAGATTACTGGCAGAAGAAGAAAAAAGAAAGCAGTTTAACAGCAAGGAGATTGTCACTCCAAGTACATTCTCATGCTTTGTATGTGGGAAACCAGGACATAAAAAATTTCAATGCCATAAATTACAAGGAAACGGATATAAGAATTTCAACACCGGACAAGGACATAGTAACGGGCAAGGATACAACGCTAGACATGGGTTTCAAAGAGGACGTGGACAAAGAGGACAAGGATTTTATGGAGGACGTGGACATACTTTCAATAACCGAGGTAGAGCACAAGGTGGCCATGTGAATTTTGCGGGGAATAATCCAAATGTATTTATGTGCTACGACGAACAGTATAATAGTGGAAATAACTCATTGATTCAGTTTTGTGTGGACTCTGGGTGTACAAACCATTTAATTAATAGTAAGGAACATTTTATAGACTATATTGAGTTAAATGTACCTAAGAAAATTGCAGCAGCCAAAAATGGGGTTAGTTTAGAAGCAGTTGGGATTGGAAATATGGAAGTATCATGTCAAGTGGGTAAGATTTTAAACAAATTTCTAATAACAAATGTTTATTATATACCTGATTTAAGAAAAAATTTATTATCTGTGTCAAAAATGGAAAGTGCTGGTTTTAGAGTAGTTTTTAGCGGCGGTAAAGTAAGAGTTTATAAACAAGAGAACTTAATGATGATAGGTAATAAAATAGACACATTGTACACACTAAACTTGCAAAGTATTGTAACTTCATGTAATTTTTCAAGTAAAATTAATAATGATGAGTATGACATATGGCATAGGAGGTTTGCTCATTTGGGAATTAATAATTTAAATTTATTGGTAAACAAAAACATGGTACATGGTTTGGCAGGATTAAAAAATAAAACTATAGAAAATAACTTGTTGTGTGAGCCCTGTGTATTAGGGAAAATTTGTAGACAACCTTTCAATAAACCAGGCATTAGAGCGAGGCAACCTTTAGAGCTTGTGCATACTGATGTATGTGGACCTATCTCTCCACAAACTTATGACGGAAAGAATTACTTTGTAACATTCATTGATGATTTCACACACTTTACAATAGTTTATTTAATGAAAAATAAATCAGAAACTTTTGAACATTTTCAGCATTATTATAATTTTGCAACGAGACATTTCAATAGAGATCTTTTAATTAAGAATGGATAACGGTAGAGAATATTATTCAAATGAATTTAAGAATTTTTGTAGTAGGAACGGAATAGTGATGCAGTACACAGTGCCATACAATCCGGAGATGAATGGAACAGCCGAAAGGATGAATCGAACATTAGTGGATAAAGCTAGAACTATATTGATTGACTCGGGAATAAAAAAGGAGTTCTGGGGAGAAGCAGTTTTGTATGCAGCGTATGTGACAAACCGAAGTCCAGTTACTGGAAGAGATAAAACACCAAGTGAAATGTGGGAAGGTAGAAAACCGGACGTATCAAACTTAAAAATATTTGGATGTATCGCTTATAATTATATACCAAAGGAATTGAGAAATAAACTAGATCATAGAGGAAAGAAAATGATAATGATTGGATATAGTATGGCAGGTTATAAGCTATATGATGAACAAACAGGAAAAGTTGTGACTGCGAGACATGTTATTTTTGATGAAAAATGGAAGAAAATTAAAGGATTAGCTAACATACCTGAATATGAAGAAAACGAGAAAATAGAAAGCGTGAAAGACAACACAGAAGAGGAAATAAATGAAGAAGTTGAAAGACAAGAAAGTAATGAGAAAGCAAGAGATGAAATAGTGGAAATTTGTAAAGAAGAAGAAATTACGAATAATAGAGAAGAAAGTCAAGAAATAGGAAGAGGAAAGAGAAATAGAATGAAGCCAAAATGGCAGAATGTATATGTAACCAGCTTTAGTGATGAAGATGATGCCATGTATGCGTTTTTATGTATGAATGATGACATGCCGTTTACATATGATGATATAAAAACCAGAGAAGATAAAAAGGATTGGATGAAAGCTGTAAGTGAAGAATTGAAAGTACTAGATGAAAATGAGACTTTTGAAATAGTTCCGAAGCCAGAAGACAAGAAAACATTAGATGCAAAATGGGTATTTACAAGGAAGGATACAGGAAGAGAAACGATATGTAAGGCTAGACTAGTAGTACGAGGTTTTCAACAAGAAGAGAAATTTGATGATGTTTACTCACCCGTGTTAAAGTTACAGACGTTAAGGATATTGTTATCTGTAGCTGCTCAACGAGATTATCATTTAAGTCAGATGGATGTGAAAGGAGCATTTTTATATGGGAATATAGAAGAAGAAGTATACATAAAACCACCAGATGGTATGAAAGTGCAACAAGGATTTGTACTGAAACTAAAGAATTCACTATACGGTTTAAAGAAATCTCCTAAATACTGGTATGAAAAGTTTAATAACACAATTATATCATATGGTTTTAAACGTTCAAATAATGATTATTGCTTATATTACATAAAAGATATATACTTACTATTGTATGTCGACGATTTGCTTATACTAGGCTCAAACTTAAATAAAATAGAAGATTTAAAACAATTTTTGAAAACTAAATTTAAAATGAAAGATTTGAGTAGCAATAATTTAATGTACCTTGGGATATCGATTAAAGAGACCTCTATTGGAATAACTATTGATCAAACTAAATATTTAACAAGTGTTCTTGAACGTTATAATATGAATGAGTGTAAGGGATGTGAAACACCAATTGATGCAAATTATAAATTTGATGAGAACGGAGATATTGATTTATCATATGAAAAACAATGTCGATCATTGATAGGGTCACTTATGTATGTTACTGTCGGTTCAAGGCCAGATTTAGCGGCATCTGTTTATTATTTAGGTAGATTTCAATCTAGACCAAATATTGAGCTCTGGAGATCTCTCAAACGTTTGCTAAGATATGTAAAACATACAATTAATTTTGCATTGTTGTATACTAAAGATGATTGTAACATGCCTTTATTAGGGTATGCAGACGCTGATTGGGCTAGAGATTTAGACAGAAAATCGACATCAGGATATATGTTTAAAATTTTTAATAATACTGTTGTATGGAAGTCTAGGAAACAAAGTACCGTTGCCTTAAGCACAACTGAAGCGGAATTTGTATCATTATGTGAATGTATTATGGAAGCTTGTTGGATGTTAAAATTACTTGCTGATTTAAATATTAATGTTAAAAATGTAACTATTTATGAAGATAATCAAAGTACTATTAAAGCTATTAAAAATCCTGATCAGAAAAGGCTTAAACACATGGATGTTAAATATAATTTTATAAAACAGAAAGTAGAAAAAATTATTGTTACTGTAAAGTATATTAATACTAAAGAACAGATTGCTGATATCTTAACTAAACCTTTGTCTAAGAATATTTTTAAAAATTTAGTTTCTAAATTAGGTTTGTGTTCTATAAATGTTTAAAATTAAAACATTATTATTGTGTTAGAGTTTGAGTATGTTAAAGTTCAAAGTTAGTTATTTACTTTTGTGAATGTTGAGGAATTTAAGTTTAATAAATTTAAATGTAAGTTGTTGTGTATCTATGTAAAAGAAATGTTTGTGTTGAGGAAGAGTGTTGAGATAGCAACACAGATATTTCTTTATAATCTGTAGGATAGACTCCTTTTGTTATCTGTGGTTTATGAAAACTACTTCTTCCTTCCGGTAAAAAATGGCTTTCTAGAATGATGTGCTAGGTATGTTAGAAATAAGTAATAGTAATAAAAGTGAGTTGTTTCAAGTTAATGCAATTTAATTACAAGAACATTCTTCTAAAACACATAATATATTCCAATAATTTTTAATCCCATTATTTATTAGATTTTCAGTGGCTTGATTTTTTGAAGGCGGATTCCTCCTTGTTTTAAAGAAATACGTTATATATCGTTTTTGTTTTGTTTTCTATTTTATTTTTTATTTCATGCTTTTTACTGAAAGGTAGATTATTTATTTCAGACTAGATGTTACCCGCGACTTTCTGCACGCTAAAGTATATGCAGCTGAAACCGTACATTTAGCCGCAATTAAAAGTAGCCTATGTTAAGCCGCAATTAAAAGTAGCCCAAATTTCATCAAAATCGGTCGTGTAGTTTCGGAGCCTAGTTAATGCAAACACACAAACAAACAAATCTTTGCTCTTTATAATATTAGTACAGATTTTAGGAGTCATTAACAAAAAAGTTAAGGCCGATCATAGCAGCAGTCGTGCGTTACTTTGGTGTTAGTTGTTGAATAGTTCCATGGCTTATCACAAAAGTTTTTCATCAAATCTTAAAAGATTGTAATTTGTATGCATTGATTTTTGTCAATGTTAATTACTGATAAAGTGTACTCAGAGACAAAGTCAAAGTTTCTATAACATTTTCCATGACGTTTGTTTTGCTTTACAATTATAGACTTTAATCCTTCCACTATAATGCCCAATACTAATATGATACATATCAATTGTACACCTGATTTTTTTTTTGAAGAACAGTATTGGTGGAGTCGTTATACGATTTTATTTATTTGATCTGTCATCGGGTTTTCACCCGCAACTTAACCTTTTGGTTTGGGCCTTGAGGTGAGTTGTTTCTAGCTTTATCTCCAAAAGTACTACTCCAATTTTGATGTGGTTTTCAGTGATGGGTTTGATTGGTACATATTCGTGGGTAGATGTTACGATAAGGGTTAGTATTACTAGTTCCCCTGCAGAAAAGTCAAAGTCAAAAATTTTTATTCAAAATTGGTACTTTTATACACTTTCTGAACGTCGGTCTACATGATGCCTACCACCGGTTCGAGAACTAGCCTGGCGAGAAGAACCGGCGTAAGAAAATTTGTTTCTGCAAAAACAAAACTATTTGTCCAATTTTGATCCGGTTTTCAGGACTTACAATAATAAGGTACTATTTAGAATTAAATAAAGTTTATACTGTCTAAAAAGTTTGAATTCGGGGTCAATTCCAGTCTTTTTGACTCTTAAGGTTTTAAATGATTTTATCAAGTAACTGAAAAAAAACATTAAAAACATAAAGTATATGTTATATTTATTTTATTTTTTAGTTCCCTGAAAAAAAAAACCGTTGACGTTTCCACTTGTCTTGGTATTCCAAGACAAGTGGAAGGGTATTTTCCATTTTTTTGAAAAATACGTCAAATTGGTTGCAATTTTTACCATTATTTGTGAAATTCTTTCTTTTCCTTACAAATCAGCATACAAAAAATTTCGTATAGCCACAACACGGATTATCGAAGACGCCAGACGTTTGTTTATGTGGCTGGCGAACATTTTGGAATGATGACCATAAATTACATTTTGACAGACCAAGTTATATGGGAATATGGTCATTCTGAGGATTGATTATTGTTGTCTAAGACCTAGTTCCAATTTTAGAGTGGCGCATCTATGCTAGTGTATGTCTGTATAATCTATGTAAGTACCTGTCAACTATGAAAATCACACTAAACATATCAAATCCTAGTATGCTCGGTGTTAACTTTGGTAATTTTACTATTTTAAAATGCCTTATTGTGTGGTGCTATACTATAAATAACGAAGAGAAACTATTCCGCACTAAACTTCGACTAAGAACTGACGGTAATGATACTGATACTGGCTATTCTTTATGGGATTAGGGAGGACCTTAAAAAAAAGAAGAAGAACGTGACGTCACGTATGACTACTGTGCGTTTTAAATCACGTGGTCTAACGTGAAAAATTAATTATTATATGTTATGATATTTTATAAAATTCATACAAACAATATATTATATAGTAAAGTGTTGGTTAAATTGGTTTTAAATAATGTTAAGTGATAAAATATCAACAGTTGAATGTACATTTTCATCAAAGGATAATTGCACATTGCAAATAATTTTTATATAATAAAGGGTGTTTTTTAGAGGTAATAGAACTTTTAAATGGAATAAAACAAAGATGTTTTTATTTAAAATTGACATGAAATTTACTTTATTCGAAACATATTCTTAAATTTAATTATAATTTATAATTATATTTATAATTAAGAATATGTTTCGGCATTATAATTTAAATATGACTTATGGCATATGACCGCCACGGCTGTCTCGGGCGTAGTCTAATCTGGAGGTCCAATTTTCGATGACTTTTTCCAACATTTGTGCCCGTATATCGGCAATAACGCGGCGAATGTTGTTCTCCAAGTGGTCAATCGTTTCAGGCTTATCGGCGTAGACTAGCGACTTCACATATCCCCACAGAAAGTCGTCAAGCGGCGTTAAATCGCACGATCTTGGACGCCAATTCACGGATCCGAAACGTGAAATTATGCGGTTACCAAACGTTTCCTTCAATAAATCAATTGTGGCACGAGCTGTGTGACATGTTGCGCCGTCTTGTTAAAACCACAGCTCCTGCACATCATGGTTGTTCAATTGATGAACGAAAAAGTCAGTAATCATGGCTCTATAGCGGTCAGCATAGACTAACGTTCTGGCCAGCATCATTTTTAAAGAAGTACGGACCAATTATTCCACCAGCCCATAAACAGTCAATTTTCCTGGATGTAACGGTGTCTCAACATAAACTTCAGGATAATCATCACTCCGAATACGGTAGTTTTGTTTATTGACGTATCCATTCAAACAAAAGTGAGCTAATCTAAATTCGCTTATCAAAAATCGGGATCAACGGCAATATAGTTTTGGGCCCATTCACCGAATCTACGCCTTGCTAGGTGATCGTGTGGCTTCAGTTCTTGCACTAGTTGGGATTTTGTAAGTACGCAAACCAAGATCTTTCCGCAAAATCTTCCATAAAAATCTTCCAAAATTTTCCATATAAAGTGGATGGTCACATATTCAATTTCTGTGCACGATGGCGGATAGACCGATTCGGTCTTCCTCTACGCTACGCTCTACAACAGCAATAACTTGTTCTGTACGCAATGTACGACGTCTCTGTGGATGCGTATTATCATTTAGAGTAAACGTGGTGCGAAAACGTTACATAGTTCATCGAATTAATTGGTCTAATGGACGATTATGTTGACCGTAAAATGGACGTAGTGTGCGATACGTATTTCGAACAGAACCATGATTAATCAAAATAAATTTGCACAATTTGGAAGCGTTGTTCAGGCGTCAGTCTATTCATGTTGAAATGCCAAAACAAACTAAACACAAATCACTTAACAGCTGACAAAAAGACCTCTAAAAAACAACCTTTACTAGCTTTTACCTTAAAAGATAGTAACCTATCCTTAAAAGATAGACAGAATATTTATTGTAGATCTTTAGAATCAATACTCAATCCCACCATACATTGTTTTGTTATAAATTATCCACAAAGGGTTAGGTTAGGCAGCGTCTTCGATAAAAGCTCCCAGACGGCTTGATTTTCCTTCGACCCCTTAAACAATACTTCACAATGCCACCGCCACCGCTGCCGCCGGAGTTTGGTCCCCGTGACTTTTGAGGGCGCGCGCCGCCTCGTGCCGAGGCACCGCGTCGCACCATCCCGGCATGAAGTATATGTCCAACAGTACAACGAACACGTGCGCTACCCGATGCGGTCTCGGCGCGCTCCACAGCTGCCGCGTCTCGTTCCGCCGCTTCCATATGCCATATGCGATTTTAACGGCCTTGGCATATTCTAGGTTCTCCTCCGTGAAAACACGTTGCCTGATTGTCTCGCTGCCGAGTCCACACACCAGATGATCACGAAGATTTTGATGATCACATAGAAATGACACACGTACAGCAGTAGTAGGTTTTCACCGGCTGTGGCTCGAAGGCAGACCCGGTGAACCCGTTTTGCTCCAGATTTTCGGCGTTCGATGGGCATCACCAGCTAAAAAAAAAAAAATTTTTGGTGTCAAATTGGGAGTTTTGCCCATGCCCGATCGATTGCGCTTATCCGCTTTTCAATATCTCTAACAGTTACAAAGATAGACTTTTGCAATTACTAGGTTCATTAAGCGCTATTCATTATTACTAATTACGTCATGCAGCGGTAAACAATGGACGGTGATAAGCTTAGGGCCATTAGTGGTTAAGTGAAACAATAATGGTATTGTAAGTGAGTCATTTTATCGGTAAAATAACATAATTTGAAATCGTTGTTTTGTCAGGAATCGAGCAGATGGATCGTCTAATGTTAAGCGATTTCCGTCGCTCATGGAAACTCGCAACACCCTACTCTGGTGTTGTAACCTGCGTTCCCAGTCATAAAAATCCCCAACCCCTCTTGGACCTACGGTAAATCCGCACTCACACAGCGATACACAACGCAAGCGTTATTTCATATCGGTTTTCTGTGTGGCCGTGGTATTTACCCGATCGAGCCGGCCCATTCATGCTGAAGCGTAATCCATGACCAGGAACACAGAAAAACTTTATGTTCCTTATTCGAACCCGCGACCCCCGGCTTGGGCACCAACACATTCAATCAACTGAGCCACAGAGGTCGTCATTACACTTTTGTTTACACACCTGTACCCTAAAGTGTATCTACCTAGGTAACACTGAAAATGTTTAGAAAATGAAAAACGGTTTAATGTTGAAAGTTGTCAATACTTTTATTGTTTTTCGAAGTAATCTCCGTTCCTCTCTACACATCGTCGCATTCGATGGAACCACTGAAAAAAGCGGTGGACCCATTATTCCATAGGGGTATCTTCTATGGTATTTTCGTACTCTTTCACCGCATCTTCAGGGCTCGTAAAGCGAATACCTCTGGCTGTATGGTGGATGACTCATTATCTCGACACCTGCCATAGTCAAGTATTAAACAGTCCGTTTTGCGGAGTGCGCTGAAGCATTGTCGTGGTGAGGGAGGATCCTGCTTCGAGGGCACTGCTGTCGAATTTTTTCCAAGACAACAGGTAAACAGCGATTGACATATCAGTCTGCAGTAACTGTAAATAGTGGCACGAGATGAGGCTTCATTAAGAAATGCTAATCGCAGTCTATCATAGCTTTGTTGTTGAGTAAGCCCACAACGAGTCATAATAAATCATTGACCGAAAATTTTTTCGCGTTAGGTTCATTTTCACATATAACAAGAGTTTTAGATTTGCCGCCAATTCATAAAAACAAATGACAAATGAATGCAATATACTAAATACATTAGGTTACCAAAGAGTTCTAAAATTGAAATTCAAAAAAAAAAAAATTCATTAGCAATGTTTCTAACTGGCCAGTTCTAAACATTTTCAGTGTCATCCACGTATTAGGAAGCACTACACTGGTTTTTAAAAAGTGGATCTATAAGGAATAAAGGTGAACTTTTTTTCAAAGTGTATCTACGAGGAATAATTCTTTAGCAGAACCTCATAAAATCTCCAGTTTTAGAAGAAAATTAAATAGAAAATTTATATATTTTAAAGCAAACCTCATGTATATTTGACGACCTCTGTAGCTCAGTGGCCAATAGTTGCAAAGTGGAGGCGGTGCGATTTTTCTATGTTCTTAGGTCGTGGATATGTATTCAATACTAGTATTAATTGCCCGAGACTTCGCCCGTGTGAAATTAGGTTTTAAACTTTCATCACCTATTTTACTCACCTAGGGACTGAATTTTAGGAAACGCTGAAATACGTAACAAATTTTTTTTTTCGTTCTCAATTCATATGAAGTATTATGTAAATATGTCCAAGGAATAAGAAGATTTATACAGGGATAAAAATTTTACCCCCTTGAGTGTTTAATTTAGAAAAATCCATCCTTACTGGTTGCATACGCTATACCAGAAATACGTGTGCAAAATTTCAAATTTCTAGTCTTAAAGGTTTGGCCTGTGCATTGATACATCAGTCAATGAACTTTTCTTTATTAAACTTTTCGATGTGCAGGTCCTTACTGGCCCTACAGATACAAATGTATTATTATCGATAGGATGTTGTTGCCGAAATAATTTCCAGTGATAGTTAGGAATGGAATTGGTGTCCCCATTAATCAAATGATAATAGTCGTGATGAAATACAATTAACATTCTCAAAGTTTTGTTGTTATAAATAGTATTCTCCACTAACCACAGTATACTCATTTTGTACTCTCAAGATTTCAACAGTTTATTCACGGTCACCGAGCGAAGCCGGTGATGTACTAATATTAATACTAAAGTACTAAATAATTTAGATAGAAATAAATGTTAAAGGATATCGTCGTGGGAGTAGAAATCGAAAGGGACCAAGAGATTCCGAATCAGAGAGCTGCATATTTTCTCATACTGAACAACTGTATATTTGAATATAAGCCTTTGAACAATATTGTAAATAAGACATCATGAATAGCGATACAGTTATCGTTGACCTTCAAGGATTTAAGGATATCAAAAATAAATTTATCGTAAAATAATTTTCAATTGCAACCAAAGACTACACAGAGACGTTTGTAATTAAACCACCATATCCTTATAATAATCTTACAAGTGAAGAAAAGAAGCAAGTTCGATGGTTAGAAAAAAATCGTGGACTACGTTGGAGTGAAGGATTCATTGACTATCGTGAATTTCAAAGGACGATTATTCCCTACTTAAGCGGTAAAAAAATACTAACAAAAGGAATGGAAAAAATTAAGTGGATTCATGAGCTATGTCAAGACTGTGAAATAATAGAATTAGGGGAAAAGGGTTGTCCTAAATTTTTAATATTGTATTATAAAGAATATTTTGAGAAAACAAAGAAAAAAGAAAATGACATATCGAATTGTGTTCATCACAAAAATATATGTGCTTTTAAAAATGTACTCTGTCTGAAAACATGGTATTGTGAAAATGCTAATTTGTTTTAATATTTTTATCAGATAAAAAATTTACTTTCTTAATAAAATATGTCTATTAGAATATAATTTTCTTTAATTTCCGTTTATTCTGTTATAATAAATTAAACCAAGGAGAAAAAATCTACACTATTTAGTTTTTTTTTTTTGTTCAAAATTTTTTATATTATATTATACTAGCTTTTGCCCGCGGCTTCGCCTGCGTGAAATAGTATTGTTGGAGAAAATCTACTTCGGCGAATAACTTTCTACTTACAATATACTTCTGATACAATTTTGAAAATGTTTTTAAGTTTACCCAATGCAGATGGTTTAAAATGGGACCCTATCACATCGACACGACATGCGCGATCGTTTGATATACATTTATCGCGCTTGAATATAAATTTTACGATATCTTAATACATATTAAAGACTATTTAAAAAAAACCCACATCATAATCCGTTGCGTAGTTGTAAAGATTTAAGCATACATAGGGATAGACAAAAAAAAGAGACTTTGTAATATACTATGTAATGATAATGATTATACCGACTATAGTAAAGAAAGAAGAAAAGAAAATAACGTTTTGAATTGTGTCCATCACGAAAAGATGTGCGTTTAAAAATGTACTCTGTCTGAAAACATGGTATTGTAATAATGCTAATTTGTTTTAAAAATTTCATCAAGTAAAAATTTAACTTTTTAATAATGTCACAGTCACAGTACATTTTTAAAACACATATCTTTTTGTGATGAACACAATTCAAAATATTATTTGCTTTTTTGTTTTTCACAATAGCCAGTATAATATAATATCAAAAATTTTTAACAAATAAACAATCTCTAAGACAATCCGGTGTCGATTTTTTTTACCCTTGGTTTATTTATATAGAGTAAAAGGAAATAAAATGATACTCCAATTACATAGACATTCATTTAAAAGTAAAATTTTGACAAAAAATTTTGAACAAATAAATATTCTCTAAAAAATATCGGTGTTGATTTTTCGCCTCGCTTTATTTATTATAGAGTAAAATGAATTAAAGTAAAATGATACTTCAAATATACACTTATCAGAAAGTAAATTTTTTCTAACGATTTTAAGCCAACAAAAAAATCTCTAAAAAATATCGATGTCGATTTGATCCCCTTGGTTTAATTATTATTATACAGTAGAAGGAAATGATATAAAATGATACTTCAATATACATTTTTTTTAAAGTGAAATTTTTACTTGACAAAATTTTTAAAACAAATTACCATTATTATAATTATAGAGAAAAAGGAATTAAACTAAAATGATATTCAAAATATACACTTATTAAAAAGTAAAATTTTTACTAAAGATTTTAAGCAAATAAAAAATCTCTAAAAAATATCGATGTCGATTTGTTCCCCTTGGTTTAATTATTATTATACAGTAGGAGGAAATGATATAAAATGATACTTCAATATACTTTTTTTTAAAAGTGAAATTTTTACTTGACAAATTTTTTTTAACAAATTACCATTATTATAATTATAGAGAAAAAGGAATTAAACTAAAATGATATTCAAAATATACACTTATTAAAAAGTAAAATTTTTACTAAAGATTTTAAGCAAATAAAAAATCTCTAAAAAATATCGATGTCGATTTGTTCCCCTTGGTTTAATTATTATTATACAGTAGGAGGAAATGATATAAAATGATACTTCAATATACTTTTTTTTAAAAGTGAAATTTTTACTTGACAAAAGGTTTTTTAACAAATTACCATTATTATAATTATAGAGAAAAAGGAATTAAACTAAAATGATATTCAAAATATACACTTATTAAAAAGTAAAATTTTTACTAAAGATTTTAAGCAAATAAAAAATCTGGAAAAAATATCAATGTCGATTTGTTCTTTTGGTTTAATTATTATTATAGAGTGGAAGGAAATGAAATAAAATTATATTTCAATACACATTTATTAAAAAGTGAAATTTTTACTTGATGAAATTTTTAAAACAAATTAGCATTATCACAATACCATGTTTTCAGACAGAGTACATTTTTAAACGCACATCTTTTCGTGATGGACACAATTCAAAACGTTATTTTCTTTTCTTCTTTCTTTACTATAGTCGGTATAATCATTATCATTACATAGTATATTACAGTCTCTTTTTTTTGTCTATCCCTATGTATGCTTAAATCTTTACAACTACGCAACGGATTATGATGTGGGTTTTTTTTAAATAGTCTTTAATATGTATTAAGATATCGTAAAATTTATATTCAAGCGCGATAAATGTATATCAAACGATCGCGCATGTCGTGTCGATGTGATAGGGTCCCATTTTAAACCATCTGCATTGGGTAAACTTAAAAACATTTTCAATATTGCATCAGAAGTATATTGCTGTAAGTAGAGAGTTATTCGCCGAAGTAGATTTTCTCCAACAATACTATTTCACGCGGGCGAAGCCGCGGGCAAAAGCTAGTATAATATAATATAAAAAATTTTGAACAAATAAAAAAAACTAAATAGTGTAGATTTTTTCTCCTTGGTTTAATTTATTATAACAGAATAAAAGGAAATTAAAGAAAATTATATTCTAATAGACATATTTTATTAAGAAAGTAAATTTTTTATCTGATAAAAATATTAAAACAAATTAGCATTTTCACAATACCATGTTTTCAGACAGAGTACATTTTTAAAAGCACATATATTTTTGTGATGAACACAATTCGATATGTCATTTTCTTTTTTCTTTGTTTTCTCAAAATATTCTTTATAATACAATATTAAAAATTTAGGACAACCCTTTTCCCCTAATTCTATTATTTCACAGTCTTGACATAGCTCATGAATCCACTTAATTTTTTCCATTCCTTTTGTTAGTATTTTTTTACCGCTTAAGTAGGGAATAATCGTCCTTTGAAATTCACGATAGTCAATGAATCCTTCACTCCAACGTAGTCCACGATTTTTTTCTAACCATCGAACTTGCTTCTTTTCTTCACTTGTAAGATTATTATAAGGATATGGTGGTTTAATTACAAACGTCTCTGTGTAGTCTTTGGTTGCAATTGAAAATTCTTTTACGATAAATTTATTTTTGATATCCTTAAATCCTTGAAGGTCAACGATAACTGTATCGCTATTCATGATGTCTTATTTACAATATTGTTCAAAGGCTTATATTCAAATATACAGTTGTTCAGTATGAGAAAATATGCAGCTCTCTGATTCGGAATCTCTTGGTCCCTTTCGATTTCTACTCCCACGACGATATCCTTTAACATTTATTTCTATCTAAATTATTTAGTACTTTAGTATTAATATTAGTACATCACCGGCTTCGCTCGGTGACCGTGAATAAACTGTTGAAATCTTGAGAGTACAAAATGAGTATACTGTGGTTAGTGGAGAATACTATTTATAACAACAAAACTTAGAGAATGTTAATTGTAGTTCATCACGACTATTATCATTTGATTAATGGGGACACCAATTCCATTCCTAACTATCACTGGAAATTATTTCGGCAACAACATCCTATCGATAATAATACATTTGTATCTGTAGGGCCAGTAAGGACCTGCACATCAAAAAGTTTAATAAAGAAAAGTTCATTGACTGATGTATCAATGCACAGGCCAAACCTTTAAGACTAGAAATTTGAAATTTTGCACACGTATTTCTGGTATAGCGTATGCAACCACTAAGGATGGATTTTTCTAAATTAAACACTCAAGGGGGTAAAATTTTTATCCCTGTATAAATCTTCTTATTCCTTGGACATATTTACATAATACTTCATATGAATTGAGAACGAAAAAAAAAAATTTGTTACGTATTTCAGCATTTTCTAAAATTCAGTCCCTAGGTGAGTAAAATAGGTGATGAAAGTTTAAAACCTAATTTCACACGGGCGAAGTCTCGGGCAATTAATACTAGTATTGAATACATATCCACGACCTAAGAACATAGAAAAATCGCACCGCCTCCACTTTGCAACTATTGGCCACTGAGCTACAGAGGTCGTCAAATATACATGAGGTTTGCTTTAAAATATATAAATTTTCTATTTAATTTTCTTCTAAAACTGGAGATTTTATGAGGTTTTGCTAAAGAATTATTCCTCGTAGATACACTTTCAAAAAAAGTTCACCTTTATTCCTTATAGATCCACTTTTTAAAAACCAGTGTAGTGCTTCCTAATACGTGGGTGACACTGAAAATGTTTAGAACTGGCCAGTTAGAAACATTGCTAATGATTTTTTTTTTTTTTAATTTCAATTTTAGAACTCTTTGGTAACCTAATGTATTTAGTATATTGCATTCATTTGTCATTTGTTTTTATGAATTGGCGGCAAATCTAAAACTCTTGTTATACGTGAAAATGAACCTAACGCGAAAAAATTTTCGGTCAATGATTTATTATGACTTTCGTTGTGGGCTTACTCAACAACAAAGCTATGATATACTGCGATTAGCATTTCTTAATGAAGCCTCATCTCGTGCCACTATTTACAGTTACTGCAGACTGATATGTCAATCGCTGTTTACCTGTTGTCTTGGAAAAAATTCGACAGCAGTGCCCTCGAAGCAGGATCCTCCCTCACCACGACAATTCTTCAGCGCACTCCGCAAAACGGACTGTTGAATATTTGACTATGGCAGGTGTCGAGATAATGAGTCATCCACCATACAGCCAGAGGTATTCGCTTTACGAGCCCTGAAGATGCGGTGAAAGAGTACGAAAATACCATAGAAGATACCCCTATGGAATAATGGGTCCACCGCTTTTTTCAGTGGTTCCATCGAATGCGACGATGTGTAGAGAGGAACGGAGATTACTTCGAAAAACAATAAAAGTATTGACAACTTTCAACATTAAACCGTTTTTCATTTTCAGATACACTTTAGGGTACAGGTGTGTAAACAAAAGTGTAATGACGACCTCTGTGGCTCAGTTGATTGAATGTGTTGGTGCCCAAGCCGGGGGTCGCGGGTTCGAATCCAGCCGAAGGAACATAAAGTTTTTCTGTGTTCCTGGTCATGGATTACGCTTCAGCATGAATGGGCCGGCTCGGCCCATTCCCATTCCCATTGGGTAAATACCACGGCCACACAGAAAACCGATATGAAATAACGCTTGCGTTGTGTATCGCTGTGTGAGTGCGGATTTACCGTAGGTCCAAGAGGGGTTGGGGATTTTTATGACTGGGAACGCAAGTTACAACACCAGAGTACGGTGTTGCGAGTTTCCATGAGCGACGGAAATCGCTTAACATTAGACGATCCATCTGCTCGATTCCTGACAAAACAACGATTTGAAATTGTGTTATTTTACCAATAAAATGACTCACTTACAATACCATTATTTCACTTAACCACTAATGGCCCTAAGCTTATCACCGTCCATTGTTTACCGCTGCATGACGTAATTAGTAATAATGAATAGAGCTTAATGAACCTAGTAATTGCAAAAGTCTATCTTTGTAACCGTTAGAGATATTGAAAAGCGGATAAGCGCAATCGATCGGGCATGGGCAAAAACCCCCAATTTGACACCAATTTTTTTTTTTTTTTTTAGCTGGTGATGCCCATCGAACGGCGAAAATCTGGAGCAAACCGGGTTCACCGGGTCTGCCTTCGAGCCACAGCCGGTGAAAACCTACTACTGCTGTACGTGTGTCATTTCTATTTTAATAAAAGTCTGCTTGCACAATGCCATATAATTCTTAGTATGCGGATCCCCCACACCGTAAGCACCCGGATCAGCTCGTCCTTAAAAAACACGAAAGATTCCTAGCTAGGAAAGTTTATTTATCAAAAAAAAAAATATGCGGTTATAGTTTTTATCAAAATCGCGCTCGCAAATCCTTTCGGCATTTTGAGCTATTCTTTAGTTTCGGATTTTGCCAACTCAGCCCACCTCATGTATTAATAAAAAACCTAACCAAGAGCATGTCAAGACATGTCTAAGGACTATGAAGGAGGGTTCCGTAACTATCAACGCGCAATAGGTTTTTTTAGTTTCTGTCCGATTGGTGTTCCCCGATACTTCGTAAGCGCGAAAGGAAACACCACAGGAACCATTGATTTTGCCGCGATAAAAAGTAACCTATGTCCTTCCCCGTTGTCTACTCTATCAGATATAGAGTCATCATATAGAGAGTAGATGGAAAACTTCATCAAAATCGGTCCAGTATAGTCGGAGCCCATTCGATGCAAACAAACATACAAACAAACAAGCCTTTCCTCTTTATAATAGATTACGCTCAAAATAATTTTATTAAAGAGTTTTTAACATGGCCTATCCGCATGGAATACAATTTAATTAATATGATATTATTACAATATCGAAGTAGTGCGAATGGCGATAAAAAATAAAATTACTTCGATTAAGAGGTCGAAAATACCTTACTGCCTGTCCAGGCGGAAAGGTGTTTTCGCGGCGTTATATCCTTACAAAACTGACAAAATTTTTACACATTGTCATTTTTCATTATTGTTACATTTCACTCACACAGCCAAAATTCGTGAAAGGGGATGGCATGCTTACTTCAATAGCAAAAAAAATTAAGCGTATTATTAATTAACATACTGCCGTACGTTGGCTTAGTTGTGGGAAAGTCCTTCAGCGCTTTTTTGAACTTCGAGCAGTGATCGAAATTTTTGAAGTGAAAACTTCTTTAGCGGCGCTGTCTACTTTTTTTGGAATGGGTAAAAATTTCTAAACTCGCGTCAGGACACGTGACCTGATCGAAAATTCGTAAGACGGATGGAGAGAGGACAGGCGGCGCAGGGCGCTTGCGCGAATGTTCGTGTGTGTTAATGTTACAGCGTGCCACGCGCATCCATGGATGAGATTAATATTATTAATTTATTTTGTTTATTTTATTATTTATTATTATTATGTAAAATAATTGTAATAGTTCTGAAGTGTTAAATTTTTACATAAATCTCATTAGTATTTCATATGTCATTATGCTTGTTATAAGTTATGTTTTTATTTAAAATGTATAAAATGTTAGTTGGATTCATTTCAGTAATTTGTTAGTTATTATATACCTACTGAAGTTAAATTTTCTGCATATTATACATGTCTTTACTCATTACAATTCTGTGTTTCTTTATCCAACTTATCACAAAAACAATAAAAATAAGCCTACAACAATGTTATGAGTAATTAGCCCATGACCTTATCAATGTAGATGTCATATTAATAATTATTCAACATAAAATTAGAATACTTCAGTAAACTAAATTTAATTTGCTATAAAAAATATGTTCTCTAAAAGGAGTTTTCAAGTATGCTAGCTCTCCGCGGGCCGGACAAAATCTGTCCGCGGGCTGGATGTGGCCCTCGGGCCGTAGTTTGGAGACCCGAGATTTAATCAATTTGTTTATAAAAAAATTATCAACAAATGGCGGGAAATTTTTTTTTTGCAAATCATTAAATATCTTGTATTAATAAAATACGATAATATGATGATTAAGAAAAAAAAATTTTTTTTAACAATATTACTTGAATTTTTAAGTTTTTGTTCAAGTAAAAAAATTGTTATAAACAAATTATAAATATTTTTTTAACTTTTATGGCACGATCTTGTTAAGTATGTATGTAAGAAAGGCTCTACGAAGCGAAAATTTTTTACGATCATTATTTAAAAATTTTTTTTTCACTTACAATTAAGACGGTAGTTCGAGAAAATTATGTTACTTAACAATTGTTTAACTTGTTGAAAAAATAACTTTAAGTAAAATTTCCAACGGTAATAAATTATTTATTGTGTTCAGAACCCACCATAATTTTTTCAAATTTAAAAAAAAATATTCAATACCTTAAATAAATTAATTAATGTGCCGTACTCGCTTTTGACGCCACGCGCGCAACCTAAAATTGTCGCGCGCAGACCTATTTTCAGCGTTAAATTAAAATTATAAATAATGGAGGTAGCGTTCCGGGAGTTAGGAGTTTTTTATTGGAAATTTCCTCCTCTTTCAGAATCTTTTTTTGAAATTTCTTAAATATTAATAGTTTATGAAATATTGGCAAAAAACGAAATGCCATTTTTTTCATCTTTAATTGTTTATAACGTTTGCAATTTTTTATGTGCTAATACACGCTTTTGGCACATTTTTCTAGGCGTCATTCCGGATCCAATGAGCTATCGCACATAATTTTAAGAGCAGTATCTCTATTTTGTACCATTTTCAACTTGTCGAATAGACTACTAAAATTACTAAATTTATATTCCAATCCCCACAAATAATTATTTTCATTTTGGAAGTTATTTTTAATTTAAGTAATAGTAAATCTAACTTTGTAAAAAATATGTTTATGTCAGCTATTGGAGTTCTATATATACAAATAATAAATAAATTTATGTCTGGTATTTTTACTGCACAGTATTCAAAGTGTATTTCAACAGGTTGCACCTCACGAATTAAATTATCTAATTTTATGACGTTAAATTTATTTTTTATTATAATACAAACTCCTCCCCTTTTTTATTAGCTCTTGTAAATTGAGCAGCAATATTATAGTTTTTTAGTTTTAGGTTTTGTTCAGAACCCCGTTTTATAAATGTTTCTGTCAAGCATATAATGTCAACCGAACTGAATATATTATCCTTTACCTTTGCTTCTTGCAATAAAGTCAAGCCAAGTCAAGTGTAAAGACAAGGATTTTGCGTTGCGTTTTGTGTCCCATGTTATGCCGAGAAACTCCAAGCATTATGTCGGAGCTAGAACGGACTTTTTGAAATTGATTGTCCAGCCCAAAACTTGCATTATCTTTTTTGCGAATGCCATGTCCTCTTGGAGTTGGGCTTTCGATTGGTGAGCGAAAAGGAAGTCTTCGAGATACACTACACAACGTATACCGTGGGTAAGGACCCACGGAAAATTCGGCTACCCAATTGGTAATCTAAGCGAATATTCTGGGCACGGAGGAAAGGCTGAAAGGTAAGCAAGTCAATTTGCAACAGCTGAAGCTGATGAGAATCAGGATGGTAGTTCACCCGTTAAAAGCGGCGGTGTGTTTTCAATATAGAAACGTGAAAATAAGCCTAGCTCAAGTCTAAATTTACCATCCAATCTAAATGCTGTAAAAATGTTGGGATCCGGAAGTGGTTGAAGAGTTCGAATGGTCTTATTTCTATGAATTTGTTCAGTCGTCTTAGGTTGAAGATTGGACGGAAGTTCCATTCGGCTTCGATACCAAAAAGAACGTCGAAAGGTAGCTAGGGGTTTGCTCTGCTTGTTCCAGGACCCCTGACTCTAGCATATCTTGTATTTGCGCTGTCATATTTATTGATGTTTTGGTTCGGTAACACTGCATTACCAAGGTACTCGGGATTATAAGGCGTAATTAAAGGCGACTTTATAATAAATGAAATTCGGACACCGTTCAAAAGTTGACATATTTTCTTTGGTGCACCCAAATTGCTCCAAGTACTTTGAAAATGCTTTAGACAGCCGCCTCGAAATGTCCGCAAGTCATTGGCGATGTTTATTTTTGAATGAAGATTTAGACCTTTCTTTCCTTTTACCTTTTACCTAGACTTTTCTTACCTTTTTGCTTTTCGTGAGCATTACTTTGTCTATTCCTAGGTTGGTTTGACGGATGGGGTGCACGTTTTTGCAGAAGCATTTCGACGAAAAAATGTTTCATGTTCTACAGCAGGTATGGGCAACTTTTGACATGTTGAGGGTCAAACTTTAGCGTGCAAATACGTTCGCGGGCCGCGTTTAAAAGTACTTAGTGCATTTTGAAGTAGTGATAATATTTTTTGCGATAGATATTAGACATGAAATAATACGACAATGTTATTATAGTACAATTTATTAAAATAACAAAATGAAATTTAAAAAAATGGTACATTATAATTAAATCGTTAAATTTGCAATCGTAACAAACTACGAAAGTTAAATACAACGAAATCAATGAGACACTTGAGCTTGAATTTGGGAAACTAATCCATCGATATTTGGATTAATTCCCCTGATACAAAGACGTAAAGAATTTTCCAAATTATCGTCAGTCAGTCTTGTACGATGTGTTGATTTATTAACTTTCATCAATGAAAAGAATTGTTCGCATTTAAAAGTACTGCCAAACGCACAAATCAATCTTCTTGCGAATTTTCTAAGCTGCGGAAAATTGTCTTATTTTTTTGTAGAAATCGCACAACTCTAAGTCTTCAAATTTGGATTTTAGGAGTGAGTTTTCTTGAATCTCGATCAACTCCATTTGTAAGTGTATTGGAGCATTTTGTACATTACATTTTGTAGGAGTAGCAAATAAACTGAAAGTCTTCCATGTTTTTGAAGTCGCTAAATCTGCCCGAAAATTGTTCCGACAGTAACTTGACTTGAGCTTAAGCAATATTTTCATGCGCAGAGAGCGTGTTGAAATGGTAACTGTTACCAGACAGCATCTGTGACTCCCACAAGCGTAGCTTGATCTGAAACGCTTTCAAATGGCTGTACAAATCATTTACTAACTGTCCTTGTTTTTTAATTTTAAAATTTAAATCATTCAAATAGCCTGTAAGATCGACCAGAAATGCTAAGTCACATATCCATTTAAGGTCACTTAATTCAGATAGTGGTAGATCTTTTATTTTCATAAAGTCTGCTATCTCATTTCTAAGCTCGTAAAACCGTTTCAACGTTTTTCTTTTGCTCAGCCATGTGACTTCACAATAATATGTTACGTCATTATATTCAGCTGATATTTCATCCAAAAACGCCTTGCGCCGACGATGGTTAAGCCCTCTATAATCGATAGAAACTTGTAACTTTCCATGGCTTATGTTAAATACTTTTGAGGAAAATTATATTCAGCGAAATCGGACAATAGCTTTTCAACAATAAAAAAACAGGTATTTTGTAACTGCATGAAATAGTTTTTTTTTAATGTAAAAATTAAAATCGCACCGAAATCAGTTGTCTCTCGTGGGAGTCACTAGCTGGTTATCTAATGTTCTAACGTGCACCTATCTTTAACAATCCGTTGACACACAACAACTAAATGTTTGTCATGTATGAGTTCCGACGTGTTTATTCAGACTTTTCTTGTGCCGGAATTTCTGTTGACAAATTTCGCAGCGGTATGGTTTATCACTTCTATATGGAATTAAATGTTGCTTTAAACCGAACATTCGGGAGAATTTCTTTGAACACATGGTGCAGCTGTATGGTTTATCACCTATATGTGTAGTTAGGTGGCGGTTTAAACTGGCTTTGAATTGACAGTGAAGAATTTTCCCATGGAAAGAGTGCGTGCTTCTATTGATAACTGGTCTCAACGTTTAAAGGATTGTATTGCAGCCAATGGAGACCACTGCTATCTAATAATAATCGAATCTAATCGAATAAGCTTTTTATATTTTAAATTGTTTTATATTTATGTACTAAACTAACACACTGTAAAAGTAATAAATGTTATTTGCAATAGAATTTTTTTTTCTTTGTTTCAGTATTTATGGCAAGACTATTATCTTATACCTTTAAACGAGCAATTCTTGTATATTTATTTATTTATATGTTTCTGTGATCTCGGAAACGGCTTTAACGATTTCGCTGAAATTTGGTATATGGGGGTTTTCGGGGGGTAAACAATAGATCAAGATTAGTCTTATGTTTAGGAAAACGCGTGTTTTCGAGTTTTTATGCGTTTTTCTGTCCACGCAGAATATGGTCGCTAATTTCGTCTTGCCGGCAACTGTCCGTCCGTCTGGTCCAGCGGGTTAACAAATCCAAAGCGACAAATTCATCTCAGAAACAGGGCATATTATGAGCCTCTATTAACCATGCAGCTTGCTGCAAGGTAAATTGAGCCTGCTACATCTGTAAACTGACGGTGCGTAGTGGATTTTATTTGTTGTTTGTCAAAAAATTTATTACTATTTATTTATTAAAAATTCGTGATATTGTTCGACGCACTTAATCTTTGTTCTAAACACCATATGATATTGAGATTTGACAAAATCATAGTGTTGCCATGTAGGATTTTTTAAATTATAATATGTATGTCGCCTAAATTTTTTTTCGTCTATTCGATGTTAGACAACATGTTGATAAAAAATCTAGAACCCATTTTCGTATTTTTATAAAAACAATCCTAACAATTTAAACTTACAATAAGAAAGAGAGCGATATATCGGCCCATGATCTCACGAGTTGCTCTCGCCATACATTTATCATTAAAAAATGTATGGCGGTAGCAGCTTGCGACGTAACAAATTGTTTTGCGAGAAAGAGATGAACAATATTTTTTATTTGATATTATTTTTTAGATTTATGTTTCTCTATTCAACTATTTTGATTACTTAATTTGTAAAAATATTGTGTTATTCAACACGAGGCAACATATTAATATGGGCCATTATTTTAAAATTATTGTCCGAATTCGAATAATTTTCCTAAAGAGTTTTATCATGACCTATTAGCACGGAAACTTACAAGTTTCTATCTCCTATAGTTTAGAACTGCCGGAGGGGGGGGAACTTATAAGCCACTTTGGAGGCCGATTACTCGAAAATGGTCATTTGGACTTGGAACAGACTTTGTAAAATAGTCATGTATAAAGTTTTGCTTTTATTTTAAAATACCTATTCAACCATACCCCACACGATGGGGCAGAATGAAAATATATTTTTCGTCCCCATTTCACATGTATGGAGATTCTAAAATATAAAATATTTACAGGATGATGATTATTTAATAGTGACATATGCTTGCAGTTATATAAACAATTCTAAAATTTCCAAAACGCTTATCTTCAAAGACTGAGGAATGCCGTTCAGCGCTTTTGGATCCAGGAAATTCCAGGGTATACACAAACTTGGCACATTTCACTTTTTGGTGGCATATGCTCGAGTCATTTCAAAAAAAGTCAAAATAACTATGGGTGTTCCTATAAATTTTGGGGACTTCTCTCGATACCTCAAGGATCCCCTCACCAGGTCTACGATTTGGTGACGATGGGACCAATTTGGAAGTGAACCATTTAAAATAAAAAAATAATTTTGAAAATCGATCCACAAACGGCGAAGTAATCGCGTAACATACACAAAAAAAAACATACACAGGAATTGAGAACCTCCTTCTGTGTTTTGGAAGAATTACAAATTATTCAAAATGTAAATGTAATGTGTTTATCATAAAGTGTTTTATAATTAAGCATATAAAAAAAATGCTTTACTAAAATCAATAGATATTTTTGGTAATATTTTAGTAGTTTTTAGTAGAAAACGACGCGACTTTAGTAGTTTTGGAAAAACAGAGTTGGCAACACTTGAACGAATCGCTTCAGTTCATCCGGCCGACTGATGCGATCTCGAAATTGCACACAGACGATACGATTTTGCATCCGTTCAGGCTGAACTGGAGGTAGACCGGACCATATATTGAGTCCCTAATGTTCTAATGTGCACTTATCTTTAACAGTCCGTTGACACACAATAACCACATGTTTATCATGTATGAGTTCCGACGTGTTCATTCCTACTTTTCTTGTGCCTTAACTTCCGTTGACAAAATGTCGCAGCTGTATGGTTTATCACCGATATGTGTAGTTAGGTGACGGTTTAATCTAGCTTTATATGAGAATTTCTTTGAACATATGACGCAGCTGTATGGTTTATTACCTATATGTGTAGTTAGGTGGTGGTTTAAATATCTCTTCAGCGAGAATTTCTTTGAACATATGTCGCAGCTGTATGGTTTATTACCTCTATGTGTTGTAAGGTGACTTTTAAAATGAAATTTTTGTGAGAATTTCTTTGAACATATGTCACAGCTATATGGTTTATCATCACTATGTGTAATTAAATGTTGCTTTACACAGAACAGTCGTGAGAATTTCTTTGAACATATGTCGCAGCTATATGGTTTAGTACCTATATGTGCTGTTAGGTGACTTTTTAAATGACATTTTTGTGAGAATTTGTTTGAACATATGTCGCAGCTATATGGTTTATCACCTCCATGTGTTGTTAGGTGGCGGATTAATTTGCTCTTTAATGAGAATTTCTTTGAACATATGACGCAGCTGTATAGTTTATCACCTCTATGTGTTGTTAGGTGACTTTTTAAATGACATTTTTGTGAGAATTTCTTTGAACATATGTCGCAGCTATATGGTTTATCATCACTATGTGTAATTAAATGTTGCTTTACACAGAACATTCGTGAGAATTTCTTTGAACATATGTCGCAGCTATATGGTTTAGTACCTGTATGTGCTGTTAGGTGACTTTTTAAATGACATTTTTGTGAGAATTTCTTTGAACATATGTCGCAGCTATATGGTTTATCACCTCTGTGTGTAATTAGGTGGCGGATTAATTTGCTCTTTACTGAGAATTTCTTTGAACATATGTCGCAGCTATATGGTTTATCACCTATATGTGTAGTTAGGTGGCGGTTTAAATATCCCTTCTGTGAGAATTTCTTTGAACATATGTCGCAGCTATATGGTTTATCACCCCTATGTGTTGTTAGGTGACTTTTTAAATGACATTTTTGTAAGAATTTCTTTGAACATATGTCGCAGCTATATGGTTTATCACCCATATGTGTAGTTAGATGGCGGATTAATTTGCTCTTTACTGAGAATTTTTTTGAGCATATGTCGCAGCTGTATGGTTTATCAGTTATATGTGTAGTTAGGTGGCGGTTTAAACATCCCTTCTGTGAGAATTTCTTTGAACATATGTCGCAGCTGTATGGTTTATCACCACTATGTGTAATTAAATGTTGCTTTACACAGGACATTTGTGAGAATTTCTTTGAACATATGTCGCAGCTGTATGGCTTATCACCTATATGTGTAGTAAGGTAGCGGTTTAAATCGAACATTCGTGAGAATTTTTTTGAACATATGTCGCAGCTGTATGGTTTATCACCTATATGTGTAGTTAGGTGGCGGTTTAAATATCCCTTCTGTGAGAATTTCTTTGAACATATGTCGCAGCTGTATGGTTTATCACCTCTATGTGTAATTAGGTGGCGGTTTAAATATCCCTTCTGTGAGAATTTCTTTGAACATATGTCGCAGCTGTATGGTTTATACCCTATATGTGCTGTTAGGTGACTTTTTAAATGCCATTTTTGTGAGAATTTCTTTGAATATATGTCGCAGCTGTATGGTTTATCACCTCTATGTTTACTTAGGTGGCGGTTTAAACTACTCTTATTTGAAAATTTCTTTGAACATATGTGGCAGCTGTATGGTTTATCACCCGCGGTATGAGTCCTGACGTGCAGTAGTAATTGGCTTTTGCATGAATACGTCTTCAAACAAACATCACAGCTGAGCGGTTTCTCGTAACAGCCGGACTGAGCTTCACTGGCATGGTCTCGCCCCTCGCAGTTAAATATGTTTTCTCGCTCGTTGTCTTGTTCGATACCTAAATAAAGGTAACGTTAGAATAATGTTTACTTAAAAATATACTAATATACTTTTTCATTTATTTTGTATACTTTTTGATTTATTTTGTATCAACGTCAAAACAAAAACGATATTTAACGTTTTCTTTTGTAACAATAAAAAAAAATAGTCAAGGCACCGACTTCAAAGAGTGGATTAAAGATAAACAAATTGTTTTGTATATTTTTAATCGCATTATTTATGAGCTATTCAGTGGCTTGATTTTTTGAAGGCGGATTCCTCCTTGTTTAAAAGAAATACGTTATATATCGTTTTTGTTTTGTTTTCTATTTTATTTTTTATTTCATGCTTTTTAGTGAAAGGTAGATTATTTATTTCAGACTAGATGTTACCCGCGACTTTCTGCACGCTAAAGTATATGCAGCTGAAACCGTACATTTAGCCGCAATTAAAAGTAGCCTATGTTAAGCCGCAATTAAAAGTAGCCCAAATTTCATCAAAATCGGTCGTGTAGTTTCGGAGCCTAGTTAATGCAAACACACAAACAAACAAATCTTTGCTCTTTATAATATTAGTACAGATTTTAGGAGTCATTAACAAAAAAGTTAAGGCCGATCATAGCAGCAGTCGTGCGTTACTTTGGTGTTAGTTGTTGAATAGTTCCATGGCTTATCTCAAAAGTTTTTCATCAAATCTTAAAAGATTGTAATTTGTATGCATTGATTTTTGTCAATGTTAATTACTGATAAAGTGTACTCAGAGACAATGTCAAAGTTTCTATAACATTTTCCATGACGTTTGTTTTGCTTTACAATTATAGACTTTAATCCTTCCACTATAATGCCCAATACTAATATGATACATATCAATTGTACACCTGATTTTTTTTTTGAAGAACAGTATTGGTGGAGTCGTTATACGATTTTATTTATTTGATCTGTCATCGGGTTTTCACCCGCAACTTAACCTTTTGGTTTGGGCCTTGGGATGAGTTGTTTCTAGCTTTATCTCCAAAAGTACTACTCCAATTTTGATGCGGTTTTCAGTGATGGGTTTGATTGGTACATATTCGTGGGTAGATGTTACGATAAGGGTTAGTATTACTAGTTCCCCTGCAGAAAAGTCAAAGTCAAAAATTTTTATTCAAAATTGGTACTTTTATACACTTTCTGAACGTCGGTCTACATGATGCCTACCACCGGTTCGAGAACTAGCCCGGCGAGAAGAACCGGCGTAAGAAAATTTGTTTCTGCAAAAACAAAACTACTTGTCCAATTTTGATCCGGTTTACAGGACTTAAAATAATAAGGTACTATTTAGAATTAAATAAAGTTTATTAAATTTATATAAAGTATATTATATAGTAAAGTGTTGGTTAAATCGGTTTTAAATAATGTAAAGTGATAAAATATCAACAGTTTAATGTGTATTTTCATCAAGGATAATTGCACATTGCAAATATTTTTTATATAATAAAGGGTGTTTTTTAGAGGTAATAGAACTTTTAAATGGAATAAAACAAAGATGTTTTTATTTTAAATTGACATGAAATTTACTTTATTCGAAACACATTCTTCTGGCATTATAATTTAAATATGACTTATGGCATATGACCGCCACGGCTGGCTCAGGCGTAGTCTAATCTGGAGGTCCAATTTTCGATGACTTTTTCCAACATTTGTGCCCGTATATCGGCAATAACGCGGCGAATGTTGTCCTCCAAGTGGTCAATCGTTTCAGGCTTATCGGCGTAGACTAGCGACTTCACATATCCCCACAGAAAATAGTCAAGCGGCGTTAAATCGCACGATCTTAGACGCCAATTCACGGATCCGAAACGTGAAACTATGCGGTTACCAAACGTTTCCTTCAATAAATCAATTGTGGCACGAGCTGTGTGACATGTTACGCCGTCTTGTTGAAACTACAGCTCCTGCACATCATGGTTGTTCAATTGATGAACGAAAAAGTCAATAATCATGGCTCTATAGCGGTCACCATTGACTAACATTCTGGCCAGCATCATTTTAATAATGGTCACGTATCCAATTACTGTGCACGATGGCGGATAGACTGATTCGGGCTTCCTCTACGCTACGCTCTACAGCAGCAATGACTTCTTTTGTACGCACTGTACGACGTCTCTGTGGATGCGTATTATCATTTAGAGTAAACGTGGTGCGAAAACGTTACATAGTTCATCGAATTAATTGGTCTAATGGACGATTATGTTGACCGTAAAATGGACGTAGTGTGCGATACGTATTTCGAACACAACCATGATTAATCAAAATAAATTTGCACAATTTAGAAGCGTTGTTGAGGCGTCAGTCTATTCATGTTGAAATGCCAAACCAAACTAAACATAAATCACTTGACAGCTGACAAAAAGACCTCTAAAAACACAACCACAACAGACACTCTTTACTATCTTTCGCCTTAAGAAATAGTAAGTAACCTATCCTTAAAAGATACACATAATATTAATTGTAGATCTTTAGAAGAGAAACAATCCCACCATACATTGTTTTGTTATAAATTATCCACAAATGGTTAGGTTAGGCAGCGTTTTCGAAAAAAGCTCCCAGACGGCTTGATTTTTTTTCGACGCCTTCAACAATGCTTCACAATGCCACCGCTGCCGCCGGAGTTTGGTCCCCTTGACTTTTAAGGGCGCGCGCCGCCTCGTGCCGAGGCACCGCGTCGCACGATCCCGGCATGAAGTATATCAGGACAACCAACACGGGTGCTGCCCGATGCGATCTCGGCGCGCTCCACAGCTGCCGCGTCTCGTTCCGCCGCTTCCATATGCCATATGCGATTTTAACGGCCTTGGCATATTCTAGGTTTTCCTCCGTGAAAACACGTTGCCTGATTGTCTCGCTGCCGAGTCCACACACCAGATGATCACGAAGATTTTGATGATCACATAGAAATGACACACGTACAGCTAGCGCAACCGTTTATTGTGGACTGACAATCCGACACCACACGCACACATACGTATACGCGTCACTCTTACACTACACTTATGCGCAACACTATCGAATGGTGAAACAATACAAGCTGTGTAGTTTTTTACAAAATTAGTCGGTTCGATTCTGTCGTCTGTCTGTCGACCTACACAAGTTATTATTTAATATTCGTTATAGTCTGGAAATGTCGTGAGGATGGCAACACAGTTTGTCAACACAATTATTTTAACAATAAAGTCTGCTTGCACAATTTCGTATAATTCTTAGTATGCGGATCCCTCACACCGTGAAACTCGGATCAGCTCGCCCTTAAAAAAAAACATGAAAAATTCCTAGCTAGGAAAATTGATTTATCAAAAAAAATAATGTTGTAGTTTTAGTTTTTATAAAAATCGCGCTCGCAAATCTTTTCGACATTTTTCGCTATTCTTTATAGTTTCGGATTTTTCCAACTCAGCCCACGTCATGTATTAATAAGGGGCCCCATACACGGTCCGGTTTTCCTTCAGTTCGGCCTGAACGGATGCAAAATCGTACCGTCTGTGTGCAATTTCGAGATCGCATCAGTCGGCCGTATGGACTGAAGCGATTCGAGCAGTGTTGCCAACTCTGTTTTTGCGAAACTACTAAACTCGCGTCGTTTTCTACTAAAAACTACTAAAAGAGTACCGATAACTATACAAAAGCTACTAAACTTAGGAATCCCTAACAGTGTTTTAGGGGTTCAGGCCGAACCTTAGATTAAAACGCCTAGAAACCGAGTACGCGCGTGAAAAGTGAAGTAAATCATTTTGAGCCATATCGGCTCAGTTTGTTCGAACGACCCGTCAGTTGTCAAGGTCAAGCGCTAGTGCATACATCTCCGACTATTATTTTTATTATTAAAAACATTATGACGGTTTGTGTCGTTATTGGGTGTCACAATGCATCGGAAAAGAATTTAAAAAGTTTCGGACATAACATTTCATATGTAAGTATGAAATGTTATGTCCGAACAATTTGACTTGTATTAAATCAAATATTTAAAACATTTTAAAATAAAATCATATTATGTCGCCATCTTGCTGCCCTATTGTGAATTGTGAAAGTGTTACTAGTAAAAATAAATTTATTTCAAAATTTTCATGGCTAACTAATAGTTGCAACTAAGACAAAGTTTTATAATATTTTCTGATTTGTTTAAGTAGCAATTTAAAGTATTATCAGTATTAAGATAATCCTTAATATATTCCTTAACACCCGTTTAATATAAATAAAGTTCACAAATTGTGTTTAGATGGTTTAAAATGAAATATAAGTTATATTTTTCCATCTCACGATATTAAGAAAAACAAATACAATAATTCCAATTTTAAGAGTACACGCTCCACAACTTTAAAGTTTTGTTTGTGTGCGTGTCGGTATGTAATGCTTACGCCTACATCTATCTGTTGCTTGCTTCACTTTGTACGATGCGTTTATTTGAAGACTAACTAGGCGTTCTTAATCTAAGGGCCGAACTGACGTCAGTTCGATCGGATGCGATTTCCTCCGTGTATTTGTTCGAATCCGTTCAGGCCGAACTGACGTCAGTTCTAACTGAAACGATCGGCCTGTCGTCTGTGGAGACCTTAAAAAACCTAACCAAGAGCATGTCAGAACATGTCTAAGGACTATAAAGGAGGGTTCCGTAACTATCAACGCGCAATTTGTTTTTAGTTATTGTCCGATTGGTGTTGCCCGATACTTCGTAAGCGCGAAAGGAAACCCCATGATAAAAAGTAACCTATGTCCTTCCCCGTGGTCTACTCTATCAGGTATAGAGTCATCATATAGAGACAGAGTAGATGCCAAACTTCATCAAAATCGATCCATCGATAGTCGGAGCCTATTCCATGCAAGCAAACATACAAACAAACAAATCTTTCCTCTTTATAATAGATTACGCTCAAAATAATTTTCTTAAAGAGTTTTTAACATGGCCTATCCCACATGGAATACAATTTAATTAATATTATATTATTACAATATCCCGCGAAAAAAAAATGCGCTCTGTGGTGCGAATGGCGATAAAAAAATAAAATTACTTCGATTAAGAGGTCGAAAATACCTTTCTGCCTGTCAAGGCGGAAAGGTGTTTTCGCGGCGTTATATCCTTACAAAACTCGACAAAATTTTTGTGACCTGATACACATTGTCATTTTTTATTATTGTTACATTTCACTCACACAGCAAAAATTCGTGAAAGGGATGGCATGCTTACTTCAATAGCAAAAAAAATTACTAGTGTGACAAACACTGCAGTAAGCGTATTATTAATTAAGCGCGTATATTCAAGTTTGGAATCTCTGCCATAGAACGACGACACAGAAGGTACAAAATGCGTATAAATTCCATTCGTTCACAGTTATTATTAGCCTTTGACGACATGCTTAGAATTTAGTTTTTTTGTTTAATCAGTAGTTTGACATTTTATGTACGATTAATCTAGATAATAATAGCGTGAATGCCTACTATTATTTAGATAAAACTGCATATTTAGTGTTTTTTTTTTTAATTAATGTCCCAAACAGGAATCGAAACCTTGTATTTAAAAATACATTTGTGGTACAAATTGCGCAAAGTAATAGAGGACGGCACACATGAAGAAAATTATTTTTAACAAAATACTCCTTTTAAACCAAGTTTTGTGTAAATATAACGTAAAAAAAGTTGTTTGTTAAGATTTATCTTATTTTCCAGAATTTGTTCCTCATTAGGAAATCTTACTATCAATCTCTTTTTATGTAAAGTGTAAGAAGTAGGGCTTGCAAATATTCGAATTTTTTTATATTCTAGTTTTTTGGGCACAATTCGAATAATAGAAAAAAACTATGATTTTGACGATTGGCGATTTACACGAAAATCAATATTTTAACAATCAAAATATAACATAAAAGAAAGAAAATTTAATAAACGTAACGCTGTAGAAAAATATAGTTACATAAAATAAGTTTTTATTAAGAGTTTAAGTTTATTAGTTTCAAGTTTTAGTTTATTAGGAGAATTAAATGGGTGACGTTGTGAAATTTTTTTGTTATTTCGGTTCTTAATGTGTAATATTGGTAGAATATTAACCATTAAATATTCGTTAACGTGCACAAGTTGGGCAAGTGGTACAACTTCAAAAAACGTGCTATTTTGTGTTCCCTCCAAAACTCCCTAGGATCAGTAAAGTAAAGCTTCAGTAAAGTTTCAACAACTTTACTGAATCGACTGACTTGACTCGTTGACTTGACGATTTAGGAATACGGTGTTGAAAATTGAAACGAAAATTCTCTTTCCCGCCTTTTTAACTTGACACTGGCAAATGGTTTTATGCCGACGCCATATATAAAATAAAAATAAAAGTTTTTATTATTACTATAAGTCCTCTTTCACTTTGTATATCACACAAGAAGTATCAGATGTTGAACGATAGTCTAATGTGTTGGTCGATTTTCATCTGAAGTAATTTCCTTAGCAAAGATGTGCGTCCAGTGGTGCAATTCTCTTCATTCTACAAATCTTGTTGGGACGTTTCGTACACTATTTCTCTTAAATCGAGAGAAAATGAGACTGCCTGATCCCTGCAGGTCAGCAGCTAATCTGTTTATATGGCTATATAGTATATCTTGGTATTTTTACTGTGTAACTCAATTCCTTCTTCTTCTCTTTCTTTCTTCAACAGTAAGTTCTCAATTTCAAATTCCGAATGATATATTTATTGCTTATGTGTGGTGGGATATTAAACATTGCCCTCATTGTCTTGTTTCAAACCTTTCGAGTATTTCAATATTACTGTGACTGGCCGTGCCCCAAAGCTGAATGTCGCAGGTCCAGACAGGTGTTAATATACCATTTTACTGGCATCTGTGACTTCGTTGTTCAACCAGTACATGCTGAGAAGTTTGCAGTCAAACTGTTTCCTTTTAGTCCATATGTGTTTGCGTCAAGTGATACGACGATCGAGATGCATACCTAGGTATTTGGCATCATCTGGTTGTGGAATATCTATTTTATATGTTTTTGCAGGTGGATAGGTTTTCCTTCTCAGAGTAAAGGTCACTTGGACAGATTTATTAGTATTGGCTGTCATGCGCCATTGCTCTAACCACGCTTCGATGAGGTTCAGATGTGATTGAAGCTTTTCGGATGCAGAGTCAGGATTTTCATGGATTGAGAGAAGTGCAAAGGTCACTAGGACAGATTTATTAGTATTGGCTGTCAAGCGCCATTGCTCTAACCACGCTTCGATGAGGTTCAGATGTGATTGAAGCTTTTCGGATGCAGAGTCAGGATTTTCATGGATTGAGAGAAGTGCAGTATCGTCTGCGTAGGTCGCTGTAATAGTATCGACGTGAGTTGGTAAGTCTGCTGTGAATATGAGGTACAAAACTGGGTCCAATATACTGCCCTGCGGAACTCCAGACCTTATTTCATGCATGGGTGATATTTCGTTCTTATAACGCACTTCATAGCATCTGTTGTCAAGGTAGGATTTTAGAATCAGATAGAAGGAGTGCGGTAACATTTTCTTAATTTTAAATAATAGTCAATTACGCCATACTTTGTCAAAGGCCTGGCTAATATCCAAAAAGACTCCGCAGTAGTACTGTTTGTTTTACATCGACTGATTGACATCATAGGGAGAGCTCTATGATATCAACTTGCTCAATGGTTCCATGACCTTCTCTGAAGCCGAACTGATGATTTGGTATTATCTTTTTAGGATATTCTCGCATTCTAATTAGAATTTTTTTTTCGAATAATTTTCCCATTACGGGTATGAGACTGATAGACTCTATATGATGACGCTTCATGTGCAGGTTTAACTGGTTTGAGTATCATCACAAGCTGGGCTATTTTCTATTGTCTTGGGTAGAAGGATAATCTTAAGCATGCGTTAAGAGTGGTAAGTATGGAAGCAAACCTTTCTTGGGTAGATGTTTTAAGAGTATTGAATCAACAAGATCATAACCCGGGCATTTGCCCTCTGGGAGTCCAACAATTTCTCGCCTTAATTCATTTAGCGTCACGTTTTAATGGGAGGCACATTTGAGTAGGTGAGCTAAGGTCAATGTATGTAATCTCTATGTCAATGTCTTGATCAGATTGTTGGTAGGAAATGGTTCGAAGATTTTATGGAGGTGTCGAGCAAAAATGTTTGCTTTTTCGCAGTCAGAGCATGCCCAAGATCCTGTTTCTGTTTTTAAAGGTGTAGCTTGTTGCTTGGGACGTTTCAGGGTTTTGGTAGCTTTACATAGAGAGAATTTTGTGTCTGTGGTATGTTTTAGTTTCGAAAGATGCGATTGTAAGTTCTCATTTTTCAGTTCTTTGATAAGCTTTTTTAATTTTTGTAAGGCTTTGTTAAAAGCGGTCTTATCGCTAGGATAGTGGATGTTGTGCCAGACTCTGCGTAGTCTTTCTCTTTCGCTGATGCACTGTTTAATGTATGTAGGGTACACATGCTCTTTTGCGATTCCTGTTTTATTATGTGTTGTGGATCTGTTAGCTGCGTCATGTATAGTTTGATTGAGTTTCTCTATGGCAAGTTCTCCTTCGTCAATTGTCTTTAGTGAGATCCTGAGCTGAGTCTCTTCCGTGATGACTATTTGATATGTTTCCCAGTTAGTGTTTCTGTTGTATATTTTCGGTGGTGCTTCTGTTAGGAATACCTAATTGTATACATGAAGCACAACTACTGACTGGTCTGAAGTAAGATCCAAATCAGCTGGGATGCTTGTATTGTTAATTGCAATGCTTCTTGATATGAAGTCTAGTAGGTCGGGAATCTTATGCGGGTCAGTCAGCCAATAGGTGGGCTCACTGGTGGAGAGACAATCAAGGTCAAGTTCTTTCACAGCTTGATAAAGCTGTCTCCCTCTGGTTGTAATTTGCCTCGAGCCACAAAACAAATGTTTTGCGTTACAGTCGCCTCCAATTATAAACCGGTTTCCGAGTGCAGTAAATAGGTTTTAATATTATTCCTTACTTATCTGATGTTTTGGGGGATTATAAACTGCAGCGAGTGTTATGTCGGAGTCTTTATCATGCACTTGAACAAGTGTAGTTTTTGTATGTACTGCTGTTCCAACATGTGCGTTTCCCGATGGATGATTTGTAGCATATGTAGTATAGCCCTTGATAGAAAGGTAGCTTTTGCTTGTAAATCTGGTTTCACATATAAAAGCCATGTCTATCTTCTTCATGAGGAAAAACATTTCCAGCTCTAGTCGCCGTCCGAGTAGTCGTTGGCGTTCCATGTTATTATGGTAAAGTGTGATTTATTTATTTTGTCATTTGGCTGCTTATGAGTTGGATAAGGCGATCCATCATGTTATCTACCATGTTTATCGTCATGGTCTGTATTCTGTCAAACATCTGTTCTAGGATGTCACCAAGCTGTTGCACTTGGATTGGTTGATTTGGGTTCATTGAGTGTTCCCCTTTTTTATTTGCCATTTCAGCGTACGTTTCGGTCTTTCTGTGGTATGATTTGGATTTAGTTGGTTGCGTTTTCTCGACGTCTGGGCCTTTTTTGTTCTGATTCATTTGTTTTTGCGTGTGTTTTGGCTGTATTTTTAGTATATGCTCTTTATATTGTTTATATTTCGAGCATCCTCTGTAACTAGCTGGATGATTTTTCTGGCAGTTAGCGCAGGTAGCGTGCGTGTCTTTGGTTTTGGTACAACTACTGGTTGGGTGGTCTTTTCCATATGTGACACACCCGTACGGTCGGAAGCATTGATTTTTAGTGTCCAAATCTTTGGCATCTTTTATATTGCAGGATTTCTTTTTCTTATATGGTGGTTCAAAGGTTACTTTCATATGATTTAGTAACTTAACGATGAATATGACTTTGTTGTTTGGTTTCAGTTCCAGATATACAAAAGATAGAGGAAGGGTCTTTTGAGAGTCGATGACGCACGTTTATGAGTTGTCTCACTTCATGTCCTTGGGTTTTTAGTCCCTCCTATAATACTACTTTTAGTGTAGTACCAAATCGAAATAATTTGTTGTTTAAATATGTATTTACTATAGGTAATTCACATTTATGACATAATATATTGGCTTTGTAAATGTTTTGTTCAATTCCGATATTGACATCCAATATTGCATGGCCTAATCGATGCACTTAATTGCGGAGGAGAGGGGTGCGGTGAATGATACCTAGGACCTAACAAAGTTTAACTTAATTTATAAAAAAAAAAAAAAAAAACATTTTACTACAAGTAACATACCTTTAACTCCTATCTCCTCCCGTTCCTCTTGTTTTATTTCTACATTTTCTGTTTCGTTCTGAACACAATACCTCCGCCCTGTCCAGATTTTGTGTTGTGTTACTCGGCAGAATGTTTTTGTCAATAATACTTTGTCTAAGCTTTACTATGTTCAACTTAAGCACCTTTGTCTTGTACGAAGTATCATTTTCGATCACGGTCGATTCAGTAAAGTGGTAGAAGCTTTACTGAAAGTTCCTAGGGAGTTTTGGAGGGTAACTCAAAATAGCACGTTTTTTGAAGTTGTACCACTTGCCTACACCTGTGCACGTTAATGAATATTTAATGGTTAATATTCTACCAATATTACACCTTAAGAACCGAAATAACACAAATTTATGAAAGAAATGCAAAATTCACAACATCACCCATTGAATTCCCCGGCAAAACCATAGAATCTAATCGATGCACTTAATTGCCGAGGAGAGGGGTGCGGTGAATGATACCTAGGTCCTAACAAAGTTTAACTTAATTATAATAAAAAATAAAAAATTTCTACAAATAACATACCTTTAACTCCTATCTCCTCCCGTTCCTCTTGTTTTATTTCCGCATTTTCTATGCTTTGTTCTAAACACAGTAACTTCGCCCTGTCCAGATTTTGTGTTGTGTGACTCGGCAGAATGTATTTGTCAATAATACTTTGACTAAGCTTTACTATGTTCAACTTAAGCACCTTTGACTTGTACGCAGTATCATTTTCGTTCACATTGGATAAATCCTCTTCACTTTCCGTATCATTAATTGATAGATCATCCTCTGATTCCGTGCGTGATTTGTTTGAAGGTTGTTCATCTGCCTCATATTCATTTGTGTTTTCTTGAACTTCCTGTTCAATGCCTAAAAAATATAACTAGTTCATATTATATGCGATAAATCGGTACAGAATAGACCAAACTGGCCCATCCTAAGGGCGATAGGAGATACTAGTTTAACCTAGGAGGAACTGGTTGAGCCTAATATGAATAAGAACACTGCAGGATAAATAATGAAACAGATGACAACCTCTGTGGCTAAGTTGTTAGAGCGTTGGCGCTCAAGCCAGTGGTCACGGGATCAAATCCCGTCAAGGGTACAAAAAGATTTGTGTTCCTGGGTCATGGATGTGTATCAAATATGTGTATAATATAATAAAATGTTAAATATATATTGTATACTATTAAAGTATTAAACATACTTCCCGCTGTCTGGTACCTGTCTGATCTAGCACTGGGTCAGATTGACGTGGTGTGAATCGTCCATAGATATTATTATTATTTAAAATTAGCTACATAAATACTATAAAAGGAAATAAATTAAAAGCACAAATTTGGTAGAAATTGACAAATGAAAATTATT
This sequence comes from Phengaris alcon alcon, assembly GCA_037179445.1. NCBI lineage: Eukaryota > Metazoa > Arthropoda > Insecta > Lepidoptera > Lycaenidae > Phengaris > Phengaris alcon. The sequence goes on along the minus strand of JAYRCH010000046.1, from coordinate 521,869 downwards.
TTATAAAAATATTAGAAGTCCAAAATCTTGCATAATAATTATTTTAGTACTAGCTGTCCTTTTTTTTCATATGGGTAGACATTTACGCCCTTCCCGGGGGTTTGGGGTCCCCTGGGGGTATATGGGACTCAACGTCGACTTGTCGCCGGAATACCGCACTAAACCACCTAAGGGTGCCTTCAGCCGCATAAATGAGGCTACCCCGGATCTGTCAAGCACAGGGAGGAACCTGGAGGAACCCCGCCGACACCGGGACCGTGCAATGGGTATAGGTTCCCTGCCTTTTTCCCTGGTCCCAGAGTTCCTGAGTTTTCGAAGGGCAATAAATGCGCCTTCTCTCCCCTCGTCCGCCTTCGAATGCCATCACTCCATAGCATCCGGTGAAGCCGCTTGCCCTCGTCGTCCCGCGTCCCGCGGGGGAGAAGACACTTGTGTGCGCGAGTCATAGGGGGGTTATAACGATGACCCCCCATTACATGGTCCGCCGGTCCCTCGGCGTCCCTGCAGACCGCACAACTCGCCTTGGCAAAACAGCTGGAGGCTTTATGCCCCGGCTGACCCCAGCGGAAGCATAGATGGCTCCTTACTTAAGTTTAAGGGCACCTCTCTGCCACATGCCCCAACCCTAGGCACCGGTAACAAAGCCGGCGCAGCTCGGAAATATGTTTGAGCTGGACGCGAGTCCACCCAACACCAATACTGCCCAGTGGAAGCAGTTTTTTGGCTGCAACCACTGGTAATCGAATCAACGCTTCGCGTCCCTCTCTTATCTGGGTGGATTGCACTTACACAGATTTGATCCGGGGGGCAACCACCTACGCGTGCCACCGCCATCCGCAATCGGTCCTCCGTGGAAGTATCATCCAGACCCGTGACTCTGAAATTAGAGCACGGAACTGGCCCAATCAGTGGTTCCTATAGTCACTGGTCAAAAATTAACCCATGTCTACTGTTATTATAATTCAGGCATTGTCCGCAATGTCCCTGTGGACTGGTCGATGGTAGACCTTGTAGAAAACTTGCAAGTTCCTTTAGGATATGGTAAAGTAGTTAACCTGTAGAAACCTACAAATTACTTACTATACAGTGCAATAACCATGTTTTGGCCATGTTAAAGCACAATGTAGGTCACCACCACCGGCTACAAATGTTCGCAGAAGCACGAGGAAGCAACATCTTTTACTTGTATGTACTGTAGTAGTCCGTACGCAGCCAATGGTGTCTCTTGCCCGGAATATTCCAGGCAAAAAGAGATAAAATTAGTTTTGAGTCAAGAAAGTATCTCATACATGGCGGCATCATCTCGATTCCCTTATGTGAGACGATCATTTGCTGATTCTGCCAGGACTTCTCCTTCTGCAATTGTCAACATTGCAAGAAACAGACAGTCTGACAAAATCTCCCGTTACCACATCCTATAGAAAGAATAAACACATTATTCCTCGTCGCCCCATTCCTCCTATGTCCCCTGGGTATGACCACCAGGCACATAGAAATATAATTGAGCAACCATCTTCTCAGTCCTCTATTGGAGGCGCACATCCCTCTAGTAACGAAATTTCCCCAGTAGCCCCGAACGATAACTTACTTGACAACTTGACTATCTTCTTTATTTATCTCATTTCTAGGTCTAGCGACTCCCTACCGAACAAAACTCTTGCCAACCTGACTCAACTCGTGAAACTTTTGCATAATAATGGTTCACACTGTAATACAGTGGAACAGCCGGAGCATCAGGAATAAGAAACAGGATATCTTTTATTTAATTAATTCGTATGAGCCAACAATTCTCAGCCATCCAGGAAACATGGCTGGTACCTGGCTCTCGTTTTCGGGTTCCGGGTTATGTCTGTTTCCGGATTGACATGTCTGATGGCAGAGCTGTAGTAGCCATTTTGGTCTCCAACCAATGTACATATTCTGTATACAGGGTTACATGGAAAGTCGTGCTGAATATTAAAGGACGTTATCACTCAGGTCATTTCTGATTGATTTGGTCATATAATTAGGTATCCGAAACTTAACCGTTATGGAGATATTGAATTTTGATTATTTTTTTTCAAAATTCTCAATTTTTTGGCTTTTATGTCGATTTTTTTTGGACTAGAGCACCTGTAGTCAATTTTTTAATGAATTTAGTTAGAAAAAATAAGTCAATCAATAAAAGCGATCAATAAAAACTAAACCTACTACTAGCAGTTTAAAAAAACTGCCCGACAATGGTTAGAATTGAAAAAAAAACATTAAGTGTTGTTAACTTTGAAGCGCTTTCTTTTAAAAAAAGTATGGAACTTATTCTGCAAATCATTTAAAAAACTTCTACGTCTCTTTATCTATTCAAAAAGGTATAACACGTCGTAGGTATGATTATAAAATCTTAAAATAATGTTATTTGAAAAGGCCCAAATAGTAAGACAACATGACGGAACTTCGATACAAAAGAATCCGGTTTACTACCTGGCACCTTTAAACAATAAAAAAAAGGGTCGGGTACGCATTATTTGTGCGAAATGTTATTATGAAGTCAAATCGCGGCGTTTAGTCTGCTCATGCGATTATTCCGTGGTAGATGTGCTTTCCGTGTTCTCCAATAATTTTGTATAAAACCGCGACTTGGCTTGTTTTTTTGACTGTTTCATTCAAAATTTCATCTTCATCTTCTGTGTGACCTGGCTTGTTAACTGGACTTTGATTTGTGTTGTGAACATGGCGGCATTCACCAATAAAGAATATGCTGATATCCTAATGTGTTACGGATTTTGCGAAGGAGTTTCGTTACGTGCACGCAATGAATACATGCTGCGGTATCCTACTCGCCGAGTACCTGATATCGGCGTATTCGACAGAGCTTATCGAAGACTACGAGAAACTGGTTCTGTTCTAGTACGACGTACTGACATGGGGCGACCTCGTATTCTTGATGACGACGACGACGACGAAAATGAAATACGAAGACTCTATCAATCCGATCCCCGATCAACAAATGTTGTGGCTAAACGTCTTGGCATTTCCCAGCGGAAAGTATGGTTCGTCATGCACAGTGCTGGACAATACCCGTACCATTATACTCCTGTACATGTTACCGAAGAGGGGGATCCAGTGAGACGACAAGACTTCTGCAGATTTATGCTCAATGCAGACATCGAAGATCTATTTTTTTTTTTACGAATATCTTGTGGACAGATGAGTCGAAGTTTGATAGAGATGGCATCACTAACTACCACAACTCCCATTATTGGGCTCCTAAATCCGAAGGAAACCCTAATAAAAAAAGAATAAAAGGGTCACAAAGGAGATTTAGCTTAAATGTATGGATGGGTATAATATCAAATTACTTGGTAGGGCCATACTTCCTGCCTGATAATTTGAATGGCGAAACCTATGAAAACTTTTTGAGAGAGGAGTTACCCCTCTTGATGATGGACTTGCCAATTTCATTAAGAAGAAACATGTTCTTTCAACATGATGGTTGCCCAGCACACTACCGAAGAAGCATCATATCGCATGGCTGGCGAGCCCAGACTTAACGCCGATGGATTTTTACATAAAAATCCATATCCATCCCCATACATATGGGGCCACATGAAAAGCTTGTATACGACGAAATGACACCGATCGCAAATATCGATATTCTGAGAGAAAAAAATATTAATGCGGCTGACGAAATGAGGAGGAACCTGCGAACTTCTGTCGTAATGAGCAATTTAAGAAAAATAATGAGAATGTGTATAAGAAATAGGGGCGGCCATTTTGAAAACGAATTACATAATTGAATAATACAGATTTTTTGTTTTATTTACAAATGCCCTCTCTGGTACCTTAACTCTAGTAGGTCGATGTTTCTCCTTTTTAATAGTAAGTGTTATACCTTTTTGAATAGCTAAAGAGACGTAGAAGTTTTTTAAATGATTTGCAGATTAAGTTCCATACTCTTTTTTTTTTAAAAGCGCTTCAAAGTTAACAACACTTTATTTTCTTTTTTCAATTCTAACCATTGTCGGGCAGTTCTTTTTTAAACTGTTAGTAGTAGGGTTAGTCTTTATTGATCGCTTTTATTAATTGACTTATTTTCTAACTAAATTCATTAAAAATGGACTTCAGGTGCTCTAGTCTCAAAAAAAATCGGCATAAAAGCCAAAAAATTGAGAATTAAAAAAAAACAAAATTCAATATCTCCATAGCGGATAGGTTTCGGATACCTAATTATATGACCAAATCAATCAGAAATGACCTGAGTAATAACGTCCTTTAATATTCAGCACGACTTTCCATGTAACCCTGTATACACTTCCTGTACATAGTAGTTATTTTAATATTAAATAATTTAATATTTAATATTAAATAAAAACATTAAAAGGTTCCGAGGCTCCCTAGTTAGCGATTACCATCCGTCCAATAACCCATCAGAGTGGATACACGGAATCGGATCTGTCTGAATGGATGGACCGACATGGCTTAAATATTTCAGTTTCGAAAAGTTCCGTTGTAGTATCAGGTGGAACACCGAGTGTGCCAGCTCAAGTAATATTAAAAGCACACTACTTTGACATTCAAGGTGGTGTACCAGTTAGACCGGGGTTTTTAAAATATTTACAGTGTAGCAAACCACTATTCTCAACAGTCTGCCGAGTTAGACTACCAAGTCTAACTCGGCAGACTGTTGAGAATAGTGGTTTGCTACACTGTAAATATTTTAAAAACCCCGGTCTAACTGGTACACCACCTTGAATGTCAAAGTAGTGTGCTGTTGCTCACCCACTTTCCTTGCAAAGATCAGGGTCAAGGATAATTCTTTTTGTGAGTGTGGCCTAGACGAGGGTACCTTAGATTACATTTTTTTCTATTGCCCAAGAAACCAGCCCTCCCTTTATGACTCTCTTCCTACCTCGATTCCTCGCCCTATTAATTTTAAATCATTATAATGTTTTGTAAATACTCCTTTATTTGAAATTTTATGTACATAATATATTCATTCTAACAATATAAAATTGTGACGTTTTTATTACTAACACTTGTATGTTTGTGTTTGTTTTAGATGATTCAACAGCTTTGTAAAATATTAGGTAATTATACCCTTGTTGTTTCACCGGACCTGCAATAGTTAGAGTAAAGTATTCATAATCACTCTGACATTGACAACTCACTGAGACCGCCATACTCAAAAGAAGAAGAAGAAGTATTTTTTTTACCCTTACTTACTTACTAAAAAATATTTTTTTAAGATAACCATATTTTCGATTCTGCTTTCAAGTGTTGCCCTGAATATATCAGGCAGACAGAAATAAAAAGTATTATGGCCGAAAAAAACATAATTCATATGATATATATTTTTCGGCCTCTTCCTTTATTTGCCTCTTCATAGAGGCAAATAAAGTGATTCCTCCTTCATATTGGTCATATGCGGATATCTCAAAATATTACCCCAATACCCTTCGGAAAACATTGCCTACAAATCCTCAGTCATACACCACAGCCTCAAAAACCTCTTATAAAAAATAAATAAAAAAATATTTTTATGTTAAACGGTTTTATTACAATAAAAATAATGTAGGTAATGTACTAAAAGCTAAAAAATAATTCGGTAAGTCCTAGCTACGAGATCGCACCAATATTCTCATCAATCTGGGGTATTGATCAGAAATATAATAAAATCGTTGGGCGCGTGAAACTATCATATATTAACTCTAGATACGCAACCAACCAAATACCAAATATCAGATCAATCTGGTGTCAAGAAAGGGGTAAAATTCCAATTACTAAATTTGACCCAAACAAATAAATAAATAAACTGGCCAAGCTAAATAAAACCGTTTAAAAACAGTTTTCATTACTAAGAAACAAACACCTCCTCAAATACCAGGATATGACAAAAGGACTCATCAGCAAATCCTAAATGACTTTTTAATTCCAGAATATGAAAACGGCTGTGCACTACCTATAATAATTATTCAATAACTTTCAAAATACCCTCGAATTACTTCTAATCACAGCTATTAACACGTTGAGCACTAACAATTATACATTATCAGACCACGTTGCACAAAAAATAACAGACTTTAACCATAATGGATCTACTCAAAATTCTTGAATGGAACAGTAGAAGCAATCAAAATAAAAAACATGAACTTGTTCACTTAACAAATAACTTAATCATTTAATAATTTGTATAAATGAAACTTGGACCAACATTTCTATCTGAATGGTTTATCTTATTATGGAGAAGACCGTCTGGATGGATATGGAGGTACAATGATTTTAGTCAATAATGAAACATCAAGTTCCATACTTAATATTCCATATTATGTTAACAGCATTATAAATACAGTTGGGATTAAAGTAATAAACACAAACATCATATCTATCTATACCCCTAACCCGAACCTATCCATCCTGCCTTATCTTCGCCATATATTTTCCTTGTATTCCCTCCCACTTTTAATTCTAGGAGATTTTAACTGTCCTAATGTAATGTGGGGACTCTGATTCCAATGAAAATTTTTGCAAAAAGTTAGAACTATTAGAAGAAGTAAACCTATGCGTCCTCAATAATGGGCAAGTAACAAGATTGACTCCTCCTGAGCAAAGAAGAAGCTGTGTAGATATTTTATCAATATGCTCAACCAACTTGGCTAGTATACTTCTGCCCTGGTAATCGATATAGCAGTAAGTCAGAAAAGGCGGTTTCGAGAAAACCGCGCGCAAAGTATTTGTCACAATTTAAGCGTTTGTGATTAAATTATACACTCTATTTTTAAGTTCTATATGTCAAAAGAAAGGGAAAAATGTTCTATTTACAGTAAAATAACATTGTTTTAACATTTTTAATAGGGTTGTCGTAAATCATAACAAATCGTGTCATCATTACCGTATTCTTAACTAATTTTAATCAATATTTAGGTAAGAGGGCAGTAACTGCCATAGATACTGCACTCTTGCTTAGTATTATTTCATACTGCTATATTGCTTATAGAATTCAAAATAATAAATTTAAATTACTACTTAAAACAGCAGTAAAGAAGCATTATACTGCCCTTTACCTTAGATTTTAAATATATTTTGGCTATTTCACTATGGAGTACAGAACGTTACTGCTATTAAATGTAATGAGATCCACAGTTATATTGCTTCTTGTTATTTAACATAACGCTGTAAACTAATAAACTATAACTAATAAAAAACAAAACTTCTTTAAAAATATAATTATTTATAAAAGCTTAAAACTTAATCAGACAAATCGCATATCACATAATGGTACTGGTTTCTAGGCACAAAATTATTCTTACAATCTAACTTTCGCTTTAATTGTAAAACATAATTAATGAGATCAAATAGTCTTAGTTGTAATTATTTGGCATAACACTTATATAAATGAAAATGAAAAACCGAATACTTAATTAAAAACCGAAAATGTCTTTATAACATACTTATTATCAAAACCTAAGACTGTATCAGATAAAATATCACCTTTTTGGTACGTTTTTGGCACAAAATTACTCTTAATCACTAATACAAAACAAAAGTAGCTAACTTCAAAGAGCTTTTTAACATAAAATAATTTCTATAAAATAAAAAAAATACAAAAGTTAAGGCACGTAAACATGTAGGTATTTTAATTTAAAATACGCCCTGTTCCAGTTTTTAACGATAATTAAAAATATTATGCATCACTTTATTAGCTACTTAAGTGTTTAATTTTCACCGACTTCATCTTCCTCGATTGCCAAGTTTTCAACATTATTTCCAAACAAATTTTCCCAAAAAAATCTACGATTAACAGGCATTAACGGACACAAGTTTTGCATTATCTGCTTTTTCCTTTCGTCATCAATTCCTCTTTCAATAATTGTGTGATCAGGATAAGGTAATTCTTTTAATTTAAGGAATTTCACCTGTAAAAAGCTTAATAATCGGAATGTTTCGTCTTTATGGCTAATCTTGTAATGAATATCAAAACTCCCTCTGATAACTTATACAGCTACTATGTCTTTCAAGTATACCCTGGGCTGAGAATTTCAATTTTGCTGAGATGATTTATCTTAAAACTTGAAGAATTCGGTTACGTTCATTTTTTTAACAAAAACAAAAACTCGCACACCTCGCACAGAGCACTAAGAACGTGACAAGCGAGCGCGAGGACAAACTCAGATATAAATTATTATTTAAAACGGAATAGTAATTAGCTTTATTTTATATTTGGGTAAGTTATTTATTTTAAACAACAAAGCAAATTAAATATAAGGACTCCTTACAATATTTAAAATAAAAAATTACTCACCTTATACCTACTTGGCGCCAAAACTATGCGTCACAAAATGGCGCAAACTATGTAGAATTCATAGGTTCTCAACGTGGGCAATAACGCCCCCTTGTGGGCGTTTGAGACTTTCGGGGGGGCAGTAGAAGACCCAGAGAAAATTAGGGGGCATTGAGATGGCGCAGAGGGGGCGTGGGTAGATTAAAAAATTAATATAGTCTAAAAAGGCAAAAAAATACACGCTAATCACGTACTAAAGTAAAATAAAAATTAATATCGTTTAATTTTTGTTATTGTAGGTATTGTAATCATTTTTATCACGTGTGCACGTATTTTGGTAGGACGGGCAATGGATTAAAATCATCATTACTAAAAACTATAAAATAAAAAGTACTACAATCGAGGTTAAAGTACACAGATTAAGATTATATAAATTTTAATTTCCAAAAGATACTTAATATTTGTTGAAATTATAATAAAATAAACATACACAAAACATCAATTAATAATTGAATCATGTATTTTTGTAACCACACAATTCCATGAGATCAAATTTTTCAGGAGAGATAAAAAACTGAATCCTGACAAAAAAACAAAGGATACATAATAGTTTTGTTCAGACAATATAAAATATACACGAGTATACATATTCTCAAAAAATTTGGATACTAAAAAAAATCAGGTTTTTGAAAAAACAATAATTATATGTGATGGACTTATGTTGTTACTAGAATTTCTCTGAAAATGAAACATACAGTATAGGATATCTTGTCTTTTATTGGAAAAATAATGTACTTAAATAATGTACTTACTACTTAATAATATACTAATCAACTACTTCCTCCTCATCATCATTTTGTGATGTGGCTACATGTCTATTTCCTGATAAAATTCTTTTATATCTCCTTCAGGGGGTAAGTATTGTTCAATTTTCTTCAAATCATCAATTTTTTAAATATTTATTGGTATTTTTCCCAATGGATATGCTTTTTCCATAGGTATAACAGGCACAGAAGCATCTTTTGCCAGCCTAAATGCTCCTAAATGTGTGGAACATTGGACTGTCTATGAATGGATGAGCTTTAACTACACCAATAAATTCTGAAGTGTAATCAAATTGACGAAATTCAGAAACATTAAAAGGTTGTTTTTTGTCCCTACAAAAAACAACCATTTAATGTAAAAGTGATCTCTGAAGAATCACTTTTTAGGGTTCCGTAGTCAACAAGGAACCCTTATAGTTCCGGTCTGTCCGTCCGTCTGTCTGTCTGTTTGTCTATCTGTCTGTCCGCGGTTTTGCTCAGAGATTAAGGTCTACAAAGCTGATTTATATCAAACTTATACGTTGCTTATGATATGACAGATAGGAGTAATGGGTTAAAAAATTATAGAAACAACATAAGTCCAGGACTTGTGTTGTTACAAAAATATTTCTAAAGCTTCAGCTTACTAAAACACGTGGAAGGAAAAGGACTTCTGTTGTTTCAATTTAGTCAAAGGTGTATGCCAGGATTGCCAGCATAAAAATACTATTAACTCAATTTTACCAAAAAGTGGACTTGTGTGGTTTCAAAAACACCTGATTCAATTATTAATCGATGTTTTGTGTATGTTTATAATCTAAACTGGCAAGCGAACCGGTTTGGGGCCGCGGTCAACCCCTAACATAAAATTTCAGATTTATTTCACTAAAATGGCTTATTCCGAATGGTTTTTATTATTTCAAGATGAAATAGATTAAATTATATTAATTTTTTGTTCGTCAGTGTCTTCGGGGCATTCGGGAGTTAGCAAATGACGTACATGCGTCGACAGGTCTGAGCCAGCACTCTGGTCCCACGTCGCCCTTGCCCCCGCGCGGCGTCCGCCCTTACCTTTCGAGCCGGGTGTTATAAACGAGTCACTGCATGTTTATCTTATTCCTGTCGTTACATGTTAAATATCTCCAACCTATATAAAGGCAATGATTGTTCATTTTATTTTCATAAGCATTATCGCGCGCAATTGAGAACAGGGTTTTAGAAGTTAATCTTTTACTCACGTATCTGTAAAGTGCAAACCATGTCGGAAGCAAAAAAGAAGAGGCGGCAGTATTGTGCGGATTATATTAAATACGGATTTATCGAAAATCCTACAAATCCATCATCGTCATTGTGCCTTATTTGTAAAAAAAAACATTTTTAAATGAAGCGATGAAGCCTTCTAGGCTTCAAGATCATTTTAATAAAATACACCCGAATAAGAAAGACAAAGATGTGACCTATTTTCAAGACATGAAAAAGAAGTACGAAATTCAGCCAACTATATCAAAACTTTTTTCATCAGCTTCTAAACAAGACGATGACGGACTTCGAGCTTCGTACAATATCTCATTGTTGATTGCTAAAACAGGGAAACCACACACTATTGGGGAAGATTTAATTTTACCAGCAATCAAAGAAGTAATAACCACTGTACTCCATAAACCAGCTGCAGATATTATCCGAAAAATAACTTTGAGCAATAGTTATGTGCAAAGACGAATTGATGAGATGGCTAAAAACATTGAAGAATCATTGTGCAATTATCTGCAGACTTGTCAATTTTCAATTCAGCTGGATGAGTCCACTTTACCCACCAATGAAGCATTGTTATTGTCATACGTGAGGTTCATTAAGGATGAGAAAATATGTCAAGAACTATTGTTTGCTACAAATTTGGAAACGGATACAAAAGGAGAAACTATATTTAATACTCTGGAAAAGTTTTGTGCTGAAAAGGAAATTCATTTGAATTATATTTTGTCAGTTGCTACGGATGGCGCACCGGCTATGACAGGGAGTCACAAAGTATTCATAGCGTGCTTAAAAAATAAAGTTCCTGACGTGCTTGCTGTGCATTGCGTAATTCATCGCCAGCATTTGGTTGCGAAAAAATCTGAATGAACGCCTCCGAAATATCAGTTAATAAAATCAGAAGTAACTCGTTGAATGACAGATTATTTAGTCAGCTTTGCATTGCCAATGATGAAGATTTCAACCGACTGCTGCTTCACACAGAGGTGCGCTGGCTGTCAAAAGGTACTTGCTTGACTCGATTTTACAATCTGTTTGGATCTGTGATAGAGTTCATAGAAAACAAAGACCCAGAATTGCGCGACAACCTCATCTCTACAAAGAACGATATTGCGTACTTGACAGACCTGTATAAATTGTTTAATGATGTCAACCTCCAACTTCAAGGTGATGACTTAAACTTGATTAAGACAAAAAATAGCATTGCTGCTTTCGTATCCAAACTACTATTATACAAAAGAAATATCGGCAGACGGGAATTCAATAACTTCCCAAATTTATCAGGAGTATCATTCAATAACGACGACTTGATTGTTTACTGTCAACACTTGGAAAAACTCCACAGAGATTTCAAGGAACGATTCCAGGACGTTTTAAACATGGACATACCAGACTGGGTTTTGGATCCTTTTTCAAATGTTAACACAGCAGGATCATCCCAGTTAGAAGAAGAACTAATAGAACTGACGACAAATGAGGAATTAAAAATTAAATTCAAGAATTGCTACCAAGAATTTTGGCTGCAGAAGCCGATTTCACAACTGTACCCAGGATTATGGTTGATTGTTCAACGATTTCTAATAGCATTCCCATCTTCCTATTTAGCTGAACGTGGATTTAGTGCTGTAGCAACGTTGGTAACTAAAAAGAGAAATCGGCTTCAAGTTACTGAACGCGGCGACTTACGGTTGTTTTTAAGTAAAATGGAGCCTGATATTAACAAACTCCTTAAAATGCATCAAATTCAACCTTCTCATTAGTTATGTCATAAATTCATGTCTTTTGAATGTCAAAAAAAATATTCCTAAATATAACTAAGCATGCGTTTTAATTGCTCCCATTGAAACATTATTCTTTCATTCTTCATTTTAAACTCAGAAATAGGATAGGGGTCATATTCCTATCTTACGACTATAATATAATATCTTACGTTAAAATATAATCATGGAAATAGCTGTTTTAAATTCGTGACAGATGGTAAGTAAAATTAAGATGGGGTCTCTAGAAAAAAACATATTCTCAAAGTGGGCGGTGAGAAAAATAAGGTTGAGAAACTATGATGTAGATGAACGGCACTAAAAATCAGACGACCATCACTCAACGCCGCTTGAAGCGAAATGACTGAATATTTTGATCAATAAGACGTCGCGTACCTAGTAGCGCAGTAACAACCACTTACTGCTCTATTGATTTACAAAATTATTAAATTATTTTATATTTTGCCATGTTATAAAAGCAGTAAGGGAAGATACTGTGTTTATATTAATATGTATTTATGAGACATTCATTATAACTACTATCTTAAAGTGCAGTACAGCTCCATACTGTAGATTTAACTAGTAAAATTAATTTTGTACATTGGTTAATACTAACGTAAAGAGCAGTATGTCAAAAATTTACTGCTCTTTTGTTACGAAATATGTGAATACTAATGAAAATGACAGTATGTCACTGAAATACTGCTCTTTTACGTAGTTAACTAAATAATTTTACCGTTCTTACTGCTCTTCATCAAGAAAGAAAATGTATTTCATATATTACGTAGTTGTATGAAACCTAGATAGGAAGAAAGCTCGTTTGACGTACATTCCAAATCAGTAATAAAAAAATGGCCACCTTTGACTTACTGCCCTCTCGATTACCACGGCAGACTTCAGTGGAACATATTGAATAGCACGTTTGGCCGTGATCACTACCCCATCACTATTGAATATCCAACCAGATGTCCTCCCCATTTTTCTTCTACCCCATTACTAAAATATAGGATCTCGAATGCTGATTGGGACAAATATAAGACATTATTAGAACAAAAAACCCACTCCTTACTTGAAATAAACCCAGGAAACTTAAATGTATGCTATACAGAATTATGTAAGGCCATAACATTTGCAGCAGATCACAGCATTCCTCTAAAAAATACTTCCATTGGTAAACTACCCTCCCCGCCATGGTGGGACAGGGAGTGCACTGATATTATTAAGGTTAGGTTAGGTTAGGTTAGACGAGTTAGACGCGGCCTGTCTTACCAAAATTCCCCTCCTATGCCAATCCCGGTTGCAAAAGAATTTTTAAATAAAATATCCCCTTCCTTTTTCCCAAACTAAAGTGAACTGTGAGAATTAAACATCGAACAATCAATTGAAGACCCTATTAATAATAATCTGCTCCGGGAGACGATGGATTCCCTTATTCCTTCCTGGAAAAAGCGGGAAAAAAAATCCTTTCATATTATCTAAACATGGTTAATAACTTTTTTGATCATAATTTTATACCTTGTGAATGGAAACTACAAATAATTATCCCAATACTAAAACCAGGTAAATCACCTTACATCTCTTTCATCTACATTTTGCAAAGTTTTTGAAAATTTAATTAAAAACTGATTAGAATGGTTTTCTGAAAAAAAATCTATACCTATTTATATATATTTTACCTCGCTTTTATACTTTTTCCATAAGCCAAAACTTATATTCCTGTTATCAAAATTTATAAATGAAAATAATTTTCAACTTTAATACTAGGACTTTCTCATCATTAACATTATTATTTGATCTTATTATTATACTAGTTGGGTATATATAAAAGTAGTTTCACATTACAAATTACCAGCATTATAATGATATAATTATTTATTTCTATTAAAGTTGTTGTTGTTGTCAATGTGTTGTCCATCCTAATAACAACCTAACAGTAGAGATATAACCTAATAGTAGATTAATGGTATAATTTTTTGTCGTTACTCACAGGCTTATATATATTATAAATCAAATAGTTCGTATAACATTCGTGTAAAATTTAAAAAAAAAACGAACAAAAAAAAAAATTTTAATACTCAACTCTGGCAGAATGGTACACTTTTGCAACCGCGAATGCCATAAATAAAAGAAGAACCGTATTTTCCCGAGGCACACCAACTATTGACCATGGTACATTAGTGTGCATGGTACAGACTTTGCGGAAGACTGTACTAAGTCACAAGAAGGCATACTACAATTTAGTCCAGTCAAGCAATAGCTTTGGTGCATCCTCCTCAAGAGTACACACCGGTAGTCTGTCCCAATATCAGGTTACTAACACACAACTTACCATCGTCACTGGGGGATTCGGACTTCACAATATCTGACTCCTGTTTGATGTATGATACAAGAAGTGGTGGAGTAATGGGTGTCGTCTTGGTGGTAATTGACAAATCTAACAAGGATTCAAACTCTTCGAACACAGGGTTAATCTAGAACAAGGACATGCATATTATCAAAACACACATTATTGCCATATACAGTCATATTAACTTTTGCAATTAACTAATGCAAATAAGTCACTTATATTAAACAATTTTAAATATACTAGAGATCACCCTGAGATCGAAATTCGATCATAATTCATATTTTAAATGTTTTAGTTTAAATTTTAGGGTTATCTTGCCTCTTAGATACGCAATAAAAATGTGAAAATTTTGTCTAAAAATATTTACAGTGTCGTATTTAAGCGCCATACTCACGGTCCAACCTGCAAATCCAAGGCCGTGGACTTGCAGACAAAAATTATAAATTATTGACACTATGGACGGCCATTAGTACCGGTGCTGGATGTGCAGGCTGGATGGTGAGGCGCTTAACACATTTGCCGCCCATAGGCTATTCAGTTTTGCCCCTCCCCCCTCCAAACTTACTTCACCAAATTACTCTTCTAATACTAATCAAGAGTACAAATCTTCAATTGCAGTTTTTTACAATTGTCCTGATTAAAATTTGTACCAAATAGCTATTTGAAAGTGTATATTCTTTGAATAAAAACAACAGCGCATAATAATATTATGTTTTGTAGGTTGAAAGCGAACAAATCAAGCAAGCGAGCAAAAATGTCTCTAATTTCGCAGGATAAAATTGGATATATTTTTTTCAATTGTACTGGTTTAGTTTGTAATAAATACCATTCTGAAAGGTTTTATTCTTTGGAATAATCAACACAGCAAAATAGACCATAGACTACTAAATATTAGAAATAACATTATTATTTTCTGTACGTTGAAAGCAGAGCTGAGCGAGCGGGAAAAATGTCTCTAAATTTTGGATAAATCCCTACGGACCAAAACAAATGACACACAACTACACACAGTCAAAAGCACCAGTGGCATATCTTCTCAATACCAAAAGAATCCGGCGCCGCCTGCAGGTTTCATTTAAAAAATATTAAATTTAAATTGTATTTTCAATTATTGAAACTCTTTTAGAATATTTTGCATCATATATTACCGCAAAAGTATAGTCTACAGGGCGGTTAGTAATTTTTTGGATTCAGACGTTAGAGTGTAAAGTAGGTACACTATGCAGTACTAAAATATTGTTTTTTTTTTAATTTTCGAGAGTAATCTTTGTATGCAAATAATGTTTTTTTATATTTCTGTAAGACAAAAAAAATTTTAAGCCACTTTTACCGCCCCTCTCAATTTTCCGCCCTAGGCCTACTCAGCCTTCTGGTAAATCTGCCTAGATATTTGCTACTATTGACAGATAACAGATGAAAGGACTTAAACAAATTATTATTGACATGCTGTTGGACCATGAGGATGGCCCTTAACATAGGTACAAAACTGTGAAAACATGATTTTTAATTCACATATTAAAGCGTTTTCACATTATGCTATATGATATCGCATATAGTGTGTGATAATGTTAGAGACAGCTATATTATTTTTTATATTGAAACATAATATACCTTCTTATTTATTATTTTTCCTCTTAGATAGAAAAAAGTAAAAAAAATAATGTGACAGATTGACAAAGGTCAACTGTAATTAAATTATATCAAACGCACGGTAGGTAGTGTGAGATAACTGAGGTAGCGGTAATAACTTTAAACTATAATTAATGTAATAATTAAAAGAATATCAGTCCAGTTCTATTATAATTACGAAAAATAAAATTTCACTCATGTTTTTCACAATGAAACAAACGTCAAAACTCATAGGGATTGACAATAATGAATATGTGTGTGTATGTGTGAACCAAATCCATGGTGGTGTGTGTTGCTGATATTTTCATTAATTTAATGTATTTCTAAGCAATATCTTAATAAATTTAAGCTTTTCGCACGCCTCCCACGGCATAATCTTAAGTTGTGCCAAAAATTTATGTTGTACTGTGTTGTGCCATATGCACAATTCTCGTTAAACAGTACTTGGAAATTTTCGCTTCACGTATTATATATAGATAAAATACCTTATTCTGGCAGAGATCACCAATGAGACCTCGTGTCTGTACAGCCAACTGCTGCAACTGATGACACTGACGCAGTCTTGCGTGGCAAATGTAACACATCCAGCAATCATCATCTTCAATCTATTGAAAAAGACACTAGATGAAATAGACAGTACCAAAGAGCCTAAAGCAGTAGCTTAATGGGAATACTCTAATTAACAACATAGCAGTAAAATTTGTATTTTTGTTTATTGTAGGTTATAAATGAAACGAAATGAATCATTGCAAAATGATGAGAACTTCATATATTGATTATTAAATGTGTATCAATAAAAGAAAATAAATATACATAAAATGTCATGTTATCACTGGTTCACAAACTCGTGGGATTTGTTCACCTTTTGCCTCTACGAACCTTTATGTTTGCGAGTTTCTCATATAGTTGCTGTAGATTTGTATTATAAACATCAATGGTTCTTCTATTCACTGACAAACATAAAGTGCAACAAGCGTCCTTTCGCATTTTAAAATGTTCGATTAATTTTTTTTTATTCTAAACTTATTTATGTTTATGCTTGTGTCTTCTTCTTCTTCTTTTAGTTTTTTTTATATATGGCATCGACTAATAACCACTTGCCAGTAGGTATCAGGTTAAAAAGGCGTATTCCTAAATCGTCAAGTCTAAAGTCTAGTCAAAGTCCAAATAAATAGTCAGTGCAGTCCATGAGTCATGTCAGTCGATTCAGTAAAGTGGTAGAAGCTTTACTGAAAGTTCCTAAGGAGTTTTGGAGGGAAATTCAAAATAGCACTTTTTTGTTCAAGTTGTACCACTTGCCCACACTTGTGCACGTTAACGAATATTTAATGGTTAATATTCTACCAATATTACACATTAAGAACCGAAATAACACAAATTTATGAAGGAAAAAAACCACAACGTCACCCATTGATTTCCCCGGAAAACTTCCTTCTTGTAGTTCCGGCGGCCTCAGTGACTTGCCAATGTCAGAGTGGCTTTGAGTAATAGGCCTGTTGCCTAATTTTTTTCTATTCGATGTTAGTCAACATGTAAATAAGCAATCTAGAACACATTTTCGTATATCTTTAAGAATAACGAAGATACAAACAATAATTTAAATTTACATTAAACGAGTTGCATCCGCCAAACATTTATTGCATACCCACCATTACAAAATGTATAGCGGTAGCAATTTTTTTATTTTTTTATTTACTTATTCTACCATAACAGGCTACATAAATATTATTAATTTCTAACATTTTACATCATAAAAAACATATTAACAAAAAATAAATACCCTTTCTTACATATTATCTATTAACAAATTCAAATATTTGGATTATCACACTTTTAACGTATAACATACAATATAATATGCTGCCTTTGTGTAGTCGTTCAATGTACAGTTAAACACGTCAATCAGCTCGGCTACCGCGTTGAGTGTGCGTAGCGCGCGCGTCAGTGGCGCCTGCTGCGGGAGGTTGGTGCGCGCTGCCGGCACTGCTAACAGCTGCGGCTGCCACCGTCGCCTCATGTTTTTATCCGCACACATAATTTCATTTCTCTAAGAATATCTGGATTATTAACTTTTCCGCTTAGAATATTATATAGGGTGGGTTGTTGGACAGTGAACCATGTTTTTTTTCGAGACCTGTATCTCGGAAGATATGAGGTTTATTGTTCCAATTTTTTTACTGTGTATAGCAAATTTATCGTACTTTTATATAAATTAACTTCAGCCCTTAATGTAAATACATGAAGTCAGCACACCGAGATTTAAAAAAAATGAGAAATGGTTCACTGTGTACTACCCATGTTACACAGTGAGCCAGTATCTATTCTACAGTGAACCAAAGAGTTAATTAGGCGAAAAAAACAATAAAGTCAAATAAAAAAATATTTAATATATTTTTTTGTTACAAGTTAACAATGTAATAAAGCAAACAGTAACTTCTTTATTATCATAACAGGAACAATCTTATCTTATGAATAAATTTAAAGCTCTTATTATATACGAAGGTACCAAATATAGGGACTTAATCTCCTTTAAGAAAATAAATGAACCTTTTTTACAAAAAATAAGTGAACCTTATAAGCAAAGGTTAAGCTAAAGATCTCAAAAAAAAATCAATTAAAACTGAATAGGAACTTTTATGAGAAACTGTGCCTGATAATGTCACATTAATCACCATCCATTTGTATTTTGTACCATAGACAAAACATTATCTTCATAATTAAGAAAAACTTTTTGCCAATAAACCATCCAAAGTAGAGTAGTGGATATCAGTCTTTGTATAATCAACCAGTCTTTGTATAATATCTATCTATCTAATTAATTCTTTACTTCACATTCAAACGCGAAAAATTTACTTTGAAAAAATATTTAGTCAGTCTTTTAGTGCCTGAGCTTTTTGGAGGAGGAAGAAGAAATTTAATTTCAGATAAATTCACAACAGCTAAGCTCCAGGGGAAATATAAAACACGGCTGTTCTCCTTTTTTAAGTTTTAAAAATGACACTGAATATTCATTTTCTTCAGCAATTTCCACTATCTTAGCGACATAGTAAATTGTTTGTTTTTTAGATTCTAGCAATATGAGTACGAAATCACCTTCTTTTGGTTTCCGACGTAATGGAAGAAATGAGTCGTTTAACAAAACATCGTCATCGTCATCTGTAGAATTTTCATCCACATCTGTTTCACTTTCAAGTTCTATTTCTTCTTCAGATTCATCAGTTTCAGACTCTTCTTTCTTTGGCCGTTTAGCTTTTTTTAATCCGCTAGTAGATGGTTGACTATCTTGAGTACCTTTTAAAACTTTTCTTTTAAAGTTCACTGATTTTGCAGCAGCTTCTTTCTTTCTTTTAGTAGCTGCTCTATTTGCTGCAATTTGATCCTTTTCAGGGGTGTCAGTTGCAATGATACTTCTTCCTGCTTTTCTCTTTCTTTTATTAGATCTAGGGCCTGCCTTTATTGGTGGACGAAACTCTTTTGGCGTAATAAAAGTCCCTGGTGATTTTGTAGTTTCCCCTATAGATTCATTGTTATTTAGGATACGAGTTTCAAAAGTGTTGGCTAATATAGATGGGCTATTTTCTCTACTCAAAGGTAAAATAGGAATCGATATATTATTAGTATTATCGATTGAATCTCGTTCACCTGGTGCATTTAAAATTGCAACATCGTTATTTGTATGGTCTGTTAATTCGCGTGGTAGATTTATTTCAGATCGCTCAGCACTTGGGTTACTATTTTTTGGTACTGGACGATCAGTGACAGTGCATGGCAAGTAATCAATGTCTGTAAAAACATATCTGTCAAAAGGGAATATTCCACATTTAGAAAAGGCTGATGCTATATTTGTAGGAGTCATAGCTTTAGGATATGCTTGCCCAATGAACCCAGCAACTTCGTATATTGTGACAGGCCTTCCCGGGTTACGCAGCATCCATGATTCCATCGCCGAATTATAAAAGGTTTTAAAAGGACCCATCAGACCCACGTCCAAAGGTTGTAGCTTGTTCGTCGTGTGTGGATGAAAAGTTAAAACTGTCACACCTGATGTTTTAGCATAATCCAAGGCTTCGATGCTTAAATGGGATTCGTGGTTATCCATAAGCAATAAAGATGGATCTTCTAGTGATGTTCGTGTATGTTTCACGAAATGTTTGATAACTTCTATGAAAAGCTCACTCGTCATCCAACCACTGGCATTGGCCAGCCCCAAGCTACCGGGAGGAGCTCCGTTTAACATCATATTTTTAAAATTCTTGCGTGGAAAGATGATTGCAGGTGGCAATGCATATCCTGTTGCACTGACCATACAGCAAGTTGTGACCAGAGTCCCTTTTTCACCGCTGGTCACTTTGCCCACACTGACTCCTCGTGGAGCTACGACTTTTTGCGGTTTCTGGACGGTCGTAGTGCTGGTCTCGTCTAAATTAAATAAGCGCGTACCATCGGCGAATTGCGGTTGTCGTTCAATAACAGTCTGTAGATTATCAAAAAAATTTTTGACACTTTCGGGATTGAACGCCGTTGCTCTAGCGAGGCTGACAGGTTCTGGTTTTTTCACTGTGATTTCTGGATGTCTTTGTTTAAAAGACCGAAACCATTCTAATCCTGCAAGACCGTCTCTTTCCCATGTAGATGGCATTTTCAAATTATTATTCTTTGCCATTTCAAAAGCCACTTGTCTGCAGTCCTTTACTGATAAACCGTAGAACATTAATGCGCATTCTTTGTAGTATTCTACTAAAAGATTTTCTTGTTCTTCAGAAAATACACGATTAATGTCATATCTGGGGACGAGCGATATATTCTCGCCTTGCTCCCTTCTTTTTTAGCATAACGCCGAAACGTAGGGTAGGCAATGTCGTGCATTTTAGCTGCTTTTCGTATTGATACACGTGCTTCTACAGCTTGCAGTGCCAATTTCATTTGTTCTTTACTGTGTTTCCCTATTTTCCGATCTTGTGATTTACGTCGTGGCATTCTAGAAAAAAATGTTAGGTTTATGGGTAGGTGCACAGTGAGCCATGGTTCAGTGTGTACCAGGTTTCGCTGGTTCACTGTGTAACATGGTGACCAAGAATTATTAATGAATCAAATTGAGTTGAAAAATAAGGTTATGTCTCTTTATTAAATCTCATTCTAAACCCAGAAACATGTAAAAAAGCGCGAATGCAGTTAAACAGTAGCTACCAGTTACACAAAAAAATAGAAAAATCGGTAACTTACATGATCAAAACTTGGTTTTTATATCCAAAAACACAAAAATGCTCCTCACTCGACCACCTCGTGCGCAAGCGTCACGCAAACTAAGTGAGGTGGGAGGGGATCATACGTGGCACGAACCGACATGTTTGCCAAAAGCGGCAACGTCGCATTTTTTCTAAACAGCGGCTGGTTCACTGTTCCTAACTGGTTCACTGTTCAACAACCGACCCTAAGTAAGCCGTTAACATTACTTTTCTTCGAGCTTCCAGTTTATGGTATCCTACCATGCCAAGCTCAAATAATCTTGGATATAATAAAGAATATCCCGGATGGAATGAAAAAATATTTTTCATCAACACTTCACATGTATGGACCTTCACCAACCTTTTGACAAGTGCTAAAAACGCGAGTTAGCACTTGTGTCTCGCAGTGACGCGCAAACTATCCGACCGGCAACATGCCGAAGTGCTCGGTGAAAAAGTGCAAAAATAATACTATAACTATCCTAAAAAAATGGGATATCTTATTTTCGGTAAGTAATTATTCAATATTTGATATTTTACTGCGTTTGTAGCGAAATATGTCTTAAAACTTGATTAAAATGTTATTCAACGTATTTACGTTACGTTAAATATTTATTTAAAAATCAAATACATCGTATGCCTCAAACAAGCACGCAATTACTATCTCTGTCCCTCGTGTGAAGTTCATAGTGGGTGCAAGTGAGTACGAGATAACATGGTATCTCCATGGGAATCGGTTCTTCGGAACAGAGTAACATTGTAAATGAATAGAGATGCTTGCTGACTTTTATTAGTGAAAGTATACTTAATAATATATTATATAATAACGTACCCTAACCAAGAGCATGTCAGAACATGTCTAAGGAGGGTTCCGTAACTATCAATCAACCAGTCAATCAACGCGCAATAGGTTTTCTTTGAAATACTTCAAAAATTATTGTCCGATTTCGCTCAAAATAATTTTCCTAAAGAGTTTTTAGTATGATCGATAACCATGGAAACTTAAAAGTTTCTATCTCCTAAAGTTTAGAAATGCCAGGGGGGACCAACTTATAAACCACTTTGGAGGCTGATTACTCGAAAATGGTTGACATTGTAAAAAAATAATTTATGAAACCTTACCTTAATTTTATAAGACCGATCAATTTCATCGATACCCCACACAATGGGGTAGAATAAAAAAATATTTTTCATTCCCACTCACATGTATGGAGAGCCACCGCTAAAATTTTTATATTTTATGATGCCGGAACCGAGATCTACACACAATCCTTAACTTTACCAAATTTCATCAATTTATATTCATAATTAGGTACAGAAGCTAGAAGCGTGGACAGACAGACTGACAGACAGACGAACGGACAGAGCGAAACTATAAGGGTTCCTTGATTATTACGGAACCCTAAAAGTGGATTGCAATATGCAGTTATAAGATGAAAATATACATCAAACTGTTGATATTGTATCACTAAACATTACCTAAAACCATTTTAACCAACACTTTACTTTAAAAAAAATATGATTTTTATAAAATATCAAACCATGAATAATTAATTTTTCACGTTCGAACACGTGATTAAAAACGCACAATAGTCAAAAGTGCGTCACCCTTTTGTACTTCTTTTTCTTGTTTTAAATGTCATCCCTAGAACAAGAAAAAGAAGTACAAAAAGGTGACGCACTTTTGACTACAGTGCGATTTTAATCACGTGTTAGAACGTGAAAAATTAATTCATGGTTTGATATTTTATAAAAATCATATTTTTTTGGAATATTTTTATGGAATAGCCAGTATCATTACCGTCAGTAAAAATTAAATTTCACTTGTCAGTTCTCAGTCGAAGTTTAGTGCGGAATAGTTTCTCTTCGTTATTGTTAGATATTAAGATGTACCTACATAATAATAATATTATGTAATTAATGTATATTTGGCGCGCTGTGTGTCGTTACGGCACTTGTAATAATAATAATAATAATAATAAAATGTTTATTGACAAAACTTATTTAGACATGAAATACCGATTCTATGTTACAATTTACTTAAGACTAGGATTTTTATAAGAAAACAGTTTGCAGCGGCCTTTGCACTAAGCACAGCTTGTGTCGCAAAAACCAGATACTAAGATACCAATCAACTTGCTCGGATACAATATTACTACCACTAAATCTAAGTTATTTTTATTCTTAAACTAATACGTATATAATAATGTTTGTTAAAGTACCTGTGTGTGAGTGTGTGCTGTGTATGTGTGTGTGTGTGTGTGTGAGTGTTGTGTGTGAGTGGCTCATGGCAATAAGAGTTCAGTTTTTATGTAGTCTATACCTAACAGCCAATCCTCCAAAATTTTCTTTGATTGCCTAACTGTAGACTTAATAAAGGCCGGAACTTTTTTACAGACTTCGTTATACAGGTAAGGTATTAGGAAGGGTGCGTGGCGTTGTGCAAATGTCGTACGTACTTGAGGAATTGGAATTTTGAAAACTCTGCGGTCAAGAAGGGAATTATACTGTGGGGAGTTTATAATAATTTTGTGCTGGAAGGTGGCAGCTCTTAAAATATAAATTTGTCTAACACGCAAGACTTTGCTTTCTTTATAGAGAAGGTTGGTTGAGTATCGAAAAGGCCTTTTCAACATAACTTTAAGGACAGACCTTTGTGCACGCTCGAGCTGTACTAGTTTTGATTTAGCTGCTCCGCCCCAGGCTTTTATTGCATAAATGAGTGTAGATTGACAGAGAGCTTTGTATACGGTCTTTAAAACTTCCTGATTTGCCGAATGTCTAAGGTTTTTCATTATGAAAGTCAACTTGCGTACGCGAGAAGCAGTTAAAGAGATATGCTGGCTGAATGAAAGGTTTTCGTCTATGTGTATGCCTAAATATTTAACGTTGTCCACGCGCTGCAAGGAAGGACAAGAACATGACAAATAATAAGATTTACAGGAGTGCATTTTTAGCGAGAGGGACAAAGGAGGTTTTGAAGAGGAAGTTATATGAAAGGCGACATATTTGGTTTTATGTACATTAAGCGTGAGTAGATTTGAGTTAAGCCACTTAGAAGCTGTACCGAGACCTTTTTCGGCATGGCCAAAGACTTCCTCCCAAGTGTTACCACGGAAAATTAATGCGGTATCACCTGCATAGCAGACAATGTCCGCTCCATCTAACTGCAGATCCAGAAAGATCGTTCAAGTATAACAAGAACAGAGTAGGACCGAGAATACTACCTTGAGGAACTCCAAAGTTTATTGGCAGAGAGTTGCTCACGGTACCGATAGACTTAATATATTGTAGCCGATCGGATAGATAGCTACGAAACCAAGATAAAGGTACACCTCTTACACCGAGGGATTCTAATTTGCTAAGAAGGGTTGGGATCGAAACCGTGTCGAAAGCCTTGGCAAGATCTAAAAATACCCCAAGACAGTATTTCTTTTGATCTAAAGCAGATGATATTATATCACATAAAAGCATTGTCGCATCCTCGGTCGACTTATTACGCTGAAAGCCAAACTGTTTCTTAGAGATGACATTATGTGATTCTAAAAAACTAGTCAGACGTTTATTTATAATTTTCTCAAGTAGCTTGGAGAAAATACATAACAACGATATAGGCCGATAATTGTTAGGACTATATTTGCAACCGTCCTTGTGCAAGAGAGTAATAGCCGCCGTTTTCCATTCAGAGGTAAAGACTCCTGTTGAAAGGCTCAAGTTATAAATATGCGTAAGGGGGGTGAGGATAGCAGTTCCAACATGTTTAATTAATCGGGGATATATTTGATCTGATCCAGGAGAACTATCTATGTTTAAATCCGATATCAAACTGTGAATTTCCTGTGGGTCTGTGGGGGTAAAAAATAATGAGTCAGAAATTGATCGCGTAGGTTTTAAATTTTTTGCTAAGCTCTTTTCAGTCGCAGCAAGATTTTTGAGTATTGTATTAGCCAAATTTGAGCTAGCGTGTGTAAAATATTCATTACATTTATTTAATGAGCTTACAGGGTCTGCCTCAATGAAATTTACAGCTATGTGACATATTTTTTTAATGGAAGACCATAGTTTCTTGGGATTACCCTTGTTGAGTTCGAGCATTTGTGATTCATAAGCAATTTTCAAATTTCGTTGGAGGTTAAAAAGAAAATTTCTGTACCTTTTGTATGCGAGTTCTGCTATTTTATTATTGGGATCTTTTCTCCTTATAATGTGTAGCTTGTCGCGATTTCTTTCACACCTCATGAGTCCTGGGGTGATCCAGTGATGAATGTTAAACTTACTACGACTAATGCGGACTGATTTTGAATGTTTGTCAACAGATGCTCTTAATATATGATAAAAATTTTCAGTGGCCTGCTCAAAATTACCACTAGTAATAACAGAGGTCCAGTCAGCGGAATTGAGATCCTCTAAGATCCCATCATAATTAATTTTAACTCGAGTTCTCTGCTGTGGTCTCTTGTTTATTTTGAGTGAAGTTGACAGTATACCTAATTCATGATCTGTTATATTTGAGTTTGCTACTATGCCTGTAGTGTGGGTAAGTAAGTTTGTGAACAGGTGGTCGAGACAGGATGAACCTCTTGTGGGGAGAGTAATAGCTGGCAGAAGCTTATGAGTAGAAAGCATGCATAGGTATTCTGCGCAGCTATCGTCTAATGGTATAGACAGAGTATTTATATTTATGTCACCGCCCAGTGTGAGAGTCCTTGTGCTGTTAATTTGCAGTAAGTTATCAAGTGATGTCAAAAACCGGTCAATGCATCTGAACGAGGGCGAACGATATATACCTAGAATGACTATTCTATCATCCAGAGTGACTTGTAAGCAATTGCAATCATCACAGTCTGGTTCACAAGATGAGACGTTCCATTTATCCGATACATAGATGACGACACCCCCGTTTTTATTAATATATTTTGATGTTCTAAAAGACGCATATCCTGGGATCAGAGGAACGATAGTATCTTCAGTAAGAAAACATTCAGTTAATATGATTACATCTAATTGAAAATTTAAACGTTTAAGAGTCACTAAAAAGGAGTCAAAGTTCTGGTTAATACTTCTAATATTAAGTGTCAGGCATAATAAATCATGATCTTTAGATAACAATCTATGCCCTACTTCTAAGTTCTCTAACCTTTCACATGTAATTGTTAACGATTGATCAATTTCATCCGATAGATCCATTACTGTAAATTAGTTTTTAAAATTATAATATCTACGACATATTGTTTTAGAACGAATGTGGCATAGAGATTTTTTAGAGGTTTGAGATTGGAAGCTGTATATAGCATGAACATGTGATTTGAGGTGATCAGCTGAAAACATTGATAAAGGAAAAAGCCACAGTATGTGTTTTGAGCTTATATTACGGAGAGACAATATGATTATGAAGAGTAGATGAGTAGCTAGGATGTGTAGTGTGACTAATTGTGGTATGTGAATCAGCGCAATTTGTGAGCAAATATGAAATACAAAAACAAAGTACAGAAAAGAAAGACTTAATCTACGAATCCCTTGAGTTTGCAGGAGTTCCAACAATACTGTCCAGGTCTGCCAAGCACATAATACGCTTAGCTTCTTTGCCATCAGATCTTCTAACAAAGATATTGCCGTTGCGGGTCCAGCAGTATCGAAAGTTAAATTGCTTACATCGTTCCCTGGCCGCACGAAAAATATCTCTATTTGCTTTAGTTAATCTTTCGTTCCAATAAATTTTTGAAGGACTACCATCCGAAATGCCAGACGTAGTTACATTTTTACGAGATCTAGCAGCTTTGATGAGTTCATCTCGCTTGCGGCGGCGTAACAACATTTTTTTCTTTGTTCCTAGGAGTAATGCGGTGTACCGAGTCTATGTCGCCTTTGGTTAGCTGGATGCCTATCTTATTTGCTGCGAGCCCCACAATGTGCTGGAGATTTTCATTTACTTGCTCTGGAATACCCGCGATTTCTAATTCATTCCTCAGGTAATATTGGTCTTGGGAGGTCTTGGAAGATTGAGATTGGAGGCTTGTTACCAATGATTTCAGGTCAGCAATTTCTTTTTCAGCAGCCTTTCGGAGAACACCTGCACCTTATCGATAATATGTTTAGAGGTTAGTGAAATTTCCTCCTTTATTTCAAGGTTTTGCTTTTTTAGCTCTCCGACCTCGTCCCTTAGCAGGCGGAGTTCTGCCACTAGTTGCGTAATATCACTACAGTGTTGCGGAGCTGCAGTTTCAGCTGATGGCTTGCAACGGTGGCTACCTCGCGTCAAGGTTATGTTGGTAGCGCTGGCGCCTCCTGCTGATTGCGTCTCGTTCAGTGCTGAACGCACCGGTGTACCAGAGTTGTCTCCCTTAGGACGAGAGCAGTTGCAGGTAGGGCAGGTCCAGTCTTTTTTGCGCGCGTCAGACATTTTATCAAAGCTACCCTTCGCTAGACCTAGGCATATTATATCGTAGACCTCCTTGCAAGCTGAGCACTTCATGTAATAATGATCTTTAATGCATTTTCCACAAGCTGCACACGAGCTTGACATGTTTGTAGGTGGATATTAGGGTTTTAGGGTCTTCACAAAAACCAAAAACTGCTAGAGTTAAAGTAATTGTCGGATACCTTGTTTCATCGACCCAACAATAGATGGCGCTAGTTGGTGGTTTAGTGGTAAACTGTTACAGTTTTTGTGCACCAAATGAAGATGGCGCTGCTTGAAGTATTTCTTGAGTTTATTAGATCTTTGTTTTTCTCTTCTTAGTTCTTACCCTCAGTTTGCTTTGTTCGACTTATTATTATGGTGATAATCGGAGATAAAGTTGATTATTATAGTGTTAATTAGTGCCGATCGGAGCCAGTAAATATTCACAACACACACTTCAAGGTTTTAGATATTACATAGACACAAAAGTTTGGAACTTCTACTAGGAGAAATCACTTTTTCATATTTTATTTACGGAGCTTAACCAAATACAACCGCACGAGTTAACCGAGCCTTCAGAAAAAAAGGGGGAATTTCAATATTCGCGGGAAGCGTGCCGCTTCCCCGCGCCCGCACCCCGGATATGCAGTCCGTTTTAAGTAGTGTTGGCATAATTAGCATTCACATTAATAATTAATTGCTAAATGCCCATTAGCAATCATTAAATTAATCTTAGTTGCTAAAAAAAACGATTGCTAAAATTATCGTGCGCACCAATCGTCTGCGTTCATGAAAAAAAATACGTGACCGCGCTGCTTCGCACCGCGGCGCTAACTCACAGAACACAATTACTCCTAGCGGAGCGCTAACTGGCTATCGTACTATAAACTATTGCTATTTGCTAATGCTAAAATTATTCGATGCGAAATAATTTTGACTCGACGAGCGACGCGACCCCAGAGTTCACGATGCCGCGATGTTCCACAAATTAATACGAGCGATTGAGAAGAGAAAATACATTACCGGCACGGCCGTCTAATTTTTTCAAAATAAAGTTAATTGCATGCGTTTAGGGTCCATTACTCAATAGTTGTTTTTTTTTTATTAATGTTTTCGTGTTTTGTCGTTTAGGTCGTAGGTCAGTTTTTTTAGTCAAGTGAAATAATTGCGTTGATTAACATCGATCGTGTGATCAATTCACAAAACACAGCTATTTATGATCATTAAAAACCGATTTTAGCAAATAGCATAGCAATAGCACGTAGCATGCTAAGACATGAAAATTAACATGCTAATGAAGTTAATGAAAAATAGCATTAATTTCCATTACTAGTTTTAAGGCAATAAACGACAGTGTTAAATTGACCACTTGTTTTATTAGCCGCGTACCAATTTGCCCGCCCTCATACCTCACACGTGGCGACGAGGCACCCCGCGAGTGCATTGTTATTTTAATATTATACAATGGCGACAGTTTCGGCGTTTTATCTACGTTCGATCATCGGAATGGAGCAGCTACAAATCGCGCATTCATCAGTGGTTTATAGCATATAATCTGGACGATGAGACTGACAAATTGGCGGTTAGGCGGCGGGCAATTTTCTTGAGCGCACTATGTGAACAAACATTTATTCTGGTCAGAGACCTGGCGCTACCGAACAAGGTGGAGAAGCTAAATTTTTTAAGCACTTCACCCTGAAAAGGTTCGGTTTCGCTGAAAAGTCGATGTTTTACGCGGCAATGCAGCACCCAGGTGAAAGTCACACTCAATGGGCGGCCAGACTCCGTGGGCTAGCGGCGCACTGTGCTTTCATAAATTTGGAGGAAGCGCTGTTGGACCGATTCATCATGGGAATGGCTCCAGGTCACGAAAGGGACAAGTTGTTCTCGCAGAACCAAGAGGAGTTAACCCTGGCGAAGGCTATAGATTTGGCGGAAAGCGTACGGTGTGCACGCCAGGCGTCGTCAGTGGCTCCACCTGGAGCGAGCAACGGCATAGCCCTGGGAGCAGAAGGGGTTTTTCATATCGACAAGAAGGAAAAGTGTAGTGTATGTGGCTTCACTAATCATTAGTCTAATCAGTGTCGGTATAAAAACTACAAGTGCAAAAGGTGTGGTATTAAAGGCCATTTACGTAAAATGTGTTCGGGAAGTGCAACAAAGATGAACTTTGTGGAGAGTAATGCGGACGATGAAGATGATGGTAATTGCTTTAATATACGGTGTGTAAAGGGCAGGCCCATGACCGAAACCGTCAGAATTGGTCCAGTGTTTTTAGAATTTCTTATAGATAGCGTTTCGGTAGTTACTTTAATATCTGAAAAAAATTTATAAAATAAATTTTTATAGTTGTTTGTACGAGCCATTTTTACCCAATCTCAGGAATATAACAACATAGCAGATAAAATAATAATAAAGTTCCCACAAGTGTTTTCTAAAAAATTAGGATTATTTAATAAATATACGGTTGAGTTACGTTTGAAACCCGAATCGAAGCCAAATTTTTTTAAAGCTAGACCCGTGCCATACGCGCTAAAAGATAAATTATATAAGGAGTTAGATCGATTATTAGATTTAGGTATTATATAACCCGTCGGTCATTCGCAATATACATCGCCTATAGTGCCGGTGTTAAAAAAGGACGGCAATATTCGATTGTGCGCGGACTACTCAGTAACAATTAATAAACAATTGATAATATATCAATACCCTTAACCTACGGTGAACGAGTTGTTGTCCAAATTACATGGGGCTATTAGATTTAATAAAATTGATTTATCAAGCGCGTATAATAAATTCAAACTTAACAACGGTTCTCAGGATTTGACTTGCATAAATACGCATCGGGGGCTTTTTAAGTTTACCAGGCTGGTAGCTAGCATAGGGGCTAGGGGGCTATCATTTGGGCTAGCTAGTGCGCCATCAATATTTCAGCGGGCCGTGGAGTGTCTTCTCGCTGGTATAGACGGTTTTTGTTAGATGATATTTTGGTGACAGCGGCTGACACTGAACAACACATAAGACGGTTGATCAGAATTAGAGCGATTAAATGATGCGGGACTCACAGTACAGAGTAGTAAGTGCGAGTTTTAAATAAAATGAAATATCGTATCTGGGGCACGTGATATACAAAAACGGAATAAGAAAATCAACCTGAAAAGGTGAAAGCTATTTTACAGGCGTCTAAGCCAAAAAATGTAACGCAACTACAATCGTTTTTAGGATTAGCTAATTACTATCGAAATTTTGTACCAGATGCGTCTTCGTTATTAAGTCCGTTGTATAATTTACTTCATAAAAATATTAAGTGGGAATGGACTAAAGTACATGACGACACATTTTTTAAAATACAAAATATATTAGCATCAGACAAAACGTTGGCACATTTTAATCCTAACGCTATTATTATTTTAACGGTAGATGCGTCACCGACAGGTTTAGGGGCTATTCTTTCACAAGTCGATAGTGACATGATAGAAAGGCCTACTGGCTTCTACTACGCGTCCAGAACGCTTTCACCAGCTGAAAAGAACTATGCACAAATTCAAAAAGAAGCAACCGCGATTATTTTTGGTGTAAGGTGATTTCACCAGTACGTTTACGGTCGATCACAGCCATTTGTTCTAAGGACAGATCATAAACCTCTGCTAGCCATTTTTTTACCTCATAAAGGCATTCCTGAAATTTCAGCTAACCGCCTGCAGCGGTATGCAATGTTCCTAGCGACTTATAATTATACTATAGAATATAATAATATAGAGAGTAAACAGAATAGCGCAGATTATTTATCTAGGGCGTTCGTAGATGATGTCTCGCACGCGGTCGGTCCGACGCGACCCGACGTGGAGACAGACGAGTTATCGGAGTACGAGGAGCGCGCGGCCTACGTTAACTATGTAACTGACGGCGATCTACCGGTCACTAAAGACGTAAGTGTAAGTGCCTGTCTATGGTAAAAAATATGTATCAATCGGGTGGGCAAGGAAAACTTATGATGTCAATTTAAAACCTTATTTTTGTTGCCGTTCGCAACTTTCCCTCGAAAACGGAATTATAATGCGCGGACATAAGGTCGTAATTCCGATGTCTTTAAGGGACGTTATATGTATCGAAATACATAGTTCACATTTCGGAGTCGTTAAGATGAAAGCGGAAACGCGCAAGCGGGTATGGTTCCCGGGGTTAGACGCGGCGTTGGAACAGCTGGCAGCGCGGTGTGGCGTGTGCGCGCATGTGTCGGTAACGTAGGTAAACCTACGTTACCGACACATGCGCGCACACGCCACACCGCGCTGCCAGCTGTTCCATTAAAGCGGTGATTACGAGCTTATGCGATTTTATGTCACGTTTTGGAATTCCGTGCATATTAGTGACCGACAACGGGACATCATTTATTTCGAAAGAATTTAACCAGTTTTGTTTAATTAACGGCATAAAATATATATTTTCCCCTGCGTATCGCCCGGCTAGCAACGTTCAGGCGGAGAGTTTTGTTAAAATTGTTAAAAAAGGTCTCAATGGGTTAGTTTTAGAGGGCTGCAATAAAAAAAATATTCGAGAAAAAATTGCAAAATTTTTGTTTGACTATAGAAACTCTAAAAACAGTACCACTGACGAATCGCCCGCGGAATTAGTGTTCGGGCGCGCCTGCGCTCGCGGCTAGACCTGTTACACACCGTCACACCGCCACCGTCGTCCGCAGTACTCGCTACAACGGTGGATCACAAACAGTACTTGTATTGTAACTATAAAGGTATAGAACGACCGGTATTTAAAGACAATGACCCAGTGTGGGTAATTAAAAACGCAAGTGTAAAAAAATATGTTGGATTGAAGGAATAATTTTAGAAAAAATTGGTCACGTTGTCTATAAAATTTTTGTACCGAGCTGGGAGGCAGAAGTCACTAGACACGTTGATCATATCAGACCGCGACGGTTGTGTGACAATAGTAATCGCGATCAATGGGATCCTGATCTGGCACCGGATGTAGCGCCTGACATGCACTCGATTGTGGCCTCTGACGTAGGAGGGGGAGAGGAGACGGAACCGCACTTGAGTCCGGGCACGTCCTAGGAGTCGAGTAGTCCAGAGTCGCCAGAAGGTGTACCTAGTGACAACATGCCCACCAGGCGACGTGAAATAAGACCTTTTTCTTCAATAAGTAAGAAAAAAAATAATCCTAGGATATTAAAGGTAATAGGTTGTAGATTTCTGACTTGACAGTTGAAGACAAAAAAAATCGCTCGTGGGAACGTAGCAAGAACGTAGGCTTACTGTAAATTTCCATTTTGACAGTTGACTTTTCGATTTTGACAATACTAAAAAATCAGAATAAATGTAATGAAAAATAGATCGGGGTACACTCAAAATTATGCATCGGGGAATTACCGCACTATAAAACCTTCTTTTTATTGAATTTTACCTCCTAAACAATGCCGATACGTTTTAGTTGGGTACGTAAAAAAAAAGAAATAAAACCCCGTCCCTGCAGACTGAATTTGATATCCTTAAACTAAGATTGGTCGAAGACTGGTCGACAATGACGAATTAAAGGCGATTGTGGAAGCTGATGATATACAATCTACGGCTGAATTAGCAGCAGCTTTCGACGTTAGCGTCAAAACAATATTGGTCCATTTGCGTCAAATTGGCAAGGTAAAAAAGCTTGACAAATGGGTGCCCACGAAATCAATGATCGCCAGCGCGAAGTACGCGTCGAGACGTGCCTTGCACTGCTCAACAGACACACAAATTAAGGAATTTTGAACCGCATTGTTACCTGCGATGAAAAATAGATTCTGTTTGATAACCGCATTTTTTTTAAATTTCATTTTGTTATTTTAATAAATTGTACTATAATAACACTGTCGTATTATTTCATATCTAATATCTATCGCAAAAAATATTATCACTACTTTAAAATGCACTAAGTACTTTCAAACGCCGCCCGCGAACGTATTTGCACGCTAAAGTTTGGACCTCAACATGTCAAAGATTTGCCCATACCTGCTTTAAAGGGATAAAGTACCCAACTTTTTTTGTATTTTCTACAAATCCAAAGATAATTTCAGAATAATAGCGGCATTACTAGCATTAAAAATAATAAAACTCATTAGCTACATAAAAACTATTTAAAAAATAGAGAAGAGAGAAAAAGTAGCTAATTTTTATGAAAAACTTAAAAGTAAAAAATCTGGAAAAATATAAATTTTTGAATAAAGGTTTTATTGTAGACAATATTGGAAATGATGGGAAATCCAACCTTTTCCTTTAAAGATTTTTTTAAAAGTTTAAAGATTCTTCACTTTTTAGTGATATTTGTTAAATTATTAATAATACATTTTAAGAATGATCGAATGTATAATTAAATACGCGCCAATCATTTATTAGGTATTGTAAATAAGATGATGATGATGATTACTGTAAGTTACATGCTTGCAGTTCTTTACATGCTTGCAGTTCTTTAAACAATTACTAAATGCGTATCTATCCCGCGATTCAAATCTACCCCAATACCATCCTTAAGAAAAAAAAGTTTCTAGACGACCAACAAACTTGTATTTAATGAACTTGTATTTGACAATACACTGGCTTTAGTATACACAACACTATGAAATAATCATAACTCAAAAATAATACTTACATTTTCAGTAATACGCTTACAATAAAAAAAAAATGTTTATTTTTGTCTCCGTAAAGTAACCGACAGATTTTATTCTAATTCTAATTCTATATATATTTTTAAATAACCAGCTAATAGAAGAACTGGACGACAACATACCGGTGGCCGATTATCCGCGAATGTGGTTCCAGCAGGATGGCGCACTTCCACACGTGTCGCCGCTTGTTCGTCAGCGTCTGAATGAAATGTTCGGCGATCGCTGGATCGGACGAATGGGACCCCACGCCTGGCCACCTCGATCCCCTGATTTGACCCTACTCGACATTTTCCTTTGGGGTTACGTAAAGGAAAGGGTATTTAACCGGTCCTGTGACAATGCTCGTGAAATGAAGCTTCGAATTAACGACGTTTTTGGTGAGTTGCGTAGACATTGCTGCGAAGAACCCACGTTTGCTTCGTTCGTCTACACGAAGAGGCCAAGAGACGTGCAGAACTGTTCGTTGAATTGGAAGGGGCACAGTTTGAACCCCATCTCATACGACCGCGAGCACAAAAAAACTAATCAGGTTAGTCACATTATGTACACTCTAATTGATTAAACGGTGGATTTGTAATTGTTGTTTCGCTGTTCGATTTAACTGCTTATGTACTTAATGGCATTTTCTTTTCATTTATTTTTCTTAATCTGAACAAAAATCTGAAATTGTAACATAACAAAAGTTAGTAAATACTTGAATATTATTAGAACTTTAAATAAGATTGTAAATATTGTGAAGTGGTAAATGTAGTATTTAGAATGTGTAAACTTTATTCAATTTCCATTTGTAAACTAACAATGTTGCTACCATGACAACCGTGTCATAGTCTCACAGATATATCAGTCCTCCGCCGCTATTCGCCTCGAGCAGGTAGGAGCTGCTCCACGTGCCGACGGTAGACTGCGCCAGCATCTCATTGCACTTCGTACCTAATGTAATGTACAATGTAAATACCTTGGTGACGTGCAATAGTCCTAGTTCATGAGGTCGCCTCCTCTCAACAACTCTCCTTTTACTACATGTATGATGTAACTATCTCTCCTAACCTTCCAAAATATGCGATATGGTAAATAAATTCTACGACTCGTGTTTCTAATAGCTTTTTTTTTCTTTCCACTTGTGTTTATATTTTTGCAAATTATTTTCGTTTTCCTTAATGTATATCAGCAGTACATTTACATGTATGTGTATATTTACATTTTAACTCTCTGTCTCTAGTATCTGTAAAACCTATTTTTGGTGTAAATTTCTGGTGTACATCTCGTGTCATATCTGTCTCGTCTCGACATACTAATGTCTATTCATGTTTTCTCTCTTTAAAAGCGTCTTGTATCTGTTTTTTGTATAATGACTTTCTATGGCTATTCTTTTCCAAGTGTGATGTGTATTCTATCTTCTCTAAATGTATTGTGCACGTTGTCAATCGCATGGCATTCGTTTGCATCTGTGCTCATTATTTCTCCTGGTGGAATACAATCTATTACTGTATTCTGTTCTAAAAGTGTAGATGTAGATGGCCCGTATATAATGCCACTAACTGTATTATTCCCAGTAAAATGTGTAAGTGCTTCTTTAATATTTTTCGTGGCCTGTATATTCTGTTCATTTTTCGATGTTTCCTCCGTTTTGTACGTTGAATCTATTTTTTTGTTGTCAACTTTTCAGTGAAGTGTATGTATTGCTCGCTCGTATCGTAGTATGTACTTATGTCCTCTCTCTGAGTATAATTAACTTTATCAACTGTATGTAGATGGGATTTTAAAATTTGTGCTGATGTAAAATTATGTTCGGTTTGGTCTTGCATATTTAAGTTTAATTTTGATTAATGTAAATTTTTCTTCCATGTCGTATCTTGTATCTATTTCGTTCTCTAATTCTTCGTCTTATATTTCGGATTCTATGTTTTGTTGTAACTCTCGAAATGTTTGTAAGTCTTCACGTAAGCATTGTAGTCTTGTCTGAGTTTCTGCATATGATGGAATTTTGTTCGTATTCAAGTAATTTTCTAACCTTGTAAGTTGAGTGCGTAGAGAGGCGCGAATCCTCTTCCATTTCTGTAGATCCGTAGTCATCCTCGTCGCCAGATATTGTGAAGTAGTAAATGTAGTATTTAGAATGTGTAATCTTTATTCATTTTCCATTTGTAAACTTACAATGTTGCTGCCATGACAACCGTGTCATAGTCTCACAGATAATATCAGTAAATAATCAATTTTCGTGGTTTAGTTACTACATACTTGAAAAAAATCAGCTGATTTTCGTATTTTCGCGCCGGCGCGGGCGCGGGCGGAGGCAGCTCTCTCCTCGCGCCCGCCCTCTCCCGCTTTCGCCCATGTCGTTATGTATGTTGTACATAGTATTTACTGTTAAGGGTAATTATTGATGAGGAAAGAAAAGGAAGGAAGAAGAGTGCAATTTAATAAATAAACGATTAAAAATTTATTATTTTTAAATTGTGCGTAAAAAAAGACGTAAGTCCCCCTGATATTAAATTAGAAAAACACAATGTATGTCACAAAAATTGGATAAATTACCAATTTTTATAAAAAACTAATGATTTTTTAAAATTAAATCTATCATGAGGTGTATACAAAATAGTACTGTAATAGTATACGTTCAAATTATTCGGTTTTTTCATACTCTTCAAAGTGACTATCTTTGATATACGTAGTGTTAGAACATAAGCGACGATATTATTACAAGTGGCCAATCTCTAATGTTCATACCAAAATACAAGAATAAAAAAACATAAAAAAATTGCTGCTGTTTTTTTTTTGTTTTTCTTGTTTAATATAAATAAGTAAGTCGAGAAAAGATATCACCATGAGCTTTAGATGCACTTTTGGCTGCCCTCCAGCAAAAGGTAAGTAAATATCTTAAACCTTTAAACGATCAATTCTTGTATATTTATATGTTTCTCTGAAACGGCTTTAACCATTTCGCTGAAATTTGGTATATGGGGGTTTTCGGGGGTAAACAATCGATCTAGATTAGTCTTATGTTTGGGAAAACGCGTGTTTTCGAGTTTTCATGCGTTTTTATGTCCACGCAGAATATAGTCGCTAATTTCATCTTGCCGGCCACTGTCCGTCTTGTCCAGCGGGTTAAGACGCGGACGGCAAGAAATGAGTATTACGGGTTCGAATCCCGCTCGGTGACTTACTTTTGTTTTTATATGTTCAATTTTATAAATACTTTTTTAATTTTTATTGTTTTTAGACAAGTTTAAAAAAATGTAGTTAATGTTTGAGATAACAATATATATTTCTCATAAATATATCTAACATTTACCTATACTGATTACGTGAATAAGATTTATGCTATCGAGTTTCACCATATTACAATAAATAGTAATAACCGAGCAAAGCTCGGTCGGTACTAATACATATTATGTATTGAACATAAGCTAAAAATAGTAAGTCTGCGAAAATGCTTAGGTTAGGTTACTTTTTGACTATTCCAAGTACAGGGTATATTATCGATATTTTGAAGAAAATGACAGGTACACATGGAATAGGCGTATCAATAGACTTGCAATCCGAAAATTGCACATTCCTGGTCAGATTGGTAAGGCTTTATAATTTGTCTAGGTGTCCAGAGACGGCAGGTATAATTTATATAATTACATCCTGGGATGTATAGCTTTACATAGTAATTTAAAGTATCACACATACACACACAAAAGATAATGTTATGCATATTTGCCTTCATACTGACTTACTACAATAATAATAATCTGTGGACGCTTCCACGCCACGTCAATCTGGTCCTGTAACAAGTAACCGAAGAACCACCATTATCACAGGTACCAGACAACGGAAATATGCTTAAAGCTTTTTATACAATACACGCAATGTACAACATACATAACGACATGGGCGAAAGCGGGAGAGGGCGGGCGCGAGGAGAGAGCTGCCTCCGCCCGCGCCCGCGCCGGCGCGAAAATACGAAAATCAGCAGATTTTTTTCAAGTATGTAGTAACTAAACCACGAAAATTGATTATTTACTGATATTATCTGTGAGACTATGACACGGTTGTCATGGCAGCAACATTGTAAGTTTACAAATGGAAAATGAATAAAGATTACACATTCTAAATACTACATTTACTACTTCACAATATCTGGCGACGAGGATGACTACGGATCTACAGAAATGGAAGAGGATTCGCGCCTCTCTACGCACTCAACTTACAAGGTTAGAAAATTACTTGAATACGAACAAAATTCCATCATATGCAGAAACTCAGACAAGACTACAATGCTTACGTGAAGACTTACAAACATTTCGAGAGTTACAACAAAACATAGAATCCGAAATATAAGACGAAGAATTAGAGAACGAAATAGATACAAGATACGACATGGAAGAAAAATTTACATTAATCAAAATTAAACTTAAATATGCAAGACCAAACCGAACATAATTTTACATCAGCACAAATTTTAAAATCCCATCTACATACAGTTGATAAAGTTAATTATACTCAGAGAGAGGACATAAGTACATACTACGATACGAGCGAGCAATACATACACTTCACTGAAAAGTTGACAACAAAAAAATAGATTCAACGTACAAAACGGAGGAAACATCGAAAAATGAACAGAATATACAGGCCACGAAAAATATTAAAGAAGCACTTACACATTTTACTGGGAATAATACAGTTAGTGGCATTATATACGGGCCATCTACATCTACACTTTTAGAACAGAATACAGTAATAGATTGTATTCCACCAGGAGAAATAATGAGCACAGATGCAAACGAATGCCATGCGATTGACAACGTGCACAATACATTTAGAGAAGATAGAATACACATCACACTTGGAAAAGAATAGCCATAGAAAGTCATTATACAAAAAACAGATACAAGACGCTTTTAAAGAGAGAAAACATGAATAGACATTAGTATGTCGAGACGAGACAGATATGACACGAGATGTACACCAGAAATTTACACCAAAAATAGGTTTTACAGATACTAGAGACAGAGAGTTAAAATGTAAATATACACATACATGTAAATGTACTGCTGATATACATTAAGGAAAACGAAAATAATTTGCAAAAATATAAACACAAGTGGAAAGAAAAAAAAAGCTATTAGAAACACGAGTCGTAGAATTTATTTACCATATCGCATATTTTGGAAGGTTAGGAGAGATAGTTACATCATACATGTAGTAAAAGGAGAGTTCTTGAGAGGAGGCGACCTCATGAACTAGGACTATTGCACGTCACCAAGGTATTTACATTGTACATTACATTAGGTACGAAGTGCAATGAGATGCTGGCGCAGTCTACCGTCGGCACGTGGAGCAGCTCCTACCTGCTCGAGGCGAATAGCGGCGGAGGACTGATATATCTGTGAGACTATGACACGGTTGTCATGGTAGCAACATTGTTAGTTTACAAATGGAAATTGAATAAAGTTTACACATTCTAAATACTACATTTACCACTTCACAATATTTACAATCTTATTTAAAGTTCTAATAATATTCAAGTATTTACTAACTTTTGTTATGTTACAATTTCAGATTTTTGTTCAGATTAAGAAAAATAAATGAAAAGAAAATGCCATTAAGTACATAAGCAGTTAAATCGAACAGCGAAACAACAATTACAAATCCACCGTTTAATCAATTAGAGTGTACATAATGTGACTAACCTGATTAGTTTTTTTGTGCTCGCGGTCGTATGAGATGGGGTTCAAACTGTGCCCCTTCCAATTCAACGAACAGTTCTGCACGTCTCTTGGCCTCTTCGTGTAGACGAACGAAGCAAACGTGGGTTCTTCGCAGCAATGTCTACGCAACTCACCAAAAACGTCGTTAATTCGAAGCTTCATTTCACGAGCATTGTCACAGGACCGGTTAAATACCCTTTCCTTTACGTAACCCCAAAGGAAAATGTCGAGTAGGGTCAAATCAGGGGATCGAGGTGGCCAGGCGTGGGGTCCCATTCGTCCGATCCAGCGATCGCCGAACATTTCATTCAGACGCTGACGAACAAGCGGCGACACGTGTGGAAGTGCGCCATCCTGCTGGAACCACATTCGCGGATAATCGGCCACCGGTATGTTGTCGTCCAGTTCTTCTATTAGCTGGTTATTTAAAAATATATATAGAATTAGAATTAGAATAAAATCTGTCGGTTACTTTACGGAGACAAAAATAAACATTTTTTTTTTATTGTAAGCGTATTACTGAAAATGTAAGTATTATTTTTGAGTTATGATTATTTCATAGTGTTGTGTATACTAAAGCCAGTGTATTGTCAAATACAAGTTCATTAAATACAAGTTTGTTGGTCGTCTAGAAACTTTTTTTTCTTAAGGATGGTATTGGGGTAGATTTGAATCGCGGGATAGATACGCATTTAGTAATTGTTTAAAGAACTGCAAGCATGTAAAGAACTGCAAGCATGTAACTTACAGTAATCATCATCATCATCTTATTTACAATACCTAATAAATGATTGGCGCGTATTTAATTATACATTCGATCATTCTTAAAATGTATTATTAATAATTTAACAAATATCACTAAAAAGTGAAGAATCTTTAAACTTTTAAAAAAATCTTTAAAGGAAAAGGTTGGATTTCCCATCATTTCCAATATTGTCTACAATAAAACCTTTATTCAAAAATTTATATTTTTCCAGATTTTTTACTTTTAAGTTTTTCATAAAAATTAGCTACTTTTTCTCTCTTCTCTATTTTTTAAATAGTTTTTATGTAGCTAATGAGTTTTATTATTTTTAATGCTAGTAATGCCGCTATTATTCTGAAATTATCTTTGGATTTGTAGAAAATACAAAAAAAGTTGGGTACTTTATCCCTTTAAAGCAGGTATGGGCAAATCTTTGACATGTTGAGGTCCAAACTTTAGCGTGCAAATACGTTCGCGGGCGGCGTTTGAAAGTACTTAGTGCATTTTAAAGTAGTGATAATATTTTTTGCGATAGATATTAGATATGAAATAATACGACAGTGTTATTATAGTACAATTTATTAAAATAACAAAATGAAATTTAAAAAAAATGGTACATTATAATTAAATCATTAAATTTGCAATTGTTACAAACTACAAAAGTTAAATACACCGAAATCAATGAGACACTTGAGCTTGAATTTGGGAAACTAATCCATCGATATTAGGATTAATTCCACTGATACAAAGACGTAAAGAATTTTCCAGATTATCGTCAGTCTTGTACGATGTGTTGATTTATTAACTTTCATCAATGAAAAGAACTGTTCGCATTTATAAGTAGGTACTGCCAAACGCACAAATCAATCTTCTTGCGAATTTTCTAAGCTGCGGAAAATTGAAGCTACGTCTTCAAATTTGGATTTTAGGAGTGAGTTTTCTTGAATCTCGATCAACTCCATTTGTAATGGTATTGGAGCATTTTGTACATTACATTTTGTAGGAGTAGCAAATAAACTGAAACAGTCTTTCATGTTTTTGAAGTCGCTAAATCTGTTCGAAAATTGTTCCGACAGTATCTTGAGTTCTTCAGCATATTAAGCATAAGCAATATTTTCATACGCAGAGAGCGTGTTGAAATGGTAACTGTTACCAGACAGCATCTGTGACTCCCACAAGCGTAGTTTGATCCGAAACGCTTTCAAATCATTAACTGTCCTTGTTTTTGAAGTTTCAAATTTAAATCATTCAAATAGCCTGTAAGATCGACCAGAAATGCTAAGTCACATATCCATTTTGGGTCACTTAATTCAGATAGTGATTTATCTTTTATTTCCATAAAGTCTGCTATCTCATTTCTAAGCTCGTAAAACCGTTTCAACATTTTTCTTTTGCTCAGCCATCTGACTTCACAATAATATGTTACGTCGTTATATTCAGCTGATATTTCATCCAAAAACGCCTTGAACTGACGATGGTTAAGCTCTCGGGATCGAATAAAGTTGATGGTTTTTACTACCACATTCATAACATTCTGGAGTCGAATGGACTTAGAACACAAGTTCTGTTGGTGGATAATGCAATGAAGGACTATCAAATCATCTTTTTGCACATTTAATTCTGTTGCTTTTCCATTCAAAATTCCGATGAAAACTTTACGTAAGCCGACCATAGAAGGTGCACCATCAGTACATACTCCAATTAATTTTGACCATGGCAAGCCAAAACTTGTGAATACCTTTTGAACTTCGATAAAAATATCCTCTCCTGTAGTTGTTTTTTTAGCGGCTGTAAAGCAAGCAATTCCTCAGTGAACAGTGAACTCCTTATAACCTCTATACCTCGAATAAATATAGCCAGTTGAGCAGAGTCAGACAAATCGATGCCCTCGTCTAATGCTATGGAAAATAATACGGTTAGTCAATGTTGTTTTTATATCGTTAGCCATCATTTCTATACGTCGAATAACAGTTCGTCTTGACAAACTAATTTTTTCAAATTCATTTTTCTTTTCAGGACACAAAATATCGCAAACTTCTAACATTCACTCCTTGATAAATTCTCCTTCGGCAAATGGTTTTAATGCCTATGCCAATTTTGAGCTAACTATAAAACTAGCTTTCACAACATTATCAAGTTGTGTACTTTTTTTATGAAACATTTGTTGCTGTTTTTCCAAATTTGCGGTAAGCTTCTGGATTTTGTCTGTTCTTAATTGTCCTCTCAGTGAGTGCAGCGTAGCATGCTTAGTTGAGTAATGCCTCTTTATATTGAATTCTTTCATTACTGAAATGGATTCATTACACAGCAAACAAATTTAGGCTTACCATTGTGCAAGATAAAAAAGAATTCTTCGGTCCATTTTTCTTGAAACTGGCGACCTTCTGTATCTACTTTTCGTTTCTTTCCACCAGACATCATTTTTGTTTACTTTTCGTTCAATAAACTTAATAACAAACTATAGTGAGTAACCACTCAATATGCACACAAAGTCACAAAGCAAGTTACGGCTCGAGCAGTTCGCTAGGATATCACCTCGGTAGCTCAAATAGAACTGAACTAACGTTCGGGCCATCCACCCGCTTATATAGGCAAAATGATGGAATAATCTGGAATAAACTAGTTTAGAATAATTGAGAAGCATAAATCTTTTGATGTGTCGCCCGTGAGGCAGCAAACTTCAAAGAATTTGATCGAGCGGCGGCCGAGTGGCGGCGATTATCAAAGAGTGAGGCGGCAAACATCAAAGGATTTGATGTTTGCCGCCTCACTGTCACTCCCGTCAGTATAAGTACCTAATCATTTTCATTGGCAGATTTCGTCCCTGGTTTGGTTCATCCCCAAAAAAAGTTTCTCGCCGGAAGCAGGAGGCTTACCAATCCTGGGCCAATGCAGTGTCTGCTCGGGATTTAAATACCACCACATATAAAAAGGAGTACAACCTTGCCTCTAGGTCCCTCAAGAAAGAGATCACTCGGGCAAAGAAACAGCACGTCAATAGAATTGGTAAGAGACTTGAGCGCCTCCCCTCGGGAACCCGTGCATTCTGGTCTCTGGCCAAAGCTATTGAAGGAAATTTCTGCAAGCCAACCCTACCATCCCTACGCGTAAGAAATGGATCGTTGGCCCAGGACGCAAAGGACAAAGCCGATCTTCTGGGCAAGCTCTTTGCGTCAAACTCTACCCTGGATGACGGGGGGCAGAAACCGCCGACCATACCGCGATGCACGAGCATCATGTCGGATATTCGGTTTCATCAGCGCTCAGTGCGAAAATCCCTCCGTTCCCTTGATATCCAATCGAGTGGGCCTGACGGAATCCCTCCTATTGTGTTGAAAAAGTGTGCTCCAGAGTTGGCTCCGGTCTTGACGCGTCTTTTTCGGTTCTCCTACTCTTCTGGCAACGTCCCGGCTTCTCGGAAGACAGCCTTGGTGCACCCGATCCCCAAAAAAGGTGATCGCTCAAATCCTTCCAACTACAGACCAATCGCTATAACCTCTCTCTTCTCGAAGATAATGGAATCAATTATCAATAGCCAGCTTCTTCGATACTTGGACGGCCAGGGATTACTAAGCGACAAACAATACGGGTTCCGTAAGGGTCGCTCGGCTGGTGATCTCTTGGCGTACCTAACTCATCGTTGGGCTCAGGCAATTGTGTCGAAGGGAGAGGCATTGGCTGTTAGTTTGGACATTGCGAAGGCCTTTGATCGGGTTTGGCATAAAGCGCTACTATCAAAGCTTCCATCATACAGGCTACCCGAGAAATTATGTAAGTGGGTCACTAGTTTCTTAGCAGATAGAAGCATAAAGGTCGTAGTTGACGGCGAATGCTCGGAAACTCAATATGTTGATGCTGGTGTCCCTCAGGGCTGTGTGCTATCGCCTACCCTATTCATCCTGCATATCAATGACATGTTACAGACCAACGGCATTCATTGCTATGCGGATGATAGTACAGGTGATGCTGTATATACCGGATCCCCCAATATTTCTCGGCTAAATGTCATTGAGAGTCGAAACGAACTTGTGTCTAAAATAGAGAATTCATTGGAGAAAGTCTCTGAATGGGGTAGACGTAACTTAGTCCAATTCAACCCCGCCAAGACACAAGTCTGCGCGTTCACCACTAAAAAGTCTCCAATGGTCGTATATCCTCGTTTC
Organism: Phengaris alcon alcon; assembly: GCA_037179445.1. Classification (NCBI taxonomy): domain Eukaryota; kingdom Metazoa; phylum Arthropoda; class Insecta; order Lepidoptera; family Lycaenidae; genus Phengaris; species Phengaris alcon. Next base: position 476,935 of record JAYRCH010000046.1, on the reverse strand, counting down.
GAGGGCACATCTTTATCCATCTCCCCTAGCATTGAGATACTTGGCGTCAACATATCGAGCGAAGTCCAGTTCCGATATTATCTAGAGGGTAAGGCCAAGTTAGCCTCGAAGAAGCTTGGTGTTCTTAACAGAGCGAGACAGTACTTCAGTCCGGACCAACGCCTACAACCCTACAAGGCGCAGGTTCGGCCTCATATGGAATATTGTTCTCATCTCTGGGCAGGGGCGCCAAAATACCAACTGCTCCCTCTGGATCGTATCCAACGAAGGGCCGCTCGAATTGTTGACTGCCATAGTGTTTCAAACAGCTTGGACCCCTTGGAATTACGCCGAGATGTAGCTTCACTCTGCATCCTCTATCGGTTGTATCACGGGGAGTGCTCAGAGGAATTGTTCGGAATCATACCACCTAAAACTTTTCGCCATCTTCCCACGCGAAAAACATACCATCCTCATCACCTTCATGAGTGGCAGTCTTCCACCGTGCGCTTTTCGCGTAACTTTCTGCCGCGCACTGTAAAACTCTGGAACGAACTGTCACCAGCAGTATTTCCGGACCTATACGACCTGCGAACCTTCAAGAAGAGAGCGTATTCCCTCTTAAAAAAAGGCCGGCAACGCACCTGCAGCTCTTCTGATGTTGCGAGTGTCCATGGGCGATGGTAGTTGCTTACCATCAGGTGACCCGTTTGCTCGTTTGCCCCCTTATTAAAAAAAAAAATGTAAAAAATTTTAAATTGGGTGTTTTCAAAATGTCTCGCGGGTCGGATCCGGTCCGCGGGCTGGTTGTTGCCCATATATGCTTTCAAGGATCAACTTTGACTTAACCTATATCCCTGTATAGTACGAGCAACGTTATAAGGAATATATTATACCCTTATTTGTTATTTATTTACGATAAGTTTTATATGATATAAAAAATCTAATTAGCATTGCATCTGTATATTAATATTATTCACACGTAATTTAAATACGCAGCCTATTTCCAATGTGTTAATTTGATTTTTTCTTTCATCATTAAGACGTCTGAAGATTTATATGAAGTGTACTGTAATCTGATAGCGCGGGCGCGCTATCGCCAAGTTGAAAATATATAGTATCTTCGCCATCTGTGATAGTTCATACAAACTAGCGATATTGTATTCAAACATAAAATATTAAATTAGCTTTGCTATGATGCCCCTTAAAAAAAACTTAAAGAAACATCTGAATCTGGTTTGCTGTAGGTAAGCACCAGCTTAGCCTACAGCTACTACTTAGTAATGTTTACAATTGTTTAATGTTATGTATAAGTAGTGTGGATTCGTGCGTTCTGGCTCACTATTCTGGATCCCCCGCCCTCCCCCTTGCCCTCTCCCACGTGCTCTATCAACGGTTCGAGCGGTGACGCCGGCTACAAAAAAAAAGTTTGGTGTCAAAATGGGAGTTTTCGACCATGCCCGATCGATTGCGTTAATCCGTTTTTCAATATCTCTAACGGTTGCAAAGATAGACTTTTGCAATTACTAGGCTCATTAGGCTATATTCATTACTAATTACCTCATGCAGTGGTAGATAATTGACGGTGATAAGCTAAGGGTCGTTAGTGGTTCAGTGAAACAACAATGGTATTATAAGTGAGGCATTTTATTGATAAAATAACACAATTTCAAATCGTTGTTTTGTTATGAAACGAACCAGGAAACGAGCAGATGGATCGTCTAATGTTAAGCGATTTCCGTCACTCATGGACACTCGCAACACCCTACTCTAGTGTTGTAGCCTGCGTTCCCAGTCATAAAAATCCCCAACCCCTCTTGGACCTACGGTAAATCCGCACTCACACAGCGATACACATCGCAAGCGTTATTTCATACCGGTTTTCTGTGTGGTCGTGGTATTTACCCGATCGAGCCGGCCCATTCATGCTGAAGCGTAATCCATGACCAGGAACACAGAAAAACTTTTTGTTCCTTCGGCGGGATTCGAACCCGCAACCCCCGGCTTGGGCACCAACACGCTCAATCAACTGAGCCACAGAGGTCGTCATTACACTTTTGTTTACACACCTGTACCCTAAATGTTTAGAACATGAAAAACGGCTTAATGTAGAAAGTTGCCAAAATACTTTTATTGTTTTTTGAAGTAATCTCCGTTCCTCTCTACACATCGTCGCATTCGATGGAACCACTGAAAATAGCAGTGGGCCCATTCTTCCTTAGGGGTCTCTTCTATGGCATTTTCGTACGCTTTCACCGCATCTTCAGGGCTCGTAAAGCGAATACCTCGAATTTTATCTATAGTTCTTGGGAATAAATGAAAGTCGCAGGGCGCCAGGTCAGGACTGTATGGTGGATGACTCATTATCTCGACACCTGCTATAGTCAAATATTCAACAGGGGCCGTATTATGATATTTTATAAAACCAGCTTGTTTCCAGGCAATTCAATATACGGCCCTAGTTCTTTTTCGTATTACAACATTTCATCCTGACTGGATTCATACTGGTTTGGTTGTCGCTGACTAGTTTAGACGAGCATGAAGGTGACGTACGGAAACGTCAAATTCCACGTAATTACAGTACGTTTTTTTATGGCATGCCCTTAGTAGGTACAGAGTTAATTACGAACGGAAAACTTGTACTGTAAGATTGACTTGTACTATATAAAAAATGCGATATTTGGATGGTGCAATAATGCGTGCGGTGATATTTGGAACGGCATTTTAAAAGTAATATATTTTTAACTATTAATAGAATATGTAGAGTTATAAGAATAGTTATAAAAAGAAAATTTTAAAGGCTACCCAAAAAAGAATGGTCTATGTTAATAAAATAGCTGTCGTTTTTGCCAATTTAACTACTTTATAGCTAGATTCTGGCCAGCGAATGATGAATCTTAAAAATGGCGGCAAATTTAAAGAATCCGGTGTGGTAACACTAATCTGACCGGACTCTAGATTATTTGAAAAGTGCAAATTCTTTTATAAATTACTAGCTGTTGCTGGGCTCCGCCCGCGTAAATATAGTATCCCTCGGGAACACCTACTGTACTTTTTCATGATAAAAATTAGCCTATGTTTTAATCCAGAGCCTAAACTACTACCATACCAAATTTCATCGAAATTAGTTCAGTAGTTTTTTGCGTGAAAGAGTAACAAACATCCATCCATCCATACATCCATCCTCACAAACTTTCACATTTATAATATTAGTAGGATGATCTTAATAATTATTGTTGATTGAAATTATTAGGAATGGTGAATTGCTTGGTGATTTTGGTGCTTCTCGTGTGAAGCATTATTTCTAGAAATTCAAATATTTCTAACTCGTCAGTCGTCACTCGTCACACATCTTTATTTTCTATGAACCTATGAATAAAACCTACGTCTTAAAAATAAATCAATATTCGCAATTATTTTAGCCATATTTTACGTTACTAAAATACACATAAAAATATTAAAAGAGAACGCAAAACAAGTCAATAAAAGCTAATGAATTGTTGCGTAAACTGAATGGATTTGTAAAGACAGTTTTGACGTAAAATCAAGCCAGCTAATGTCAAATGTTTTGTCATAATACGAAAATACCACGCAAGTTTCAATGCAGAAGTATGTCAAGTGTCACATGACTGCTGACTGGCTGGCAATAAGTGATCGTAATACGAAAATGCAAGCCAGTTTTTTTCATGGCGTAAACTGACTGGAATTAAGAGCTTGTAATACGCCCCCAGGTTTGGTGAAACAACAAGGGTATAACTACCTAATATTTTACAAAGCTGTTGAATCATCTAAAACAAAGACAAACATACAAGTGTTAGTAATAAAAATGTCACAATTTTATATTGTGAGTATGAATATATGTACATAAAATTTCAATAAAAGGAGTATTTACAAAACAATAATGATTTAAAATTAATAGGGCGAGGAATCGAGGTAGGAAGAGAGTCATAAAGGGAGGGCTGGTTTCTTGGGCAATAGAAAAAAATGTGATCTTAGGTACCCTCGTCTAGGCCACATTCATAAACAGAATCATCCTTGACCCTGATCTATGCAAGGAAAGTGGGTGAGCAACAGTGACCAAGTCTAACTCGGCAGACTGTTGAGCATACTGGTTTGCTACACTGTAAATATTTAAAAAAACACGGTCTAACTGGTATACTACCTTGAATGTCAAAGTAGTGTTTGCCTTTAATATTACTTGAGCTGGCCCACTCGGTGTTCCACCTGATAGTTGAGTGTTTTTTCGCTATGGGAATTAAGTCCTGACAATACAGTTTGAACTGGCTGAGTCCACCTGAAGTTATGGCGTCTTTAGCGTAGGTATCCATGCTAACACAACATGGATATTCTGGACATGGCACCTAAAGAGAAACCCTCTTATTTCCAAAATTAATGGGAATTTAGACTTAGAGCGGAACTGGTTAGCTGAAATAACCTCTAAAACGCTTTTGGAGTCCGTCTTTTAGACGTTTTAAATTTGAGCCGAGGGGAAGGGGACGTTAATGTCTGTCTAGTCTGTCTAGTCTGTCTGTATGTTATTGTAGTTAGAATTTGAAAATGATCACTACCATAAGTATTAGGAATAACTGTCCAGGAACATGAAGGAAAAAGAGAAGGGGAGCATAACGATAGATCCACCATACGCCTCGGGTTCTGCAAAGGCCCGACAGATCCGGGGTAGCCTCATTTATGCGGCCGAAGGCACCCGTATGTGGTTTAGTGCGATATTCCGCCGGTGAGTCCCACATACCCCCGGGGGACCCCCAAACCCCCGGGAAGGGCGTAAATGTCTTCCCGAATGAAAAAAAAGGACAGCTAGTACTAAAATAAATATTTTGTAAGTTTTTGAACTTCTAATATTTTTATAAAACATTTTTTCATTTGTCAATTTATACCAAATTTGTGCTTTTAATTTATTTCCTTTTATAGTGTTTATGTAGCTAATTATAAATAATAATAATATCTATGGACGATTCACACCACGTCAATCTGGCCCAGTGCTAGATCAGACAGGTACCAGACAGCGGGAAGTATTTTTAATACTTTAATAGTTTACAATATATGTTTAACATTTTATTATATTATACACATATTTGATACACATCCATGACCCAGGAACACAAATCTTTTTGTACCCTTGACGGGATTTGATCCCGCGACCACTGGCTTGAGCGCCAACGCTCTAACAACTTTGCCACAGAGGTTGTCATCTGTTTCATTATTTATCCTGCACTGTTCTTATTCAAATTAGGCTCAACCAGTTCCTCCTAGGCTATACTAATATCTCCTATCGCCCTTAGGATGGGCCAGTTTGGTCTATTCTGTACCGATTTATCGCATATAATATGAACTAGTTATATTTTTTTAGGCATTGAACAAGAAGTTCAAGAAAACACAAATGAATATGAGGCAGATGAACAACCTTCAAACAAATCACGCACGGAATCAGAGGATGATCTATCAATTAATGATACGGAAAGTGAAAAGGATTTATCCAATGTGAACGAAAATACTGATATTGTGATATACATAAAATGATACTTCGTACAAGACAAAGGTGCTTAAGTTGAACATAGTAAAGCTTAGTCAAAGTATTATTGACAAATACATTCTGCCGAGTCACACAACACAAAATCTGGACAGGGCGGAGGTACTGTGTCCAGAACGAAGCATAGGAATGCGGAAATAAAACAAGAGGAACGGGAGGAGATAGGAGTTAAAGGTATGTTACTTGTAGTAAAATGTTTTTTTTTATAAATTAAGTTAAACTTAGTTAGGTCCTAGGTATCATTCACCGCACCCCTCTCCTCGGAAATTAAGTGCATCGATTAGGCCATGCAATATTGGATGTCAATATCGGAATTGAACAAAACATTTACAAAATAAATTTGGATCACCTATTGTAAATTCATATTTAAACATAAAATTATTTCGATTTGGTACTACACTAAAGTAGTATTATAGGAGGGACTAAAAGCCCAAGGACATGATGTGTGACAACTCATAAACGTGTGTCATCGATTCTCAAAATATCCTTCCTCTTTTTTTGTATATCTGGAACCGAAACCAAACAACAAAGACATATTCAATGTTAAGTTTCTAAATCATACGAAAGTAACCTTTGGACCACCTTATAGGAAAAAATGAAGCCTGCAATATAAAAGATTCCAAACATTTGGACACTAAAAAATCAATGCTTCCGACCGAACGGGTGTGTCAAATGTGGAAATGACCACCCCACCAGTAGTTGTACCAAAACCAAAGACACGCAAGCTACCTGCCCAAACTGCCAGAAAAATCATCCAGCTAGTTAATGAAAAGCTACAAAAACCCTGAAGCGTCCCAAGCAACAAGCTACGCCCTTAAAAACAGAAACAGAGCACGCTCTGACTGCGAAAAAGCAAATATTTTTGCTCAACGCCTCCATAAAATCTTCCAACCATTTCCTACCAACAATCAGAATCAAGACAATGACATAAAGAAATACCTTAGCTCGCCAACTCAAATGTGCCTCCCATTAAAACATGTGACGCTAAATGAATTAAGGCGAGAAATTGTTAGCCTCCCAGAGGGCAAATGCCCGGGTTATGATCTTGTTGATTCAATACTCTTAAAACATCTACCCCAAGAAAGGTTTGCTTCCATACTTACCATTCTTAACGCATGCTTAAGATTATCCTTGTACCCAAGTCAATAGAAAATAGCCCAGCTACTTAAACCAGGCAAACTGAAAAAAAAGACACATGAAGTGTCATCATATAGACCTATCAGTCTCATACCCGTAATAGGAAAATTATTCGAAAAAAATATTCTAAATAGAATGCGAGAATATCTTAAAGAGATAATACTAAATCATCAGTTCGGCTTCAGAGAAGGTCATGGGACCATTGAGCAAGTTGACATCATAGGGGCTCTCCCTATGATGTCAACCAGTCGATGTAAAACAAACAGTACTACTGTGGAATCTTTTTGGATATTAGCCAGGCCTTTGACAAAGTATGGCGTAATGGACTATTATTTAAAATTAAGAAAATGCTACTGCACTCCTTCTATCTGATTCTAAAATCCTACCTTGACAACCGAAACTATGAAGTGCGTTATAGGAACGAAATATCACCCATTCATGAAATAAGATCCGGAGTTCCGCAGGGCAGTATATTGGGCCCAGTTTTGTACCTCATATTTACAGCAGACTTGCCAACTCACGTCGATACGATTACAGCGACCTACGCAGACGATACTGCACTTCTCTTAATTTATCAAAATCCTTACTCTGCATCCGAAAAGCTTCAATCATATCTGAACCTCATCGAAGCGTGGTTAGAGCAATGGCGCATGACAGCCAATACTAATAAATCTTTCCAAGTGACCTTTACACTTCTCTCAATCCATTAAAATCCTGACTCTGCATCCGAAAAGCTTCAATCACATCTGAACCTCATCGAAGCGTGGTTAGAGCAATGGCGCATGACAGCCAATACTAATAAATCTGTCCAGGTGACCTTTGCACTTCTCTCAATCCATTAAAATCCTGACTCTGCATCCGAAAAGGTTCAATCACATCTGAACCTCATCGAATCGTGGTTAGAGCAATGGCGCATGACAGCAAATACTAATATATCTGTCCAAGTGACCTTTGCACTTCTCTCAATCCATGAAAATCCTGACTCTGCATCCGAAAAGCTTCAATCACATCTGAACCTCATCGAAGCGTGGTTAGAGCAATGGCGCATGACAGCCAAAACTAATACATCTGTCCAAGTGACATTTACACTGAGAAGGAAAACCTGCCCACCTTCAAAAACATATAATATAGATATTCCACAACCAGATGATGCCAAATACCTAGGTATGCATCTCGGTCGTCGTCTCACTTGGCGCAAACACATATGGACTATAAGGAAATAGTTTGACTACAAACTTCTCAGCATGTACTGGTTAAACGACGAAGTCACAGATGCCAGTAAAATGGTAATCTACTAGCTATATTAACACCTGTCTGGACTTGCGGCATTCAGCTTTGGGGCACGGCCAGTCACAGTAATATTGAAATACTCGAAAGGTTTGAAACAAGACAATGAGGGCAATGTTTAATATTCCACCACACATAAGCAATAAATATATCATCCGGGATTTGAAATTGAGAACTTACTGTTGAAGAAAGAAAGAGAAGAAGAAGAAATTGAGTTACGCAGTAAAAATGCCAAGATATACTATATAGCCATATAAACAGATTAGCTGCTGACCTGCAGGGATCAGGCAGTCTCATTTTCTCTCGAGTTAAGAGAAATAAGATTTGTAGACAAATGAAGAGAATTATTGCATCACTGGATGCACATCTTTGCTAAGGACATTACTTCAGATGAAAATCGACCAACACATTAGACTATCGTTCAACATCAGATATCTAAGAAGCAGGATGCATAAATAATTTTATTTTTATTTGTGATATTATGAGTACGTAAAAAGCGATTTTACTTTGCTCAGGTACTTATAACTCTAAAGTACTCCACTTTAGTTTCACCATTTGACAATATTGAAGAAACGAGTGAAAGAAAACCGCGTGTAAATGGGACCAGTATTTTGGACATACTTGGTAACATAAAAAGCGACAAACCGCCCCATATACCGTCTCCGTTTCGACTCAGGTAAAAATAGATGGGAGATTTTTCTGTTTTAGGGCCTTTACTCAATATACATTCGCTAATTTCGACGGCGATGTTCGAAAACAAAATGTATGGGATTTGACTTATGGCATTGCGACCGACATGTCACTTAGCGATGTCTTATATGTCAAAACCCAAACATTGTAATTTCGAACTTCGCCGTCGAAATTATTGAATGCATCTTGACTAAAGGCCCTGGTATCATTAGACGCACACAGATGTGCGTGCACCGACAGTCCATTGAAATGTTTATTTAAAATTTTAAAATATGCCAAGTCCACCCTTTTTTTAAAGTTAAAACCTTTTTTCTCTTCTTCTATAAGGCACACGAGTGTGAAAATTATTTCTGTATTTTAAGTAATCTTAGTCTCAGTATATAAGGCTCAGGTCAAGGTCATTTCTCGAGTGCCGTACGCACACATGTTTCAAAGGTAGCATCAATCCATTCGTTGCGCGCGTCGCATCTGGCTATATTTATTAAATCTGTAATATAATATAATAAATTATTCACATTTGTAATTTAGTACTTATCTAGATCCTAGGAATTAAAAAAAAAAGTCATATCACGCACCCGGCACCAATTTTCAAATTTCAATAATAAGTAACAAAAAAAATGTATTAATTATCATGAAATGAGATTCCCTTGTGATAAAGCTCATTAGGCATCCAATTCAACTCCAACTCCATCAAGGAATATGTTATTCTTCCTCGCACTATCTGATTTTTATGAAATTTACTATAGAAAGGGAAATGCCAAGATCTAGATCGAATGAAAAAATTAATATTGTTAATTCATATAAGAAATCGTCTAAATCATATGATTACGACAAGAAACTTCACCGATTAAAACTCAATTTAAATAGCAGGCACTCTGATTATTTCCGACATTACTAACGCATTCCATACGAGCGCATATATGTACATGAGAGAGACAGGTATATGTTTTAATATGAAACATATACCCGTCTTTGTCATTATCGGCGCGATATCGGACATTAGATTGTATATTTATTGAAAAAATGCACCTATGCCAAAAACATAAGAGCGTTTCCGGTCTGTTATCGGATATCGGTATCGCGTAATGCTTATTAACTGTACTTACCATTGAAATAGAACCCATAAATATCCGGCTTCCTTATAATGAAGTCCCGAATCCCGATTGTTAAAATCGTAATGTACCCGAATAGTAAGTTTTCTTTTTGAATTTATCGATCACGAAACCACAGATTAAAAAGATAGGATTAGATAAACATCTATATATTAATACGTTAAAAGCGAAATTTTCAAGTACAGATTTACGAGAATTATGCGTGCGGATGAGAGTGAAATTTGGCGCAATTAAAGTTTCTGCTGAGGAAGGCGTGTAAAATGCTTAAATTTCTTAAAATAACGCTTAGAAATACATTCGTTAATGAAAATATCAGCCACACACACTTCCATGGATTTGGTTCACATATACACATACGTAGTGTAACTCTAACTCCCCCCACACCGACTTCGGTGACGGAGGCCGGTTTCATCAAAACCAGGCCAGTAATTTTATAGTGCCCAAGTGTGTACGCAGTACACAAGAGCACTATATCTTCCTTAACTCTCATAACCTAGTGGGACGGATAACCGACACGACTGGCGATCAGGCGCAGGTCCGACTTTTTACATGCCCATCCGACGCATGGATCATCTTTCTTGTCAGACAATCAGGTAATCAGCCTGCATTGTCCTAACCAAACTTGGAAACAATATTTTTTGTTGTTCTAATGCGGGAATCGAAGCTACGACCTCCGAGTCGAGAGCCAAGCTCTAACCACTAGACCACGGAGACTGTAGCACACATGTAGTGTATTTATAATCTAAAGAAAGTTTGGACTACTTTGGACACATAGTGTTTGAAAGTAGCGTTGTATCGAGAAAATTATTAGTTGAAACCAAATCGATTTTCGAATCGCCGTCAAACGAAAACAAGTATTTGAATTGTCAAAACTATATAGATTTATGGTCGATTCATCATTGTCAATCCCTATGAGTTTTGACGTTCGGTTTTATCGTGAAAAACACCAGTGAAATTTTATTTTCTTAGGAGCTCAGCCTAACAGTAACAGTGAAGTAACTGCTACTTTTATTTGATTTAAAATCAATCTTAATTTCTTCTTTAAGTTTTCCAAAATACACACACAAACTTTCGCCTTTCTAATATTAGTGTGATATACAAAGTGAAAGAGGATTAATAGTAATAATAAAAACTTTTATTTATATATGGCGTCGGCATAAAACCATTTGCCAGTGTCAAGTTAAAAAGGCGGGAAAGAGAATTTTCGTTTCAATTTTCAACACCGTATTCCTAAATCGTCAAGTCAACGAGTCAAGTCAGTCGATTCAGTAAAGTGGTTGAAGCTTTACTGAAAGTTCCTAGGGAGTTTTGGAGAAAACACAAAAATAGCACGTTTTTTGAAGTTGTACCACTTGCCCACACTTGTGCACGTTAACGAATATTTAATGGTTAATATTCTACCAATATTAACATTAAGAACCGAAATAATTAAAACTATTAACTAAATTAATAACAATTAAAATAAATACAAAAACGACAACGTCACCCATTGAATTCCCCGGCAAAACCCCTAATAAAAACTTATTTTATTATATTTTTCTAGTGTTACCGCTTATAAAATTTTTATTATTTTATGTTATATTTTGATTGTTAAAATATCGATTTTCGTGTAAATCGCCAATCGTCAAAAAACATGATTTTTTTCTAATATTCTAATATCAAAATTTTCGAATATTTGCAAGCCCTACTTCTTACCATTTACCTACATAAAAAGAGATTGATAGTAAGATTTCCTAATGGGGAACAAATTTTGGAAAATAAGCTAACTCTGAACAAACAACATTTTTTACGTTATATTTACACAAAGCTTGGTTTAAAAGGAGTAGGTATTTTGTTAAAAATAATTTTCTTCATGTGTGCCGTCCTCTATTACTGCGGAATTTGTATTAATGTATTTTTAAATACCGGGTTTCGATTCCTGTTTGGGACATTAATTTAAAAAAAATACCAAATATGCAGTTTTATCTAAATAATAGTAGACATTCGCGCCATTATTATCTAGATTAATCGTACATAAAATGTCAAACTACTAATTACACAAAAAAACTAAATTCTAAGCATGTCGTCAAAGGCTAATAACTGTGAAATAGAATTTATACACATTTTGTACCTTCTGTATCGTCGTTCTATGGCAGAGATTCCAAACTTGAATATACGCGCTTAATTAATAATACGCTTAATTTTTTTGCTATTGAAGTAAGCATGCCATCCCTTTCAAGAATTTTGGCTGTGGGAGTGAAATGTAACAATAATGAAAAATGACAATGTGTAAAAATTTTGTGAGTTTTGTAAGGATATAACGCCGCGAAAACACCTTTCCGCCTGGACAGGCAGTAAGGTATTTTCGACCTCTTAATCGAAGTAATTTTATTTTTTTATCGCCATTCGCACCACTTCGATTTTGTAATAATATAATATTAATTAAATTGTATAAAAACTCTAATAAAATTATTTTGAACGTAATCTATTATAAAGAGGAAATGTTTGTTTGTTTGTATGTTTGTTTGCATCGAATGGGCTCCGACTATACTGGACCGATTTTGATGAAGTTTTCCATCTACTCTCTATATGATGACTCTATATCTGATAGAGTAGACAACGGGGAAGGACATAGGTTACTTTTTATCGCGGCAAAATCAATGGTTCCTGTGGTGTTTCCTTTCGCGCTTACGAAGTATCGGGGAACACCAATCGGACAGAAACTAAAAAAACCTATTGCGCGTTGATAGTTACGGAACCCTCCTTCATAGTCCTTAGACATGTCCTGATATGCTCTTGGTTAGGTTTTTTATTAATACATGAGGTGGGCTGAGTTGGCAAAATCCGAAACTATAAAGAATAGCTCAAAATACCGAAAGGAATTGCGAGTGCGATTTTGATAAAAACTATAACTGCATCATTATTTTTTTTGATAAATAAATTTTCCTAGCTAGGAATCTTTCGTGTTTTTTAAGGACGAGCTGATCCGGGTGCTTACGGTGTGGGGGATCCGCATACTAAGAATTATATGACATTGTGCAAGCAGACTTTTATTAAAATAAGTGTGTTGACAAACTGTGTTGCCATCCTCACGACATTTCCAGACTATAACGAATATTAAATAATAACTTGTGTAGGTCGACAGACAGACGACAGAATCGAACCGACTAATTTTGTAAAAAACTACAAACCTTATATTGTTCCACCATTCGATACTGTTGCGTATAAGTGTAGTGTATGAGTGACGCGTATACGTATGTGTGCGTGTGGTGTCGGATTGTCAGTCCACAATAAACGGTTGCGCTATTGGTAGCTAGCGCGCGCGTTGGTAGAAATGACACACGTACAGCGTGTGTCATTTCTATGTGATCATCAAAATCTTCGTGATCATCTGGTGTGTGGACTCGGCAGCGAGACAATCGGGCAACGTGTTTTCACGGAGGAGAACCTACAATATGCCAAGGCCGTTAAAATCACATGTGCCATGGAAGCGGCGGAACGAGACGCAGCGGGTGTGGAGCGCGCCGAGCCGCATCGGGCAGCGCACGTGTGCGTTGTCCTGTCGGACATATACTTCATGCCGGGATCGTGCGACGCGTTGCCTCGGCACGAGGCGGCGCGCGCCCTCAAAAGTCACGGGGACCAAACTCCGGCGGCAGCGGTGGCGGTGGCATTGTGAAGCATTGTTGAAGGTGTCGAAGGAAAATCAAGCCGTCTGGGAGCTTTTATCGAAGACGCTGCCTAACCTAACTCTTTGTGGATAATTTATAACAAAACAATGTATGGTGGGATTGTTTCTCTTCTAAAGATCTACAATAAATATTATGTCTATCTTTTAAGGTAAAAGCTAGTAAAGGTTGTTTTTAGAGGTCTTTTTGTCAGTTGTTAAGTGATTTGTGTTTAGTTTGGTTTGGCATTTCATTTCATGAATAGACCTTTACTTATTAAGAAGTTACTTATTAACTATCACGGTAACAGGTATACTACTGTGAAAGTCGACGATCAACTTATTTTATTTTTATTTTATTTGTTCGGAAAACTTACAGCTACTTTTACAATTCAAATTAACTAGTTACTAACTACAAGCCATTTATAAGTTTTCACAAATAGCAAAAAAGAGAGTGCACATAAAGGCATAAGTAATAAGTGAAACATAAGTAATATATAGTAAATAAAGAGTGTACATAAAAGCATAAGTAAAAACATGAAAGTAAAACAAGCTCAAGACGCAAATGTACAGGAAACAGATACTTAATCTAGGCATTAGGCGTGTTAATTAGTGTCAAGGTCTATTAAGAATTGCAACATTATAGCTATATATGGTTTTAGTAAATTATAAGTAATGCAACAATAACAAACTCTACTATAATATAATAACTTATTAATTATTATCGCTTAGCAAAACTAAACTACAGCTAGCTAATCGACATTAAAAAAGGACTTAGTAACCAACTGTCTAATCGCATGAGGCTCGGCGGTGAAAATATCAAAAGATGGGCTTACTCTAGAAAATTCATTTAGTTGAGAACTCGCTCTAAATATAAATGAATTACGGCGGTAATACGTTTTAAAAGTGGGGATATTGATTGGAACAAAACTTCTAAAATACTTAGTGGGGATACAAAAGTTTATTTTTTCGAGCAAGTATGAGCTGTCAATGTTATTATTGATTATTTTAATTAAATAAGATATATCAGTTATATTTCTCCGTACTCTCAATGGTAAAAAGTGAAATTGCTTACATCTATCTTCGTAGCTTGGCAAATAATGACTACTTCTGAATTGTAGGTATCGTAAAAAACGTTTTTGGATAGATTCAATCCTATTTCTATATAAATCATATTTAGGGTTCCATACCTCTGAGCAGTATTCGAGTATACTACGCATATGAGCACAGTATAAGACTTTAATTACTTTAATTGTGGTGAAATTTTTATTCATCCTAATGACGAATCCGAGCGCTTTAGAAGCTTTATTAACAATGTGATCAATATGTTTGTCGAAAATTAATTTTGAGTCCATAATAACACCCAGGTCTTTCATATAATTAGTAGTCTCCAACACTTTATTACTAATGCTGTATGGGAATTTTAGTAAATTGATATTACGAGAGAAAGTCATCGTAAAACATTTGGAGACATTTAGGTCTAGTTTATTAACGTTGCAGTAATGATTAAATCTAATCAAGTCTCCCTGTAGCAGATGACAATCATTAACAGAGGAAATATTTTTGAAAATTTTGGTGTCGTCCGCATATACTAAAAATTTACAATATTTAAAACATGATGCAATATCATTAAGAAAAATTGCAAATAAAAGGGGTCCTAGGATCGAACCCTGGGGCACTCCCGATGGTATATAAATCCATTTAGAGATATATCCATTTATAGCTACAGCTTGAGAGCGGTAGGTTATATATGAAGAGAACCACCTGAATATGTTTCCGCGTATACCAGCGAAGTACAGCTTCTGAAGCAGGATAGAGTGGTCGATACGATCAAATGCCTTACTAAAGTCAGTAAAGATCATATCGACCTGCTCACCCGAGTCCATGCAGGAGGAGATATACAGGGTGACCTGAAATTCGATACATTCCTTTGAAGACAAACAGAAAGACAGACAGAAAGTAGACCTCATTTACAGTAATATTTTTCATGGCATCCCCTATCCGAAAGTTGATATTTACAAAGTTATTGAAATTACAAAAAATTTTTCTTTATTTTCGACTTTTTGACTTTGACATGACGTATTTTTAAAAATGTTTGTCTTTTTAGTGATTTTTTTATGTATTTTAACCGTCAATGAGTCAAATATTATTTTTAAGGAATAAATAGGGACAAACTAAGCGAGAATTTTTCATTATGAGACATGAAACAGAATTTTCTTTTAAGAAAAATGCACATTTTTCTTAAAAACAGGTGATTTTCTTAAAAAAATTTATGATACAATGCGTACAAATACCTTAAATAACTTTCTTACCTCATAAGCTTCCAAAAAAGGTACAAATATGTACATAAAAATATAAACATGTAATAAAAACAAAGACAAAACAATCATCAGGTAACGTTATCTCAAGAATTACTCTACCTGAGGCGACCTTTTTTTTCAATTGTTTCCTTTGTTCAAACTTCGGGATGTTACGGCTACTGTCGTCGCGGCCCTTTGTCAATGAGTTACCGACTGGCTTAGAGAGCAAATTTAGTAGCTAATATTAGTTTTAAGTCAACTATTGCCGTGTACGGACGTATTGTTGCTTTTAACTACACCCTTACTTCTACTTGTGATTTTTTTGTATCGCGATGGCTGCTTTTGAGTACGATGAATACGCTAACATCTTGTTTTGTTACGGACTTTGTAATGGTAATGCTGCTGCTGCACGAATAACATACGTTAAACGTTTTCCGAATCGACGAGTGCCAAACGTTAGAGTGTTTTCAACAACATTTCGATGGATTCGGGAAAGCGGCCGTGTTGATAGAAGACGTGGCGATTTTTTGGCTCGTTTGTATGCTCCAGAAGAAGAAGAAGAAATTTTAACACTTTTTCAAAATGTTCCTTCTATTTCTACAAGAGCGGCATCTAGAAGACTTGGATTGAGTCAATGGAAGGTGTGGTTTACAGTACACACAGCGCGTCTACATCCATTTCACTACACACCTGTCCAAGCGTTGGAAGAGGGAGACCCGGTTAGAAGAATGGAATTCTGCCGTTTTATGATAAATGCAGACATGGAGGATCGCAATTTCTTCTCAAGAATATTGTGGACGGATGAATCGAAATTTGACCGTGACGGGATAAACAATTTCCACAACACACATTACTGGGCACCAAAAGGAGAAAACCCCAGGATGAAAAAAGAAAGGGCCCATCAAACCAGATTCAGTCTAAATGTCTGGATGGGTATAATTAATAATAATTTAGTTGGACCTCATTTTTTGCCTCAAAATTTAAACGGTGAAATGTACGAACATTTCCTAAGAGAGGAGATTACTGGTTTAATGGAAGATGTGATTTTCCAGCATGATGGTTGCCCGGCCCACTTCCGCCTCGGCGTACGCCAGTGGCTAGACCAAACTTACCCATGTGGGTAAGTTTGGTCTAGCCACTGGCGTAACTGTCGTAACTAACCTAACCTAACCTTTTTTTTTTTTTTTTTTTTTTTGATCTCGCAGGGGAAAGGTCATTACGCCCTTCCCGGGTTGGGGAACCCGGGGGTATGTGGGACTCCCGGCGCGACTCGCCGGTTTACCCACTAAAACTGAACCTGCGGATTGCCATCAGCCGCTGAATGGGGAGTGTCCCGGATCTGTCTAGCACAGGAGACCCCCCGCGACCGGCCGGTCTACCTCTATAGGGACCGGACTTCCACCACAATTAGGGGCCGCTCCGACAACCTGAAGCGTCCCCCTCGGCGCCGGGACTAGCTAAGCCGGGGAGGTTCCCATCCTCTCCCGGAGCCCCGTTAGACGGAAGTTTGGAGGTTCGCATAACGACGCCTCCGCACTCCCGTCCTACGCCGGCGGAGCGGAACAGAGGATGTATCGATCTCTCTGTCCCGCTCCGCGGCCTCTTTCTGCGATATGACGGATTCGCAGAAAGAGACCGCCGCCTGCCAGGCCTCATCGCTCTCGAGCATGCAGCGCACCACACTCGAGAGCGAGAGGTCCCGCCCAAGCACTGCCACGAGATCGTGGCGCTGCACGGCCCATCGGTCGCACACCTCGAGGGTGTGCTGGGCCGTGTCCTCCGCAGCGCCACATTCATGGCAGGCTGGCGTTGGCTCCCTCCTGGCAACCTTGCACAGGTACGCACCGAAGCATCCATGCCCGGTGAGCACCTGTGCAAGGCGAACCTAACCTAACCTAACCTAACCTAACCTAACCTTTTTTTTTTTTTTTTTTTTTTTTTTTTGATCTCGCAGGGGAAAGGTCATTACGCCCTTCCCGGGTTGGGGGACCCGGGGGTATGTGGGACTCCCGGCGCGACTCGCCGGTTTACCCACTAAAACTGAACCTGCGGATTGCCATCAGCCGCTAAATGGGGAATGTCCCGGATCTGTCTAGCACAGGACACCCCCCGCGACCGGCCGGTCTACCTCTAAAGGGACCGGACTTCCACCACAATTAGGGGCCGCTCCGACAACCTGAAGCGTCCCCCTCGGCGCCGGGACTAGCTAAGCCGGGGAGGTTCCCATCCTCTCCCGGAGCCCCGTTAGACGGAAGATTGGAGGTTCGCAAAGCGACGCCTCCGCACTCCCGTCCTACGCCGGCGGAGCGGAACAGAGGATTGGTCGATCTCTCTGTCCCGCTCCGCGGCCTCTTTCTGCGAAATGACGGCTTCGCAGAAAGAGACCGCCGCCTGCCAGGCCTCATCGCTCTCGAGCATGCAGCGCACCACACTCGAGAGCGAGAGGTCCCGCCCAAGCACTGCCACGAGATCGTGGCGCTGCACGGCCCATCGATCGCACACCTCTAGGGTGTGCTGGGCCGTGTCCTCCGCAGCGCCACATTCATGGCAGGCTGGCGTTGGCTCCCTCCTGGCGACCTTACACAGGTACGCACCGAAGCATCCATGCCCGGTGAGCACCTGTGCAAGGCGGAAGGTGAGGGGTTTTCGCTTGCGGCGCATCCACGCCGCAAGGACCGGACGCAGTGCCGCGGCCGTATATTGGCCGTACGGCGACTGCTCCAGAACCTCACCCCACCTTCGCAGCAACCACTGTTGCCCCAGCCTCCGCACTCGCAAGAGCTCCTCCCACGTCGGAAACTCGCCGTTCTGTGCCCTCCTCTCTGACGCGAAGAGGTGCACCTCGGCGAGCACCGACGCCCGGAGCTCCCACGGCGGATCTCCAGCCAGGGCAGTGGCCGCCACCCAGGAGACTGTACGGTAGCCCCTGATTACCCTCACCGCTATGACCCGCTGCGCTCTTCGCAGCTGGGCCTTATTGCGAGCGGTGAGGGAGTCCGCCCAAATGGGGGCTCCGTACAAGGCTATACTCCGACACACCCCGGAGTATAGCCGCCTGCAGGCTTCGCTGGGCCCTCCTATATTAGGCAGGAGTCGGCCCAGCGCTGACGCCACCCTCACGACCTTCGGCCCCAGTTGTTGGAAATGGGGACCGAAGGTCCACCTCCCGTCCAGGGTGAGTCCGAGACACTTAAGGGTTGGACTCACCCTGACCTCCGTCTCTCCGATAAGGAGTCGTGCTCCGGGCGGGGGCCCTTTCCTCCCGGGTCCGCGGAAGAGCAGGGCTTCGGTCTTGTTCAGGCGTACCCGAAGCCCCAACCGCTCTATGCGGCTGACTACGAGGGATACTCCCACCTCAGCCAGCCGCGCAGCCTCCTGGTATGTTCTTCCCCGGGACGTGACATAGGTGTCATCCGCATAGCAGATGACACTCATCCCGGGGAGAAGGCCGCTCCGCAGGACCCAGTCGTAGCCGACGTCCCACAGGTTCGGTCCCAGAACCGAACCCTGCGGGACGCCGCACTCGACTCTCCGCCTCTCTAGGGACCCCGACCGGTCCTCGTACACGATCTCCCTATCGGAGAGATACGCGTTCAACAGCCTCCCGATATACGGAGGCACACTGAAGAAATTCAGTGCCTCCCGTATCACGCTGTGGGGAAGGCTGTTGAAGGCGTTGGCGATGTCCAGCGACACCGCCACCACCACCTCCCTCCCGCGTTCCGCCTCACCTGTCACCGACTTGAGGCGCCCTATCGCGTCAACGGTTGACCGACCGGCCCGAAACCCGAACTGCGAATCTGACAGTCCGGGCCCCGGGCCTTCCTCCAAATGCTGAACAAGACGGGAGGCCAGGATGCGTTCAAAAGCCTTGCCCGTCTCGTTCAGCAGTACGATCGGCCGCACCGCCGTCGCACAGTCCGGTGGTCGCCCGTCCTTTGGTAGCAGGACGAGCCGACCCTCCTTCCACGCCTTCGGGAACTGGCCGCACTGAAGGCAGCGGTTAAACAGCTCCCGAAGGCTGTCTTCGAGATGCACGAGAGCTATCGACAGAACCCTCCCGTGCACCCCGTCCGGACCGGGCGCCTTCTTCTTGCTACGGAGGCGGGACAGAACCGCCTCCATTTCCGCGTCGGTGACAGGTGGCGGAACACCCTCTACCATCGAGTTCGGCGTCCGTCGGGCCATCCGCGGCGGAGCGAAGCCTACCGGGGGGTCCGGGAACAACTCCCGGACGATGTTCCCCAGTAGCTCTGGCTGGAGCGCTTCCGTCAAGGGGGCCGACTGGGCGCGAAGTTTGTCTCGCGCCCTTTTATACGGTCGGCCCCAGGGATCGTTCTCGATCCCCTCTACCAGCTCCAGCCACGCTCGCTCCTTGGCCCGACTGATGGCCAGCTGCAGGATCTCTCTTTTCGCCATGTAGACCCTGTACAGCCGACCATCCCGCTCCACGTCCTGGGGGCGGCACCGCCTGCTACGAACGTAGGCGCGACGCGCCGCATTGCAGGCGGTGCGAAGGTCGGCCAACTCCGCCGACCACCAATACACCGCCCGTCGAGGTGGGGGAGGGCCCCAAACTCTCGGCATGGCTGCTCGACACACGCTAGAGAGCACGTTGCCGAAACAGCCAGCCATTTCCTCCACCCCCATTCCCTCGCAGGACGGGAGGCTCCAGCGGCCGACGATGGCCGCCTCCTCCGCCAGTTCCCGGTTGAGCTTTGAGAGTGCCCAACGCGGGAACCCGCTACGCCCCCTGGGCTGCGACACCGAACTCGATGCGGAGGCTGGAGACACCTCGAACCTTATGTAGCGATGGTCCGAGAGTGTCTCCACCTCCGTTTCCACCCTCCACCGCTCCACCCGACGTGCGACGACGGGAGTGGCGAACGTTAGGTCCACCACTGACGAGCCCGTTCGCCGCACGCACGTCGGGACTGTCCCTCTATTGAGCAGGGACAGCCCCGCGGCCAGCGCCCACTCCTCCACCTCCCTTCCCTTCGGGTTCGTGACTGGAGACCCCCACGCCGAGGACTTGGCGTTGAAGTCTCCCGCCACGATAACGGGGAGGGGAGCTAGCCTCCTCACGAGCGGCCCCAGAACATCAAGAAACTGTTCCAGGGCCGCCAAATTTCGGTTCGGGGAGAAGTACACGCCTATTACTGCGTACTCTCCCCAAACCGCAACCACGTACCCGGGGCCCCTCATTCTGGGTATGAGGGGGGGTCCAGCGCCTGGCCTCACCACTATGGCGACGGAGCCCTGATCGTCCCCAGCCCAATGCGGCTGGGGAGGGACATAGTAGGGCTCCGAGACCACCGCCACGTCAACACCCCACTCCGCTACGGCTTGCAGGAATAGATCCTGGGCCGCAACGGAGTGGTTGATGTTGGCCTGTAAGAAACTGAGATGTGCTGGCATTACTCTGACATCTCAGCTTCAGGCGCCGCCTGTCCCCTCCCAGATTGAGAGGAGGGAACTTTTCCCCGAGTCACTGGGGGGTTGCATGTTCTGCCCCCCATAACGTGGTCCGCCGGTCTGCTCGCATCGGAGCAGACCGCACACTTTGGACGCGCAGCCTTGCACCCGGACGCGGCGTGGCCGGGCTCGCCGCAGCGGTAGCATAGGTCGCTGCGGTCCTTCGAAGATGGGCACAACGCGGCGAAGTGCCCCATACCCAAGCACCTGAAACAGTGCCTGGGACGCGCATCTACCAGGTGGAGCGAGACTTTGCTCCACCCAACAGCAATGGTGCCCAGCGCCACCAGTTTCTTGGCCGCCGTCACTGGGCAGCTCATTCGGGCAAAGCCTGCCCCCATTGCACCCCGATGTATCTCGCCCACCCAGACCTGGGCGGGGAGACATTCCCCCTCTCTAGCGACCGCGGACTTGACAGATTCCGTAGTCGCAGCATCCGAAAGGCCCGTGATCTTAAAGTCTGCACTTTTCACGGGCCTTGAAATTTCTGCCTCCTCCGCGAGGACCTCAGCCAGACGAGCTGCCAGTGCGTCCGCTTTATCGTGACTAGCGGAGCCAGGTATTTCGATTAATCTGGCTCCGGTAGCCGCCTGCCTAATGCGGAGTGGGCCGATGCCCAACTCCTCCAGCTTTATTGACATCTCCGCCTTTTGCAGAGCGGAGCAATATGTCGAACCCCTTGCTGCCGCTTCCGGCTTCAATTTAACGACAACAGCCGTGGAGCGGGGCATCGACACTTTGGGCCCTTTCACTACCGTCTTAGCTGGCGGCTTTGGCGCCGCCTTCTTCGAAGAGGCCTTTCTGCGGACGACCTCGGTCCAACCCTCAGAGGACTCCTTTGATGCACCCGCCGCTGTAGGTGCCTCTTTCGAGGCGCCCACCAATGCAGTAGACGCCTTTTTCGAGGCGGATGGACCAAAGCTCGACCACTCCGCCGGTTTCGGACCCTTTCCCTTTTTTGGTTTAGCCGGAGCAGGGGCCGGGCGCACTTCAGGACGCACCGGGAGTGCTGGAACCTCCTTCCTAGTCGAGCGGCGATTCCCAACACACGACAATACTGGTGAGACGTCCCGCGCTGGCACCTCGACAACCGTCTCTGGTTTGGATCCCTCATTAGCAGTCCCTTTTTCGTGAGCTGCCTTTTTTCTGTCAGCTGCCAGGGGCGGGCGGACCATAACTGGTGGCGGCAAACGGTCCTCTAGTGCCGCCAACCGCCCATCAACTAAGTTGCCCACCAGCCGGGCAATGTTGCTCTCCAATATGCCCAGCTGTTCGCTGGACATCGGAGAGCGCCTCTCTTTCGCGGCCTCGGACCTACTAACTTCGAAGTCGCGCTTGTATGCGCGAACTTCCTCTCGGAGATTCCCCAACTCACGGCGAAGTCTCCCATTATCCGCCGTGAGGCGACGAGTTTCCTCCACAATAGTTCGCGATGCAAGCGCGTCTATTATGGTCCTCACCGCTAAGGTGGCACGCCTTATTTTATGAGCGTACCCGCCTTTGAGATTGGAGGACTTGGCCGCAATGCCGAGAATCTCCCCAAGATTCTCCTCGGCCGCTTGCATCAAGTCCTCCGGACCCATCACCTCCACGTCCATATCGAGAGGTCCCGGTGGCACAGGATTCACTGTGGACTCCTTCCGATAAACTCCCTTTTCTAAGGAGGCAACAAATTCCGCCTCTCTAGCCTCCTCCGTCCTCTCCCTCCGCTCTTGACGAGCAGCAGAAAGCCTGCCCGCAGAGCTGCGCAATCTTCCTCTCTTAGCCAATTGGGCCTTCAACACGTTGTCGGCCCCAACACTAACCTCCTCCATGTCAGAGTCGGAGAGTTCCGAAAAGAGACGCTTATTAGCATTTACCTCCGACTCTGACATTGAGGGGACAGACTCTGTCCCGAGTAGCTCCGCAAGGGTTACGCCCGCCCGACTATAGCCCGACTTCTGCCCTGAATTCCTACTCCCATCACCAACTCCTTCCTCATCTCTCCGAAAATGATCCAGGCCATAGCCCCCCTGGCGACCTCTCCTCTCTTTCTCCACCGTACTACTTTTCCCCCCCCCACCACTCAAAACATCCCCGAACTCAAGCGTAAGCCCTCGTCCGGAAGACTTCCTATTCCCCCCTTCACTCTCATTCCCCTCCCCCCCACCTTCCTCAACACCTTTCGGCATATTGCCGAAAACAAATTTCGGGGGTGCCCCAAGGTACACCCCTGATATGAAGTCCGACTCCAATAAAATGTACCGGTAAGCAGCCCGAACACAAAATCCTAAGTAAATAAAATTATATACGAAAAACCTCCACCAGAATAAGAACAAAAATACACCTAAATGACTTAACTAACCTAAAACTATATGTACAAAAATGTTCCCACCCCGGGAGAGCCACCCACGCACAACAACACCGTGACAAATGTAGTCGACCGATGCTGATCTACGTGGATGACTTTCTCTACCGATGTATGGGAACTCGTTAAAGTTAGAAGTTAACAACTAAAAGAGGAATATCTCGGCAACCAGATGGCGCACCGAGATGTTTCTTTTACCAAAAAATTCGCTCAAGACACAGCTTTCACTGGACTTCATGAACACAAAGATCCGTCGACTAGCATAGGCTTCGCCTAGGAAAATTTGAGTTAACCTAACCTAACCTAACCTTTTTTTTTTTTTTTTTTTTTTTTTTTTTTTGATATCGCAGGGGAAAGGTCATTAGGCCCTTCCCGGGTTGGGGAACCCGGGGGTATGTGGGACTCCCGGCGCGACTCGCCGATTTACCCACTAAAACTAACCTGCGGATTGCCATCAGCCGCTAAATGGGGAGTGTCCCGGATCTGTCTAGCACAGGACACCCCCCGCGACCCGCCGGTCTACCTCAATAGGGACCGGACTTCCACCACAATTAGGGGCCGCTCCGACAACCTGAAGCGTCCCCCTCGGCGCCGGGACTAGCTAAGCCGGGGAGGTTCCCATCCTCTCCCGGAGCCCCGTTAGACGGAAGTTTGGAGGTTCGCATAACGACGCCTCCGCGCTCCCGTCCTACGCCGGCGGAGCGGAACAGAGGATTGATCGTTTTCTCTGTCCCGCTCCGCGGCCTCTTTCCGCGAAATGACGGCTTCGCAGAAAGAGACCGCCGCCTGCCAGGCCTCATCGCTCTCGAGCATGCAGCGCACCACACTCGAGAGCGAGAGGTCCCGCCCAAGCACTGCCACGAGATCGTGGCGCTGCACGGCCCATCGATCGCACACCTCTAAGGTGTGCTGGGCCGTGTCCTCCGCAGCGCCACATTGGTGGCAGGCTGGCGTTGGCTCCCTCCTGGCAACCTTACACAGGTACGCACCGAAACAGCCATGCCCGGTGAGCACCTGTGTAAGGCGGAAGGTGAGTGGCTTTCGTTTGCGGCGCATCCACGCCGCAAGTACTGGACGCAGTGCCTCGGCCGTACGTTGGCCGTACTGCGACTGCGCCAGCGCCTCTCCCCACCTTCCCAGCACCCACTGCTCTCCCAGCCTTTGGAACCGCCTGAGCTCCTCCCACGAGGGGACCTCGCCGTATGACCTCCTCTCTGACATGAGGAGGTACGTCTCGGCAAGGACCCTTGCCGTGAGTTCCCACGGCGGTTCCCCCGCCAGGACAGTGGCTGCCGCCCAGGAGACTGTACGGTAGCCCCTGATGACCCTCACCGCTATGACCCGCTGCATTTTGTGCAGCTGGGCCTTGTTGCGGACGGTGAGGGCATCCGCCCATATTGGGGCTCCGTACAGTGCTATACTCCGGCACACCCCGGAGTACAGCCGCCTGCAGGCTTGGCTGGGCCCCCCCACATTCGGCAGGAGCCGACCCAGCGATGACGCCGCCCTTATGACCTTCGGCCCCAGTTGTTCGAAATGGGGGCCGAAGGACCACCTCCCGTCCAGGGTGAGCCCAAGATATTTGATTGTGGGGCCCACCCTGATCTCCTCCTCTCCGACCTGAAGTCGTGCCCCTGGGGGGGGTCTTCGCCTCCCGGGTCCGCGGAACATGAGGGCTTCGGTCTTTTCATAGCGAACCCGAAGCCCCAACCTCCTGATGCGGCCAGCCACCAACGATATTGCCGTTTCGGCCAGCCGCCTCGCCTCTTGGTAACTTCGTCCCCGGGATGTGACAAAAGTGTCATCCGCGTAACAGATGACACTCATCCCGGGGAGGAGGCGACATCGCAGAACCCAGTCGAAGCCGATGTCCCAGATGAGGGGTCCCAATACCGACCCCTGTGGGACACCGCATTCGACTCCCCACCGCATAAAAGACCCCTCCCGGTCCTCCCACACGACTTCCCTGCCGGAGAGCCAATCTTCCAACAGTCTTCCGATATACGGGGGCACACCGAAGTATTTCAGTGCCTCCCGTATCACGCTGTGGGGAAGACTGTTGAAAGCGTTGGCGATGTCGAGCGACACCCCCAACACCACCTCACCCTCGCGTTCCGCCTCCTGCGTCACCGACCGTAGGCGCCTAATAGCGTCGACGGTAGACCTGCCGGGCCGGAAACCGAACTGAGAATCGGACAGTCTCGGTCCCGGTCCCTCCTCCAGATGCCGAGCGAGTCGAGAAGCCACAATTCGCTCTAGGGCCTTCCCGACTTCGCTCAGCAGAACGATTGGTCTCACCGCCGACGCTTGGTCCGGTGGCCGGCCTCCCTTTGGCAAAAGGGTGAGCCGCCCTTCCTTCCACGCTCTCGGGAACTGGCCCGACCGAAGACAATGGTCGAACAGTTCCCGGAGGGGGTCTTCGAGGTGCACGAGTGCTACGGAAAGCACTTTCCCGTGCACCCCGTCCGGACCCGGCGCCCTCTTCTTACTCCGGAGACGGAACAGAACCGCCTCCATCTCCTGGTCGGTGACGGGGGGCGGAACACCCTCCATGGTCGAGTCCGACGTCCGCCGAGCCATTCTCGGAGGAACGAAACCTGCCGGGGGGTCAGGGAACAATTCCCTGACGATGTTCCCCAGCACCTCCGGCTGTAGCGTCTCCGTCAATGGGGCCGCCTGGACGCGGAGTTTGTCCCGCGCCCTTTTATAAGGTCGACCCCAGGGGTCATCATCAAGACCCCCGACGAGCTCCAGCCATGCCTCCTCTTTGGCTCGGCTGATGGCCAACAACAGGGCTTCCCGGGCCTCAACGTAGACCCGGTATAGCCGGCCATCTCTTTCCGCGTCCTGGGGTTGGCGCCGCCTGCTGCGTCCGTAGGAACGGCGCGCCGCATTGCAAGCGGCGCGAAGGTCAGCCAATTCTGCCGACCACCAATACACCGCCCGACGTGGCGGCGGGGGGGCGTGGATCCTCGGCATGGCTGCCCGACAGACGTTTGAGAGCACGTCTCGGAAGCAGCCAGCCAACTCGTCCACCCCCCGACCTTGCGACGACGACGGGAGGCACCAGCGACCGACAATGGCCGCCTCCTCCGCCAGTTCCCGGTCGAGCTTCGTGATCGCCCAACGCGGGAACCTGCTACAACCCCTGAACAACGCCGGACTCGACCCGGAGGCTGGAGACACCTCGAACCGTATGTAGCGGTGATCCGAGAGTGTCTCCACCTCCGTTACCACCCTCCATCCTCCTATCCTGCGTGCGATATCGGGCGTAGCGAACGACAAGTCCACCACTGACTCCCCATTCCATCGCACGCAGGTCGGGACCGTCCCTCTGTTGAGCAGGGACAATCCCGTGGCCAGCGCCCACTCTTCCACCTCTTTCCCTTTTGGGTTCGTGATCGGGGACCCCCACGCCGAGGACTTGGCGTTGAAGTCCCCCGCCACGACCACGGGAAGAGGGGCCAGCCGCCTCACTAGCGGCCCTAGAGCGTTGAGAAATCGCTCCAGAGCCGCTAGATTCTGGTTCGGAGAGAAGTATACCCCGACAATGGCAACTTCTCCCCGAACCGCCACCACGTACCCGTTCCCCCTCATTTTGAGTATGAGGGGTGGGCCAGCGCCTGTTCCAACTACGATGGCTACGGAGTCCGCCGCATCCCCAGCCCAGTGCGGCAGGGGAGGCACGAAATAGGGCTCCGCAACCACCGCCACATCGATGTTCCACTCCGCCATCGACTGCAGGAAGAGGTCCTGAGCCGCGGCTGAGTGGTTAACATTCCCTTGAAGGAAGCCGAAATGTCCTGGCATTACTCGGACATTTCGGCCTCAGGCGCCGCCACCCTCCCCCTTTGATGACTAGGGGTGGAGAGAACTTTGCCTCGTATGGGTGGGGGGTTACACAACCTACTCCCCATAACGTGGTCTGCCGCCTTGCCCGCGTCCGTACAAACGGCACATTTAGGGCGCTCCGCCTTGCACCCAGCCACCATGTGTCCAGGCTCGCCGCAGCGGTAGCATAATCCGCTGCGGTCCTTCTCCGAGCGGGGGCACAACGCCGAAAAGTGCCCCCTTCCCAGACATCTGAAGCAGTGGCTGGGACGCGCATCAACAAGGTGGAGCGACACCTTGCTCCACCCTACAGCAATGCTGCCCAGCGCCACCAATTTTTTGGCAGCTGTCACCGGGCAGCTCATGCGGGCATAGCCTGACCCCATCAACCCGTGCTGAATCTCTCCCACCCAGACCTGAGTGGAGAGACAGCCACCCTCCCTAGCGACCGCGGCCTTAACTGAATCCGCGGTCGCAGCATCTGAAAGGCCCGTGATACTAAAGTCGGCACTCTTCACGGGCCTTGAGATCTCCGCCTCCTCCGCAAGAACCTCGGTCAGGCGGGCTGCCAACGCGTCTGCTTTCTCGTGACTGCTGGAACCAGGTATTTCGATTAGCCTGGCTCCGGTGCCCGCCTGCCTTATACGGAGTGGGCCGATACCCAGCTCCTCCAGCCGTATTGAAGTCTCCGCCTTTTTTAAGGCGGAGCCATAAGTCATACCCCCCTCCACCGCTTCAGGCTTTAGTTTAATAACAACAGCCGTGGAGCGGGGTAACACAACTTTCGGCCCCTTTACTGCCGCTTTAGCTGGCGGTTTCGGTGCCGCTTTCTTTGAGGGAGCCTTTCGGCGGACGACTTTAGTCCAAGCCTCTGAGGGCTCCTTCGAAGCATCCGCAGGTGTCTCTTTTGAGGCACTGGCCGACGCAAACGCCTCTTTCGAGGCGGGTGGGCCAGACTTCGCCGGCTTTGTCGGCTTCGGCCCTTTCCCCTTGCCCTTCTTCTGCTGCACAGGGGCCGGGCGCACCAACGGGCGCACTGGGAGCGCTGGGAATTCCTCCCTGCTCCTTTCCACCCTTCCAGGGACCACGGGTTCCCGAGTACCTCCCAACACCGGCGACCTTTCTCGCTCCGGTGGCACCGCACAATCAGCGGTAACTGCAGCAGACCGGGCCCCTCGGGGGGCCTTATTTTTGTCCGCGGACAACGGAGGACGAACCACGCGAGGAGGCAGCAGTCGATCCTCCAGAGCAGCCAGGCGCCCATCAACCAGGTTGCCTACCAACCTGGCGATGTTGTTTTCTAGGATGCCCAGCTGCTCACCGGACATCGGAACCGACTGTGACGACGACTTTTTAGCCACCGCCTTCTTCGCCTCCTCGAAGTCACGTCTATAGGCGCGCACCTCTTCCCGGAGATTTGCCACCTCCCGTTGCAGTCTCCCATTGTCTGCACGGAGGCGGCGAGTCTCCTCTGCTTCAGTGCGCACCATCAAAGTTTCAAGCACCGCTTTGACCGTGCCCGTAGCCCGACGGACCTTGTTGGCATATCCACCCTTCAGATTGGTGGACTTGCCAACAAGATTCAGGATTTCCTGCAGATTCGCCTCCGCCGCCTGCATCAAGTCCTGAGCCCCTAGACTGTCGACATCCAGCTCCAGTGGGCCAGGAGGAATCTGCTGATCTCCAGGCTCCGAGACCGACTTCAGGAAATCCCTCTTGTTGAGTGCTCCAACAAATTCGGACTCTCGGGCTTCCTCCGACCGACCCCTAGTGGCAGTTCCACGAGCCCTTCCACGCTTGGCCACGTTCTTTCGGGCCGCTATGTAGCTCTCAGCTACGTCCTCCATATCCGAGCCAGAGGCCTCCCCTGGAAAAGGAAAAGAACGTTTCCCATAATACGCCTCCGACTCGGAGTTAGACTGCATGGAACAGTCCCCTAACGCCTCCTCCAGCGTTATCCCGGCTCGGACGTATCCCTGCCGACAAACACTCTCACTTCTCTCCTTCCCACTCCGTACCTCTCCAAAATCGAGCCGAAGCCCCCTTCCGGATCGCCTACTATCCCCCCCTTCACTATCCTCTTCCTTCCCCCAACTTTCCTCAACGCCTTTAGGCATAGTGCCGAAAATTAATTTGGGGGTGCCCCAGGGCACACCCCTGCTATATAAACCCGAACACAAGAAAATGTACCGGCAATAGCCCGTACACAAAATCCAAACTTAATAAAATTATTATACAGAAAACCTTCACCAAAATAAAAACAAAAACAAACCTAAATGACTAAACTAACCTAGAACTATATATACAAAAATGTTCCCACGCCGGGAGGGCCTCCCACGCACAACAACACCGGGACAAAAGTAGTCGACCGATGTTGTTTTACATGGATGACTTTCTCTACCGATGTATGGGAATTCAATAAAGTTAGTAGCCTACAACTAAAAGTGAATTTTCTCGAGAACCAGAAGGCGCATCGAGATCCTTCTTTCACCAAAAAATTCGCCAGAGAAACAGCTTTCGCTGGACGCCAGTAACACAAATATCCGTCGACAAGCATAGGCTTTGTCTAAGAAAATTTGAGCTTAACCTAACCTAACCTTTTTTTTTTTTTTTTTTTTTTTTTTTTTTTTTTTTTTGATCTCGCAGGGGAAAGGTCATTACGCCCTTCCCGGGTTGGGGGACCCGGACCTAACCTAACCTAACCTAACCTAACCTAACCTAACCTATCCAGCGATGTCGCTGGATAGGTCGAGGCGGGCCAATTCCTTGGCCAGCACGGTGTCCCGATTTGACCCCGTGTGATTTTTATCTTTGGGGTCATATGAAGGCTTTGGTGTATACTACATCCATAACTACTGTAGAGGAGCTCAGAAGCCGCATAAAAAATGCAGCAGAAGAAATCAAAACTAGTCTTACTACCAGAATAATCAAAACAGAGGTACGGAGAAGACTACGGGCCTGTATCAGAAACAGAGGTTCACATTTTGAACAAGACCTAAAGTAGAATATTTATTATTAAATTTAATAAACATTGATGTTTTTTAAACACAATAAACGTAATTAAATTCAAGTTTTTCCTTTTATTTTAACCTTATCGCAAATAAATCGATTTAGACATTATTTCATTTTACTTCTAATATGTTTACTACAACGTCATATTTTTATGTAGACATTTGCACCTTTTTGGAAAGCTAATGAGATAAGGAAGTTATTTAGGACAGTTCATCATCGATAGTTGGTGGCGCCGTAAAGCTGAAGAACTGCAATGGTTAGTTGATACTAGCCAAACAGCAAAATTTTTCGAAGGGCTAAAATCCGTTTACGGACCCCGCGCTAAAAGGACTGCCCCTGTTTACTCGCGAGATAAAGCTAAGAAGTTGACAGATCCAAAAGAGGTTCTTCTTCGTTGGGCTGAACACTTTAATGAAGTGCTCAATCCCGGTAGTCAAGGAGCAGATCTGTCTTACATTAACTCACTTGAGAGCTTGCCATCTGCTTCGGGCTTGGATGACCCGCCTTCGTACACCGAGTTCGTTACTGCGATCAACCGTTTAAAAAATGGTAAATCACCTGGTTCGGACAGTCTGTCTTCTGAAATTTTTAAATACGGTGGACCGAGTATCAGGTCCAGACTTTTTGAACTTATCAAACTGATTTGGAATGTTGAGTTGGTTCCACAGGACTGGAAGGATGCTTCTATTAATAAGCTACATAAAGGCAAAGGGGACCACTCTGATTGTGGCTCGTTTAGAGGCATTGCATTGCTTTCCACAGCTGGCAAAATTCTGGCGCACATCATCAATAGTCGCCTTAGTAATTTAGCTGAAAGCTTCCTTCCGGAGACCCAGTGCGGGTTCAGACCTAAAAGAGGTACGGTTGATGTCATCTTTGTAGTCAAGCAACTTCAAAAAAAAGTTTTGAACAACACCGCGACCTCTATCTATGTTTTGTGGACCTGGAAAAGGCCTTTGACCGTGTTTCTAGGACCGCCCTCTGGATTGTTCTAGGAAAATGTGGCTGTCCTGCAAAGTTCGTCAATTTAGTGCGCCAGTTCCACGAAGGCATGACAGCCCGTGTGCGTCACGAAAACAACTTTACAGACCAGTTCCCGGTCACTAGCGGTGTCAAGCAAGGCTGTGTAATGGCTCCGACCCTTTTCGCTATCTACTTCGCTGCAGTAATGAATGACGCTCTTAAAAGCTGTAAAGACAAGATTACCATAAATGTCCGCATGGACAAAAGCGTTTTCGACCTCGCACGTCTCAGAGCAAAACGCAAAATACTCTGTTTCAGTAATAAATGTTCTGTATGCCGACGATGTCTGCCTAATGGCTGACAGTTTGGACGACCTACAGAGTTTTTTGGACAAATTAGATGAGTCCTGTCGTAAATTCGGCTTAGTAATCAGTGCTTCTAAGACCCAGATTCTAAAACAACCTGCGAGAGGTAAATCTGCGGACGATGGTGTTGTTTACCTACGAGGAAAACCACTGCCAGAAGTAGGTACCTTCCGGTACCTTGGAACTATTTTGCGCAGTGATAATCGTCTCGAGTCTGAGATCTCTGCGCGAGTCGCCAAAGCAGCTGCAGCTTTCGGTGGTCTTAACCGACGAGTTTGGAAATCACATGACCTGAAACTCCACACAAAACTCGCTGTCTATAGGGCCATAATCTTACCATTGTTGCTCTATGTCTCGGAGACCTGGTGTCTTTACATGGAAGATATCAGACGCCTTGATACCTTCCACATGAAGTGTCTTCGGGCGATTCTTCGGGTGAGATGGCAGGATCGTGTGCCAAACTCGGAGGTTCTACGTCGAGCTAAGCTCGCTGGAATGGAGTGTATGCTAATGAAAGGCCAACTACGCTGGTGTGGACACCTTGTACGCATGGAGTCTTCCAGATTACCAAAAAAGGTATTTTACTCTGAGCTTAGCTCAGGTAAACGAAAGCCTGGAGGACAGTTTCTGCGTTACAGGGATGTCTTAAAACGCCACTTGACTGCAATTGGCATGTCTAGTGAGTCATGGGAGGAGCTTGCAACGCAGAGGTCGGAGTGGCGAACTGCTGTCAACACGGGTATAGAAAACTTTGAGCGTTCCCGTCTTGAAGACCTTGACGCCAAACGCCTGATCCGAAAAACTCGACCCAAGCCCTCCTACAACTATACTCGCAATTCAAGTGGGTCTCTTTACTGCGCTTCTTGCAATAGGACCTTCAAAACAAAATTTGGTTTTGCGAGTCATGCTCGCGCTCATGCAAGAGCCCAGGCGAAGACGAGCTAAGGGTGTCGCCGTCGACGGATACGTCTGGGAGGACATCATCATCATCATCATCATCATCATCATATGTCATAGTGGAGGGAAAAACATTACAAGCTTTTTTATTATCTTTAATATATGTCCAAAATGATCTACGGTTGTTTACTATGTTCAATTCAGTTTTATTAATGTAGGATTCATAGCATTGACGTTCTAAAGTTTTAACTCTGTTTCTTAGTAGTGAGAAAGTCTTATAATCGTTAAGATTTCCATATAATTTGTATTTGCGGTGATGTTTAAATTTTTCTTTTAGCAACTTTTTTAGAGATGTGTCAGACCAGGGAGGGAAAGTTTTGGACGAAGACACGAGCTTATGGGGAATGTGGGTGTTACGTAGATCATAAATATTATCGTAAAAATGTTTAACCGCTTCTTCTATCGCGTTATTATTTAAAATGTTATTCCAATTGATTGTATCGAGAGCTGCACATAAAGCATCATAATCACCCGAATTATAATAATACTTTATTATCTCCTTGACTTCCATTGTTCTCTGTACAGTTAAATTAATATCGATGCACAATGACCTATGATGAGGAAGATCGTCCGGTACTAAAGGCTCGTCACAAGGGGTAACATCAATCTCGATATTGGAGAATACTAAATCTAACAGCCTATTGTTCAAATTACGTACCTGACTACACTGAGATAAATTACATTGTGCTAGGGTATCTATAAATTCTATTTGTGTTCGGTTAAGAGAAAACCCTGTATGCACTGAGTGATCACCATACTCATTCCAATCGATGAAGGGTAAATTAAAATCACCTATGATAATAAATTTGTCATCAGGGCATGTATTGACTACGTCGAACAATTTATTTGAAAAATTATCCAATTGAGTGTTGGAACTATTTCCCTCATTTTGCTTACAGAGGTAGAGTGTACAAATGTGAGTATAAGTAGTTAACTTACTGCGAATAGATTTATGCATAATGGTCACCCAGATGTCCTCAGCAGACGAGTGCCAGTCCACACGCTCCGCAGCAACAAGGTTCCGGTGGACCGCGACTAGCACTCCTCCGCCCATAGACTGACCAGTCACACTATAGTCCCTATCACGCCGAAAAACTAAGTACCTATCATCAAACAACTCTTCGTCATGAATTCCTACTAGCAACCACGTCTCAGAGATTAATATTGCGTCAAAGTTGTTAAGGTAAACATTTCTCTTAAAAATACATGTTTTAGTTCGAAGCCCCCTTGCATTTTGGTAAAATATATTAAGTTTGGAATCCATTTTTAATCGAGAACAATATAGTAATTATTATCAATAATACAGAGACATTACTTAAAATTTGTAAATAAATTAAAATATAAATGCTTAAAATAAATTTAATAGGTACATAGAAAATACATCAAGTAACATATTATAATACATCAAGTAACGTATAAAATTCATAGAATGTAGTTCAAAATAGTAGTAAAAACATGTTAATAGTAATGTATTGTAACAAGCAATTAAAGAATAGCAAAGAAAATGTTGATTATAAGTTTTAATCAAAGTTGAGAATTTGTTATTTCTGTAACGAGTACAATTTGTCCGTATTATTATCCGCTGAAAATAAGGTAGAATCATGAGCCGCCCGAGCGGCCACCGATTAAGCGAGAGGCATATATTACACAAGGTAACGTTATAGTGATGCACCGATATATTGGTACAGGGAGAAATGACCCGTAATCGCAAGTAATTACGAACATTTGCATGCGATAATTGCATAATAAGGGGGATACTCACCTGTAACAGTAGGTCCAGTATACGTACACTATTCAAGACGAAAACAGCCGAGCGATAACAGACAGGTTTAAGTTCAGTGTTTCTCAAACCATGTATAGCAAGAACGCTTCACAAACTTAACTTCAAAAACAAGAGTGTTAACTTAGTTTTAATACACGTATAAATTATTATTGTAGTTTTAATTAATGTTAATAAATTAGTAGGGAAAGAGTTCACTTTGTAATTCTGTCGAGATCTTTTTCCGATTGTATAAAAAACATTGGCGCCGAGTCCGATTTTCTGGCCATCATTTTGGTATGCTTTACCCAAATATATTTAAAATTATTTTCTTTCGCCCGTGATTTTGCTTTTGCAAGTAAACCTTTATTTCTTTGGGTTAGGTGGTCGTTGACATAGAAAGCAGATGAGATCGAGAAACCAATGTTCGATGTATTTAATTTACACTTTCGTGCAGCAGCCACGAAATTTTCTTTAACGTAGCGATTATTGAATGAGATAATAATTGGCTTAGGTGAACTGGATGATCGCGTAGGTACACGTGCAATGTAGTTAATATCCTCCTTTTTTATCGCATAATTTGCGACAGATCCAATTTTTAATGCCAAATGAAATAGGTTTTCTTCCTTTAACTGAGGGATTCCTTTAATTTCGACATTATTTGCCCTAGCCCATTGGTCTCTCGTATTAATTTCATCATTTAATTTTGTTATTTCTCTCTGCAGACTGGGAATGTCAGACGCAATCTTCTCAATACTAGTTACTTTAGTGATCAAACCTTCAACACTACTAGATAATTTTTCCGTGCGATCATGTGCCATCTCAACAGAGGCTTTAAGATCAGAGATATTACATTTAATGCTCTTGATGTCTTCAATAACTGTTGCAAGGGGAGCCAGTTGGATTAAGATTGCGTTCAGTTGGTCTTGAATTTTGTCCAATTGGCTGGACGAAGGAAATATGGGAACCGGTGATGCGCATGGACTCGCCTTGCACTTTAAACATCTCCATGCATTCTTCCTCTAACCCAAGCGTTTATATCCTGACTCAGTGACCCCAGAGCAATCAAAATCATATTGATTTTTGCATACACTGCAAATAGGTCCATCCGAGTGAGTTTCATTACAGCTGCCGCATTGAAACATGTTGAGAATCACTGGAAATACGTTCGACAGATAGTACGCGTGCACTCACAAGCAACACCGATCGGTGACGAAACGACTTAGAACTAAATGTTTAACTACCAAAGGCACGGCTCAAGCGTAAATTATTGGCCCTACTGAGTATCTCCTATATGTCAACGATATGAGCAATGTTATAGAATCTGGGTCAGTGTACCAATTCGCATATGATACGTGTCTAGTGGGAAGTAAAAACATCTCGGAAGCACAAAGTTTGGTTCAACATGACTTCAATAACTTGTGCAAATGGGCACATGACTTCGGCCTGGTAATAAATGCTCAAAAAACTAAAATAGTTGATATACACTCATTACAAAATAAATCTCTGATCATGCCATCGGTGATAGCCTATGAACATGCTTGTTTGCATTCGAATAATCTGAGTAACTCGTGCCAATGTCCCACTACTGAAGTAGTTGATACACATAAGTACATTGGTCTCATAATTGATAGCCGATTCTGTTGGGGTCCACGCATTAGTCACGTATGTAATAAATTAAGATCATTTACAAGTAAACCTTATGTACTCAAATACAAATTACCTTTCAAAATATTATGGTTGCTTCACCTGGCCTTGGCGGACTCGGCTACTTATGGTTTAAGCACCTATATATACAGATAATATACAGAACATACATAAATCTATAGATTACAAATAAAACTGTTAAAAATGATTACTCCCACTTATATTTAAATAAAACTTAATAACAATAAATTATAAAATTCAAGCTTAAAATAGAACCGGCCAAGTGCGAGTCGGTAAGAGGGGTTCCGTACAAAACGGAAAATATTCGTTGTATTCCCATACAACAAACTTGATTTAGTTTCTCAAATTTTTATTTAATTCTGGTTTTAGTATTTGTTGTTATAGCGGCAATAGAAATACCTACATCATTTGTGTAAATTTAAACTCGAGCTATCACGGTTAAGGAGATACAGCCTGGTGACAGTCGAACGCACAGCAAAGTCCCAGTAATAGTGTCCCGTTTTTACCCTTTGGCTAAGGAACCCTAAAAATGGCTACGTGGTCTAAAGAATATATGAGTTCATTAAAGTATTTAAAACTTTAGAGCCACTATGGTTGATAAATATAAAGTGTATTACTATAAAACAAGACTGTGTTGTGAGAATGCTGTATGTGCTTGGGCAACCATACGGCATTTAAAAAAATCAACTGTCCCAGGCACTACAGTATTTCAAGAGTGGTTACTACGCTTGGAGAATACTGTATAAATAATCCAATAACGGATGAAAATACCTAAGTTGTTTTGTTAATAAAATTATTATTAACTATCAATTTAAAGTATTAAGATAATCCTTAATATATTCCTTAATACCAGTTTAATATAAATAATGTTCACAAATCGTGTTTAGATGGTTTAAAATGAAATATAAGTTATATTTTTACATCTCACGATATTAGGAAAAACAAATACAATAATTTCAATTTTAAGAGCAATTTACCACTTTTGGGGAAATTACCCCTTAACTGTACACACTCCACAACTTTAAAGTTTTGTTTGTGTGCGTGTCGGTATGTAATGCTTACGCCTACATCTATCTGTTGCTTGCTTCACTTTGCACGATGCGTTTGTTTGAAGACTATCGATCTAGGCGTTATTTATCTAAGGGCCGGACTGCCGTCAGTTCGGTCGAATGTGATTTTTTGTATGTGCTCCAATCCGTTCAGGCCGAACTGACGTCAGTTCCAACTGAAACGATCGGCCTCTCGTCTCTGGGGGCCTTTAGATAGCCACCTTGACACACACGAGGGACAACCGGTTTCCCTTTTTACATTAAAAAAAAACTATTTCATGCAATTACAAAATATCTGTTTTTTGAAAATGATTGAAAAGCTATTGACTGATTTCGCTGAATATAATTTCCTGAATGAATCTGAAAGTTGAATTTAATCCCCATATTTTTATGTGCCGAAACCTGGAGCGACGTAGTGTGTAGATTGCTTAGTACAAAAATAACGTCAAAAAAAATTGGGTTACTTCCAAAATTAAGTGATTCAATTTTCAATAATTTTGACATTATTTTGCATTATTTTGTCAAAAAAGCTACGAGCACAACGATCGAATTTTGATTTACAGAGCGAATAGGGCACCGAAGATGCCTTGAAAGTAATCGCTCAAATAACGTAACTTGTCATACGTTTTTAATGCAGAAAGTTTGATATTTGTAGCCTAACGGCCGTTTTCAAAAACGTATCTAAGATTAAAGAAAGATAGCTAATCCCGTTAAACAGTTAGCTGTTGTTTATCTTTAACTTGGATAAGACCTATTTATTCTTGTCTAACGACGGATAGCAATCCTTCCCGCTCGCCTATCCAAGCCTCTTGGAACGTTTAATTCGTTGCTAACTACATAACAATTCGTATTTTAAACAATTATATATTTATTTACAACTAATGTATTTATTACTTAAAAGTAAATATTGAACTAAAAATTGAAAATCAAAACTCGGTATGATATTTTACTATAGTTATCGTGGTTTTTTATCAAATTCAATAGTGAAGGTAACAGTTTAATGCTAGGAGTCGCGTGAAAAGGAATGTGAACCTTAAAATGAAATCAAACTTCGAAGCAAAGAAAATGTTGCACTCCGAATAAAATAAATTAATTAGTGTTCGAAATTCAAATTTATACCTTAGCTTTTTACGTATTATCGTCAAAACTGCAATAGATTCAAGCCTAAAATGAAAAAAAAATAAACGTAGGTTATTATTATCGATTTTTTATTTTAAGACCAATTATTGGGTTAAAAAGGTAAATAAAACAACTATAATTCAATCATTTTTATTGTATTTTAAAGAAAATAAATCACAAAAGTAAGGCACGTAGCCGTTTTTTTGTGGTCGCGACAGAAAAAACTGCACGTTTAATAGAACTCTACGTTAAAACAGATGTCAAATCTGACATTTGACACTTAGCACTTCGATTTTCAGCTTTAATTTACTTACACATAGTTTACGGTGCAGTTTTTTCTGTCGCGACCACAAAAAACCGCTCGAGGGAACGTAGCTTTAGTATCAGTTGTCAAATTAATAATATTACGATAAGTTCAAATTGATATATACGACAGTGGTTAATATCTAGTAGAAGTACAATATGTCCCGTGGCAATTAGTGGAACTTTTGGTAAATTGTTATTTACAATGCCCGAGGTTGTAAAAAGTGCTGCCCAATAAATGATACTCAAGTTAATGGTATCGATATAATGGTTCATATTATATATTATAGACTTATTATAATGTTTTTTGGGCCATTTCCTACTCGCCTATTAGTACTTTGGCGTAAAACATCAAAGGAAATTTAGCTATTGTCTCAAATCGTGAGACGTTTAACAAATACAAGCCGACACCCTTTGTTTGTACTTTTCGGCAAAATTTATTGATGCCTTCTATTGTTCATAAATGTTACTATCGTTTCAAATCCTGTTAAGTTTTACAAAAACATGCCGACACCCTTTGTTTGCAATTTTCGGCAATATTCATTGATGCTTTGTATTGTTTTAAATGCTTTGTCCTCGGCTCAGCAAACTGAGCTACGAACTAGTTTTTAGCATACAAAATAATTTGAACCTTGAAGCTCATTCGGTATTTGTTTGCGCTTTCGGCCAGACCTATATCGAATACTCTCTCTCTCCCGTCGCTCCCGTGCTCTGTGTGTTTGTTTCTTTGTGATTGACGACTACTGGCTCTCCTACTGGACTCTGATTTTCTTACGTTTGGAACCGCGTTGCTATCCCGGAACATTCTGACCTGTGCAATGTTTACTGGACTCGGTTTTAAGCTGCGATTGGTAGTGTTTTGTGTTACAATTCACGATGGCAAACTACTCAGATGAGGTTCGCCGAAACCTGATCGAAATCTTCAGAGAAGATTACGAAGATCTCCCTGGCTGTTTAGTGAGATCTCTCCCAGAGAGGCCTTCGACAAGTTCCAGCTACCCAGCGGTCGAACTTGAACAAATCCAACGTTTGGCTGATAACGAGGCGAATGCAGATGCAATCGATTCGGATGAAGAGTTTCACGACGCCGACGTTGGGTAAGTAATATAATTTTTCTTTACTTAAATCATTAAAATACATATCGACGATTGAAAAGTAAAAATTACCAAGCGACATTTTAAGCAATATTGAGTTATTTAGAAATCTGAATTTTTTCTCCGTCGATTGGCGCTATCTCGTGTAGCGCTACGATGAGTATGGTTGTCGCTTGGTATTTTAAAAAAACCTCTTATTTTCACCGTTTTCGGCGTCCAAGCGACTGTAATTTATCTTTTTACAAATTATTTTTACTTGATCGAGTTTTGATTTTACTCTTTTGTACTTAGTAAAAGCTTTGCCTTAGGTGGAATCAATACATTTATCCATTAAGAATGCAATATTAACTGTCAATAAATGTATTGACAGTTGATTAAGACTTTAACATACCTTCTAAATTCGTTAGAAGTAGAATTATACGTTCGATAGTGTCACGGCCTTAAAATATATTTTGTGATAATGTGACATTATGATTTGCCTTCTTAACATTTAATTTTTTGGCCCAGTTTTAAATAACTTTACTAATTATAAGTGCTTTAATCAAGCAGGATTTCCAATAATAATATTATTTAGTAATAAGGAATATTCGAGAAATTAAAATCATGCTTTTTTAATTTTTAAGATGAACTTGTTTGATTTTTAATTTCATCACTTCTATTTAATTATTTTTAGCGTGTTTAAAGTTTTTAACTAAACGCAAACTCAAAAATGTATCATACTTTCTAGCGTTAATATGACATTAAAATTAAAAGAAACAATATTTACTGTGCTAAACCCTTACTTTGTCCATAATTCCGTCATAGATTTTTGCTCGTGAGAATCGTAATAAATCTATATCTTAAAATTCAAATACCTATTCTTTGTCTTATTTAGACCATGGCCTGTTCTTATTTTTTATATAAAGAGTAGGCGGGGGTTTGCCATGTACCTACATATTGTACTTAAGTTGCTTTATTCCAACAGTTTTGTAACATTTTTGGGGTCCACCATGTCTTATTTTTGCGTCATTTAATTGTCAATTTTTATTTTTTCATATTTAGGGGATAAGGACTCGATATCTAGCATAATTCGTCTTACGTAATTTGACCCCCTCCTATAAATATTATATCTGTTTAGAGTATCCCCCTAAATAAGAAAAAAAAGTCGTAGAATGGTTTATGTAAGTCAAAAATAAGACATATTCGCCCCCCTAAATTGTCTTACGTAATATATGAATTGCCTATGCAGTGCCCCCATTAAAATTTTTCATTATGTTTTCTACAGTAACACTAAGTGTCCTTTTACAATTTTCGCTACGAACCCTGTACAATAAAATAAAAAAGTAATGGTCAATTTTTTATTTATTTTAAATCTGTAACATTAACGAAAATATTTACTAAAATAAAATTACATGCTGTAAAAGGGCATGCGGTGAAATTCGATAGGGTGCTGTATAGCTTAAAATCGATTCGTCAATAAACTATTATTTCTCGTAAAAAGTAAAGGATAAAAAATGATTATTGCGGGTTATCCCTAAGAGATGGACATATGCAATAGCGGACTTTTTAAAATTTAATTTTTTTTTGCCTAAACGTTTTTACACAAGCAGTAAAATCTCGTGCCCTAAATTTCCGTAATTGATTTTACCAAACTTAATCTTTATATATATAATTCTTCTGTACGTGTGTTGACAGTGAACTCTTCCTAAACGGCTGAACCGATTTGAATGAATTTTTTTGTGTGTGTTTGAACACACACAAAAAAATTCATTCAAATCCACTTGAGTGGATTCGAGGATGGTTTAGATTCACAATTGGATCCGGTAGGTGGCGCTGCTGTCAGTGCGTCAACCAATTTAATTCTAACTTCTAAGGCGGTACGAAGTTTGCCGGGACAGCTTGTATAGTATAGCTTTAAAAAACCGCATTAAAATCCGTTGCGTAGTCTTAAAGATCTAAGCATACATTGGGATGGGATTAGGGACAGAGTACAGACAAAAAAATTATATAATGTAATAAATATTATTCAACTATTCTCCCGGATATACACTGGAATGATAAACATTAATATAAATGCCGAGTAGGTACTTTATTACGAAAGTAAAAAAAGAGTTTTCTTTTTCATAATACACAGAAGTCCAATTGATGATATGTCACCACTAAAAAGTATGACACATATTTGAGTTTGTGTTTAGTTTCACATAAAACATTGCGTTAAAACAATAAAAAATGATGT
The DNA here is from genome assembly GCA_037179445.1 of Phengaris alcon alcon. NCBI lineage: Eukaryota > Metazoa > Arthropoda > Insecta > Lepidoptera > Lycaenidae > Phengaris > Phengaris alcon. Next base: position 435,079 of record JAYRCH010000046.1, on the reverse strand, counting down.
AAAAGAAGTGATGAATTAAACAAGTTCACCAGATTGTTTTTATGGTCAAATATAATGTATATTAAAAACTTTTTATTTTTATTTCTTAATTCCCTATTACTTGATTTTGTAGCATAGTCGCGTAGTAGCAAGATTTTTAAGAGGGCCACACATCTAATTATGGATATATTTTTTTAGAGATGTTCAGAGTGGTAGCTGTAGTGAAGACAGCGAAGTGAACGAGTCGGAACACGATACAGCAGAAGAACCGGGGGACGAATGGACCCTCCATAGACCTGCAATACCACGTCCAGTTTTTGCTTCCCGTGAGGAGGTACGGGTGGATAATTGTAACACTACTGCATATGATTTCTTTAGGGCCTATATAAAAGGCCCGCAACGCACTTGCAACTCCTCTGATGTTGCGAGTGTCCATGGGCGACGGTAATCGCTTTCCATCATGTTATCCGTTTGCCCCCTAGTTCTATTAAAAAAAACCACCACCTAACCAGCACCAATGTAGCACTATACCACCACCAAACTAGAACCACTCGACCACCAAACCAGCACCAATCCAACACCACAAGCACCATAAGTCATGAACTAATGAGGTACTATTATTTCTCTTTGTAGAAATACCAAAAGGTACATCCGAACGGTCTACTGCCATAACCGTGACCGTGTTTGGCATAGTGGTCTGGCCAGAATGGAACACACAGTAAGACAAACTAAGGTTAATATTTATGGTATGCCCGAAAACATTCTAGGCACAGGCCGGGTTTATTTTCCCATTGAGGACAATAGCAAAGGGTGTTCACCCTTTTTTTGTGGTGTCCCAACAGTGTTTACACCTTCTTCTTTTAGTAGTATTATTTTGGTCTCTGGGCAAGTGAACAGGCAAATGTATCGCTCCATCGGCCCGTTCACTTCCATTTTGAGCAGGTGGTGGTGGTAGCATCTTTGTTATTACACTTTCTCTAAATTCATAAAATCCTATTTTCTTTTTTAATTTAATTTGGTACAAGCAGTAGGCATTCAGCATCATCATTTGGCAGATGTGAATGCCTACTTTCTTGTACCAACGCATGGTTTTGTGTTCGCGAGTTTAGTAGGCCAACATTTGGTCTTGCCTATCAACACCACTCATAAATTGATTATATTTTATTGTAATTTCTGGCTTTAGTATGCGTTGGCCCCTTTTATTTATGACAGGCATCAACTCAGGTGAATGTAGGGTGATGATAGTTAAGACGTCCCGTTGGTCACGCCACTTGCAAACACAAACACCTTGGCGATTGAATCTGAAGATGCTACCACCCTTCTGCAGTTGGGCGGTAACCACTGCTGGGTTTCCTTTACGTTTGGCTCTCAGAGTTCCTGTAACATTCATTCCATTACGCAACTGGAACTCTGAGAGACCAACACTATTATAGTAGTTGTCTATGTATACATGGCGCCCTGTGCCGAAATGCTCTTCGAGCAATTTTGCCACCACCTTCTCTGTGTGGCCTTTCCCTCCAACATCGTGGTCTTGTTTACCTCTGTAAACATGGATTTTTTGAGGGAAAGGCCAGCATATATAATTTGATGCCATATTTGTGGCGCTTCCCTTTTATATATTGGCGGATCCCGCTACGTCCACGGCTAAGTATTATGGACTCGTCTATTGATAGTTCCTCGCCGGGATTATATATTTCCGCCATTCTTTTGTTGAAAAAGTCAATTAATGAGTCTAAATTTTGTGTGGCCAGCATATATAATTTGATGCCATATTTGTGGCGCTTCCCTTTTATATATTGGCGGATCCCGCTACGTCCACGGCTAAGTATTATGGACTCGTCTATTGATAGTTCCTCGCCGGGATTATATATTTCCGCCATTCTTTCGTTGAAAAAGTCAATTAATGAGTCTAAATTATGCTGATCAATCCGTAAAAATCTAAAAATAAGTAAAAACGTATTTTTCGCCATAAATTGACCTGGGAATAAATTAAATAAATAATTTTTTCTCCAGTATTCTGAGTAGCGGTTTACTTTTATATGTCCCATGTGGAACAATATCCCCAAGAATATTATTAAATTATCAATAGTTAAAGGTTTCCTTCCACCTACGAATTCTGGCCTGAGGTGCTGTCGTGGAGTTTAAAATTTGCTGTGCGCACTGATTTGTAGACTCTACGATGTTTTTTTAACAAATTGTCTGTGAACATTAATCTAAACTATAGGTAATACGTTCCCTTCTTGAAGGTTTGCAGGTCGTAATGGTTGTGGGCGTGGTGCATTGTGTTGGTTGTGTGGTGTTGGGAGTAGTGAATGATAGTGGTGTCATTGAATAATGTGGTACTATTATTTCTCTTTCCAGTACCGAAAGGTACATATCGGTACAATCTATTGTCATAACCATGACCTTGTTTGGCATCGTGGCCGGGCCAGAACGGTACACACAGTGAGTCAAACTAAGCTTAATATTTATGGTATCTTGATAGTCGTTTATGATAAATTTATGTTTGTTTAGTATATAATTTAATATATTTTGTTAGTTAAAATAATAAACACTGATTGACGATACTATGTAGTTTCAATTAAAGCAAAGTTACATACCCTATTGATTTACCTACATTCACACTTCTAAAGAAATGTGACTAAACCACTAAATATATTGTAATGAAGCTTGAGATTGGCCCAGGGCCTGCCAGGATGATGATCTAAATGAAATCTTCTGCGACTTCTTGTGGGCCAACCGATTTCCACGGAGACGAAGTCGCAGGAAAAAACAATCGTATATTTTATGTAGAGTAAAGTTATAACAATTAGCTGACCCTGAATTTTATTTATTGAGCAAATGTACATAAAATATAAACAAATTATAAAATTATATCAATTCGTATTCTTAAATATCTCAACCATTTATGCAAAGGTGGAACAGCTAATTGCTTTATCTCACTGTACCAATTAATGGAAATGGATTTCCAAATGGAGAAACATGATTATAATTTATAAATATGATGGAAGATCATGATAAAATAGCAAGAGACAACATATTAATTAAAAAAACTTGGACTACTATCTACTAGATAATTGGAGTTTACTCCATAAGAAATTATTTTCATATTTATGCCTGGGTATACCCCAAAATCTATAGGAGTAAAATCTAATTCACGATGTCACACGATATTAGCCGAAGATGTGTCGGTCGCTTTGCATTGCACACAAAATTTTACTTTTTAGAGTAAACTCCAGTCGTGCGTCGGAGCTGACATACACTTATTTTATTAACATTTTAAAATATTCTTTTAAAAATAATTATTTATTTTTATAAAAAATTATCATACAAATTTGTATTGGGTATATTTCAGTTGTAGCCGTTTTTAAAAACTATATTATATTTATTAAAGCCTCGGTGGGTTTTTTCAGTGATTCCTGACTATTGGTTTCAATGGTAATCATAATATTTTATCATTAATTTCGCACTGGTTGCTATCCTTATATTTTTAAATGCATAAACAAAACAAAAGAACAATAGTAACAACATAATCTCAATAGCTTTATCATAAGTATAATAAGTTTGTATATTGAGCAATAGAAAACACTATTATGGTATATTTTTCAATCTATCAATTTCTCGTTGAATATTATTCAAAGCCTCCTGGAGATACACACGCTCTTCATTGGATTGTTGACTGACGAGTTTCTGGTCTCTCAACAACTTCGTCATATCATACATCACATTCAATCCTGAGATTGCAATATTCCTCTTAACAAGATTAACCTAAAAATAAACCAATAGTTTAGAAAAATTTAACTTCGAATTAAGAGTTATTACTCTAAATTCTAGAATACCAATCACAAAAGTGCGACGCGACGCGATGCGCATTCGCAGCGCAAAAAACTACACCGCGAATAGTTGCGATCGCAAAATCTTCAATGTTTAGTTTTCCTATATTTTATTATTAATAACGATTTACGATCCACCAGGGTTGATATGATTTAAATCATAAATTTTTTACTGCTACTAAATCGGCCAAAAATTGTCAAATTGTTGAAGGAACTGAATGTGAATTCTAAAAAATAAAAGTTTTAAGTTAATAATACTTACTTATGGTACTTAATTGGTATAAGTTCCTTTTTAGTCTATTAAGTTTTTTACTTTCCTTGTAATATTTTCAACGCTACTGTTAATTGTTGATTTTAGTAAAACTTGTTGAATTATCTTAATTGTATTAATAAATTAATTACGCCAAACTACGTTCTTGTCATTAATAAACTGACTAATAAATTAATTAAATAGACGAGAAAGTAAAAAAATCAAAAAAATCCGATTTAAATCAAATCCGATTAAAATCAAATTAATCTGTATTTTGCATGATGCAGCATGATTTTTATCAACCCTGTGATCCACATCACTATTTAGTTGTAAGTTTTGGAATAATGATGACCAAAGGGAAATTGCGACGTCGCATCGCAGTTTTGTCAATAAGCCCAATTGCACTTTACAGGAGTATTAATATATATATATATATATATATATATATATATATATATATATATATATATATATTAGTAGATAAGTATAATTTCTCTGTGTACCTGACTGACTATAACTTGACTTGACTATAACTTTACTGTTTTAATTTTTTATCTCGTCTTTGTTAGGTCTTACGTCCATTACTGTAGTTTAAAGCTCGTAAGTAAGTAGACATAGGTTCTCTTGGTTACATCTCTGTTAGATTGAGCACCACTATATAAATGGATGTTCAAAAATAGCTCAAGGGGTGGGGATTTCAAGGACCAGGAACGCAGGTGGGCAACACCAGAGAAGTTACACTTGTAACTAGTTAGAAGTGTAACTCCTCTGGTGTTGCGAGTGTCCATGGGCGGCGGTAATCGCTTACCATCAGCGATCCGCTGCTGGCTTCCCAAAAAAAATGTGTTCAAAATGTGATTAACACTTCACCTCTGTCTCTCTAGTCTAGTCATAAACAACAGGTTAGGTTGTCTAGTCCTGTATTCAGAATCATACCTTCAAATTGAATTGTTCCTCCTGTCTTTTAGGCTCCATCACGTTGCCACTGAAAATTATTATTACATTATTAATTTCACGCCTTAATAAAAAAAAGTAATTATTTATTTATTATTATATTATAGAATATAGATCACAGAATATAGATTTTTGGCTATTAGCAGAAGGAATATACCGCGGTAAGATACCTGAGCGGTATCTTCCTTCTACTAATCTCAACTCTGTCATCTCTTCCTTGTATATAACAAAAATAAGAATAGGCCATGGCCTTAATAAAAAAATAATATTTAAGACAATGTCCCCCTGGAGGGGTCGTTTTACGTAATAAATGAATGCCCCCTAACAGAATGTTAAGTTAGCAGACTATTATGAATAAGGGGGCCTATCTTTAGTTTTTTCCTATTAATACAAAATACCTAGGTACCTACTAAGGTACCAACTGGAAAACTTTGCACTTGGTTAAGTGAGTAAAGTTGACTTCATTTTCTCATAAAAATTTAACAGAATGAAAAGACATACAATTCAGTAAATATCAAGTTTAATTAATAATGATTATTACAAATTAAGTACTTAAAGAATATTAAGTAGGTAGGAAATTATATTTAAAAAAGTATTAATTCGCAAAGAGAAAATAAAACATTCAGTGTGATGGATGAACCTGGTGACTATCTACCAATCAAGCTACATCCGGTTCAATATTGATGAGTTGCAGCCTTAAATCTCCATGTTCGTAGATTTTCAAACGGTTTCTTTGTTTCGTCAAAATGTTTGTTACCACACTGAAGCTTTTTTCAACTAGGTATGATGATTGAAAAGCGATAAGGTATTTTTCAGCAATGTTCCACAATGTAGGATACTGTGTTGCAATGTTGCGTTGCAACCAGAACTTCGATAGCCTTGGTTGAACTTCTGCTTAAGCTCTTCGTCTGTGCTGATGGTAATCAACTCTTCTTGCATTATCAAATTGGCTTCTTCTATGGCTGTGCTATTGCACGCATTTATTATCCATTGAGGAATTTGTAAATTTAAAAGATCCTCTCTCAACCTCTTCGTAAAATCCTTGTATAATGCGTCCAAGTGAGTGACATATAGTAAAATGACATAATCTTGAAGCATTTCTGGTAATTTTGACAAATGCGGAAACTGCGAATATTCTTTTATGCCTAAATTTTGTTTATAAAGAATTACTTTACCCACGAAGGCCGATATTATTGGTTTTTTTTTAATCAAGTTAAGATCGTCACACTGCAGCTGCAAATTAACTTTGTTGAACATTCCAAAGATATCAGTCAAGTAATAAATATCTGTTTTACAATTGTTCAGATTTTCTTTCAAATTCGGATCTTTTTCATGTAAAAACTCCAACACAGATTCAAAAATGGCTGAAAATCTTTCTAAGCAAGAGCCTCTTGATAACCAGCGAACTTCAGTGTGCAGAAGTAATCGAGTAAAGACTTCGTCGTTTTCCTCACATAGCTGAGCAAATAACCGAGAGTTCAAAGAATTGCTTCGAATCTTGTTGATAGCATTTATTACATATTGTAAAGACTTATGCAATCTAGGACTCACCTTTTTTGCTACTAAATGCTGCTTGTGAATCACGCAGTGAATGACCAGTACATCAGGCAGTTGTCGCTTTAAGTGAGCTATAAAACCACGATGATGACCAACCATAGACGGTGCACCATCAGTCGCAACAGAAACAATGTTCTTCCATGGAATAGCTTTGTCAGTAAAAAAATGTTCCACGGCCTGAATAATCGATTCTCCTCTGGTATTAGTCTCTAAATATGTAGCAAAAAGCAGTTCTTGACACATATTTTCATCTTTGATATATCGAACATATCTTAACAACAGAGCTTCGATATTGCCGGGTAATGTAGACTCGTCCAACTGGAGAGAGAATCTGTTGGTCTGTAAGAACTTGCATTAAAATAAATGTTTTCCACATCGCGTCCCATCTCGTCTATGCGTCTCTGAACGGTGTTATTGCTCAAAGGTATTCTCTTTAAAATATCATGTGCGGGCTTGTGCAACACATTGTTAAGGACCTCCGCAATGGCTGGTAAGATAAGCTGCTTTCCAATTGTGTGGGGTTTCCCCGACTTCGCTATTAGTAAAGATATATTATAGGACGCTCGTAAACCATCATCGTCTTTTATAGATGATGACGCAAACATCGATCTTATGGATTGCCTTTTGTCTAGTTTTTCTTTAAGTGCTTGAAAAAATGACAAGGGCTTACTTTTTTGTCAGCATGTACTCTTGATAAGTGGTCATCCATTTTTGAAGGCTTCATGGCATCGTTACTGAATACTTTTTCACATATGAGACACATCGACAAGTGTTGATTTGATGGAGATGCAATAAATCCGAACTTCAAGTAGTCCAAACTGTATTATTTATCACACCCAGGTAATGGATGTTTGTTAGGTATTACTGACTTACTCATTGATGAACTTGGATACCAATATTAGTTAAGTAACTATAGTAGGTAATTAGGTATAGAAAATTTGTATTAGGTAAGCAGGTATCAGCATAAGAACAAAAAAATGAAACGTTAATACCCGTGCCAGATATTCGTTATGATATTGGCATAAAGAAATATGATAAGTATTTTGCAAATAACATATTTAAATATATTACAAATAATAATTGGCTGGGATGGCACCACATATTATATGTATACAGATGCATCTAAGAATTATACAGACAGTTGTGTGGGAGTAGGCGTCTTCCATTTACAATATAATATTGTGCAAAAAGTGAAATTTCCTCCTGAAACATCTGTGTTTACGGGAGAGTGTTATGGCCTTTTTAAGGCTGTTGAGTATTAATACTACTCCTATTAAGCCTACTGCTTGAGAAGACATTAATATTTTCTGATTCTTTATGCGCTCTACAATATCTTAGTAAATTTCCGTTTAAATAAAAAAATTGTTTTCCGGTTACTATTCAGGTCAGAAATCTTCTGTATAAATGTAAATTAAAGGGCTGTTCAGTAACATTTGTACGGAAACCAAGCCATTGTGGCATTGTTGGCAATGAGTTGGCCGATAAATTCGCGAAGGATGCTGTCGTCAGTGGCGATGTGTTCCCCTACAATAATTACGCGCATGATTTGGCTCCTCTTGCCCGGAGCTCACTTATGAAATCATGGAATGAGTCATGGAGCTTGAGCAGCCAAACAAAAGGATTACAGTACCGAACGATTCAACCAGTGATTCCAATTAAGCCTTGGTTTTCTAAAATTTTACTTTCAAAAAATGTAACAATTTCAATTATTAGAATGAGACATATGTGCATTCCAACGCATCTTATGAGAATTGATATTCGAAGTGAGGTTTTTTGCGACTATGGAGAAATTGGCGATATAGATCACATTATTTTGTCTTGTATAATAAGATATATCATGATCATTCCCATTTATATCATAACTTATGATTAATTCCTATTCCATTTCCTACTTCTGTAAATTTATTACTCAGGTAGTTCAAATAATAAAGTTAATATTTAAATTTTCATACATTTACATTTTAAGTTGTATATAATTCATATTATTTTATGTAGAAATTTTTTGTCATAAACTATTATAATTAAATTTTTCCCAAATTCCGTACATATCTACCTTTTATTCCTTCCGCCGTTTCCTAACCTTTTTATTTGCTGTGGCACAACATACGCATCCCTTGTGTCAAGTTGCCAAATCTGAAGTAAAAAATATCAATGTCGGAGTTTTGCCGGGGAGTTCAATGGGTGATGTTGTGGATTTTGTATTTCCTCATAAATTTGTGTTATTTCGGTTCACAATGTGTAATATTCGTTGACGTGCACAAGTGGTGGCACGTGGTACAGCTTCTTAAAACGTGCTATTTTGTGTTTCCTCCAAAACTCCCTGGGAACTTTCAGTAAAGCTTCTACTACTTTACTGAATCGACTGACATGACTCGTGGACTGTACTGACTATTTATTTGGACTTTGACTAGACTTTAGAGTTGACGAATTAGGTATACGGTGTTGAAAATTGAAAAGTAAGTTCTATCCCGCCTGTTTAACTTGACACTGGCAAATAGTTATAAGCAGATGAAATATATAAAAAAAAAACTTAAAGAAGAAGAAGAGAGTCTAAGCTTCAACATACCTACATTTATTTTTATTAAATATAAAATTTAACTTCTCGAACATTTTAAAATGCGAAAGGACGCTTGTTGTACTTTATGTCTGTCAGTGAATAGAAGAACCATTGATATTTATAATACAAATCTACAGCAACTATATGAGAAACTCGCAAATATAAAGGTTCGTAGAGGCAAAAGGTGAACAAATCCCACGAGTTTGTGAACCAAGTAATAACATGACATTTTATGTATATCTATTTTCTTTTATTGGTACACAATTTAATAATCAATATTAAAGTTTTCATCATTTTGCAATGATTCATTTCGTTTCATTTATAAGCTACAAAAATAAAAATAAAAATTTTACTGCTATGTTGTTAATTAAGTATAGTATTCCCATTGAGCTACTGCTTTAGGCTCTTTGGTACTGTCGTCTGTCTATTTCATCTAGTGTCTTTTTCAATAGATTGAAGGTGATGATTGCTGGATGTGTTACATTTGCCACACAAGACTGCGTCAGTGTCACCAGTTGCAGCAGTTGGCTGTACAGACACGAGGTCTCATTGGTGATCTCCGCCAGAATAAGGTATTTTATGTATATATAATACGTGACGCGAAAATTTCTAGTACTGTTTAACGAGAATTGTGCATATGGCACAACAAAGTACAACATAAAATTTGGCACAATTTAAGTTTATGCGGTGGAAGGCATGCGAAGAGCTTAAATTTATTAAAATAATGCTTAGAAATACATTAAATTAATGAAAATATCAGCAATACACACCACCATGGATTTGGTTCACACATACACATATTCATTATTGTCAATCCCTATGAGTTTTGACGTTTGTTTCATTGTGAAAAACATGAGTGAAATTTTATTTTTCGTAATTATAATAGAACTGGACTGATATTCTTTTAATTATTTAATTAATTATAGTTTAAAGTTATTACCGCTACCTCAGTTATCTCACACTACCTACCGTGCGTTTGATATAATTTAATTACAGTTGACATTTGTCAATCTGTCACAACATTATTATTTTTTCTTTTTTCTATCTAAGAGGCAAAATAATAAATAAGAAGGTATATTATGTTTCAATATAAAAAATAATATAGCCGTCTCTAACATTATCAACACTATATGCGACATCATATAGCATATTGTGAAAACGCTTTAATACATGCAGTAAAAATCATGTCTTCACAGTTTTGTACATATGTTAAGGGCCATCCTCACGGTTCAGCAGCATGTTAATAATTTGTTTATATCCTTTCATCTGTTATCTGTAAATAGTACCAATTATCTAGGCGGATTTACGAGAAGGCGGAGTAGGCCTAGGGCGGAAAATTGAGAGTGGTGGTAAATGTGGCTTAAAATTTTTAGTCTTACAGAAATATAAAAAAACATTATTATTTGCATACAAAGATTATTCTCGAAAATTAAAAAAAAAACAATATTTTAGTACTACATAGTGTACCTACTTTACACTCTAACGTCTGAATCCAAAAAATTACTAACCGCCCTGTAGACTATACTTTTGCGGTAATATATGATGCAAAATATTCTAAAAGCGTTTTAACGATTGAAAATACAATTTAAATTAAAAAAAATTAAATGAGACCTGGAGGCGGCGCCGGATTCTTTTGGTATTGAGAAGATATTTTGGTCCATAGGGATTTATCCAATAGAAACCTGCAAATTTAGAGACATTTTTGCCCGCTCGCTCAGCTCCGCTTTCAACATACAGAACATAATAATGTTATTTCTAATATTTAGTAGTCTATGATTGATTTTGCTCTGTTGATTATTCCAAAGAATAAAACCTTTCAGAATGGTATTTGTTATAAATTAAACCAGTACAATTGAAAAAAAAATATCCAATTTTATCCTGCAAACTTAGAGACATTTTTGCTTGCTTGCTTGATTTGTTCGCTTTTAACCTACAAAATATAATATTATCATTATTATGCGCTGTTATTTTTATTTAAAGAATTACACACTTTCAAATAGCTATTTGGTACAAATTTCAATCAGGACAATTGTAAAAATCTGCAATTGTAAATTGTACTCTTGATTAGTATAAGAAGAGTAATTTGAGAAGTAATTTTGCGGGGGAGGGGCAAAACTGAATAGCCTATGGGCGGCAAATGTGTTAAGCGCCTCACCATCCAACCTGCACATCCAGCACCGGTACTAATGGCCGTCCATAGTGTCAATAATTTATAATTATTGCCTGCAAGTCTGAGTAGTGAGTATGGCGCTTAAATACGACACTAAATATTTTTAGACAAAATTTTCACATTTTTATTGCGTATCTAAGAGGCAAGATAACCCTAAAATTTAAACTAAAACATTTAAAATATGAATTATGATCGAATTTCGATCTCAGGGCGATCTCTAGTATATTTAAAATGGTTTAATATAAGTGACTTATTTGCATTAGTTAATTGCAAAAGTTAATATGACTGTATATGGCAATAATGTGTGTTTTGATAATATGCATGTCCTTGTTCTAGATTAACCCTGTGTTCCAAGAGTTTGAATCCTTGTTAGATTTGTCAATTACCACCAAGACGACACCCATTACTCCACCACTTCTTGTATCATACATCAAACAGGAGTCCGATATTGTAAAGTCCGAATCCAGTGACGATGGTAAGTTGTGTGTTAGTAACCTGATATTGGGACAGACTACCGGTGTGTACTCTTGAGGAGGATGCACCAAAGCTATTGCTTGACTGGACTAAATTGTAGTATACCTTCTTGTGACTTAGTACAGTGTTCCGCAGTCTGTACCATGCACACTGGTGTACCATGGTCATTAGTTGGTGTGCCTCGGGTGTGTGTAACAAATCTAAAAATACGGTGCTTCTTCTTCTTCTTCTATTTTTGCGATTGCCATCGCGGTTGCGAAGGTGCCAGTGTCGAGTATTAAAAGATTTTTTTTTTTCGATTTTATTTAAAATTTTACATTAAACGAATTATTTTATTTATATAAGCCTGTAAGTAACGACAAAAAATTATACCATTAAAGGATCTCTACTGTTAGGTTATTATTAGGATGGACAACACATTGATAAACAACTTTAATAAAAATAAATAATTATATTACAGTGCTGGTAATTTGTAATGTGAAACTACTTTTATATATACCCAACTAATATAATAATAAGATCAAATAATAATGTTAATGATGAGAAAGTCCTAGTATTAAAGTTGAATATTATTTTCATTTATAAATTTTGATAACAGAAATATAAGTTTTCGCATAAGGAAAAAGTATAAAAGAGGTAAAATCTGTAGGCAGGGGAATATTGAATTTATGTAGTTGCAAATATAAGGGAGAGGTAGCATTGTTAGGGCAGGAAAAGAATATATGTTCCAACAAACCATCATCCAAACCACACTCACACAAAGATGAATCTCTGATTCTTAATTTATTTAGAAAAATGGCAGTACAGACATGTCCTAGACGTAGTCTACATAATATTGACACCGTTTTCTTACAGATTTTTTTATACTTCCTTTTTATATTTAAATAAATCTTTTTTCGGGATGGAGAGCAAATCATATGTCTGGTGGGTAAAGTGTTTGAGATCAACCTGTTGTGAAGTAGTTTGTTTTGCTAGGGAGTCTGCTATTTCATTACTGGACAAGAGTCACATTAAGTCCTTTGTTGGAGCTTTTAAAAAGGGAAAGTTTAATATCTAAGATTATCGAACCGTTTAATTTATCAAAGATAGAGCTTTTTGCTATTGATTCTATGGCACTTTTTGAATCGGATAAGATAATGGCATTTGATATATTGTGGCTTTCTATAAATAGGCAGGCCTCCAATAAACCAATGCATTCTTCGGTGAAGACAGAGTATTGGGCAGGACATTGAAATTTTAGTATTATTTTTGAGTTGTGATAATATACAGCCACACCTGTATTGCCCGTTTCAGTTAATTTTGAGGCATCTGTAAAGAAAATGTGTCCGTTCCTCCAGTAAGTATTTGTAATGGATGCAAATGTGTTATTGCAATTGGAAAATTCTTTATTTAATCCTAGATCTAAAACTACTTCTGGTGGATAAATTAAAACATCTTATGGATATTCGCAACTGTGTAATTTAGGAGAGGTTCGAATGTGAGCAACTTGCTGGATATCTAGTATTTTCCTATAACTCTTTATTTAGAGCGGCACATTTTTATGTCGCCAGTAAGATGATGTTAGGCATAAATTATTTAGTAACTCAAGTTTCTTAATAAGGGGATGATCAGATCGAGAGTTTATGCGAAAGACAAATCGATCAGAAAGGAATTGGGATCGTAAACGTAGCGGAGGTTTGCCGGCTTCCACCTGTAAGGCGTTAATGGGTGTGGATCTCATGCATCCCAAAACAGTGCGAAGTCCTCTGGATTGTAGGAGATCCAAGGTTCGAATTACCTTTTTACTGTAGGGTGAAAGAAGGAATAAGCCGTAATCAAATAAACTCCTAATTATCGCATTATACAGGGTGACCTGAAATTCGATACATTCCTTTGAAAGACAGAAAGTAGACCTCATTTACAGTAATATTTTTCATGGCATCCCCTATCCGAAAATTGATATTTACAAAGTTATTGAAATTTCAAAAAATTTTTCTTTATTTTCGACTTTTTGACTTTGACATGACGTATTTTTAAAAATGTTTGTCTTTTTAGTGATTTTTTTATGTATTTTAACCGTCAATGAGTCAAATATTATTTTTAAGGAATAAGTAGGGACAAACTAAGCGAGAATTTTTCATTATGAGACATGAAACAGAATTTTCTTTTAAGAAAAATGCACATTTTTCTTAAAAACAGGTGATTTTCTTAAAAAAATGTATGATACAATGCGTAAAAATATTCTAAGTAACTTCCTTATCTCATTAGCTTTCCAAAAAGGTGCAAATGTCTACATAAAAATATGAACATGTAATAAACAAACACAAAACAATCATCAGGTAACGTTATCTCAAGAATTACTCTACCTTAGGCGACCTTTTTTTTCAATTATTTCCTTTGTTCAAACTTCGGGATGTTTCGGCTACTGTCGTCGCGGCCCTTTGTCAATGAGTTACCGACTGGCTTAGAGAGCAAATTTAGTAGCTAATATTAGTTTTGAGTCAACTATTGCCGTGTACGGACGTATTGTTGCTTTAAACTACACCCTTACTTCTACTTGTGATTTTTTTGTATCGCGATGGCTGCTTTTGAGTACGATGAATACGCTGACATCTTGTTTTGTTACGGACTTTGTAATGGTAATGCTGCTGCTGCACGAAGAACATACGTTGAACGTTTTCCGAATCGACGAGTGCCAAACGTTAGAGTGTTTTCAACAACATTTCGACGAATTCGGGAAAGCGGCCGTGTTGATAGAAGACGTGGCGATTCAGGCAGACCTCGTTTGTATGCTCCAGAAGAAGAAGAAGAAATTTTAACACTTTTTCAAAATGATCCTTCTATTTCTACAAGAGCGGCAGCTAGAAGTCTTGGATTGAGTCAATGGAAGGTGTGGTTTACAGTACACACAGCGCGTCTACATCCATTTCACTACACACCTGTCCAAGCGTTGGAAGAGGGAGACCCGGTTAGAAGAATGGAATTCTGCCGTTTTATGATAAATGCAGACATGGAGGATCGCAATTTCTTCTCAAGAATATTGTAGACGGATAAATCGAAATTTGACCGTGACGGGATAAACAATTTCCACAACACACATTACTGGGCACCAAAAGGAGAAATCCCTGATGCATGCATGCATGAAAGCATGATGGTTGCCCGACCCACTTCCGCCTCGGCGTACGCCAGTGGCTAGACCAAACTTACCCACATCGCTGGATAGGTCGAGGCGGGCCAATTCCTTGGCCAGCACGGTGTCCCGATTTGACCCCGTGTGATTTTTATCTTTGGGGTCATATGAAGGCTTTGGTGTATACTACACCCATAACTACTGTAGAGGAGCTCAGAAGCCGCATAAGAAATGCAGCAGAAGAAATCAAAACTAGTCTTACTACCAGAATAATCAAAACAGAGGTACGGAGAAGACTACGGGCCTGTATCAGAAACAGAGGTTCACATTTTGAACAAGACCTAAAGTAGAATATTTATTATTAAATTTAATTAAACATTGATGTTTTTTAAACACAATAAACGTAATTAAATTCAAGTTTTTCCTTTTATTTTAACCTTATCGCAAATAAATCGATTTAGACATTATTTCATTTTACTTCTAATATGTTTACTACAACGTCATATTTTTATGTAGACATTTGCACCTTTTTGGAAAGCTAATGAGATAAGGAAGTTATTTAGAATATTTGTACGCATTGTATCATACATTTTTTTAAGAAAATCACCTGTTTTTAAGAAAAATGTGCATTTTTCTTAAAAGAAAATTCTGTTTCATGTCTCATAATGAAAAACTCTCGCTTAGTTTGTCCCTATTTATTCCTTAAAAATAATATTTGACTCATTGACGGTTAAAATACATAAAAAAATCACTAAAAAGACAAACATTTTTAAAAATACGTCATGTCAAAGTCAAAAAGTCGACAATAAAGAAAAAAATTTTGAAATTTCAATAACTTTGTAAATATCGACTTTCGGATAGGGGATGCCATGAAAAATATTACTGTAAATGAGGTCTACTTTCTGTCTTTCAAAGGAATGTATCGAATTTCAGATCACCCTGTATAAATTTTTTTGCGTAAAAGGGTGTGATCCCCAGGAGACGCCAGAAAGCGCTTTGATTATATTAAAATAATTACGCTCTGCTTTTTTATAACTATAATTTATATGGCTAATCCCAGAAAGTTGAGAATCAATTATTAACCCTAGGAATTTTGCTTCGTTTTTTATTGAGATGGATTGATCTCCGACTTTTATGTCAATATGCGGTAGAATTTTTTTTCTACTAAATATCACTACACTGCTTTTTAAGGCTGACAATCGGAGGCCACTTTTATTCAGCCAGTTCAATAAAGAGTAAAGAAGTTTGAAGGGAAGCAGACGCTGTATTGAGCTATTTATTGTATATAATAGTGAATCATCAGCGTATTGAAGAAACTGACAATCAATGTTAAGACAAAGGGGATGTTTGGCTACATACAAATTGTATAGTGAAGGACTTAATGGAGAGCCCTGGGGAAGTTCCACATATACCGTGCGTTTTTTCATGTCTTGTTCTAGGACGCGCAGCTTTACTCTTCTTTGCATCATTAAACTACACACGATGTTGATAAGCTTTTCGGGAATACTCAGCTGTTGTAACCGGTACCTGAGTTCCGAAAGATTGACGCTGTCGTATGCAGCAGATACATCCAAAAAAAGAGCCACGATGGATTCCTCCCTGGAGAAAGCGATTCTCAAATGCGAGAGAAAAACACTTTAGACTGTCCGTTGTTAATAAGCCTTTGCGAAAGCCAAATTGATTGGGGGGAGAGTATAGATTTTTTTTTTCAGAAAACCATTCTAATCGGTTTTTAATAAAATTTTCAAAAACTTTACATAATGTAGATGAAAGAGCGATTGGGCGATAGTTGTCTATTATGTCAGGTTTTTTACCTGGTTTTAGTATTGGGATAATTATTTGTAGTTTCCATTCAGAAGGTATAAAATTATGATCAAAGTAGTTAATAACCAAAATCCATCGTATCCCGGAGCAGATTCTCTAACACCCGCCAGGATAGATCTAAGCTCAAAAATGGTAAATTGATTAAAATCAATTGATTGTTCGATTTTTGATTCTGACAGTTCACTATAATTGGGACATAGGAAGCGATTTTATTTAAAAATTCTTTTGCAACCGGGATTGGAATAGGAGGGGAATTTTGGTAAGAAAGGCCGCGTCTGAATCTGTTTATCTGTTTCCAGATAATATTTGCGTTGGAGCATGGTGATAATGAGGCACAGAAATTACGCCAGCTTTCTGACTTCTTCTTGCGAAAAAGCCTTTTGCATTGGGCTGCAATTCTTTGGTACGATATTAAATTAGTCTCTACCATATTTCTCCTATACGCCTTCTCTGCATATTTCCTAACCTTGATAATATCAGTGCACTCCCTGTCCTACCATGGCGGGGAGGGTAGTTTACCAATGGAAGTATTTTTAGAGGAATGCTGTGATCTGCTGCAAATGATATGGCCTTACATAATTCTGTATAGCATACATTTAAGTTTTAACCCAGGAAGGGTTTATTTCAGGTAAGGAGTGGGTTTTTTGTTCTAATAATGTCTTATATTTGTCCCAGTCAGCACTCGAGATCCTATATTTTAGTAATGGGGGAGAGAAAAATGGGGAGGATATCTGGTTGGATATTCAATAGTGATGGGGTAGTGATCACTGCCAAACGTGATATTTAATATGTTCCACTGAAGTATACTAGCCAAGTTGGTTGAGCATATTGATAAATCTACACAGCTTCTCCTTTGGTCAGGAGGAGTCAATCTTATTACTTGCCCATTATTGAGGACGCATAGGTTTACTTCTTCTAATAGTTCTCCTAACTCTGCCAAAATCGTCATTGGAATCAGAGCCCCACATTACATTATGACAGTTAAAATCTCCTAGAATTAAAAGTAGGGGGAATACAATTTTGAGTAGATCCATTATGGTTATTAATTAAGTCGTTATTTTTTGTGCAACGTGGTCTGATAATGTATAATTGTTAGTGCTCAACATGTTAATAGCTGTGGTTAGAAGTAATTCAAGGGTATTTTGAAAGTTATTGGATAAATCATCATTATTATTGCTAGTGCACAGCCGTTTTCATATTCTGGAATTAAAGAGTAATTTAAGATTTGCTAATGAGTCCTTTTGTCATATCCTGGTATTTGAGGTGTTTGTTTCTTAGTAATGAAAACTGTTTTTTTACAAGAGGTTTTTGAGGCTGGGGTGTATGACTGAGGATTTGTAAGCAATGTTTTCCGAAGGTTATTGGGGTAATATTTTGAGATATCCGCATATTACTTAAGTATATGAAGAATGAACCACTTTATTTGCCTCTATGAAGAGGCAAATAAAGGAAGAGACCGAAAAATATATATCATATGAATGACAATTGTTATAAGTCACAATGTTGTTGTGACAATTGTTATAATAAGAGTTGCCCTGAATATATCAGGCAGACAGAAATAAAAAGTATTATGGCATATCTTATTTATAGCAAAATGACTGCCCGAACATAACAGGCAGAGAGATTTATCTTCAGTGGTTGTGCAACCTTCGCCAGGGTGCTCTTGGCTGCATTTGTAGCAGCGAGGTTTGGATCTGTACTGGTTTTTCGTATGCCCAAAACGGCAGCAATTGTAACATTGAACTGTGGGGTATTTGTAGAGTTCAACTTTAAGGGCAACAAAAATACAAAATACTCTAGTTGGAAGTGCCTGTCCGTCAAAAGTCAGAATAACTGATTGTGTAGGTTGCCACTCTGGGGAACCGTTATTAAAAACTTTTCTATTGATTCTGTGGGCTTATACAATTTCGCCGCTCTCAGGTGGGACTTCTAAATTATCTAGGATCTCCTCTGGCGACTAATCTACAGGGATCTCCCTTACTACCCCCATGCGGGCTATATTATATGTGGGTATTGTAGTATTATAGCTATTTTGGATGATGACTGGGTGTGACATGAAGTTGTTGGCATCTTCTGGTGTTAAAAATTCTACAGCTATTTTGTTGCGGCCTCCACGCTTCAAGCCGTCAGCACGTATGCCTTGAAATCTCTGGGTTTTTAAAAACTGACCAAATTTAATTGTGTTAGGTTGGTTGTTAGGCGATGGTTCCTTTTCAGATTTTGACACATATACCAAGTAAGAAGGTTTATCCTTAGCATTGTAGGCATTTCTATATAGATTTTGTTTAGCCTGCTTGCTTGGTATTTGTGTAATGTCATTAGGTAGAGATCTTTTTTCCTGACAGCATTTTCTACTGCCGCATTTGATTCAAGTGGGGCTGTTAAAACTGGGATATACTGGAAATTTTCATTAGGATCAGGAGGCGGCGGGCTTTCATTGCCCTCCATATTATATAACTAAATTAGTATGTACAGGTTCACTTACCAATGTAGGTATTTTTGTTAGTACACACAAACAACAAAACAGACACAACTACACCAATATGAAATGAAAATATGCTACGCCACATTAACTCACTACAATAAACGAAAAAATAAGTTATAAATCAAATAAAAACACGAAAAATTTGCGAACTTATAAAAGAAAAAGAATTCCTTAACTTTCGCGCTCAACACTTGAAAGCAGAATCGAAAATACGGTTATCTTAAAAACTTATTTTTTAATTAGTAAGTAAGGGTAAGAAAAATACTTCTTCTTCTTTTGAGTATGGCGGTCTCAGTGAGTTGTCAATGTCAGAGTGGTTATGAAAACTTTGCTCTAACTATTGCAGGTCTAGTGAAACAACAAGGGATATAATTACCTAATATTTTACAAAGCTGTTGAATCATCTATAACAAACAAACATACAAGTGTTAGTAATAAAAACGTCACAATTTTATATTGTTAGAATGAATATATGTACATAAAATTTCAATAAAAGGAGTATTTACAAAACATTATAATGATTTAAAATTAATAGGGCGAGGAATCGAGGTAGGAAGAGAGTCATAAAGGGAGGAAGTCTAACTCGGCAGACTGAGCATACTGGTTTGCTACACTGTAAATATTTAAAAAACCACGGTCTAACTGGTACACTACTTTGAATGTCAAAGTAGTGTTTGCCTTTGATATTACTTGAGCTGTCCCACTCGGTGTTCCACCTGATAGTTGAGTGTTTTTTGGCTATGGGAATTAAGTCCTAACAATACAGTTTTAACTGGCTTAGTTCACCTGATGTTATGGCGTCTTTAGCGTAGGCATCTACACTCTCATTGCCAGTAATTCCGCTGTGACTAGGTATCCATGCTAACACAACATGGATATTCTGGACATGGCACCTAAGGAGAAGCCGTCTTATTTCCAAAATTAATGGGAATTTAGACTTAGAGCGGAACTGGTTAGCTGAAATACCCTCTAAACGCTTTTGGAGTCCGAAAGAATAAGTGAATTGTTAAGGCCATGAGACTCAATAAATGAGATGAAAGAAATGCAGAGGAAGTAGGAGGCAATTTGAAATTCAAAGTCACATTTACCCGTGGAATCCAGACCGCCGCTCCAACACAAGCATCCACCAAAAATTTAGATGCACCCGTAAGCATAAGCAGCCAATCCATAAAGTGCTGATTAATAATTTGCTGAAAATGAGTATTCGCTAGAGAGAAGCCTTTATCAATAGGGAAGTTGAGGATACTGTTCGGGGAGAATGTCAGTGCCTCATATGGGGTAGAAAAAAGAGGGTTGAGTCTGCACTGACTGCAAACTTGTTCATTATAATGGATGTTGACATCAGGTATAATTTTGGACCGTGTAAATACTACAATGGAACTTTTTGAAACCGAAATATTTAAGCCATGTGGGTCCATCCATTCAGTCAGATAGCCAATTGCAGAGTTAAGTCGAACAGAAAATTCGACAATATCCTTTGAGGCACTGTACATTGTCAGATCATCGGCATACTGTAAGACGTCACAAAAACTACTAACAGATAAATCTAAATCATGGGTGTAAATGTCATACAGGAGGGGACTAAGGAAGGGAACTACTATACCTTGGGGGAGGCCTTTGAAAATTAAACGGGGGGAAAGGGAAAAATTTTGAGTAGAAACTATAACAGATCGACAGGAGAGGGAATTGATAATGTAATTGATCATCTTCACTGGGACACTCAGATTATACAATTTCTGCCTGAGCACCGGAAGAAGAACATTGTCGTATGCCGATGATATGTCAAGGAACACACCCACCACATGTTCCCCTTTCGATGCGTATGTCAGTCACGAAGATCCCGAGACCGTCCATAGTGCGAGCAAGCCTTTCCGAAAACCTAACTTTTGGATAAAATGCCTTTGCTCTCCATCAGCCATTCCAATCTATTTTTGATTAAATGTTCCCAAATTTTTCCAAAGTAATGGAAAGAGCGATGGACCTATAACTAGATGGATCATTCCTAAGTTTTCCCCATTTCAGTATCGGCAGAATGATTTGTGTCCGCCATTCTTCCCGGGGAATCTCAGATTGGAAAATGAAATGGAAAATGAAAAAAAAAAGAAGAAACAAAATTTTGGCACTCGTCAAAAGTTGGGACCGACGGAGGCGCCAACCTTTGAGAGAAAGCGTGTATCCACTCTGATGGGTTATGGGACGGATGGTAATCGCTAACTAGGTAACCCACAGAAATAAATCAAGATAGAACGGCGACGCGTGTGCGTCGCTAAGGAATCGCTCGTGTCAATTTTTGCACAAGCCACGCCCCCAATGTTACGTCATTACTAACGCAATAGTGATGTGACATGCACCAAAACAAATCGAAAATATATCGGTAAATAGAAACCGAAATCAGTGTTTTACCGAGTCGGTCGATGCTGTTATTAGGTGTGTAATTTTTAATTGCGGATTTTATTGATCAAGTACCTTATAAATAAAACAACATCATATTAGACAATGTTTATTTTTTATCACGTAATCAAAAATAATTCACGTATAATTGTAATACACTGGTAACTAAGAAAATGGGTTTATTTATTGTGTATAATAGATATTGAAATTGTTTTGATTTGATTTTTTTCCTCCCACTTAAAAACAGAAATTATCTCCGTTATTAGAAAAGTTTAAGACTGCTATTAAAACCAGCTTAATAAAATCCTTATCACTACATAGTATAAAACAAAGTCGCTTCCCGCTGTCTCTATGTATGTATGTATGTTATAGTATGCTTAAATCTTTTAAATTACGCAACAGATTTTGATGCGTTTTTTTAAATAGATAGATTTATTATAATAATAGATAGATTCAAGAGGAAGGTTTATATGTATAATACATACATAATACAGTAGGGAAACACTGAAAATTTTAGAGGTTTTTATTAGTCATAAATAAACACATTTTTTGGGGCTTAAATTGAAACGCTGGCTGAACCCTAAGAACTGGATCATATTAATGTACAATACTATAGTATTGTACACCTTTAAAAGTTCTACAAAAAGCTTGCAATGATATATGAAGAGCACAGGGAAAGAATGATCAAAGTCACCCTAAAACTATTTTTGAGATAATAACGCCATCTTATCTGCTTTAACCCTAAATATGAAATGGGTAAAAAAGTTCTAAGTCTCGAAAAATTTACTTTTTTCTAAGTTTTTCTAATTTTGGCCTAAAAGTTATGAATGATCACAGTCCAAGCGTTAAAATGCAAAAACGATCAAAGTCGACGACATTGATCGTTTATACAAGTTTTTGAACGAATAAACTAACTTCAAGATGACAGTTGACGTTTCGTCGATCACGCGTTTTTCTCAACGATTGTGTTGTGAATAAATTTACGTCGATCAGTTATTTATAAAAATCGGTTGTCTGTTAAGTTGGTTTACTGACGATAGTTGAACGTTGTCACGTCATAAGAAATGGAACACTACTTCGCTAGTAACGCCGCATGAGTCATGTTTAGCGAGGTAACGCCGGTAACGCATGAGCCATGTTTTTTCGTGCGTGCAGCCGGCTCCATCGAATTATAAGACGTTATCACGTCAAAAAGATTATCGTCATGTCTGATAGTGAATGTAATTTGGATGATGTTGTGGACAGTAATAACACAAAAAAAAACTAAAAAATGTGGTCGTGTAAGTGACACTACGCGTTATTTACGGAACCATTGTTATACGCAAGGTGATCCATGCAAATGTAAGCGTTTTGATTGTTTTAATACATTATCAACCACATCTCAGTATCTAGCAGGATTAATCACCGTACTTCCTCAAATATCAAATATCAAAGAAGCGACCTCGCCGACCTCAAAATGAGGCGAAATTAAGAGACTCAGCACAGTTACAGAGTTAAGGTGTCAGATTCTAAAAATATAGTCACTCAAGTTTGCTACAAGGCATTTTTATCCCTCCATGGCATAACAAACAGACGCTGCGAAACAATAAAAAAAACAATTGTTGGTAGCTGGTGTAGTTCAAAAAGATGGTAGAGGGAAACACACAAATAGACCACAGAAAAAATCTCATGAAACTCAACAGGCAGTCCATGATCACATTGCTAGCATACGTGGCAGAAAGGCACACTACTCTTTAACAAAAACAACTAAAATTTACTTGCCAGAAGAATTAAACATAAAGAAGCTATTTAAATTATACTGTGAAAAAAATCCCACTCATCCAGTTTCATATGAATATTACCGGAATTATTTTAACTGTAACTTCAATATTTCATTTGGTTACCCCCGTACAGACACATGTAGCAAGTGTGATCAATTTTTAGTTGAAGAGAAGTGTCTCAGTGTAAAAATTAATGAAAAGCCAAATGAAGAAAAAAAGAAAATACTTATAAAACAAAAAGAGCTACTTCAGAAAAAGAATACATTACATAAATTTAAAGCTGCAACATTTTATAATAGAAAAAGACAAGCTAAGAATAAAGCTATGAGAGATTTAAACTATGAGGGTATAACAATAGACTTTGCAAAAAATCTGCCAGTGCCAAATATCACAACGAATGATGTTTATTATCGGAGACAGCTCTCAATTTACAGCTTTAATATACACATTCTTTCAAGCGGCCAATCAATATTTTTTTCATATCCTCAAACAATTGCTCACAAAGGTGCTGATGATGTAGTTTCAATGTTAAACTATTTCATTTACAACATTTTACCAGCAGAATGTAAAAAACTTGCATTTTTCTGTGACTCATGTGCTGGTCAAAACAAAAACTACACAATGATCCGCTACCTACAAAATCTTGTCCATAATAAGTGTCGATTTGAAGAAGTGACTGTTACATTTCCAGAACGTGGCCACAGCTATCTAGAATGTGATAAAGATTTTGGTCTTATCAATCAAAAATCATTTGCTGAACTTCCAGAAGATTGGATCAAGATATTTAAGGAATCGCGTGTAAAACCATGTCCATTTCATGTAATTGATGCAAAACAGGATATATTTTTTAAGTGGACATCTTTTTTGGCTGGTTACTATAGGAAGCAATGTCCTTTTGCCACAAGACCTGTGACTGAATTGCATATTAATAAAAATCAAACTGCAATACTGTAGATGCACGACAGTCATTTAACGGCCCGTGGGAAAGCCATGTGATAGTTCAACGTGGAAAGCAAAATATGATACAAGAAGATGAACCTGAGATGTCATACAATAATCTGATTCCACTCAAAAATGCTTTATACACTGATTTGCAACATTTGAAGCAGTTTTCCTCCCAGAGAGCTCAAAATTATTTAAATAATTTGCCTCATTTAGAATAAAAGACTTTGATAATTCTTATT
This sequence comes from Phengaris alcon alcon, assembly GCA_037179445.1. Classification (NCBI taxonomy): domain Eukaryota; kingdom Metazoa; phylum Arthropoda; class Insecta; order Lepidoptera; family Lycaenidae; genus Phengaris; species Phengaris alcon. The sequence goes on along the minus strand of JAYRCH010000046.1, from coordinate 410,552 downwards.
CATTTTCCATATGACTTTGATCATTATTTCAATTTATGTTCATGTGTTAATTAAGATAATATTAAATATAATGAATATAAGTGCTATTTTTTTTTTTTTATGTATAACACAACATCCCAAATATATAAGTAGTCATCTTGTATAATAGAATTTTAATGTGTCACACTCATTAATTAAACACAAGTCTTTAAAGTTAAAAAATGTTGTATCTAACAATTAACGTAAGTGTGACTTTGATCATTCTTTTCCTGTGGTATTCATATTATGTCTATCTATTACAAGGGCTGCACTAAAAGTATCGGGAATGGAATATTTCCACTGTTCCTGTCATATTAAAATCTTTTTAATTTAAAACTCCTTGGTTTTAAAAATCGAATACCGTTTATTTATTTAAAAAAATATTCTCGGTCTTGTCAAACTTGTTTAGTCGTTGAGAAAATGGAATTGACTCGAGAAAATTCTAGAGCGATGATTTATTATGACTTTCGAAGTGGTTTAACACAAAAACAGTGTGTTGACCGGATGATTTCTGCATTTGGTGATGAAGACCCATCCAAAACCACAATTTATCGCTGGTTTGCTGAATTTCAACGTGGACGTGTCAAGCTCAGTGATGATCCCCGTCAAGGTCGTCCAAAAACTGCAGTCACCCAAGAAAACGTTGATGCTGTGCGTAAGCTGATTGAGGAAGATCGACATGTGACATACCGCGAAATTCAGGCAACTTTAGACATTGGCATGAGTCAAATACAAATAATCTTGCATGAACAATTAGGTGTAAAAAAGTTGTTTTCCCGATGGATACCGCATTTGCTCTGTGAAGAGCAAAAAGGGGCTCGCGTTACTTGGTGCGTCAGAACTCTCGAAAGATTCCACGCAGGATCCTCAAATGCTGTATACAACATCGTATCAGGTGACGAATCCTGGATATACGCGTACGAACCCGAAACAAAAACCAGTCACGAGTTTGGGTGTTCGAAAATGAGTTAAAGCCAACAAAAATTGTTCGTTCACGGAGTGTTGCAAAAAAAAATGGTGGCCACGTTTGTCTCCAAAACCGGCCATGTTGCGACTATTCCTCTTGAGGGGCAAAGAACGGTTAATGCAGAATAGTATGCTAGCATTTGTTTGCCACAGGTCGTTTCTGAACTTCGTAAAGAGAACTGCAACCGCCGCATCATCCTCCATCACGACAATGCGAGTTCCCACACCGCGCACAGAACAAAAGAGTTTTTAGAGCAAGAAATCATAGAATTATTAGACCATCCACCGTACAGCCCCGACCTAAGCCCTAATGATTTCTATACTTTCCCTAAAATAAAGAATAAATTGCGTGGTCAGAGATTTTCATCACCTGAAGAAGCTGTGGACGCCTACAAAACGGCCATTTTGGAGACCCCAACTTCCGAATGGAATGGTTGCTTCAATGATTGGTTCCATCGTATGGAAAAATGTGTTAAATTTCGCGGAGAATACTTCGAAAAGCAATAAATACATTTTTAAATAGTAATGTTGTGTCACTTCCTTGATCCCCGAAATTTTCAGTGCCGCCCTCGTAGTGATAACCCACAATAACCATTTTTTATTCTTTACTTTTTACGAGACATAATGACTTATTTACGAAGCGATTTTAAGCAATACAGAATTAGTCCGTATCCAATTAAATACCTATCTTATATATATATTGTGCATTTCATATAAATGCAAGGCCCTTTAAAACATGTAAATCAAACATTTAAATCCTCTTTATAATATTAATATTTCTTTCGGCGTGCTCATTCCGAAGCGCTATAGCTTTTCGATTTAGCCAATATAACATAAAAAGAAAAAAAGATTCCAAAAGACACACAGGTGTTCTAATTTGAATATTACATTTTGAGTTTCCTTGAGGCAACTATTGACCTTGGAAAAGGACATATTTATTTAATATTTGACGTTTTGTTATAGCTTGTTTCATTGATGTAGTTAGATAACGAAAACAAACATCTAAATATCTTTCAGCTATAGCCTTTATTAAATGAACCAAGTGATTTTCCGTTGGGGATTGATCAAATTGATGAAAACTAATTGAGTCAAATATATTTATTCCTACAAAATGAGCAATTACTTTATTTACAATAAATGCTTTAGATTGTTGTGGCTTTAAGGCGAAATTTTGGTACTTGTCTACTACATACTTAACTATAGATTCAACCATTTTGCATATTTTGACTACATCTTGAGAGGGATATACTAACCCACCTTTGTCTTTAAAAGTTATCAAAGTGCAACGTCTTTTATCACATTCCGATGATATAAGGGCACCCATACAAATATTACACTTAATTTTTTTTGTGAGATAACTAACCACATACCCAGATATACATATATGTGATCACCTGAATAGAAAATTGCGAAAAATCCAAACAGTTGTTAAAAATTGATTCAAAATCATCAGATACGAGTATATTCTGCTCTTCTTGGTTCTCAACAAGCGCGTTTCTGTTTGCAGTGGCGTTAATAGTTGATATTGCAGAACAATTCAAAATAGATATTTTTTCTAACTCAATACTATTTCCGCCCTCCGTGTGTTTGATTTCTACATGTGTTATCAGTTTTTTATAATAAGATTTAAACTGCCGGCTTGTGGGATTGTTATTATGGCCTCCATGAGAACGCACATTACAAAAAAACAGTTCTAAATGATCTTGTGAAAATCTGTACATAGATAAAAAATCAATTCGGTTCCTTTCTATCAAATTTTGAAAAAGGTGTCTCGTGCTGTGAATACATACTAAAAAACCAAGAAACCCAGTCTTCCTTGAAGTAGATATCATCGGAGTACTTTGCGCATTTTTCAAAGATTTTATGTAATTCTCAGCTGTTTGTAGGAATGTTAGCGTACTTTCTTTATTATGTAAGGTTAAGGGTCTTTTGAAACTAAAAGCTTTCAGTGACCTTGAATTCAATATATCGAAAAGATCGTTAAAAATTCGCAAAAATTTAACTGTGGGGCCACAATCTTGGAATTCATCTAATTTGAATTCATCCCTGCACATTTCTAATGTGTCTGCGACGCTACTACTAAGTAATTGGCTAGCAAGCTTGACTTTCATTTTTTGATTATGGAAGTCTATGTGTGCTCTACGAAATTTGTTGCAGCCGTGAAACTGCTCCTTTTCTTGCAAGGTATGAAGTTTTTCTAAGTAGCTCCACTCTATAGGCACGTCTTCTTCACTGTACAACTTTTTGTACGCTTGAAGGGCATTTCTTATCAACTTAAGCATGTGGCATGCATCTAATAATATAGCTACAGGTTCGTTAGTTACTGGGTGGCTAAAAACTGTTTTCAGTCTAGAAGTTTCTAAGCAACAACCTAATAATTTTGCCATCGCTAAATTAGATGGGCAGCCGTCAAAGGTTAACGCTACTACAGTTATATCGTTTTCATTCAGTAGCTCGAGACAGGTTATTAAAAGATTTTTCTTTTGCAACCCGCTAACGCCGGCTGCCAGAAAATAACCAATTGGTACTTTAAAATTGCCATTTACGCAAGTTAAAAGAAAAACTAACGCCTCTTTTGCTTCACAAGCCTGGTCGCTTTGTAAAGAGTCACCAAAATCCACGTAGCCATGAAAATTTTTACCATCCCATTCGACTTTGCGCCTAATGGCCATCTCGTCAATAGTCAAACAAAAATACAGACGATGCTCCATACTCATTTGTTTTAGTCTAACAGCGTTGATTGATTCTTTTGTAAAGCCTGGACTTCCACCTACAGATTCATACCACTTTCGTAAGGTACGCGGATGGGGTAAGCTTTTATAAAATGTTTGTCGAACATAATCATAGGCTTTCGGTAAATAGTAGTTCAACGTGAGGGCAAAGCTTCTGAGTGCAGTTGAATATTTAGTCCGACTAACAGAAGACTTGTTTTTTTGCTGCCTTAAATACAGATCCTTGACTTTGACGTTCATACTTTGCAGCATTTCTGCCTCCTCTACATTTAACAACGATTTTTTCTTCAGATCAGCAAGTACAGCAACAAGACTACAAATTTTCTTATTACGCCGTCGGGTTTGCTCTCGCAATCGTTTGATTTGTTTTTTTTTTCAAGGTTAAAGCAGTCTTAGAACGTTCAAGTTCAGACTTCAACTTCTTTTTTCTAGGAGTATCTGACAAGTCCTGAAAAATAAATAGGATGGTAAGGATTTGTAAATATGAGACCTTTAATATACCTTCTTTACTTAAATTCATAAAAAAATAGAGTAACCACATCAATCGAACGCTTAATTATTCGTTTTTTCGGCGTCGTAGTAATATTTTGAGATGTTGAAGGTCCAGGTTGTTCCATTGGTAAGATCTGGAAATTCAAAAGATATAATTAATTACGGCTAATTACTACTTAGCTTGTTTAGTAAACAGAACTTCAAGTGTGTAAATAGCGATCAAAAGTATTTTTCTTTTTAAAGAAAAATAAAAACGTGACTGATTTGTGCGTGTAATGTGAATTCACGTTTGTAACGTGAATGTACAGTACTCACTTTGGTTTCCGATTTCCATACTTCAACTGTCGGATATGCATTGGGAAACAATCTTCTCCATTTATTGGTGATGTTATAATTTTTTTCTTTAAAATGAGCGGAACAGATTGTGCTGTTTTTATTTGGGAACCAATTTTTCAAACCAGTGGCATCGATCCATTTTGCTTTGGTATCTGGATCCTTGGGAAACCTATAAATAACACCAAACATTAGGTATACATAACATAAGGTATGCATAAGTAGCAAGTACAAGAAAAAAAATGGTACGTCCGAGTGATGTTTTCAAATTACGTTAACAACTTTTCCAAAAAAAAAAACATCCCTAAACAAGACAAAATTAAAAATTTTAAACAACCCCCGACACAACGGATTCACCGAAACTCGACCGATCTCGCGACTGTTTTAACAAAAATACGAATATCTCAAAAACGGCTGAACCGATTTTCATGAAACAGCTAAGAACACTCGGAATAAAATTATCTATGATATAAAAAAAACTAAATGAAAATCGGTCCATCTGTTTGGGAGCTACGGTGCCACAGACAGATACACAGACAGCCACGTTAAACTTAAAACACCCCTCTTTTTCGTCGGGGTTAAAAATATGTTTTCCGTGATATGCCATCACTCTGTCGGCATAATAAATACGAGTAGACAAATCCATGCAAATTTTGGACGCTAAACAGCGTTAGCATTCGTCACATAATTATCGTACACATCACATAATTGAACACTTCGTACGATCAAACATAGAGGTGTCGTTATGTGACGAAATTGTACGATAATCCAACGTATGCAACATAATTTTGCGATAATTTTTTTCACCAAAATTGAAATTTCACTATGCTGCCCTCTCGTATTTACTTTCTGAGTTTATAATCATCTACTTTTAAGAAGAACGTAGAGAGAGTACGTTTAAGACTATTGATATACGAGTATATTAGTTATTAATAAGATATTCCCGTTCAAAAAATTAACAAGAAATGTAATACGAACTATCGTATTACATTTCTTTTTAATGTACAAAACTATTTGTACATTAAAAAAAAAGTTCTCTTCCATGGATCCATTGATGCATCAATCATTGTATTTATAAAAGTCCTATTTATATTATTTACAATTGACAAAAAATTACCTCGTCATATTAGATATGACTATTAATAAACGCAGAAAATAATGATTAATTATTTTCATACTTCTCGCTCAATAATAATAAGTGAGACGTCTATGCCTTTCTAATTTATTGAAAAATTAAATTATTTTAGAAAAAAAAATATTGTTTTGTAATTAAATATTGTTTATTCACTATTTTGCTTATTAAAAATTACTAATTTACTTACTAAAACATAGCTCACAATAAATAGGCTTTAAAAAAAATTTCTGTTTGTACGATAAATTGAAAAAAAAAAACGATAATTTTACGGCCCTGAACACATAATCCTGTCGGCCAACAATGCCAACACTGACGCTAAATCACTGATAGATGGACAGACGGACGGATATCGCGAAAGTACAAGAGGTCTGTGTTACTACGGACCCCTAAAAAGTGCACTATAATTTATTGGTATTGAAATACTAATGTTAATTCACATTTAGTTTAACAACACGTCTTTTTATCTGAGATTACCGGTAATTACCGATAAATGTTACTTCAAGCGCAACGACGCAACACTAGTGGAGCGTCTGTGTTGAACCTATCGCATACTTTCATTCACATTGCGCGTTACACTTGAAACGAGGACTAGAAAAAGTGTTGAAACGGGTAATGGATATTGAATATGTCGTGTCGTCGTTTTATATTGAAAATCGCGGCAGCTGTCGTATTTTTATGTTTTCTTGTAGTAATTAACGGATTCAGATAAAAAAAATCACTTACCCATGGAAAGAAATACCTCTTTTCGTCCGATTCACTTTGGAACTTCTGTTTTTACAATTAGACACTGCACAATACGGCATTTTTTGCACGATTTCTTCGGTGTGATCAAGACGAGACGTGCGCGCTAACTGAATGAGCGTTCGACGAATCGAAGTGCAAGATTGAGACACGCGTTTGCCGCCGGCTTAACCGTTCTATCTTGATTTATTTCTGTGAGGTAACCTAACCTTTTAGTGTTTTTCCAAAATAAGTGAGGGATGGGAAAAAGGCAAAAGACTCAGGCAAAACTGGCGCCAACCATTTTTCTTTTTTACGGATAGTAAAAGCTTAACCTCAGCTGCCACTTTTTTATAATTTAAATAGTTTTTTAGGATTATACCCCTAGAAAACAAAAATTCCACGGTTTTCCGATCACCTGTAGTTTTTAGTGGAATGGTCGTATCTGCAGCCAAAAGAAGCAACTTTTTTAAATTTTGATATAAGGAGAGTGTGTTATTAGTATTGATAGGTAGGAAGAGGCTAATTTCAGAATCTGTACTGTCGGCGAATTGGGAACAATTCGAATTAGAAGTTTTAAATTTGAGCCGAGGGGAAGGGGACGTTAATGTCTGTCTAGCCTGTCTAGTCTGTCTGTATGTTATTGTAGTTAGAATTGGAAAATGATCACTACCATAAGAATTAGGAATAACTGCCCAGGAACATGAAGGAGAAAGAGAATGGGAGCATAACGATAGATCCACCATACTCCTCGGGTTCTGCAAGGGAGAGGCCCGACGCGTAGGGGATCCATCATTAAGGACTACTAGGTTGAAATCATAAAGTATATCAATCAGGAAAGAGGAATTAAGATCGTTAGAATGGGAGCCCCAAGATGTATGGTGAGTGTTGAAATCACCCAACACAATCAAAGGGGAAGGAACAGAAGAGAAAATGGAGGACAGTTCAGAGAAGATGGTTGGATTAGGGTGAGGGACATACACAGACATAAAAAATGTATCTAAGACACGGACGGCTACAATATTAAAATAACTACTATGTACAGGAAGTGTATATACAGAATATGTACATTGGTTGTGGACCAAAAAGGCTACTCCAGCTCTGCCATCAAAACAGACATAACCCGGAACCCGAAACGAGAGCCAGGTACCAGCCATGTTTCCTGGATGGCAAGAATTGTTGGCTTATACGAATTAATTAAATACGTACGCGTGGCACGCGTAGGTGGTTGTCCCCCGGATCAAATCTGGGTAAGTACAATCCGCCCAGATAAGAGAAGGATGCGATCAGCGTTGATTCGTTTACCAGTGGTTGCAGCCAAAAAACTGCTTCCACTGGGTAGTATTGGTGTTGGGTGGACTCGCGTCCAGCTCAAACATATTGCCGAGCTGCGCCGGCATTGTTACCGGTGCCTAGGGTTGCGGCATGTGGCAGAGAGGTGCCCTTCAACTAAGGTAAGGAGCCATCTATGATCCCGCTGGGGTCAGCGAGTTGTGTGGTCTGCAGGGACGCTGGGTAACCCGCGGACCATGTAATGGGACGGACCGCGCGGACCATCTTTGTAACCCCCCTATGACTCGCGCACAAGTGTCTTCTCCCCCGCGGGACGCCGGACGACGAGGGCAAGCGGCTTCATCGGATGCTATGGAGTGATGTCATTCGAAGGCGGACGAGGGGAGAGAAGGCGCATTTCTTGCCCTTCGAAAACTCCCTGTTCTGGGACCAGGAAAAAAGGCAGGGAACCTATACCCATTGCACGGTCCCGGCGTCGCGTCGGCGGGGTTCCTCCAGGTTCCTCCCTGTGCTTGACAGGTTCGGGGTAGCCTCATTTATGCGGCCGAAGGCACCCGTAGGTGGTTTAGTGCGATATTCCGCCGGTGAGTCCCACATACCCCCGGGAGACCCCCAAACCCCCGGGAAGGGCGTAAATGTCTTCCCATATGAAAAAAAGGACAGCTAGTACTAAAATAAATATTTTGCAAGATTTTGGACTTCTATTTTTATAAAAAAAATTCATTAGTCAATTTCTACCAAATTTGTGCTTTAATTTATTTCCTTTTATAGTGTTTATGTAGCTAATTTTAAATAATAATAATATCTATGGACGATTCACACCACGTCAATCTGGCCCAGTGCTAAATCAGAGAGGTACCAGACAGCGGGAAGTATTTTTAATACTTTAATAGTATACAATATATATTTAACATTTTATTATATTATACACATATTTGATACACACCCATGACCCAGGAACACAAATCTTTTTGTACCCTTACGGGATTTGATCCCGCGACCACTGGCTTGAGCGCCAGCGCTCTAACAACTTAGCCACAGAGGTTGTCATCTTTTTCATTATTTATCCTGCAGTGTTTTTATTCATATTAGGCTCAACCAGTTCCTCCTAGGTTAAACTAGTATCTCCTATCGCCCTTAGAATGGGCCAGTTTGGTCTATTCTGTACCGATTTTAAGCATATAATATGAACTAGTTATATTTTTTTAGGCATTGAACAAGAAGTTCAAGAAAACACAAATGAATATGAGGCAGATGAACAACCTTCAAACAAATCACGCACGGAATCAGAGGATGATCTATCAATTAATGATACGGAAAGTGAAGAGGATTTATCCAATGTGAACGAAAATTATACTTTGTACAAGACAAAGGTGCTTAAGTTGAAGATAGTAAAGCTTAGTCAAAGTATTATTGACAAATACATTCTGCCGAGTCACACAACACAAAATTTGGACAGGGCGGAGGTACTGTGTTCAGAACGTAGCATAGAAAATGCGGATATAAAAGAAGAGGAACGGGAGGAGATAGGAGTTAAAGGTATGTTTCTTGTAGTAAAATATTTTTTTTATAAATTAAGTTAAACTTTGTTAGGTCCTAGGTATCATTCACCGCACCCCTCTCCTCGGTAATTAAGTGCATCGATTAGGCCATGCAATATTGGATGTCAATATCGGAATTGAACAAAACATTTACAAAGCCAATATATTATGTCATAAATTTGAATTACCTATAGTAAATACATATTTAAACATCAAATTATTTCGATTTGATACTACACTAAAGTAGTATTATAGGAGGGACTAAAAGCCCAAGGACATGATGTGAGACAACTCATAAACGTGCGTCATCGACTCTCAAAATACCCTTCCTCTATTTTTTGTATATCTGAAACCGAAACCAAACAACAAAGACATATTCAATGTTAAGTTTCTAAATCATACGAAAGTAACCTTTGAACCACCTTATAGGAAAAAAGGAAAGCCTTGCAGGCTTTAAAAGATGCCAAACATTTGGACACTATAAAAATCAATGCTTCCGACCGAACGGGTGTGTCAAATGTGGAAATGACCACCCAACCAGTAGTTGTACCAAAACCAAAGACACGCAAGCTACCTGCCCAAACTGCCAGAAAAATCATCCAGCTAGTTACAAAGGATGCTCGAAATATAAACAATATAAAGAGCATGTACTACAAATACAGCCAAAACAAACGCAAAAACAAATGAATCAGAACAAAAAAGGCCCAGACGTCGAGAAATCGCAACCAACTAAATCCAAATCATACCACAGCAAGACCGAAACGTACGCTGAAATGGCAAATAAAAAAGGAGAACACTCAATGAACCCAAATCAACCAATCCAAATGCAACAGCTTAGTGACATACTAGAATAGATGTTTGACAGAATCCAAAGAATGATGATAAACATGCTAGACAACATGATGGATCGCTTTATCCAACTCATAAGCAGCCCAATGACAAAATAAATAAATCACACTACCATAATAGCATGGAACGCCAACGGACTAGTCGGACGGCGACTAGAGCTGGAAACGTTTCTCCACATGAAGATAGACGTGGCTTTTATATGTATGTGAAACCAGATTTACAAGCAAAAGCTACCTCTCCATCAAGGGCTATACTAGATATGCTACAAATGATCCATCGGGAAACGTACATGGTGGAACAGCAAAACTGATAAAAACTAATATAAAACATCACCCACTTGAACCTTTTTCAACCGATAAGATACAAGCTACACTTGTTCAAGTGCAAGATAAAGATTCAGACATAACACTCGCTGCAGTTTATAATCCCCCTAATCATCAGATAAGTAAGGAATAATATAAAAACCTATTTACTGTGTGGCGGGACCAAATAGCGCCACAATCCTGAATCGCGCTATCGAAGTTTTCTATGATTCGCACTATTATACATCTGAAATTCATACAAGTGGGCTTCGGCCTGACCGATCATAGCACCTCGCTCGCTCGGAGATCTCCCTTTGGGGCTTGCCACCATATTCCCACAACTGCACTCGGAAACCGGTTTATAATTGGAGGCGACTGGAACGCAAAACATCTGTTTTGGGACTCTAGGCTAATTACAACCAGAGGGAGACAGCTTTATCAAGCAGTAAAAGAACTAGACCTTGATTGTCGGAGCAGAGAGCCAACCTATTGGCCGACTGACCCGCATAAGATCTCCGACCTATTAGACTTCTTCATATCAAGAAACATTGCAATTAACAATACAATCATCCCAGCTGACTTGGATCTTACTTCAGACCACTCAGCAGTTGTGTTTCATGTATACAATTTGGTATTCCTAACAGAAACACCACCGAAAATATACAACAGAAATACTAACTGGGAAACATATCAAAAAGTCATCACGGAAGAGACTCAGCTCAGGATCTCACTTAAGACAATTGACGAAGTAGAAATTGCCATAGAGAAGCTCAATCAAACTATACATGACGCAGCAAACACATCTACAACACATAATAAAACAGGAATCGAAAAGAGCATGTGTACCCTACATACATTAACAGTGTATCAGCGAAAGACAAAGCCTACGCAGAGTCTGGCACAACACCCACTATCCTAGCGATAAGACCACTTTTAACAAAGCCTTCCAAAAATTAAAAAGCTTATCAAAGAACTGGAAAATGAGAACTTACAATAGCATCTTTAGAAACTAACACATACCACAGACACAAACATCTGCGGAAATATACACACATACACAACTCTATGGAAAGCTACATAAACCCTGAAGCGTCCCAAGCAACAAGCTGCACCTTTATAAACAGAAACAGGGCACGCTCTGGCTGCGAAAAATCAAACATTTTTGCTCAACACCTCCATAAAATCTTCGAACCATTTCCTATCAACAATCAGAATCAAGACAATGACATAGAGAAATACTAACTTAGCTCACCTACTCAAATGTGCCTCCCATTAAAACATGTGACGCTAAATGAATGAAGGCGAGAAATTATTAGACTCCCAGAGGGCAAATGCCCGGGTTATGATCTTGTTGATTCAATACTCTTAAAACATCTACCCAAGAAAGGTTTGCTTCCATACTTACCATTCTTAAGATTATCCTTCTACCCAAGTCAATAGAAAATAGCCCAGCTTGTGATGATACTTAAACCAGGCAAACCTGCACATGAAGCGTCATAATATAGACCTATCAGTCTCATACCCGTAATAGGAAAATTATTCCAAAAAAATATTCTAGAATGCGAGAATATCTTACAGAGATAATACCAAATCATCAGTTCGGCTTCAGAGAAGGTCATGGGACCATTGAGCAAGTTGACATCATAGGGGCTCTCCCTATGATGTCAACCAGTCGATGTAAAACAAACAGTACTACTGCGGAGTCTTTTTGGATATTAGCCAGGCCTTTGACAAAGTATGGCGTAATGGACTATTATTTAAAATTAAGAAAATGCTATGCGGTAGCATTTTCTCCTTCTATCTGATTCTAAAATCCCACCTTGACAACAGATGCTATGAAGTGCGTTATAAGAACGAAATATCACCCATGCATGAAATAAGATCCGGAGTTCCGCAGGGCAGTATATTGGGCCCAGTTTTGTACCTCATATTTACAGCAGACTTGCCAACTCACGTCGATACGACTACAGCGACCTACGCAGACGATACTGCACTTCTCTTAATTTATGAAAATCCTTACTCTGCATCCGAAAAGCTTCAATCATATCTGAACCTCATCGAAGCGTGGTTAGAGCAATGGCGCATGACAGCCAATACTAATAAATCTTTCCAAGTGACCTTTACACTTCTCTCAATTCATTAAAAGCCTGACTCTGCATCCGAAAAGCTTCAATCACATCTGAACCTCATCGAAGCGTGGTTAGAGCAATGGCGCATGACAGCCAATACTAATAAATTTGTCCAGGTGTCCTTTGCACTTCTCTCAATCCATGAAAATCCTGACTCTACATCCGAAAAGCTTCAATCACATCTGAACCTCATCGAATCGTGGTTAGAGCAATGGCGCATGACAGCCAATACTAATATATCTGTCCAAGTGACCTTTGCACTTCTCTCAATCCATGAAAATCCTGACTCTACATCCGAAAAGCTTCAATCACATCTGAACCTCATAGAATCGTGGTTAGAGCAATGGCGCATGACAGCCAATACTAATAAATCTGTCCTAGTGACCTTTACACTGAGAAGGAAAACCTGCCCACCTGCAAAAACATATAATATAGATATTCCACAACCAGATGATTCCAAATACCTTCGTATGTATCTCGATCGTCGTCTCACTTGGCGCAAACTCATATAATAATAATAATAATAATAATAATAATTATGGACATTAAGGAAACAGTTTGACTACAAACTACTCAGCATGTACTGGTTAAACGACAAAGTCAAAGATGCCAGTAAAATGGTAATCTACAAAGCTATATTAACACCTGTCTGGACTTGCGGCATTCAGCTTTTGGGCACGGCCAGTCACAGTAATATTGAAATAATCGAAAGGTTTGAAACAAGACAATAAGGGCAATGTTTAATATCCCACCACACATAAGCAATAAATATATGATCCGGGATTTGAAATTGAGAACTTACTGTTGAAGAAAGAAAGAGAAGAAGAAGAAATTGAGTTACACAGGAAAAAATACCAAGATATACTATATAGCCATATAAACAGATTAGCTGCTGACCTGCAGGGATCAGGCAGTCTCTCCTTAAGAGTTAAGAGAAATAGTGTACGAAACCGCCCAACAAGATTTGTAGATAAATGAAGAGAATTGCATCACTGGATGCACATCTTTGCTAAGGACATTACTTCAGATGAAAATCGACCAACACATTAGACTATCGTTCAACATCAGATATCTAAAAAGCAGGATGCATAAAGATTTTTTTTATTTCAATTGAATTGTTATATTATGAGTACGTAAAAAGTGATTTTACTTTGCTCAGGCACTTATAACTCTAAAGTTCTCCACTTTAGTTTCACCATTTGACAATATTGAAGAAACGAGTGAAAGAAAACGGGACCAGTATTTTGGACATACTTGGTAACATAAAAAGCGACAAACCACCCCATATACCGTCTCCGTTTCGACTCGGGTAATAATATAATATTAATTAAATTATATTCCATGCGGATAGGCCATGTTAAAAACTCTTGAATAAAATTATTTTGAGCGTAATCTATTATAAAGAGGAAAGGTTAGTTTGTTTGTATGTTTCTTTGCATCGAATAGGCTCCGACTTTGATGAAGTTTTCCATCTACTCTCTCTATAATGACTCTATATCTAATAGAGTAGACCACGGGGAAGGACATAGGTTACTTTTTATCGCGGCAAAATCAATGGTTCCTGTGGGACTTCCTTTCGCGCTTAAAAAGTATCGGGCAACACCAATCTGACAGAAACTAAAAAACCTATTTGCGCGTTGATAGTTACGGATCCCTCCTTTATAGTCCTTAGACATGACCTGACATGCTCTTGGTTAGGTTTTTTATTAATACATGAGGTATTAATAAAAAATGAGGAACTCAGCCCAGTTGGCAAAATCCGAAACTATAAAGAATAGCTTAAAATGCCGAAAGAATTTGCGAGCGCGATTTTGATAAAAACTATAACTGCATCATTATTTTTTTTGATAAATAAATTTTCCAAGCTAGGAATCTTTCGTGTTTTTTAAGGGCCAATTGATCCGGGTGCTTACGTTGTGGGGGATCCGCATACTAAGAATTATATGACATTGTGCAAGCAGACTTCTTCTTCTTCTTCTTCTTTTATGTATGACGGCCTCAGTGAGTTGCCAATCAATGTCCGAGTGCTAAATATGTTTAAACCCTGCTCTATTGTAGGTCTAGTGAGGAAACAAGGGTACAGTGATCTACATAACTGATGCTATGTTGTTGAATAATCTAAAAGAATCACAAACAAATAAGTGTTAGTAAAACTTCACAATTTAATATTGTTAGAAGGAATATATGCACATAGAATTTCAATAAAAGAAGTATTTACATAACATAGAGATGATTTGAAGTTGATAGGGCGGGGAATATTGGAAGGGAGAAGGTCATAGAGGGAGGATTGGTTTCTAGAGCAACAGAAAAATATGTGGTCTAAGGGTACCCTCGTCAAGGCCACACTCACATAGAGAGCTATCCCTAACCCTAATTTTAGCTAAAAATACTGGTGAGCAGCAATGTCCGAGTCTAACTCGACAGACTGTAGAGCACGCCAATTTGCTACTCTGTGTGTATTTAAAAAACCATGGCCTAACTGGAACGCCACCTTGAATATCAAAGTAGTGTTTGCCTTTAATGTTACTTGATCTAGCCCATTCACGATTCCACCTGATGTTTAAGTGATTTTTAGCAATGGGAACTAAATCCTGGCTATTAATATAATTTGTAATGACTAAGTCCACCTGATATTATAGCTTCTTTGGCAAAGGCATCTACACTCTCATTGCCAGTAATTCCGCTATGGCTTGGTATCAATGCTAAAATAACATGAATATTTTGTAATTCGCATTTAAGGAGTAGCTGCCTAATTTTCAAGATAAAAGGAAATCTATTCTTAGCTCGAAACTGATTGGCCATAACACCCTCCAAAGCGCTCCTGGAGTCCGAGAAGATAATGGATTTGTCTAGCCCATGAGACTCGATAAACAAAATAGCCACATAGATGGCAAGTACTTCGCCTGTAAAAACAGACGAGGTAGGAGGCAATTTAAAATTCAAAATCACATTAACCCTCGTAATCCAGACGGCAGCACCAACACAACCATCATCAGAGAGCCTAGAAGCATCTGTAAAAACATGCAACCAGTCCCCAAAATGCTGATCAGTAATTTGTTTGAATTGTGTATTAGCCAAGAGGAACCTTTATTTATAGGAAGGTTAAGGATTACTTTTGGAGAAAATGTTAGGGCATCAAATGGTATAGAAAAGAGAGGATTGAGGATGCACTGGAAGACTGGACAAGGAAAACGAGTTATCTTAAGGTAACTGACTAAGAGGCAGGGAGGTTCTTTGTGAAGCCAATAATTCGAAGATGGAATTAATTGAGATAGTGTGTGTAGCTTACCAATAAGTGGATGAGATGAAGATTGAAAAACTTTAAAAAGAAATCTATCTGCTAGATACTGCCGCTTGATGTGAAGTGGAGGGTTTACGCATTCCACCTGAAGGGCATTATTGGGAGATGACTTCATTGCGCTTAGGATAATTCTTAAAGATTTACTCTGAATTTTATCCAGTTCTTTAAAAGGAGCTTTGTTACAAGGTACCAATATAAATGATCCATAATCCATATGACTACGGATAAGTGCATTGTTCAATAGTTTTTGGGTGTATGGACGAGAACCCCACCATACAGCACTGAGTGAACGCAAGATATTTATATTCTTCTCACACTTTTGTGTGATATGACGAATTTGTTGCACGCCAGACATTTTACAATCCAAGATGACACCTAAAAATTTTACCCTATCCTTAACAGGGAAAACTTCTTGTTTATATTGAATTTTAATGTTAGGAATAATTTTGGAACGAGAGAAAACTACTACCGAACTTTTGGGGACAGAGATGGACAGTCCATGCCTATCCAACCAATCGTATAGGTATCTAATGGCTAAGTTGCTAAGGCGAGCAGAGCATTCATTAATATCCTTTGAGAAAATGTACAAAGATAAATCATCCGCATACTGTTGGACCTCACAAAAACTATTAAAAGACAAATCCAAATCATGTGTGTATATATTGTAAAGAATAGGGCTAAGGGGAGAACCTTGAGGAAGGCCTTTATAAACTAATCTAGGTGGAAGGGTGTAATTAAGTGTAGGAATAGTAACAGACCGGCAGGAAATATTGTTGCAAATATAATTTGTCATCCTCACTGGGACACTCAGATTTAGCAGTTTCTGCCTGAGTACCGGAAGATGGACATTGTCATATGCGGATAATATATCAAGGAACATTCCTACCACGTGTTCACCTTTCGAAAGGGCAATGCGGATATCAGTCATGAAGGTGGCTAAACTATCCATTGTGCTAAAGCCCTTTCGAAAACCGAACTGTGTTTTGGATAGAGTGCCCTTACTCTCCAAGAGCCATTCTAATCTATTTTTAATCATGTGCTCTAAAATTTTGGCTAAGGGAATCGAAAGAGCAATAGGTCTATAACTACTCGGATCACTATTAAGTTTTCCCGGCTTAAGGATAGGCAAAATGATCTGAGTTCTCCATTCCTCCGGGGGAACTCCAGACTGATAAAAGCATTTAAAATGTTCAGGCAAGTTCACCTTTCGAAAGGGCAATGTGGATATCAGTCACGAAGGTGGCTAAACTATCCATTGTGCTAAAGCCCTTTCGAAAACCGAACTGTGTTTTGGATAGAGTGCCCTTACTCTCCAAGAGCCATTCTAATCTATTTTTAATCATGTGCTCTAAAATGTTGGCTAAGAGAATCGAAAGAGCAATAGGTCTATAACTACTCGGATCACTATTAAGTTTTCCCGGCTTAAGGATAGGCAAAATGATCTGAGTTCTCCATTCCTCCGGGGGAACTCCAGACTGATAAAAAGCATTTAAAATGTTCAGGCAAGTTACTTAGTACTTGGCCCACTGTTCACGATGAACGAGTATGGAATCCCATCACTGCCCGGAGCGGTTTAGACTGATCCTTGGTTCATTAAAGGATTTTAATGAACCAAGGATCAGTCTAAATTCATTCAGAGAAAAAGGAGTGTCAAGATGATTCAAAGGCTGATTAGCAGAAATAAAATACTGACACTCGTCAAAAGAGGGAACTGACGGCGGCGCCAACCTCTGAGAGAAGTTATTTAACCACTCAGATGAATCATTGGACTGACGGTAATCGCACGATAGAGCGCCTCGGAATTTTCTGACGTTCTTCCATACAGCCGAACGACGAGACGAGGGCGAGAGGCTCAAACAGAAATCATGCCATCCATTTCTCTTTTTCTCTGTTAACAAAAGTCTCACTTCTGCTGCAACTTTTTTATAATTTAAAAAAATTATTTGAGTCATTGACCTAGACCTAGAGTATAACTTTTCAGCTTCTTTACGCCGCTTACAAGCTCTAGTGCAATCTGCATCCCACCATGGAGGAGATAACGTTTTTTGGCTGCTTGTACATTTTAACAGAATTGCCCTATCCGCAGCCAATGACAGCACTTGTTTTAGGTTTTGGTATGAAGAAAGAACATTATCTGAATTGATAGGGGGGAAAAGGCAAACTTCAGAGTCTGTAATTTCTGCAAATTGGGCCCAATCTGCAGAATTAATTTTATATTTAAGTCGGGGAGAATACTTACGTAACGTTAGTCAATGGTGACCGCTATAGAGCCATGATTACTGACTTTTTCGTTCATCAATTGAACAACCATGATGTGCAAGAGCTGTGGTTTCAACAAGACGGTGCAACATGTTACACAGCTCGTGCCACAATTGATTTATTGAAGGGATCGTTCGGTAACCGCATAATTTCACGTTTCGGATCCGTGAATTGGCGTCTAAGATCGTGCGATTTAAGGCCGCTTGACTATTTGCTGTGGGGATATGTGAAGTCGCTAGTCTACGCCGATAAGCCTGAAACGATTGACCACTTGGAGGACAACATTCGCCGCGTTATTGCCGATACACGGGCGCAAAGGTTGGAAAAAGCCATCGAAAATTGGACCTCCAGATTAGACTACGCCCGAGCCAGCCGTGGCGGTCATATTCCATAAGTCATTTAAATTATAATGCCAGAAGAATATGTTTCGAATAAAGTAAATTTCATGTCAATTTAAAAAAAAAATCTTTGTTTTATTCCATTTCAAAGTTCTATTACCTCTAAAAAACAATAAAAATTATTTGCTATGTGCAATTATCCTTTGATGAAAATATACATTAAACTGTTGATATTTTATCACTTAACATTATATAAAACCAATTTAACCAACACTTTACTATATAATATATGTTTTGTATGAATTTTATAAAATATCAACATATAATAAGTAATTTTTCACGTTTGACCACGTGACCACTTTAACTTTGACTTTTCTGCAGGGGAACTACCCTTATCGTAACATCTACCCACGAATATGATCGTGGTACCTATCAAATCCATCACTGAAAACCGCATCAAAATTGGAGTAGTACTTTTGGAGATAAAGCTAGAAACAACTAACCCCAAGGCCCAAACCAAAAGGTTAAGTTGCGGGTGAAAACCCGATGACAGAACATATAAATAAAATCTTATAACGACTCCACCAATACTGTTCTTCAAAAAAAATATCAGGTGTACAATTGATATGTATCATACATTAGTAAATATTGGGCATTATAGTTGAAGGATTAAAGTCTATAATTGTAAAGCAAAACAAACGTCATGGAAAATGTTATAGAAACTTTGACATGTTCTCTGAGTACACTTTTTCAGTAACTAACATTGACTAACTAACATTGAAATCAATGCATACAAATTATAACCTTTCAAGATTTGATGAAAAACTTTTGAGATAAGCCATGGAACTATTCAACAACTAACACCAAAGTAACGCACGACTGCTGCTATGATCGGCCTTAACTTTTTTGTTTATGACTCCTTAAATCTGTACTAATATTATAAAGAGAAAAGATTTGTTTGTATGTTTGCATTGACTAGGCTCCGAAACTACACGCCAATTTTGATGAAATTTGGCATAAAGATTAGCCCACGGGGGAGGACATAGGCTACTTTTGATTGCGGCTAAATGTGCGGTTTCAGCTGCATTTCCTTTAGCGTGCAGGAAGTCGCGGGCAACATCTAGTCTGAAATAAATAGTCAATAGTCAAATTATTTATTCAAAATGGGTTATTTTTTAACGTCAATTTATAATTTTGTTTTTAACACTTTCTTATTATTATTATACATGAACATGGTCATTATACTAATTTACATTTTCGTACATATTTTAAGTCATCTTTGTATTTATTTAACATATTATATTATAAAGTCAGTATGCGGAAGCAGAGTGTAGATTTAACTTACACCCATACATCTTTGTCGCCTATATATTCTTGTATTTTATAATAAGCTTGTGAAATTAAAACTCCTTTAACTTGTTGCCTAAACTTAGTCTCAGTAAGGTTAGTTACACTAGTTGGTATTTTATTATAAAACCTAACACAGTTACCTATAAATGATTTTTTAGTTTTGCTTAGTTTATATGTTGGAATCTGAAGCTTATTCTTTTTTCTAGTATTACGATCATGATGATCACATTTCCTATTAAAGAGAGTTATGTTTTTTCTGGTGTACATAATGACCTCGTATATGTACAATGATGGTAGGATCTTTACTTCCTTGAATAGTTCTCTAAGAGACTCGCTAGTCTTTATTTTGAATATTACTCGCACTGCCCTTTTTTGGAGAATAAATATGGAAGAAGAAGAAGAAAGAATATGGAGCTCATATTTATGCGACACACTTCTCAGAGAGTCCTATAAGGATATTAAAATTTAGTTGTTGTGTCTCCCTCTCATAATCGCGCAAGCACTGGTTAAGTTAATTTTCTAAGTATTTTGTTTGATTAATCAAGGTTATATTATTTTTTCGAAGTTGTGTTATATTTAGCCAGTGCTTCTGCTTTCTATATAATCTATTTGTTTTAAGATAAATTTATTAATTTTAACGTATTTCTTAATTCTCTTGCTTCCTTTGATTACCACACTAGGGCTGTCTTCACTATTTATGCATTTCTTTGAACTCACCGTTGTAGATGGAGAGCACGTCAAGTCTATGTAGTGTACAGTATTGATTTGGAGTTCGTTTGGAGAGTGTGTGTTTATCAACTCATTAAAAAAGCTTTGTGTGTCTTCCTTCTTTGAGTTGTTTATTTGAGACTGCAGTTCAATTTTTAGATCGTGAGCTTCACGTAGTTCACTTTCTAATGTTTTAATACGGTGCAACACTTGCTCGTGTGAAGCACTACATTCGTCAAATGAGTTTACAACAATTAGAACAATAATTGGTAGTTTATCGCGCTGGTCCTGGATATCCATTAGTTGAATATGTAGGTCACTAAGTTCATTTTTTAATTGAGAGTTTTTAGTTATTACGTTTTTTATTTCGACTTCGCCTTCTTCTCTTTCTTGAACTAGTTTGTCACATAATTCCTTGCAATGTTTTAGTTCAAGGAGAACACGTTGTAACTTGTTCTCTTCCTCACGGGCTAGAGCTCTCCGGGTCATCATGTCTCTGGTGTGTTTAAATTTGAGTCTCCGTGGGAGAGGATAAACTGTCAGCTGTAGTGTGAATGTTTACTTAAAGTACCGAAACTAGTAATAATGTAAGCACAAAAAGTGTACTAATATACTTCGGGATTCGAACCCAGGACTTTGAAACTGTCAGCCCAGTATCGGTATCTCGGTTTCGGTAAATAAAGTACCTTTCGCTAAAAAGTATGAAATAAAAAAATAAAATAGGAAACAAAACAAAAACTATATTTAACATATTTCTTTTTAACAAGAAGGAAACCGTATTCAAATAACCAACCCACTGAAAAGCTAATAAATTATGCGTTAAAAAATATAAAAAACAATTTTGTTAAACTTTATTTAGGTACTTTATGATGTCGGTGCCTTGACTATTATTTTTGATTGTTAAAAAGGAAAACGTTAAATATCGTTTTTGTTTTGATGTTGATACAAAAAATACCCTTATTTCTCGAAACGGAGTAAAAATCGCCCAGTATTTTGAAGTAAACATTATTCTAACGCTACCTTTATTTAGGTAACGAACAAGACAACGAGCGAGAAAACATATTTAACTGCGAGGGGCGAGACCATGCCAGTGAAGCTCAGTCCGGCTGTTACGAGAAACCGCTCAGCTGTGATGTTTGTTTGAAGACGTATTCATGCAAAAGCCAATTACAACTGCACATCAGGACTCATACCGCGGGTGATAAACCATACAGCTGCCACATATGTTCAAAGAAATTGTCACAAAAGCGCAATTTAATCCGCCACCTAACTACACATACAGGTGATAAACCATACAGCTGCGACATATGTTCAAAGAAATTCTCACAGAAGATAAATTTAAACTACCACCTAACTACACATACAGATGATAAACCATACAGCTGCGACATATGTTCAAAGAAATTCTCACGAATGTTTTGTTTAAAGCAACATTTAATTACACATATAGATGATAAACCATACAGCTGCGACATATGTTTAAAGAAATTCTCACAGAAGATAAATTTAAACTACCACCTAACTAAACATACTGATGATAAACCATACAGCTGCGACATATGTTCAAAGAAGTTCTCACAGAAGAGATATTTAAATCACCACCTAACTGGACATATCGGTGATAAACCATACAGCTGCGACATATGTTCAAAGAAATTCTCAGAAAAGAGCAAATTAATCCGCCACCTAACTACACATACAGGTAATAAACCATACAGCTGCGAAATATGTTCAAAGAAATTCTCACGAATGTTCGGTGTAAAGCAACATTTAATTACACATATAGGCGATAAACCATACAGCTGCGTCATATGTTCAAAGAAATTCTCATATAAGAGCAGTTTAAACTTCCACCTAATTACACATACAGATGATAAACCATACAGCTGCGATATATGTTCAAAGAAGTTCCCATATAAAACCAGTTTAAACCGCCACCTAACTAGACATATCGATGATAAACCATACAGCTGCGACATATGTTCAAATAAATTCTCACAGAAGAGATATTTAAACCGCCACCTAACTAGACATATCGGTGATAAACCATACAGCTGCGACATAATTTATGTTCAAAGAAGTTCTCATATAAAGCCAGTTTAAACCGCCACCTAACTAGACATATCGGTGATAAACCATACAGCTGCGACATATGTTCAAAGAAATTCTCACCAATGTTCGGTTTAAAGCAACATTTAATTCCATATAGAAGTGATAAACCATACAGCGGCGACATTTGTCAACGGAAATTCCGGCACAAGAAAAGTCTGAATAAACACGTCGGAACTCATACATGACAAACATTTGGTTGTTGTGTGTCAACGGATTGTTGAAGATTAGATAACCACCTAGTGACTCAAACGAGAGACAACTGATTTCGGTGCGATTTTCATTTTTACATTAAAAAAACTATTTCATGCAGTTACAAAATACCTATTTTTTTAATTGTTGAAAAGCTATTGTCCGATTTCGCTGAATATAATTTTCCTCAAGAGCATTTAACATAAGCCATGGAAAGTTACAAGTTTCTATCGATTATATTTTGTTAATGTTAGAGAGTCTAAATCGTTTTGAAAGCTCGAAATGGACTAATATCCCACCGCAAAAACGCTACGCTCATGAAGTATACGGGAAAACGCCAATTTTTATATTAGGTAAATGTCTTCGGGATCGTAAAGCTATGTTATTTTGTGTGTAACGTACCTCCGACTTGTATGGCCGTTGCGACCCAAGAACGCAAATTCGGACTCGTGTTTGGTACGGTATGGTGGGACAGTTTCTCGGTACGGTTTAGAATGTAATTTAGTATGTAAGTTATTGTCATATAAATAAGAAAACTTCATTTAATAAAGTTAGTTGTTAACGAGTCATCAAGTGTATAATTTCATATATCTGGACCCATCCTCACGTGGCGACCCTGCCATGGGGTCTCAGGTTCAGGCGTCAAGCTGCTGCCGCGTGCGTTACGTACGCTGCTGCGTGCGTGTGAATTGCATTTGAATAAACTTTAAATTGGAAAAATGTCGTGACTGACTCCGTGACTACCCAGTGCAGTTGTACTAAACATTTTGCGCAAATAAATAAAGTAATATCTAAGACTTAAGTTACCATGTGCAATTCAAATTATCCAAATAAACAAGAACAATTAATCAAAATGGGATCGGATTAGCTCAACTACAGAACAACCAACCAACATATACAATACAATAAATTAAACATCTTTATTGATAATAATATAATTGAAACCGTAGAGTCAACGACCTTCTTAGGTATCACAATAGACATTTAAGTGTTTTATGTAGTAAATTAGAAGGATTTGTATATGTATTGTCTACTGTTCAAAATGAGCGTTTCTTAATGCAGCCCTTCTTGCCTATCATGGTTTTTATCATGGTTTTTTTATTTATTTGTTTAACAATTTATTGCACACAAGAAAAATGTATAAAATTATAATTTAACAAGAAAGACGACACAAAGGTACTGCTTATTTCTAAAAAGAAATTTCTTACAGCAGCCCTACGGAGAGAGATGGGATAAAAGACAGCAGATAGGATGTGCACAATTACAAATACACTACTTACATATTATTATATCCTTACTAAAATTACATACATACTTGGATATTATATACATACTTAACAAATATAAAACACATAGTTGATACTTTAAAATAATATTATATTATACCTATAATAGATAAATACTATATGTATATATAATAACGTTATTTATATGGATTGAATTTCGAGGTAGTGCTCTTTCAAGCGTCTTAAATACAATAATGGTGGGACTGTCACGAACGGTGTGGGGAAGCGAGTTCCACAATCTGACTGCACGAACGGTGAAGGAGTAGGAGTAGAAGATGGAGCGATGGGATGGAAGGGAAAGATTTGTTCTAACATTAGACCTACAAGGGATATCGAAGGGTCGAGAAAAGTTAAATCGATCGAGAAGATAGGAAGGAGAGAGGGGATTATACAAATTGTTATAAAGTAGACAGGGGATGTGGGAGTTACGTCGAAGTCGGATAGGGAGCCAATTGAGCTTCAATCGAAAGGCTGATATGTGATCAAATTTTCTCAGTCCAAACACAAAACGGATACAGAGATTCTGTAAACGTTCCAGTTTTGTTAACAGCTCTTAAAAAAAAAATCTCATCTGTAAACAAAATTTTTCTGTGTTCTGTGTCTGCCGTTGTGTACCGCTTCAGTAGTTGTTTCGATTTTACCACCCTATACTTTTTTAAATTATCAGTTAAGAAATGACCAGTACGTCTCTTATAGGCTGCAAGTTCTAAGTCATCTTTTAAAATACGCGACATGGAACATCTCCCGAGATAAAGTCTTTTGCTTTCGGACAGGATTTCTTCGAATTCTTTCCCTTACTGCTTTGACCACCTTTTTCGTACGAACACTACGTGGACGGCCAGATCTTTTCTGTCACAAACAGAGGAGGTCTCATTGTACCTATTAATAGCTCGGTACAAACATTTTACTAATACCAAGTGTAAGGAGAGTTTTAAAAATTGCATTTGGCTCCATACCTACTTTGTGTAATGCAATCACAGCGATTCGGTTCTCTTTATCACCCCACTCCATTTTAATATCGCAAAATATTGTACAATGTATTGACGCCAAAATGAGAAAAATTCAATGAACAATATATAAAAATGACAGATTCTAAATTCAAATGTAGTATTTTGTTTATTTTTAATTGTAACAGTATTTATGGCCAGACTAAGTATAAATATAACTCCTCACACCGATTTCAGTGACGGTGGCCAGTTTTATTGAAACTAGGTCAGTTACACAGGAGTAATTTTATAATGCCCAAGTGTGTATGCAGTACACAAGTGCACTCTCTCTTGCTTTTGCTCTCATAACTCAGGGGGACGGATAACGGACACGACTGGCAAGAGATCAGGCGCAGATCCGACTTTTTACATGCTCATCCGACGCGTGGATCATCTTTCTTGTCAGACAATCAGGTGATCAGCCTGCATTGTCCTAACTAAACTTGAAAACAACTTTTTGTTGTTGTTCCAATGCGGGAATCGAACCCTCCCACAGAGCGAGTCGAGAGCCAAGCTCTAACCACTAGACCACGGAAGCTGTTAACAGAACACATATATTCACTGAGAAAAAAAACATCTTAAAACAAAAAAAAAACGCAAATATAGCCTAGGTCATCCGTGCCATCTGTTAGTGCCCCATCAAACTACACTAACCCACGAAATTCGAACGTATGTCAATTATATATATAAGGTAGGTATGTACTTGTTTAATTTATAATTATATTAAGGTATTGTACACTAGTAAGAAACTTGAGGCATGATTTCCATCAGTGATTACTGAAATCAAGTTTCTTACTACTGTAAAAATAAGACCAAAAACAATATTTAAATTAAAAAATAATTTATTTTGAATTATTTATACACATTTTCTATTTTAATAAAATAATACAATAATATTGCTTATAAAAGCACTCCTCAAAGCTAAGGTGTGAGCAACCCTCACCACACTTCTGCGCGGGTTAAAGTATAGCAAGCATTAACAATATTAGTATTGTTTTTTAACATTTATAACCTTACTCAAGTGAACAAACATAATGTTTTGAAAACAGCTTAAAGTCGCCTACACATTTTGGCCCAGTGTAGGCCAATGCGAGTATCGGAAAATGGCCAACGTGTGGATGCTATTCGCCGAGCGCCGAACATAATTATTTTTCCATTTAGAATTTTTAGAATTTAATTAGTTTAATTTGAAATTTACGTTAGTTGTTTTAGTGTTTTAATTTTGTGATTCATAAGATTGGTCTTTGTAATTCTCAAATAATTATTAAAATATTTTTGCTTAATTGTAGTTCTGTTAATAATTCCTATTTTTTATATTTATCTCGTTTATGTTTATAAAATCTGAAGTGGGATAAAGAACTAAGCTTACATTGTTTCTCATTTGATTGCCAATCTTATTAATCAACTTTTTTTTAACGTATGTATTTACTTTCTGTAGTGTGAATATATTGTGAATATATATTTATATAATATATATTGTGTATTCAGGAATATTGCAAGTAACTAGTATACCGCGCAGTTATTATAAATCACGGCGTCGTCTCGTGGTAGTTCTCGAAGTAGAAGTCGTTCTAATGAATCTCGCGTTACACGGTCGTGCTCCCGTCAGCGTGATGGTTTACTGAGTAGGTCACGATATAAATCACAACGCCGTCGTCGCTCGCGTTCGGGTAGGCATCGGTCTCGTAGTTCCTCATATCAAGTGCGTTCGAACTTGCCCGTGCGACCACAAAATCACTGTGCGACGGCTAGCGAGGGTAGTTTGCAAAATACGTTATATACGATTATACAAAGATTAGACGCTATAGAGAGTAACGAATTGCACAATTCTGTTACGCCGGCGCCAGATAATCTTAATAAGGGTGTGGTCGAACGTGCTAGTGATTATTTAGTTTCATATCGCAACTTTAATCTTCATAACGTTTCTAGCGAAAGTAATAATCGTGTTGATAATTTATCTCCCACGGGAGTTCGAAGTAGTGTTTCGCATCGAGTGCACAAAGATAGGGAACGGTCCGAGATTATGCATCTGCTAACCATCGCGAGTCGTGTACAACGGAATTATTAGAAGTTCTTAAAATTTTCAGCCATTTAGGTCCAGGCATCGATAAATAATATCGATGCTTGGTGTGAGGAGGTTGATAGGGCTCGTGTAGCTAATGGGTGGTCTGAACGTGAGTGCCTGTCGCGGGTAGCTTCTTGCCTAAAGGCAGACGCGCGGGTGTGGTTATCGGAATGGGTCACAAATGATCGAACATGGTTAAATTTTAAACAGTAATTTAAACTGTTTAAAACAGGCTGGATTTTGCTAATATGCTTTATGACGTTATGAATGCTACTAGTGATAAATACGCAACATATACCGATTATGCTAGGTGATCTTTATTACGATTACGAGTAATTAAAGGCTTAAGTGATGAGCTCCGTACCCTAATACTTATACGTGGAATAGATAACGCGCAGATCCGTGCTGCCGCAGCAAACTCGAATCTTACAGCGGACGGTTTAGTTTCATTTTTATCAATTTATGTTAAGGGGGTTAAAGGCAAACATGAGTCACGCATTATTAACCAACCTATTAAGCGACCCTTTCTAAATCTACCGAAAAGGCCAGATATAAAATGTTTTTCATGCGGATTAAGGGGACACCTCAGACGTGATTGTAAATGGTCAAATTTGGGAGCTAGACAAGACCGAACCTCAAATCAGCCACGCCTATTCTACTCATTTTGTAAGAAAACGGGTCATCTAGAATGTAATTGTTTCGCAAAAAATAGATCGGATAATAACGTGCGAAATCAAAGAAACGTAAATTTATGCAAGGACTATTGTGACTCTTTTACCAAAGACGTAACTACCGCGGTTATTGAGGGCGTACCAATGGATGTACTCATAGACAGTGGCGCTCTTAATATCTCTCTAATTTCCTCAGATGTTTTACGTTATCTATCTTGTGAACCAAAACCAATTCATTGTGTTTTGAAAGGAATTGGTAGTCAGGAAATTGTGGCTACTTCTTTTGTGACCGTCTCACTTGAGCTCGATGAGGTTTCATTAAAAGCTGATTTTGTGGTAATTATTGGGACAGATATCCTAAATAGTGACAGGGTGGTTTACATACATACTAGAGATAGGCAGTACCTTTCACGTTCGCAGCCAAATAACATTAACCAGGTGTGCTGTACTCAGCCACTTTCCTTAGACACGCCACTCTCTGGCAGCGATTATAACACTTTACTAGAGGTGATAAACAAATATTCAGATTTTTTCATTTCTGGAACGGCATCTACCACCGTTAACACTGGTGAGATGAATATTAAACTAACTTGCTCAGACCCAGTTTTATATCGGCCTTACAAACTCTCGCATCTAGAGAAATAAAAAGGTCAGGGAAATAATTAAAGATCTATTGGATAAAGGGATTATTAGGGAATCTCAGGCGGAATATGCAAGCCCCATAATCCTAGTAAAAAAGAAAGACGGGTCCGATCGTATGTGTGAGGATTTCCGTTCCCCTAACAGAATGACTGTTAAAGATAGGTACCCACTTCCCCTGATAGATGACCAAATATACAGGCTAGGTGGTTACAAATATTTCACTAGCCTAGATATGGCTACAGGTTTCTATCAAATTAAAATTAATAAAGACTGTTCGCACTATACGGGATTCGTTACGCCGGAGGGATATTATGAATTCCTCAAAATGCCATTTGGTCTAACGAATTCGCCAATAGTTTACCAGCGCATAATCAACAAAACCTTACGTAGTCTCCTTGATGCGGGGCGAGTTCTTGTTTATATAGATGACGTGCTCCTTATGAGCCCCTCCATATCCGAAGGAATAGCTCTTCTTCGCGAAGTTTTACATATTTTAACCACAGCTGGTTTTTCGATAAATTTAAAAAAATGTTCGTTCCTTAAAACTGAAATTGAATATTTAGGTCGAGTAATCAGCAAGGGTCAGGTAAGACCGAGCCCCCGTAAAGTCGAAGCACTTAAGGTGTCCCCAGTTCCGCAGAACGTTAAACTAGTCAGACAATTCTTGGGTCTCGCTGGGTACTTCCGTAAATATATTAGAGATTACGCAACCAAAACGTCATGCTTATCACGCTTGACCAAAAGGGGTATAACTTTTAATTGGGGTTCGGAACAGGAAATTGTGCGCAAGGAAATTATTAACGTATTAACCAACGAACCGGTTTTGTCCATTTTTGACCCTAATTACCAAACAGAAGTGCATACAGATGCAAGTAGTGTCGGGTACGGTGGTATACTATTACAAATTCATCCAGATGGCAGTAGACACGTAGTCGAGTATTTTAGTAAGGTCACACAGAACGCCGAAGTTAGAAGTTAGATACCATTCTTACGAGCTGGAAACATTGGCCGTCGTCAAAGCTTTACAGCATTTTCGACACTATTTAATCGGGCTGCAGTTCAAAGTAGTGACCGACTACAACTCTTTGAAATCAACAGAACGGAAAAAAGATTTATTGCCGCGTGTGGCTCGTTGGTGGTTGTAGTTGCAGGATTTTCAGTTTTCCATTGAGTATAGGCAAGGTAGCAGGATGCCACACGTAGACTATTTAAGCCGCAACCCAGTGCTCGTCAACCAGATATCGCGTCCACGAAACTGGGCACAAATTGCTCAGTCTGCTGATCATGAGACCCAAGATCTCATGATAAAACTTCAAGGTAATCTAGACGTCGAACGGTACGTAGTACGTAACGGGTTACTCTGCTAAAAATACAGTCCTACAGGTGAGGAATCAAGATTCTTATGCTATATCCCAAAAGGTCACCGGCTAAGTCTACTTAGGCTTTTCCACGACGAGCACCAGCACATAAACGCCGAGAAAACCCTCGACCTTATACAAAAACACTTCTGGTTTCCAGGTATACGACAGTTTGTCAATAAATATATAGCTCATTGCCTGGTGTGTATCTCGAAGAAACGGGTACCCCGGCAGCCCTTACAAAACATCACTTCATGGCAATAGCCATCACTACCTTTTGACACCATCCATATTGATCCCTTTGCCGCTTTCAGAAGTATATAAATTTGTACTTGTCATAGTGGACGCTTTTACAAATTTTTGTTTACTCTATCCAATTCGACGACAGAATTCATCAGAACTTAAGCAGTGTTTGGCCAATGCTGTCCTGCTGACCTATTTGGGTCACCCAAAATGTTGGTTACTGATAGAGGTCGCATGTTCGAGTTCGGAGATTTTGTAGGATGGGTCTCGAACCCATAGGAGTTAGGAGCACTAGAGCTGAAATACACTATGTCACGCCCGAAATGCACCATGCGAACGGGCAGGTTGAGAGGTACGTACGCACACTTCTAAATATGTTGCGAATTGAAGCCAGCCTGCACTCAGAATGGTCTAGGACTCTATGGAGACTTCAATTAATACTGAACGTGACGCGCCAAAAGAGTACACAAACGTCACCACTAAACCTATTGGTGGGAGTGGAAGGTACGACACCTCTTATTCGTTCTGTAGTTCGAGATCTAGCAATTGACGATACCAGACCTGACAGGGAAGCCTGGCGGGAGCTCTGTAGGACAAGAGCTTTGATCTATTAGAAGAAAATCGTAAAAAGCAGGACGAGCGTGTCAATCAAGAGGCATTTTCCTAAGCAATACAAGGTCAATGACCTTACCTTTGTAATTAAATATTCTTAGTCCGCAGGTAAACTGGACCCTGGAATGAGAGGGCCGTACAAGGTTACCAAGGTGTTACCCGGAGGTCGTTACGAGCTAAAATTGTTGGCTGCACAGTACGCTGCAGCTGCGGCACAGTACATGGTGCCGTGGAAGGGCGAGTGGTGTCCAGAGACGTGTTTGTCGTTCTTCGATGGTAAGTAAACTGCTGGATTGCATTCAGCTTCATGGCGTTTGTCGCATCACTAGCGTGTGTCGCATCACTAGCGTGTGTCGCATCACTAGCGTGTGTCGCTTGTGGTTCGGATGACGTTCGTCGCTTGCCTAGCGTATGTTGCTAAAAATTCCGAAATAGCGTGTGTCGCATCACTAGCGTATGTCGCTTGTGATTCGGATGGCGTTCGTCGCTTGCCTAGCGTGTGTCGCTAAAAATTCCGAAATAGCGTAAGTCGCACCACTGCTACCGTGTGTCGTATGTGGTTCGGATTGGTTACTACCTTAACTGTGTATGTCACTGAAAAGGCGTGTGTCGCCAGTAAAAGTAAATTAAAAAATTAATAATATCAGTGACAGTTATTTAGCTGACAAAATTCAACAGATGTTGTTATTTTTCAGACAGTGAGGACGATAACTCGGCTGTAATTTCACCATTCCCTACGGCCGGACCCAGTCAGGCGCTCTCAATGCCGTTGCTTGACTCCACTGACGCCCATGAAACGGAATCTTTGGTTCCGGAGCCCCAAGAATGCCAACCACCTGTAGTCGAGGATGACTCCATGTCAGGAGAGGCCGTATAAGAGATAAAGCGGTGTCCTTGAAATAAGACTATAAAAAGACGGGCACGCCCTTCATTCGTCCATTTTCTCATCGGCTGTCACTCGGTGCGGACTTAGTCTAGACGTCGCGGTGTTGTGATTTATTGTATTTAAAAATTCTTAACATAATTATTTTTTCATTTATAATTTTTAGAATTTAATTAGTTTAATTTGCTCGAGAAATTTACGTAAGTTTTTTTCGTGTTTTAATTTTGTGATTCATAAGATTGATCTTTTTAATTCTCAAATAATTATTAAAATATTTTTTCTTAATTGTAGTTGTGTTAATAATTCCTTTTTTTTTTATATTTATCTCGTTTCTGTTTATAAAAATATAATAAAACCTTACCTCTTCTATATGTCAATGTACTTATTTTCTCTCAAAATTTTTAGGTGCTGATAAACCGTTGGCGAAGTTTAAGCCGTAAAAAACTGCAGTACCATTTATGTTCAGTTTTACTGAATTGAAACCAATAAATCCGGCTGCTCTTGAACGCCAGCATCGTCTTGAGAAAAGAAGTCAAAGAAAACTGTTTAATAACAGATTTACAACCTACAAGCAAAGATGTAACTGATTTAGTTCTACCGGTGGCTCATGAAGAAGAAATAGTGTCAGAGATTGTGTATCAAATATCAAATATCACTACTTCTAAAAATAATCTTGAATTTTCATCTAAAAGCACTCAAGTCGATCATGAGCATACATATGGATCAATAAAGAGGTACATGGAGGATGATAAATCAATTCCCTTTTACACGGGATTTGAAAGTTATAAGATATTAATATTTGTATTTGCAACTCTTAGTCCAATGGCCCATAAAATTCAATATTATCGTAGTAGTGTAATTAATTTATCTACGGAGGATCAATTCTTTTTAACACTAATGAAACTAAGACAGAATAAGTGCAATTTTGAACTCAGCAAGTTTTTCAATATTAACATAACAACAGTCTCAAACATATTTATAACTTGGGTGAATTTCATTTATCAGCTGTGGAGCAGGTTAAATATTTGTCCTAGAAAAGAGTTAGTTAAGTATTACAAGCCTGATCATTTTAAAAATGATCGAACGAGTGATATTAGATGGAACTGAAATAAAAGTCCAGAAGCCAAAAAATCCTACTTCTCAGCAAGCTTCTTGTAGTTACAAATATTGTAATACTTTAAAAGTTTTAGTTAGAGCTACACCAGGTGGATTATTATCATATTGTTCTGAAGCATGTGCAGAATCCGTAAGTGACCACGAAATGGTGGAACGAAGTGGACTCATTGCCAAGTGTCGAGAGTGGTGACAGCATACTTGCACCGAGGATTTACAGTGCAAGACATGTTTGCAGATAAAAATATTGCTGTCAAAATACATGTTTCATGTGTTGTAACTATAGAGAATCAATCATGAAGGATAAATAAATAAAACACACACTCTCTACTTACTTGTTTTTTTATTAATGATAAGTAATCCTTGTACAAATACTTATTTATAATTGCTGGCTCTAAGTGGTGAATATAAAAATTTGTTAGGTGAGTCAACATTTCATTAATATATGCATCATCCTTGCTCACAAATATTACTTTCATATCTTTAAATGTAAAAATAACTAAATTGTGGTAACTCCTACCTGTGCAATATAACTGCCCCTGGATTTGAGAATAATATGGATGCCTTTTTTTTAAATGCAAAACTCCATTTTTTTTAAATGGAGTTTCACTTTTCTGACTTCACTGTTCAGGCTGTACCGCGATGAATATGGGCACTTGACTTCTACTACTGTCTTCTCTCCTATAAGCCCATCCGGAGAAGCTGTTAGAAATGGACATTGCTGCGATTAAAATAAACCACAATGTTGCACACTTAAACCATACCTATTTTGATATCTATTAAAAGAAACTAGTTCATTAATGTTTCCATGAGAAATGGCTCTTGGTGTGGAGACATAATTTTTTGCAGCAAAGTCTTATCCCCTGCAGCAATACTATAGCACACAACATAAAACATGCTAGCAGTAATCCTACATGATTAAGTTCATGCCATTCTTTGCTTGCATGTTGACCCCTTGTTCTTTCTTCAACAGCTATAACTTTTACACTTGTTACATTTTTTAAATATAACTTTTCCAATATTTCATATTTTAAATCATATGTATGATCACACTCAATCCCATATGGATTAGCAGGGTCATAAGTTTGAAGTATAGGCATTGAACACTCGCTATATTCTATAGCCAAATTCCTCACATAATCCTCATAATTATGCATAATATCAGATGCTCTTAATGGGTTATAATTAGATGTCTTGACTTGTTTGCTTGGTAGTTTGTGAGCAAGGATAGGAGAGCTATAAAATATTTTTTTAGGTTTGTTGATCATCATCAATTCCTACATGCAAGCCTGATTTAATTTTATAATTTTATTATTCACAATGTCATGAACACCCAATAACAACACAGCTACATGCTTGCAGTTGGTTGATGTACCACTTCCTGCAGCACATTCACAGTGGCACTCCTCTATTACACCTTCTTGAGTAACTTTAGCATCCACCTGGTAAGCCACTTTCTTCATACTGGCTTTACATTGTCCTCTTAAATATGTATATGTATATCTTAAATATGTATCATCAGAAGAGTAACGGGCGGTTAAAAGATGCCGAGATTCATAAAGGAGTTGTCCTTTTGGACGAGTACTGAATCTATAACAAGGTTATAAATGCTATATGAAACCTATTTCACTAGTTAAACTTTTAAAAAGTTTAGAACTGCGTTTTAGCGAAGATCTCGAAATACCTTTGGAAGTATTCTTGTATTTCATGTTAACTGATATTCGGAAGAGACGACTGAGCGTTAATATCTTTGAATGTATCTAATGGTGGACAAACATATATAGGGTCTTCTGGAATATCCAAATTGCCACTAAAGTTTTGGTTACGATCGTTAGCCTCCAATCTAGAATGAAAAGCTTTACTTTAGGACATAAAACTATAAAAATCATGGGCTCATTACTGGTAAGTTCACGATAATTTTTTTTTTTTTTTTTTTTATACTTTATGCACACAATATGGTACAAAGGCGGGCTTAATGCCTTGTGGCATTTTCTACCAGCCAACCTATGGGTGATGCAGAGACAGTGTGAGGTAGTCAGTCTCTTTATTTAAAATTAACCTACAAAATATTTTAAATATGTAAACCTAATAATATATAACATAATAAGATATCTAAATAATTTACTTATTTATTCTAGTCTATTTCTAGACAGCCAATGATTTTAAGTATAGTTCACGAACTCTGCGTTTGAATAAATTTTTAAAAAATTCATTATTGTATGTATTTAGTCCATTGAAATGTTAAATTTTTTAGGCCTTACCTTGCGTTTTTTAGATGACGCAATTTTATTTTTTTGTTGTGTAGGGGGGTGTCAGTGTAAAGCTAAAACCAAAAGTTTGTGGGGTCGCCACCCTTGTCCCACGGCCGCAATCTTGAAAATAGGGGTTGAAATGGTTTTTACGATATATCTCTTAAACTATTTATGTGATAAAAAATATATTTTAACATTTTTTGTTGCAAATTAAATTCTCTACAACTATGGTCCAGTAACTTTTTGTCGTAGAACTATAAATAAAAAAGTTATAAGCGAAAATGTTCAGAAATTCGAGAAAAAAAATATATTTTTCAATAAGTATAACTTTTTTTTATCATTTTACGACCGTTTTTGTAGATCGTTTTTTGAGGAACAACTTTTATAAGCAACATTTTTTCATTAAGTTAATAGCTAAGGTTTTACAGCGCTCTGAAGTGAGTAACTACTATTAAACTGAACATTCGTGAGAATTTCTTTGAACATAATTATCGCACATAAGATAGTACATAGACTTAACTTACATTATTATCAGTGGCGTGCACAGGATTATGACACTGGATATGCGGCGAAGTACTCGGTCACAAAAACTTTTTCGTTTATAGATTTTTAGCTATCTACAGCCAAGCGACGGATCTCTAAGTCGAAACCATGCCAGCAGAGCAAGTCTTAGATGTACTACTATTCATGTACATCTTCTACGGCAACGCAGACAAAACAGCGATCGATCGTCGCGGCGGAAGAAATTCTAATAAGTAAAATAATAAGCATATTTTAAAATATTATAACTACTCACCAGTCAGTCAGCTTCAATTTTCACATATTCAAGGTTCCGGTTACTTGAGATTACTATATCCCGATGTAAATTACTAAATAATATGCAAGGAAAACAATATAATTTAATCGTGTGTACACAACCACACAGCCAGTTATACGTTTCATAGCTTTTAACATGAAATTTTCGAGTTGCATTATTTTTTTGCTGGTTTAATTGTTGTAACTCGGGTACAAACCTACCTTTAGACAGAATTTTAATCTTTTCACTGAATGACAATTGTGAGAACTTGTTATTTTTAATTTTTAATAAACACACATTTTCAAAACCTCACAGTCAAATAACATTTAAAAAAAATCGACTAACTCACTAGTAAAAGCAAATAACTACAATTATTATAGGAACTCAGTAATAAACTGTTAAATGTACACACTTTCAAATGTTAAAATGAAAAATCTTTTAAGAAAACTATAAACAAACTGAAGCGATTAAATTGTAAACAATGCTTATCACATGAAATATGCAATATGGCCCCCGCGAAACAAAACGTTTCTTCTATTTAAACAAATAAAACCTTACTAAACAAAAATGCATAATGTGCATACGTGATTTATTAGATTTCCGACTATTCTTTTTACTCAGATTATAGGCAATGAATAATTTTCGACAAGCCAGTTCGGCGGTTTTCGGAAGCGTTCGGATAGCCGAGATCCATCGCCTGCCGCGGGAGTATATAATTATGTCGATATTCATGGGTTTGTGCGTTTGCGAAGTATGAAAATTACACATACATGCGATGATTTGTCCTGCACAAAGCAACCGCATGAGTTGCTATTTATAAAATATTAGGCGTTTTAAAGTTATTATATTTTTTTAATTAATTTATTTACTATTAATTAAAGTCATCTAAAACGTACGAACGTTTTATTAAAATATCTGTGAATGACAAGTAAAGCACTGCATTTCTGCCTACAAGGAGCGCACGCCCCTGATTATTATAGTTTTGCAGAAAATGCAATTTAAGATTTTACTCCTTTGCAGTCATTGGCTGGAAACGATAAGGGCTAGAACGTTCCTTTAAATTGTTTTATATAGCTTAGGTATCCTTTTATAACAAAAGTAAAATAACAGAAGAAAAAAGTGAGCCACGCTCACTAAAAAGCTTTTTTTTAAACACTGCGTTACGTCATGCTGTTTCTCCAATGTAAAGTAGAACACTTGAAAATAATACATATTTTTAATTGGGTCAAAAATATTATAATTAAACAATTCTTACCTTTTATTGGTTTTATTTCAAAGTACACGTTAGCAACAAATAAAAGCATTAAAAAATATAACAGAAACTTAATAAACTTCAGAGTTGCCACTAGATGCGTCTTTGTAATATGAAAATACATGTCTTTGCACTTAAAACAGTAGTAATGAAAAATAACTTCTTAATCTGCAATGATCACAAGTTTAAAGCACAAATACAATATTAACAATACCCACAACCTGCAAAAACCCTCACACATTTGCTTGCAGGTTGATTTGTAAGACATTAATCTTGTATTGTATTATTTAAATATTTAATAATATAAAAAATTATTACAATAATTATTTGTTGGAATAGGGGATTATGTAGAGCTTCAAAAATTCTTGTTCTATCAATATTAGTACTATTATCATCCAGAAAATCTCGTTCTTCTTCTGTAAATTCTATTGAATCCATAACGATTTTTGTTACTGATAAATGCACTAGCTATACAAACACTAGCAAATGCGCACGTACAGCCCTACCATACGCATTTCCAGACATTATGTGCTGTACACAGTTCTCAGCATAAAATAATTTGAAGATATCTTCGAGTCCATTACCAGACATGATATATCCACCTATCATGATATTTCAATCGCACCTATGAACGACATGAGCAAATGGAAACCACCTAATCGAACTACGACCTTCGATAAATCGGTATTAGGATCAGCAGCAGCTGTAATGTCACGAGCCTTCCAATATAGCGGTTGATCAAATGTCACAATGCATGTATTTTGATTGGAAGCTTTACATTTTTAATAGAAAACAGAAGTGATATTAAAATTGTGTTGTAATCTGTTGGCGGAGCGTTTATAAATGGCAAACATATAGTTAATTCTACTTCTTTGAAAAGGTTTTTTAGCAGTTGCTTCGATCAAAAATCCGTCCAAATCCAAACTTTTGAGTAGGATGCAAGAGGAATTAACCCGAGCGTAGATTTAATTGAAGCTGGTATTTTTTTGGATACTCGTGGTAAACTGGTATCAGTTTCGATACTGTCGTAAGGTGTAACGCATTGAATACCACCCATCGCATAGAAAGTATTTATACCATCAATTGTATTGCTATTAAAATCAGTATTGTCAAAAACAAACTGCAAAAAGGCATGAGGTAAGATAATACGCGCCGGACGAAAAGCACGAGAATCTTCGAATAATTGAATGACATTATAGGATGCGGAGAATCCTAACGATGAAAGAACATCAATAAGATTACTGGAGCCATACTTTTTATACAAGAAAGATCCAAATCCAAATAGCGGAGGAGACATAAATGAAGCAGGTCGAATTGCTGCAATGATAGAGTGAGCAATTGATGCGCACTTTCTTTCCGCTGCATTTAGTGACTTGCGTTTTGATTGGCAAATAATTCCTTTTAATAAAACTGATAAAGTTTCGGGAATTAGAGTATTAACATCCTTCAGAAAACTATCAGAAGGTGGATACTCCTTTATCTCGTAATACTGTGAACGAATATCTTCCAAAATAATAGCAGCTACATCTCTAACTATTTGTAATCTCTCTTCACGGACATCATTTTTTTTATGAGAAGGCGGTTTGTTTGATATAATTTTATAAATGAGGGTTCATTTATAAAATTATATCAAACAAATTTAATGTATAATAAATAATAAATATAATAATAATAAAAAATCTTAAATTAATAAACAATTTAAAACATACTATACAATCGTGACCGGATTCCTTATAAAATACAATTTCGTTTTTGTACTTTGCTTTCAATCGTTCAATAATTGTACGCTTCTGGGGAATGTACTCTCCTGTAATCGATTTCATTAAATCCGCTATGAAGAATTGACACTCTTCACTATTTTCATGCAAGTAAGAAAAAACATCCGCCATTGCTGCGTCAATATTATTTTTACGTTCATCCTTTTTATTTGTGACCGAATTTTTTTTGGAATACAATTGCTTGCTGCCATTGTTATGATACTTTGCTCCAACTTCCATTAATTTGGGAATATAAGCTATTCGATTAGCAATGTCCATTGCAACGTCATGTCATCGGAACGTCTGTTTATAAGGTCCATAATACTTGTTTTTGTACTCTCATTAGGTACAATACAAACCCGCAGTTGTCGGCTTGTACGCGAATTACTTGGATTCTGAACCGCTTTGGCACAGATGAAGCAATTGTTCACAAAATCAAAGTCTGGCTCTGGAGCTTCTGAAACTGACGATAAACTACTGGAGCTGCTGCTGCGACGACGAACAACATTATCGGTTCGATTGTCCACGTAATAACAATATGTACAGTAACTTCCGAAACAGTTCGTAAAAATTGTTCATTAACCTCATCATTTTTTACTACAGCTAGGTCTAATAAAGTTTTTACACTTTTTGCCTTCACAGTTCTTATTTTATTTTCACCTAAAGGTTTTTAAAAGCGTGGTATAGCAAATAAAATTTAATCTTATAAATTTTCTTATAACCGGCGCGGGCGGCCGTATGAAATTTATCATGAAACGTAAATTATAAAGAAAACTATTTTTACAGATTGGTACTATGAGTATTATTATTACAAGCAGTGTCAACAAAAAAGTAACCTACTACTGGTTTCTTTATCTCAATCGTTAATGAAACTTAAGTTTCAATTTCCTATTATAGCAAAGTTAGACTGAGAGGAGACAACCGGGTGGTGCTGTGGCGACGGGCGAGGGCCGAGCTTCGCTTCTGGGAGATGAAGTAGCCACTTCCGTCAGTGGACATCTCCTTAGATGACATGACACTATCGCGGGGCATGCCTCCAGTTTTTCGATCGGCCCCCATCGACATACCAAAGCCTGATTCGACATGGCGGCATACCTTGCTCAAGATAGGCGGGGTTATGACTAAAATAGGGACCTTATTTTAGCCATAACCCCGCCAAAACAAATACAATGAACTTTTAACAAACTGTTGTTTTATTTGTCTACTTTGATCTTCATCTTCTTCCCTTGCCTTTTGGCGGCATTAGAATAGAATTTTATAGAGAGAGACCCACGGCCCGGCCGTTCAATAACCTATCCTATTTGTTAAAAACGTCGTCAATCATTTGCCGGTTATTTGCGATACAAATTTGACGTTTTTAACAAATAGGTATAATGTATAATGAAACAAATAGGTATAATATACTTATTGAAACGGGCCGTAAGCCTATGTTCTCGCGAGCGATTTTTGATTTATGAATGAAAAAAAAATGGTTTTCATAATAATGCCATTATTAAGCCCCTTAAGTACTTTTTACTTATTTACGAGATATTGACTCTTTTTGTGAAAACTTTAGTGTTTATATATACGAGAAAATAGAAACTCATAGTTTAGTTAGATATGGCGCAGCAGTGAGGAACGTTAGGGCAGTCAAGCCGACTCGCAATCATATTCAGAATGTTGTCGGCGCTTCCCCGCAACCTACGCACCAGAGATGCACATCTTTTGCGCATGGTAGCGTAAAAGCAATCCACTCGTGCTTCTATAAACATCCCCGATGCACTGCCGTAGCGAGGAAGTCCCAACAGC
Source organism: Phengaris alcon alcon (assembly GCA_037179445.1). NCBI lineage: Eukaryota > Metazoa > Arthropoda > Insecta > Lepidoptera > Lycaenidae > Phengaris > Phengaris alcon. Next base: position 370,081 of record JAYRCH010000046.1, on the reverse strand, counting down.
ATTCTGAATGCATTATTAAGGCATATCGGCTCCCATGGCCTTAAACTGTGCTCTCCGTCTATTATAATTGTTTGTTATAACAAGTTCTGCTAAACTGTTTGGCGTATTGATTCGTTCATGAATTATCTCAAGAAAATCGCTTTTTTTAAACGGGCAATTGGCCCACCACACTTACCCACCACTGCAACTCCTGTGTAGCCAGGATCGACAGTGGTAACCAACCGCAAAAACCCTTTGATATGATCTCAGGGGTGCCCGGGGGACATGCTAAATCTGTCTTGGAACCCGCAACGAAATTAATCAGAAGATTGTAGGAGGAGTAGGAAGTATTCCAGTTTCCCTCCCCAAGCAAAGCGGGAGACAGCAAAAATTGTGATGACAAAAAGTCAGAATTAAAGGGGAAGCACCACGGGAATAACATGGTTTTTTTTTTATGACTACAAGACAGAATGTAATTAAATGTTTTAATTTATAATATGAAAATTGATTACCTACAATGCATTTATAATGACAAAAAAGTGTTGCATTGTTTCCAATAGTACTTATGACAAAAACGTTTGAAAGCTCGGAAGTTCTTCGCGCAGCCCACGAGATCTTCAACCCTAGAAACACAATGGACGCTGTTCAACATTTCGATTCCTTCGTCATACCAGAGATCACACTCCCAGAGTATGTGATGAGCAGTTTCTTCATAAGGGCTACCTTCGGTCGAACACTCGCATAGCGGAGACGAGACTAATGTAAATCCAAATAGTTTCGCTTTAAAGTTTCCGTGTCCTGTCAAAAATTGTGCGACGTAGTGGTCTATTTCTATCCATTGCTTCGAGAGTCGATCGCGTACCGAAGGGAAGAAATTATATAAGTGACGCCCTTTGATAGTGTTGTCCCACCGTTCCTGCCACTCAGAAATTAGGTTCTGTATAGAAATATCTAATGGCTCGAATAATCTAGTTATTACTCTCTTTCGCGCTTAAAAACTCAGGGTTAGTAATTTTTTTTTTTTTATAATATAGTGCTGCACGACGCTGTATCTCTAAGTCTACTGGAAGGACTCCGGCTAAGACTGGGAGTGCTTCAGTACTTACGGTACGGTATGCCTTACAAAAGAAAGGAAATCGCTTGCGTGCACGTGTTGATTGACAACACGTGCACGCAAGCGATTTCCTTTCTTTGGATATGGTAGCTGTTCAGCAATGCTGCCGCGATTCTGATATAATCTATCATGTTACCTAATGCCCGGTTACAGTGAACATGTCATAGTAAACGAAAATGTCTTGAAGCGACCATTTATCACTTCGACCACCCAGCGGCAAATGGTCACAATTATTCTAGATTTATTAGCCTGGTCAGTAGTAAGCTAGGTTTCGTTCGGGTGCTTTGTTTCTGGCATCTGAGCCACATAACCACATGCCTCCAGATTGCTTATAGCATCTCGAAAGCCACGGTCTAGGATGAAAACATCTCCATCCCGGTAAAACCAGTGTAACACGCCATCTTCGTCATTTAAAACATTGTTTAAAATCTGGGCATCGGAGGTTGTTGCAGCGTATGGTCCCTCTACTGCAATTATCGTTCCATCGCAACAAACATATAAAAAAGACTTCAAAAGGTTTCGGAACTTATGATTGCTGTACGATTTTCTCTGGAAAAAGTAATTAGAGCTTTTTTGGAGATATATGTATGTGCCATCGAGAATAGTAATCAACTTTCTTTCTTCAATTGGACTATCTGGATTGCCAAATAAACGCTCTGGAATCATAAGGTTCTTCTGCACTACTTCCTCTCTGGTTATATGGTCAAATCCGACACGAGATGGTACAAAGTCGCTTAAAAGCGCTTCCAACCCTATCTTTAGTTTTCGTTGAAAGCTCGATTCGGACATTTTAAATATGGGTGCTAACCGTGCATTAGAATCGCCTGTACGCATTTTCGCTAATACTGCTGCCATTATTGTCCGTTTGTCGCGGTGTCGATTCAGACTGGTTACTTTTTCCAGCACATCAGAGAACTGGAGGTGACTAAGGCCTATCCACGTGTGCAGCTCATTTGCATTTATGATTTCGTAATGCTCAAAGTTCAAAAAATCGGTGGAGATTTTATTTTTCATCATAGTTAACGTATGGACTATTTTATCAGCTGTGAATTCCTCTGTGAGGTTATCCTATAGTGGAAGTAAATGCCAAATATCTTCCTGTAGGTGTTCTTCACACACTAGCCCATTTTCTGTAATAATAATATTGTACCGGCACAACATGCGAAGAATTATTTCTTCTGGTACTCGACGTCTAGACATATTCTCACATGGTTGAAAAATGCAGAGATTAGTACTATTTGGAGTACGCTTGAATCCAGGCAATATTGTTTGGCATCGTTGATTACCGACGTTTTCCTGTGGTGCGTCATTATCGTCGTCGTCTTGAAGTTGAGCGCGTAAAATCGCCTGATACAACCTTTCCGCTCGTTGCCAACAGGGTCGACAAATGAAATCGGTGGGCAGTACCTATAAAAATAAAAGATCTTGGTAAGTCTAAATGTTATGGAGAAGCTACCAATTTAATTTGATAGTGGTGAACTGTTATATCCTATCCATTTAAGTTATGGTCAATGTTTGCAACATGGTAAATTATATTTTTATTGTTTCTATTTAATTACTTTGCTTTGATCGGTAATGTGTACTTATACTTAGAAAAAGGCAGCCGTATAGCTTGGGGGTATAAATAATAATACGACAACCCACACGACACGTTCTAGGTAGGTACAACACTTATAATGTCATATTCCATAAAGGGAATTAAAATAAAAAGGGATAGGAAACTACTTACTTCATTATCCACCAGTTCGTCGATTACAATCTGAGCAATATCAATAAATTCTTGCTCTCTGGAAGACCAGGTGTATCTACGCCGTGTACCAATTGGTTCACGACAACTCGTAACTAACAAACAAAATGGCTTTTTTTACTTGCACGTATTTGAATGTCGCCGTCTCATTCACTCCACACGCCGCCGGCGAGCGAACTAGCGGACAAGATCAGACAGGTTTTGCCGCGTTCTATTGTGTTGTGTGTGACGTGATTGTAAAGTGCAGGTATAAAATGAGGGGCTAGTTGTTACTCATTTCAGGATCGTCCTGTCTCCTACAGCGTGTCGTAGTGTCTCGCTCACTCCACGTTCGTGCCGACTCGCTCTATAGTGCAGTGCCTACAGACTCCATATAGCGATCGTCAATTCACTCCTTATTCGTTACAATAAAGAGTGGATTGCCGCCTTACTGAGGAGTTGCCCTGCCTTTGGCCTCCCATTGGAATTCGTTCCAACGTTGGGTCACGGGGAGCCAGCCCTCAAAGATTTAACCGTGCAAAGTATGTACACTCTGTGACTACTATAAACTTAGACTAAGGACAAATATTGGGCTGACTTTATACCTGGCAGTTAACTCACTGATGTCAGTGTATGCGTAAAAACTCTACAGTGTAGAGTTTACATGGCACTGTACTTGCTTGTACAACGGTTCTTCGAATGTCAAATATAAAATGATTAATATTTCCTTCCCACAGGGCCGTCTTTACCAGGGGGTGCAAGGGGTGCGGTGCACCAGGGCGCGGAGCGCCCGGGGCGCCTGTCGAGCGCTTAATTTTTGGATATTTTTTTTGAACTTAACGCCATTGCACAGTTTTACTTTCGACAAATATACGCGCAAGCAAAAAAAAAAATAGTCATCAACAATCATATTTTTTTTTACTTGGTAGCGCCATCTAGGAGTGTCGAACGCCACTATGAATGGCATCTCATAATATCGATAAAGCAGTATTCTACCCCCCGCTTCCCCGCTCCGACGTATATCGAAGAAAGGCGAATACGTGAAGAGAGAATGTAAGAAGGTGCGCATCGATATTGCGCGTCGAGAGTGCAATCGCGGACAGCGTGTGTATTATTTAGACTTTTTCGCTATTAATTACCGCCCACGAAAGTGAGATATATTCCTATAGAACGCGATAAGAATTCTGGAGAGACTAGTGTTGTGAGCAGAAGAAAGAGAGAAGACTCCAGCTGCAGACGCCATTCGCCGAAGCGGTAATTCCGGTAGCGCCTTCCTTTATACCTCTCCATTTCCATTTAATTATTACTGCATATTAACCTGGCGTCGCCAGATACCTCATGAAATACAGTCCACAAAAATATCGAAGAGAAATTATTCGCTAATCGCCAGAAACGTGGCCCGCGAGGCCATTACTTTTATTACGCTTTCGGCGCTTGTCATGTAACCGCATTACTACACTAGGTACATAAATAACAATTTTATTTAATACAACACGCGCGCGGAAAAATCTTTAATCCAAAGAGAGTGTATGTATGTACGTTTGACACGTTGCCGCCTGGTCACCCGCACTTGATGCAAAATGATCTCTAAGTCAATAGGGTATATGTATAAGTTCATTTGAAATGGGCCGGCGGCGCGGCACTGTGCGTCTGTCATAGGCGAGTAATTGCGCCCTTTGACATTGCCGCCCGGTCGCCCGTACTTGAAGTAAAATGATCTCTAAGTAATAAGTTAATAAACTGTTAGTTCATTTATTTGAAATGGGCGCGAGGCGCGGCACCTGTACGTCTGTTGCGTCCTTTGACATAGCCGCCCGGGCGCTCGCACTTAAAGAGAAATGATCTCCAAATCACTACAATTAGGTGTAAGTTCATTTGAACTTACAGCGCGGCGCGCGGCGCCTATGTAAGTGTCGGTCAGTGATTGATCTAATTTCTTTTTAAGCAATTGAATTCGTTAGCTCATTTCATTTGCGACAACCGGCGAATTAGCACGGAAATCTTCAGAGAAAAAATATATTAAAGATAGGTAGTTAAGTTAATTTTATTTTTTAAGTGTTAGTGTTAGAACTTAGAGTCTGATACATTACAATCATTATCATCACATCCAATGACTTCTTTACCATTAGGGCACACGGAGCCTGTGCCCAGGACCCCTATTCTCAGGGGGCCTCGATGGACCGATAATGTCAAACAGTCCGAGTCATGACTGTTTTGTTTATATTTTTAATAATAATTGCAAAAATATAAATTTAAGAATCAGCAACATTAAGATGTTGCTGATTGATAAAAAAACTACTTACTTTATTTAGAATAAAGAAAGAAAAATTTAATACTAAATTGAAATTTGATTTTATTGTAGATGGCCGAATTAGGGGATAAAAAGAAACCATCGGGTGCTCAAAATAGAAAAAGGAAACTGGAGAAAGAAGAAAAAATTAAAGAGCTAACTTCTCCGATTGAGTCTTTCTTTCGACCTGGTAAGTTCAGTCAGTTGGAGCCATAAATAAAACATCTGAAGTGGCATAAATTAGTGACAGAAGTCGCTGGTGTATCCTGCCTGGGTTCGAACTTCGATCCCTACGTTTCTACCTACTTATTACTTACCTGTAACTGTATACCTAATGAGTCTTAAATAAAGTAGGTTTTTATGATTATGACAATATCTAATTAATTGTTTTTTTGCGGATTGCGCACCGGAAGGCGCAATGGTTAGTAACTAACACTCACTCTTCTGCCAAAGGTCTCGGGTTCGAATCCCGGCCGGTGCAATATTTGTTTAAATACATTCCTTCTCAGTCTCAGACCTTGTGTTAAATTTTTGTATTGTGTGATATATGTTCAACGCGCGTTCCAATCGTGGAGATTATGGCAATAAATAACCCCATAGTTTTGGACTATGGGGTTATTTATTGCCTTTAGCTCATGTCTAACAGTGGAATGGACTGTCTGTACTTATATGGCTTGTGTGTTTGTCATTTGTTTTTGGGGAATATGAATTATGTTTTTTCATGAAATTACCGCAGGCGATATCCAGCAATCGCAACTAAAGTAATTAAATTTTCTACAGTCGTACTGTTTGCGCATAGAGCGTGCGTAAGTGCCTCGGCAATTCCACACTGAGCGCGCTCGCCCGGACTAACGGATTAGACTATGCCCGATTGCCTTTAACTTTAAGGCGCTGTTTTTAATTTCCTAAAATATTATCGCGGTCCTGTTACCACACTTGGTTACACAAATTGTTGACTATCTTATGTTTCTTTAGGTACATGTTCGTCAACATCCACCCGACAGTTAGAAGGGACAGTCAACTTGGAAGAGAAAACTTCTACGAGTATTTCACAAGTTCCAGCTCATACTAGTACCAGTACCTCGCCTGGCTCGCTTACTCCAAGTGAACCAATTCCAATTGTTAACCAACCAGCAACAAATGATCCTGCTCTCTGGCCGCAAGTAATACCCAAAAATTTAAGTTTATTTTTAACAGAACATGGACCGATTCAGATAAAAAAAAAAACAGCTATCCTTCAGATATTAACATGAGGTCGTTTTCAGATACATATTACAGTAAAAAGTTACAAAACAACGAAATTATTCATCGAGTTTGACTTGTATACGAGGGCGGCACTGAAAATTTCGGAATCAAGGAAGTGATACAACATTACTATTTAAAAATGTATTTATTGCTTTTCGAAGTATTCTCCGCGAAATTTGACACATTTTTCCATACGATGGAACCAATCATTGAAGCAACCATTCCATTCGGAAGTTGTGGTCTCCAAAATGGCCGTTTTGTAGGCGTCCACAGCTTCTTCAGGTGATGAAAATCTCTGACCACGCAATTTATTCTTTATTTTAGGGAAAGTATAGAAATCATTAGGGCTTAGGTCGGGGCTGTACGGCGGATGGTCTAATAATTTTATGATTTCTTGCTCTAAAAACTCTTTTGTTCTGTGCGCGGTGTGAGAACTCGCATTGTCGTGATGGAGGATGATGCGGCGGTTGCAGTTCTATTTACGGAGTTCAGAAACGACCTGTGGCAAACAAATGTTAGCATACCATTCTGCATTAACCGTTCTTTGTCCCTCAAGAGGAATAGTCGCAACATGACCGTTTTGGAGACAAACGTGGCCACCATTTTTTTTGCAACACTCCTTGAACGAACAATTTTTGTTGGCTATAACTCATTTTCGAACACCCAAACTCGTGACTGGTTTTTTGTTTCGGGTTCGTACGCGTATATCCAGGATTCGTCACCTGATACGATGTTGTATACAGCATTTGAGGATCCTGCGTGGAATCTTTCGAGAGTTCTGACGCACCAAGTAACGCGGTATCCATCGGGAAAACAACTTTTTTACACCTAATTGTTCATGCAAGATTATTTGTATTTGACTCATGCCAATGTCTAAAGTTGCCTGAATTTCGCGGTATGTCACATGTCGATCTTCCTCAATCAGCTTACGCACAGCATCAACGTTTTCTTGGGTGACTGCAGTTTTTGGACGACCTTGACGGGGATCATCACTGAGCTTGACACGTCCACGTTGAAATTCAGCAAACCAGCGATAAATTGTGGTTTTGGATGGGGCTTCATCACTAAATGCAGAAATCATCCGGTCAACACACTGTTTTTGTGTTAAACCACTTCGAAAGTCATAATAAATCATCGCTCTAGAATTTTCTCGAGTCAATTCCATTTTCTCAGCGACTAAACAAGTTTGACAAGACCTTGTGACAAGACCGAGAATCTTTTTTTAAATAAATAAACGGTATTCGATTTTTAAAACCAAGGAGTTTTAAATTAAAAAGATTTTAATATAACAGGAACAGTGGAAATATTCCATTCCCGATACTTTTAGTGCAGCCCTCGTATTCCACATCCACTGATTCTGTATTTTGTTTTTACTGCAAACTTTTTAATAATAATGTCACTGCATTTAATGCTCCCACTGGTTACAAAGACTGGGGGCATTTGTCGAGAAATATAGAACGACATGAAAAAAGTTCAGGGCACATATATTCTTTAAAAAAATATTTGGATCTAAAAAATGACTTATTGAAAGGGCAAACAGTAGGCTCGGTAAATCAAACTGAAATAGACCGCGAAAGAAAGAGGTGGACGGCAGTTTTGGAAAGGATAATCGAAATTATAAAATTTTTGGCAGGTCAAAATATAGCATTTAGGGGCACAACCGAGAAGTTGTATGACCCAAATAATGGTAATTTTTTAAAGTTGGTGGAGAGTATCTCTAATTTTGATAGTACACTATCAGAACACATTGCTCGAATTCAAAGAGCTCAGCATCGCATGCCACATTATCTTGGTCATAACATTCAAAATGAATTTATTAGTATAATTGCTGAAAAAATTAAAACGACTATAATAATTAAGTCTTCTAAAGCAATGTAAATACTACTCTGTAATTCTAGATTGCACACCTGATATTTCACACCAAGGACAACTTACTGTTATTGTGAGGTTTATTTATTTAAATCGATCGACAAAACGCGCTGAGGTACGAGAACATTTTTTGGGTTTTTTTACCTGTAACTGATACTACCGGACAAGGGTTGGCGACATATTTGTTACCTAGATTTCTTAAAATCATGTGACATTGAATTAGATGATTTGCGAGGCCAAGAATATGATAATGGGGCCAATATGAGGGGGAAAAATATAGTCCTCCAAAAAAAAAAATTGGACATGAATCCTCGTGGTTTTTACGTACCGTGTGCTGCTCACTCCCTTAATTTAGTAGTAAATGATGCCACTAAAAGCTCATTGGAAATTACAAACTTTTTCTGTATTGTCCAAGAAATCTATGCATTTTTTTCAGCATCCACGTCATCATGCTGGGATGTAATTATGAAACAGATTCCTACTTTGACATTAAAACCTCTTTCAAATACGCGTTGGGAAAGTAGATTTGATGCTCTTAGAGCATTCCGTTTTAACATGGATAAAATTTACGATGCATTAAACTATATTTTTACAAATAACAAGTATGACAACGACACAAAAAACATAGCGAGTTCATTAATAGCCAAATTAAAGTCTTATAGATTTATATGGTCAGTAGTTATATGGTACAATATTTTACTAAAGATTAATATTGTAAGCAAAAATTTGCAAAAATCGGACGTAATTATTTCAGAAGCTACTAAAATGATTCATCTGGTTAAAAAAGATTTGGCGAAATACCGCACCGATAGCGCGTTTGAACAGTTGTTATCTGATGCAAAATTAATTGCTGAAGAATTAGAATGCGAAACAGAATTCAAAGAAACTGCTCTTCCACGTCCCCGAAAAAGACATTTTGATTACGAGACTGCAGATGAGCCCATTTTAGACCCAACCAACAAATTTAAAGTATGTTTTTATTTTTTTCTACTGGACACTGCCATCTCGAAATTAAATGAGATTCGATTTGCTGACTGAACACAATTCAGATTTTTCACTCTTCCAAAACATTGAATGCTGGAATAAATTAGAGATGCATGAAAAAAAATCTCAGTGTAATCGGCTGCAAGAAAAACTAACATTTAAAAACAGATTTGATATTAACGGGGAGGATTTATGTAATGAATTAGAATAATTGTTGCTAATATTTTTTCCCAATGCATCAACAAGTACTCCCACTGATATTTTAAGCTATATATATTCTAATAATTTAATTTCCTCATTTCCTAATAACTCAACAGCTCTGCATATATATTTAACACTGCCTGTTACAGTAGCAGAAGATGAAAGATCCTTTTGAATATTAAAATTAATAAAAAATTATCTTCGTTCAACCATGACCCAAGACAGACTGACAAACCTAGCCATTATAAGTATAGAATCCAAAATTGATGTAAAAATAAATGATTTAATTAAAATATTTGCCAATTCAAAAGCAAGAAAATTTGAGTTTGTTTGATGTATGCGTATGTATATTGTACCTACATGTAATAAATAGATATTTAGTAATCGAAGTTTTAAGTTTAATTTTGTTTTTTAGAGTAATAAATAAATAAATTACGTGTATTGTGTTTTCTTGGTTGATCCTAGTCAACCAAGAAAACAAACAACCCTTTTCATACTGCAGTGTGTCGTCGGTCGAGTGTAAAAAAAACGAGGGCGCAGGCTGAGTCCCGCACCCCGGCGCAGAATAAACTTAAGACGGCCCTGTCTTCCCACTTGTAAAAATTTTGATTGTTTTAAACAAATAAGAGGTGAATATATATAATTATATTAGGATAACAAAAAACCGACTTTTTTTTCGATCTCCCATGAAAATTTGTCGGCTTACTATGTTATAAGAAGTCTCTCCAAAAATCAGCTCGATAAAATATTTCCAAGAGGTCGCTCATGAATTTTGAAAATATCAAAAATGATTGAAATTTATTTCAAAATTTTTTTTTTTCGTGGCAGCAATAGTTTATATTTGTAAAATCGTGCCTATGCTGAAAATTTCAGCCCAAAATTTAAATATTTAAACGGCGCTCAAGAATTTTGAATGTTTCAGAGTACTGTCTTTAATTAAAAAAAATATTGAAGTATCTTTGTGCAATAATTATGTATAATTCTTTAGTCTTGAAACCAATTTTTAATATTACTATATATATTTTACCATTAAGTTTCAAATTTCAAGAAATCAAAAAATTAATTATTTTTTTTAGTTATTCATTCATCCAAAAAGTACATACATTAAATTTGGGTCTAGAGGACCCCTAGAGTAGGTATATAGCTCACAGTCACACATACATGACCATAGGATAGCTAACCCGTCGGTCTGTTGAAGACAACCATCGAAATTTTAACCCTGGAATAAGTATAAGCCGAATAACAAACTCTAGTTTATGTCTCTCATGAAGAAATCGGTCATAAGACATCCACCATACTCCCCGGACCTTGCAAATTCCAACAAACTCCAACAAATTACCATTTTTAAAAAATACAAATCCTTCAAAGATTTTATTGATTCCTGTTCGATTGGTATTTTTGTTAAGGAATCGATGAACTACCTATGAGATGGCAAAAGTGCATAAATAGCAATGATATATACTTTGATTAAATAAAAATACTATGTTTAACAACTTCCGTCCCAATACAACGTATTTATATAACGCCCTAAGTCCAAAATATTATTTTTCAAAAAATGATAGCATTTTGTTTAAAATACAAGAATATAATGTTATAAATAGATAATTATATATATATCCCTTCTTGTTTTTTTTTTGCTCATGATCATCATTGAATGATCATAGACAACTGTCACATAGTTTTTAGCTAATCTTTGTTTTATTTTGACAAACTTTGGTAAAAATATAATCAGCTGTTTGGGTTATTTTGCGAAAAGTGTCTGCCTTTTCTCTTCACGATGACTCGTAGAACAAGAATGAGAGTAAGAATGCAAGAATGTCCATCGCATCAACCAGCAGTTCATTAGCTCGCAATATTTCATCACAGCATCAACTGGAAGAGTTACCACGACGTGATAACAAATTGGTGCGAAACCGTTGCACTGGATGCTATTCCAAATTGAAAGCCCAAGGTGCACAAGCAATCCGAGCAAATCAGGTGCACACGCAGTGTAAGCAGTGTCAAAAGGCTTTCTGTCTCGACTGCTTCAATGAAAAACATGTTGATTGATTTGATAATAATGTAATGATATAGCTTTTTAAAAATAAAAATTTGGTTAGTTACTACATTTTGATTTTTATTGAAAATTTCTTTGACTTTCACCGTCAATAGTATCCGATACAAAAAAAAATACTATATTTTTTGCTTTTAGGTTTGAGTTCAGGTTTTTTCTCACACGTTCAAATAAAGATGCGAAAGATATCGTATCAAGTTCATAGAGAAAAATGCCCTTGAATTTGTATGGAGAAATGAGTCGCATATGATTCATGGACTTATTAGAAAACGTCTCAATGAGTCATATATGACTCATTGGACAGGGAAGTTGTTAAAAAAAATCGACTTTATGTTCTTCCTTTACAAAACGCCAATTTCATATGTAATGACCTAATATTTTTACTCTGTGCTATTACTAATTGCAGGTATATTTGCTAAAGAAGTTTTTTGCCACGTGTTCGTGGCGCACGTGCTCTCCCATGCGGGCGAAGTTGCAGGAAAAGCTAGTTTACTATATAAATAACATTATAATACGGAAAACTTTTATGCAATAAAACTATTTAACAATGCTTTAGTGTTTTAGTTCATATATTTTCTAGTGGTTCTAGTTATTTGGGTCATCTTAAGATTATTATTTCATATTTTTTTGACAGCAACTATTTTGGTCATTCTGAGTAATCATATAGCTTCTCATAATTATATACTTATTATCAAATATAACAAATACATAAAATATTTATTAAATAGGTACCTAGTAGTGTTAAGTTTTATTCACATTATTGCATGCATCAACAGTTTCAGTACTTTGACTGTTATGGGATTTCATGTGTTTTTGTAAACACGTCCATGTACTATACTTAACATTGCAGAATTTACATTGGAACGATTGTGTGGGATGATGACGCTTTCTATGATCAGTTCGTCGCGAGGCGGACAGAAATTTTTTATCACAAAACTCGCATTTGAAAGGTTTTTCACCAGTATGAGTTCGTGTATGATATAATAAAGACTCCTTTGATACGAATTTGCCGCCACAAGTAACACAACTATATTTCTTCTCTTGTGTATGTTTTACTATATGAGCTTTTAGCCTGCTCGGGGCAAAGAACTTCTTCCTACACCACTTACATTCATGACTTTTGTAGTTGCCATGCTCATGTTGAATGTGAACACGGAGGGAAACTTTCTGCGTATACTTTTTGTTGCAATAATCGCATGTAAATTTTGCATTTTCAGAAGAAGCTCTGGTTTTTTGTGTGCATATATTTAAATCAATATGTTTCTTAAAAGTTGACCGACTTTTATACACTCTACCACAGTCGGGGCATACTATACGTAAATAATGCCCTACTTCATGGACTCTTAATGAATGACGATTGCTGAATGTTTTGCCGCAGTCTTTACAAACTAACTTGCAATGGCTTTCATCTTTGTGTGTCTCAACCAAAGATAAGGAACCAAATTTTTTATTGCAGATTGAACACTTATACTTTTTTGGTGCATGCACTCTTATAAAGTGATTCCTTAAGTTAGAGAGGGATGGATATATTCTCAGACACACCTTACATTTAAATGTACTTATATCATTTTTATTATATAACATGTCTCTTGTTTTCAATTTAATTGAATCTACATAATGTTTTCTTTTTCTTTTCTTAACATCATTAAACTCGTTCAGTTCAATGTGTATGCTAGGCTCATTTTTTACATCTATTTTAATGTCATCTTGTAATAGAAGATTGAGTCTTTTTGTTGCGGCTGATGTAGAATCTATTGTAAATATATCATAGTATTTTTGGAAAGTGTTACTTTGTATATCATATGTGATAAATAGTGAATTTGTACTACTGAAAAAATCACCAGCTAGGCAATCTGATAATCCTTCTATATAATTTTTAATAAGTTCACAATTCTCTTTAGTCATAATTAAAAATGTGTAACATTTTACAGCTGTGTTGACACACTTCTGGCATAAAGCTTGAAAAGCGGACACACTGTTGCATATCTGAAAAAAATTTAAGTGTTAAATTAAAATAATTTACATTATGTTTGGAGTTATTTTATCTCTGACATGACCTTTATGCCGACGACATAGGGATCACTCTCATAGAATCTCCGAGGTAAAATAACTCTGAATGGGCTATTATTAGTCTATACTAATATTATAAAGAGGAAATATTTGTTTGTTCGCATGAAATAGGCTCCGAAACTACTGGATTGATTTTGATGAAATTTGACTAAGATACAGAATAGATCACGGGAAAGGACAAAGGCCACTTTTTATCGCGGCAAAATGCAAAGTGTTTGTGGTATTTCCTTTTACACATATGAAGTTGCGGGCAACATCTAGTAGGTAAATAAATTTAACCAAAGATTTAGTTAGTAACTCGATTCTCCAGACTTAGGTTATATAGATTTGGGATTCTCACAATTCTTCTTCCATTATTTCCACAACATCCAAAACTAAACTATTTTTGCATACCATACCAATTATTGCATATTGGTTCCAGAATAAACATGCACCCTGCATTTACCAAATGTCGCAGCAGCCTAGTACAGACTGATATTTCTTGAGAAAAGCCTTATTGCCTTGCATTAACTTTTTTCATCATAAAAGAATTTTTTCCTCAAAATTGAATTTTTGAGGAGACTTTTTATGCTTTTTTCAAAGTAATTCTTAATATTATTGGATTACTTTAAGCAAACTTTAAAGTAATTATATCCACTATTTTTGGGTATTATTAAACAAAGTAAGCTACAGAAGAGCCGAAAAATGTATTAGTTATACTGTAACCAGTTTTCTTCATACATTCGATTATTCGCATATTTAGATTATCCAAGTGCTCAACTACAACAATTATATTCATTATATGTTAAAGTTTGGTTAATGAGTCTCTACTTTACCTGTTGTCAATCATATTAAACACCTATTAAAGTAATGCAAGCTAGTGACATTAAGGCTTAAGCTAACAGGTTAGTGATTCTGGCTTTGTGTAGACAAAACGAGCTTTATATCTAAGCCAGTAGGTAACCAGCAGTAGTAGTCAGGTCAGCAAGCCAGGACAGTTTAGTTGAGAACCAGTTTTCTATCCTGGCTTGAAAAACTAGCCTCGTGTCATGTGTTCCAAGAATAAAAAATAAACTTACATCCTCTCCTAAAACATATTGTAAAATATCCATTATTCTTATCAAAATATCGCCTTTGTTATTTTTTATCAAAACCTCATCTTCTATTCTTATTTTGTGGTTTATTTCCGTGTGGCATAAGCAACAAAAATCATACTGTTTGATGAGGATCTTATGTAGTATGACATTGTTACGCATCATTTTTAAGCGCAATAATATTTGATTTTACAAAATAAACGGGTTCCCATAAATCAATGCAAACACATAAATTGTTTTTGCTTCGAGTTTTTGACTTTATGCCCATTTGCCAAGTTTAGGTTGATATCTCCTTCTTCTTCTTTTTTTTTATTTTATATATGGCATCGGCTTAAATTCATTTGCCAGTGTCAAGTTAAAAAGGCGGCAAAAAGAACTTTCGTTTCAATATTCAACACCGTATTCCTATATCGTCAAGTCTAAAGTCCAGTCAATGTCCAAATATATAGTCAGTACAGTCCATGAGTCATGTCAGTCGATTCAGTAAAGTGGTAGAAGCTTTACTGAAAGTTCCTAGAGAGTTTTGGCGGGCAACACAAAATAGCACGTTTTTAGAAGTTGTACCACTTGCCCACTTTTGTGCACGTTAACGAATAATTAATGGTTAATATTCTACCAATATTACACATTAAGAAACGAAATAACACAAATTTATGAGGAAATACGAATTCCACAACGTCACCCATTGAACTCCCCGGCAAAACTCCTTCTTCTTCTTTTATATATTGGCCCTTACCTCTTCACGTTGGCTATCGATGCAGATGGCCATAACCGATAACGGTGTGGGCCATCGTGTATTGACTATTGGCACATGCTTAATTTTTCACGAGCTCCCACAGTAGGCGCATGCGTACACCTTTTCTTCACCTTTTTCATCGTCGAAACTTTTGTAATTTAATCTTAGTAATAAAAATGTCTAGTTTAACAATGACGAACGAGGAAACGTTCAGTTTTATAGAATAGGCTACTTGATCTTGTTTTTATTTATGTCTTAAATGCTTCATAAATGTTTCATTACACACAAAAAATAATATAACATTACTTTGAGTCCTAAAAACCCACAAATAAAATATTGAAAAATACATTTTTTTAAGTCACCGAAATCACCATTAATCATTTTTTTTTTTTTTTATTTATTCATGACCATCGATAAAAAGTCACCATTAATCACACAATCAACAATTGCCATGTTGGTTGATAGATTATCTGTGCTGTGACGTCATACAAGAACTATTTGTAATCTGTGATATAGTCCGTTGTAGTAAAATTTTCTTACGCTGAGACTATATGCTCCGGAATCCCGAACGTCGCGCCGGAGAAAATTAAAAGATATAAATACAACTCTGTTCTCTTCAACTCTTCACCGGTGTTCCGGATACCGGTGCATATAGTCCCAGCCTTAACATCATTGGTAAAATGGCGGTGTTACGTATGTATTACGTATATGTGTGTGTGTGTGTGTTTGTGTCGTCACATCCTTGCCGGAAGTTACTCCGAAGTTCGAGGACTTGTTTTCATCAGTAGAAATTAAAAAGAAATATACATATTTTCAAATAAACATTATTTATAACAAATTTAAGTCTTTTTATCATAAAGAAATTTATGATATTTATATCAAACAGAAAATACGAAAAATAAAATCGGAAAAATAAAAACATCGGGTGCGTTCTCTGAGAAAAAAAAATTGGCGCAAGTGCTGTGTACGTGCGCAAAACTTCTGTGCATATTTTTTCGAATGTCAAAAATTTATATAACCTATATTAATAACTAGATGTTCTCCGCGACTTCGTGCGCGCTAAAGGAAATTACGCAGGAACCGTACATTTTTCCGCAATAATAAGTAGGCTATATCATTCCCGGTGGTCTACTCTATATCTGTGCCCATCAAAATCGGAACAGTACTTTCGGAGCCTATTCGATGCAAGCAAAGAAACAAACCTTTTCTCTTTATTATATTAGTATAGATGCGCGCGCATATCTAAATTATTCAATTTTGAAAACACCCATTGTAAGTACCTACCTAAGGTTAGGTTCGGTACCTAACCTTACCCTCGTGGTCGCCAATTTTTTGATTTTGATAGTAATTACTAGCTTTTGCCCGTGACTCCGCCCGCGTAAATACAGTATCTCGTGGGGACCATAAATTTTCCCGCGATAAAAATTAGTCTAGGGAATGTAGATCTATGCCAAATTTTATGATTATCGGTTGAGTAGTTTTTATGTGAAAGCGTTAAATGCAGTATCCCATAGGAACCGTACATTAACACGCTATAAAAAGTAGCCTTAGTGTCTCAACATCCATTTCAATAAATACGTCCGCACCTTTGCCCTAACTGAAACTGAACTTCCAACGTGTGGATGCTTACACAATCTTTTGGCCAACACTCAGCCACAATAATTCACAATATCCTCCACAATAATTGTCGCCATTGTGAAGAAGGCCCATAATATGGCACTCGCGGTTGGAAAGGTTTTGCACCATTCTGCCAGTGACGGGTATATAAAGATTTTTTTCGGTTTGATTAGGTTGAATTTATAACTCTAAAGGACCTACTGACCATCCAGCCTGCAAGCCCAAGGCCGCGTACTTGTATGCGAAAATACATGACTATTGACACTAATGACGGCTATTCGTACCGGAGCTGGATTTGCTGGATGGGCCGTGAATATGGCCATTAAGGCTGGAACTATGTGATCCAGAATCCGGAAGGCCGTAGAAAATTCCGAGGATTTAAAATTGAACTCTGCGATAATAGAGTAGAGTTAAAAATCGAATCCATGAGTGTCGAGTCTAATGTCAATGTCACTGACAGCTCAACACTCCAAACTTCCATTTTCAACTCTATTGTATTAGCGAAGAGTTCTATTTTCAGTACTCTTATTTTTCACCGGCGCGGCGTGCCGGATTCCGGAGCACATTATAGTCCCAGCCTAAGCCTGAGGGTTATTTATTATAGTCGATATAGTTCTATTTTCAGTGCTCTGAATTTTAACGGGACCGCTGGATTCAGGAGCTATAAATTATAACTCTCTACTCATACTACTCACTGAAGCTGTCATAACCATACATAGGGAGATTTGCCGGGGAGTTCAATGGGTGACGTTGTGAAATTCGTATTTCTTCATAAATTTGTGTTATTTCGATTCTTAATGTGTAATATTGGTAGAATATTAACCATTAAAATATATTCGTTAACGTGGAAAAGTGTTGGCAAGTGGTACAACTTCTAAAAACATGCTCTTTTGTGTTGCCCGCCAAAACTCCCTAGGAACTTTCAATAAAGCTTCTACCACTTTACTGAATCGACTGACATGACTCATGGACTGTACTGACTATATATTTGAACTTTTACTAGACTTTAGACTTGACGATATAGGAATACGGTGTTGAAAATTGAAACGAAAGTTCTATTTCCTTTTTTACTTGACACTGGCAAATGATTATAAGTCGATGCCATAATATATAAATAATAAAAAAAAAATACACAAAAGAAGAAGAAGTCGCAGCCTTAACTATATTTTAAACTCGTAGCCCGTAGGTACCTACTTCTTGAGATCGAATCGAATTTCGCTGAAATTTTTGGATTTTGTAATTCGATACTGGGGAAGGTTCAGTGTACTTTGCATGGGACGATCGTTATGAATAAAGAAATAGTTGATTTCGTAAGTATTATCACGAGTTATTAAACTTGACTGTCGTGTTGTGTAGTGTATACCTTGTTCAGTGCTAAAAGCAGCAGAATAAAAATCCTTTTGTAAATAAAAGTGTGCTAAAATATTCGTGTGAAGTTATTAATATAACGCTGGTAAGTTTTTTTTTTAAATCAAATAATTTTTTTTTAATAAAAATAAGTCGATCTGCAAATATACTATAATCCCCATTTTGAAAATTAGTAAAAATTGTTGTAATACTATATTAGTAGATAGATATAACAATAAGATTAAAGTGCGGAAAGTCGTGGTTAAAAATAAAAAATCACTAAAAAACTTACTGAGACTTCGCTGTTTGTCTGTTTGTAACCAGGCTGTATCTCCATAACCGTGATAGCTAGATAGTTGAAATTTTCATAGATGATGTATTTCTGTAGCTACCATAACAAAAGATACAAAGAACAGAATTTAAAAAATACTGAATAAAATATGTATGTATGTATGTATGTACTGTTACATCAATTTCAGTGTAGTAGGTACCTAATACAATTAAATTTGAATATGCAATTTTCGAAAACTTTATTATTAATATTGTAATTAATTTATTTCCTCATTTCTTTATTAACGAAAGCAACATAGCAGCTAAAAACATTACGACAGAAATATTAATCTAAAACTAACTATAAATTGTAGTGGTAAATAATCTGACATTGCTTTTTTGCACTGAGATTGTGTATTTTGCTGAAATGTTTTGTGAAGGATTATATAATTCTTCATCTCTTTATGCCATAGAAAAACTAATAGACATTAGTATCTGCTTGCATAGTAACACATATGTTGTAGTTGTTTATCAGCCCCCTGTGGTCTAGTGGTTAAAGCTTGGCTCTCGACTCGAGGTTGTGGGTTCAATTCCTGCATTGGAATAACAAAAAAATTTATTTCTGGGTTTGGTTAAAACAATGCAGGCTGATCACCTGATTGTCTGACAAGAAAGATAATCCATGCATCGGATGGGCGTGTAAAAAAGTCTGACCTGCGCCTGATCTCTCACCATCGTGTCAGTTATCCGTCCCACTGGGTTATCAGAGTAAAGGAAGAGAGTGCTCTTGTATACTGTGCACACACTTGGGCACTATAAAATTACTCCTGGCCTTTTCAAGAAACACAAAAATATTGGCATGTATTTTTAAACTTTCTACAAAACAATAAAATTTTGGGTGTAACAAACCCAAATATGGAACAATTACTAAGTTGGCGAAAGAATGCAAGGCACAATAAGTTCTAAATCCAGTGATTAAATAATGTGAGTTCTGTTAACTGAATATTCTAAAACCGGTAGAGACACATTATTTTGGTGAAAAAATAACCATCTAGACAACTTGAGAGCACGCATTTAATTTAAGAACTAGCATCAATTGTCCGCCGCTTTGCCCGCGTGAAGTAAGGTTTTAAACTTTCATCCCCTATTTTACCTGTTGAATTTATAAAAATCCTTCCTTAGTGGATGCCTACGTCATATGAGAAATACGTGTGCAAATTTCAAAGTAGAATGTTCAAGTGTCTATGGAACTTAGTATTGCTAAAAATATTTTTGTGCCATTAGCTATTTTAGCCTAAATAATAGCTTGATTATAGCTCTTTCTAATACATCAACTACGATTGTTATAACTCTCCAATTTTGGCAACAGGCAATTTCAATTTAAAAAATACGAGTTAAGTAACGTTGCGCCTCGTATTTGAGCCTATAAAGCTTAAAATATATGATAAAACCTAATTAAAAATATAATTATAATTAATAATAATATCTATAAACTATTACATAACAAAAACATGGAGTACTAAATATTATTATCAGTCTATTCGCAATTATTAGTACCTACTTGACAACAGAAATAGTACATAATATTTTATCGTTTTAGTTTTTATACATTACACATATTTATGATTTTTATTATAAATATATACCAGACCTAAGTACATATTATATATAATAACATCCATGAGCAACAGAAAACTTAATTCTTTGGCGTGATTGGAACTGCGCTAGATGGTCAATAGTGTGAACGGTAATCTGCTTTTTTACTATGTTTTAATATGTGAAAAAGGAAATTGAAATAAGAGAAACTTGTGTGCAATAAACAATAATGTATTTCAAATCAAACATAAATACAGTTATAGGTAAGTATGTATTTAATAATTATGTTTTAGATAAATAGGTACTCAGTTCAGATTAAATACTTAATAAGAGAGAATATTCTTAAGAAACTGTTTAATCAACAGTTTCGTAAACATATTCTTCAAAAATATCATCTAAAATCTGAGCTGGTACATGGACGTTGTTGTGTCGGCTCTAACTCAGATACCATACAATGGTCATTACATGAGCACAACACCCTACTGTGCGTTTTCCTACTAAACAGTTACAGCAGTAGCCCGAGATGGCTCTTATGCTATTTCTATTTTCCTCCAAATTATTTATTAAGATATATGTATAATATGTCCTGCTATTAACATGCCGTGACTTGATTCTGCCACGAAGAAGATAATTATTATGGACACCTAAAATCAATGGTACATCTTCTTCAATAGTGTTATTAATTTGTATTATGTGCCTTCTGGCGAATGTGCTCGCTATAATATGAAACTGCTTGTTTCAACTGGTATGACCCAAGTGCAAATCTTTTCAAATCATCAATACCAAATATAGGAAATGATTCTAAATGAGGGTTATTGCCATCAATATTTTGGAATTGAGACCATTTTATGTTCAAGTTTTCGGTCTCAACCATACCAGCCAAGTGATTGGGTAAGTTCATTCTTTGTAATGCAATTTCCAAATATTCAGTATACTCAGGCTTGTCCTCAATGACAGGATGGAACTTATTAATTAGAGCACAACCAATTCTGAAGTCTTCCATTAAATGTTGTGCAGCTCTATTAAAAAACTGCCTGAATAATTTATAGACCCGTTTGATACGACCATTTACTACCTCAACTACCCATCTACACATAGTTATGCAGCGAGACTTGTGGGCTTGTTCGGTAGTCAGTTGATGATGACCGTCCAACAAAGATTCAGGCATATGTACAATGTACCCAAAACCACATAATTCTTCTACAACATCTCTAAATCCTCGATCTAAAATAAATATATCTCCTTCCCGAAAATAGGATCTCATGGCACCATCTGACCTGCTAAACTCATTATTGTGGCATAATTTGTCGTAGCTTTATATAGCCCTATACAATCTAATATATGTCCATCGCAGCACACAATCATAAAAGGCTTCACAAGATTGGCATATTTATGTAAGCTATAAGTTTGTTTTTGAAATAAATAATTGCTACTGCTTTGGACATATACATAGGTTGCATCACAGATGGTAATTACCATGGTAGCTGGCTTGGTTTCTATTGGCATTGTGTTATTCCCAAATAGTCCTTCAGGTATGACTCTGTTTCTTGTTGCCACTTCTCTTCAGACATGTGTTCTAAACCTAAATGAAGAGGAACAAATTGTTCACTCAATATGCTTCTTGCTTTGTTCATATTGCGTTCTAAAGTGCTTCTAGAAATATAGAAAATTCCACTTAACCTTTCGTTATTGTCCCCTGTTCTCAATTTAGTTAGGTAAATACTTAAGGCAATACTAGCATTTGGCACTTTCTTGTGCAAACGGGGTATACTGCTCAATAGATGAGAAAACTGAGTAGCATCCAGTCCTATCCAGTAATGTAGTAAATGAGCTGGTATTGTGCGAATATCACTGAAGTCTATTCTTTGTAATGAAAATCTTTCTAACATTTCCAACAGGTTATCCATTTGCGCTCTATTAAAATCCCCACGTTACACATGTAAGTTGTTCCAGCAATCATAATCATTTAAATAATAACTGCATATGCGAGCACTTGGGGGAATATAAATCCTGTGATTACTTAACATCTTTTAAGATCCTCGGAACTAATAACCTCTCCACATTTATACAGCTAGGAAACACACAATGTCTTGTTTTAGCAGGAGCATGTTTATATTTAAGGTTATAGTTAAGGTTGGTTCATGTCGTCTTTGAGGTAGAAACAACGGTTCCTGTGGAAGAGGTGGTGGTGTTGGAGCTTGTATAACTTCCTGTGGATGCTGTGGTTGCTCAGAAGTCTGAACATTTTCTGTTCCACCACCAGTAGTACTTCTTATTGCATCCTGTTGCAAATGCCGTTGCACATTTCTTCTAGCTGCTATCCAACATGCTCGACATACTCGTTCCAGACGTGAAACCTAAAAATGAAATATTATAAAGCTATTGTTTAAAAACATCTATGTTTTAAAGTAACATTTTTCTTTTGTAGATTTTTATACACTACCTCCTTACTAATAAACGTTGTATAAGCTTTGAATAGTTATACAGTGTTTTATCTTCTTCAATCGAATTAAAAATGTCACTTGTGTGATGGGAATAAAACACTGTATAACTATTCAAAGCTTATACAGCGTTTATTAGTAAGGGGGTTAAATGAAAACTAAACAAAATACCTATATTAACTTTAGTTTCATATTATTATGACAAGTATTTACAAAATATAGGTCGCTTTCTATGAAGGAAGAAGGAAAACTGTTATGAATTATTTTTTTGATAAAACTTGTTATTACATAAACTAATAGACTCATATGTTTTTGACCATTAAGTAGATCTCAAACTATACATAATCTAATATACATGTAAAAGTATAGAATGCATTTATTTTTCATAGAAAGAATTCTTTGATATAAATTATTTTCCTTACCAAATGAGGAGATATCCATTGAATTATAATATTCCTTTCTTCACAATTTATATGAACACTACATGTACGCGTACGCAGTATGGATACTCCACAAGCAAGACATACACTAGTGTGTCCCAAAATTGGAATAAGGGGCGCAGGCCCAATTTGAATAGCATTTTGCAAAGCTAATAAACATTCATTGCAATCGCCCTTAGTAAATAATTAATACATTTGAAAAGTACTTATTAGCGATAAAATGGTTTCCATCTTTCATTTTTAGAGGTAACTGTATAATAATATTATTGTAGTGTGTATAACAAAGAATTACTATTATTACTGAATATTGTAGGTAGGTACTACAAAATCAATGTAATACTTACTGGTGTAGGTGCAATCCAAGATGCTAAAGTGTTGTAGACTATCATTAACTTCTGCCAATGACTGCCGACTAATATGCCGCAGTCGAAGTGAACAATGAACACACCGTAAGTTTTCCATGTTTCTGCTCACTGTTAAGTCTCTTCAATGAAGATCAAAGGAGTCACTTTCTCTGCTACTGGAACTAATGGAGTCTCTGTCTCACTTAACTAATGGAGTCTCTTTCTCTTAATTAATGGAGTCTCTATCTCACTATCACTTTGTTTATTTCTACTGATTGTATCAAACCACACAAGAAATATTCACACGGTCGCGGTAGGTACAATCCAAAAATTCAAACAATAACGTGCGTCGTCATTAATTCAAGGAACGGCGATGACGTTTGAGACATCGCCGTCTCGGTGTTGCCAGATGACAAAATGTAACATTGTTCAATCGATATTATCGAGTGGTGGATATTAATTAAATGAATTAAAAACATTTGGCGTATCCAAGCAGAATTTAACGGTTTATTAGGCGGGTCCATACATAGCGAGCCTCCTCACGAGGTATTTGCCGCGCAAGGAAATGGTCCCCGACGGCACAAGAGTGGCAGCCTTGGTAACCTTTGAGCAAAACAAAAAGCTGGCTTTTTATTTTGCTCAAAGGATAAAGCTAAGACTATATTACTGAAATCTCTCCGACCGGAGAAAATTAATGAAAAATCATCATTTTAATATTTTATTTCAACACTGCATATGGATAATATATTATACTACTTAAATTCTGGTTTTACTTGAGACGACGAAGTACTTCTACAATATTTCGCATTCAATAATTTATTTTCGGCTTTAATTAAAAATAAGGAACTAGTTTAGAATAAAAATGATTTTTAGACCTAGAAAATATTATAACATGCTTATAGTCGATTACTCTTGGTAATCGATTTAAATTACTGAGTGAAACTAATTACACCTTAAATGGCAACACTTTTCGTATTTACTTTCAGCCATTTTCAGTGATAATATAAAAAAATCAATTAAGAATATTGATTCTTGATCAATATTATTCCGGAGAATTAAAACTGTATTAATAATTACAAATTTAATCTAAAATAAAAACAGGAATTTCCAATGTATTAAGTTAATGGCACAATTTCAATTGAAGCGTCCTTTCTAGCTTTAAGGGTTTGGCCTTTGCGTTGTCAGTCAATCAGCTTTGCCTTTTATATACATTTTATATACAGGGTGACCTGAAATTCGATACATTCCTTTGAAAGACAGAAACTAGACCTCATTTACAGTAATATTTTTCATGGCATCCCCTATCCGAAAGTTGATATTTACCAAACTTACCCACATCGCTGGATAGGTCGAGGCGGGCCAATTCCTTGGCCAGCACGGTGTCCCGATTTGACCCCGTGTTATTTTTATCTTTGGGGTCATATGAAGGCTTTGGTGTATACTACACACATAACTACTGTAGAGGAGCTCAGAAGCCGCATAAGAAATGCAGCAGAAGAAATCAAAACTAGTCTTACTACCAGAATAATCAAAACAGAGGTACGGAGAAGACTACGGGCCTGTATCAGAAACAGAGGTTCACATTTTGAACAAGACCTAAAGTAGAATATTTATTATTAAATTTAATTAAACATTATGTTTTTTAAACACAATAAACGTAATTAAATTCAAGTTTTTCCTTTTATTTTAACCTTATCGCAAATAAATCGATTTAGACATTATTTCATTTTACTTCTAATATGTTTACTACAACGTTATATTTTTATGTAGACATTTGCACCTTTTTGGAAAGGTAATGAGATAAGGAAGTTATTTAGAATATTTGTACGCATTGTATCATACATTTTTTTAAGAAAATCACCTGTTTTTAAGAAAAATGTGCATTTTTCTTAAAAGAAAATTCTGTTTCATGTCTCATAATGAAAAATTCTCGCTTAGTTTGTCCCTATTTATTCCTTAAAAATAATATTTGACTCATTGACGGTTAAAATACATAAAAAAATCACTAAAAAGACAAACATTTTTAAAAATACGTCATGTCAAAGTCAAAAAGTCGAAAATAAAGAAAAAAATTTTGAAATTTCAATAACTTTGTAAATATCAACTTTCGGATAGGGGATGCCATGAAAAATATTACTGTAAATGAGGTCTACTTTCTGTCTTTCAAAGGAATGTATCGAATTTCAGGTCACCCTGTATATAGATCAGTGGCGTGCACAGGATTATGACACTGGGTATGCGGCGAAGTACTCGGTCACATAAACTTTTTCGTTTATAGATTTTTAGCATAGTTAGCTACGGCCAAGCGACGGATCTCTAAGTCGAAACCATGCCAACAGAGCAAGTCTTAGATGTACTACTAAGCTAATTCTTGTTTTCCCAGAAAGCAAACTACATCGATCAGCCTTTGAAAAATGTTTCTATTGCGATCAACTTTATGCCTCTCAATATCTAATCGTAACTGACTGTTGATACTCATTTCAATACGAGATTTACCAAAAGTGTTTAATTTTAAGCAGGCCTCCAGATGTATTTCTGTATGGTCATGCTTCTTGGCCGCGGAATAGAAATTATTTAAATCTGAATATCCCGAATCAGTCCACACTGTACTAGAATTACTAAATAATATGCAAGGAAAACAATATAATTTAATCGTGTGTACACAACCACACAGCCAGTTATACGTTTCATAACTTTTAACATGAAATTTTCGAGTTACATTATTTTTTTGCTGGTTTAATTGTTGTAACTCGGGTACACACCTACCTTTAGACAGAATTTGAATCTTTTCACTGAATGACAATTGTGAGAACTTGTTATTTTTAATTTTTAATAAACACACATTTTCAACACAAACTTCACAATCAAATAACATTTTAAAAAAATCAACAAACGCACTAGTAAAAGCAAATCACTATAATTATTATAGAAACTCAGTAATAAACTGTCACTTTCAAATGTTAAAATGAAAAATCTTTTAAGAAAACTATAAATAAACTGGAGCGATTAAATTGTAAACATTGCTTATCACATGAAATATGCAATATGGCCCCCGCGAAACAAAACGTTTCTTCTATTTAAACAAATAAAACCTTACTAAACAAAAATGCATAATGTGCATACGTGATTTATTAGATTTCCGTCTATTATTTTTACTCGGATTATAGGCAACGAATAATTTCCGACAAGCCAGTTCGGCGGTTTTCGGAAGCGATCGGATAGCCGAGAGCCATCGCCTGCCGCGGGAGTTGGCGCTATATAATCATGTCGATATTCATGGGTGTGTGCGTTTGCGAAGTATGAAAATTACACATACATGCGATGATATGTCCTGCAGAACGCAACGGCATGAGATGAGTTGCTATTTATAAAATATTAGGCGTTTTTAAGTTATTATATTTTTTTAATTAATTTATTTACTATTAATTAATTATTAAAGTCATCTAAAACGTACGAACGTTTTATTAAAATATCTGTGAATGACAAGTAAAGCACCGCATTTCTGCCTATATGGAGCGCACGCCCCTGATATAAGATAGTCATATATTTTCCCTGATGTAGGTAATTCAAATAAATTTCGGCGCCAGTTGTATAGTATGCTCAAGTGCAGTCGCCAATTTATTTTTTGTTTGCAAGATTAATTATATCCCAAAAATATTTATCGGACCGGATATTTAGTCATTCCGAATTTTCGAACAAAGTAAAAATAATAATAAGCATACCAATCTGCCAATCGGACTGATACAATTGGGTCGAAATTATTAATATATTGTTACACGACGAAAGAAAAATATAATATGTAGCTTAAAAATGCACAGTTTCCCAGAGATAAGACCTAGCTAGATCGACTTTTCTCCCCAAAACTACCTGCATATAAAATTTCATAGTAATACTTGCAGCCGTCTCGAGATTACGATTATATATAATACAAGATTGTCTCGTTTAAAGTATGAGATTTTAAACTATTAATATTATAGTATATAGTATTAGTAAATTAGTATAATAAATAGCATTAGGTATGTTACAAAACTACTGACAAGTAACACGAACTGGATCACTGGAACTACGAAACGAAAAATCCAAATAGTTGCTTTTTGGTTTCGAAGTTTGAAAGTTTGGAGGAAGAACTTGAAATTTGATATTTCCTTCATTATATGTCACTACACCTACCTACCTAGAGAAATAGGAACCGCAAGAATAGTTGTTTATAAAAGACTGTACTTAAATACAATACCTAGTTATCGTTATATCAATGCCTTTTGGTGTGTTTATTTTTAGTCATTATATACTGCAGTTTGTATTGAAATAGGTATAAAATATTCACATCATATTTATTGTACTACAAGTAAGTAATATCTAGGTATGGTAATAGCTCTAGAAATATAAATTGGTGTAAAAATATTAATTACATGCATAATAACTAACTAATTGTAATAAGTGTGTACTGTAATAATGAAAGTAGGTATGTAAGGTAAAAGATGTTAAAATAAGATTGAACTAAGTAAAAGTACCTACCTATTATTTTGCATGGAAATTGGTCTTGATATTAAACCGCAACAAATTATTAATACTTAATTGTGCAAGTAAAACTCTAAAATAAAAATAAAACAATTCCTCAGTTAAAGAATACTTGAATTATTTAAAATTAATGTTATGCTGCAACTGCTGTTAATTATTTCTTAATATGTGTTTGTTTTATTTGTAAGAATATCTGAAATTACATGTCAAAAGAAAAGAATATAACATACCTAAATATTACATTTACCTGTTAATTAGCCTAAAAATCAGAAGAAAGTATCCATCTACTAGCCACATAATATTATTTAAATCAAGACTTCTATTCAGCATAAAATTGGGATAAGTGCTGTTTATAATATTTTAGGTAATTTAATTTCTTTAAGGTACATACATATAATATACAGATTTAAGTATCTATAAAGGAAATTGACATTTCTAACATCAAACATTTAATTTACTAATTTTGATAATTAATCATTTATTTTTTTAAGACATCAAACTATAATGTTATTGCTTTAATGAATTTGACTGTAATAAATTTTAATAATCTTAGTTTATTTAACATCAAATAATGCATCTTAAATAAATGTTTTATTTATTTATATTTTTTTAAAATATTCTGTACATGTAATTTTAAGTTTTTAACCTTCTAACTATCACAACAATCATATAAATTGTGAGCTTTCTTGTTTTTCCTGCACCTATATTCCTGGACAGTAAACTGTTTGTGATTCTTTATTGCTTATTTTCTTAAACCACACAAATTTTAATAATATTTTTAAAATGGACGCCAGACAAGATGATGAGTATGTAACAGTAAGAAGACGGCATAGTGTAAATTACAGAGATTTAAACCTAGATAATTCAATGGATAAGTCATTTAATTCGTTATGCTCTGATCCAGAAGTAACTAGCTTGCCAAATTTATCAGTCACAATGAATGAAGAGTTGCAAGAATTGCGTGATAATTTTAAAGATGTGCAACTTCAATTAGACATAGCACATAAAGAAATAGAACATCTTCTATTAGAAAATAGTAATCTTTAAAAAAAATACAAGACTTGGAAAAGAAATTAAAATTACTGAATAAAATTTATGCTGCACCTATCAGTAGTATTAAAAGAAGTAACAAAAAACGCATAAAGATAACCAGTTCCTATGTAAAAAAACGTATAGACTTTCAAGAAGATGAAAACACTTTTACAGAAAACTTAAATAGCAATAAAAGGTCAAATCTGGAGTTTTTAAATCTGACACAAAAATCACAGCCAAATATTCATAATAGTCCTATAAGTAAAGGGAATTTCATACATATATTAGGAGAACAATGTGTACTAGGTTTATCGCAAAGATTAAGGAATACAGTAATACCCCGGACTTACGCGATAGGTGGGTCCGAGCGATTGCCGTGTAAGTCGAATTCGCGTATGTCGGGGTTCAACTTTGCATATAAATACATATAAAGTATGTTTAATCGGGACCAGAGTTTCAAGAAAACAATAATTTAGAAGAAAAATGTTTAATAAAGAGTAAGATAATAAAACAATTTACATTGTTATGAATAAAGTAACCTAAACCGAAGTTATTTTGATGTCGAAGGCTTCATAAATTCTAACAATGTTGCTTGACGAGTTAAGTTTTTCTTCTTCTCACACAAAATTTCCTCGTAGCATACCAGTAATTTTTTTATTCCCCGTTTTGGAGTAGCAACGCGTTTTTCATTAGAATCTATTTTTTCAAAAATTTGTTAAACCTTTTCAATTGAATTCTTGAATTGAATTGAATTGAAAAAAAATATATTCAGTTTACACTCCAAAGACAGTGTTTTTCTTTTCTTGTTAGACTCAAATGACGCATTTTTTGTTCGTTTAGACGACATAATTAGAGGTTACAATTAAAACGCACTGCACACGTGAAATAATTCTACGCGGAACACGTTCAAACCTGTCGCAAACTGAACACTGAGAGGGCGGAGCGAGAGAGCCAATGCGCGCGGCAATCGAAATGAAAAACCGCGTATCTCCGAATTCGCGTAAAACGGGGTAGCGTAAGTCGGGGTATTACTGTACAAGGAATAATTACAAAATATTTTCTTTTATTAAACCTAATGCATTATGTAGTGAAACTCTCAGAAGCTGTGAATCTCTCAAATACACCATTAAAGACAGAGATGTAGTTATCTTAGGAGTGGGAACAAATGATAAAAATCCCTGTAGTATTCTAAATGACTTAGCACTTACTCTAGATAAGCTTCGCACAGCACGAGTATATGTCTTAGAAGTTCATTCTAATGATTATCTCAGGACCAAGACACTCAATAACTATATACAATGCCTTTTGAAATTGCACAAAAACTCTATTTTTATCAAAACTCGAAGACATCACAATTTTTTTTATGATTATATACAAGACATAACAGACCAAATTAATTTTAATATTGATTATAGTGACTATCTTAATACTTAATTGCATTTTATAACAACAATAACATAATTAGACATAGAGAAGTAACAGGTAAAACAAATATTATAAAAAAAACTGATAATTTGGAAAAAAATAAAATAACTTTCTACTTTAAAAATCTAAGTCAACACCTAATGTGGTACAAAAAGTTTATAAAAGAGGTACAATACCATACTATTTAAAAAAAAAAACCAACAGTTACACAGTAATTTGTCTAAATTATGTAATAAAGGAACAAGCAAAGACAACTTTTTTTGATAGTGACTTAACAATTTTTCATTAAAACATTGCTGGGGCTATTAATAAAGCAGAATTATTACACTTGTCCCTACTAGATTTAAGAAATAAAGGTCTAAATAACTTAGATGTTATATGTCTGACAGACACATTTATTAAGAAAGGTTCAGAAAATTTATTACAGTTGCATGGGTATAAACTATCAGCTGCTTTCTGCAGAAATACTAAGAGAGGGGGCTCATGCATACTGACAAAATCTTCTATAAATTGTAAAGAAATTAAATTATTAAAAAATATGGGAATAACGAATGAATTCGAGTGCTGTGGAGTACAAATACTGGATCATAATTTACATGTTGTTTGTATTTACCGAACACCTCAAAGTGATACATTTAAATTCTTTAATAACTTAGATAAACTTTTACATGAAATAAGTAACAAAAGAAAAGAAATAAGAATAGTTTTATGTGGAGATTGGAATTTAGACACTTAAAGAAAACAAAAATACACGTTAATTACTAAGTTTACTAAGTACCTAACTATAATTTAACTTCACATATAACGTGCCCTACTAGGTTATCATCCTGCATAGACCTGATAGCAAGCAATATTAAAAATATGACAATGCCAAATACTCATCATGGCACTATCAGATCATGACACAGCTCAAACATTAACTATTAAAGTAAGGAAGGTGCAAAATACAAATATTACCTGGGAATATAGAAGAGATTATAGTGCCGATAATACAAACAAATTTAAAGAATGCATTTCAGCTTTATCATTTTCGGAGATAAGAGATGAAGAAAGTGCGGATGATTCATTCAACAAATTTCACTAATTAATAGTCCTTTTTTATACATTATGTTTCCCACTTATATTAACAAGCATTAATAAGAATAAGCAAAGAACTTTATGGCTAACTAGAGGTATAAGAAAATCATGTTTAGTAAAAAGAAAAATGCATTTAAATTATAGAATATCAGGAATAAAAAATAACAATACAAAACTGCGACTTGCAAAATATAATTATTTGTTAAAAAAATGTATTTTTAAATCAAAGCAAATACAAAACACTAAATATATCAATAAGAAAAAAACAAATGCAAAGCAGGATGGAAAATTATAAATGATAACTTAGGTGATAATAATAAAAATAATGACATTCCATACATTAAGAAGGATTTTAAAGAATATACCAAGCCTAACGAAATATGCCAAATATTCAATGACTTCTTTACAAATTTAGGAAATATGAGGCCAAAAAAGGACAATAACATAAATAAGATTATGTGCTCACACAACATCAATAGAAACACAATTTTCTTAAACCCAACAGATCCCAATGAAGTTTTTAATACAATATTATCATTAAAGAACACTAATGCTGTAGGATATGATGAGATTCGAACGGATGTTATTAAGAAATGTGCAGTACAAATATGTTATCCACTTGCTAAAATTATTAATCAATCGTTAGAACAGGGAGTGTTTCCTAGCCGATTAAAAACTTCAATTATTAAGCCTTTGTTAAAAAAAGATGATAAAACAGAATTAAATAATTACCGTCCAATAACATTAATTCCCATTTTCGCAAAGATCTTTGAGAAAATCATGTTAAAACGTATTAAAAGTTTCTTTATTTCTGAAAACCTGTTGGTTGATGAACAATTTGGTTTCCGTGACAATAGTTCGACTACAGACGCCTGTTTTTATTTGATCAAAATAGTACATGATAGTTTAAATAATAAAGTACCTATCACTGCAAGACATGACATGACTTAGACATGACAAAGGCTTTTGACCTGGTTAATCATAACATATTATTGTATAAATTAGAAAGATATGGAGTTAGAGGAAAAGCATACGACTAGATAAAATCTTATTTAAGCAAAAGAAAAGTGTGTACAGAAATTACAAACATTTATGGTAATATAAAAAAAATATACAAATCAAAATACGCATCTTTAGACATAGGAGTACCACAAGGGAGTATGATTGGTCCATTTCTATTTCTTACATATATAAATGACGTCACAACAGCAACGAAGCATCCTAGTGTCTTATTTGCAGATGATACAACGATATCAGTGAAATGCCAAAATATTTTACTATATGAACAAGAAATTAATAATGCACTTAATGACATAATATTCTGGCTAGATAAAAATGATTTACAAGTTAATCTGAGTGAAACAAAAATAATGCAATTTAAATACTATAACGCAATACAAATACCTAAAAAAATTACTTATAATAACATAAATATAGATGAAGTAGACACAATAAAATTTCTAGGATTAATGTTTGACCAACACTGTAACTGGAAGGCGCATGTGGACTATATTTGTAGCAAGCTGGACAGATTCGTTTATGCACTGCGACGTTTAGCAAAGACCGTGTCAATGTCTGCAGCTCTTTGTGCATATACGTATCTTCCGTCATATATGGTCTTATAATCTGGGGCAACTCTGTTGAATCAATACAGCTTTCAAATTACAAAAGAAATGCATAAGAGCTATATGTAACGTAGGTCCACTTGAAAGTTGCAAACTGTTATTTAAAAAGCTGGGTATACTTACGTTGCCATGCATGTACATTAGAGACATGTGTATATTTGTTAAAAAGAACTCCAAATATTTTGTACAAAACAAAGACATTAACATGACAAAGAGATCACAACGTTATCCCAATAAATTAGTTATGCCTAAATGTAACAGCACAGCGTGTCAAAAGAGTCCCTATTTTATGGCTATTAAATTATTTAATAAATTGCCAAAAGATTTTGATAAACTTAATTTATCAACTTTTAAAAGAAAATTGAATGACTGGCTTTTAGATAAATGTTTCTATGACGTAAAGGAATATTATCTCGATACTTATTTCTAAAAAAAAAAAAATATATAAGGTAAATAACATAGACATATCGTTTTCTTCCTTTTGGTATTTTTTTTCTTTTCTTCTGATTGTGTATTTTGTCTTTTTTGACATTAAAATATGTAATTTTTAAATGAAAATTAATAATTATCATAAATGT
This sequence comes from Phengaris alcon alcon, assembly GCA_037179445.1. Lineage (NCBI taxonomy): Eukaryota > Metazoa > Arthropoda > Insecta > Lepidoptera > Lycaenidae > Phengaris > Phengaris alcon. The sequence goes on along the minus strand of JAYRCH010000046.1, from coordinate 336,431 downwards.
TATTATTGACATTTGCATACTATTAATTTAGTTGAGTGACATGATCCTGAAATGTTTAATACTATTATCTAAGACCAAATTATACTGAATGTATAATTTGGTCTCTGGCAAATAAACGATTATTATAATTATTATTATTATTATACTTTGAAGATTTTTTCACGTCATAAGGGCGCTTTTAGTGTCACGCGGATTTGCTCACGCACGCGGGATTGGACCGCATGCGTAAAATTTCACGCTGCGGATCATACGCAGCATGAGTTTCAGTTTTCTACGGGCTGCGTAACGGTATAGACGTGTTCAAAAATGATCAATGTCAGAAGAATATCTGTCGCTTACATACTTTACAAACGACGAAACAAGAAGACAAGAGTACATGTTGATCCCTTTCTTGAAAATAGGCTTCTTGCTGGGGCGTTTGTTACACACTTTGGAAAACTACAAAATAATGAACGTAAATTTAAAAATTACTTTCGAATGTCCATTCGTTCTTTTGATGAACTGTTGTGTAAAATTGAGAATAAGCTACAAAAAAGCAGTTTACGAAGGATTACAATACAACCGATTGAGAGGCTCGCTATTACATTAAGGTAAGTTTAAAATTTTAAATATTTAATTTCCTGCTATGATTTAGTGGAAAGGGATTTGAACAGGTAGGATAAACGTACCAATCCCAAACCAGTAAAGGACTTTTTTGACTTCAAATTACTGTCATGTGTAAATTTACATGTGCAAAAAAAAAATTTTGTCATGTACTCTGGTCAACTGCAAAAATGTTAAACAAAAATCAAATCAATGATTTTTTCGGTAGTTGACCATCGTGGTCAACTATTGAGACATCATACAACACATGTTCTAGTAATTATCCAGTCTAAATAAACGGTATAATAATGATTTTTTGTTTGAAATATCGTAAAGTAACGCGTCATTGGTTATTAATTGTTGAAATTTCATAAAATAAGATTATTTCACTCATAAAATGTCACCATTAAAGTGGAATCATTCCTACCTTTCATCACACGCTACTTATTATAATATAGATAAAAGTTATAGGTTTGCACATGACAGTAATTTAAAGTCAAAAAAAGTCCTTAATTGGTTTGGGATTGGTACGTTCAACCTACATACACAATCCTTTTTTTTATCTGATAAAGTACACATGGCCACAGATCAAGTTACCCAAAACCAGCATAAATGGAACTCGCGCCTTGCGTATTATCATACTTAGGTAACCCGTCGGAGTCCCGCTTATACTGGATTTGAGTAACTTGATCTGTGCCGTGTGTACAACCGCACTCATATGACTAAACAAACAATTAGAGAGAAACTGGAGAAAAAAAGTTAATCGTACTCATTTTAATAAAAAGAGTTTTATTCATAAATTAAAAAATCAAATTTTACATCATTCATTTCTTTGTAAATTTGTATCCTGAGCGTTGACATTTCTTTCGCCTGTAGATGATGTTGTTGCTGGGGTATAAATTACGTCATAAGACGTGATATTAAACAAGCCGCTTTCAGTCGAAATAAGAGTTTCATTGTCATTCACTGCAGCAGAACTAATAGCATTGTCGTTAAGACTCGAAGTATCCTGGATTATACTATTGGTTTGGTAATCTTGATTTATCGGTGACAAACTGTCAAGCTCAGTAAAAGCACTAGAACTTGTTGTAGGTATGGGACTGTAGTATGCAGGTTGTGTTTGACTTTCCATTTCCATAACTATATTTAACACTTTTGTTCTGAACATTAGTTTTTGATATCTAGTGAATCTTTTTAATGAAGGCTGCAGAGACTGAAAGAAAGCCAAATCCTCACTTTCTAGCTCCAGTTGATTAGACTTTAAGCATTCTAATAACTGTGCCTCAAATTCAGATGGTGCTTGCTTTTTAGATTTTACTTGTTTTTGTTTTGATGTTGGGTGAGAACTTTCTTGACGTGAAGTATCTGGTTGCGTGGACTCATTACGTGTTTCTAAATTACGTTGTGATGTTAGTTGAGAACTTTCTTGACGTGAAGTACCTGGTTGCGTGGACTCATTAGGTGTTTCTAAATTACTTTGTTCAGACATTTCTTCACAAAGTGACTCTTCTCCAGCAGTTTCCGTTGTACTGTCTAAGAAAGTCAAAATGTCATAGTAAGAATATTTCTTCTTCTTCTTACTCCCAGAGCCGGATGGCTGATTTTTTTCAGATATCTTGTCTTTCTGGTAAGTGTCCCTTGCTGTTCGCCAGCGTTGTTGTATTTTCTTGTCTGAAATGACAAAATATAATAAGTAAGTGGCAAAAGTACACACAGTTTCAGATCAAGTTACCCAAAACCAGTACCAATAAACGGAACTTGCTAGGGCCTCGCCGGGCGGCGAGTCGTCTACGATAATAAACAACGCATGAGTCCTGTTTATACTGGTTTTGGGAAGCTTGATCTGTGGCCGTGTGTACAAATCTGATATTAGTTGGAAATTTAACTGCATTCGATTAAAGGCCCTCATTAATTCACACATGTTGTCAACTTTACACTGTCTCATGAAGCATTAGATAAATCAAGCAATATATATATACCTATACAGAGTGGAAAAATAAGGCCGCAGTTGAAGGAAAAGTACCCATAATATTGATGATGGCAAATTTTACTGAATGGAAATAATTCATTTTTTACAAAAATAATTAGAACTTCATTTAAGGATTTTTGGAAAAACACCGGATTGAATCGGGAAATTTGTTTATTTGTTACAGTAAAATTTGCCATCATCAAAATTAAGGTGAAAACTTCCGGAAGTCACTAGCGCTGTAAGTTTTTAATTGTTTTAACAAAAATTTTCTTTATTTGCATCTGTCAACCTTCATGAAGGAGGACTTCTGGCCGCAGGGTGTCGTGTTTCGGAAGTTCCGAGGGCGGCTGCCCGCTGACACCGTGCACACGTCGGCGACATTACGTGTGAAATAATTAAAATAGTTTTTGTATATAAAATAATATGTATGTTAGTCTGTAAGGTATATATCTATGGGCCTCTGTTTACATTACCATCTTGTAATGTAAATATTGCCTGAAATAAACGATATTTTATTATATTATATTATATATATTTATTAGATTCCTTTCATTTGCCGGAAATTTTACCATAGGGGTTAATTTATACAAAGAAGATTTCTTATAAAATATTTACAGCATAGTTATGTGTCTCAAATCTGCTAAAAGTGGCCACTTTTAGCAGATATGAGATACATAACTATACTTCGAACTTTTCATATGAAATCATAACTGCATAAATACCCCCCTATGATAACATTTTCGGCAAATCATAGAAATCTAACGTAGCTATAGTACTGTAGTTAAAACGAATTAAAAACTTCTAGCGCTAGCTACTTCCGTGCCCTTTCACCTTAAGGGTATTTATTTTTCTTCTGAAGTAAAATTCGAGCGGTGCATGCTGTCTTATGTCTGATGTCAGCATTATTAATATATTATGTTATCATATTATTAATATATTGTTTTTGTTTTCAGATATTTGGCAACTGGTAATACATTCACTGATCTACACTATTCCTATGTGATTGGAATTGCAACAATTAGCGAAATAGTAAGACAAGTTTGTTACATAATATGGATTGAACTAAAGTCTGAATGTATTCCACAGCTTAATGGGATCAAATGGAAAGAAATCGCAGAGGGATTTCTCACATATACAAATTTTCCTAATTGCTTGGGTGCTATTGATGGAAAACATATAAGAGTGATTCGGCCGCCGCACAGTGGATCACTATATTTTAATTATAAGAAATATTATTCTGTAGTGCTCCTCGCAATGTGTGATGCTGATTATAATTTTACATATATTAATGTCGGTACCAGTGGAAGCAACGCCGATTCAACCATCTTTAGAAGGAGTCAATTGTATACGAAACTGGAAAGTAACACGTTGGGTATCCCTGACCCGCAAGAGTTGCCTATTATTTGCCCCGAAGTAGCTTATCCATCTAGTGTAAGAGCAAAGTTGCCGTTCGTGATAGTGGGAGATGAGGCATTTGGTTTATCATCACATGTGATGCGGCCTTATGCTCGTGATAATTTACCTTACAAAAAGAAAATATTTAATTACCGTCTGTCCAGAGCTAGAAGGTACATAGAATGCACTTTTGGAATTATGTCAAATAAATTTAGAATATTTCACAGATCCATGACTGTCAAGTTAGATCTAGCACAATTAATAGTCAAGGCGGCATGTGTACTTCACAATTTCATAAGGAAACGGGATGGCTACATGGTCAGCCATACATTTGTCACAAATGGTTTTACGGGACCACTACCCAGGCAGCAGACTGAAAGTAGTAATACGTCGGCAAGTAATATCAGAGATATATTTGCAGATTACTTTATCAATGAAGGAAAAGTCTCCTGGCAACACCGATATATAATTAATTAACTAAACTCAAAAGGTTTTAGAAGGTTTTTGATGTTATTTGTGAATTAAATAATTATGCTTATATTAATAAAGTAATGATGCTTGTATAAATAAAATAATGAACCAAACACATACCCGCCACTTTTCTTTCCTCTTCGCTCAAATTTTCGTAGTTAGGTGCCAATTCCTTCAAAATATCTCTCCATGCAGCCTCCCTCGCGTCCCTGTTTTTGTATAATTCATTGCGTTTATCCCACAAAACGGGCCGCAGATGAACTTCAATGATTACTCGTTCTGTATCGATTTTCATTTCGGTAGTACAATACGGCACGTGCGCCCCGCTCGACTCTAAAATGGGCACTGAAGTTGTAGGCAGCGCTTACGCATGCGGATACCCCGCACCGGGGTGACGCCCCGCACAGCGCCCCGCGTCCCGCGTGCGTTTATCACGCTTTACAATAGATACCTATATGAAATTGTTCTTTGCGGATGCTACGCATGCGGGCCAATCCCGCGTGCGTGAGCAAATCCGCGTGACACTAAAAGCGCCCTAATAACGTACGTAATTTTTACACGCGTGTGTGACTAATTACAAACTATTTTTACAACTTGAACCGTGCCAATTTCCTAATGTGATTGAGTCAGTTGTGTTTTTGTTGTGGATGTATTGTGATAATGTATAAAAAGAGAGTATTGAAAAGGCAGGAACGTGTGTATGGTATGTTTTTTTATCACTAGCTAGCCCGCATCAGCTTTGCAAGGATGCTATGTATTGTGTACAATATATAAACTTATATGTAGTTATGTACATAATACATTGCACCATTGCAATATATTAAAATTAATGTTAAATATCTAATAAAGTGGGAAAAATTTAATAAGTTCTGTGATATAATTTGATTCTCGATTAAAAAATAATCCAACAATCATAAAAAATTCGATAAGGCATAATTTCCGAAATTTTCATGTGTTTTGCTATTATCCATGAATCTTAATGGATGGGAAATGGATTTATTACTTAAAATATTTCTAACATCTTTGCTCTCAATGCTCGGGAACCTTAATAGTATAATGGTTTATACTTGCCTAACATTTGGCATACTAAATTTTAAACATTTTATTTTATAGTAATTTAAAAGTAAGTTACTAACATTAAACTAATGTACTATTTTTGAGAGCGCATAATTAATTACCTTGTAGTAATTTGACTGCTGTCGCTTCACATTAATATGGAACCCTAAAAATTTGTGAAGTCATGTAGTGTCATCGGCAAATACTTCTACTTCTTGTTTATCTTTAACTAGATAAAGTAAGCAATTTATATAGACGAGCAAAAAAAATGGACCAAAAATGAATCGCTGTGGGACACCTAATTTTATTTTAGTCCCTATGTGCCTTTTACTATTTACCTTCACCCTTTGAATCCTATTTTTAAGGTTAGAACTGAAAAGGTTGAGTCCCCCTTATGCCATAGTGGTGTAATTTTCTGATCAATGTAGCATGCTCAACACAGTCAAAGGCCTTGGAAAGGTCGCAAAACACGCCTAATACATCTTGCGATCCCTTCCAACTCTTAGATTTACTTGAATAACAGATCTGATAGAATTATTTAAAAAATTGCTAGGCCGGGTGGTGCACCCAGTGGTTTATTTGAAACGAATTAGTAAAAAGCAAGCAATTTGGAATTTTGGACACATTTAGATAGGGCCCGATAGGGCCCGATAGTGCCCGATAGGGGAGGCCCCCAGTCCTCAGTATTTACACATTTAGCGTAATAGTTGCTAATACTGCTAAACGTCGTTGTTAAGAGGCATACTACATCTCGACTGTGATTTTTGCGTAAAATTCCCAATTATGGCATTCTTTTCTCAGAAATCATCTCAGAAACAAAGATACATTAACAATTTTGACATATTAAGAAAAATAAATACAACTGCAAAATTACTACAAAATGCGAAATGTCGGGAACGCTTCAAATACCTAATCCTGCAGAGTGCAGATTTGTAATAGACTTCTTAAGTTACTTCGTTTATTCTAAAAAATGCATTGTTTAAGTAATGCTAGTGCGGTAATCATTTCATTCGATTTGACGTAATATAAATTTGACCGGTAAGCGCATTAAGGTGACCGGTAATGTTATTACTTATTACGTTTGTAATTTGTATAGCCATCGGTCGCTATTGTTATGATGAACGATAAGTATTAGGAACACCAAAACGTACAAGTCAAAACTTAAAACGTTACGACTTTGCCGTAATGTATTTTTTATGTTATTTACGGCAGTCTTAACATTAAATTTGATACAAATTTTTTTGTATCAAATTAAACATTAGTACATTACATATGTAATTGGCGTTTTGTAACGTAAAAACATAAAGTCGATTTTTGAAACATAATATATTTATTTAATCAAAGTATATACAATTGCTATCTATGCACTTTTGCCATCTCATAGGTAGTTCATTGATTCCTTTACTAAAAAAAACGACGGGTTGCACTCCGGGAGTGCCGGCAGAAGTGAAAACTTGAATATTAACGTTGTGCATTTTTGATATTTTGGAATGGTTAGAGAATAATTTTGTACGAATTGCTTTCATTATCAGTATAAAAGTACTATTATTTATGTGGTGGAATACAATATTTATTTATTGCTCTATCGTACACAAACATGACAATTTATATTACATTAAAAATTTAACACTTCAGAACTATTACAATTATTTTACATTAAAAAGTTTATCTCTTACGAATACACAGCAGTGTGGCCACTACGCTGACGGTCGAGTCATCAGCTGTCACCATCAGTGTCACACGAACATTCGCGCAAGCGCCCTGCGCCGCCTGTCCTCTCTCCATCCGTCTTACGAATTTTCGATCAGGTCACGTGTCCTGACGCGAGTTTAGAAATTTTTACCCATTCCAAAAAAAGTACACAGCGCCGCTAAAGAAGTTTTCACTTCAAAAAACCATTCGGACAGGAATCAATAAAATCTTTGAAGGCGCTTTGGACTGCCCCATCGGAGTTGAATTTTATCCCATGTAAGAAGTTATCCAACTTTTAAAAAGATGGTAATCTGGTGGACTAGTGCCTATGTTGTTCACTACAGCTTTCTTAAATCTGGCCAGACGATTACGGCAGATGTCAATTGCCAGCAACTGCAAATCATGATGGAAAAGTAACTTCACAAGTTTAAAGTTAAAAAGCTCTCAAGTAACTTTTTTTGAGTCAATTTTCGCTTAGGGCAGGCTTTGGCTGGTTCGCCAGGGCTGAACCATTGCGATGAGCGTTTCCGATTATCGTACAAGATTCACTTTATATCACAGGTAATGATTCGATTTAAAATCCCTTCATTATTGTGCCGGTTCAGTAATGTAACGCAGCAGTCGACGCACGTTTGTCGGTTTACTGTACTCAATTCATGAGGTACCCACCTTTCAAGCTTCTTCACCTTCCCAATTTGCTTCAAGTGGATTAAAACAATTTTATCATTAACACCGCAGCCTGCAACTAACTCGGACGTGGTTTGCGATGGATTCGCTTCCACAATAGCCTTCAATTCTTAATTATCAACTTTGGTATCCGCCCACCCACGGGGCTTGTTCTGCAGGTCGAAATTTCCAGAACGAAAACGTTGGAACCAAAAACGCACTGTGTTTTCTTTTGCGCACCGCCGCCATACACATCATTAATCCTTCGAGCCGTTTCTGCAGCACTGGTGCCACGATGGAACTCGTACTCGAAAATAATACGATATTTCAAGTTTTCCATTTTGTAAACAGAGTGACGTAAAGAAAAAACCAAAAGAGGAAAAAACAAATGAATTGCGGTTTTCGAAACACAAATGCATGAGTAAATAGCGGTATAAATTTGAAATTGGAATTCCTAACCAAAGAAGATATATTTGAGATCAAAGTGGCCAGTACGTAAAACGCCAATTTCATAATATGTAAGGACCTAACATATTATGTTAAGACTTTGCCGTAACATATTTAATTTGATTCAATAATTTTAATAAAAAAATATATGCATTATCCTACTACTGTTATAAATGTGAAAGTTTGTGAGGATGGGTGGATGGATGGATGAACATCAACATACATATGTTTTTTACTCTTTCACGCAAAAACTACTGAACGGATTACGATGAAATTTTGTATGGTAACAGTTTAAGCTCTGGATTAAAACAGGATACTTTTTATCCCGAAAAAATACAGTGTTCTCGTGGGATACTGTATTTATGCGGGCGGAGCCGCGGGCAATAGCTAGTTACTAATCCTAATGGTACCTAAAACTACCTTTAACTAGGGTTAAAGGTAGTTTAGGCGCATGGGGCATGGGGCCATGGGAGCACATAAGCTTTTTAAAGAAATATTAAAAAGCTTACTGAAGCCACCCGAGACCCAAGAGCCGGGAACTACCTGGCACAACGGATAGCCATTGCTATCCAACGAGGCAATGCTATCAGTTTGCTAGGTAGGTACTCTGCCAGATGGGGACGACCTGGGAAAGTTTTTCTATTTACAGATATTTTTAGAGATATAGTCGTATTTGACGATAAGTTTTCTTATTTTTAGTATTAATTTCTTAGTTTATTATTTGGTTCTATATTGTATTTTAATAATTGAAATAAATAATAGAGTACCTAAAATGGGTTTATCCATGTTCAACCCCTAGATTACAACCCTCAATCCCTACGTGTTGTCGTTATAAAGGACGGGGGGTTTCTTGGGGTCGAACACGGTATAAGCCCCCAAAATGTTTAAATTTAAGGGTTCACGCTTTAAAATAAATACATAAATAATAATATACACGATAATATATATACATAAATATAATTTATATAATAAGATTTTCTATATTATGATAAAACAATTAATTACGAAAAGAGTTTCAGTTAAAAAATACCTTTAAAAACGAAAAGTCATACGATTTTGGGATTTCGCCAAAATACAGCTGTATGGCGATCCACGATAGAAATTTATTTTACGTAATATGCGATGTTTTGGTACGCAGGCTCAATACACGCGACACCTACGTCATCGGTGTCGGAATGAAAAGCGGCGGTGTGCCGACCGCGCCTCCCCAGTACGGTTATACCGTTCGCGGCGGACAGACGCCATATTGTTTTTCATTTTGAACTTCGAACTGTCAATTATTTTTTTATTGGTGATTTGTAATGAATTACGGTAAGGCAGTTTAGTTATTTGTTTTTTTTTTTGTTTTGAAATGGAGAATTCTAATCAGTGCGTGGAGTTGTGGAAAACGTACACGTCGCTATGCGGTAAATCTTTTTATTCTCTGTGCTACTTCGGCATGATCATCTGTCCACTTCATAATGCCTTGTAACTTTTAAGTCTATGCTAAGCAAATTTTTTTCTTGAACCTAAGCTAATATACAGGTGTCCCGTAAATCGACGTCAAGCCGTAAGCCCGTGATAGGCCAAGTTACAATAGTTATCAGAAAAAATTAAAAAAAAATCCAAGTAATGTGTCTCAAAAAATACAAAGCTTTTAAAAAAAATCGAAAAATCGACATCTTGTGGTGGTTTTTTAGTTCCCGGCACTACAAATTTCTACTTTTTTTATAATTTTTTTTTGTATGTAATCCTGAATAATGCTGTAGTAAACTGGTACCTAAGATTTAAATCAAACGACTCCGACTTGAAAGGAAATAAGGATTTTTGCCCAAAACAATGATTCGAATTTACTAGTTTGCTCGACTTTAACTAACTGTACTGGAAAAAAAATGTACTACATTTGTTTAGCAGGTAATTTTAAAAGTTGGCGCAGTTAATAAGGATACAAAAATGTTATGACACTTGCTAGATTGTTTCTTAAATTTTGGACAATATTGATTTTTGTAAAGGAAGTCAGTTTTCGACAATTTTTTCTTACTTACTTAAAATGATTGAAGTGTACCCAGGACTTTCTTCTAAGTGATATTCTGATTTGGATGAGACGGACAGAAACATTCAATGAGTGTAAGAGAGACAGATATTGACGCCACAAGTACGCGAGACGGGTAGACACAATGCTACTAGTGTGAGCGAGACAATGTCGCTATTGTCCATGTTCCCGACGTACAGCACACAAAATACAATAGATCAGTACGTTACTCTACTTCGTTTACTGCGCACGCCGTATTTGTTCATCTTGATTTCGTACATACCACTTTTTGCTTTGTTTATTGGACTCGATTGCTTGTGATTTGGATTTGGACTGTTTAGTTTCCCTTTCAACGACCTTTGCTTTCTCCTGGACTATCGTTGATCGTGTGATTGTGTAGTACCACCATGTCGGTGTACACCGCACAGGAATATGCCAACATGCATCTCATTTATGGTGAATGCCGATGCAATGCTAGTACTGCAGCTAGGCTTTACCGCCAAAGATACCCAAACGCTGCTCGTCATCCCGATCATCAAGTTTTTGTGAATGTGCACCGTTCACTCTCAGAGGGACGATTCCCAAGCCAAGTACACAGTGAAGGAAGAAGTCGCTTGCCTTACGATGACATCGTACTTCAAGCAGTCGCAGAAGATCCAAGTACTTCAGTACGACAAATCGAAGAAAGCACAGGAGTGCCCAAAAGTGTAGCCCATCGAATCATGAAAAGTCATGAGCTCCACCCATACCACGTCACGCGAGTACAAACTTTACTACACCGGGACTATCTCCCAAGAGTTACGTTTTGTGAAACGATGTTACAAAGACACCGGGAAGATCCATAAACAAAATTTTATGGTCCGATGAGTCCACTTTAAAAAAAGATGGGTACATGAATCTACACAACTTACACGAGTGGCATGTAGATAATCCACATTTGATGAGAGAGGATAGATCCCAGTATCGATTCAAAATAAACATGTGGACCGGGATTCTCAATGGGAGAATCATCGGACCTTTTGAACTGCCAGAGACCTTGAATGGCGACATTTATTTGGACTTTTTAAGAAATCATTTACCAAATTTATTGGAAAACGTACCTCTGCATATTTACAGAAACATGTGGTTCCAGCAAGACGGCTGCCCGGCGCACTATGCCCGTTCAGTGCGAGATTATTTAGATAATATCCAGAAAGGTGGATAGGGCGGTCTGGTACCATTTCGTGGCCAGCCCGTTCACCTGATTTAAATCCGCTAGATTTTTTTTACTGGGGAGCTGTGAAAGAAAAAGTGTATACAAAGACAATTGAAAATGTAGTTGAACTACGACGACAATTAACGCAAGCAGCTGAATTAGTTAATAACGGCAGATTTGCCCGTCTGATAAAGCGGTCTTTTAGAAAAAGATGGCGAGCTTGCATTTATGCTGGTGGGAGGCAGTTTAGACATTTGTTATAATGTAATAAAATATTTTAGACTTCAAAAATTTGTTTCAATTAAAAGCTTCCTAAAAACACCTTTCCTAAAGTAAAAAGTAATGAGACACTATGGCCCCCGTGGCCCGTGATATTCTTTTACTTCTTGGATTTTGTCTCTCTTAGACTCGTTGAATGTTTCTGTCCGTCTCATCCAAATCAGAATATCACTTAGAAGAAAGTCCTGGGTACACTTGAATCCTTTTAAGTAAGAAAAAATTGTCGAAAACTAACTTCTTTTACAAAAATCAATATTGTCCAAAATTTAAGAAACAATCTAGCAAGTGTCATACCATTTTGGAATCCTTATTAACTGCGCCAACTTTTAAAATTACCTGCCAAACAAGCGTAGTACATTTTTTTTCCAGTACTGAACTGACTCAACTCAACTGACTGAGTTAAAGTCGAGCAAACTATTAAATTCGAATCATTGTTTTGGGTAAAAAGCCTAATTTCCTTTCAAGTCGGAGTCGTTTCATTTAAATTTTAGGCACCAGTTTACTAAAGCATTATTCAGAGTTACATACAAAAAAAAAATACAAAAAAAGTAGAAATTTGTAGTGCCGGGAACTAAAAAACCACCACAAGATGTCGATTTTTCGATTTTTTTTTAAGCTTTGTATTTTTTGAGACACATTACTTGGATTTTTTTAAAATTTTTCTGATAACTATTGTAACTTGGCCTATCACGGGTTTACGGCTTGACGTCGATTTACGGGACACCCTGTATACTTTTGCGTCTGCTTCAGACTCATCATTTAATATTGACTAGCTGTTGCCCTTGTTTAATTGAGTTTTCAACGATATCTTTATAATTTGTACCCAAAATAATATAATTTTATAACGAATACGTTAAAAAAACCATCATCCTGAATTTTCTTTCCCCAAAAATCTCCTCCGCGGGTTTGCACGATAGACTATATCTATCGGATAAGAGTCACAAAATTAAGTGAATATCCATACTTTTATAATGTTACACATTTATAATAGTTAGCTGGACTGCAATCCTCAGAACCCGGACATTAATAAACTTGTATTATTCAATTGTACTATATTAAAAACCAGGAGAAAAGATAATTTTTGTAAACAACGAACGGGTCAAAATGTTTTCAAAAATGCATTATTCCTAAATTGAATTACCTCATAGTAACATACACGTGTTTATGTACATTTAAAACCAAGTGGCGATTTCATTTGGTCGGATTATCTGATTCATTAATAGGCTAGACGACAATAACAAAAAAAATGAATAGTACTCTTAAATATGAGTAACTTCTCAGAAGAAAAAGTATATCAAAAGTCAATATTTCCAAAGGGACAGCGATTCGTTTACAAAATTTCGCAGGTTTCGTGAAAACGCTGGAGAGTTTAGTATGGATACTAAAGTCGTACCTAACTGTGACGTTACGCTTAGGTAGAAGTGTATGAAATATAAGGCCGCAGGGACAAATTTGTAAATATCTCCGATGTTTGTGTGTTTAAGTGCACTTACCATAATAAAGTAAACTAATGTTGTAGGATTTGTTTACTAATTTGGCAATTTTTTTTAACTTTTTTGTACTTTTTAGACGTAAGTATCTACCTAATAATATAAATTTTCGCAGTCATTTTGAAATCGTATTATTATTTTTTATTTTCTGATTTATTTAAAACACTAACTAGTTATTTTATTATAGTAAAACAATCGTTAATAATATTTTCTATTATTAGAGGTTAAATATTACCAGAAATATTCATAGTTAATTATAATACAAAACTGTTTTTGTAACGGTTATTATTTGGGTTGGTAGGTATATGGACGCAACTAAATTATAAAATACAAGTTCATAATAGCAAAACTATGACGAAAATTGATATTACCTTTATTTAAGATAAAATTAGCTACTTACCAAAAACATTCTTAACAAAATTGCACTTCACAACACACTGTAATCCAGTCGCGAAGTACACTAAACAATGAAAGCAATTTGATACCACTTAAGTTGTCTTTAAGTGGCTATAGCTTTTTATATTTGTTAGGATTATAAATGCGTGTATCATAGATTTGTCATCCTTTTCATTAGCTTCAATATTAAATACATTGAAAAGAGACCACCATATATTTTTTGTACGTAATTTATTTTGTTTTTGGTACTATTACCCAACTGACGAATCAACCGTTCAACGGTGGCCGGGCGCTTTGCGGCGGGTAAAGCCTATAACCAAACAACGGTGATGGGACGCCCGAGAGGCTAATTACTAAACTACAAATAAAATATTATATTGTTACATTTACCAAGTAGTTAACGCCTTTTCTGAGTATATTAATGAAACTAAATATTTTATATGTAGTCATCTGCCCAATTGACAACATTGGGTGCACAACCCAGCCTGGCAATTTTATGTACCTAAATTTGCCAGATATGTTATTCATGCTAATGAAGGAATGACGAAAATGTTTTTTTTTTTCAATTTGAAAACCAAAGGGCGCGAACTCCTATATGTTTGTTTACATTTTGTATTTATACTAGAATAGAATAGAACTCGACCGTAGTGTAAATGTATGTTCTTCTAAAGCCTTAGCCCACACAGAAAAATAAACTACACAGTATAAACAGTCAGTCTCAAATCTTTGTTGTTAATCTGTTTATCCTTTATCTTTATCATAATTGAATTGCACAGGTTTTGTAGAATCGTAGGTAATATCATGTAATCACTCTTTACATAAGAGGCGTTCACTATGCGATTCGATAAAGATTGACTGACGGCTATCCAAAAGCAGGAATCATAAATGTTACGTTCCCCTCAACAACATTGCTAAGTGATGAATGAATAATAATATTGTATCCCGGAGATATCGGCTTCTAAAAATCGCATTTAATTCTGAATATTCGTACATTAATAATAATAATATCTATGGACGATTCACACCACGACAATCTGGCCCCGTGCTAAGTATCCGAAGAACTTGTGTTACATGTACCAGAAAACGGGAAGTATATTTAATACTTTTATACTATACATATATATTTAATATTTTTTACTATATTATACATACATTTAATACACATCCATTACCCAGGAACACGGGGAAACTTTGTGTTCCTTGGGCGGGATTCGAACCCGCGACCCCCGGCTTGAGCACCAACGCGCTGAACCACTGAGCCACAGAGGTCGTCAAACTTTAAACCCCCTTTCTTTAAATACTGAAAATGGGTCTCTTTTATAAAATTTGGTAACTTTTTTACAATTTCAGAAAAAAATTACTTGGGTCTGTAATATTCTTTGGTTAATTCTACTAATGATTAGCTAGAATTTTGTGTTATGTTTTCTAAAAGAAAACTTTTCAACGAGAACTTGACCCGGAAAACTTTGACCTTGATAAGATATGCGGACATATTGACGCCAAGTCTTGTTACTTAAGGCTGGGAGTTAGGACTATTATGTCCGCAATCCGGAAGGCCGGAGAAAATTGCTCTGCGTTATTACAATAGAGTTGAAAATCGAAGTGTCGAGTGTCGAGCTGTCATTAATGACATTGACATTTAACTCGACACTTGTGTGTTCGATTTTCAGCTTTGTTGTATTAGCGCAGAGCTCTTTTTTCAGCGCTCTGAATTTTCCCCGGCGTTACGGATTCTGGACAATGTAGTCCCAGTCTAACTCGGTTATTTGAAGACGGAACGTCTCGGAAATATCAAAAACTACATCCATGACTCATATCGTCCTTGTAGCTCTGCCAATCAGAGACAATGACACTTTATGTTTTGGGGGGCTCTTGACTTTAAATAGCGTTTAAGAATTCGGCTGGCAGTGATTTGAACTTATAACAGGAGTAATATGGAATTATAAAAGGAATTAAAATTTCTTATTTTATTAATTTCTTATTAATTTCTTATTAATTTAATTAAAATTAAATTCCTTATAAAAGGAATGGAAAATTATTGCCTGGGAAACACTTGTGATAACATCAGACTTGAGAGGTCAGGGTTATTCGGTTGCACAGTTTCACTATCTTCACAGCTCTTCAGTAGAGTAGAGTAAGAGGCTTTAATCAATATAGCCACAGACGTAAAAATAGAAGACGGCTTTATACGTCTGGTTTAAGCGTGATCTGGATTTGATTTAACGCGAAAATGCCAAACTTCCAATATCCAATAAAAATTTGTCAATAAAATAATACAATTTACAAATTCAAAATGTCAATAAAACAATAAAATCAATAAATAATAATTCCAATAAAATACAAACACAATTCAATTAAAAATGTCAAAATAAAACAACAGCACACACATTTAACTTAACCCTACTATCACAATTTAAAACTTAATCTAGAGCCTACACTAATAACACTAATTTATCACAGTTCTTTCTGTTTAAGTCCACAACAATTTTCTTACAAAAATCGAGGAAGATGTCCCTCTTTTTGCCCCCCAGGATGGAAGGCAGATTCTCACCCGTCACGGATGTGCCCAATTTCTGCTCAATATCATATCTATTGCTAGCAAAAATCGGGCACTCCAGTAGCAGGTGAGGAACCGTCTCCTCAACTCCCGGCTGACACGAACACGACGGATCCTCCTTCAGATTGAATCTGTTCAAGTAGAAGGCGAATCCGCCGTGTCCGGTCAGAATCTGTGTGGTGTGATGTGTGATGTCTATTTTATTGACTATCTTGTATGCAGCAGCAGCGCTTGGGAAAAAGAGCTTCGTGACTCCCTCCCACTTCATATCTCCTGTCCCATTCCTCAACCGTATCCTCTCTTAAGATACGCTTGACGAATGAAACAGGACACATCGTAGTCAGGTTTCCTTTTCATTCCCAGCGCGGCCTCCTTGGCTAATTCGTCAACCGTCTCATTCCCTCTCAACCCTGCGTGCGCCTTAATCCAAAACAGGGAGACCTACCGCCTCTGCGATGCGGCTTTTCGGAGGGCCTCCCTTGTTTGCACTGCCAGGGGATGAGGGGAACTAAGGGTGACTGCCTGGAGAGCCGATCTGGAATCGCTAAAGATTCCGAACTTCGCCATTCCACTCTTGCAGGCTATACTTACTGCTCTCTGGAGCGATAGAAGCTCGGCTTGGTAGACGGTGCAATACGGCGGCAACGCAAGCTTGACGGCCTTTGTCTCGGCCTCACCCTTCCATACAGAGAGTGCGGCTCCGACTCGACTCTCAATCTTGCTGCCGTCCATATAGATCCTATGGACGTGGCTGTTAACCACGTCTACATACGAGTCCTCGTCTACCAACCTGAACCTCAGCTCTACCTGCTCTGCCAGATGTGGGTCCTCAATCGCTGGAGCCATTCTTTCCACCGCCCTGTCCTTCAACACCGGGTGTGACACCCCTTTCTTGATCTCATAGAGCCTCGAAGCTTCGAGTATCCTGAGATCAAGAAGGAGTATCCCAGCCAACAGCATCGCAGAGTTCAGGGAGACGGTCCGATATGCTCTGCAGATCTTCTGGGCAAAATCCCGTTGGACGGAGTTGAGCCTTTTTTGGACCCCCATCTTTTCCACGGTGGGTGCCCACGCTGCTGATGCATACAGAATAGTCGGCTCTATTACAGCCATATATATTGTCTTAACTATCTGGGGGTTAAGCCCCCAACCTACTCTGGCTGCTCTGCTGTTGCCTGCGACTCCGCCGGCGTAAATACAGTATCCCAAAGGAACAGGTTTTTCGGGATAAAAAGTAGCCTATGTTTTAATCCAGAGCCTAAACTACTACTATACCCAATTTCATCGAAATCCGTTCGGTAGTTTTTGCGTGAAAGAGTAACAAACATCCATCCATCCTCAAAACATCTCACATTTATAATATTAGTAGGATTAGTTCAGGAGTTTTAAAATACGCTTACTTGGAAAACTTATTACAAAAATAACAAAATAAGTAAACATGTAAATACCTTCGTGTGCGAGTTTGACTCGCACTTGCCCGGGTTTTCATATTCATCCGGTTTATTTCGTGTTCAACCTTTAAGGTGTTTGTGCACTACGCTGAATTTTACCGTCCGGCATCCGATTTTCTATCTATAACGCTCATATTATTGTATGCATGTCATTACCGTCAATATCGTCCGGCAGGTAAAGTTCCGTGCAGTGCGCACTAACGCCGATCTTCAAACCGCGTCATTATAACTACGCGACGCGTAACTTAGGCTGGGACTATATGATCTGAAAATACAACTCTGCGCTACTACAATAGAGTTGAAAATCGAAGTTCCTAGTTTCGAGCTCTCATATATGACATTGACATTTGGCTCGACACTTGTGTGCTCCATTTTTAGCTCTATTGTATTAGCGCAGAGTTATATTTTCAACGCTCTGAATTATAAAACTATATATTTCCAGATTTAACGTAGGACTGGGTTTAAAATCTAGGGGTTGAACACAAACCATTTCTCCTGTCAGAATAGACTGTCAGTAAAATGTCAGACAAAACATAACTCATGTTTTGTCTGACATTTTACTGACTGAGTAAACCAGAGTTCAATTACTTACTGGTCATTTTATTATCTAAATTGATACGAAAACGTTTTCATAATAAAACAATTGTCTGTTACACCTAGACTCTAAAGGTTAAATTGATAATAGTATCACACAAGTTTTGATAACGTTTTGTGTCAAGTTAAAAATATGTAGGCAGGAATTGAATAGAAAATTGATGTACATTTTATGGAAGGACCGGGAAATAGACTGATCCCTGTCGCTAGAGTTGTCATCTCAGAAATTTCACAACCCGGACAAGACGCGTGAAAACCCCGGATTTCGGCGCTCAAACCCGGACATAAAATATATAAAATAATATACAAAAATACTATCTGAACGGTAGTGCACTTTTTTTAAGATCTGAAAAAAACTACATAATTTACATACGTTATTTAGAAACTAATTAATTATATCCAAAGTTTCACAATAATTACTTGATAATGTTTTTATTATTTCTGAAAATCAAAACTAAACAAAAAAATACGCCTCCTATTATCCCTTCCTTCATACAAAAAGCCCGGACAACAAATTAAATCCTGCCCGGACGCTCCCCGGATGCCCTCTAAACTGGGATAAATCCAGGGAAACCCGGACGGATGGCCCCTTCCTGCAGATAAGCGATTACCAATGCTGAAGGAGTAGGGACACCCGTAAAGAAAACACAACGCAAACGATGTTTCACGCTGGTTTCTTTGAGGCCGTGGTTATCCTTCGTGACGACCCCGGTAAAATTGTTTTTGTTTCAACAATATTTTTCAGTACCCATGTTTAACGCAATCTAAGGCTTTTGTAAGTACCAAATTCTTGACGCTATAATGAAGTATCTTTTTATTGCCTTAATAATTACTACAAGTGTAATATATAAATCTACAAAACTGTAATATATAATTTATTTATCTGCTATATAGTGATATAACAGGTTTATCTCAAGATAATATACCTGTTAACATAAGATTACGGATTACATACTTTGCAATGTCAAAATAATATATTACATGGATTTTTTTTTTTCATTTATAATCTATAGAAACTTAAATAACGCTTCGAATAATTTGCTAATGTTAAATACTTTTTGCTAGTAATTTCGTTTTACAACGTAAGTACGCAAAAATGAAAAAAAAACTTGTAAATTATAATACACAATTTTTGGGCATGTGAAATTAAACTCTCTACATACTATCAGAGAAAACGGAAACGGAACGGAATAAACGGAATAAATACGGAAACGGAAAACGGAAAATCTTGGTAATTAATTTATACAATCATGTACACTAATTATATACCACTGCATTATTGACTAATTATTTATGATAGGTATAATAGAATATAATAATCAAAATAATCGATGCTTAAACATAGAAGTGCTACAGGGTAAAATCTTAAGTCCTTTTCTTTTTTTTACGGTTTTATCATCTTTCTTTACATCTGTTAATGGATTACAATTCCAACGTCTCGCTAAAATCAAGAAAGGCTGGATCGATTTGTCTATTTTTGATCTTGAAATAACTGTGAAAGTTTAGAGAAGGTTTAAAAGGTGAGAAATATTGGAAAATTTTCGGGGAAAATACTTAAAACGACTATAGAATTTACTCATTTGGTGCTCCCACACTGCCATTATAAAACGTTTACAAACATTTTCTAACACTAAAACATTTACTTACAAATGTTAACATTTGTTACAATATGACCTGATCAGGACGCTTTAAAAACCCAGGCCCTCTTTGATTTGGTAGATGTAGGTAAAGACTGAAGGCGTAGTTGTGGATATAGGTTTAGGGTGTAGGACATAGGTTGTAGATGCAAATGTTGGTTTAGTTATTTTTATTTATGATCATTTATCATGTTTCTACAGTCAACCGCACACACACATACACACACGCACATTCTTCAACTTTCAGACGACTATGCTTAATTAAATAGAATATTATACGATGTTTTCCTCATGTCCGCGGTGGAACCTGGATTCCTTCTCCTATTTAAAGTAGACTTTCATTTTACTTTGATTGTATTATAAGTGAAGCGGCTTGTTATCGTAAACTGATTTTGTGACGTTTGGACCAATCAGGAGGCGTTAGACGCTGCTTTAACGTTTACGAGAATACCAGTTTGACAGTTTTAGCGTGTCACACGCTATTTATTTTGTATTGTTTTTACCTTTATTATGTTGTGTTAAAAATGAAGCAATTTTATTATTATTTATTCCAGTTCGTGTTAGGAGCGGGTATTTCACTACACGGTATTCAGGGCCCGGTAGTCAGAGTGGGCGCGGCACGCGGAGAGAGACGTATGATGACATCTGTTTTATATAAAGTTTAGATTTAAATTTAGATTCTAAACCATTACAAAGAGCAGAGATTGCCGTGGCTTCGGTTGTATCCATGAATATTACAGAAGAAAAAAAGAGGAGAAGGATCTGGTTAAAGCAATACTTGAAATTAAGGGAAAAGTACTCCAACATGCGGATACTCAGTGCTCTGGAATCTGTGGATTTTAAAAATGATTTCAGAATGGGAGAGATGGAATTTGAATACTTACGGAACCTTCCGGTCGCCCTAATCAGGGAGCCTTACTCCAGGAATTCTATTACACTGCCCTAAATAAGGGTGAGGGTCCCTGAATACCGTGCAGTGGAATACCCGCTTTAGACAAAAGAACGCGTGTCGGGAAACCTAGGAGTTGTATAAAAATTTATACCTACCAATATTTTAGTTGCTTCCATAATTAATAGCAATTGAGAATCGCTTACCGTTGTGAATAAGATAAGTTTGTTCAAACGCGAATTTATGTGTTCACTTTTTTTTTCATTTTTCAGCTTTCTATATACAATGCATAATCTCGGTAATATTATAAATGTAAAAGTTTGTGAGGGTGGGTGGGTGGATGGATGAATGTTTGTTACTCTTTCACGCAAAAACTACTGCACGGATTTCGATGAAATTCGGTATGGTAGTTGTTTAGGCTCTGGGTTAAAACATAGGCTACTTTTATCCTGTAAAAGTACAGTGTTCCCGAGGGATATTGTATTTACACGTGCGGAGCCGCAGGCGAAAACTAGCCCTTATAGGTTACCAAAGTTTGTTGTGTATCATCAGTAAAAACGCCAAAATGGCTTACTTTAACTAGACAATATGTATAGTGTACACGGCTAGTGCGTCATTGATCAATTTTGACTTCACTTGGTTCACTGCAAACTTAACGCGAATTGACAATACAGCCTTTATTGTGCGTAAGAAAAGTTATCCCACTAGAACCGTATTTACAAAAGGTGCATTGTCCTTTCTACCCGACTGCGTCGAAGCCAAAGGGAATGGTAATTTAACTGGTTTTGGCAGTCTATGTATTTCTATAAATATAATATCTATGGACGCTTCACATCACGTCAATCTGGCCCCGTGCTAAGTATCCGAAGAACTTGTATTACAGGTACCAGTAAGTAAACGGGAAGTATATTTAATACTTTAATACTATACATATACTTAAGATTTTTATTATATTATACACATATTTAATTACACATCCATGACCCAGGAACGCAGAAAAACTATTTTGTTCCTTCGGCGGGATTCGAACCCGCGACGCCCGGCTTGAGCAACAACGCGCTGAACTACTGAGCCACAGAGGTCGTCAAATATATGTATGTACGTTTGTTCCACCGTAGGGCCTAAACTACTGAACCCATTTTAATAAATGTAGTGTCAATAGATTCGTAATAATAGCCCGAGTAAAATTTTTCACCGCATTTCTGTGTGAAGTATATGGCGATGCTCGTGATTAACGAACACGTGTTCGTACTAATAGCACATTTATTATGTTAATTGATTACATTGTCAAGAACTTTTCCTTAATTATTGACATTGGTTTATCTTTTACTAGAAGTTGCCTGCGACTTCGGCTAAGAACTTACGGAGCGATTTTTAGTCGCGCCCGCCGCGATTGCGGGCCCGCAGCTTCTGTAGAATGCAAATATATATATAAAAAATTAAATCACAACTCACGACGCGATTTACGCCCGCGGCGTGCGCGATTGTTTGCGCGGAATCGCGCGGGCCGCGATCACCCGCAGCCTCGGCGATTTGAGCCCGCGCGTTCGGCGTACGGTTGGCGGGCGAAATTCTTATGTTTAGATTTGCCTGTTTTGCAGTAAGTAGCCTGTCTTGCGATTTTCCCCCGCCACGTTTGCGGGCGATGATCGCAACCGCGGCGACTGTGTGATCGCGCAAATAACCGGTCTCGTGAGTTTGAAATAAAACCTCAGTGCCACGATCGCGGCGCGGGTGAAAATCGCTCCGTGAGTTCTTAGACTTAGGTTGTGTTCAGACACAGCGGAAACCGCGCCATCAAGAATCGTGCGGATCAACCGCGCGCAGCCTATTACAATAGCGTCGTACTAGAACGCTCACACTAAACCGCGCGGATTACAGAAATCGTGCGGTTTCCGCTGTGTCTAAACCGGGCCTTAGTGCGTGCAAAGAGAGATCGCGCGGATCCCTACACTTCGCCATTATGTAGTCTATACTCTTTTCCGTGGTTCATGCTATAGGCACAATATAAATAATGTACTGTAGACTATCTTCATACTAGACCGTCCGAATCGTCGCACGCACACATACGCGTCATTTACACGGCCGCTAACGAAACCTCAAATAGTAGAAGTATGTAGTGCCACGCCGCCAGACTTGTCACGGCTTTTAGCGACTAACGACAGTTGTGCCGCGACGCTGGCGCACTGTCAACGCCTTTGTAGACGCACCAGCCCTAGCGCTCCGCTCGGCCACGCTCAATCGTAGGTAAACATTTCAAGGACACGGCTGAGTTCCGCTACTGTACACTATTTATATTGTGTTATAGCTGAGCCAAATTTCATCAAAATCGGTTAGTAGTTTCCGGAGCCTATTTAACGAAAACAAACAAATCTTTCCTCTTTATAAATTGATGTAGATAATAATAAATGTAAATGTTACAGGCCTAAGACTAGTGATTTAAAATTACTAGTCTTAGGCCTCCGGGTGTCAGCGATGCGGGCGCTGCTCGCGCCACTTACACGCGCGAGGAACGCGCACGCCTAATGTGTGGTTAGCCTTACTGCATTTTGTAGTCTAACCGATCATGGTGATTTCCCTGAAAAAAAAAGAAAGATTTTCCTGCTAGTGCAAAATCATAAAAATAGTGAAATGTATCTGATTGTTTAATAACACAGATTTTCCTCTTGGTTTATAATAAATCTTTTTTTCTTATTGACGCTTGAGGTGAAACTAAATTCTCGATTAGTATTTATAAAGAGTTACAATGGATTTCATTACGAAATTCATATTTATATACAAAATTATGATAGGTATAAAATCACATTTTATTTAAATTTTAAAAGCAAAATGGTTTTCGTGACTAACTGTAAAAAAAATTATATGTCATAAATTGTTCTCAAGGATACTTTTGTTATTACATTCTTGCTAAGTATTTAGTAAGTTTAGATGTTTGTTCTTTAAGCAGGTAAAATATTTTCTAGTCTAATAAATATTGCTAGTGATTTTTATTAGGGATATTATGAAGCAGTGTAATCGTAACCGAAACTATCGGATATCCGAAATAATAAACTATCCGTAACCGTAGCCGAATCCGATATAAATGATCCGTATAAATTTGGACATAGACGGAAGTAATCATATACATAAATAAATAAATAAATAAATATCTATGGACGCTTCACACCACGTTAATCTGGCCCCGTGCTAAGTATCCGTAGAACTTGTGTTACAGGTACCAGAAAACGGGAAGTATATTTAATACTTTTATACTATACATACATTTAAGATTTTTATTATATTATACACATATTTAATACACATCCATGACCCAGGAACTCAGAAAAACTTTTTGTTCCTTCGGCGGGATTCGAACCCGCGACCCCCGGCTTGAGCACCAACGCGCTGAACCACTGAGCCACAGAGGTCGTCAAATATATACATCAAACGAGATAATTTTAGCGGTTTTTAGATATTTTTTTTTGTTTTTAGCGGCGTGGCAATACATACTTCTACTTTTAATCTTTTTTTTGCGGTCTCCTTTTTGGCAGTTAGGTATTATACTACCTACCATTCTATCAATAGTATCTCTTGCGTACCTACTTCTACTCATAGTACGTAATTTTATGTTTTGAGTTGTTTTTCTGTCCTGTTTTTATGACTTTTGTATGTAAGTCTTTGTTTTATTTGTGCTGTAATGTCTCATTGTGTCAAATAAATGTTTATTATTATTATTTTTCGATAATCTTGTATTTAATATATAATCATAATCTGGGAAACGGCTGCATGTATTTCCATGAAATTTAGTAAGCGGGGAGTTTTGGGGGAGAAAAACCGATCTAACTAGGTCTTATCTCTAGGAAACTGCGCATTTTTAAGTTATATATGTCTTTTCTTTCGTCGTGCAACAATAAATCAATGATTTCAACTCTAGTCTTTCAGTCCGATTGGCAGTTGTCATGCGTATAACAAACTACCAATCGGACTGACATATTATAATTTTTGCTTTGTTCGAAAATTCTTTTATTGTTTTTTTAATTTAGCAGTTACCCAGGAACTATAAATTAATAATAGTAATATGACATGTTTTTTTTTTAATTTGCCAGCCGTGCCGACTCATTAGCTTCTTAGGCCAAATGATTACTTAAACATTTTCGGTTACGGATATTATATTTTCGATGAATGTAAGTGAAATTATTTCCAATTCACAAGTTCGTAAAATAAACATGTCATACCAAGTCTTATTTATGCTGCGTCTATATCCGAAATTATCCGAAGCTTTTATATGAGATTCGTTTACGGTTAAGGATAAAATTTTATTTCGGGTATCCGATAGCTTCGGTTTCGGTTACGGAGCTCCGTGACATCCCTGCTAATGAGCATCCCAAATTGGTACTTTTCGATTATTTATTTTTTTATTGGAAAAACGATGACACCGCGTCATTATAATACGAACATAATATTATATGGGCGATTAGCCCGCTAAACACTCGTCTCATTTATTTACACTATCGTCAGTTAAAATTCAACGTGCGATTATTCGCCGAAACATAAACGCCCGTTGACCTTGCGATGCGATGACGTATAGTGCGAAGTCCGAACCAGCAGACTATCTACTATGACCTGACACTGCCGGCAACCGGTTCCGTCTTCTGATAGGCTACGTGACGTAGGATGTTTTGACTGTTGGCCCAGCGCGAACATTTGATAGCGGCGTGAACGCAACGTTATCGAATGTGAATTGTTGAAGAAAAAAAATGTTCCAGCTAGAGATAGTGTGGAGAATACTAAGCTGAATCACACTACTGATGTGAATCACCTACACTACAACCCTGCGGTTTGTGCGCGCAAAAAGAAATCCCCACGGGAAACGCAATAAAAGTCTACGGCCTTCAAATCAAATCAAATCAAATATGCTTTATTGTGTACATAACGAATAACAATGACAATATACATAGACAAAACATTACAAAAATCAGACACGCACACAAAGGCATGCCTTATTATAATAATAATAATCGTTTATTTGCCAGAGTGAATGTACAATTTGGTCTTAGATAATAATATACATTTCAGGATCATGTCACTCAACTAATTTAATAGTATGCAATTAATGTCAATAATAAAATGTATGATAATTATTAATTTTCATTTAAGAATTACATATTTTAATGTCAAAAAAAAGAAAAAACAAAATACATAATTGAAAGAAAGAAAAAAACCAAAAGGAAGAAAACGATGAAACGTCAATTTACTTTAATATTTCTTTTTTTTTTAGAAATAAGTATTCAGATAATATTCCTTTACGTCATACCTACTAAGTAGTAATTTCTTCCAGACGACATTATAATGTTGGAAAATACAATGTTCTGGTAAATGGGTATAGTACATAAAGTACGCTATTAATGATAATTGATAATACATATATAGCAATAAATTTGATAAAAAGTTTTCTAAAATTTAAAATATATATATGTAAAATATAATATAATATACAGTTAACAAATTGAGGACACGGGGAAGGCCTATGCTTGAATAATTTTTAAGCATAGGCCTTCCCCGTGGTCAGTTCTGTATCGGTGCTAAACATGAAAATCTCCAGCAGTTTCTGAGCCTATTAAATGCAAACAGACAAATGTTTCCTCTTTACAATATTAGTGTAAAATATTATAATATCTATGGACGCTTCACACCACGTCAATCTGGCCCCGCGCTAATTATCCGAAGAACATGTGTTACAGGTACCAGACAACGGGAAGTATATTTAATACTTTTATACAATACATATATTTAAGATTTTTATTATATTATACACATCCGTGGGAAAGAAAGCTGCCAGCTTGAAATTTTGTTGGGCGGGACATATTATGTCTCGCATGCACCCAGATAGATGGGCACATCTTATTTCGGAGTGGCTACCGGCTGGTCGGCGGAACAGAGGCAGACCCAAAAAAAGGTGGCGCGACGAATTAGATGCCTTTGATAAGGACTGGCCGACCATAGCGAAGGATCGCGATTTATGGAGGAAAAGAGGGGAGGCCTTTGCCCAGCAGTGGGACACAACAGGCTAGCATGATAATAATAATAAAACACATTCATGACCCAGGAACACAGAAAATCTATTTTCTTCCTTCGGCGGTATTCGAACCCGCGACCCCCGGCTTGAGCATTAACGCGCTGAACCACTGAGCCACAGAGGTCGGCAAAATTATACTTAGGCAGAATAATAGTGACCTAACATGGGCCCAACTTTGACGATGATGATGGTTATATATCATACACTTTGGGGTCAGCATTCTTGATAACTGACATGGTCATTATTTGGTCTACGTTCTTTGTAATTAAGATAAGAGAGCAGTAAACATGTACGTCGTTTCGAGACTTAGTACTGTCACAATACAAATGTATGTACAGTAGCGGAACTCAGCCGTGGCCTTGAAATTTTTACTATCAGTAGCATTGGCCCCAATAGAGACATTTTAACGCTTTGACATAGCCTATCCCTACGACAGTATCTATTATTATATATATATATATATATATATATATATACAAATAAAATAGACTGCCAAAATCATCACCCTTCCTTTTGGCTTCGTCGTAGTCGGGTTAAAAAAAATAGAAGTGTTTGTAATTTAAAACTAACAGCTTTGCACTGAATGCATATACAGGGCATATAGTATATACGGTACCTAGTAAGTACACCGAAAAATCTAATTACATATACATTTTTTGTCTGTCTGTCTATTTGTTCCGGCTGGACTGATTTTGATCGGCTCTTTCGCTGGTAGCTGATGTTATAAAGAGTAACTTAGGCTACTTTCATCTTAGGTTTTAGTTTAAAAAAAACTATTCCGTTTCTATTCATAGTTCCACGCAAACAAATAAAAAACACGTAGATCAATGTAGACGTGCCCAAGAAAGGTTTTACAAGATTGCAGTTTTATCCGCAAGTTATCCGGTTTTAATTTAAAAAAAAATGGCAACCTTCATTTTTTCTGTACAAAAGCTCGCGACAAAGCTCCGCTTTAGTAAATTATTTATGTTGCAGTGTTTGTAACCAAACTCCTCCAAAATTGCTTGTATATTCGAGTATTTCAGTAAGTTCGAGAATAGGTGGTGGTTTTACAAATTACTGACTAATTTGATGACAGAACAACGTTTGCTGGGTCAGGTCAGGTTGATTGACAGGATGTTTAATAGAACGCAGTGAAGGAAAATAGCGATGGATGTATTGAAAGGAATCTTTTTTTTTTTTTGATTCTTTCATCACTCTGACGTTGGCAACTCCTATTACAGGGGAGGCTATGCCAAAAGAAGAAGAAGAAAGGAATGTTTGATTCAATACATCCATTAATACACCGATTATTCTAGACTTTTAATTCACAATTAATGAGATATGTCCAACGAGTTATTCATTTATATATTAGGGTAAGTTCGCCTTTTCGCGTCCATCGCCCAATTCGCGTCCATTTTACGGATCTCCCATTGAAAACTCTCGAAAATGAGTATACTAACACACGAAAAAGTTGAAAAGTAATTACCACCATGTATCTCAATGTATAAGAGACACGCACACGTAGTCAAAAGGTCCGTGCGCCCAACCAATCCTGTGTGGAAAAAATAGTGACGGCTGTTCAACAAGAGAGCGCGGACGCGTGGGATTATAAGACAAAAGTAGTGGGCAGCGGTGCGTTTGAAGTTAAGTATTTTATTGTTTTATGTGTATTTTGGATGCGTAGCTGTTCAAGCTGTACAAGTCAATCAGTCATTTAGGGTAAAAGTAACATAACAGATTATTGTTGAATTTGAAAGGTGGAATTATTATTTACTTACTACATAGGTACCTAATATGTTATTAAATTTTAAGTTCTATCAATGTTTTGAAGAATAATTATTTTCTTTAAAGTGATTTATTATTGTTAATATGTTGATTTTTAAATAACTTTAATTCTATAATAAATAAATTATTAAAATCCAATCTCTCTTTACATTTTCATAAAAATATCAACCGTTAATTCCTTTTTTAAGCTGGTGGACGCAAATTGGATTTTATGGACGCAAAGTGGGTAAATCGCCTAATTCTGAAGTTTGTCTTTTAAAAAAAAAACAAGATGTTTCGAACAAAACTAAAAGTTACATTAAAATAGACTATTATATTGAACACATTACATAAACTTTTAATTGAAATGAGTGCTGGAACATTTTTATTTTCTCCTTCAAACTTGCCAACTGCACTAAGTGGACGCGAACAGGCGAAATGACCCTATGTACAGCTTAATTAAATTATTAACCAGTTTTCACGAAAGATATTGTGTAATGTTACGGCACATAGGAATCCATGTTTAAATTGTTAATATATTATTCTAATTTAGGCATTTCAATAATATGGAATTTCGAAAGTTGTGAATATATTTTACTTAACGAAAATGATCTTGTTTTGTAGCTGCTGCACTTTTAGCGGCTAGCCAATTATTTACATGGCTAGAAGGCTCCCAATTAGTATCTAAATTTTATATAACTACTAAGTATGAGCCCCTACGAATATTTTGTATGTAATACCTAAACTAAACTGTCTTGACAGTGTTTCGCGCCCAATATATCTCGAGTTAGGTAGCAAGACGTTTTACAGGTAGACGCGGCCTGTCCTTACGACAGTAATATAATCGATACAAGTGATAGGTGCTATGGGCTGATGCCTGAGGGTCAATTCTGGTAAATAAAACCTGCAATAATACAATTACAATCAAGTCCCGATACGCTCAAACTGCCAAACTGGTATTCTCGTAAACGTTAAACCAACGTGAAACGTGCTCTGATTGGTCCAAACTTCATAAAATCAGTTTATGATAACAAGTCGCTTCACATAAAATACAATCAAAGTAAAATAAAAGTCTAAATACGAGAATTGAGCTTCAGATGTCAAAGGTGGCCATTATTATTTTTTAAAACATAGTCAACTTACGTCGATACCATATTAACGTGGTGTATTGTATTGTTTCAGAGGAGATGCCCGTGTGCGATCGTCCTCGGAAGCCGCTGGTCGGCGTTATAGACGATGGGACCAAGACAGTCAGATTCGTGGTGAGTTTCATATTGTGAGAGGCACACAAGCAAGCAGTAATTAAATTCAAATTCGAAAAGTTCTGATTACCGGCGTAAGAAACTCGCACGGGGCCATCTTTTAATAAAAAGATGGAAACTTGTTGTTTTTTTTTAAATAATAGCAGGTACTGATTATGAATTGTGAACTTCAACTGACAACTGGTAATGAGCTTTATTATAAAAAAGTTCAAATGACAAAATGAAGCTCATTGCAAGGTCATCGTCACTTGTCAGTTGAAGTTCTTAATATGCGACACCAGATTCTCTTGTTATATCTATCTGAAATGACCATCGAAAATATAAACTTCGGCACGAACGAGCCGGTTCGTGTGGATGAATAACCACGACCACAAAACCGGTGTAAAACTGTAAAGTAACCGACTTTTCCGAAGGGCCCAAGAAAGGTTTTGGGTTTTGAAGTCTCTGGTGTTGCGAGAGTCCGTGGGCGGCACTGAATCCTTCAGTCGAACTGTCTGCTCGTTTGCTAGTATATTCCATGAGAAAGAAAATTAAAGTAGATATAATAACGTTTCCCAGGTATACGAAGCGGAATGCTCCGAAGAGTTGGCTTCCCACGAATTGGACAAGTCCATATACCAGCCCAAGGAGGGATGGTACGAGCAGGACGCGCACGACATAATAGACAAGATCAGGACGTGTGCTGAAGTGGTGATAGAGAAGCTGCTGGAGTTAGGTAAGTTTTTTTGAAATAATGCTCAATAATTATTCTCAACTGGACGATTTCGCTACTGAAAAAATGCCCATCTGGACATATTCTCAACGGGATGGTTTCGCTTCTAGACAGATTCGCAACCGGACAGATTTCCAACTGGACGGTTTCGCTACTGGACATATTCGCAACTGGTTCGATTCTCAGCTGGATCAGCTTCAGCGGGATATTTTTAAATGAGAAAGAACTCGTGAGTCGTGAACTCGCGACACGTGCTCTTACCGTGTCGGTGTGGTGTGAGGTACGAGGGGAGGTCCAAAAGTTCGCGGAATGGAGGGGATGGAGTGGGGATAGGGTATCTCGCTTAGTGTCATACTAATTGAGCACTCATAATTAGTATATATATAAAATCTCAACCCTATAGCGCCATTCGTTTACGAGTACTCGCCTGCTAAACAAGTCAATCCGGAAGCAAACTGCAACTATGGAGAAAATTGAACATCGCGCTGTGATAAAATTCCTTACCAAGCAAGGAAAAAACGTTCAAACCATTTTAAATGAAATGGAAGCCGTTTATGGAGATCAGTGCCGTGGTAAAACAATGGTTTGTAAGTGGCATGGACTTTTCAAACGTGGTCGAGATTCAATTGAAGACGACCCTCGCTCTGGGCGGCCAGTTGAGGCCACCACATCAGACATCGTCGAAAAAGTCGAAAAACTTGTACTGGAAGACACACGTTTAAAGAAAAAACAATTATCTGCATTTGTTGGAGTATCAGATACAACCATTTTGCGGATCCTGCACGACCACTTGGGCATGACAAAAGTCAGTGCAAGATGGGTGCCGAGAATGCTCACGCCGCTTCAAAAACAGCAGCGCATCGACGCGTCTAAGCACTTTTTGGAGGTGTGTGGAGACAACCCTGTGCAGATTTTGGAGCGGATTGTTACTGGAGATGAAACATGGGTTCATCACTTTGAACCTGAATCAAAACAGGAGTCCATGCAATGGCACAAAAAGGGTACACCACCTCCCAAGAAATTCAAAGTGTCAGAATCGGCTGGAAAGTTGATGGCCACTGTTTTTTGGGATTGTGACGGAATATTACTGATTGATTATAAAGAAAAAGGTACCACTATAACCGGAGAATACTACGCCACAATATTGGAAAAGTTAAAGGAGGCAATTAAAGAAAAACGTCGTGGAAAATTGGCCAAGGGTGTGTTGCTTTTGCAAGACAACGCGCCGGTTCACAAGAGCCGAGTTGCCATGGCTGCTCTTCACACGCATGGATTCGAACCACTTGTTCACCCACCCTACAGTCCAGACCTGGCCCCTAGCGATTTTTATTTGTTTCCAAATTTAAAAAAAGAGCTAAGGGGAAGGAAATTTTCCGATGATAACGAAGTGAAGGAGGCAATTTCGGCGCATTTTGAGGCCAAAGACAAAAAATATTTTTTCGATGGTTTAGAAAAATTAATCCATAGATCAAATAAATATTGAAAAGGAAAAATAAATTTATTGTTATATTTTATTAACAACCCTTTCATTCCGCGAACTTTTGGACCTACCCTCGTAGGTCGGGGCGGGCGGGTCGCGCGCCGCATGCTTGTTCAAGTTTTCAATTGTGCCATTGTTTTTTCCTTGTGATTTGCAAGAAAATGTTTTGCGAAGACGGATGAATGTGGATGTAATAATATTGTTTGTCTCTTAAAGCATCGTTTCTCAAGCGGCGGGTCGAGTTTGTTTTTAGAGGGAGTCGCAGTCTGTTGAAAAATAATAAATACAAACTACATATAAGTACAAGAAGGACGAATATAGTGTATTGAACGTCGAAAAAATCGCGCGTTAAAAATAGCGCGCTACGTACACATCATTATAATTTTGTAGTGACGGGGTCGCAATACTGTTTACTTAACTTTTTGGTTTTTTTCGTGGGTCGCGACATAAAAACGGTTGAGAAACGACGCCTTAAAGGGTTTCCCTTGATGAGTTCACGGCTAATGTGATTGGAATTCGGATGGGTGTACACTGTACCTACTTCTTTCCCTTGAGGGTGTTGTTGTGCGTCATAGGTTTGCTATTATCATCATTGCAACTATCTATACGAATAAATAAAATTGAAGTGTCTTGTTTGTCGATTTGACATATCATACATAGACTGTAATGCCATGCCAATGCCATACACGTAACGGCATACCTGACAGGTTCGCCTGTACAGTTGAGTTGTACAGGCAAACCGGAGCGTGTATGTTGCACAACTGTGCTAGTTTCTGTATCGAGCTACGACCTCTTGATATGTAAGTCCTTCTTACGCTTGAGTGGTGATGATAATAATACAGCAGCAATTCTTATATTCTCCTTTATTGGTGCTTATCACAGATACGTATTACATATGAGATATGTCTACCACAAATACGTCTACAGTCTGAGAATAGCCTTTTACTTATCTAAAATAAATAGGCTTTACTTCATGACATCTGTCAATGTCAAAAATGACATTGACACTTACTTTTGTCAATATGCAACAGTTTCCATACTACACAGCTCAGTATAGGCAATACGTACGTGTATACTTAGGCTTAACGGACGAATTAAAAAAACCAACACGCTGCATGTGTAAGGTATAGAACTTTTAATAATAAATTGAAGCTAAGAGTTAAGCCAATAATAGATTTCCACTAATAACTATAGAATATAAATTATACAAACTTAACAACAATCAGAAGTTACTAATAATAATAATAAAAAAATGAACCTAGATCTTAAGTGCATGGAAATTAATAAAATAGAAATGCCATGGGAAAAGCAAGTGCAATTCGACAAGGCTAAAACTTTCACTTTGCTTGCTGCTCAGACCCCAACCAATTATTATTATACTGGTTTTTATATTATACAGTATATAGTTATGAATTTTACTCATTAGAATTAAGAAAACCTGTTTATATTATAACCTATTTATCAACAAAACATTGTCTCCTTCATACTCAAAAGCTAGACCAGGCGAGCGAAAGTGATAGAGATATCATGACGTGCCACGTCAAGTAAATCGTAATGCTTATTCACAGACAGCACACAACGTAACACGTAGGTATACATATGTTGTAGGCGCCAACTTTAGTATAACGACCGTGTCAACGATAATTTGCAACGATTCGTCATACACACGATCGATAAAATATCTCCACAACTTGGTATGCACCATTCTACGATAGAAAGTTATGTGTGTAGAGGGCTTATGCCCGTTTTCACCAACTGACTCCTAATTTTAAGTGTCCCTTAGCGGCCATTTAGGGCGCCTCTTAAGAAAACGTGTTTTCACCAACGCTTAGGTGTCACCTAAGACCTTAGGGGGGCCTCTAACTTTAGGGGCCCGATATTTCGCGCCTTGACTGTCACCTAACATTACATTGTGATTGAAAATACGTGAATCCCTTGAAATGGAAGACGATCTAAGCCAGTTTTTGGTATCTTTAGACGCTGTTGAAATGCTTGAATTATTTTCTAATGACTTGTTACCAAAAAGACCCCGTTTATATCACCAAAGAGAGTGGAACATTTTGATAAATATGATGATATCGACTTCTTCATCCGATATAGGTTGACAAAACAGAGGGTAATATTTTTATTAGAAAAAATTGAACATCTGCTTGAGCATAAAGACAGGCAAGTGTATTTTATATTTATTCATTTACATTTTACATTTAGGTACTTTTCTCGTACTTACCTACATACTCCTTTACCAATGGAATTCATAATTTTCTAGTGATACTTGAATATCATCAATCATGTCGAAATCAAAAGCAGTGATTGTTCTTTTAATATGTATTTACCTGTACCATTACCTACTTGGACGTCTCTGATACAATTTCATACAAATAGGTATGTCAGAAGTAGCAGGCAGCGAAACATAGTTAATGGAAAATATTTTGAATTAATCTAATAAAAATGATATAATAATTAACCACAAAATAATAAACGAACAATTTGGAGGTTATGAGATAGTAAACGTGGTTCTTCTTCTTCTTATTATAAATAAACAACATCAAATGACTCGTCTGTCACTGATCAGTGAAACTGACATTATAACCTTTTTAATTTACAGCACAGTACATTTTTAAACATGCTGTACGTCATCGTCTTAATAATTTAGGTTTTAAAATTGCTGAATAATTTATCAAAGCATACAAAAGTACACTAACATAGATTTATTTATGTTATATTATTTATCTGTGAATTATTTATACTTACTAGAATTTGCAATGTTACATTTATCGATAAAATATCAATAGTATGAGGCCGAATTAGAAAAAAAACTGTCACTTAACTAGGAGTTCCATAGCTAAGTGTTACCCAGCTTGATGAAATTAGGTAGGTGCCGATTTTAGGAAACCACCTATCCAAAGGGTCACTTACATAAGAATCGTTTAGGAATCAGTGGGTGAAAACGGGCATCAGGTAACCTTATTTTTGTGTTTATGTACTTAATCATTTTCTAGTCCGTCGCTAGGCCGTGGGCATCCAAATGTTTCGTTACGTTTGGAGGTGACCTGACGACACAATTCAGAAAAAGCCTGACCAACGGGCAATGGAAAATTGATATAATTACAAATACCATACTTTTTTTCCAGGTTATACAAAGGATGATATCGTAGCACTCGGTATCACAAACCAGAGGGAAACCACAGTAGCCTGGGACAAATGTACGGGCAAGCAGCTACACAACGCCATCAGTGAGTTGAGCTTTATTAACGACCACTCAAACACTAGATAATTTAAGAAGCACTCTATTCCATGTAATTTTGCCAAGTAGAGACCTACTGCTTTATTAATAGATGGAGAGCTACTAGGAAATTTAGAGCAGGTGTTCGAGGCAAGCTGAAATTTCGTCCTGTACTTCTCCTATTGTACCCCAACACGAGACTGCGGGGCTGGCTGGTCAGAAGCGGGGCGGGGAAGTCAATATACAAATTTATGAAAAGTGTTTTTTTTAATTTCCAATAAATATGTTTGAGGCAATTTTAAATTTTGTTGGGGAAAAAAAGCCATTCCATTTCGTTGAGGCTTTAACATTGCCATTCCAGTGTAAAAGTAAATTGGAAAAAAATGAATTAGACGCACCTTGAAATTTTAGGAAGTTATTATTTATTATTAAACAATAATATTTTATAAAAAATAAAGATCATCATAAAAAAAAAACACTTCAAAAATGTGTATATAGATTTAGCCCCGCTTCTGACCAGCCAGTCCTTCAGTCTCGTGTCGGGGTACAATACGAGAAGTATAGGACAAGGTTTCAGCTTAACACCTGCTCTAAATTAAGAGGCTCTCAAGACATATGCTGTCTCTGTCATTCTACCCAGGTGTGACTGCCTGGGATGTAGTAGCGTTTCGGAATTCGGAATGAAAGAAAAAACGTCAGGCAATCACAGGGAGCATGGGAAAGCCATGCTTCGGCACGAATGACCGGAGAAATACCATGGCCTAACTGTGACGCTTGTGTTGTATTACGCCGAGTGAGTGGGGGAATCGGAGCTGAGGTTCAAGGTGGGTTCGGGATTGTAAATACATATTGGGTATTACAACCTCCGAGGTCCAGTGGTTTAGAGCTTGGCTTTCGACTCGGAGGTGTTGGGTACGATTCCCGTGTTGGAACAACTAAACTAACAAATTTTGTTTCCAAGGTCGCGGGTTCGATGGCGGGAACAAATTTTTTTCGTGTTCCTGGGTTATGGATGTGTATTAAATACTCGTATGTATATTATATAGTAAAAATCTTAAATATAAGTATAGTATTAAAAGTATTAAATATATTTCCGTTGTCTGGTACGCGTAACACAAGTTCTTCGAAAACTTACCACGGAACCAAATTGACGTATGAAAGCGTCCATAGATATTATTATTATTATATCAATTCCAGTATGGAACGACATACGCACAGACAGTACGGTCGACGCGACCATAGCGAAAGTGCCGGATCAGAACAAGAACTATCTGAAACACATATGTGGCCTGCCAATCAGTCCCTATTTTAGCGCGCTGAAGATGAGATGGATGAAGGATAACGTTAAGAGTGTGAGGCGTGCCAGTCGGGACAAGAGATTGCTGTTTGGGACGGCCGATTCTTGGATACTTTGGGTGAGTTTTGCTCCAAAAAGCGGTCTTTGTCGCCCATAAGCCTCTACTTCAGTGCGCTGAAGATGGTATTCTTTAATACTTTGGGTGAGTCTGGTTGGTTTAAAGGGTAGGCATAGATTATG
The DNA here is from genome assembly GCA_037179445.1 of Phengaris alcon alcon. Lineage (NCBI taxonomy): Eukaryota > Metazoa > Arthropoda > Insecta > Lepidoptera > Lycaenidae > Phengaris > Phengaris alcon. The sequence continues at coordinate 299,639 of JAYRCH010000046.1, read as the reverse complement.
TGGACTACCCAGCCCAGTTCTAAAGATACATTGGATGAAGGATAATGTTAAGTGAGGCGCGCCAGTCGGGGGATAGGAGGTTGCTGTTCGTTATTCTTGGATACTTTGAGCATGTCTGTTTTAAAAGGGTAGCCTATTTGAGAAATACTTTGAGGGTAATTTGAGGTACGATACGGCATTCGAAATCAAAGCTGACATAATTATGTATTCCAGAAAAAGGAAACTGTGTAGTCAGACAGGGTTAGGTTTTGGAAAGGACGGCCAGTACACTATACAACATTTGTTCATCTCACCTCACAGAGAAAAAAATATAGCATACTTTTTCTTGACTAATTTAATTTTAAATAGTCTGATAAGACTGGGACTGTATTGTCCGATATACGTAAGGCCGGGGAAAATTCAGAGCACTGAAAATAGAACTCTGTAATACAGTAGAGTTGATAATCGAGTCAATGGCAAATCTAACAATAATAACACAAACACAGGACTTCTTGCACTATTTCCACTTTAATAAGTATTTTACATTAATTTTAATATATTACACGACCGGTTTCGACAAAGTCATCATCAGGTGTCCATGAACACAACATGAATTTTCACCAAGAACCTACAGTACAATCAATAACATATCCAAATCTGACAACTCGTTACTCTTTGTTCGATTTTCAACCCTATTGTATTAATTCAGTTCTATTTTAAATGATTTGAATTTTCTCCGGCGTTTCGGATTCCGGACAGTATGGTCCCAGCCTAATACCGAAAAATGACCTAGGTGGGTTCTATAAGACGGATTAAGCCGTTTTTTTGCAAATTTACAGCAAAATTCATTACATATTTATTAACTTTTAGAACCTAACCGGTGGTCCGGTGGGTGGGGTTCACAAGACGGACGTGACTAACGCGTCGCGGACCATGCTCATGAACCTCGAGACTGTCAACTGGGACCCCATGTTGTGCAGGTGGGTTAAACGGCTATGACTTTAGGGTTGCCAACTAAAAGAAAGTTGCTAGTCTCTATGCTAAAAATGTAACGTTAACATTTAACAACTTGTTTCACTGCTAGTGGTCGTGTTCGTCGGCGTACATTTTGGCACATGCGCTGTGGCATCAGCTAAACTTAGTACTAATTATTATCAAAGGTTTCCTATCAAGTTGTAAACAAAGGAGACCGGTAAGTTGCCATACATTTACTGCCTGACAATTAAAATACGTGGCCACAAAAAATATTTATTGTATGTTGTACTTTATGAGCGTAAGAACAAAAAAAGTAAATAATACATCAAACTCTGGGGATAAAAGATAATTGATTAAATATAACCTAACCTATTGTTCAATAAATTACCCTAGTGGCGATTCGCGGAAAAGCGACATCTATTAGTTGTGACTTGTGATGTCAATTACGTAATGAAATTAATAATTAGTTTATTTGGAAACGTAATATGCTAACAGATAAATGATAGATGTCGCTTTCACGTTACGAAAACCAAAAACATAATAAGTATTTTTCTTGGCATAAAATATACATAGTATAGAGGGATTTAATTCACGCTCAAGTAATTTTTTTTTCATAAACCTAGTACTTGACTGTAGAAAAACTATATATTTTTATATAATAACTTTTTAATTACTATAAAACGACATATGTTCGAAACTTGGCCGCTCTTGATGGAAATTCGGGCAGTATTCGCCAGTGTCCTTTGAAATTTGTTTGTTAATTGACAGGTAACCAAAAATAAAGGTTTTTAATTGGTATTTGACAGACCATGCGCCTACAAATACTCCAACGAGCGCCAAAGAACACACCCAATCTCTATACCAAAAACCACGAGGAAATAATTCTTAAATTCTTAATTCAATCAACCCAAAGTAGCAAACGTGTCATTTGAGACTAATAAGGAATTTGCGCGTTTGACATGAATTGTCAACCGTGGGTACGGCGCCATTTTTAAGTAAATTTGTAAGATTTATTATTCAAGTATATGAAAAAGTTACGGAACTTTTTTTTCAATCTTATTGTAAAGGTTGCGAACCTGTTAATGTTTCGTTAACATTTTTTATTTGGCCCATGAACTCGACTATAAGCTAAGCGCTTAGCATCTGTCATTCTGGCGTCCAATTTCCAAATGAAGGACTAGTTTAATTGCGAATAGACTTATCTTTACAGTGAAATTAATAGATCTAGCAACCCTGACTAACAGACTGAACCCTATGTATTGTAACCCTAATTGTAATCCTTGTATTGAAGCAATATATTACTATTATTCTGTTAGCAGCTAGGCAATATTGTCCCGTTAAACGAAATTAAATGTTTACACGAACATACATAATATCCCTTAACATAATATTGTTAATCAATGCTTTTCGCAATCGCCTTTTTATTATTAGTAACTCTATAATAAAAAAGGTATATTGTCCGGAATCCGGAAGGCCGGAAAAATTCAGAGCATTGAAAATACAACTCTGGACTGATACAATAATTGTTGTTTTGTTGTTGTTTAAAGTCGAACACATTAGTGTTGAGTTGTCAGATTTGACATTTAACTTGACACTCGTCTGTTTGATTATTAGGTCTATTGTTTAAGCGCAGAATGCTATTTTCAGTGCCCTGAATTTTCCTCAGCCCTCCGGATTCCGGATCATATAGTCCCAGGCTTAGAAAGAGACAGCAATAACAAACCGACTTTACTTCGCCGTATACTTTATTCTCAACATTTTCAGATTGTTCGGTATACACAGAGACACTCTGCCTCAAATAAAGAGCAGCTCGGAATATTTCGGGACGGTTCGAGATGGCTCCATATTGGAAGGAATCAAAATTACAGGGGTATGTTGTGAAACGTGTATACTAAAGTGCGGTCGGGGAGCACGTAGAATTTCGTACAATGAATCATTGCTACTTGTCTCTTTTACTCGCGCACGAATATATTGCTATAGCGCTCCTTAACAGGCCAAACCCTTAAGGCTAGAAATTTGAAATTTTGCATACGTATTTCTCATATGACGTAGGCATCCAGACTAAGGAAGGATTTTTCAATATTCAACCCCTAAGGGGGTAAAATAGGGAATAAAAGTTTGTATGAAACTTTTTATTCCTTGGACATATTTGCAAGATATTTCGTATGAATTGAGTACGGAAAAAATAATGAGATAGGTACGTATTTCAGCGTTGTCTAATATTCAACCCCTAAGAGGGTAAAATAGGGGATGGAATGTTTTAAATTATTATAAAGATATCGTTTAAAAACCAATTTCACGCCGGCGAAGCCGCGGGAAAATCCTAGTTCGTAGATATTCAAATTAGAATACCTCTTTTCAGATCCTAGGCAACCAACAGGCCGCGCTCCTAGGCCAGAGTTGCATGAAGGCGGGCCAGGCTAAAAACACATACCGAAGCGGCTGTTTCCTGCTATATAACACGGGAGCTAGACGCGTGCTGAGTGCCCACGGGCTATTAACCACTGTGGCGTATAGACTGGGACCGAATGCGCCTGTGGTGTATGCTTTGGAAGGTAGAGTAATCTTTTTTTTTAAGGAAAAATCCCAAAAAATCGGTTATCCGACTCGCAGGACCAAGTACACTAAACACTCCAGATTAAAGAGGAGCAGATTAACAGCTACAATATAGTTAGCTATCGATTTAATTGCACGGTGTATATGTATATAAGCATAAGCGTGTCCAAGATTCTCCTTTTGCGTACGCGGCAATAGTGGAAAAATCGTGGGCCGTTGAAGGGGACGTCAAAATTTTCAAATTTGAATCGTTCTATGAAAGCGGTTTCCCTCTACGTAAGTATAATGAATATTTTCTATTCTGTGCTAAACAGTTTTATTGAATTCTATACATAAACGAAACTAGTAAACAAATAAATTGAGTACACAAAAATTGCACGGGCAAATAAGTGATATTTTAATTGGTAGTATAATATTGTATTTTTTTGGAGTGAAAACAGCTTTAGTTGCGTAATTTTTGGTAGGGGAAAATCTTATGGGTTGGCGTCACCGACATGCTCATGACTGGCGCATGCGCAGCGGCCGTGTGCTGTGCGTGTTAGACGCTTTTTGGATGAGTGAAATCTCGTGCGTCCGCGTCACCGACATGTACAAGCAGTGTATCTGTAGCTGCTGACGTATTGTGCAACATAAGTGCTGTGTATATCTTATTAATACTAAAAGTTCTAAGTTTTCACTTCTATCGGCAGTCCCTATAACTGCCAATATTTTTTTTTACGTTTAGGTTAAGTGTGATCTGAATATTTAGTATACTAAACTCTTTCAGGTTCGATAGCCGTAGCGGGTGGCGCCATGAAGTTTCTTCGCGACAACCTGAAACTATTAGACGCGGAGGAGGAGGCGGAAAGCGGCGCAGCGCGCGTGTCGTCCACAGGCGATGTGTACTTCGTGCCAGCGCTTAATGGATTATACGCGCCGTACTGGCGAAAGGACGCACGGGGGTAAGAGTGTGGCAACCCTAGACAATTTTAGTAAGAAAGGTGGTGTGTAAGCTAGGAACTTACACATGCGACTATGAGCTGAGGGAAGTAGGTATATAGGTTAATGTGAGGGCTGGAGAAATCTGGGACTGACCTTATTGTTGAGCTGGTGGTTCTGTATCTGGGCGGAGGTTTCTTCTCACTACACTACACAGCTGTTGAGCGGATTATCGATAGATTTATCGCGGTTCGCCGGCGAATTTGGTATTATATTAACGAGCACAAATAAATATGCGCACACGCGTTCGCGTTCACTAGGTTTCGGGATGAGCTGAAAATGCATCCGGCGCGGAAGGGGTTCTAATTGCAAGTGTTTGTCACTCTCTGACAGCGCCCCTTTCGGTCGGCCATACATCACGTAGTGATGTCCTTTGTGTTTATTCTAAACGTCGCGCTAGTGTTGGCGCGAACAGGTGGCCACCCTATATTGGCCGCGGATGAAATAGCGGAGAGTGGCGCAGCGTGCGTGTGGTCCACAAGCGATGTGTACTTTTCTCTCAACGGACTATACGCGCCTTACGTCGTCAGTATGTGTATTTTGGTAACCCTAGGCAACCATAGCGGTATAGGGTTGCCACCTATTACAAATCGAATTGAGCTTCCAATTGGCTCTCCTTGGCTCAAGACAAAAGTCCTTAAACCGGCGATGTGTACTTCGGACCCACGCTGAGCGGGCTGTGAGGCTTACGCACCGTACTGGTGGAAGGATGTGTGGCGGTATGTGTGTGTACTGTGGCAAACGCGGGCGACCTTAGGCCGGGACTATATTGTTAGGATTCCGTAAGGCCGGGGAAAATTCAAAGCATTGAAAATAAAACTACCAAAGAATATATTATATTACTAACGTAAATAATAGTCATCCCACCGATTTATACGAATGACAGCTCGCGGCTGTGTGTGCGTGGCTGGGCGAATGCGGAGGCGGGCGGGGGGGAACTTTTTCCCAGCCTGGACTATGACTCACGGGGCTGGCTCTGGTCGTTTCGGCTTTGACATAATTGACAATATAATTTCATAATATCTATGATAGATTTATCTGATGCGACGTTTAAAAATATTTTTGTGTCAGCCTTAGGCTTACGTCAACATGGCTGACATTCGCCGGTGCTCGAGCTGTCATTTGTGGAGAGTGTCGCCCCTGTGACTCTACGCAATACAATAGGGCTCAAGTGTTGAGTCGAATGTCATATATGACAGCTCGACAATCGACACTTCGATTTTCAACTCTATTGTATTAGCACAGAGTTCTATTTTCAGTGCTAGGAATTTTCCCGTGCCCGACGGATTCCGGATCATATAGTCCCAGCCTTAGTGATAGAGATATGTAACAGATGACAACCTTGAAGTTTTGATTAGAAATTAATAAGTATGTATATTGGAAAACTTTACTTTATAAGAATTTTATTTAAAATATGTTTTTTTTTATTAATTTGCAGGATCATATGCGGCTTAACGTCTTTCACAACAAAGAATCATATTATTCGAGCGTCTTTAGAAGCAGTTTGTTTTCAGACACGGTATATATTATATTATATTTTTTAAATACTACCTACTTGTAAGTTGCAACGAGAGGAGCTAGGGAGCCAGCGCCTTTTTCTCGACCAAATGATTACTGGTACAGATCAAGAAAAACTTAGCTATGTAAAACTAACAATATAAAAAAATATCAAACTGAAAATAAAAGGTCAAGCGCGAGTCGGACTCGCGCACAAAGCATTCCGTACCATTTATCTATAAAAACGCCAAAAAAATCACGTTACTGTTGTATGGAAGCCACCTTTAATATTTGTTTTCTTTTTTTCTGTTTTTTAGTATTTGTTGTTATAGCGGCAACAGGAATACATCATCTGTGGCAATTTCATCTGGCTAACTATCACGGTTCACGAGATACAGCCTGGTGACAGGCGGACAGACAGACGGACGGAAAGCGGAGTCTTAGTAATAGGGTCCCGTTTTACCCTTAGGGTCCGAAACCCTAAAATCAGTAACTAATATATGTATCACTTGTTGAGAATTTTTTTTTTCAGGGACATATTAGAAGCGATGGACAAAGACTGCGGTATGCCGCTCACCAACCTCCACGTGGACGGCAGGATGATATCCAACAGACTACTGATGCAGTTGCAAGCGGATGTGATTGGGATGTCTGTGTGTTAGTATATAAATGCTGTCTATGCCGTAGCCCTTTTGTATGAAACAGCCGATTTTTTTTTCCAAGTAGGAATTTTGATCCCATAGTCAAAGATGCTTATATTCAAGAGTATATCTACTCCTGAAATTTTAGACACTGACTAAAAAAACACCAAGTATTTTTTTATCTATAATTTGCTGTGTAAGGAAGAAAGTATTATAATAATTATACTTATAGTATCATCATATATATTAATACGCAAAGTAAAAATTTCAAGTACAGTTTTACGAGAATTGTGCGAACGGAGGATGATATCTGCAAAGTTAAAAGTATACATGGAGGAAGGTGTGCAGAAAGCAAATTTTTTCTTTAATAACGCTTTGAAATACATAAAATTAAAGCCTGGTTGGCTAGTTTTAACATTGATTATATCCACAGTAGTCGCCCGTTCGTGGGACATGTCGGCGCTGGGAGTGGCGGTCGCGGCGGGAGCTGCGGTGAACGCATGGGACTTGGACAAGTGGGCGGAGCGAGCAGCTGATGCGGAGCCCGTCCTGCCCACCACCACTGTTGACGGTCAGTATAACCACAATATAAATAACTAGCCTTTTTCCGCGGCTCCGCCTGCGTAAACATATTATCGGGTATCCCACGGAAAGACTGTACTTTTTCGTGTTAATAAATTGGCCTAAGTCTATATCTATATAGAAGCCTTTTTATCCCAAAAAATATAATATAAAAAATATATATTTACGCCATGATATCATAAACAGATTTTTTTGGGCCAATCAAAATGTTGGTTTGACGTTTATGAGAATACCATTTTGCTGTAACATATTATCGAGACTACATTGAAACTGTGTGATTGTAAGATTTAAGTTGCAGAATTGACCCACTGTTAATTTTTATAAGTATATATTCATATTTTGTAAACATGCCAGTGCTATGCTTCGGTGCGAATGGGTCAAGTCGACTGAGTGATGCTACGTCCTAACAGAAACCCGGCATGGAATACACTTTCGCGCGTTGCGTTTCGTACGGTTTAAGAATTTCTATCAAGCATTGGTGTTTTATGTAATCGGTACTCTGCAACTTTAATAATACCATCACTGTTAATAGTATTACAGGACCACAAAAATAATAATAATAATATAATAATATATATGGACGCTTCACATCACGTCAATCTGGCTCCATGCTAAGTGCCCGAAGAACCTGTGCTACGGGGACCAGACGACGGAAATATAATTATTAATATTATACTAAGCCCATATTTAAGATTTTTATTATATTACACACATATTTAATACACATCCATGGCCCAGGAACACAGAAAGCTTTTTGATCCTCCGGCGGGATTCGAACCCGCGACTTTCGGCCTGAGTGCCCCAACGCGCTAACCACTGAGCCACAGAGGTCGTCATATAAGAAACAAGATATTGCCTATCGATACTAATATAATAAAGAGGAATGATTTGTTTGTTTCTTTGCATTGAAATACATTTGTAATAGATATCTATTTTTTTGCAGATCGCAACGCCCGATATACGAAATGGAAAATGGCCGTCCAGCGATCATTAGGATGGGCCACTACCAAGAAAACCCTGGCTATGACAGGTCAGAAACGACACAGTCTATCCCACTCCGACGTCTCCCCTCCCGATAGTAGACAACATTCCATAGACAACGACACGACCATAGACAAACTCAAAATGACAGATAGCATAGACAAAAAAGTGACAGATGACAGCGTAGAACACATAGAGGAGTTGCTACAGTTTTCGGCGCGAAAATTCTCTATTTTCGTTCCACTTAAGTCCCCAAAAGACGAGCATACTATATTAGACGATGCCGACTACTATATGAGTAAAAAAGAGTGCGACTATGGTATGTGCCAGTGTTGCGAAAAAAGAAAAAAACTGCACACAGACTGGCAGACCATAGAGGATATTATAGAGAACGATCCCGAGATAATTTTCGATGAGGAGGATCATCCCATTGTTTTGGAGAAAAGTTTAGTGCCAGCTGGTCCTATTGTAGCTATAGGCGTTAGTTTGAAGAAGAGATTCCCATTGCACCGATTGCCGTCTATATTTAGAAATATTACCAATAAAATTACGCGCAACTTAAAATAGATAAAATGTAGTTTAGGTTTAAAAAAAAATCGGAATATACATTCGATTAATGCCAGTAGCCAAAGATATTTAAATGTATTTACTAAAAAAATAGGCTCCTTTTTATTTAAAAAATGAATGTACTTATTAAATCGATTTTCAAAATATTAAGTACTTAAAAGTTTTACCAAAGAACTAAATTATAAATAGAATAATTCAAAATGTTGAACAGAGACATTATTTCTCTATATAATATAAATTGAGCCGTTCTTAATATAAATTTAGTACTAACTATAAAAAAATATTCTGAAATTGCTCTAAAATGCTTGTTATTCTTAATTTTTTCTGTAACACAGTACATTCATCAATAACTACTTGAATATAATATTTGCTTTCAGATATCACTTTCAATAAAATTACATTAAAAATTTACTAATCGGGTTTTGGGTTGTGTGCTTACATTTTCTATCAAAAAATTTTATTAGCTCTGATTTTGGTTAAATCTATATAAAAACATAGATATAGAAAACAAATAAATAAAAATAAAAAAAAAAACAAATAAATACAACATCTATATAGAAACACTTTTAAACACAGATTTTTATGATTATTAGAGTCCCAAAACAACCGAGACACCGTATCGAACCTTCCCAGATTTCAGCACGGCATTATGAGCAGATTATAAAGTAGTTTCGGGGATATTTCGATAGATGGCATCATTTTCAAAACAAGTGACAGTGAAAGACAAAATGTCATAAAATTAATAAATCCAGTCCGTACTCCGAATAAAATACTATGGAGTGTAGAGGACAGGAGGACTGTCGCTCTAAGGCAGAAAAGCTAAAAAGTGTCCGACAAAATTAGTCAACAGTTCCAAAACTAGTGGCGCCAGAGTTTTATAGAGGGTATGATATGAAGTTAGCAATAAGAGATGTAGTGAAGTTAGTTGAGTTAATTATCTAACCAATAACTAACTCTCAACTAACTTCACTCCACCTCTTATTGCTAACTTAATTTCCTTTGAAATGTACCCTGTTGCTACTGTGGCGCCACCCTAATTTGACGCATTTCAGCGGACACTTTTTACATTTAGAGTGAGATAATTCTCCTTTCCTCTACACCATATAAAATACGTAGGTACTTTTAATCATCTAGCCCTCATCATGTTCCCTGCCTGTCGCCTCTAGTTTTAGTTGATAATCTTAGGTAAATATTAAACCATAATTTTAAATTGATTGAATGTCAAAATAATATTCACGTTTAATTAAATTTAAAGTTGCTATTTATTATAAAAAATTCCCTATCGAAATATCCCCATTTTATATCAATTCATAATTTTATACACATTGTTTTGTATAATTTCTGTTTTTTTTTTTATTATTTTTAAGTTACTTTTTTATTATTTAGTTTTAATTTCAATATGTTAGCTCAAAAGATATATAAAAGGGTTTTGTTAAAGTTATTATTCGAAATATTATGAGCAAAATTTTTTTTTTTATAAATCACGTTATGTATTTAGTAAATTGGTGTGTCACGTAGCGTGAACAGCTATTCTTGATACTTGTCTTTTTTTTTACTTGAAATATTTACAAAAATATTAAAACATGCAATAAATACTATTCTAGAAGTTTAATGGAAACTTAGAATGATAAAATAATTCAATATTATAATTAGTTACCACTAGGCTCTAGTTATTAAGATTTCCTTGTCTTTGGAATAGGACTCAAAAGTCCGTTTTTAAATCACGTGTGTTTTTTTAAGCGACAATATGTACCACAGTATGTTTTTAATATTATATTCCTTGAATATTCACAACTATCGTTTGATATACAATGTTTGACTGGTTTACCTGGGCTGTGGAGTAACAATTAGCTGAAGAGCCTAAAACAATTAAAATTGACGTCTTTATGACTGACTTGATTTGTAATGAAATTAAATGACAAATTATAAATCTGACTGTTTGACTCTACTATTCGTAAAGACCATTTTGTTGCAGTATAATAAAACAAAAGTAAAAAATAGAAAATAGAATCTGTAAACGGTCTTTTCGGAAATGTGTCCTTAAATATGTTTAATGATAATCGTAAATTTGTCTTATTCTATCTTTTTTTTATTTCGGTTATGTCATGTGTGCAAAAGGAAAATCTTTTTGTTTGAAAACATCAACTCGTTTACTCTGTGAGCGTTCAATAAATACTTCTAACACTTTCTTAACTTATTCGCTGATATATTTTATTTAGGTTTGCAAATGGTTAGATAAGCTTGTCACATTATTGCTATTTGTTTAAGGGCCTCTTTAAAATCTTCTGACAGATGTAAGATATCTTATTTTTTAATTTTCTCTCTGTCACTGGCATACAATAAAAAAATACTAAACTCTAATTACATAACTCTGAATTTCAAATATACGATTACCATTTAAATATATTAGCATCTCAGTATCCAAGTAACATTACTTTTAGTATTACTTTAATGTATTAATGTTTAGTTACAACTTGCAATTAATTGTTTGTTACTTAATGTTAAAGACTGCTGTTTGAAATAAAAATATTATTTATCTATTAAATGTCTTTAATTTTATTTGCATGAACCTTTTGCATTTTTAGTTTTCTTGCTTTATCTTTATATTTTCCTGCATGGTATGTAGCTCATAAAAACTAATATATGTATTGACATATTTTTTGAATGGTTGGCTGAAAGAAAAAACATGTGACAAGCTTATCTGATCCTTAAAAAGAAAACCTAGTAATATTTTTTTTTTGTCTTAAGAGCCATACTGACCGTCCTCCAGCCTGCAAATGCAATGCCGCGGCCTTGACACTATAGGCATGATGCCTAAAAAAAAAATTTCGTCTATTCGATTTTAGACGATATGTTAATAAACAATCTAAAACCCATTTTTGTGAATTTTCACAAATAACGAAGATACAAACAATTTAAATTTACATTAAGAAAGAGAGCGATATATCGGCCTGTGATGTCACGAGTTGCATTTGTCATTTAAAAATGTATGGTAGCAACTTGTGACGTAACAAATCGTTTTGTGTGAAAAAGCTGGGCAATTTTTAAAATTTCCTCATAGTTTTTAATCGTATCAACCAAAATATCTAATTCTTTCAGATTTATCGAAATATCTATTTCAACAATTTTAAAATTTAATTTGTAAAAATGTAATATTTGACACTAGTCAACAGTCAATATCCCTATTGACACTAATGACGGCCATAAATACTGGCGCTGGATATGCAGTCAGTACTTTACTTATACACTGAGTCGAAAAATGGACAAGACAGATAGCCTCAAAAACTTAAATATTAACCATTATTCTTCGAATGGCGTTCTTCAAAAGAAGAATATATATCTTAATCCTTTTTATTACAGAGGAAAGATACAAGCTGCTGTCCTCCATACCTGCAACATTGTACATAATGGGTAGCTTTGCTATGTTAGTTGCATCGAAATTTTATGAAAATAGTTGATAAGTTTAGTTAAACAATCAAATAAAACAGGGAAACAAGTAAAACTTCTTCAGGATTTAGTATGTTTAAAGTGAGACTATAAAAAGCATATCATTAATTTCAAGTATCAAAACTAAACACAGTCATGTCACATATTTTATTTAATTATAGTGCCATATTATCATAGTGCATAGAGTCAACAAAAATATGGATATAAGATCAATTTTTTTTATTACAGCATTATATGATTTTTTTGTTTAAGACAAGCTACATTCGTAGATTTTTTGAGTCTATACGCAGTTTATAGTCACATGAAGATATTTTACTTTAAAATTTAGATATGTATTTAAAAATGTAGCCAAATTATTGCCTTGTTTACTAATATACATTGATATATAAATCTGCTTTAACTGGGCAATATTGTTAGAGCCTTTTGTAAATATTTTTTTCAAAGTTTCAATGTCTGTTATGAATCGACCTCGGTCCAGGATTCGTGGCTATGTTTACTTCTATGTTCCTAATATTTTATATGGTTCAATTTCATCTAATTTTTCGCTTTTATATGACATTTTTTAAATCATCACTCATAACAAAAAGTATTGTCAATTATATTAAATATAAATCAGTTATTTCATTTATTGTAAATGTACTAAATGCATAGATAAATGATTGGTCTCAGCGCTCGACTAGATTCCGCGCCATCTAACTGTTTTATTGTAGTGTGGGTTTATAATATCATTGTGTGTAAGACAATGTCTGGTGTGCGTGAATTCGCTACGTACATCTGACACGAAGATTCCAATGTGACTGGCTCGGGCATGCCGACTTCGGCATACTATTTTTTGCCGCATTTTTCAAGCACGCCAGCGATCAATCATTTAGCTATGGCTAAATGTAATATTATAGAGGCAAGATAACGACCGAATTCACAAACGCTTTTCAAAGTGAGTGGCCTTTTAAATCCCAGCTGCTACTGTGTCTGCTGGCTGAATAATAGCAGCATGTTTCTTAAAAGCTTCTTAATTTAAGAAGCGTTTGAGTGTTCGTTCGTATGATACTTAAGCAAAGGTGATGTATTTTTATTAAGTTTTCAGTCGCGTTAACTATGACTCGATTTTGAACTATTATTTAAAGCTGTCTTAGGGTCATTATCACAGTCTTTTGATAATAAGCGTAACATACGTAGCTTAATAGCATATTTTGTCTCTGTCGCTCAGTATAAAGTAAACAGCGAAAAAACTTTCGGATAAGCTATTCGAGACTTATTAGGCGATTGTAAAACAGTATTTAAATGATAAGTATAAATAATAATTAATTTAATAAACTGTCCAACTAGTCATTTTTGAATGTAGAGGTCAACCTCAAAACGATGCCGCAAAGCAAAAGAAAACAAACTAAATTTGACTAAACACATGACATATTGGAAATTATCAATATTATTTTGTAGATCAATCCAATGCATTTTACACAATGTTTTCTCGCTTGCATTACTGGATTGACAGTTGATTATTATTATTCCATTAGAAAGAGATAAACATTATTTCCAAAATTTCCTAAGAACGACGACCGCACAACATGCTTAACGCCCAAAGTTAATAATCAATCTTAATCTCAATTTAGGTATCTCAGATAATGATTTCAAAACATTTACGGCCCGTATAACCTATCTACCAATAACTATATGTTAGAAACGTCAAATTTGTATCGCATAAAACCGGCAAATGATTGAATGAAGACGTTTTTAATAAATAGTTATTGTCAGATTGTTTATTGAAACCGGCCATTAAACGATCCTAGGATTAACTTCACTTCAATTTACGTCAACTTTTGTTTGAGAATCTTAAGATTGAAGTCAATCTAAGACTTAGATACGTTGTTAATTTCGGGCGTTAAACGGCAGCTGATAATAATTAGACAACCAAAATATATTTTATAAATATAGTACGATCGAGGAAATTAAATGTTTAGCATGTGAAAGAAACAAAATATTGTGATGACGACTAAAGTGCTAACTATTCATTTTCCCTGACTGCCTGACCTACAGTGTACACAAACCAATCATGAACGTAACAAAAAGACGTAAATTGTTGTTAGTTAAATGGTTAGTCTTAGTTTTAAGGATATTTTTTGACATTCCTTTTATTGTGTTGAGTTTTTGTACTTTTTCAATTGTTGTAATTAATTATTAATTTATTGTATAATTTTGTATTCATTATTATTATAATCGGTTTAGGTTCCTGGGTTATTATTTATTTTTGTTATGCTCAAAACTTGGAATACGTGAAATTGCGCAAAAGATGCGCAATTTACATTTCGTTTTATGTCAGTTTTCGTAACTAATACATGTTTTGACACAATTTGAGTATCGCGTTGCTTTTTCTAAATATTTGACTTTTGCATGAAAAAAATCTTCCTTGCGTGGAGCTTGCAAGTATCAAGATTACTTGGTTTTGTTGTATAAAAAGATTAAGTCAAAATATTAATTTTTCGAAGTGTGTAGATGGGGCTTACTATTTATACTTACCAATAATTCAAGATCTATTTTTTAACCTTTCCTTTATGGTTCTGGTAAATCAAAGCCATTAAATACAAAGCGTATTTAATGGCTTTGATTTACTGATTTACTCAGATTTGTTTTGTTATTGATTGTACTGTAGTTTCTTGGTGGATAATAATACACATGACGTCTTGCACTGTTTCCACTTTAATAAGTATTTTACATTAATTTTAATATATTACACGACCGGTGGCGGTTTAGACAAAGTCATCATCAGATTTGTTTTGTTGTATTGTGTTGGGTATAATTACCTATACTTTATCAAAATGTTGCTAATAAATTGATGTTCAATTATTAAAGTTAATGTTTTATTTTTACTGTTAAATTGATTAATCCCGAAATGTTTCTCACAGATCCGCCCGCGGTAACTTCCCAGTGGTGTACTTTATAACAGTGTCCAAATTAAATCAAAATTGGCCAGTAGTTTCGGAGCCAATTCGATGCAAACTAACAAAACAAATAATATACAAATAAACAAATCTTACCTAAATGAAATATTAATAAGTATAGACAATGCATTACATGCCACAGCCATTTACAACTAACCTGAAATATAATCTAAAACTGCTCCGAGCCAGGGCAGTCGATTATCTATAGAAATAACTGAACGAAACCGATGATTCACGAAGCTCATCGGATTTCCATCGTCTACTTAAATATATTTGACAATGTTATAGCACTGTTTTATATAACGACATTGATATTTAATTATTGCTGTATACATTCAGCTGCCCTGCCCTTTGGCAGTTTTAGATGACGAAAACGCTATTAATATGTTTCTTATCGCCTGTGCTTTTGAATGAAAAAATAATAATGTCAATCTGACACTTGACAGATGACACCTGACCTTACGTCAAAAGAAGAAGAAGAATAAAAAGGTCACAAGTTTAAAAATTGTTCTATTTTCTGTTGTTATTGAAAATAATATTGAAAATACGTAATTAAAATACTCGAATAGAAACAAATAGTGTAAACATTTAGTGCTTTTATTGAAATATGTTATATTAACTTACTTTAACGAAACAACACTTTATATTCATTCGTGATGAGCGTATCGATATTAGATTTACCAAGAGAGATTTTTGCAAATGTATTGATACTCACAGATGGATATACTCTAGGAAAATGTAGACGGGTGTGTACGGGTTGGAAGGACTTTATTGACGAGACAGACTACTTGTGGGAGCGAATGTGTATGAAAGACTTTAAATGCTCTTCGAATATCGCTAAAAGCAAATCTGGTAGCGATTGCAAGTGGTATTATATTTATAGAAACTTAAAACTATGGTGCGACTCCACAACGTATATTAAAAGACTGAAGGAATTTTATAAATTCAATGTTAACGCTTTAGAAGTAAGTTACGGAGTTTTACCTGTCAGAGACTTGTACGGCACTGTTCTATTTGATACTACAACATTAAAGATCATACCGATAACATTGCCAGAACGAAACTGTGTACGTATTGCCAATAATGATAAAGTTACAGTTGTTCTGTTGTCTAATAGCAAAATTTTGGTGCAACGGACCGTAGATTCACCGCATTATACGAATAAAGCAGTCTTTAATGCGGAAAACTTCGCACTAAGTAATGATTATGTATATTACTATATGCACAATGATATTTTCAAATGCAATTTAAAAAGTCCGAATCTGTCAAGTGATTTCATTGCAAATTGTGAATATGAAATAGCGAATATAGAACATAAGAACAATATAACGTGTATTTTCACAAAGTGTAAGAAATTTTTAAATATACTAAAAGATAATACAATAGTTTTAAAACCAGTGACATGTCCAAAAGAATGGCTGCCGCTGTTGAAAAATATGCATTATTTCAATGAGAAAAATTATGTATCATACTCAAGAAATTTATTTATATTACATACAGAAAAGGCTTTACATACATACATTAATTTTCCTCCAATAGCGACTCTGTTTTTCTATGGTGACATAGTTTTGATTGGTACAAGAAATGGTGAGATTTTCTTATACAAACCTTTTGATAAGAAGAAAACGAAATACGCAGAGATATATCAGCATATGAGTTTATTAGTTAAACTACCAGATAACAAGATTCCGTTGAAAATAGATGTTTGTGAACGAAAATCTGCATCGCTAATACTAGTGATGACGTCTTCAGATCTTTTCACTATTGATATTAACTTTAGTTTTAATGTAAGTATTCATTGAAAAACATTTTAATCGTGTTTTAACTTAAAAATAATGTCTTTACTACATTTTTTTCTATTACTTCAAAGTTTTTAGTACATTAGTACAATTACTGCATGTTGTATGATGTAAAAGAAATATATTTTATGATTTCTAACAATGATTTAAAAACGAATGATACACTATGACTGAAAAAATCTTCATACAAGAAAAAGTTGCGGCATTTGATTTCGTAAGATTTTGTCAAATAAATGCGGACTGAACTGCAGAAAGCAAATGTTAAAATGTCTTGATGACAGAATATATCAAACCTGCCCGTGTGAACACTTTTTGCCTCAAATTTTTTTAATATTATTTTTTTAATTCAATTTTGCCATTGGCTTATGATATTTATGTGTATTTCAGGAGGAAGAAAGGAACACAACCAAGACTTGCAGCAAAACTAAAATAGATATGTACAAAAGGCTGTTAAAAATTAAAGATAGGTTGGACAAGTCTACCTACACGGTAGAAAATTAATTGTATTAAGTGTAAGCTTTTATGTTTCTTATGAACTAGATGGTTAGGACAATTTACTGCCAAAATTTATCTATGGCTTAGAAAGTTTACCATAGATAAATTTACTGCCAATCTATGGTAAGAATGTTTAGCATATATAAATTTACTGCCAAAATTTATCTATGGTAATAAATTTAACATTTGTTATACTTTTTATAGTTACATTTGTTTGTCATACTTCTAATTATGGAAGCAACCAATGACGACACCGCGTCATTATGATACGAACAAGTTGTTGAACTTGAACTGCGAAACATAATTTTTCCCTGACGGTACAGTGTGTACGTTAGTATTTAACTTTTATCTGGCTGTGTGGAATGATGCATTGTAATTTGTATATGCATAAGCAAAACTTAAGTGTGTTTATAAATAATAATATTTTTTCTAAGGTGCACAAAAAATGTATTTCCCACATAAGTAGGTGTAAAACATTTTTGTAAATCTTTTGTATGCTGTGCGTTAAAAACAGACTAACAAATAAAAATTAGAAAACACATTTTTTCCTGTAGCCATGTAGTAATAATATTTATCTTTATGTTAACGCATCTTTCCACAATCTAAGGAGGAGCATCCAATTCAGGTTGGCTTAAAGCATTAAACGATTTACGGTAGCCATACACAATACTGCCTATCGTCCAATTGGCATAACGTCAAACGAATATATTATATTACTAACGTAAAGAACCGTCATTCAATAGACTTACACGAATGACAGCTCGCGGCTATATGTGCGTGGCTAGACGCCGGCGGTGCGCGCGGCGAGCGGGGCGTGAGTTTTTTCCAGCCAGGACTTTCGTTCATGGGGCTGACGGCTGGTCGTTTCGTGCTTAGACATAATTGTCAATTTAATTTCATAATACGTATGAGACTGTCTGGCGTGACGTTCAAAATTATTTCGGTGTCAACCTTAGGCTTACGTCAACATGGCTGACATTGGCCGGTACTCGAGCTGTCATTTGTAGAGAGTATCGCCCCTATGATAACGCTGCAGGCTAATTCAATCTGCAGTTTGTCCATAATGACATATACAGTATAAACTGTCATGCCAATCCACGCCCATACACGGTCAGTTCTAACTGCATGCGGCTTGATGCTGCCGATTGGACGATAGGCAGTATAGTATATGGCTACACTATTAAAGTAGCAGATTTACACAATGTCTTGACAATGTCAATGTCTAAAATATTCATAATAAAAGGTTAAAATATGTACATTCGAGGAAATTGAATGTGTAGTAAAGTCATGTAAATAATATTCGACAGTAAGCGACTGATGACGAATCCTAGATAGAAGAATGAAACATGGAAGGAGTACTAAAATCGAAGCCGTAAGCAGATAGCTGTCTCACAAAATATCAGTGGCTGAAAGCCATAAGAGTGAAAGAGTAAGCAAATCCATGTCTTGTTTGTTTTTTTTCTAAGGTTGTCACGGGGCTGGTTATAATCCTTTGGAGTCAATTTGTATGACGTTGGAATTACGAATTTATGGCACTCATAATAGCATGTGGGATAAGGAACGATATATGTTTCTTCTCTTTCTAATAGCCGCGTCTCTATGTTATTGCTCTGAGGAGAAAACCACATCATAACATGGACAAATTATATGAAAAATCAGCTAAACATTTTCCCAGCTGCACATTTAAATAGTATATTAAATTATTGGTGTTCTTAGAACATATACCTATATATTAAATTGACGTTTTACATTAATTAATAAAAATATTTGTATAGACACATATTGTAAAACTAAGAATATTGGACTAAGCATTTTAAAAACAATGTGGCATTTATAATAATAATAATACGTAAAAACTTTCAGTGCAGTTTTACGAATAGTGCGAACGGAGGAGTATGATATTTGGCACAGTTACAGTTTATGTGGAGGAAGGTGTGCAGAAAGCTAAATATAATTAGCTCGAAATACATAAATTAATGAAAATAACAACAACACACACTACCTCAGATTATCAACACACACTGCCGTGCGTTTGACAGATACAATTTTGTTACACGTTGGCGTTTGTCAGTCTGTCACAACATTTATTTTATTTTTTCTATTTATGAGGCAAAAGAACCCCCCTACAAAGTTTAAACTCAAACATTCTATGAATTATTATGGTCGAATTTAGACTTTTAGTTTATAATAATTGGATGTACTTATTTGGGTATTTAGTTACCTACATGTAAAAATTTAGTTTTTTTTTAATATAAATTAAGAAATAATTAGTTATTACAACTTGGTAGAAGTAAAAAGAATTAAGATTTTATTTATAGTTTGTCACAAAAAAGTTGAAATATTTTTTCACAACATTAGTCTAAAATACCTACATCATTAAATTTGTTTACTTACTCACATCAAATACAAAAATATTTACTATCAGTATCAACAGAAACGCGCAAACTTCGGAGATATCAGAAATTTTGTGCATATGGCCGTACATTTCGTAGCAACACGGTAGCGTGTGACGTCACCTACTTGTACGACTTTTATAATATGGGGCGTTTTCACGAGACTCACAAAAGTTCTTTAAACAATTCGCAATAAATATTGATTTATAGTATTCCTCTTGTAAACTGTCTTATTTTTCACAACACTAGTTCATTCATTTAATAATAAAAAATACAGGAAAATACCGTGTTGTTGATTAAAATGTCAATCACATAACTGTCAAGTATTGCTGAAGGTATTAAATGTTAAATGTAATATGTGGACGGCCCCCTATTAATAAACGACAATCATCATAGTGTCATAATGATTTTATTATTTAACTTAGTAGACTTGGACTCCACGACACAGGCCTGACCTAGTGTGTAGGCCTCTAGTAGTAAGTTTGTGATGTTATTTCATGAGATAAAAGATTTATTTATTTATTTATTCTAACAAATCTAATAACTAACAGTAAAAGCTAACATCATAATGAAAACTTAAAAAAAAATAAAAAAAATAGGTAGATTGTTCGTTATTTTTTACGGTATAAAAGTTAGTGTTAAACAATAATGTTGCTTCATTATTTATTTGTAGATTATGTTGTAAATTGTTTTTACAACTACGTCTGCAGACGTTGCGGTCACATTGTGTTTAAATATTTTGAGACGTCCTCAAAGAAGTGCAAAGGCAAACTTTTGAAACTGGTTGAGGAGGAACTTTGTCGATGGTACCATGGTACATTATAATTGGTGTAATCATTAATTGATTAATAAAAAACATTTGGCAAATGTTATAAATATATTTTTTATTGTTCTTCGTTTAATTCTTCTTAAGATGGCGCCATTATTTTTTTAAAAATTCAATTTATAAGAGATAGTTCCTACTTCTTCGAAATTATATCGACTGAATTCTTAAATGCTACTTATACTTGAGGGCTACTTAAATAACAGACTATCTCTGCTTGGTAAAATGTAATTTTTTTAAGATAGCGATTCGAAATTGAACTTTTTTCACTACACAAGAAGATACACATTCTTGCAATAAAACGTGTATCTTCTTGTGTAGTGACTAGTGAATGTAGTTCAATTTTGAATCGCTTTCTGAAAAACGCAGTGCCTCGTCACGTCGAGTCTCGGTGTGAGCTGACCCCAAAGAATAGGTTGTACGATGAAACACGAGGAGGCCGATCGCATCAGGCCGTACTGATTCAGTTTGGACTGACCGGATTCGTGCACAATGCACATACACGAAAATATAGCTTCAGTTAAGGCTATGACTATAATGTCCGGAATACGTCAAGCCGGAGTAAAGTCGGAGCTCCGAAAATATTCTTATAACTTAAGGTATACTGCATATAGCTCAGGAGGGTGAAGTTTGCGACCTCCATTATGGGGGGTGTTTTGTCTAAACTTAATCAGCAGGGTTAGCATGCGCACCCTAGAAACGCCGAAGAATCGACAAAATGACAGATTGGAGAAACATTAATACAATTCGGAGCAAAATAGGTCTTATTGTAAGGCAGCAAGGTCCATGAATCGTCGTTATGAGAAACAACATTTCTTTTCCTCCCGAGCATGAGCTCACAGAATGGCCTCTTTTTACAGCTTGAGTAGAAACGTTTTCTTAATTCAATGTCAAATATTCTTACATTATAATGTCAACTACTTCACATCATGGCGCTCCTAGACAAATAGTTTATTTACGTTCAGTCATTTACTCAAATATTTGTTCGTTTTTTGACATAAGATTTCCCGGCAGCCATTTTAATAATATGGCTGTTTAGAAATGTTGACTTCTATTGACGACCTTGTTACCATGGATTAAGAAGTATTTTGGGTAGAATATTTCTTCTTTAAAATTATTTCTTCGGATAGCCATGCTAAGCCCGCAGCTGCCTTAACTTGTCTTAAATATCTTAACCTCGAGATGACGCACACTGTTTAACTAAGACAGCATAACAAAATAATTGATTTTTGTCTATAATCCGTGGACCGCGACTTGCAACTAGTAGGTAAGGCTGTGACTTATATTGTCTGGAATCCGGAAGGCCGGAGAAAAGTCAGAGCATTGAAAATAGAACTCTGGACTAATTTAATACAGTTGAAAATCGAACACATGAGTGTCGAATTGTCAAATTTGACATTGACATTTGACTTGACACTCGTGTGTTCGATAAACAGCTCTATCAGCTCAGTGTTCTATTTTCAGTGCTCTGGATTTTCCTACGCCCTTACGGATTCCGGACAATATAGAAGTGGCTTAAGGACACAATGTAATTAACGAACAAATTATAAGAACAATAAAATTGCTAAAAATATTATTCACAATATTAAACGCGCACTTGCTATGAAAGTTTGTGTATAAACACAAAATAGCTTAGTGCTAGTTTTAATTTGATTTCGAACTAAACTTCACACGAAAGCTGGGTTCATAATTAACAAGAAAAGTTCAAAGTTGGAGTGAGCGAATAGGATCATTAAAACTTTATGGTAACATCGAAATATGAACCTTCTTTTTCAAGGATTTATGAAGTGTAAGACCGTTTTCACATTACGCGATAACGATATCCCATATCGCGGCCGACAATGTGAGAGGCACAATGTTTTTTAATGAAACATACCTGTTTTTGTCGTTACATGACATATCGGCGCGATATCGGTTATCGGCTTGGATAGTGTCTCTTATGCCGACGACATTAAAGAGCGTTTTCCGATCCGATATCGGATATAATCCGTGTACAGTATAACTAGCATGATACATGAATACGATTTAAGTATAAAATTCTCCTTTTTGGAAGACGAATACGGGAACGTCCATTGGCCAATTATAAGGCTGGGACTATATGCTCCGGAATCCTGAACACCGGTAAAAAATCAGAGCACTGAAAATAGAACTCTGCGTTAATACAATAGAGTTGAAAATCGAACATATGAGTGTCGAGTCTGTCGTGTATTTAAGTTATATTAGTCTGGCAATGTTATGATGTTGGCAACACTAGATAGTGGATGCATAATCTCTAAGTTCTGTCGGGAATTAGAGATTGTAATGTACATAGGTAATATGTCGTGTGTTGAATACCTGAATAAAAGTCTATCTACGATAAGTATTTTCGTTTCATGATCATCCACTAATCTACTCCGTGAGCACCCTGGAACCTGGTCACCTCGCCCAACAATAAACATCAAAGAGTCAAATGTCAATGTCATATATGACAGCTTGCCGCTCGAAACTTCCATTTTCAACTGTATTGTATTAGCGCAGAGTTCTATTTTCAGTGCTCTGATTTTTTACCGGTGTTCAGGATTCCGGAGCATATAGTCCCAGCCTTATCATAATTGGACAATGGACGTTCCCGTATCCATCTTCCAAAAAGGAGAATTTTATTCAATTTTCAACTGTATTGTATTAGCGCAGAGTTCTATTTTCAGTGCTCTGAATTTTCACCGGTGTTCCGGATTCCGGACCATACAGTCCCATCCTAAGAAGTGTACGCGTGGACCGACGGATCGACCTGAATTTCCCCAGAATAAGTATAGCAAATTTTCGTAGAAATCTTAAAAAAATTGCAAATCTGGGAATTTGTAAAAAGATAGTTTAAGAGTGTGGTCCCTCAGTTAACACACCGCTATTTTCCAGATCTCGAAAAGTAAGTGGAAAATTATGGTTTTTTCGCTACATAATTTTAGTAGAACTTTTGTAAAAGTTTTTATAAGTTTACCAAATACATAGCATCAGAAATAAAATATCTATAACCACCGAAGTGTGGTCCCGCAGTTCACACCAAAGTGACATATTAATTTCGCGTTATATTACTGTCTTTTTTAATTATTTTTCTACGCAGAATTTTTGTACAAAATTTTGAGCAATTTGAAGATATCAACTATTATGTTGGGTCCCTCAGTTCACACACTGGTGCATAAGAAAAACTCAATTATCTATAAAACGAGAAAAGTACTAGAAAGTCTACTGTACTTAAATTTTTGTAGAAGTTTTTTTCTCTTGAATTAGCACATAAAATATTTAATTTTGCTTGCTTCCTAGCTGAGATAATGTTCATTTTTTGATTCTGTGAAAATACAGATTAGAAGAAGTAGTAAAATACCACACAAGAAGCAAAATGAGGACAGTAGCTAATATATTGTGTATGTTATATACCTTATTAAATTTACATTCTGCTCGCGGTTTCACAGCTTTTCACACTTTACGGTTTCATAGTACTACAAGCAACCCTTATACCAATTATTAACTATTTGTGGTTTCGCTCTGCCCGCCCTTTCTCCGACCGTTCTTGCTAACTCCTTATATGTAATTATGTATATAAATAGATGAAATTTAATATTTATATTTACTTTTTTCGGATTTGTTACGAGAACTGGGCCTCTGATTTAGTATACTATACAACAGTTGTCTCCCCGTCCTCCTTGTCAGCAAAAGTAACGAAAATTTGTACCACCTCCGTGCTTACGTAAACATTGATAATATAAGTAAGTATGCATTTTGCGATTATGTAATCTGTTTTTCTCTATTGATTTCAGTAATATAAACGCGAAATGAATATGTCACTTTTGTGTGAACTGATGCACCACACTCTGAGGGCTGTCTGTAGTCCTTAAACTATCTTTTTACAAATTCCCAGATTTGTTCTACAATTTTTTAAAACTTCTACAAATTTTTTTTAAGACTTCTTATTTTGGGGAAATTGAGGTCGGTCCGTCGGTCCACACGTACACCCTAAGAATAGTATACTTAACTTAACCGAGAAGCTGAGTTCTGCTATCTAGTTGTGATCCAGTAATAGATATGGCAAAAATTAAATCAAAGTCACCGCGGCTTCAAGATACTGTTAGTATAATTTGCGTGGATCGAAACACAAATAGTAATTGAAGAATCTTCGGGTAGTTTGAATAACTTCAACAAATAGGACAACTGCCAGCTCAGTCCTCCCGTGACCACGGCCGCTGGAAAGTAGCCGAAACGTCGGGAAAAAGAAAAGTGCACCGCGACACAATACGTTTACGTGTTTTTAAAATGTTTTTATAACAACCGCCGCCTTAAAGAGCGTACTGTAATTTATATTTGGTAAGTATCTTTTCTTTTTAAAGTTTTTAATTATTATTATGCCTAAACGTTTTAACATGTAGATTAGGTGTATGCCCAAAATATCCGTAGGTAATTGATTTTGAATAACCTCATATAACGAGGGGAATGCACCCTTAATTATAAAATCCAAACATATCACTTTTAACTTTTAGTACTTATATATATATATATATATATATATATATATATATATATATATATATATATATATATATATATATATATATATATAGGTACTCTCATTATATATAACGAGAGTAACTATATAAATAGTATTAAAAAATATATTTATTTGCATAAATAAGGTAAATATAGTATTTATCAGTGGCGTGGGGTTCCTATAACTCCATTCCTATCGGCTTCACTTACCACTTACCTTTCGAAGACCCTCATCCAAATCTATACCTATAATACAGGCTAGGGCTTCCCTATGAAGAAGAACCAGCCTACGCCACTGGTATTTATAATTTTTTCAATGCTAGGCGCACATCAATATAATAGTGTTTAGATCATTATGCCTCCGTCCCGTTGTCTGGTACCCATAACACAAGTTCTTCAGATACATTAATACTACTTGAGAAATAAATAGAAATACAAAACTAAAAAAATCAAACGAACGCACATAAATATGTGAGTCTCATTTCATTCATCTAAAGGTTTTTTTTATTCAATGAACCAGGATATGAGCAAACGGATCGCCTGATTCCGCCGCCGCCCATGGACACTCGCAACACCAGAGGAGTTACAAGTGTAACTCCTCCGGTGTTGCGCACTTGCGTTTCTGGCCCTTAAAATCTCCAACCCTCTTTGGGCCTCCGAATCAGCCATTTATTAAATCTCAGATTATAGACAATGAATCTCATTTATGTCAAGGTTTGAAATAAATTTAGATATTCTCAGAAGACTCCAGAATATTTATATTCGAAATTGTCTCAGTTCGTCAGGTCCGCTCGATTCGTTAGCCACTTCAAGGCTTGTCGAGTGTTAGGTAAGTATATTAAATTTTCAGCGGATTTCAATCGTCTCTAGAGTAACACGGAACACTTATTCGGTTTTGCTAGGTTTTATATTGTTAGATAAACTCCTCGTCACCAAGTTACTGTAATACAAATAATAAATAAACTATAACCCGACTACGTAAATTATATTATAGCCTATGTTACACCTCATGTATTAAAGTCAGTCAGTAGTTTAAAACAAAACATGTATGTATACATACATGCATAGACTATTAAAATCATTACCCTTCCTTTTGGCTTCGCCGTAGTCGGATAAAAAGGATTATTAAACTGCTAATCATCAGTTTTACTCGACTGTGTATATTTTAAGTGTTTTCAGATTTTAGACTACGAATCTATAAACTGTAAACCCACCACCCAGTGTCTGTGTATAAACGCGAGTGTCTCTAATTATTGCAAAATGTAAGTATATTTTAACAATAATAATAGGTGTCCCTTATGTCTTAACAACAAGTGTTTACTCCTGTCACAGTGGCGACACTCTCCACAAATGACAGCTCGAGCACCGGTGAATGTCAGCCATGTTGACGTAAGCCTGAGGTTGGCACCGATATAATTTCAAACGACGCGTCAAACTCGTCTTACATATGAAATTATATCGCAATTATGTCAAAGCTGAAACCACGATACAACCAGCCCCGTGAAACCAAGTCGACGATTATGTAAACCCGCGTCCCGCGTGCGCCGCGCGGCCCCTCATAGTCTATCCACGTACAAATAGCCGCAAGCTGTCATTCGCGTAAGGGTCAGTTCACACCGCGACGATACGCTCCGCTACGCGGCGCTGCATTTTTAAGATTTCATATAAAAAGTGTATCGTTTTGTGTAGTGTAAAGTTCAATTATGAATAGCTATCTTTTAAATGCAGCGCCGCGTAGCGTCGCGTATCGTCGTATATGTGAACTGACCCTAAGACCACTGCACCATAATTAGACTTATGCTATTAGTTACTTATTACGTACATAATTTATAGAAATTTTATACGTAGATATACATTATAATGTATGTATCTGGTCTAATTACGAGAATATTATAAAATGGAACCCACACAAAATTCTGCGCAAAAAAATAGAATATCTTTACGATTCACGATAATTCTATTGACACAGAATAAAACAGAATTGCCAAAAACATGGCGGCCTATGTGAGCAAATTAATAAAAGTCACGTGTAAAGTACAAAAGACCAAAGTTATTTAAAAAGAAAAACTTATTTCAGGAACGTTTTGAAATTATACCTTTTACTACGCCGCTGTGAAGCTCCGCGAATATGCATGAACGTAAAGGTGTGCTACATATGCAACATAAATTGACCAATTATGAGCAATTATGGTCAATTGCGACGTGACAAAATATCAAGCAATTTACGCAACAACCATTACAAAATACTCGTACAACGGCAACAAGCAGCAATTTGAGAAAATCTTTTGCAACTACAGTATTGAGCGATAAGGAGCAACTTAAAGAAACTAGACAATACTTTCATACACGAACAATTCAGTATGGAAAAATATTGGCAATAATTCGTATCAGCGACATTGGACTATATGGAGCGACTAGTATCATTATTGCCGTAATAATTGCCGAAAATTTTTGAAATTGCTCCACATCATAATCATAATCTTCATTTGCTAGAATATGGTAACAAAATTGGTCATCGCTCCACTAATTGCTCCAGATTGATCCATCCGTGTTAACGGGCAAAAATTTCCCGTGTAAACGCACCATAAAACGTGTAGATTATGAGATGATTGGCTTTTTCGGGGTATTCAAGTGTTATATTATGTAATCAGAACTTAGCCGTGATTTGATTTTTCAATCATTCATGGCATGTTCAGTATATTAGGCAGGAGTCGGCCCAGCGCTGACACCACCCTCACGACCTTGCTCCAGTCCAGGGTGAGTCCGAGACACTTAAGGGTTGGACTCACCCTAACCTCCGTCTCTCCGATAAGGAGTCGTGCTCCGGGCGGGGGCCCTTTCCTTCCGGGTCCACGGAAGAGCAGGGCTTCGGTCTTGTTCAAGCGTACCCGAAGCCCCAACCGCTCTATGCGGCTGACTATGAGGGATTCTCCCACCTCAGCCAGCCGCGCAGCCTCCTGGTATGTTCGTCCCCGGGACGTGACATAGGTGTCATTTGCATAGCAGATGACACTCATCCCGGGAAGAAGGCCGCTCCGCAGAACCAAACCCTGGGGGATGCCGCACTCGACTCTCCACCTCTCTACGCACCCCGACCGGTCCTCGTACACGATCTCCCTATCGGAGAGATACGCGTTCAACAGCCTCCCGATATTCGGAGGCACGCCGAAGAAATTCAGTGCCTCCCGTATCACGCTGTGAGGAAGGCTGTTGAAGGCGTTGGCGATGTCCAGCGACACCGCCACCACCACCTCCCTCCCGCGTTCCGCCTCACCTGTCACCGACATCAGGCGCCCTATCGCGTCGACGGTCGACCGACCGGCCCGAAACCCGAACTGCGAATCTGACAGTCCGGGCCCCGGGCCTTCCTCCAAATACTGAACAAGACGGGAGGCTAGGATACGTTCAAACGCCTTGCCCGTCTCGTTCAGCAGTACGATCGGCCGCACCGCTGACGCACAGTCCGGTCGCCCGCCCTTTGGCAGCAGGACGAGCCGACCCTCCTTCCACGCCTTCGGGAACTGACCGCATTGAAGACAGCGGTTAAACAGTTCCTGAAGGTTATCCTCGAGATGCACGAGAGCTATCGACAGAACTCTCCTGTGACCCCGTCCGGACCGGGCGCCTTCTTCTTGCTACGGAGGCGGAATAGAACCGCCTCCATTTCCGCGTCGTTGACAGGTAGCGGAACACCCTCCACCATCGAGTTCGGCGTCCGTCGGGCCATTCGCGGCGGAACGAAGCCTACCGGGTGGTCCGGGAACAACTCCCGGACGATATTCCCCAATAGCTCTAGCTGGAGCTCTTCCGTCAAGGGGGCCGACTGGGCGCGAAGTTTGTCTCGCGCCCTTTTATAAAGTCGGCCCCAGGGATCGTTCTCGATGCCCTCTACCAGCTCTAGCCACGCTCGCTCCTTGGCCTGAAGGTGAGCGAGACTTTGCTCCACCCAACAGCAATACTGCCCAGAGCAACCAGCTTTTTGGCAGCTGTCACTGGGCAGTTCATGCGTCCAAACCCTGCCCCAAAACCGCCTCGCTGTATTTCACCCACCCAGACCTGGGCGGGGAGGCAGCCAGATTCCCTGGCGACCGCAGATTTGACTCCTTCCACGGTCGCTGAGTCAGAGAGACCCGTGAGCTTAAAGTCATCACTTCTCACGGGTCTGGAAATTTCCGACTCCTTTGCCAGAACCTCAGCAAGGCGAGCTGCCAAGGTGTCCGCCTTATCATGACTGGAGGAGCCAGGTATCTCTATCAGCCTGGCTCTGGTCGCCGACTGGTGGATTAGGAGCGACCCGATACCCAACTCTTCCAGCTTAATTTTGGACTCCGCCTTCTGTAAGACGGAGCCGTAAGTCGCTCCGTTTATTGTGGCCTCCGGCCGCAATTTCACCGTGGTTCGAGGAATTACCACCTTGGGCTTCTTCACGGTCGCTGCCGCCGGAAGCTTCGATGGGGCTTTCTTCTTGTGGGCCTTACGGAGGACGACTTCGGTCCATTCTGCTGTGGGCCCATTTGAGGCACCTGCTGATGCTGCAGGCGCCTCTTTTGAGGTACTTGCCTTTGTAGCAGGTACCTCTACCTCTTTTGGTATGCCAAAATTGGTCCGCTCCGACGGTTTAGGTCCCTTTCCCTTGCTCTTCTTTTTAGCAGGAGTAGGGGCAGAGAGCACTTCAGGGCGCACCGGAAGTGCAGGGAACTCCTCCCGGGTCCGATGACGAATTGCCGAGAAAGACGAGAGTACTGGTGAGACGTCTCGCACCGGAGCTTCTACCGGTGCCGGAATGGGCGCAGGATGCTTCTCATTGGCGGCCGTCTTCTCGCGGGCCGCCTTATTTTTATCAGCTGCCAGGGGTGGACGAACCACAACTGGTGGGAGCAGTCGATCTTCCAAAGCTGCAATTCGACCGTCCACCAGGTTGCCCACCAACCTGGCAATGTTGCTCTCCAAGATGCCCAGCTACTCGCTGGACATCGGAGAGCCTCCTCGAAATCGCGCTTGTAAGCGCGCACTGCCTCTTGAATATTCGCCAGCTCTCGTTGAAGCATGTTGTTGTCGGCTCTGAGGCGGCGACTCTCCTCTGCTTCGGTGCGCGCCCCAAGCACGTCAATTACCAACCTAACCGTTGAGGTGGCACGCCTTATCTTATTGGCGTAGCCACCCTTGAGGTTGGAGGATTTGTTCGCAATTCCGAGGATCTCCTGTAGAATTGCTCTTGGCCGCGTCTATCAAATCCTCCGGCCCCATTGTCTCAATATTGATGTCGAGGGGTCCCGGCGGTGCAGGATTAGCTGCAACCGCCTCCTTTCTGTAGGTCCTCTTTTCCAGGGATGCAGCAAATTCCACCACCCTGGCCTCCTCAGTCCTCTCCCGCAGCTCCTGACGAGCAGCAGCAAGCCTGCTCGCCGCACCCCGCACTCGACCATGCTTGACCACCTCACGGTTTCGCTATCAGTATATTAAACAGTTAATTAAATCAGTAAATTTAATCAGTAAATGAAACTAATAATAATTAAACTAATAATAATATACAAAGACCTACCCTAAAAAATATATTACAGATTGTTTCCCTCCCCCACGGGGGTCACCTACGCACTACAACACCGGTACAAACTCGTCGACCAGTGCCGTTTTACATAGATGACTTACGCATACGCTCGGGGCGTTGTTTGAAAATTCAATACGCAAGACCTACAAAAATTGAGATATCTCCAAAACTCTTAGAAATTTTGGGATAAAACTTCCGTTTAAAAATTTGTACCGCAAATACGCTTCCGTAATCGCACTGAACTTAAACATCCGTCGGTAAGTATACCCTCCACCTAAGCAAATTCAAGTTCAGGAGTCTGCCTCTAACCTATCCTGACCCGGGCTCGGTGGTCACTAGTC
Organism: Phengaris alcon alcon; assembly: GCA_037179445.1. Taxonomy (NCBI): domain Eukaryota; kingdom Metazoa; phylum Arthropoda; class Insecta; order Lepidoptera; family Lycaenidae; genus Phengaris; species Phengaris alcon. The sequence continues at coordinate 268,586 of JAYRCH010000046.1, read as the reverse complement.
ACTGCCTACGTTAACCTACCCTTATGAATAACTACAATTTTTATAACAAATTATAACCCGTCTACGTAAATTATATATCCTATGTTACCCGGACCATTATTACGAATTTATTGACACCTCATTCTTTAAAATCGGACCAGTAGTTTAGGTACTACGGTGGAACACCATACATAAATAGACTCCCAAAATCATTACGCTTCCTTTTGGCTTCGGCGTAGTCGGGTCAAAACCTATTTTTATTATATTAGCTGGTAATGAAGTCATTTGGCGTATACCACATTTCACTGTCGATTTAGCTTTAGTATTTTAAAAATTTTTAGGGTTCCGTAGTTCACGTCTCGGGGCCCTTATGGTTTCGTCATGTCCGTTAGTCTGCCTTCAGCTTACCGTCCAAACAGTTGGTACTAGCATGAAACATGAAACTTTGCATGGATATGTGTATTTACCACTTTTTTGTTGACTTTTTTTGGGGTACCTCTCCTCTATCCAATAGTGTGTGATATCATTAGATAGGTGTTTTAAAAAGATTGAGAGGTTGCCGAGATGATTTTTTGAATTATTCAACTTCAAAGCGCTTTTTTTGTTAAAATAATGTGCTCGCTCGAAAAATCCATTTATGATGCTAGTCCATGTGATAAACTTTGAAGGAAAACTATAACGACTTAGATATCATTGCTAGTTCAGGAGTTATAGAGACTTAACTTGTAAAATGCGCTTACTTGGAAAACTTCGTACAAAAATAACGTAATAATAAGTAAACATGTAACATATTGGTAAAATGGTATAATGGTACGGAACCCTACGAGCACTCGACCGACTCGCACTTGGCAGGTATTTATTTAATTATTATGGCACATATCCCTTCACCAACACTCCTACATCAATACCAAATTCCTGTCCGGTTATACTTTTGGCTTTTTCACTGGCCAGATACAGAATCAAATCCGCTACTTCTTCTGGTTGTATCACTTGTTTCATTGGCGTTTTTTTCGCAAATTTTTCCCAAATTTTGTCATTATCTTCCGCTGTAACTCTGCCAGAGTTAAGTGCGATATTCGTCTTGGTAGCCCCAGGTTGCACGGCGTTTATTCTAACATTTTTATCAGCAAGATCCAATGCTGCACATCTAGTAAAACGACTCAGGGCAGACTTTGATACGTCGTAAGGTAGCCATCCAGGCGTTATTAGTTTTGACGATATGCTAGTAACGTTGACAATATTGCCATTAGTTTTAATCAAATGTGGCACTGTTAGATGTGTTAGGACGACTGCAGATCTGAAATTCAAATTCATACACTTTTCATATGACTCCATGAAGTTTTCATCGGTGATTTTCCCGCCAAAATAAGCACCAGCACAGTTAATCACAACATCAATTCTTCCGAATTCTTTCACAGTATTTTCGACGAGTTGTTTCAAATCCTTATCAAAAGTCACGTCAGTTATAGATTTGAAAACATTTTTATTGTATTTGCTGCAAGATTCTCCAATGTTGTTTATTGTTTCGTTTTTGTCGAATATTGCTAGTTTTGCGGATAATCTAGCAAATGCAATTGCTGTGGCCTCACCAATCCCAGAACCAGCGCCAGATATCAAAACCACTTTATTCATGAAATTCATCGTGTATAATGTTTTTTAACTAGCAAAATTAAAATATTACGTAGACAATTTATTTTATTTATGATAATTAAAGCATAAAAAACTTTTATTATTTGCGTCAGCAATATAAAAATGCGAATTGTATTTCCTATACTTGGGTTATACTTAATAATAATATTATCTATGGACGCCAATATGGTCCAGTGGTAAATTCTCGAAGAACTTGTGTTACGGGTACCAGGCAACGGGAATATATATGTAATAATTTGTATACTATACTTGTATTTAAGACTTTATTATATAATACTAAATACACATATATTTAATACACATCCATGACCCAGGAACATAGAAAATTGTTTTGTTCACTGGCCGGTTCTCCGGCTTGAGCACCCTAATTCAACCACTGAACCACAGAGTTCGTCGTATTTTTATTGAATAACTAATGAAAATGGTGTTGCTGGTGTCCATGGCGGTATTTCCATGGAAGCAAAACAACGAGAAATATAATTTTCGGATAGAATTTGAAGAATGGTGGATATATAATAAACCTCTTCGAATACTTGAAAGTGACCCAAAATCGAGGGCTCTCCGCTGAAGGGTCATACACGACACACGCGAGGGTCACTTGGACCCGGATATTTTTGGGCCCATGTTGAAATAAGACTCAACCAAAATTGCCGTGGAATTGTGAAGTTTCGCTGAAACGTGTCTTGTTTTACACGAGTAACAAGATTTTAACACAGTCCTTTCCTTCTAAGGCTGATGTCCATTAGCCCTCGTACCCACGAGTTTTTTTTTTGTGGATAAAAAATGCACTGTAAATTAGAACTGTGCGCTAATACAATAGAGCTGAAAATCGAGGTGTCAAGTATCAAATGTCAGATTTGACAACTCTACACGATTTTCAGCTCTATTGTATTAGCTCACAGTTCTATTTGCAGTGGTGTTTTTTCTGCCGCGATCACATAAAAAACTTTCGTGGGAACGTGGCCTTAGTGCGTTTGCGCTGCGTCACTTCGTCCCAACGGATTAACGCATCACATCTGCTTTGCAACTCGACACACGACGTCACAATGCAAGAGGGTGACACAATATAAGTAATGTACAGTAGACCATCTTTATACTAGATCGCCCGAATCGGCGCACGCACACATACGCGTTATTCACACGGCCGCTAACGGAACCTCAAAAAGCAGAAGCATGGAGTGTCACGCCGCGCGCCGCGCCGCGCCGCGCCGCCAAGACTTGTCGCTAGATTGAACGACTAACGAGTTTTAGGCCCATATTAATAAACCGTTCTCAAACTCGCTCTCAAGACCTTTCTTGGCTGAGACAGTCTCAAGTAACGATTAGCTTCTCAAGATGGTCTTTAATTCATAGTATGATCTCAAGACCGTCTCAGTTGATAACGTTATTGAGATCACTTACTCAACTTTTAAGCGTCATCTACACGACAAAGAACGAATAAAATAACGTTTCGTTTACACTTCTATAAAGAACGGATTTATTGATTATACAATCCTTCAATATTTCTTTTTAAAAATGTAACATTTAATAATATAAATACCAAAAAAAGTTTAGTCTGTATTTTTTATATTGAAAAAAAAAACTGATTTTCATTAATTTTTACGTAGATATTAATATTTATTATTGTCTAGCATAATAATATCCATATTTTTTTGAAAACTACGTAAAACGGAATGCGGATCATTGCCATTCGAAAAAAGTTCTTATTCTTTAAAGTGGCTCCTTAGTGATTCGCCAATGTGTTGTGTTGACGAAGACTCTGCCTTATGAGTGGGTTTTATGAATAAACAAGGACACGGTGTACAGGAGGAAGTCTGTTGAATAATCTAAGACCTAGAACAGACACATACATTTAGCGCCAGTACCAGAGTATGTACATAAAGTTTCAGTAAAAGGAGTATTTACAAAACACAGAACAGATTTAAGGTTGATAGGGCGAGGAATTGTAGGAGGGAGGGATCATATAATGAGGATTGTTTTTGGACAGCGAAAAAAAGTTCTGCTGTCAAGTGTCAAATCAAGTCAATTAATAAAAATCAAATAGGTAATTCGTTTAATAAATTATATATTTATATAAATAAAATCGAAAATATTTTTACAGATAGGTACTCGACACTGTCAGAATGGTGCAAACCTTTTGCAACCGCAATTACCAAAAAAAAAAGAATAAAAAGTATCAATAAGCGTCTTTTTTAATAACTTTATTTTGTGTTGAGTATGTAGTGTAAATTCTGAGTTTGTTTAATCATAAGTATTTAGATTTTAATTTACATAATTGTAACACACCCAAAAACACCACAAATAATAATGTATCCCAATTCCCAAGCAAGCCGTTCTCAAGTCAAGGTTTGACTGTTCCCACGAAACCGCGTCTCAAGTAACAGTTTGACAGCAATGACAGTGTACTTGAGTAACGAGTCTCGTTTATTAATACGTTCGCACTCACTTGATACGCCGTACCTACAGCTGTACTTAAGTACGGTCTATTAATTAAAACAACATCTTAAGTAATTTCTTGAGAATTGTCTTAGAGATAAGAACGCTTTATTAATACGGGCCTTAGTAAGTTGTGCCGTGACGCTTGCGCACTGTCAACGCCTTCTTTGTAGACGTACCAGCCCTAGCGCTCCGCTCGGCCACGCTCAAACGTAGGTACAAATATCAAGGACACGTGAGGATAGCGCAGCGCATCATCCACCCTCCCTCTTCGTCTCCGTTGAAACGTCGCGCTCGACGACGCAACGCATTAATGGGGCAAGTGACATGACATAAAAAGCCAATAAAAAATGACGCTACGCCAACGCTGCGACAACTCAACGCAGCGCACTACAGCCAGAGATGAGAACGTAACGAGCAGGCAAACTACGCTCTTCTAATATAATACACGATATTAGAAAAGCAATTGAGTAGGTATAATAGCTCTTGCTTCCGTATTCGTTGTAACTTCAGCTACGCAGGAGTAATTTTATAGTACCCAAGTTTTCGAAGTGCAATGATGTAATACCTATGTTGTTTTTCAAATAAACATTAAATTATTTGAATGGCAATAGAAAATCCCACGGGAAAAATGACGGATTTTTCCGACGGTAAAAAGTAGCCTATGTCCTTCCCCGTGGTCTACTCTATATATATATTGGTCCAGTAATTTCGGAGCGTATTCAATGCAAACAAACAAACGAGCAAATATTTCCTCTTTATAATATTGGCACGGGCTATGTATGTATTAGCCGAATATGGTATATTGGAATATATACACGTTTTATTTTGGTCGTCAACAGTCAAAAGATCTTGAGTATTATGATTAATCTTCTGTGATAACGTCTTTGTTATGTTTTCTGCCGCTAGGGGGCAGACCCAACGCACACACAGCGTCGTCTGGTGGCGTAAGTGGTATCAAAAACGGTCAATAAGAATTTTCGATTCTTTTTCTGTCAACAGGCGGCGCTTGGTAACCCGACGGTCTTTGTCGTGTCAAAAAGCTGTCAGATGTCACGAATTTAAAAACCCTCATTAAAAGCGGCATAATATAGTATGTTGTTTATCATATAGAACAAGCGGATATAAAGAGGTTTAGTCACTGGAAAAGTTGTAGTAAAAAAAATATTTTTTTTGTAAAAACTCTACTTTGACTACATTTACTACTGTCTATATTTTTTAGTGATTCATAAAAAAAATATATAAGACAAATGAAAAAAAATTAAATAAAGAAGTAGAATTGTATCTTACAATATTTAGACTAATGTTTTAGTGACAGAGTACACAGTAATATTTTTTAATTATCTATCGTTTGCCACGTAATAAAATGGATTGATTTACGGACATTAGTTTCCCATAAGAAGTCCAGAGGGTCTAAGTAAGAGTTTTATAGTTATAGGTATTGGTAAATACTTTTTACCCGACTACCGCGAAACCAAAAGGAAGGGTATTGATTTTGGCAAGTTATGTATGTATGTATGTTTTTTCCACCGTAGCGCCTAAGCTACTAGTCCGATTTTAATGAATGAGAAGTCAATAGATTCGTAATAATACAAGAGCAACTTATGCAATATAATTTATGCAGTCCGGTTATAGTTTTTTTAATACAAATTGTAGTTATAAAAATCTCCATTCTTTTGTTTCACGACTAGGGTCAGTTCACAGTGCGACGATAAGCAACGCTACGCGGCGCTGAATATTTAAGACTAGCATTTGCCCGCGGCTCCGCCCGCGCAAATACAGTATACCACGGGAAAATTTTACTTTTTCGAGATAAAAAGTATCCTGTGTTAATCCGAAGCTTTAACTACTACCATACCAAATTTAATTGAAATCTGTTCAGTAGTTCTCGCGTGAAAGAGTACAACATCCATCCATCCATCCATTCTCACAAACTTTCACATTTATAATAGTTGTAGGATACCTATTCAAAATTGAACTTTATTCACTACGCAAAGACATACGCGTTTCATATGACATCGGTCATACACTTTGCACTTTGCATCGAACTCTTACAATGAAACGCGTATCTTCTTGTGTAATGAATAAAGTTCAATTTTGAATCACCTTAAAAGTGCAGCGCCATGTCGCGTATAGTTTCGGTTCGGTGTGAATTTACCCTAAGATTACTTTTTTCGGGTTACATCCCATTTTGATCGAGATAAATTACGTTTTTGTGTATAATTTACGTTTTTGTGTATAGTTTAAGATTCGGAGAGTGTACAGAACTCGTTATAAAGTGTCATCGATCATTTCCACTCGAGGATAACACATACATACGCGAACAGGTGTATCGTGAGAAAAAAAAAACTCTATTTTCGTCTTCAATTATTATTACTATTATTATTATGAAGACATACATCATCATCATCAATGATCACTACCACCACGCCGGTCTAGTGTAGGTTATTATAACTCACGGGCCTTCGAAGATGGCTATATATGTCTATCATGTTGCCAATGTCAAAGTGGCTACTTTGACATTGGCAACATGATAGACATACTGTCAATGTCAAAACTGGTTGTTGGTTTTTACCTAAGCGTTTAAAAATTAAATAGTGACCTGCGGGCGACGCTCTCTACAAATGACAGCTCGATCACCGGCAAATGTCAGCCATGATGACGTAAGCCCGAGGTTGACACCGAAATAATTTCCAACGTCGAGTCAGACAAATATACGAGGGCGGCACTGAAAATTTCGGGAATCAAGGAAGTGACACAACATTACTATTTAAAAATGTATTTATTGCTTTTCGAAGTATTCTCCGCGAAATTTGACACATTTTTCCATACGATGGAACCAATCATTGAAGCAACCATTCCATTCGGAAGTTGGGGTCTCCAAAATGGCCGTTTTGTAGGCGTCCACAGCTTCTTCAGGTGATGAAAATCTCTGACCACGCAATTTATTCTTTATTTTAGGGAAAGTATAGAAACCATTAGGGCTTAGGTCGGGGCTGTATGGCGGATGGTCTAATAATTCTATGATTTCTTGCTCTAAAAACTCTTTTGTTCTGTGCGCGGTGTGAGAACTCGCATTGTCGTGATGGAGGATGATGCGGCGGTTGCAGTTCTCTTTACGGAGTTCAGAAACGACCTGTGGCAAACAAATGTTAGCATACTATTCTGCATTAACCGTTCTTTATCCCTCAAGAGGAATAGTCGCAACATGGCCGGTTTTGGAGACAAACGTGGCCACCATTTTTTTTGCAACACTCGTGAACGAACAATTTTTGTTGGCTTTAACTCATTTTCGAACACCCAAACTCGTGACTGGTTTTTTGTTTCGGGTTCGTACGCGTATATCCAGGATTCGTCACCTGATACGATGTTGTATACAGCATTTGAGGATCCTGCGTGGAATCTTTCGAGAGTTCTGACGCACCAAGTAACGCGAGCCGCTTTTTGCTCTTCACAGAGCAAATGCGGTATCCATCGGAAAAACAACTTTTTTACACCTAATTGTTCAAGATTATTTGTATTTGACTCATGCCAATGTCTAAAGTTGCCTGAATTTCGCGGTATGTCACATGTCGATCTTCCTCAATCAGCTTACGCACAGCATCAACGTTTTCTTGGGTGACTGCAGTTTTTGGACGACCTTGACGGGGTTCATCACTGAGCTTGACACGTCCACGTTGAAATTCAGCAAACCAGCGATAAATTGATGTTTCGGATGGGGCTTCATCACCAAATGCAGAAATCATCCGGTCAACACACTGTTTTTGTGTTAAACCACTTCGAAAGTCATAATAAATCATCGCTCTAGATTTTTCTCGAGTCAATTCCATTTTCTCAACGACTAAACAAGTTTGACAAGACCTTGTGACAAGACCGAGAATCTTTTTTTAAATAAATAAACGGTATTCGATTTTTAAAACCAAGGAGTTTTAAATTAAAAAGATTTTAATATGCCAGGAACAGTGGAAATATTCCATTCCCGAAACTTTTAGTGCAGCCCTTGTATTATAACATAAATAAATTATAAAATTATGTTGTCAACTCCGACTACAGGCGTAACTCCTGCCTGGTGCGAGCTAGCATTGAATTTAACAACACTTGTAAAAGATTCTCCTTTGATCCGTACACATTGAATAGCAAGAATGCAAGAGATAAGCTTCTTTGAATTATAAACTTTGTTAGAATTAGACACTATCTTTGATTTTTAATGTTTTTGCTAATAATTAAGTGTTTGCTTGTTTGTACTTTTCCTTAGTCACGATGTATACGACTTTTATATGTCTAGGCTATATTCGTAATATTTGTAAGCTGTTCGTTTTCTAAAATAATAAAATAAAATGCGGGCAGCGGGCAGACCCGTGAACGGTACTGGCTGGAAAAAACTCACGCACCGCTCGCCGCGTGCTCACCCGGCATACGTCTAGCCACGCACGAGCTGCGAGCTGTCTATCGTGTAAGTCTATCGAATGACGGTGCTTTACGTTAGTAATATATATTATTTGACCGGACCACCGGAAGCTCAATTTAAATATATATCTATGCGAACATTATCCGTGAAATAGACTTCGCTTCCGAAATTCGCCACGAGCTCCGGTCAGCTAATTGCAAGTGATTACCGCTATGCATGAGCAATTTGGAACATTTGCAGGTTTCAGTGGTGTGAACATAAATTAATACTAGCTTTTGTATTTGTCTTTCGGAAAAAAAAATTACGTTACGCTTTTAGGTACTCTGTCATTTCCATAATAAAAAGAAGATTGCCGAGGGACATTAAGGAAGCACGTTCTGTACACAGTGTACGTATAATTCTAAAGTATCGGAGTCTTCTACCGTCTGATACCATTTTCTGGCAGTGTTGCCAACTTGGGGGTCGCCCCTGAATTCAGAGGAAAAAATGTTTTTTGGGTGGAAGATTTTTTGGGTCATATGTAGGGGTTTTTATTTGCTTGTATTTAATTTAATTAAGCTATTAATCTGTTTCATCTACAAGCCCTCGTTCCCACGTGCGGATTTTTCCGTCGGCGTTAGGAAAATCAGCACTGAAAATAAAACTCTACGCTAATTCAAAAGAGTCGAAAAACGAACACACGGCAGCATTTGACAACACGACGCTCGTATATACGATTTTCAGCTCTATTGTTTATTTATATAATATATTGAACACTGCTGTTCAGTGCTTTTGGATCCATACCCATGGATTATACCTTAGCACAAAATTTTTCTTTTTCGTAGCATATGCTCTAGAAAAAGTCAAAATCTCTATTATGATTATATAAATTTCGAGGAATTCCCCCAATTCCTTATGGATGCCATTATCAGGTCTCCACTTTGGTGACAATAGGACCAATTTAAAATTTATATACTAATTAATAATATATAAATACTATATATAATAATACTTATTACTATACTCTTTAGTTGTCAATGTTAAAAATATTAAGTGTCTGTCCAGTCCAGTCTGTGGGAATAGTGGCAGCCCCAAAAGGGGATCTCCAACCGAGCGAGGTGGTGGTGGTCAGGCCGAAGCCCACTTGTAAGCATTTCAGATATTGTATATATAGCGCCGATCTGTGAAAACTTCGATAGCGCATTTCAGGATCGTGGCGCTAATTGGTCCGTTACAAGTTCATTAAAAATGTGCAGTTTCAAAACCTTTAAATTTAAGTTAAAATAAGAGGAAACATTATCATAAATTTTGTCAAAATATGTAAATAGTAGTAATAATTAATATTAAAAAATATACCTAAATACAAATATAAAAATATATCAGTAATTATCATTAATGTTTAAAATGACATTGTTTCCATCAGAATGTCGCTATTTAAATAAGTAATTAAAATTTATATATTAATTAAATAAGTAATTAAAATATCTAAATTAAAAAAGTCATTGTCTTAAGTCAAGTTGTATTCAAAACAAATTTAAATAAAAATAAAAAAAATCCATGTAGGGTAATAATATCACTTATGTAATGTCCCTACGTAATGCCTACCACCGGTTCGGGAACTAAATCCGGCGAGAAGAACAAAAACAAAAAAATAGACATTCAAAGAACGTGATCAGAATTCGATTCTTGTTTCAAAAGTTACTTGATGACCTTAAATTTTGACCAGATTATCATATTAGGTAAACACTGAACTTCGATTCGCATGACCTTTAAAGCCAGCATTGTGATTTGTGAGGTCCACTGTCCATACTTAGAGCTGTGTACAGGAAATCTTAGTCATGTTATTTTTCTGTAAATTACGTTTTACTGTCATTACAAAAAGTTAATACCTAACCTAATCATAAGAAAAATATTTCTTTCGGATAAAAATACAGCCCGCATAAGATGGGTTAGTAGAGACCTAGCGAACACCCTTGATATTAGAATTCAAAAGCTTAGGAATACTTAGAAAAAGCCGACTCGGCAAGGTACTATCCGGAAATCTAATTCATAAGCAGGAAGAGTGCTATCATAATTAATTTGCATTACAATGAAGTCACTAATAATACGTCAGTTTTATGTTTCAATCAATTATCTATGACAACTGCTAACCTGCTTATGAATTAGATTTCCTGATAGTACAACGGGCTCCGAGGTAAAACAAATGCACCCACTTAATCATTCAACAGCTGCATAAAATTCTGACTTTTAATTACATATTATGCTGAAACAACATACATTTTTCAGTGGGATCTAGATCGCGGCTTACATAAATTTACATACATATATTACCACGCGGATTTCCGTCGGTTTATTTATTTTCTCCTCACACGATTTCCTCGACACTTCCTTTGTGAATGGATATTTAAATACTTCCGTAGTTGCTAGTAGTAAGAAGAAGAACTGCCTATTCGTACAGTTCCTATGGTATGTAATTATTGTTATTAAGCTTGTGTCATTCGCGAACAAATGAACTAAACGACCCGGGTCGCGCGTTTTTCTTAGAATTCAGATAAATGTTTCACTCGTATGAAAACGAATCGGTCGTAGTTTGGGTCATTGATTTATGAACGAACCATCAGAACTCTGGAATCCCGTTAAGATTGAGTGGTCTACTGATATACTATATACTTATTTATTTCAATGCACAGCTCGTGATTAAAGCAAGAAAATAGACACGTACAGCTTTGCAAAAAAGAGTATGACGCAGGAGTAACTAAAACATTTTCGACTGTATCATATTTTATCCTTATTAGATTGGTATGACATATTCAATTTAAATCTTACTGCTATTATAAGTGTGAAAGTTTGTGAGGATGGATGGATGGATGGATAGATGGATAGATGGATGTTTGTGACTCTTTCACTCGAAAATTACTGAAGGGATTTTAATTACATTGGGTATGTTAGTAGTTTAGGCTCTGGATTAAAACATATGCTACATTATATACCGAAAAAGTACATTGCTCCCGTGGAGTACTGTATTTATGCGGGCGGAGGCGCGGGCAAAAGCTAGTTTATAATTGTGGCAGACCAATACTCCCAGATAATAATATAATATATAAATATAATGTAACTAGCTGTTGCTCGCGGCTCCGCCCGCGTAAGTATAGTATCCCTCGAGAACACTACTTTTTCGGGATAAAAAGTAGCCTATGTTTTAATACAGAGTCTAAACTACTACCCTACCGAATTTCATCGAAATCCGTTCAGTAGTTTTTGCGTGAAAGCGTAGGTAACAAACATCCACGCTTTCACATTTATAATATTAAGTAAGGATGTCATTATTGTTGCATATTGACAAAAGTAAGTGTCAATGTCATTTTTGACATTGACAGATGTCATGAAGTAAAGCCTATTTAGTTTGTTTATTTCAGTTGGCCAAAAGGCTATAAATAGTGTAGACGTAGGTATATTGCTATGTTAGGCATATACCTCATATTATGTAATACGTAATCAGTGTTAAGCACCAATAAAGGAGAATATAAGAATTGTTGCTGTATTATTATCATCACCACTCAGACACACATCAGGACTTACAATCAAGAGGTCGAAGCCCGCTACAATTATAATCTAATAAGGATATATACAGTGGAAAATATTTTTAGTTTCTCCTGTCACCGCGTCATACTCTTTTTTGCCAAGCTGTAAGTCTATAGCTCACTTAGATCCTTTAAAGCTTAATCGATCGAACGGGTCAATTAAACCGGTCCATTAACTCAACAGGTCAGTACTGTTTTGGTTAACGAAAATTTAAAGAACGCCACATGCTTAATTGTTATGTGTTTTTATTATAAGTGTGCAAGAGGTTTTCTATTCTATTCTGTCCCTTTAGTGTGTTATAAATCTCACACTAAATAAAAATAAAAAGTCAGAGCTTTGTTAAACAATAACTGAGTTTTATGTATGTAGTGCGCGTGTAGCTACGCACTACATACAAAATCACACACCGCGACGGCTCGCTAGTTGTACACGCACAGTGTAAGGCGTAGTTTCATTACATGTGTGTGCGTGACACTATTTACACGGCGAGGCGTAGTTTAGACAGGCCTCGCTGAGTTGTTCGCAGAACTCTGCCGTCACCATTTTATTTGGTATGCGAGTGTCAATCAGGAAACTTTTATCCTTATTACACATAACTAGCTTTTTCCCGCGGCTCCGCCCGCGTAAATAGAGAATTCCGCCGGAACATTGTACTTTTTCGAGATAAAATGTAACTTATGTTTTAATCTAGAGCCTAAACTACTACCATACTAAATTTCATAAAAATCCGTTTAGTAGTTTATGCGTGAAAGAGTAACAAACATTCATCCATGCATCCTAACAAACTTTCACAAGGGTCTGTTTCACAGTCTTCTAATAAGTGTCGGATAGCTTACTCGAAAGTTTTGTCGGTGCTTACCTGCTTTATATCGAACGAAAAAGACAAAACATGCAAATAAGCTATCTGAAACTTATCAGTAGATTGTGCAACACGGACTAAGGTAAACTATTGTTGTTAATTAGTTATTGACTAAGCTCAAAAACACACACTTAAATTCCATAATATTCCAAATACAAGTTACAACACATTTTATAACCCCTTCATGAATCATAAAGAATAATTCATTCATTCATTCGAAAATCCTTATCCATAATCCACACGAATGAGTTATGTTATAAAATTATTCACGATTTTGAGAACATAATACAAAATTCACAAAAGGCTGCCACCAACTTTTTGCACATTTCATGCATGCATTTCATTCAATACTGATTGTAATTATGTATACATACGTGATAACATCAACCGTGGGATCAGAAATATACCGCGGCTTCAAAGAAAACGGACGGGAAATAACGCTTCCGTCGTATCGCCGAGTGAGGGTTCAATATCTAAGGGCTTGTAAGTCGGTCAAGGACCAAGGTACATTCTGGTGTTGCGGGCAATTTGGCGATAGTAATCACTTGTCATCAGGCGATACGTCCGCTCTGTTGTCGGTGTAGGTAGTAGGTACAAGGTGTTCCACGAAAGAAGTACCTACATAAAAGCACATCTCAAATCATTGAACGGTTTGCGCTTAGCACGCATATACTTTCATGGTATTCGTATTACGTATTGTAGGATAATTGGAAAATATGGATCTTTGCGAAGATCCTAGGATTATTGCATATAGCCGGCATATTTGATTCTGAGAAAAAATTTCGCCATCTTCCTAACAATTTTCAGGATCTTCGCAAAAAACCCGACTGTACTCGGAATGTCGGAAACTTGAGTACTGATTGGCTGTTGCAAAGAGTGCATTTAGACCACCTTCATACAGATTGGTCAAAAGTCAGTCATATAGTTCTATAGACTTTCGATAGCCAATTAGCGCACACGACAAAGAGTCAGAGGTATTTCGCTATTATCCTAGTACAGTCGGGTTTTTTGTGAAGATCCTGAAAATTCTGTTAGGAAGATGGCGAATTTTTTTCTCAGAATCGAATAATCCGGCTCTTTGCAATAATCCTAGGATTTTCGCATCATATTTTCCACTTAACCTACGACACGTATACCATGAAAGTATCTGCGTTCTATGCGCAAACCGTTCAATGATTTGAGATGTGCTTTTATGTAGGCACTTTTTTCGTGATTTCCTAGCTGCGCGAACAGATTCGCGGGCAACGATCGGTCTCGATAGTTCTATACACATTTGAATATTTTGAACATTACTTTGTTACCATTTCCACACAACATTTCACAACAAAGCCGAATCTCGGATGATTTAGCATTCAATAGTATTGAGAGCTGGCGAGCCGCCAAACTAAACATATTGATGATCCAACAACACTTTATGATGAGAGATGCTTAAAAATTGGGTATTTGACAACATGTTAAAATTTAGTTATTTTAAATAAATTAAGAAATAATTAGGTACTTATAACAACTTGATAAAAGTAAAAAGAATTAGGATTTTATGTGAAGTTTTGTAAATATGCATTTCAAAGTCACAAAAAAAATGAAATATTTTTTTAAAACATTACTGTATAAAACCTACATAATTAGTTTACTTACATCAAATACAAAAAGAAGAAGTTTCGTGCATATGGCCATACATTTCGTAGCAACATTACTAGCGTGTGACGTCACCTACTTGTACGACTTTTATGTGGGACGTTTTCACGAGACTCACAAAAGTGCTTCAAACAATCCGCAATATCTTTGAAAATTTTGATTTTTAGTATACTATTCCTTTTGTAAATTGTCTTGTTTTTCAGAACACTATTCATTTGTGCAATAAAAAAAAATACAGGGAAATACCGCATTGAATGTTTGAATTTTGAAAAAATGAGCGGTATCTAATACAGTAGAGACTCTGCAGTTATCTGGACTAATTGATAGTCGAAAATTCGGATAACGTATGAAGAAAACCGGTTTCTGTACATGATTTTGCATAAACGTATACTAGTAGTAGCTAGGCTGTTAAGGCTGGGACTATATGATCCGGAATCTGGCGGGCCCGGGAAAAATTCAAAGCACTGAAAATATAACTCTGCGCTAATACAATAGTGTTGAAAATCGAAGTGTCGAGTGTCGAGTTGTCACATATGACATTGACATTTGACTGGTGTGTTCGATTTTCAGCTCTATTGTATTAGCCCAGAGTCCTTTTTTCAGTGCTCTGAATTTTCCCCGGCCTCGCGGAAGGACAATATAGTTCCAGCCTAAGCGATTTTCATGTTATGCCTGGTCGGGCGGCAATTTGTTCGATAGTACATTAAACTTGAAGATATAAAGTTATTTGTTAGTCCGGATATACGCGAATCCGGATAACTGATGTCCGGATAAATAATCGCTTGAATTTGTCGTTTTAGTTATTTTAGTTTTTTTAAAATAATTTTTAATCCTTTTTCAAGATTAAATCGGTCCAGAAGTTTTCGAGTTTTAGCGAGACAAAGGAACTGCGATCCATCCTACTACTATTATAAAAGTTTGTGAGGATGGATGGATGTATGGATGCATCCATGATGATTTGATACTCTTTCACGCAAAAAAAACTCAACGGATTTCGATGAAATTAGGTATGGTAGTAGTTTAAGCTCTAGATTAAAACATACGATTCTTTTTATCCCGAAAAAGTACAGTGTTCCCGTGGGTAAATATAGTAGTATTTACGCGGGTGAAGCCGTGGGCAACAACTAGTTTTTATATATAAGAGAAGTAGATGTGTTAGATTAGCAATTCCTCAGGTGGTCGGCGGTAATCACTTACCATCAATTTATCTTTCTGCTCATAATTAACTCTGTTTATCTCAAAGCAAGTGCACTATTGTTTATGACAGTGAATTCAACCAATATTAATGAACGAATAAATGAATGAACGCAGAAGTGAGTGAATGATAACCGGAAACCATTCAATGATTGACTCGTCCATTCAGCGGCGAGCACACAGAGCGAAAATATTTTAACAAGCAAAAACTTGACGCACCGTGTGGACAATGAGTAAATGAAAAGAGGCGACAGTAGGTAGTACATGATATAAATGCGTAGATTACAAAACATTGGTATTAACCTGAAAAAAAAATGTGTTTTCTTTCTCTCTATTTATGTTGTCTCACAAAAAAGTTTTTTGAGTTGTACCCAATAAACGTATTGGACGTAATTTTTTGAAGAAAAAAAGGATTACTTTTAGTTTGTAAGAAGTAATTAGTTTATTTTTCGTGATTTATTACCTTTACTTACTTCATTTTCATTATGTTTATAATAAAAAAAAACATTGTTTATAAAACTGTACCAAATTAATGTTGTTCTATTGGTGAAACAATAAAATAGGAATGAAAAATGTCTGTGTTATTTCCTTTTCTATTTGTACAATTATTATAAGTATTCAAAAAAACCTTGCCTTGAAAGGTTTTATATCCAGCAGAATTATTTATTCATTAGAAGTGATTTAATTTACATATTTAGCAAACAACATACGTTTTATTATTTTCTAAGGCACATAACAGAACACATATTACATAATGTTACAAAAATATATAAGGATAGTTTGGACAACATTCTTTTTGGACGGCATTGGTCATTTTGCCCAATCCGACAATGCTTACCAACTTTTATCTGCGTTTACAAAGTGTAATAAATGTCCCTTCTGATACGATACCTATTCTCTGAAACCGAGTACAATAATTATCGAGGTTAATCGAACTCAGCTTATCTTAAATTACCACCATCTTTGATATAATTTAGTCTAAGATTTTTACTTAATTATATGTTCTCAATAAAGTTTTGTGGCGAGTAACGCAGGGCCACGCTACAAACACCGATAGGTTACCGTGGGAAAGACATACTCGACTGGAGGAACACCACGACGGGACAGTAAACCAGCGTGAAATCACACTTGCCTTGTGTTTCGCCAGTAAGCTCTCGTACCCACGAGAGATTTTAGTGTTTGCGAGATAAAAAACTGCACTGTAAATAGAAATCTACGCTAATATAACAGCGTTGAAAATCGAACACACCATTTTTACCAACTCGACACTAGACACCTCCATTTTCAGCTCTATTGTATTAGCGCAGAGTTCTATTTATAGTGCTGTTTTTTCTGTCGCGACTCGCGACCACTTAAACCTCTCGTGGGAACGTAGCCGTAGGGTGTCGGAGGACCAAGAGGGGCTTAGTCTTAAAGATCGGTATAGCACTTGTAACTTCGCTGGTGCAGCAGCGATCGCTTACCATCTGGCGTTCCATCCGCTCGTTTTCGTTAAACAAACCGTAATAAAACACATTTATAACCCTATAACAAGCCCCACTTCAATTTATGATATTAATTTGAACACAATTGGACCATTCAATACCAATAGCCGGTAAAAGGCAGTCTATTTTCATTTGTTAACGAGAAGTATTTTATAAGCACTTACCATCAGCTTTAGAGCTTTCGTTAATTGGGTTCGATAACCTCTACAGTGCAGTTAACTATGGGACCAAAACAATACAACTGTTTATTTTAACTAGTGGTAGCCCAGTGGTCGAACTTGGCCATTAGGAACTTAATTTTTAAGTTTGAATATTAAGGTTCTTTTGTCAATCATTTGATTGTCAAAAGAACCTTAATATTTGCATTTGCTGTACCTCTTAGATACGCAATAAAACCACAGAAAGAGGAACAATAAACAGCAACATAGTTAGCTTTCGATTTGATTGCACTACTACAAGCATACGGTTTTATTTATATACGCGCAGTGCGGCGCTGCGTTGCGCTGCTCGGTCACAGATTAAAGAAAGAGGAACAGATAAACAACTACATAGCTGTTGCTTTGATTGTACTGCTACAAGCATACGCTTTAATTTACATGTGTCTTAAAAGTGTGTGTGTCATCTCAGACGCACGACTGGAGTTTACTCTAAAAAGTAGAATTGGTGTGCAATGCAAAGAAAGTAAGTGCACTCAAAAAATAAAAAATCCTCTGTAGTGTGCACATAGCGTAGTTTTATAATCTTTTTTATATTTTGTACTTTATTTTACTTTTTTAAAGAATTTTTGACTTGATTATTGTTTGAAGGTTGTCTATTATTAATATATTTTTAATATTGAACGGAGAACTTAAAAGTGTGGCATCTTCGGCTAACATCGTGTGATATCGTACCGTGTGACCGTCAGACATCGGGAATTCGATTTTACTCCCATAGATTTTCATACCCCGGGGCCCGGGCTTATAAATGAAAATCGTTTCTTAAGGAGTAAATTCCAAAAAAACGCAGGCCTTTAATCTGTTATTGGATGATTTAAACAGTATTCTCCGAGCGGAGTAACCACTCTTGAAATACTGTAGTGCCTGGGACAGTCGGTTTTTTAAATGTCGTATGGTTGCCCAGCACATACGGCATTCTCATAACACAGTCAGCCTAGTCCAGAGGAATAGCTGGTCAATACGTCTGGGGCCAACCATGTGCGGGTTTCCTCATGATGTTTTCCTGCACCGTTAGGGCGTCCGCGTTGTATACTTGAGATCCGAGGGTCAATTCTGCTAAATAAAACCCGTACCAATGAGACTTTTTCATATCTCAAGTACATTATATGGACGCTCCAACGGTGAAGGAAAATATAGTGAGGAAACCCGCACATGGCTGGCCCCAGACGTGACCAGTCATTCCTCTGGACTAGGCTGACTGTGTTGAGAGAATGCCGTATGTGCTTGGGCAGCCATACGACATTTAAAAAAACCAACTGTCCCAGACACTACAGTATTTCAAGAGTGGTTACTTCGCTCGGAGAATACTGTTTTAATCATCCAATAACAGATGAAAAAGGCCTACATAGTTGCGAGCTCTCGATTCTTTACGTTAGTAATATATATTCTTTGGTAAATGTACCATCAGGCGATCCGTCTGCTCGTTTGTCGGTCTCGAGGTATAGCGAGATTCGAGTATCTAGTAAAAACAATTACCGACTAAGTTTTACAAACTAAGTTGCTTTCGAGTTTCAGTCGAGCTTTAATTTCTATTGGAGCTTAAAGCTTGTCTAAATACTGGAAGATAAAACTAAGTAATTTTAAGTAAGGTTCAATTCGGAATTCGGAAAAGAAACTAGACGGTGCATTATTGAGATAGATATTCGAAATTAAACTTTATTCGTTACACAAGAAGATACACATTTCGTTGCAGGAGATCGAATGGCAAGTTGCACCGCGCTGCACCGCGCATGTGCAGTGTATGACTGATGTTATATGAACCGTGTATCTTTTTGTGCGGTGAATAAAGTTCAATTTTTTATAGCTATCTTAAAAATGCAACGCCGCGTAGCGTCGCAGTGTGAACTGGTCCTAAGGTAAATACAATTTACAATCCAGTTTTTTATTACATTTATAAATTGTAATTGGCGGAACAATTAGCGCCACAATCCTGCATCGCGCTATCGAAGTTTTCTATTATCGGCACTATATATACGACATCTGAAGTTCATACAAGTGGGCTTCGGCCTGACCAAGCATAGCACCTCGCTCGATCGGAGATCTGGGATGTGGAGCTTGCCACCATAGGGCAATGTGGGAACACATTGGTGACCCTCGATAGATCACGCCTCCTTCTGGACATCATCATCACCCCCCACCCCTCCGCACCACGCCAGCCAGACTCAGCCTCATCGGGTACCTCGACCACCAGCCTCAAAGCACCGCGGCCTGGTCGAACCCTCACCGGTTTCATCGGGCACTCATTACAACGACCGGTCAGCAAGCAGAGCAATATTTCTCCTGGTCAGCACGTAGCACCGGCCCGCACGGCAGCACTCCGACTCACTGGAGCCCGTGCAGCAGCAGCACAGTTCCGACTCACTGGGACTCTCTGGCACTGGCGACTTAAGCCAAGACGACCCAAGATTCGACCTCATGTCTTCGGGGGGGAGTGATGTGGCGGACCAATTAGCGCCACAATCCTTCATCGCGCTATCGAAGTTTTCTATGATCGGCACTATATATACGACATCTGAAGTTCATACAAGTGGGCTTCGGCCTGACCAAGCATAGCACCTCGCTCGGTCGGAGATCTTCCTGTGGAGCTTGCCACCATATTTCCCACAATAAGTATAATTATAAAATATATTGAAATACTAGCTGTCCCGACTCCCGACACGTTGTTCTAGGGCTATGAACTGGGATAAATAAATAACTACACCTGCACCTACAACCTACACCTGCAGCTACACCTACCAACACGCTAGAGCCGGCTGATTTTTTTGAAATAAACTTAAACGCACATGTAGTAGGTTTCCTCTTCCCCCCGGATCGTCGAAAGACATAGACGTATTGAATCCACGCTAGTTTTATTTTAAATTAATTTTTAAATCAAAAATAAAAAAAAAAACAAGTAAAATAATAAGCCAGCAGAAATTAGGAGCTATCACAACGCGCAACGTGAGTTTACTTTACTCTATAACTATCGTACACCTGAGACCCTGGTACTGCGCAAGCAGCCATTGCTCCACCATCTTGGCTGACGTCACTACTAACACTGCCAATACCGGCGCTTGCGCAAGCAGCCATCTTCAAGAAGACTCCTCCCACAACAACCCGGAACCACCCCCTGCTTGCGATTGGCCACCCTTAAAACTGCCATCTTGGCTGACGTATCAAGGACGTCACAAGCTGTTCCTGTCCGTTTATATTACCCTGGTACAATGGAAGGCTTAAACAAGTCACTCTCAGATACGGAGCTAGATGTTTCGATGCAGATGGCGCCGCTGGTGACTCCGCCAAATGTATATGTGACTACTAGGCGTAATAAGAGAATAGAACTGGACTTCAGCGCCGAGGTTTCTGGTTTGAGAGAAGAGATGAAAAGCATGTTTGCATCCTTATTATCGTCACAGAATCGGGATTTCCAAAGATTTGAAACTACCTTAAAGGATATTCAAAAACCAAATCAAAATATTGAAAATTCAGTTGCATTCCTAACAACACAAAATAAAGAATTTCAAGATAAGATATTTCAACTGGAACAACAAATCAAGGAGGATAAAAAATACATTACCGTTCTTGAGGACAAAATTGAGGATATGCAAAGGAATAGCCGCAAGATGAATATTGAGCTGAAAAATGTTCCAAAAAGGACTGGAGAAAATAAGGATGATCTCGTCGGTATGTTTCTACACCTATCTAAGACTATTGGATGTGATGCTAACAAGTCGGACATAAAGGATATTTATAGAGTTGCCACTAAACGAGATGACAAACCCAACTCCCCCATAATAGTAGAAACTTCCTCAACTCTATTAAAAACGCAAGTTTTAAAAATGGCAAAGACATTTAATATTAAAAATAAAAACAAACTCAGCGCTAAACATTTAGGCTGCAACACTGAAATAGATAAACCGATTTTTGTATCAGAACAGCTCACACCAAAAGCTTCTAGGCTCTACTTCTTGGCTCGAGACTTGGTTAAGACACGCTCATATAAATTTTGCTGGACTGCATACGGAAAAGTCTATGTCAGAAAGGAAGATCACTCCAAAATTATATTAATAACTAATGAAGCACAATTGCAACATTTGTTAAATGAAAAATGACTATTTAAGTATGCATGTAATAATTTAAAGTTTTATATTGTCCTTAATTGTGTATTCTATAAATCTAATACTAAAACATACATCACACTATACACAACGCACACTCCACTTACACTAAATCCATATAAAATAACATTAGTAAATATATATGATGATATCAATATTAATACTTTATTAGAAACCAGGAAATTCATTATAAAATTAAACATTATTATTTTATACAGAAATTGTAACACGTCATGCCACATTTTTTATATTATCATAATTTCAAAATATGGATAATACACTCAAAAACATAAATGAAATTGACCGTGCTGAGTTCGCCCAAATAATTGACTGCAACTTACAAGATTTATCAAATATTATAAATGATAATAGTATCTCTATAATAGTTCAAAATATTAGGAGCATCTATCGCAACTTTGATGACAACCAAGTTTCTCTCACTTTGTTAGGGATTGATGTTGATATATTGATACTTACCGAGTGCTGGCTGAATGCTGATAAGCCAATCCCCTCTCTTCCCAACTATATTTATATTTCAACTAAATATAATAGTAATAAAAGTGATGGTGTTGCTGTTTATATTAAAAACAATTTACAATTCAAATTTAAAGAGATCAAAATATCATAAGCTACCTGCATACAAAAATGTCTTTTTGATTATACTATATTATGCCTTTACAGATCTCCTTCAAATTCTAATGCTAGCACTTTTACTAATTCGCTTAATCAGTATCTAGACACCATAAGAACGAGTCGTAACACAATAATAACCGGAGACCTAAATATCAACCTCATCCCAGGGCCAAATGAAACCTCTAATGATAGTCACAACAGAACTGACTACTTGAATATGCTTTCATCTCATGGCATACTTCCTGGTCATTGTATTCCAACGAGGCAAGCAAACTGCCTGGACCATGTCATGCTCAAGATGGCTCCTCAATATCCACCAGCTAAAATCGCGATATTAGAAACGTCTATCACGGATCACTACACAATATTTCTCGGCTTATCTAACAAAAAAGACAGTAACAAAACTCTTAATCTAACTAAAAAAATTGATTACGAATTAGTAGCTAATATCTTACGTACTAAAAATATCGAACAATTACTTACTCTGAATGACCCAAATATCCTTACTGATCGACTAATTCTGTTACTCAATGAATGTATTGATGAAGGCACCGTAATTAAGAATAAACCTAGAAAACTTCGCAATATCAAGCCTTGGATAACCTCAGGGATCCTTCGCTGTATAAAAACTCGCAACAAAATGCAATTAAAATTAAAACAAGAGGATCTTGATTAGTAGGAACTAATGAAATAATAAAAATAACTTTTTTAAGATATCGTAATTTTTGCAACAAATTAATTAAGAAACTGAAAAATAAATATGATAAAAACAAAATTAATGATAATTTAAAAAATACTAAGAAACTTTGGAACATAATAAAAGACGTAACTAATCTAAACTCTAACAAAACCCCCAATATAGACCTACTAAATATAAAACACTCGGCTAACGAATCAGTAGACTACGTTAACGAATATTTTGCAAGTATAGGAAGAAAATTAGCAGAAAAGATAGACGTAACCCATAATTACATACCACTCTCTTGCTCCCACTCTTCTTCATTTGTGCTGCTCGATACTGACCCTGATGAAGTTAGACAAACGATACTAAGCTTAAAATCCGACAGCGCACCGGGCTGGGACAACATTACAACTAAATTATTAAAAGAATGTTTACCCACTCTTTCTCCTATTATCAGCCATCTCGCAAATCTATGCTTTAAAGAAGGTGTCTTCCCTCGTCCTCTTAAAAAAGCTCTCATAACTCCAGTGTATAAGAACGGGAAAGGAGATGACGTCAAGAATTATAGGCCTATTTCGGTTCTGCCCAGCATATCTAAGGTAATTGAAAAACTAATAAATAAACGTATACTTAATTACCTTGACGAATTTAACATTATCTCTAGTTCGCAGTTTGGCTTTAGACGTAACAAATCTACAGAGGATGCTGTATTGTCTTTAACTTCATTTATCTCTGAACAATTAGATAACAATTTAAAATGCCTTACAGTATTCCTTGACTTAAAAAAAGCATTTGATACTGTTTTGGTACCTATCCTAGTTAAAAAACTAGAGGCTATCGGCATACGAGGTACTAGTCTTAAATTACTGACTAACTACTTACAGGACCGCGTACAGATGGTAAAAATAGACAACCATGTTAGTAATGCAGCTGGTATTACGTATGGTGTACCGCAGGGCAGCGTTTTAGGGCCTACCCTCTTCCTCATTTATATTAATTCCCTAACCAACATGAATTTGAGGAATGGGCGTATTGTTTCATATGCGGACGACACAGCACTAGTCTTTACCGGTGCTTCTTGGGAATCTACATTTGAAGCAGCTAGTGTTGGTCTGTCCAGGGTAGCTGATTGGTTGCGTCTCAATCTTCTCACTCTAAACATTTCAAAAACAAATTACATATGCTTTAGCATAACCGAAAGATCCCAACCAAATTTTAACTTATCCCTAGCCATTCATCATTGCGGACAAACTGACTATTTAAATAATTACTGTACTTGCAGTAGAGTAACGAGAGTCAAGTTTGTAAAATATCTTGGAGTTATGCTGGATCAGGCTCTACGATGGAATTCTCATATTGAGTACACCTGTAGTCGTATTCTGAAACTTAATTGGATATTTAAAAAACTACGACACGTCACAAACAGACAATTATTAAATCAAATTTATCTTTCTTTAGGGCAGTCAATAATTGGATACTGTATTACGGCTTGGGGCGGTGCTAGTAACGATAAATTCATAAACATTGAAAGAAGCCAACGTTGCTTGCTGAAAATAATGTATCGTAAGCCGTATCGTTTCCCTACTGAAGAACTCTACTCCTTGTGCAAACTTTTGTTTTTGTCTGTGAGAAAACTCTACGTGCTATCTCTAGTTCTTAGATGTCACAAATACTTACCTCTTGAATCCACAACCAATACCACACGGCGAAAAAAAGGAAAAGTTGCAGCTACGATTAAGACAAACACAACCTTTGCTCAAAGACAGTATAAATCTATCTCGGTCCACATATACAATAAAGTAAATAAAATTCTTGATATCTATTTGGTCTCTTATCAAACCTGTAAAAAAATGGTACAGACATGGCTACTTACTAAAAGGTATAAAGAAACTGAAGCACTTCTCAAATACCTGGTAATCTAATTTTTTTCTCTTTTAATTCTCTCTTTTTACACAATTACTTTCACTCACACACAAACGCACACACACACACACACACACACACACACACACACACACACACAAAATTAATATTGTTATAACTTGTAAATCTAATGTCTATCTCTTACTTTCCTGAAATGTATTTTACACTATAATAGTTATGGAAGGGCG
Source organism: Phengaris alcon alcon (assembly GCA_037179445.1). Lineage (NCBI taxonomy): Eukaryota > Metazoa > Arthropoda > Insecta > Lepidoptera > Lycaenidae > Phengaris > Phengaris alcon. The sequence continues at coordinate 243,642 of JAYRCH010000046.1, read as the reverse complement.
AGTTCACCTGACACAAGTGTCTCAAGACACTTACTAGGTGGATCTCATCTCTTTTGTATATTATGTAACAAAATTGTGAAAAAAGGAAATAAATTATTTATTATTTATTATTATTATTAGTAGGTCCCCACACCGAATTCGGTGACGGTGGCACTCTCTCTTCCTTTACTCTCATAACCCAGTGGGACGAATAACCGACACGACTGGCGAGAGATCAGACGCAGGTCCGACTTTTTACATGCCCATCCGACACAACAACAGGTACAGACAATCAGGTGATCAGCCTGCATTGTCCTAATCAAACTTGGAAACAACCATTTTTGTTGTTTCAATGCGGGAATCGAGCACACGACCTCCGAGTCGAGAGCCAAGCTTTAAACCACTGGACCACGCACCTATAAGCATGTAACAGTCCAGCGACAAATGTTTAATTTGTCGCTGGACTGTTAAATGCTTATGCAATGCTAATGCAGTCAACAGTTAGTATGGTGAAATTCAATCGTCCTTTTTAGTATTTCCCCGCAATTTTCCGAATATATTTCACCGTTTAAACCTTCCATCACTCTACCCCATCGTGTTGGATATCGTTGAATAGGTCTGTTAAAATAAAGGCGATGAATGTTTCATGCATGACTTTTTACAAGGTCAACAATATTCGAGTAATCGGCCTCCAAAGTGGTTTATAAATTGCCCTGGAATTTCTAAACTCTATGAGATATATAGTAACTTAAACTTAAGTTTCCATGCTGATAGATCATGCCAAAAACTCTTTAGAAAAATTATTTAGAGCGAAATCGGACAATAGCTTTTTAAGTAATTCAAAGAAAACCTATTGAGCGTTGATAGTTACGGAACCCTGCTTCGACATGTCCTGACATGCTCTTTAGGGTAGGTTATTAATAATATTATGTATAAAAAGAAGAAAATAAGGCAGAAATGGGCCGGTTCGACCGGATAAATACCACGGCCTCTCAGAAAACGTAACTTGCATTGTATGCTGAGCATATTATAAACACTTTTCCTAGATCGTATTTAGCAAAGCTTATCGGATGTTCACGACAAATAAACCATCAACGAAAGTAATCAAGATGAGTAAATAATATCGACTGTCTTTCACTGAATGATAAGGGTCAATTCATACTAGCGCAGTGCCTAAGTGCAGTGTAGCTAAATTTACCAATAAATATAAATTTACCAACGGTTCGGAACCCAAACCCGATGAGAAGAACCGGCGTAATAAATTCGCGCGGGTGCCACTTTTTAGTAAAAAGGATAGCCAAAATTGTTCTTTTAAAAACACTGACGCCTGGCAACCCTAGTCCCAGCCTTACTCGCCTGTGGTACTCGGTAGGCTCGTAGCCACCAAGTTTAACTTTTACTGCTCGGATAACGGATTAGGTTTCTTATTCCTTACACTTTGTTTATTAATAACGAAATGTATTCCTTCTCACCATCTTCTCCCGAACTACTTGGAATAATTTAAATCTTGCCTTCGTTTTTATTCTATACTAAGAAATATTATAAAGAGGAAAGGTTTGTTTGTTTGCATTGAATAGGCTTCGAAACGACTGGACTGATTATTATGAAATTTGGTACATATATAGAATATACCATGGGGAAGGACATAGCCTACTTTATATTGTGGCAAAACGTACGGTTCCCTCGAGATTTCAGTTTGCGCGCACGAAGTCGCGACAACATCTAGTTTATTAATAAAGCTGTTTATGTACTTTACTCCCGATTGCAGTGAGTCATCTGTGCCGATGTCAGATTTGACCAATGACACTTAAGCCACACTTAGGCCGTGTTTACAAGGCTTTTTCCCGTTTGGCAACGTTCCCGTTTCGTAACCCTTTTTAAATTGAAGTAAGCCAATCAGTGTGGACTACGGACGCGTCATTGGTCAATTTCGACAATTGCACTAATGGCCCCCTGCAATCTTAGCGCGAATATAGTATGGTATGAATTGACCCTTACACATTTCGCTGAATGCCTGGGCATTTCTCTAAACGCCTAAACCGGGTTTCCCATCAGGACAGACGCAATCAGGCCGGATTGGTCTAAAATCCATTTTTGATTGCATCGCTTTGACGCGGAATACAAGTTGAATTAAACAATTTAAGGATCGGTTATACTAAATCGATATGCTATAAAAAGTATTTTAAACAATCCTAGTTAACACTGCGTTTTCATCATGATTGAACTACATAATATATAATGAAGTGACTTCTCTATGTATGCTCAGACTTTTAAAACTACTCTACGAATTTTAAAGCAGTTTGCAGCAATAGATACACACACCGGCATATTTAGCGGAACATAAAATAAAGGTTTGATATCAGTATCATATAAGGTTGCTGGCTGGTTTATTCGTCATTTAATTTAAAAATAAATATTTTCAAATTAAGAAAACAACTGAACATGACATTTTATGCAATTGTTTTAATTTTATTCAAATACACCTTATCTGGAGCGAACTTCGAGTATTTCTTCCTTCTGATTTTGATTTAAAATTTCATTGAAATACTTTTTTTTGTTAGTTTTTTTAATCGCGTATCTTTTTGGAGTTGAGGACTGAATTATGCCTGACTTAGCCCCAACGGAGATTGCCAGGGCACTCGAAATGGGAAGAAATGGTCAAACCTACAGAGTGATATCCAGAGATCTTCGATCCATCGCAGTATCCAACGGTTCAGGGAGACCGGTACTTATGTGAGAAGAGCAGGACAAGGCAGAAAAAGACGCACTTCGAGTAGGGATGATTGTTTCATTCGGCTTCGTGTACGTAGGAACCCCCGTTTGACGGCCGTCCAAGCCCGACATGAGTTAGAAGCAGTGCGGGGTGTAACCGTAAGTGAGCGTACGGTACGAAGAATGTTCGAAGAAGCTGGTTTGGGTTCATTTGTGCCCGCCAAGGCTCCAAGGCTCGAGGTAAATCATCGAAGAAACAGGTTAACTTTTGCTCAGGAACATCGACTTTGGAACGCGGACCAATGGAGTAAGGTATTGTTTAGTGATGAGTGCAGAATTCTCTTAAATCAAATTGACGGCAGGCAAAGAATATACAGACGCAAAGGAGAACGATACATTCAGACAAATTTTGAAACTACAGTTGCATACGGTGGTGGATCAATAATGGTTTGGGCGGGCATTTGTTTGGGAGCTCGCACAGACTTGGTAGTGATTGAAAGAGGGAGTCTGACTGCAGACCGCTATATCAGAGAAGTTTTAGAAGAAGATGTCGTACCATTTGCCCCATATATCAGTGACGATTTTGTTTTTATACAGGATAATGCTCGGCCGCATACCGCTCGGGTAACTCAAGCTTATCTTAATGATATGAATATCACTGTTATGGAGTGGCCAGCGAGATCACCGGATATGAACCCAATAGAGCACGTTTGGGACTTGCTGAAAAGAAAAGTTAAGTCCAGAATTCCAGCTCCTGCCAACGTGGGTGATCTGCGAATCGCCGTAGTTGAGGAATGGCGGAGACTATCCCAGGAGACCATCGATAACATCATTCTCAGTACGCCTAGACCGGTAGAAACTTTAATAAGAGCACGTGGAGGAAATACGCGATATTAATCACCATTTTTCTAATTTAATTAATTGTTATTTTAATATTAATTTTCTCTTTTCCCGGTTACATGAAAAGTTAAAAAATGTACCATTTTCACAAATAGCCTTTACTCGCAAAATCTGTTCTTAATGTAATCTCATTTTAAGTGAAACAAATGAAACTTTAAATAACAAAAGAAGTGCAGTAAGTAGATTTTAAAATAAAACCATATTTTTTAATTATGGACCTTTTTTTTGTGTTCCGCTAAATATGCCGGTGTGTTTAGTGTGATTCAAGAGGAAGGTTTATACGAGGGCGGCACTGAAAATTTCGGGAATCACGGAAGTGACACAACATTACTATTTAAAAATGTATTTATTGCTTTTCGAAGTATTCTCCGCGAAATTTGACACATTTTTCCATACGATGGAACCAATCATTGAAGCAACCATTCCATTCGGAAGTTGGGGTCTCCAAAATGGCCGTTTTGTAGGCGTCCACAGCTTCTTCAGGTGATGAAAATCTCTGACCACGCAATTTATTCTTTATTTTAGGGAAAGTATAGAAATCATTAGGGCTTAGGTCGGGGCTGTACTGCGGATGGTCTAATAATTCTATGATTTCTTGCTCTAAAAACTCTTTTGTTCTGTGCGCGGTGTGAGAACTCGCATTGTCGTGATGGAGGATGATGCGGCGGTTGCAGTTCCCTTTACGGAGTTCAGAAACGACCTGTGGCAAACAAATGTTAGCATACCATTCTGCATTAACCGTTCTTTGTCCCTCAAGAGGAATAGTCGCAACATGGCCGGTTTTGGAGACAAACGTGGCCACCATTTTTTTTGCAACACTCCGTTAACGAACAATTTTTGTTGGCTTTAACTCATTTTCGAACACCCAAACTCGTGACTGGTTTTTTGTTTCGGGTTGGTACGCGTATATCCAGGATTCGTCACCTGATACGATGTTGTATACAACATTTGAGGATCCTGCGTGGAATCTTTCGAGAGTTCTGACGCACCAAGTAACGCGTGCCGCTTTTTGCTCTTCACAGAGCAAATGCGGTATCCATCGGGAAAACAACTTTTTTTTTTCTATGCAAGATTATTTGTATTTGACTCATGCCAAGAAAAGGGTTGAAACCTTAGGTACATGGGGTCTGGGTGCGCACAAACTTTTCGGAGAAATCTCCAAAAAACTCATTGAGGCCACCCGAGACCCCAGAGCCGGCACCTACCTGGCCCAGAGAATAAGTATCGCAATCCAGTGAGGAAACTCTTTGAGCCTTCTAGGTACTCTGCCTGGTGGGGATGACCTGGGAGATTTCTTTTTTTTGTAGCATTTTAAGTTTTGGAGTAGTTATTATTTTTTTAGTACTTACCTACTTTTATAGTACAATTGATTTTGTTATCATAACTGATAAAATGTATATCATATTGTAGTATTAGTGAGTTTTCAAGACTATATTACTTCTCATGCCAATGTCTAAAGTTGCCTGAATTTCGCGGTGTCACATGTCAATCTTCCTCAATCAGCTTACGCACAGCATCAACGTTTTCTTGGGTGACTGCAGTTTTTGGACGACCTTGACGGGGATCATCACTGAGCTTGACACGTCCACGTTGAAATTCAGCAAATCCGCGATAAATTGTGGTTTTGGATGGGGCTTCATCACAAAATGCAGAAATCATCCGGTAAACAAACTGTTTTTGTGTTAAACCACTTCGAAAGTCATAATAAATCATCGCTCTAGAATTTTCTCGAGTCAATTCCATTTTCTCAACGACTAAACAAGTTTGACAAGACCTTGTGACAAGACCGAGAATCTTTTTTTAAATAAATAAACGGTATTCGATTTTAAAACCAAGGAGTTTTAAATTAAAAATATTTTAATATGACAGGAACAGTAGAAATATTCCATTCCCGATACTTTTAGTGCAGCCCTCGTATGTATAATACCCGTTGTATCCGTGCGAAGCTGGGGCGGGTCGCTAGTGATAATATAATTACCATTCTCGATTACATGTTTTGGTTCTCCTAATTTTATGTAGGAACATGAAAATACAATTGATACCTAAGCTACGTATTACCTTATACGGTTTCTTACATGTTTTCGTAAAATGTCTGTATATCTGTCATAGACTTATATATTACAGACAGGGCATAACGATGCAAAAAATACTGATTTGAGTGCCCTTAAATTGTATGGAATAAAAATATTTTTATTTTGATCTACAAAGTTATATAAGCAATTGCAGAATGCCCTTACTCTGAAAATCGTATAAGTGTAAAGGCTCTATACAGTTGTTGCATATACACTTATATAATGGTTTAAAGTGTTTTCCAGGAAAAGATTAGCTTTTACATGGTGCTACCCCCTTTTCGGATGTACAGTCAAAATTGTTTGCAATAATCACAGCACAATTATTACGAGCTTGACATAGATACGGTGAATGTCAATGAATGTGAACAGAGACAACTATATTCCATTAGCCCCAAGTAGGTTTGTTAGGGATGATGACTACATGTAAACTATTTAGTTTCATTATTATACTCAGATATATTGAGGCATTACTACTTGATAAATGTAAAAAAATATATTAATTTTTTTTGCTAAATTAGTAAACAAAACCTACATCATTAGTTTACTTACATCATATACAAAATCATTCATTACGGTAAGTATGAACTTAACCGCACAAATATCGGAGATATTTACAAATATGTTCCTGCGGCCGTATACTTCATACACTTTAACCTAGGCGTGACGTCACAGCCAGGTGCGACTTTAGTATGGAGCGTTTTCACGAGACTTGCTAAACTTTGTTTACTGTTTCTGCTGAGAAGTTGCTCATATTTAAGAGTACTATTCATTTGTGCAGTAAAGTTGTCTAGCCTGTTAAAAACATGACGTAGTCGGGCGTGACGTAAACGTGCGAAGTCGGGGCTTTTACTGTTTAAAAATCATATCTAGTATTGTGATTTGTATTGAACGTTTTAGCAACATTATCCGGTTAAATGGCCCCAGTATTACAGTCTTAAAACATAGTTAAGGTTGGACAGAATTCAGTAAAGTCTTTGAACTTTCTTCGACCAGTCTATTCGAATTCTAATGTCCCTTTGTGGCTATAGCCATAGATTAAGGAAAGACGTAGAGGTGTCATTCACACTTCAATGTGAATTTTTTACGTGGGAGAGCCACGCTTCGCCACGAATGGGCCGGCTGGACCGGGTAAATTCGCCCTCACAGAAAACCGGCGTGAAATAACGCTGGCGTTGTGTTTCGCCGAGAGAGTGAGGTTACTGGAGGCCTAAGGGGGCGCAACACCAGAGGATTTACAAGTGTAACTCCCTCTGGTGTTGCGAGTGTCCGTGGGCGGCGGTAATCGCTTAGCATCAGGCGATCCGGCTGCTCGTTTCCTAGTTAATTTTATAAAACAAAAAAACGCGTCGTGTCAATAAAATAAATTCTTATGTGTTCTAATTGAGATTAATGTGCTTCCTGCTTTGGTCTAATAAAAGTTAAAATGTTGGTTTGGTCTAATAAATAATAATATGTAACAAATATTTTTGTAGACAATTAATTTTAGATAAGTTGAGTCGTTAATTAATTTAAGTAAGTACAGTCTAGGAAATTAAACCTTTACCTGACTGTAAAGTACTTTTCTAAATACTTCTAAAATTGTCCATGCTACTTGCATTTCCTGACGCGACGACAAGTGAGTATCTAGTCCTTACAATAGGAACAATTTTATGAAAATTACATTAAATGTTCATGAAATGTAAAGACAAAGATATGTATATTGTCTACTTTTATCGTTTTGTAATTAAAATTAGACAATCTTAAAAGAAGTCATCGACCAATTAAAAAATTTGTATTAGTAATGAGGTTCAATCACTTAGTAGCAAATCCGATTTTTCCTAAGTACATTGTATATGTATTAACTTACTGAGCATTTTATTTTTCAAGTTATTAAAATCCGTCAAGAAATGTTGGATTTTTTTAAGTTTTTCTGAACGGTTAGTTTGAAACGCGCGCTTCCGCTGAATTGGTTAAAATCAAGTCATCCATCGGGATCCGTGCGACAACAGCTTGATTCTACTCATACTTCATAGCAGGGATGCTGCGGATGCATTTTTTTTCACATCCGCGGATGCGGATTTTATGAGGCTCACATACGCGGATGCGGATGCGGATCTGTACAAAAAACTTAAGTGTTGGTTTGGTAGGGTAAAAAAACAACGAGTATCTAGGTAAGTGGCTATGACATATAAGATAACCTCTTCCAACAAAGTGGAAAATTTTCCTAAAATTTCGAGCTTTTAAAGTTGTGGCTACATGGTGAATTGGAGATTCCGGTGAAGCTGTCAAATAGTCACTAACTTTTTGCGACAGCATTCGAATTATTGGAATCACTGATGAAATGAGAGTCTCAGATCTGCTAAGTTTATGTGTGGCTTCTTGAAAAGATTTCAACAGCTCAACACAACATTTTATGATTTTCCACTCTTCTGGTAAAATAGGGCTTAAGGCATCTTATGAAAAGTAATATTCCATCGCGTGACACAATCTTGAAAAACTTATACGTATACGTAGTACATTACATACGTCCTATTACGTACCTACGTAAACAATACAATTACATAGTATGCGATGATATTTCTTAATAAAAGGCACAATAAAAACAAACGTGCGCGTCAAATCTTGTCACGACAAAACAATAGCGAGGCGCCCCACCGTCACCGATTCACCGAAGTCCAAAACAAAATTATTGCTTTCCTATTGGTCAATCAGCACGTGCGGTAATCGACATTCGACACGCGCCACTCGCCGAGCCCGCCCCCTACTTTCTCGTCGCGACCTGCTACACATCCGCATCCGCATCAGCTCCGCATTGATTTATACGGAAGCGGATGCAGATGCGGATGTCTAAATCGATGCGGATGTTCCGCAGATGCGGATGCGAATATTCGCAACATTCCTGCTTCATAGGTATTCATAAGTATTCATTCTCCGATTGTTAACGCTTGTGCCTCGCGTGCATTGTTTTTGTTTACGTTAAATATTTTAGTTGTGTTTAGAGAGGAGGTGAAGACGACAGATGACGTCACAGCGACGCGCTTCATTCTCGGGCTCGTTTTTGGAACTAATGCACTAAAATTGCTGTATCTTCGTAATTTTCGGTCCGATGTAATAATTTATTTACAGCATTTACTGTTTATTTTCGTCGCCATAAGTCTGCATACCCCATAAAAAACATGACCGATCCTCATTGCATCTAGATAACAACAACAGTCGCATATCTGCAGGAGGTGGCGTAAATACCTTGATTAACAATTTATTAATTATCTCCACTTCTTAACGGATCTGAATTAAATAATTCATAAAATTAAATGTGAATTAAAATTGTACAATCTAATAGTATTTTGGTTTGTGGTCGACAATCTTTTAAGAAGCGGGTGTAAAACGCCCTAATGTGTTTGGACGAGCTTAGTTTTATTAAGATAAATGTTTAGTGTAACTTTTATGATGCCATATCTACGTCTACGTAGTCAAGTCTACGTCCAATATAGAGCGCCCTAGGCTCTGTTCCACATCTGCCGGTTTTAAAATTCATGAAACTTTAATGTGAATATCTGCCAGCTGACCGCATTGCAGAAAGTTATTTAAACTAAATTCTAATATTATAGTTAGAAGAGCTCATACATTCTAACTGTGAAACATTCGAATTATTCGTAAATCATAATATTATTATCACTGTCAATACTCCCCTAACCTAACTTCATAGTTATCGGTCTGCGGCGAACTTCACCCCTTATGTCATTCAATTTTTTTGTTTCAACATCTTTTACTGCAAACGCCATGTTTATTTTCGGTTACATTTAAATCCTACCACTTTTGATAAAATTTTGCATGGTAATAGTTTGAGCTCTTTATTAACACATAGGCTACATTTTATCCCGAAAAAGTAGTGTTTCCGTGGTATACTGTATTTACACGGGCCAGTTTCCAAATTCATTATTTCAAACGCCCATGCAAACTTCTTCCGCCTAAACGACCACATACTCAGACCAAATAAAAGGGTGAAGACAGAGCTTTGTCAAACAAAACCTGAGCTGGTGTTTTAGGCATGTAGTACATATATAATATACATCTTATGATGCCTGGATATATATTTTCTATTACAGTACGTAATATGATATACGTACGTATATAGAATCTGAGCCGTCTGTGATAATTTATACAAACTGTATAGCATACTTAACACGTTCATTGCGTTATCAGGTCTAATAGAACCGATCGTGAACTTGTCTTGAAAATTAAACAACAGTTATAATTTATTTACAACAGTTATAAAAGTATTTGATTAATTATAACATAGATACGTTATATCCTAACACATTGACATTTTTCATTATTGTTACATTTCACTCACACAGCAAAAAATTGTGAAAGGGTGGCGTTCTTAATTCAATAGCAAAGAAAAATATGACAACTGTTTGTCAATACCGATTACACACGCTTCCACATTTAAAGTTTCGAATCTCTGCCATAGAATATTTAACGACACAGAAGGAACAAAATTCGTATAAATTCGATTTCGTTTATAGATGTCTTTAATTTTTTTACTGCTTATTTGACGATATGCTTAGAATTTAATTTTTTTTGTATAATCAGTAGTTTGACATTTTATGTAATGGCGTGAATGCCTATTATTATTTAGATAAAAATTTCTTTTTACTGACTTTCAAAAAAAGGAGGCGGTTAATGGTTATACGTTCGGCTGTATATATTTATTTTTATTTTATTCGTATGTTCAACGATAACTCCGCCGTATGTTGACCGATTTTGGAAAAATTTACGTGGGAGAGCCACTTTCGGCAAGAATGGGCCGGCTCGACCAGGTAAATACCACGCCCTCACAGAAAACCGACGTTAAATAACGTGAGGACTTGGGTTCCCAGTCCTTAAAATCCCTTAGGGGGACTGGGAATGAATGTCGCAACACCAGAGGAGTTAGAAGTGTAACTCCTCTGGTGTTGCGAGTGTCCATGGGCGGCGGTAATCGCTCAATATCAGGTGATCCGTCTGCTAGTTCCCTGGTTCATTTCATTTAAAAATATATTTTTTTTGATGTAAAGGGTATAATTATGTAAATTGTATGGCTTATAAATTTTCGAAAATTTTAATATGTTTTTTTATGTCCACTATTCGAATAATAGAAAAAAACTATTATATTAAAATCACTGTTTTTCATCACAATTTTAAAAATATAAGTAACAAAATGTTGTGAAAAGACTTGGCGATTTATAATTCGTTTTAAGTTATTTAACATCTCACAACTCACGGTTTTGTAGTTTATCAATTTTAAGAATTTATATATTTTAATGATAAGAATATTTATAGAACTGATTGAACGATATAATTGAATTCTTTTCGTCAATCTTATATTTTATATTTTATATGTAGCTTTAAAATATATTTAAAGCTACATATAAAATAAGTGAACGGTCTGTAATTATGTACAACTAACGACATTCACTTCTAGATACTATTTACTCTATGGCAGATGCATTGCATCCTTATTAGATTCACAAAAAAGTATATATTGACATTGCTTTCATTTTTTCTTACGTCATAAACTATTTATTTTCTTGTAGTTATTTATTGTTGAAAAATATAGTTTAAGAAAATACTTGATTGATAGAAATAAATGTTGTAAATTTACATGTAGAATGAAATTAATTGACTTTTATTCACTTTCTTGCCATGGTTTCTGCAGCTTTTATAGACACACGATGGCATTTTGTGCAAGGTGCACGAGATTTTAGTACGTGCTACTCGTCGACCGGCTCGTCGCATATTTACCACAAACTGCCCGACTTCGGGCAGTTTCGAGGCTTCACTTTTTGCGCGCTCATACCATATCTACCTCTTTTTAATATAATACATCTATGGAAAAAGTAAAATATGTGGACACAATTAATTTTGACATAAGAAATATTTTTTATTTTGTCGTCTTTTTATTTGCACATCACCAAAATTAGATCGATAATTCATCCGTTCTGTGCGAAGATAAGGTCGAAAAGAACTGTATTTTTTTACATGTTTCTCAGTATCCGATTTGCAAATCAATAATCAATTTGCATTGAAAATATGTCAGTACATTAAAATAAACTGAAATGATTAAGTCCAGCCAGTAAATTGCATATAAACTTATGCATGTCGAACAGATCAATTAGACCCTATGACGCCGCATGGGCGAGGTTACAAACAGGTCTAGGATGCCTGATACAGGACCAACTGAAAGTTAACGAAATAGGCTAACGCAATGAAGGTGTTACCATAAAATATTATAGTATCTTCACCGTCTGTGACGCCCTTACATATGGCCTAATTATCGTAAAATGGCAATATTGAAGAGAACTAACAAGTATAAAGGAGAGCGATTGACAAGAATGATAAATCGCTGGCAATTGACAAAAATTTCGGACGTCACATCTAATTGGCACGGCATTATGCCGGGGTTGTTCACCTCGTTTATAGAAATTTATTCTTGATATTTATCAAGCAGAGGGGCAACTTGAGAAACATTGTTCCAACAAAAAACTTTGATAGCGCGACGCGGGGCGTTGGAAATTGGTAAACATGGAATTCCTCGTAGAATCAATTTAGATATACGGAGAAATCATAACATAGATTTTTAAGTCTAATGAAATATGATAATTATTATGAAATAAATTATTAATGATTTCGAAAGTAAGGTTGAACTTTAAGAACATTTTGGGATAAGCCTTCTTCATCGAAGTAAATTGTTATTATTTCGTTCTCGAGTCTCGCGAGTCGTAGATTACAAGTCTTTACGACAGTAATGGTATAAGACTAAGTGAATCTTATACTTTAAACGAGACAATCTTGTCTAAAATATATAATCGGTTTCTCAAAAACGCCTGCAAGTATTACAGGGAAATTTAGTATGCAGGGAGTTTTGGGGGAGAAAAATCAATCTAGCTAGGTCTTATCCTAGGAAACTGTGCATTTTTAAGCTGTTTAATGTTTTTTCTATCGTCGTGCAACAATATCTCAATAATGTCGTTCCTATAATGTCAGTACGATTGGCAGTTTGGTATGCGTATGTAATTTTTGCTTTGTTCGAAAATTCGGAACTCCGAGCAAAGCTCGGTTACCCAGGTACTGTTGAGTATGCTTTAAGCATAATTTTGAACCTGCTCCTCTGCACGCTATCTACTCTCTCGCCTCAGTATACGTCTCTTTTAATTGACGTTATCTCTGTACTTTTTGTTCTACCCTCTATGTCGCTTGTGTTCACTGTTACAGAACACAGACACTACTTTATGTCAGAGTTAAACATTTACTGCTCTTATTTTTTAGTAAAAGGTTGTATGGATGTAGGTGTTTTAATTATTAACTCACATTTTATTAGACCTTATTTATACCTGGCCTGTACTCCGCTAGCTACTTTTTTTTTATTCTTGACCCCTATCATTAACAGGGCTTGTTGTTTACATTTATCTTTTCTTATGCCATGTATATACTTAGTTTAAATTTACAAGTAAATAATAAAATGCAATATAAAATATTCAATAAAATACAAAAAATCTTAAATAAAATACCTACACGAATGATGCAAAAGCAAATAATTAAGATTAAAAAAAAAAATTAAAGTGCACAGAAACTCTTAACCCCAACATCACAGTTTTATCAATTTAATTAAGTATATTTTATTATCACAGTTTCTTTTATTCGCAACTTTCGCTATACTCACACATTTCAGGAATACCTCCCTGTCTTTTCCCCCCAGTATGTTGGGCAGATTCACACCCGTAATCGCGGTTCCCAAATTCTGCACAATGTCGTATTTATTGCTAGCAAAAATCGGGCACTCGAGTAACAGGTGAGGAACCGTCTCTGCAACACCGGGCTGACTTAGGCACGAGGGGTCCTCCCTCAACTTGAACCGATTCAAGTAGAAGGCGAATCCACCGTGTCCAGTCAGTACTTGTGTTGTGTGATGTCTATTTTACCTACTTGTCCGCCAGCTGCTACGATGATACTAATTCGAGTTACTTAGAAATACGAAACAGCTAATAACAGTTAGTTTAACACATATTTTAGAGGACAAAGAAATTATAATTTTGTACAGTGCAACTACTTTTTTCATGTCCCTCGGATATCTATGGAAATGACAGACGATGTTTAAAAAAAACGACGATTCCCAAAAGACATTAAGGACGTAGTTGTACTGTACTTAGGTGTTAGTTGTAACACGTTTTCGTAAAGGGCGGAATTGAAACAAGTGTCTTGGTTACTTTATTTGTCCTAATCCCACTTCACACCACGTCAATCTGGCCCCGCGCTAAGTACTCGAAGAACTTGTGTTACGCGCACCAGACAACGGGAAAGTATATTAAATACAATATTATACATATTAAATAATATATTTAAGTTTTTTTATTGTTTTACACACATCATACCCAGGAACACATAAAATCTTTTTTGGATCCAACCGGATTTTGGGGATTCAACCCGCGACTCCGGCTTGAGCACCAACGCGCTCAACCACTAAGCCACAGAGGTCGTAAGCACAGGAGAATTGGAAGGCAAAGTATCAGAGATTGAACTTAAAGTAGAGGTCAGAACTCAAGAGCATTCGAGGGTCGTAGAAACAGAAAGTTACAAGTATCGTGCGTGACCCAATCCCTTATGTAACGCTTGGGAAAATAGAGGGTTTCGGAGGGATTTTCCTCGTTTTGTCCTCAGACCAAAAAAAAGTAAATACAGAGTCCTGCGAACCGTACAGTGAGACCGGTCTAAACTACGCCTCGCCATGTCACGCACACACTTGTAGCGAAACTACGGTAAGGCGTAGTAAGTAAGGTGAAAGGCGAGCTGTCTCGGTGTGTGGTTTTTAAGTATGTAGTGCGTAGCTACACGCGCACGCACTGCACACAGAAAACCAGCCTCAGTTTTTGTTCGACAACTGAAAGTCGATTCTGCTAATTAAATCTTGCAATAATACAGTTACGATCCAGTCCCGATATGTTAAAACTTGCAAAATGGTATTGTCTTCAACGTCAAATCAATGTCCAACGTTTTCATTGGTCCAAACTCCAAAAATCGGTTTACGATATCAAGACGATTCATATTATATTATATATTGGTATATTATAATTCAATAAAAGTAAAATTTTAGAAAGTGTAAATACGAGAAATGGGGGTCCTGTCTTCACTTTTTTAATCAGTCTGTGCATATAATGTTGTAGTAGTTACTCTCGAGCGTTGCAAGCACCGATTAAAGAAAGAGGAACAGATAAACAGCTACACAGTTATCTTATCGATTCGATTGTACTACTATAAGCATACGATGTGTCCACGCTTGTGTGAAAAATTGTGGGTCGTTGAAGGGGACGTCAAAATTTTTGAACGATTTGGAATTTCTATGAAAGCTCTATGAAAGCTGTTTCTCTGCACGTATGTTTATATATTTTCTACTTTGTGTTGCAAGTGACCAATAGGGCGGCGGTAATTACTTGCCATAACCACAAGGGCGACACTCTACAAAGGACGAATCCAATTACTCTTCAAATACTTTAAAATATTTGTGGGGTTCCCTCGGTTGTGATAAGTTATTCAAATTTATGTCAGGTTAATAAAATTTAATGAAACCCTATCGGACCGCAAGGCTTTCACATAATTACCATAAGTCTACTAATAAAAAATATTACACACCTGATTAGCTATTCATTGTTGCTGTCAAGTGACTTTTCCAACCCATCAGACAAAGAAAGAAATAATGAATAGCTATTTATTTGTGTAAGCGTTTTTATTAGAAGGGGGGAAAGTGTTTAAAAAAAACATCACAAAATATTTTAATAAACTGATCTTGGATTACTGTATATATATATAAGTTTGTGTTACTGTTAAGATAACAGCCTCAGTGGGCTAGTGGTTAGAGCTTGGCTCTCGACTCGGAGGTTGTTTCCAAGTTTGGTTAGGACAATGCAGGCTGATCACCTGATTGTCTGACAAGAGAGATGATCCACGCGTCGGATGGGCATCTAAAAAGTCGGTCATCCGCCCCACTGGGTTACGAGAGTAAAAGGAGGAGAGAGTGCTCTTGTGTACTGCGCACACACTATAAAATTACTCCTGCATAACTGGCCTGGTTTCAATGAAACCGGCCTCCGTCACCGAAATCGGTGTGGGGAGTATATGTCTACTGTTTAGATAATATAACTTTGAAAAGAAATGATTTGTTATAAATACATTTTATACAATAATCCTACTTCTATTATAAGTGTGAAAGTTTGTGAGAATCAATCCATTTGAAAGAGTAACAAACATCCATCCTGGATGGATGTTTGTTACTCTTTCACGCAAAAACTACCAACTGAACTGATTTTAAAGTTTTATATGGTACTTTGTAGTAGCTTATGCTTATAAAGATTTCCACGTTTTTATGTTTGTTTGCATTGAAATTTGAATAGACTCGGTAACTGCTGGATCGATTTTGATGAAATATAGATAAGACCACGGGCTATGTCGCGGTATAAAGCAGATGAGCGTATCTACATTTACTCAAATTTTACAGGAGAGCAATACAACAGCGATTATTTACCTAATCAAACTTTGAGAACTTTTTAATAGCAGCATTATACAATTTCCGAAGGAAAAAACTGTACTATATGTTGGTATAGTAGTATTGTTAATAAAGTTAACATTTTTATATATTATATTTTTTTTTATTATGGTTGACATACATGTTAGTGTGGTACTAATTTCTTTATAAGTCTTATATAGTTATCATACTTAAATACGTCATTTGTGAAATTATTATATTATGTAACAAATAAATGGAACTAAACGGGTCAATCATTTTTATTTATTGTGAAAAAAGGGAAAAACATAAAAAAACTATTTCAAGGCAATGATATAACAGAACAGGGATGCACAAATTTTTAAATTTTCTAAAAGTATTATTGCACAAACGTTTGTATTGCCCTAACTAATGTTAAGCTAATTGAATCTCATTTAACGGCGCTCGTAATACGCTTTTCTGGTTTCATTGAAAATGGTTTTTATACATAATCGCTTTTCTGGAATTTGTGATATATTGAAGATATTGTTACGTCGTTTTGGCATAACGTAAAGGACCACACTCGGCTTTGATTTGTTGACAAAAAATATTTTTGTTTTTATTGTAGATCTGGTTCATATACCGCGATATAGGCCACTATTTATCGCGGAAAAATGTACGGTTTCCGCAAGATTAACCTTTGCGCACACGAAGTCGCGGGCCACATCCAGTAAGTTAATAAGCGCGAACAAAGTCGCAGGCACAAGCTAGACAAGCACAATGAGAGAGCAAAGTGTATTTGAATGATATACCGGGCACAGTCGTGCTCGTGAGTGCTATGTATTATCGCGCATTAATACCGCTTTGTGGCTTTGTTCTGTGGCTCTGGCGTGAGCGGGCGACTGTGGCGATAGCTGGCGAGTGTGGCGAGTACCGTACATTTGTCGCGATAAAAGTAGCCTGTCTGTGTCTGTGCCGAATTCTATCAAAATAAGTCTTGTCGTTTCGGAGCCATTTCAATTCAATGCAAACAAACAAAATCTTTCCTCTTTATAATATTAGTATAGATCATAAAATTTGTATAGACAAACCACCGCGTGATGCCTCGCTGAAAGGAAACGTTCTACAAAGGTCTTATGGTCAAATGCGTCAAATGACGATGTACATGGCGTCATATTCATATGCGGCAGAACGTTACATCGCCATTTGACTTGTCATATCGGTAACAGAAACACCAAAACTTTAAAGTTGTCAGTGAAAATGCAGTTCGTCTATATAATGACATGGCACAGTGAAGCAGTACTATTACTTAAGTGAAGAAATGCTTTATTCAATTCGTTCATTTGCCCTAAAGGTGGTAACAATAGTTGTAACAAAATTTATAGGCTCTGGCACTTTTAGCTATATATAAATAGCAAGCAAATTTTTATTACATTAATTTAAGTTCTAATTTTTTTTAATTATTACATTATTATATATTGTATTCTAATTATTTCATTAGTAATTATGTGTCATACTGTTAGGAAGTTTAGGAGATAACAAAAAAATAAACACAGAAAATCACACACAACACAATCAAATTAATAATAAAATTGTGTATACTGAAACGGTAATCAAAATTAAGAGCCCTCCTATTCACAGGGTGTCGCTGTCTCTGCCAGCCGAAATGACAAGGACAGCATGTGACTTGAGCGTCACTTAATTTAACTATAGTTTCAGTATTCGGCCGTGAGATGGCTGGAAGCGTGTAATTTGCACCACACACGATCATTTCAGCTGTGTTTTATCATCTTGATATAACCGCCTTTAACTTTATCCACGCGACTGTATTCGTGATGTGTAGTTTCGTGCACTTTATATTAATACTAGATTTTGCTCGCGACTTCGCAAAATTCCACGTGAACCAAAAAGTAGTCTATGTCCTTCCCCGTAGTCTACTCTATAACTTAGGCCTTTTCATCCATTAGTGGATGATTTATACAGCGAGCGAAGTAACCACTCTTGAAATACTGTAGTGCCTGGGACAGTCGGTTTTAAATGTCGTAGGTTGCCCAAGCACATACGGCATTCTCACAACACAGCCAGCCTAGTCCAGAGGAATGACTGGTCAATATGTCTGGGGCCAACCATGTGCGGGTTTCCTCACGATGTTCTCCTTCACCGTTGGAGCGTCCGTATAATGTACTTGAGATCTGAAAAAATCTCATTGATACACGCCACAATCTGGGAATCGAACCTGCACTCTCTTTAGTGCGAATCCAACGGTACCCACTAGGCCACGGAGCTCTCCTCTATATCTGTACTAAATTTCATCCAAATCGGTTTCGCTGTTTCGGAGCCTAATCAATTCAAACACTTAAACACATCTTTCCTCTTTATAATATAAGTGTAGATAAAGGCTGGATCTAGACGTACGTACTATCAGCTGGTGAGCTAGAACCTTCTAGATTCTTGATCTTACAAGAACACTAGCTTTTGCCCGCGGCTCCGCCTGCTTAAATACATTATCCCACGGGAACACTGTTATTCGGGATAAAAAGTAGCCTACCTCTATGTTAATTCAGAAGGCCAATTCTGCTGAATAAAACCTGCAACAATACAATTACAATCAAGGCCCGACACGCTTAAGAGCCCTATTACAAATCTGCACTCTGCGAGATATAAGTAATATAGTAATTTTGCAGTTGTATTTATGGTTTTTATTGAAATAGGTTAATAAGTTCATGCTTTAAAATTATGAAATATTCATTCCTCATGAAGTAACAATTGTTCTAGTTTAAATTTTGTTTAATAATATTATCGTAGATAGGAGTAATTCACAGTTAACTTAAAGCTATTTTCGAAGTTTTTTTGGCTTAGAATAAGATTTTTTTTCTATATTAAATCAAAGATATTTAAAAAAGGCCGCTACGAACTATACGACTATATAGGAGATAACATTCTCATATTATTATTTCATTTGCTTAGAACAGTAGTTCAATCCAGGAGCTCAAAAAAGTGCATTCGCGCATTTTATGAAAATTATTCTGGGATTAATTAAAAAGTTAAGCAAAATTTATAAAAAGCGAGGCCGCTACGAACTAGACCAAATGCTATTCTGCACTATTCAATATGTCAAAATTGTTAATGTATCTTTGTTTCTGAGATAAACGTTAAAACAGCGTCTAACGCTTCCTGATTGGTCCAAACGACACAATATCAGTTTACGATAACAAGTCGCTTCACTTATAATACAACCGAAGTAAAATGAAAGTCTACTTTAAATACGAGAATTCAGTTTGAACTCTTAGGTTCTCGCTTACTATCAGGCCTTCTCTTATGAGCTGTATCATCACATCTCGCCATCAAACACTCGTTTGGCGAGATACGACATGAATTGTATATGTTTCTTTTTATGAATAAACGAATAAAAATTAAATAAAAAAAACTAAATGGATCATGTGACCAGGTCAAAAAGGCACAACACTAAAAGGTCTGAACGAACGAATGAATGAAACCTTAATTGGCCCTAAAGTTCGCCTGTCGAGGTTTTTGCTTGTTAGAATATCTGCGACGAACGTGAGCTGAATGGTTGCATTGAATGGAAGATGTGGTACGCACTTGACTACGTGTGTTTTTTATGGAATCTTGACTGGGGGTTCTGTTTTGGGACTCAAGTTTCCAGCCTTAAATTGAATTTTTGTGTTTATTTACAAAGGTCGACGACAAACGTGCTCTCGGATCGCCTGATGTAAATGCTGGGACTATATGACACTTCGATTTTCAACTCGAAAAACATTCTGAAGCAGCTAGGTCTAACTCTAGCGCAGAGTTCTATTTTTCAGTGCTCTGAATTTTCCCGAAACATCTCATACAATTTCACACATTTATTTTTCGGAAGCGTAGTGTCATAGTGTGTGCTCACATACATATTTATTGATTTTTGTTTTTTGAATTTACCCTAATCTAGTCAATTCATTCAAAGATCTGAAAGCGACCGTGTGTTGTAAGTGGTACTTGTAACGCAGCTACGACCATCACGGTACTGCAGATGGCTGTTGACAAGATATTAGAAAGCTTGTTAAAAGCTACTTTTGATATTATTTAAACACAAAAAAAAAGATTTAAAATATGTATTTATATATAGCCGAATGTATAACCGCCTCCTTTTTTTGAAGTCGGTTAAAAAATACGAGGTAATGAGATGTATATTTTTGAAGTTTTCACTTCTAGCGCTTGTTAATATATATTTATATTTTCTTTGTGTGTTCAACGATAATTCCGCCGTCTGTATGTCGATTTTTTTTCCCCGTTTTCACCATTGTGATGACCTGATGACGGGATCCATGAGGAATCGAGGGAACTCTTCGAAATTTATATGGACACATATGGTGATTTTGCACCAAGGTATACCCTGGATCCAAAAGTACTGAACAGTACTCCTGACTCCTTATTGATAAATGTTTGGAGATTTCGGCGTTGCTTAAATAACTGCAAGCATATGCCATCATACCACATACAGTAATCATCATCATCTACATGATCATCATCATCATCAAGATGGTGACTTCACAAGAAACACCAACATATTATTATGATGACATAGGTAGAGTACTACTCATCAGAGGTTTGTGCACCTCATGTTAATGCCTTTGAAATTTTGCTATTTCTAAAATATTATATTCGTGATCATCATCATCACTATAATATGCTTACTGCTACATTTTTTCTGTCGACTACTACAATAGATAATAATAATTATTCAATATTATCATCACTGGTGATTGTTTAGTAGGTCCACAGATCGGTAATGCTTATTTAGGGAAATACCACGGCCTCTCAGAAAACTGGCATATATTTTATAGAACTCACGTTCAAGTTGGCTGGTACCGACTTCAAAATTACGAAGATTGAGTAGAGAAATAGTTAATTATGTCCTATAGGACGTACAGCGGGTTGTTACGAGTTGGACGTGTCTTTCTGTGTGTTTGTCTGTCCGTGGCATCGTAACTCCCAAACGGATGAACCGATTTTGATCTAGTTTTTTTTGTTTGAAAGCTGACATGATTGAGAGTGTCCTTAACTATAATTCGTCATCATCAGCTCGCTCACTGCTTGCCAATTCAGGCACCCATGATTTTTTAATTTTGCTTATTGATTACTAGCTGTTTCCCGCGGCTCCGCCCGGGAAATACGCCCGCTAAATACACTATCCCACGGGAATACCCTACATTTTCGGGATAAAAAGTAGTCTATGTTTTAATTCAGAGCCTAAACTACTACCATACCAAATTTCATCGAAATCCGTTCATTAGTTTTTGCGTGAAAGAGTAGCAAACATCCATCCATCCATCCACAATAGGATATACATAAAGAATAAGCAATATTTAAAAAATTGTGTATCAATTTATTGTTATACCTTTCAAAAGACGACACTAAAGCAATTTTAACTTAAAGAAAGTTAAAACTACCATTAACTGTTATTATTTTCATACCTATTACCTTGATTAAATAGTTTTGCGGGAATCGTGGAGTATGATATTAGGAACAGTAACAGTTTATGGAGGAAGGTGTGCAGAAAGCTAATATTTTCTAAATAATGCTTCGAAATACGTAAAATTAATAAAAATAACAACAACACACACTACCTCAGATTATCAACACACACTGCCGTGCGTTTGACAGATACAGTTTTGTTACACGTTGGCGTTTGTCAGTCTGTCACAACATTTACATTTCTTTCTTTTTTTCAATCTAAGAGGCAAAAACCCCCATAAAGTTTTAACTTAAGAATTATATGAATAAATAAGGGCGAATTTCGACTACAGGGCGACCTCTGGTGAGTATTTATATAACAAATATGTTTTTGTCGCGCCATATTCAATTTAACAATAACGGAAATCATTTATGTACAGTACCCGGCGATAAATATTGCACATCGACCTTTGGAAAGAGACAATCGGCTAATTTCGGCTTCGTAGAGCGTTATCTCTGTCGCACACTACCTATGTGACGTTTTGTCAGTCGTTGTTCAAATGCGATAGAGTTCAAAATATATATTTAGAGTTGTTAACACCCCCAAATTTAAATAATTTCAAGTTGTACTATGGCAACTTTAGGGAAAAGAGGGAAACCTTTACAAGGTCAGTCACGCGAAAATATCTACAATGTTTATAAGTATTTTGCAACCGAAGCGAACCGAAGAAAATTATCAAAAGAAGCAAATCATAATTGTTTTAATAGCTCCTAAAAGATACCGGATTGTTTGTATTTCGTACGACAGAGATAACGCTCTACGAAGCCGAAATTAGCCGATTGTCTCTTTCCAAAGGTCGATGTGCAATATTTATCGCCGGGTACTGTAATAGGGTAAACCCTGACGAATTGGCACAACAATTTCACCAATTAATTATATTTCATGTTGTGTTGTGCGGCTCTGACGTGTTTTATTTACACGGGATAATCATTTATTATCCGCTGGAGAATTGAATTGGAATATAATAACTATTTCATAGTGAAGTAATAAGAAATTCGGCCAAATCGCTAACGACAAAATATAATTTTTTGTTTTCAAAATTTTTAAGATCGAGTAGTGAGATAGTTTAAGTTTTAGCCGAATAGAAAGTAGGGGGAATAATTTAGAAATTATGAATTACTTCACATTTTTAGTGCAATTTTAGCAATAGAAAAATTCGTCATCGATATCGGTATATAAAACTATGAGGAGCACCCGTGTTAGTGTGAAGATGGTGGTGAATTACGGTAAGTGACATAATAGCATATGCTTGCAGTTCTTTGAACTAAAGACTCAGGAGTTCTGTTCAGTGCTATTGGATCCAGGCACAAAATCTTAGTTTTTAGCAGCATACGCTTGAGTTACATAAAAAAAGCAGTTGTAGATGTATAGAATTTCGAGGAGTTGTCTCATTTCCTCATTGATGCCATCATCATCATTACTGTGAAACAAACATACATAACAATGACTGCCAAAATCATTACCCTTCCTTTTGGCTTCGTCGTAGTCGGGTAAAAAAAAGACACGGGTAAAAGCTGGTTGTTTAATAAATATAACATTGTTTGATGAACGAAGCGAATCACTAGTTCTATCAACAGTCTCTAAATAATATATTATTTCATTTCACAGAGCGAAATGAGAAAATCTGAACAATTAATATCCGTAATATAACGTGAAATGGAACGCTCCAATTTTAATAATATATAAATGAACAATGAATTTTGATGTATAAATATATTTTAACGTTGAAATATGATTTGTGGGGTATTTCATATACGGTGAGAATACATGGTGACTGAGTGTAGTAAGTAAAAATAATTTGACGACCTCTGTGGCTCAGTGGTTGAGCGCTGGTGCTCGAGCGGGGGGTCTCAGGTTACGTAGTAACTATTTGTTAATCTGTGTCTCGGGTTCGAATCCCGCCGAAAGAACAAAAAGTTTTCTTGTGTTCCTGGGTCATGGATGTGTATTAAATATGTGTATAATATAATAATATTCTTAAATATAATATGTATTGTATAAAAGTATTAAATATATTTCCTGTTGGCTGGTACCCGTAACACAAGTTCTTCGGATATGCACAGGGCCAGATTGCGGTGGTGTGAAGCGTCCATAGATATTATTTTTATAAAGAGGAGAGAAGATATTTGAAAGTAGGTAAAAAACTTCTGAAATAGGCTAGATTAGATATAGGCAGAAGAAACAGTATACTAGAAATCAATATTTTCATAGGTACAGCGATTGGTCTACAAAATTTCGCAAGTCTCGTGAGAACGCTCCATACAAAAGTCGTACCTGCGACGTCACGATTAGGTAAAAGTGTCCAAAATGAAGCGAGTAAGAAAACTGCACTTACGCGGGCGGAGCCGCGGGCAAAAGCTAGTAATTAATTAAAACTAACATTACTATGGTATGTGTTAAAAGAATTGCTTAGACATGTTATTGGGTGGTGCTAAGATATTTTGTATGTTGTTTCTACTTACGAGAAATTCCGTGTGTGAAGAGTAGCTACGGGCAGAGATTGTAAATATTGGTTTTGTTTTATTTTATTTTAACAAAAAAGGACACCAGCAGTACATACGTTTTACATTAACATAATATAGGTACACTTACCATAGTATTCAGATGTATACTCCTTTTAGGTGACACAACACTGACAGAAAACCTTACTAATTTAAAGAAATAATCAAATACGTATCATATCACACAAATGAGGTCGAAGTTAAAAATATAATTTGAAAAATAAAGTTTCGTAAGATATTTAAAGAAACCCGTTAAAAATGTTTGTTAAATTGAATGAGACAAATTTTTTTATCTGACTGCCGAACAAGCGTCGTGTTTTTCCTGTGTGAGTAACTAAGTATTTCAGATTGAGATTTTAACAGTCGGGAGTTCGGGACACATCAATATCCGGCTTCCTCATAATAGATCCCGATTATTGAAGTCGTTATGTACCATAATAGTGATTTAGTTTTTAATGTATCGAGTAGTGACCACGAAACTGTTTTACTGGTAGGTAGGTATAGTTATTCAATAATATTCGTAGGCAAAAATTTCGATTACTACACTTTCTTGTTTTTTTTTTTTCTTTTTAGTTTTTACGCGGTCGGGTGGGGTTTATTTTTTATTCATTCATTTTATTTTGTTAATTAATAGTGTGTTGTGCTAAGTTTTTAATTTACATTAATTCTTTTTATTTAGAAGATTTCTGCAAGTGTTTGGGCTGGTACCGACCACAAAAATATTTAGTTCGATTGTGAAAGAGTTTTGATAGATAAAGAGTTTAATTAACAAAAATACCTTTGTGTAAAAGAGCAAGTAATACATCTTCAACCCACACAAACTTTCGCCTTCATAATATTAGTGTGAATATGATTTTTATGAGTATCTATACAAAAAAAGTGACTGTTTGTAATTTTAAATTTACATCTTTTCATAAAAAAAAAGACTTTCACTGGCTGATAGCTGAAATTATAGTGACTTAGGCTACTTTATCTTAGGGTTCCGTTTCCGTTAGTTCTACGCAAACAGAGTTGCAGGCAGCAGCTAGTTTAATAACTTAGGCCTTTTCATCCGTTATTGGATGATTTATACAGTATTCTCCGAGCGAAGTAACCACTCTTGAAATACTGTAGTGCCTGGGACAGTTGGCTTTTAAATGTCGTATGGTTGCCCAAGCACACACGGCATTCTCACAACACAGTCAGCCTAGTCCAGAGGAATGACTGGTCTATACGCGCGGGGCCAACCATGTGCGGGTTTCCTCACGATGTTATCCTTCACCGTTAGAGCGTCCGTATAATGTACTTGAGATCGGAAAAAGTCTCATTGGTACACGCCACAATCTGGGAATCCAACCTGCACTCTCTCGAGTGCGAATCAAACGGTTTACCCACTAGGCCACGGAGCTCTTAACATATAATAGTATAATAATATAATATCTTATGGACGCTTCCACGCCACATCAATCTGGTCCTGTACTAAGTATTCGAAGAACTTGTATCATAGGTACGAGACAACAGAAATATATTTAATATTTTTATACAATTCACATATTTAAGATTTTATTATATTAAACACATATTTAAAACACATCCAAGACCCAGGAACACAGAAATGCTTTTTGTCCCTTCCGGGGGATTCGAATCTGCCGACGCGCTAACGACTGAGCCACAGAGGCCATCAATCGAAGAAACATAGTACTTATGTAATAAAATAGTGTGCTGATGTGAGATCTCAGGCTGATAGGTGGCCGCGGAAGATCAGGCGCCTCGGCACCGCCGTGGTCGATGCCTGAGTGGATTACCTTTGAACATGTAGTTTGGGGATTTGATTCTGTTTTTCGATTATTTTCTTTTTATAACGCTTTTATTAGTTTCACCTGTATGTTTGCTTGCTTGCTTGTTTGTTTGTTTGTAACCGACTCCTTTGGGCTCGATTTTGTCCTACTTTGAACGATCAGATTTAATTCAAACTTTGCACACCTGTCAAAGACCGATGACAATGCAATAATTCGATTAAAATATCCGATTATCCCGATTAAATTCACCAGGATTCATCAATTTCTTTCCGCATCCTTTGCATGAGAGTAAGAGAGATAGAACTAGTGCGCAAACTACGCATGCGTGCAGTTCCAGGCTTACTCTTTGGCAAATCGTACTAAAAATCAAAAAATAAATTATAGTTTAAAAAAACTAAAAAAAAACACGCTTTTATAGAAAATCTAACTAAAAAATAAAAAATAAAATTTAATAAATTTTGATTAAGAATAGTATGTTTATTATTGTAAAAAGCGTGGGGTGCATAGTGTCAATAGTTATAAACATTTTATTGGCAGATATGAGAAGGATCTTCACTTTGATAATATCTTAAAAATCACTTTAAACGAAATCTGACCGTTTGAAGTGGATCAAAATCAAATCCACTGGAGTCGGTTACATACAAACAAACGTACAGGTGAAGACTGCACCCCACGCTTTTTTACAATAATAAACATTTATTTTTCATTTACACTATTTTTAATCAAAATTTATTAAATTTTATTTTTTATTTTTTAGTTAGATTTTCTATAACAGCGTGTTTTTTTAGTTTTTTTTAAACTATAATTTATTAGCTGTGTTTATGTCCCTCGTGTTGTGTCCCTTCAGTAAAGATATATTTATTTATTTAAAATATTATGTTCTTACTATCTCTGAGGGTCAATTCAGCTAAATAAAACCTGCAATAATACAATTACAATCAAGTCCCGACACGCTTAAACTGTCAAACCGGTATTCTCGTAAACGTTAAAGCAGCGTCTATCGCCTCCTGATTGCTCCAAACGTCACAAAATCAGCTTAGGATAACAAGTAGCTTCACTTATAATACAATCAAAGTGAAACGAAAGTCTCCTATACGTAAATACGAGAATTGAGGCTCTGGCCGCATCTATTCTGCGACAGTAATAACAGTTTGTTTGTTTGACTGCGTATTTCGCGCCTCGTGCGAATATTTTCGCAGATATTCGGGACATTCGGACATATGGGGCCATGTTTACTGCATGATTTGCTTAACACTACGATAATCTAGCTCCATGATAAATATTCTGTAAGTAGAAAAACATGTTTGTTGTGGATTATATTCTAACAGCTGAGTTTGCACGAATGGGCCGTTCAGACCGGATAGTCGACACAACGACCTCACAGAGAACCGCCGTAAAATAACGCATGCATTGAATTTCGCCGAGTGTGGTGGGTGAGTGGGTACTAGAGGGGAGGGCTAATAGTGGCGGGGGTGGGGGGTTACTCGGGAAGTGAATAAGCACTTGTATTCTTTCCGTCTGCTCGCTTCTTGGTATATTTATCAAAAAAACTAGCTTTTTCCCGAGGCCCCGCCCGCGTAAATACAGTATCTCACGGGAACACTGCACTTTTTCGGGATAAAAAGTAGCCTATGTTTTAATCCAGAGCCTAAGCTACCACCATACCCATAGAAAGCCGTCCAGTAGTTTTTGCGTGCAATAGTAACAAAAACTACTCCATCCACCCATCCATCCTCACAAACTTTCACATTAATAATAGTTATAGGATTATTGGTCTTTATTATTGTCCAGTACAAGTGTTGTATACAGAGTGAACTTCAGTGCGAGTTTAATTTTCCGATAGAGCGACGGTATATCAGTTTTATGACCTGTGAAACACCATTCTGTGCGGTGACCGGGTGACTGGTGAGTTAAAGGTGTATTATAGACTATAGAAGTCATATATTTACCCCCATAGATAAATTATAGATCATCATTTATCTATGTTTATCCCATTACTAATAAGAATATTTATACAGTGTAGTTTCGATTCCCAGGTTGTGGCGTGTACCAATGACACTTTTTCAGATATCAAGTACATTATACGGGCGCTCTAACAGTGAAGGATAACATCGTGTGGAAAACCGCCCACCCGCACATGGTTGACCCCGCGCGTATTGACCAGTCATGCCTCTGGACTAGGCTGACTGTGTAGTGAGAATGCCGTGTGTGCTTGGGCAACCATGCGACATTTAAAAACCAACTGTCCCAGGCACTACAGTATTTCAAGAGTGGTTACTTCGCTCGGAGAATACTGTATAAATCATCTAATAACGGATGAAAAGGCCTAAGTTTTTTTTTAAGCAATACAATGTTTTGTCATTGTCTGATACGTCGAATAAGTCGCTTAACAGACAGTAAGGGAGAGGTAAGTATATAACGTTTTGCAAAATCAATTACAGAATCTTTGGGGAATTAATTCCTTCTTATGTAAAGGTGTTTAGTCAGATAAAAAAACGGGAAAATCATATAGATATTATAACACAAAACGACATATATTATAACGACAACCCGGGTATTACGACCGCGTGAAGGACTATAATGTTAAAACATGAACATTTTACCATCGGATCAATGACTATGGGCTATTACGACCATAACTTTCCAATACCTTGAACGTCGTTATAATCGGTTTTCAGTGTTAAATATACTGAAAACCGATTATAACGATTCTAGATCTAGAATGAATGGGAAGGTTATTGACCACACACGGCTGATTTCAATTGATTGAAATTGTTTAATTTGATATTGTTAAAATTGTTTTTAAAATAGCTGTGAGTTTAATGACCTCAGTGTCGAAAAGAGGGCAATGTAATTTTATTTTAGTACAGAAAAAATATTTTAGTACTCGAGTGTGTGCGTAATACACAAGAGCACTCCATCTTCCTTTACTCTCATAACCCAGTGGGACCGATGGCCGACACGACTGGCGAGAGATCAGGCGCACGACCATGGAGCAAATATCTTTCTTGCCAGACAATCAGCCTGCACTGCCCTAAGACCTAACCAGACTTAAAACAACATTTTTTGTTGAACAACAACGACAACAACAATGCGACGCGGGAATCGTAATTTTCTCACTCGAAAAAATATGTTTGGGTCTCTAAGCTAAAAGAAAATTCTTACTCTTATTTTTTATTAGTTTTCAAGAAGTAACGTTAAATATCCGGTACTGACTAGAAAATAAAAACCGGCCAAGTGCGAGTCGGATTCGCGCACGGAGGGTCCGGTACCAACGTTCAACCCATACAGGGCGCCCCAATTAAACATTAATTTTATTCTGTTTTTAGTATTTCTACAGTTACAGCCGTAACAGAAATATATCATCTGTGAAAATGTCAACTCTCTCTGCTATCACGGTTCATGAGTCAGACGGACAGACAGAGGAGCCCCAGTAATAGGGTCCCGTAATTGTTGTTACCCCTTTTGGTACGGTACCCTTAAAATACATCTATTTGCGTCTCATTGAGTGTACGAGCTGACGACGTCACAGGAAGTCCGGAAACCCAATTTTTCCGGGTATTTGTTCAGGAAGGGCTTTTCGCTTCGAAAAGGTCCAATTGGCCTTTTGTAAAGATTCATTAAGTTGCAAATGAAATTATACTTTTGTATTTCGACAATCATCATGAGTGAATTTTTAGTGGAATAGACCGGGAAACGGTTCTACTATTATTTTTTCGCATATAATCACATGTCATAATTTAACTTGGCATAATTTGCCCTAATAATAGTTACACATAATATTAATTTGGCGTAACATGATTACAATGGTTAGGCATAATTATTTTGTATACATATAATCTTATAAAACTTTAATTATAATAATCACTAAGCTTACATTTGTTTACGCGTAATGTTTGTTAGCGACTGACTGGATAGACTTAAGTTTTTATACCTTTTTATTAGGGTTCCGTTATACTCAAGGAAGCCTTATAGTTTCGCTCTGTCCGTCCATCCGTCTGTCTGTCTGTCCGCGTAATGATTAATATAAATGGATGAAATCAGGTATAGTTAAATACTGTATATAGATCTCAGTTCATTCAGGGGTGGCTCTGCCGCCCACGCCAACTCCCATGGACACTCGCAAAACCAGAGGAGTTACACTTATAATTCCCGTGGTGTTGCGCACCTGCGTTTGGTCCTTAAAATCCTCAACCCCCCTCGGACCTCCGGTAAAATCACTCGGCGAAATACTACGCAAGTTTCTCTGAGGCCGTGGCCGCGTGGTATACTGTCAAGCCGGTCATTCGTGCCAAAGCATGGCTCTTCCACGGCAAAACGATTTAATTGAAGTCGCAGGAATTTTGTGTAGATGGATGTATGGATGGATGGACGGGTGTTTGTTACTCTTTCCCGCAAAAACTACTGAATGGATTTTGATGAAATTTGGTATGGTAGTAGTTTAAGCTCTGGAAAAACACATAGGCTCCTTTTTATCCCGAAAAAGTAAAATGTTTCCGTATGATACTGTATTTACGCGGGCGGTGCCGCAGGCGAGTAACTCACACCACCTGAATGATATTATTAACCATAATAATATCATTCAAAGTTTAACAATTACACAAACGCGTTGTATAATTAACGACGAGAGCTTTTCGTCAGAACAGTATTAGTTAACAAACAACCTGTCACATTTGTACGACAGACGAGATTCAATTACCTTACACACAGAATTATTGTATCGACTTATTTTACCGTCGTAAGGACAGGCCATGTTGACGCGTTGAAAGTTGAAACCCAACAAACAAAAACCGAAAACGTCATATAAGTCCAGGCTTGTACGACTTCCGGTTGTATCGCAGTTTTATATTAGTAATGAGGTGACTATTAGGTCCTTTAGTCGTCTTTAATTTCACGTTTTAGTCGTGCGACCGATATGTCATAATAAACAGGTCACACCCACGTCGGCAAGTCTAAACTAAACGACGTTATATTATAGTTTTAGCTAAAACGTTTGTGCGACAACGCAATAGTCTTTCTAATTTCAACTGATCAAATTGGGCGATTTAAAAACCTATATATGACATTTATATGATGAAGCAGTTGTATACACGTTTTCTTAATGACGTTTGTAAAACGGACCCCATCTTGTTTTACAGCAGTCATTTTGAGACACTTGAGTGACTTGGTTGTTCATTTGTGACTTATACCTTTTATATTACATGCTGTCGATTAAAAGTAATGTCCTGACTTTATCCAACCTTGTTGTCGCATTCGAGTTAATTTTTTTTTACTTTTAAACGCCATATTAATGGAAAGTTTGATATAATTTAATTCTAGAAACGGTATATACTTGAATATAATAAAATGTTTTGCAATCTGCACTGCGCTTTTACTACGATCGGCTTTTGCCTGAAATTAATAAAAATATAAAAAATAATAATCACTTTTTAATTTTTTAAGGAATCCTAATAGTAGTGGCGGATGGCGTAGGTATTGCATGGTCTTGACATAACCTTAAAATAACTTAATGTCTTTACAGCGTCATAAAAAGGTAAGTATTAGACAAAGGCGACATGTCTTCCAATTTAAGAAATAAATATATTATTGTTAAAAATGTTATGTTTCAAACACAAAACTACGAAGGGGTGTGTGAATTTAAATAATATTTACATAGGTATATTATCATAAAACTTAAACTCCCAGTCGAACTAAATGGTATTAGTTACAGATTGCAAGACATGAAAATTAAATAACACGATAACACTCATCTTTTATTTTTTTGGAAATACTTATTTTGCACTCAAATCTCTTGCCAAAAACCACAAGTAATCAAGTCACGATCAAGAGAAGAAAAAAATCAGTCGTAAAGGTGTTGTTACTTGACTCAAATAAACCGTTTCAATCAATCAAATCACCTGTACGACCACAGTATGACAAAACGAGTCGCTTTAAAGTTATGATTAAACTACTGTGCGATGAAAGTGGCAATTTCTTAACGTTCACACGACTTTTGAATGACTTCAACGAAGACACTTGTGACTTTTGTATGACGATTATACAACAACGTTGGTCGCATGAATGAGGCCCATTTCGCGTCTTATAAACGTTATTGAAACGTTAGCGTGACTTAGCTGTGGTAATATAATAACTACTAAACTGTGGTCGACGATAAATTGTTACTTGGGAATGTCTCCAACGTGTGTGCCCTAATGACAGCTCTAGCAGTATCAGCCATGTTCATGTAAGCCTAATAAGGTTGACACGGAAATAATTTCAAACGTCGTCGTATCGGACAAATCTTTCTTATTATGGAACTAGCTGTTGCCCGCGGCTCCGCCCGCGTTAATACAGTATCCCAAAGGAACACTGTGCTTTTTATGAATAAAAAGTGGCCTATATTTTAATCCAGAGCCTAAACTACTACCATACCAAATTTCATTAAAATCCGTTTAGTGGTTTTTGCGTGAAAGAGTGACCAACATCCATCCATCCATCCTCACAAACTTGCACATTTATAATATTAGTAGGATTATATCCTGAAGCCAAGTCGAAGACTGGCGACTATGTAAACTCGTATCTAGCGCGACGCGCACCCCCTGGATACGTCTAGCCGCGCATCCATAGACACGAGCTATCCCATGTGTAATTCTTTCAAAAACCTTAGTAATATATATTACTAGCTGTTGCTCGCGGTTCCGTCCGCGTAAATATAGTATCCCTCGGGAACACATTCCGGGATAAAAAGTAGCCTATGTTTTAATCCAGAGCCTAAACTACTACCATACCAAATTTCATCGAAATCAGTTCAGTAGTTTTTGCGTGAAAGAGTAACAATCATCATCATCATCCTTACAAACTTTCACATTTATAATATTAGTAGGACTAGCTTTTGCCCGCGTAAATAAAGTATCCCACGGGACTTCTTCGGGTTAAGAGTATCCTATGTGTTATCCCAGAGCTTAAACTATACCGTACCAAATTTTATCGATATCCGTTCAGTAGTTTTGGTGTGAAACAGTAACATCCATACATCCTCACAAACTTTCCCGTTTATAATAGTAGTAGGATTTGCTGTTGGGACCACCGAGCCTTGTCAACAGTTTGGACCAGAAGGAATATTACGAAAAAAAAATCTCGCCATATTACGAAAATTCTAGAAACACCATTCGTTATATTTCGCCGTGCAAGTTCACCGTAACAGGCCCCGTGGTCCAGTGGTTTAGAGCTTGGCTCTCGACTTGGAGGTCGTGGGTTCGATTCCCGCGTTGGTACAACAAAAAATGTTGTTTCCAAGTCTGGATAGGGCAAGGCAGGCTGATCACTTGATGGGTCGGATGGGCATGTTAAAAGTAGATCCTGCACCTGATCTCACGCCAGTCGTGTCGGTCATCCGTCCCTCTGGGCTACGAGAGTAAAGGAAGAGAGAGTGCTCTTATGTACTGCGCACACACTTGGGCACTATAAAATCACTCCTGCGTAGCTGGCCTGGTTTCAATGAAACTCGTCACCGTGACCGAAATCGGTGTGGGGAGCTATTGTTATTATTATTTATGTTTCGCCGAGAGAGTGAGGTTTCGAAAATGCACATGTACCTAAGTTGTAACTCCTCTGCTCTTGTGCCTCGTCCAAGGGCGCCGGCATTTACCATGAGGTGACAAGTCTGCTCGTTTCATTATCTATTTCATAAATAGCCTAACCAAGAGCATCAGCCAGGACATGTCTAATTAGGGTTCCGTAACTATAAACGCGTAATAGGTTTTTTTTCAAATTACCTCAAAACTTATATAACTGTACCAAATTTCATCAATTTATCTATATAATTAATACGTGAAGCGAAATTTCAAGTGCAGTTTTACGAGAATTGTGCGTACGGATGAGAGTAAAGTTTGGCACAATTAAAGTTTATGCTGAGAAATACATTAAATTAATGAAAATATCAGCAACACACTACCATGGATTTGGTTCACACATACACACACGTACCTAATCATTATTGTCAATTCCTATGTGTTTTGACGTTCGGTTTCATCGTGAAAAACATGAGTGAAATTTTATTTTTCGTAATTATAATAGAACTGGACTAATATTCTTTTATAATTAATATTAATAATAATAATAATAATAATCTTTTATTGACATAATTGTTAATAATTACAAAAGTCCTATGAAGACTGTGACACCTAAACTAGGCTATAAAGCCCGTATCTCAGGCGTCAGTGGCTTCTCCCAATATTTGTAACAAGTGTCAATTATAACATTTATAGTGCAAATCATTATCGCTACCTCAGTTAGCTCACACTACCGTGTGCGTGCGTTTATTTAATTTAATTTCAGGTTGACGTTTGTCAATCTGTCACAACATTTGTTTTTTTTTTACTTTTTTCTATTTAAGAGGCAAAATAATAAACAAGAAGGTGTGTAAAAAATAATATAGCTCTCAGATTATCGCGCGCGATAAGGGAAATCGTATCGTATAATGTGAAAACGCTCTAAAACGTCACGTTTTCATGGTTTTGGACATATTTTAAGGCAAATCCAGTCTGCAAATCCAGCAGCCTGCTGGATTTGCAGACTTTTGTTAATAGTCTGTTTATATCTTTTAATCTGTTATCTGTAAATAGTAGTAAACATTCAGGCGGATTTACCAGAAGGCTGAGTAGGCTGAAGCCTAGGGCAGCAAATTTTAGGGGGCGGTTCATGCGGCCTAAGCATTTTTTTGTCTTATAGAAATATAAAAAACACTGTGAAAAAACATTATTATTTGCATACAAAGAATACCATCGAAATTTAACATAAAAATTAATATTTTAATACTGCATAGTGTACCTACTTTACACTCTAACGTGTATTGAATCGAAAAAATTACTAAACGCTCTGTAAAGTATACTTTTGCGGTAATATACGATGCAAAATCTTGTAAAAGCATTTCAATAATTGAAAATACATTTTAAATTCAATATTTTTTAGATGAGAGCGGCGGGCGGCGGCGGTTTCTTTTGGTATTGAGAAGATACGCGACTCTGCAGAGTTTGACTGTATGTTACTGTGTGTCATTTGTTTGGTCCATAGGGATTTATAAAATAAAAACCTGCAAAATGAGAGACATTTTTGCTCGCTCGCTCCGCTCGCTCGCTTTCAACGTACAGAACATAATAATGTTATTTCTAATATTTAGTAGTCTATGGTCTATTTTTCTCTCTCTGTTGATTATTCCAAAAAATAAACCCTTTCAGAAAAGTATTTGTTACAAATTAAACCAGTACAATTGAAAAACAAAAATAGATTTATCCAATTTTATCCTGCGAAATTCATTTTTGCTCGCTCGCTCCACTCGCTCGCTTTACAACCAACAACTTACAAAACGTAATAATATCACTATAATATATTTTGCGCTGTTGTTTTTATTTAAAGAATACACACTTTCAAATAGCTATTTCACACAAATTTCAATCAGGACAATTGTAAAAAACTGCAATTGTAAATTGTAGTCTTGATTAGTATAAGAAGAGTAATTTGAGAAGGAAGTTTGGGGAGAGGGGAGGGGCAAAACTGAATAGCCTATGGGCGGCAAATGTGTTAAACGCCTCACCATCCAGCCTGCACATCCATAACCGGTACTAATGGCCGTCCATAGTGTCAATAATTCAAATTTTTGCCTGCAAGTCCGCGGCCTTGGATTTGCAGGTTGGACCGTGAGTTGGCGCTTAAATACGACACAAAAAAAAAATTTTGTGTCGGTAATCCGAATTTAGGAAAAATTTTCAAATACACAAAATTTGCACATGTTTATTGCGTATCTAATAGGCAAAAGAACCCTAAAAATTGAAACTTAAAAATTTTAATATGAATAATTATGGTCGAATTTCGACCACATCGATCTTTAGTATTGAAGAGCGGACAGACAGACAGACTGACGGACAAAACGCGAAACTATAAGGGCTCCTTGACTACGACGGAACCCTAAAAAAGAGCCCAATGACATGGAAAACGCAATTTCACGTATGTTTGAAGTAAAGATCTCCAGTTTCGATAAAAATCGTTACCTATCTCAACTATAACAAAAATAAACACATAAAGTGTACCCTAGCTATTACATACTTATGTATGTGTGTGTGTATTCACAAAACAAGCAAACTTTATCTATAGTATACTTCAGTGTAATGTATGTTTATCTGTCTCACATAACAGCAAAATTGTTGAACCCTTTTATTTTCAGCCCTGACACAAAACAGGCTAGACGATTGAATTTTTTTATTGCATAAATTAATAGTGCCCTTAAATATGAGTAACTCAAAAGAAACACTAACAAGAACCTAACCAAGAACATGTCGGGACATGTCTAAGAAGGGGTTCCGTAACTATCAACGCGCAATAGGTTTTCTTTGAATTTCTTCAAAAATTGTTGTGGAGCAGCACATCAAAGGATGATTGGATAAAAGATAAGAAAATTGCTTTTGATAATACAATAAAATCTGAATGGATGGATGTATGGATGGATGTTTGTTACTCTTTCACGCAAAAACTACTAAACGGACTTCGATGAAATTTGGTATGGTAGTAGTTTATGCTCTGAATTAAAACAGGCTACTTTTTATTCCGAAAAAGTTCAGTGTTATCGTGGGAAACTGTATTTACGTGGGCGAAGACGCGGGCAAAAGCTAGAAATACTTTATTAATAACTAATCTTATTCATCTTAAAAAACTTTGATAGAATGGATACATTCTCATTGATTTGGCCTGGCCTTAATACTGGGAATTTTTATATTAGGTTACTGTTGTAGCGCAAATATCCAATAAATACATAGGAAATTACATTTCCTTATTTCCTTTTAGAGACTGGCCCGTAATAAACATAGCTCTTTATGCTTACAAGATGAAACTGTACAGGCAGCGGAGACGTGCTACTGCGGAGTCACGACTGGCCCCATTAGATCTGAACAGAACAGTATACATTAACAAAACACAATTTTCATCCATTTATTGTATTTATTTAAAGTTAATTAAAACGGGTGACCCCAATTACAAAAATTAACTAATAACTAAGTTAGTTATACAAAATTAACAATAAAAATTAGAATAACAGTAGTATTATCAAGATAAAAATTACAAAATTACTTTACAATTTATAGAAAATACAATTACATTTATTAACTAGCTATAAAAGTGACTTTTTCGTTCTTTCCCTCGCAAAATTTCAAACATATAAGTTTGTTAAATAACAAGGATAAGTAGCTTTCGACAGATGATGTTATATGGATGGCGTTATATCAAAATCGTGTCATGACGTGTGTGACGCGACGCGACCTTGAACTTTCACTTTCAACGTCGCTGGCTACAGGACCTGACGTAGCCCGTCTGCGCTAACCATAAGGGACTATCCCTTAAGGTTAGCGCAGACGCAGACCTAGAGGTATGAAGTTCTGTTCTTATCAGGGTTACCTTTTATAATGCTCGAGTTCAAACTGATATTGCCATAGAAGAGCTTTGCTTTGGCACGCTTGGGCCGTCTCGAGTAGAGACCACGGCCTCACATAAAACCGGTGAGAAATGCTGCCCTTGTGTTAAGAAATATATAGGCATGTGATTCCCGTAGTGTTGACGGTGTCTATGGGCGTGGATAATCGCTTACTATCAGGCGATCCCTCTGGTCGTTTGGCTTAAGATAAAACCTGACATTGAAAACATATTTTCTCGGTTTTCCTTGAGACGGTGGACTAGAGACAATAAAACCGCCTAATAGTTTTGTTCGAGTCAGCAGTCGGAAAAAGTAGCCTATGTCCCCTTTATTGGATTT
This sequence comes from Phengaris alcon alcon, assembly GCA_037179445.1. Taxonomy (NCBI): domain Eukaryota; kingdom Metazoa; phylum Arthropoda; class Insecta; order Lepidoptera; family Lycaenidae; genus Phengaris; species Phengaris alcon. The sequence continues at coordinate 205,914 of JAYRCH010000046.1, read as the reverse complement.
CTTTCACAAGTTTCTCGAAGGACGATCTTGAAGTGGGTACATAAGAGTTAGTTACTGTATATTTCCTAATATTATGTTTGTCCGTAAGATCGGAACGAAAAGTTTTAGCAACATTTTAAACTAATATTCGGTACCTATTTTTTATTAGGCTGGGACTATATGATCCGGAATCCGGCGAGAGCACTGATAATAGAACTCTACTCTAATATAATAGAGTTATAAATTAAAGTGTCGAGTGTCGAGCTTTCATGGCATTGACATTTTGACTCGACACTTGTGTGTTCGATTTTCAGCTCTATGATTTTACTGCATAGTTCTATTTTCAGTGCTCAGAATTTTCCCCGGCCTTACGGATTCTGGATCATATAGTCCCAGCCTAAGCCTTAATTATTTTAATTGTGTTCATTAGGTACAATATTAGTCGTTACTTATATTAAAATGAATTGCCCGCGGCTTCGCCCGCGTGATTATAGGTTTTAAACTTCATCCCCTGTTTTACCCACCTGGGGACTGAATTTTAGAAATCACTGAAATACGTAACTCATTATTTTTTCCATACTCATTTCATACGAAATATCATGTAAATATGATCAAGGAATAAAAAGTTTCATACAAACTTATGAAATACCCTAATTACCCTATTTTAGTTAGCCCTATTTAGTTTAGGCTGAAGTTCGGAAATTCCTTCCTTAGTGGATGCCTACGTCATATGAGAAATACGTGTGCAAAATTTCAAATTTCTAGCCTTAAGGGTTTGGCCTGTGCGTTGATGCATCAGTCAATCACACAATCACATGATTTAGGCGACATTTAAACAAGCTGCACACCTGATGGCAAGTGACTTACCTAATAAATTATGGTGACCATGTGGATGTATGTTACACTTTCACGCAATAACTACTGAACGGATTTTCATGAAATTTGGTATGGTAGTAGTTTAGACTCTGGATTATTTATTTATTTATACACTTTCTGCACAATGTATAATGGCGGACTTAATGCCATAGGGAATTTTCTACCAGTCAACCATAGGGTGGTGACAGAGACAAAATACCAAGGTGCTTTCCATCTAGAAAAATACAAAAATTTTATTATACGAAAGATCGTGTAAAACTAATGATAAAAATAGATACATTAATATTCGTAGCAAACTAGATAAATTTTACTAAAATAAACATAATACATATCAAACTAATTATACCTACATACTATACTATAATATACAGGTACATAAATGATTTATTAAACATAATATACATTATACATATACCATACTGCATAATTACACGATACTAACCAACCAAAAATTATAATAAAATGTTCATGATTCTGTCAAATACTTCAAATACAACTGTCGGACTCTGCGCTTAAACGTGTCTCTGGTTGTGGACATTCTGATTTCCGTAGGAAGAGCGTTCCAGAGTAGAATAGACTGGATTTGGAAGGAGGAATGGACTAGACTAGAACTATGTTGGGGACAAAGGAGAAGTGCATTATTTGAGGAGCGGAGGGATTTATCAGGACTACTAGAAAGATATTGGAAGTGGGACTTTAAGTAAGCAGGAGAATTGGGTGAGTTAAGAAAAGAGTAGAGCATACACAGGGCTCGCACTGAGCGACGTTGGCGCACAGGCAACCAGTGCAGCTTGGAGCGAAAGGAGGATACGTGGTCGTACTTCCGGAGATTTGAAATAAATCTAATATAGTTGTTAAGTAGTCGGTCATATTTGTCGAGCTTGTCTGCATTCAGGTCAAAATAGCACACATCACCATAGCCGATGATAGGGAATATGAGATACTGGGAGAAGAGGTTTTGATATGTGTCGGTAAAAAGTTTTTATGTCGATAAAGGGAACGCAACGTGCCGGTAACTCTTTGACATACGGTAGCTGTCTGTGTTTGCCAATTGAGAGTACAGTCGATGTGTAATCCGAGATCTTTCACACAGGAGCTGTAGTTAATTATAGAGCCGTTGAAGATAACTGGTGAAAGCGACCCTACATCAACCTTGGCCATAATACGAGGACTGCCCAACAAAATAGCCTGACACTTACTTGAATTAATTGTCAAACCAAAGTTTTTACACCAGTCCTTTATGAAATTAAGATCACAGTTAATCTCATCGATAGCACTTGACATACTATCCACTCCTGCTTGGCTATAGAGCTGAAAGTCGTCCGCATACAAATGATACATACTGCGAAGTTTGAGAGTAACATAATTAATGAATAATGAGAAGAGCAAAGGAGAAAGAATACCGCTTTGAGGGACGCCAGTATCTAGATTACACTACGAAGAGGAGGACTGATCCGTTCGTACCGACTGTTGACGCCCTCGAAGATACGAAGAGATCCAATTTTGAGCCCCAGGTGAGAGCGGAAGTCTAGAAAATATTGTTAACAAAATGTCATGATTGACATTATTGAAAGCATTCGAGAAATCTATCAAAACAAGGACTGTTATTTTAGAGTTCTCAATGCCTACTCTCACATCATTAAGAACCTTTAATAGTGGAGAGGTGGTGCTATGTCCAGGACTGAAACCCGATTGTAGTGGAGACAAAATATAGTTTAGGTGAACAAACCTGGACAGTTGCTTAAATACACAGGCCTCGAGCACCTTAGATAGGTAGGGAAGGATGGAAATGGGACGAAAATGTGAGGCGTTAGTGGGATTGGTAATTTTTGGTAGGAGACGAACGTAAGCTTTACGCCACTGATTAGGAAATTCGGACGTTTTAAGAGAAAAATTTATAATGTGGGTTATAATGGGCAAAAGTTTATCTTTGATGGCAGTGATCATTTAACGGCTAACCTCATCACATCCTGTAGCCTTAGATGTTATGGAAATGATAGTCTTATTAATCTCGTCGGAATCGATTGGTGTAAATTGAAAAGAAGGTATATTAATATGTCGTAGTAAATTATTTAGATAACAAATAGTCTAACGTTTAGTGTCAACATCAAGCTTGAGAGTTGTGGAGAAGTGTAAATTAATGTCATCTAGACTAATAACTGTCGTAGGAAGATCTGCTTGATGCGACTTGCCTATACCAAGGGATTCTAGGAATTTCCAAACATTGGGAGAGGAAGGCAAATTTTCGAGAATATGGCGGCGTTTAGCGTTCCGTATCATTTGGTTACAGCGATTTCTAGCTATTTTAAAGTTCGCCCAATTGGGTTCACTACGATTTTTCTTAAATTTTGGAAAAGTGCGATCCCTACGTTTCATCGCAGCACGGATATCGTCCGTCAGCCAAGGCGCAGGGGGATGCTTTAATTTTATTTTCTTAATGGGCGCATGTAAATTATAAATTCCAGTAACATTTTCATTAAAAATCCTAACCTTTTCGTCAATAGAGACGGCATCGTACAGTGGATTCCAATCTATTTTTCCTGCGTCCGTGCATAATTTTTTACTGTCTACTCGAGCAAAGCAACGTCTGTATATGAACCTAGGAGTTGGTCTGGAAGGCTTTAACATGTATGAGAGAAAGATGAGGTCGTGATGGGAAAAACCTGGGGCAGGGAGTTGACCATGGGTGTGGACGAGGGAAGGATCGGAGATGAGCATTAGATCGAGCCAAGTGTCATCACTATCGTAGTTATGATAAGTAGGTTGAAGAGATAGAATGCGAAGACCGGCTGATCTAATTAAATTATTAAGCTTAGTCGGGCGAGGAGAGGAGTGGTTGCATAGGTCTGTATTAAAATCCCCATGATGATGTGTGCGCATATTCAGAACTCAATGAATATAGGACCGACTCAATGTCAGAAAAGTAGTCAGCAGTAGGAGGGCAATATACTACATGGGCCAATTTAGTTCCTCTAACTAAAACCTCGAGAAAAATATATTCGGCCGTAGAAGATTAATTACCAGGAGAGGACGCTATTATTTTATAAGTAAAATCACAGCGAAGATATATTGCTACCCCACCACCACGTCTATCAATACGGTCATTGCGTATTAAAACGTATCCAGGTATCGGGAAGGAAGTAGACAGGAGGTGAGATTTAAGCCAGCTCTCGGAAATCAGAATGGCGCTTGTTGGCGAAATGTTGGCGAATGGCGAAATGTTCGATTCCCGCATTGGAACAGCAAAATATGTTGTTGTCAAGTTTGGTTAGGACAATGCAGGCTGATCACCTGATTGTCTGACAAGAAAGATGATCCATGCGTCGGATGGGCATGTAAAAAGCCTGTCCAGTGTCCAGTTGTACAGCCAGGAAAATGAATATATAGCAGTTTCATCTTCCCAATTTATTAATTAATCATTTTATAATGACATGGTCAATGAATATAATATATTACTAGCGTAAAAAATCGTCAGTCCACCTATTTACACGAATGCCAGCTCGCGACTGCGGAGGCGGGCGGGGCGCGAGTGTTTTCCAGCCAGGACTTTCGTTCACGGGGCTGGCCGCTGGTCGTTTCGTGGTTTGACATAACTGGACAGTATATTTCATAATATTTATGATAGATTTGTCAGACGCGACGTTTAAAATTATTTCCGTGTCAATCTCGGGCTTACGTCAACATGGCTGACATTCGCCGGTGCTCGGGCTGTCATTGGTAGAGTGTCGCCCCTGTGACGTAGTAACTGGTATCGCCACGCCCGCGCCGAGCTTATATAACATAACCAATTTCAGAAGTATGTCGACCTTACAACCATTATTTTAAAGGACTGTACTATCGAACAAGTTGGCGCTCGACCAGGATGATGAAATATGATGAATCGTGCGCAAAAACACATATGTAAATACGTAGTTTAACCGCGTCTGCAGTCGATGCGGTCACTTCCTTTGTGTTATATTTTGATGCGTCCTAGTGCAAAGGAGAATGTTTAGAATCTCCCCGTAGTTTAATCTTTTTTACACAGGTTTTTAAAACCTGAAAATAGAGCTCAGTGGCATATTGAGGCGAAGTAACGCGTCGCCACGGTAGCGTACAGTAATTTAGACGTAATTTATTTGTCATTAGCTTTATTTCATACTTTATTTTATATATTAATGCTACTTAGATGTTTCCCTTCGAGCGCGCTGGAGAAAATCTCGCGTAGGTACATTTGGGCGCGATAAAATTGGCCCAAGTAGTTTCGATGCAATCAAACAAACAAACCCTTCCTCTTTATTATGTTAGTATAGATAACTAGCTTTTTAAGCCTGCGGCTTATTAGCCCACGAGAATACTGTACTGTTTCGGGATAAAAGTAGCCTATATTTCAATCCAGAGCCTAAACTTAACATACCAAATTTCTATCGAACTCCCTTCCGTAGCTTTTGCGAGAAAGAGTAACAAATATCCATCCATCCATACATCCATTCATCTATCCGTCCTCACAAACTTTCACATTTATAATAGTAGGAGGATATTAGTATAGACTACCGTCCGTTTTAGATATGGCATAAAAAGTAATTCATGCTATAAAACCATTCTAATGTTTTTATACCAATTTTATCTCTATAAGATACTATTCCAGTTTTGAATCGTCAATTTGATAAACAGCCACCGCTTCTTATCTTTTATCTTAAATAGATTGGACATTAAAACGATTTAAGAACTTTTATTAATCAGCACTTTAAGTAGAAGATAAGTTTCCCTTATTCATAACACTTACCAATTCCATTTTAAATTTAAAGGTTCGTAACAAACGCAATTATTTTCGACTAGATGTTGCCCTTTGATCTGTCTATCCCGATTGAATCGTGCATTTTCCGGCATAAAAATTAGTATACAGTCTGGAAAACGAAAGTTGAACCTGGGTTATTTGTTAACTTTTACCTTGGCGACTCTATACGACCTTCAAAGACTATTTGACAAACCAAAATTTTTACAATAATTCAGCGGTTTATGCTTGAAAGAGTTATAAACATTTATTTCACATTTTATTTAACATGTTAGTACGAATTAATTAATCATATACAAGTAACTCCTCAGGTTATGTGATTTTTTGAGTTTACGATTTTATATATCAGCATATATTATAATAGGTCTTTACTTATGAAATTGCCGTTCTGCAGTACTGGCCATTTCAAATCAAAATATTTTTCGTTTGGCTAAGAATTCTAATTTCAAATTTAATTTTATTTTAAAAACATGGAATTCTTTTTCCAATAGAAGTCGTTTGTTTATTGATTAGTGTTACATTTTCATCGCATTTCAATCTTTTTCGTCATCATGGATACGTTAAAAATTCGAGTAATTATGGAATATGAGTACCGTCGTGGCAGCAACGCGGAACAAGCGATACGCAACATCAACGACGTTTACGGAGCTAACACTACAAACCAACGCACCACCTGTTATTGGTTTGCTCGCTTCCGTTCTGGAAATTTCGACCTGAAAAATGAACCTCGCGGTCGTCCGAAGACTTTGGTCGACAATGACGAATTAAAGGCGATTGTGGAAGCTGATGATACACAATCTACGGCTGAATTAGCAGCAGCTTTCGACGTTAGCGTCAAAACAATATTGTCCATTTGCGTCAAATTGGCAAGGTAAAAAAGCTTGACAAATGGGTGCCCCACGAACTCAATGAAGTACGCGTCGAGACGTGCCTTGCACTGCTCAACAAACACAAATAAAGGAATTTTGAACCGCATTGTTATCTGTAATGAAAAATGGATTCTGTTTGATAACCGCAAGCTTCCCGCTCAGCAAGTTGGTTGGATCCTGGTTCAGTACCTAAACAATGCCCTAAACGAAAACTTACCCCTAGAAAATCCCCTACCCCTAGCGCCGCACTATGTGGACACTCCTAAGAAAGCCGTGCCATAAATGCTTTTTCCAAAAGTCGGCAGAGATACATGTATTGTACCTCAAATTGTATACAAAGGACCAATCTACCTAAATATAAACGATTTACACTTGTGTCTGTCCCTATTTTTGAAAAAAAAATCGCTCAGTCAATGAATGAAGATTTGTTGAAAAATATTCTTAAAATGTGGACATTTAACTTTGATTTTATAGTGACTTTCCCTTGAAGAATATATAAATGTTACACAATTTTAGAAAGCTTAAAATATATTCTTTATTATGAATTAATTATATATTGGAATTTTTCATATATGACTCCACTAGAGACGTACATCTCATAGTATGTCGTTTTTCCGTATCTTCAATTTTCGATTAGAGTTTTGACGTTTATCGAAGTTTGCCGAAATTCTGTAATTAGTTTTATTTTGTAGCAAATTTAATGCAAATTTGCTGGGTAAATTTTTTTGTTGCGGCATCAGTGCGCAAATTATGAAAATATGGCAAAATGTGAAGATATGTTTTTTCCTCTTAGAATGCAACTGAAGTCATTTGTTTATTATGCAATAATTTTTATAGTAACTTATGGTGTTATGTCATTTTAAAAAGCTTGAAATGTTTTCTCTTATAAATTAAATCAATATGTACATATTTATACATATTGTACAGCATGTCGTATTTTCTTCGCTTCGATTTTCAAATACAGTTTCGACAATTACTGAAATTAGTCATAGTTCTATTAGTAGTCTACTTTATTGTGGTTAGTATATTGATAAGATGTGTGAAAATTTTCTTTTGATAAGATAACAAACCTCACAGCCACATATAGGTTTCGGGGTAGATAGTAATTTATGAAACCAAATTCCAAACGATATGCACACGTCTCCAAACTATATTTTAATATATATTCATGTTTTTAATGAAATAAACAATAGTATTTTATTATTTATTGTTGTGACTAGTTTAACTAATTATTTGTCTAACAATGACTGAATTTACCTGTACTATACTCGATTTAAGTCTCGTATTACTGAATAATGATAGGGATTATGTTATTTCTATCACGGAATTCTTACGAAACAATTTTTCCAATGTCGCTGATGAAAATATTCCACAAATTATCGTAAGTGTGCAAAAAACTTTTATTGGTCAGTTTCGTCAACGCTATACTAAATTAGGCCGCAAGAAAGAACGGTTTTTAAGAGAAAATAGCGAATGGTTGACAAACAATTTCACTGTAAATCTTACAGAACCTAGTTGCGAGATTGAGCCTTCTATATCGACAGACAAACGAGGACGGCCTTCTAAAACCTACGAAGATAGTGCAGAGCGAACAAAAAAAAAGAAAACACAAGGAATTACTGGAAATTTGTGGTCTTGAATTTCTACTGAATTCATACGTTCAAGGGTTGAGATCTCAAGGAGAAACAGAAGAAGCCTTCATCATTGAAGTTTTACGAGCCTTGCCTATAGAAAAAAAGAATGAAATACACCGTAATCTTCTAAATGAACCTGGAGAAATAAAGGCTTTTTCAAAGGACGAAGCTCTCAACATATTTATGGAATAAGATCTCAGCATAGCACAGTATGAGAATATGCGGAATTGCTTGATAGCAAAGAATTGCTTATTATTTCCATATTATAAATCAATCCAGGAAGCTAAACAAGGTTGCTATCCCCCAGAATCTAGCATAGAAATAACTAACATTAAAGCAAAAATTAAATTGCAAGATCTCTTAGATCGCACGACAGCCAGGATTCTATAAATAAATGGCGTTTATAAAACAGGACATTTCATAAACATTTCCAACACAAATTTATTTATATCATCAATGGTGCCTCTCAAACTTGTTGATACCGATAGTAATTAAACACTGTGAGAAAATCCGGCTCCATCATCAGTCAGATTTTGTCGTCCAATTTTAATCGAATTTTCGAAGGAGACTCCAGAAAAGACTCAAAGTGTAGTTGATGAAATAAATAATCAAATAACTACTCTTAATCCTACATTACTCAACGAAAGTGGGCAAGGTATTGAAATAAAACATATTTTATATTTAACAATGATTGATGGAAAAGTGGCTCAGGTTTTAACAGAGACTTCATCAGGTGCTGTATGCACTAATTGTGGCGCAAAACCTACAGAAATGAACGATTTGGAAAAAGGACAAAACAAACCTGTTGATGAAAGTGCTTACCAATATGGTCTTTCAACTTTGCATTGTTGGATAAGATTCATGGAACTTATTTGACATCTGTCTTACAATCTAGCCTTTGAAAAATGGTCTGTCACAACAACAGAAAACAAAGAATTAAAAAACAATAGAAAGCTGACGTTCAAAGAAGGCTTAGAGAACAACTTGGTTTAAATATAGATAAACCTTGCTTAAGTTAGCGGCAACTCCAATGATAGAAATACCGCACGAAAATTTTTCCAAAATTATCATTGCTCGTCAGAAATAACTGGTGCAGATGAAGAACTAATAAAAAGATTTTATATTCTGCTCCAAGTTATGTCGAGTGGTAGAAATATAAATCCTACTAAATTTGGTCAGTACGCATTAGACACGGCACAACTTTATGTTAATAAATATAAGTGGTATTACATGCCGAAGAGGTGCATAAAGTTTTAATTCACGGTGAAAGTGTTATCCGACATTTTTCTGTATTGACTCTCGGGCAACTCTCCGAAGATGCCCAGGAATCACGAAATAAAGATTATAAAAAGTTCAGACTTCACGCAAGAAAATGCTCCAGAATAGCCACTAATGAAGACGTTCTGCACACACTATTTTATACTTCGGACCCTTATATATCGAGTTTAAGGAAGCCTATTTATAGAAAAACTCAAGAACTTCTAGAAGAAGCTGTGGAACTTTTCGCCCAAAAGTTCCACAGCTTTTGGGCGAAAAGTTCCACAGTAATAGTGGGTAACTTTTTTGGTATTTATGTCTTTAAATATTAAATAACATATAAGAATCTTAATAATTACGATGTAATTATTATAAAATACAAATATTATGGGTATCAAGTTGTTTGCGTGTTGTTCCCATGGGAATACTATACTGTATTTACAAGGGCGGAGTCGCGAGCAAATGCTAGTTTTAATATAAGTTATTAGTCATTTTATATTTACGATATAGTTTAATATATTCAATTTCGTTATTTTATGTAGAATAGTATAACATATAATATAAAGATTATCAAATATTCCCTTTTTTAAGTTTTTTTTTAACCAATTAAAAATATATTTATATAATCAAAATGTGTTTCATTTGAAAGTGTGTTTATTCAAGAGTATAATAAAAAAAAACATGGAGATATCTTGAAAAACAAAGAAGTTACAGATTAATGACACGAAAATAGCCTAAAGTCCACATAGTGCGCCGGTGTGATTCATCACAGCTACTTACCAAACGGGGTGAGCATTACTGCAGATGTGTACTGTGAAGAACTGAACACAATTATGGAGAAGCTGGCACATCTCCAACCAGCATTGGTCAATCGCTCGTCTCCGCTGCTCCTGCACGACAACGCCCGACCTCATACTGCACAGCAGACGGTCTCCAAGTTGCAAGAACTGGGGTTGGAAGCTCTCCGTCATCCGCCCTACTCACCAGACCTTGCGCCTACAGACTACTACTTTTTCCAGAATTTGGATAACTTCTTGGCGGTAAAAAAATTCGATACCCGAGAGGCAGTACAAAATGCCTTTGAAGAATTTAATTTAATTTCAATAAACTGCCACTGCGTTGGCAAAGATGCATTGATTGCAATTGCAATTGGGGTGATTACTTCGATTAATACAAATAAAAAATAAATGAAAAAAAATCGTTAAATTTTTTTCATACAAAACGGCAATTTCATAGGTAAAGACCTAATATATGAAAATCTATGGGAGTCGCTTTGCATTGCACACCAAATTTTACTTTTTAGAGTAAACTCCAGTCGTGAGTCGGAGCTGACACACACACTTTTTAGGGTTCCGTAATACATAAGGCACCCTTATAGTTTCACTCTGTCCGCCCGTCTGTCTGTCTGTCTGTCTGTCCGCGCTTCTAGCTTCTGTAATTATGAATATAAATGAATGAAATTTGGTATACTCGTAGTTATAGACTGTGTATAGGTCTCGGTGTAACACCATAAAATTATAATAATTTTATATTTCAGGGGTGGCTCCCCATACATGCGAAATGGGGATGAAAAATATATTTTCATTCTACCCCATCGTATGGTGTATCGTTGAATAGACCTTTTAAAATAAAAGCAAGATTTCGTACATGATTATTTTACAAAGTCAACCATTTACGAGTAATCTGCCTCTAAAGTGGTTTATAAGTTGGTCCCCCCTGGCATTTCTAAACTATGAGACTTAGAAACGTGCAATTTTCTTTGTTGACAGATCATGCTGAATACTCTTTAGGAAAATTATTTTGTACGAAATCAGATAGTAACTTTTAAAGTAATTTGAAAAAAAAAACCTTTTACGCGGTTACAGTTACGGAACCCTCCTTTGACTTTTTTCGATTTTTTAATTAATTAATTTTATTTTTCTCTTTTTGCTTCATAGGAATAATAATTTTGCCGCTAGGGTTGTTTTTTTCAGCCTTTATGGGACAAATGATTGCATAAGCCAAAAAATACGTGATTGAAATTCCGTATTTTATTATTCCCGGGTTTTTGTACTCGGAACAAAAAGTAACAAAATTAATTAATAAGCGACAATTTTTTAATATTTTTCTGAGGATCGAGCGTGTTTTTGCATTTTTTATTAATTTTACGGTGCCAGAGCTCATACTTATCTATACGGGATACTTTTTAGTTTTTAATCCGAGATCGCTCGATTTATGGGACAACGCTTGTCCCGGCGGGACGTTAGAAATAATACTTATAATAACAGGACGTCCTCGGAAATACGGGACGTCTGACATACCTAGTTTTTAAATTTACCCCCATGTGTAAATCCAGGCTGCAAAACACAAATTATATTGTGGGTGCACTTAAATTTTTTAACGATTTTTGCGACATTAACTGGGTAATAAATAATAACTCCCCACCGATGACCACCAGCTACGCAGGAGTTGTTTCGTAGGGCCCCAGCGTGTGCGCAATACACAAGAGCACTTTCCCTTCCTTTACTCTCGTAACCCAGTCCCAGTCCTGTCGGTCCTCCGGGACGGACTGGCGAGAGATCTCAGATCAGGCGCGACCGACTTTTTACATGTTCATCCGACGAACGGATCAACTTTATTGATCAGGTGATCAGCCTTTTTTTTTTGTTTTCGCAGGGGAAAGGTCATTCCACCTTCCTCGCGATGGATCTCCCGGGGATATGTGGGACTCCCGGCACTGTCGCCGGTTCACCCACTTAAACCATACATGCGGATTGCCATCAGCCGCTATGAATGGGAGTGTCCCGGAGCTGTCTAACACAGGACACTCCCCACGACCGCCGGTCTTCGTCATGAGGGACCGGACTTCAGGCGCTTCAGGTTCTCGGAGTGCCACCTATTCTAGTTGGCACTCCGACAACCTGAAGCGCCCCCCGCCGGGGAGGTTCCCATCCTCTCCCGGAGCTCCGCTTACTTCATACAAACTACCTAATTACTTCCATACAAAGTGTACGGCGTCGATATCGTCGTCGGCTTCACACCACGTCAATCTGGCCCCGTTCTAAGTACCAGAAGAACTTGTGCTGCTGGGACCAGACAACGGAATATATTATATAATTATATTATAAACATATTTAATACACATCCATGATCAGTTTTTGTTCCTTCGACGGGATTCGAAACCGCGACCTCCGACTTGAGCGCCGACGCTCTAACCACTGAGCCACTGGTCGTCGTAGTTAGTACAGCTACTTCATTTACAAGTAAATGAAGGTCTCTAGTAGACAAGAGACGTGGCTATTTATTTCACATATACAAAATTATTTTGTACTAGCTGAGCCGTGCCCATTTCGTTGGGCGTCAAACATTTTTTTGGTGATGATGATGAGGATAATATGTGTCCTGAGTTACGTTTTATAACATCAGCTCCGTGGTCTAGTGGTTAGAGTTTGGCTCTCGACTCGGAGGTCGTGGATTCGATTCCCGCATTGGAACAACAAAAAAAAATTTTGTTTCCGAGTTTGGTTAGGACAACGCAGGCTGATCACCTAGTCTGACTAGATAGTCTGACAAGAAAGATGATCCATGCGTCGGATGGGCATGTAAAAAGTCGGACCTGCGCCTGATCTCTCGCCAGTCGTGTCGGTTATCCGCCCCACTGGGCTATGATAATAAAGGAAGAGAGAGTGCTCTTGTGTAATGCGCACACACTTGGGCACTATAAATTACTCCTGCGTAACTGGCATGGTTTCAATGAAACCGGCCACCGTCACCGAAAACGGTGTGGTTATTAGTAAGTTATTATTTTTAACATCAGCTTTCTGCCAGTGAAAATCCCCTGAAAATCGGTCGGATTAGCCGGAACAAACAGACAGACGGACAGACAATTTCTTTATTTTTTTTATTAGTAGCGTATATACTTTCATATGCATTAAGTGAAATTACAAACTGACATTTCAATTTTATTTATTTGTATGTATGCTAAAGATAAGATTTTTTACCCGACTACGGCGTAGCCAAAAGGAAGGAATTTTGGCAGTCTATGTATGTATGTATATTTCTTTGTTCCCCCGTAACACCTAAACTACTGATACGATTTTCAATGAATGAGGTGTCATGTCAGTAGATTCGTAACAATAGCCCGGGTAACATAGGCTATATAATTTACGTAGGTTGGTTATAGTTTTTATAAAAAAAATATATAGCTACGAATGAAATCGTAGTAAACCGTAGTAGGTTTTTGTTATTTTACAGAAATTTATAAAAATATATTTTTTTATGACAAGTCTTTCGGATGAAATTGTATGATTGTATTTCGCTGCCATGTCGCAGCTATGTCGAGGCGTCGATATTTTTGTATGAAATTGTACGGGTTTATGTTTCGCTAAGGTTGTGATACGTTGAGATCGTCAAAAAATATTAATAAATAATAATATTTGATGTAGACACATCAAATATCAATGAATAATTTATTTTTGTATGGGATTGTATGGATATTGCGATGCCGCGGCCGGGCTGTGTCTCTACATCAAGACTTCACCCATACAAAGCCATTACGTCCGTCAGCGGATACGATCAATGTGCTCATCAGTTTGTTTGTTTATCTGTGCTACATCGATGTAATTACAACATAGATAAAGCAAATTTATCATTAATATTTTTATGTTACATAAAATCACATATCTGAAGATCAATTAATTTTTTTTATGTTGATTTGATTCCAATATGGTCTTGCACTCGCACACACACGATTTGAAGCATTCTTCTAATAGTAATTTTCCATTGAAATGGCTGTAAGATCAGACCAAAAAGTATTGCTTGGGACGCTTTTTTAAACGAACACATTTCAGAAACGGAAAATCAAGATTGTCCAGTGATATAAGGATTTGTCCTGCAAGTAGGAATCTAACGGAATAAGCTGAAATTGTGTACAAACCTCAATTCTAGCACTACATATGTTGTAAGTCGCATATTTCAACGTGTTGGGTCCATTGTTGGAATCAGTGGAATCAATCTGGAAGGCTTTTTAGGCGAAAGAAGTTCTTCCGAAAAAATTCCCAAATATTAATTCCAACAATGGAACCAACATATAAATATTATAGTTATCGATACCCAATGAGACTGTTTTTTAAGCTAAAATACTCGTAATATTAAATGCATAAATACTTTGTTCATAAAACAACTTTTAACCGTATAGAATTTTCATCAGAGTATGTATGGCTTGAGCGTCCACACTCTCCCACACTCTCACACTCGCCCTCAATCTCAAAAACAGTTTCACGTATACAAAAAGTTTTATGTACAATTTGTAGAGAATTTTATTGCCTACAACTTTTGTAAAGTGTGAAAACGTTAGGAGGCAGAGAAAACGAGATATTCATACTTTTGTGCCCTTTGATCTCGAATTTTTCTTGTGCCCAATGCTAAAATCAAAATGTGCATACAAAAATTCAGTTCGTTTAATGCCCTTTATCTGAGCTAACAGTTTGTTAGCTGAAATAATAAAATAGCAAAAACACTTTTACGGTGATGATTATCATTACTTAAAGTGTAATGGAATATTAAAATAATGGTTATGAATTCGAAATTCTGTGTGTGCCTCTAAACGGATTGTTAATTTATTTTACACGGACATCGCTAGTCTGGATTATTATTAAGGTAAGATAAAATCTTGGAAAATAGGCTATCGCGGGATAGACAATTTTGCTTTTGCACGAATGAATTCGCGGGCAATATTTAGTTAGAAATAAGACCAAATTTCAAGACAATACTGAAATTAGCTAAAACCATTCCTTTAAACTGGAATAGTCTAAATCCTCAATTGGTCGGATAAAACGCATTAGTTCGACAATTCTATGTTCAATTGTATAGTCCGTTCAGAATAATTTTACCTCGGAGATTCTATTAGAGTAACCCTTATGTCGTAGGCATAAGGGTCATGTCAGAGGTATAATAACCCTGAACGGACTATACTAAGACAATTCCAAAATAACTTGGTAAGTGCTTAAGCTTGTATCTTCAGTTATTGAGTTTAATCTGTACTACTAGTGATATTACAGGCTGTTTTGTTAAAGTGCGGTTGCGAAGCTCGTAGAATTTCGTACATTGACTAATCGCTACTTGTCTCATTCACTCGCGCACGAATATATTACTATCGCGTTTACACAGGTACGGGATAGGAGCGTGACAGCAACATATCCGTACGCGAGTGAAAGAGACAAGTATCGATAAAAGATTAAAGTCGAACAACGAGTTACGTAGCTAGCTGTTTCCCGCGGCTCCACCCGCGTAAATATACTATCGAGTGTCCGCGGGACTTCTGTTTTTCTTCCGGGATAAAAAGTAGCCTATGTTTTAATCCAGAGCCTAAATTACCACCATGCCAAATTTCATGAAAATCCGTTCAGTAGTTTTTGCGTGAAAGAGTAACAAACATCCATCCATCCATCCTCACAAACTTTCACATTTATAATAGTAGTAGGATATTAGTAGGATTATTAGGATTGTCTTTGTCTACTTAAATAAATAACCGCCTCCTTTTTTGGAAGGCGGTTAAATTGATCGGTTGATTTCTTGAAAAGATTTAAAAAGAACTATTTTTTATATGCTGAAAGATGCCCCCTTGCGAGTATCTTACACCGGTTTTTGCGGGGCTGGTTACCGTTTTTTTTATTAAAGTGCTGATCTATTATTCACACATCGACGCCCGCGCATTTTTGAATACACAATATATGAAATTATGCGTTCTATTCCATGTAATTGGGTTCAATGCATACTCAATAAGTGTGTACCTAGTATCTACATGTTATCGTCATTATTAAGTAATAATTATTATGATTAGTAAGGATATGTGTTTGATCCTGAATCGTTAGAATATTTTTAGTGCTGAATCTATTATCCACACATCGACGTTCGCGCAGTATTTGATACACAAAATATCAAATTATGCGATCTATAATCTATTCCATGTAATTGGGTTCGATGGATACTCAATAATTGTGTACACACCGTCATCGTCATCATCACCGGCTGTAAGACATAAACTTTTATATGAAGTTATCTTTTATCGCCATAGCGCTTAAGGGCCTCAAAGACGGCGAAGATACTATTATATTTTATCTTATGATGCCAATAAATTTTACTGTGATATAGAAATATACAGAATATATATTTTCATATTACAGTAAAATTATTTAAAAAAGAATATATTTTATTGGGATACCTAAAGTGGTGATGATTTTTTTAGGCGTCTACCCCATACTGTAGTGTATCATTAGATTGGTCATTTAATTTGGATAAATCAAATCAAAATCGGTTTAATTTACTTTTATTCCTCCACTAAATGTAGACACGGACCCAATAAGGCTTTCAAGGGATATTATCATGAAAAATATAGGGTAAGAATGCTAATATCGCCAATATGTGGGACTTGAGAGGAATTTATAAGAGAATATATTACAGCTTCCGGCTATGTTTGTTACAAGAGATTTAAAAGTAATTTATGAACGGTATACTCAATCTTAGATTAAGGGGCACTCAAGTCATATGCTGTCCTTGTAATCCTGCCAAGTAGAGACAGAGATAGCATGTGTTTTGTTCTTAACTTAAGTACCGTTCAGTTTTGGCCGTTCGCGTTGGATCAATATGAACTTATATATTGAAACACAGGCAAATATTTTCCCTGACTGTACATCCTTACTGATAAATTACGTATTTTCTCCGACTGTGTATCCCTACTGACAAACATGAATTTCTCCAACTTTACATCCTTATTGATAGACATTATTTTTTTCCGCATGTACAATATCGACAAAGTTCATGCTCGACCAGTTTCTAAATATTTTCCCTTGCACTAGGACGCCTCAAAATATTTAAACACCGAGGAAGTGACCGCAACGACTGCAGACGTGGTTGAACTAGGTACTAAACTAACTACTAAATTAACACGTGAGTATGAGTGCGTGGACACGATTCAACGGCGCTGTTAAGCGACTTTCATTAAAATGTCTGGTCGAGTGGCAACTAATTCGATAGTGCAGCCAAAGTCCACGTACCTGCTAAGCATTTATTTTCCTCAACTGTGCATTCTGCTAAACGCGAATTTATCCCGACCGCACATCCGTAGTCTACGCCCCGGAACTAACGACAGTTTGAAAAACTTACGCGGTCAAGATGTGTCTGGCTCCCGCAGTCCGTTCCGAAGTTATTTTACCTCTGACGGGACCTTTATTCCAACGGCATAAGGATCACTTTCATAGGAACTCCGAGGTAAAATAACCACGAACGGAATATAATGATGAAATGAAACTTAGGCAAAGGATTGTCCAAAATAATGACAGACAGCACTACGGTCTTGAGCGTTAGTGTCTAAGATGTCTCGAAATGTACTTGGGTCTACCGTGGCATGCTTCGGCATGAATGGGCCGGGAGAAAACCGGCGTGAAATAACGCTAGCGTTGTGTTTCGCACTCACTTAATTTGCTTAAGATAGAGTCGGGGGGTGTAGAGTCAGAAGCTTGTCTCTAATTGAGATCAGGGCGTTTAGTCAAGATGCATTCGTTAATTTCGACGGCGAAGTTCGAAAACAAAATGTATGGGATTTGACATAGGGCATCGCAAGCGACATGTCACTTATCGATGAACCCTGAACCCCGATTCTCGTAATTAACTTACACTTTCATTGTACTTATATTGAATTATAAATGAATCGTCTTTATATGATAAACTAGATTTTGGAGTGTTGACCAATCAGAACGGGTTTGTCGTTGGTTTGACGTTTGTGAGAATACCTTTTAGCAGTTTTAACATATCGGGACTGGATCGTACCTAAGTACATAGATTGAAGAAAGAGGAACAGATAAAAAGCTAAATAGTAAACCTTCGATTTGTACTACTACAAGCGTACGGTTTCCACGATTGTGTGGAAGTGTTGTGGGCCGTTGAAGGGGACGTCAAAATTTTCAAATTTGAATCGATTTGATTCGTTCCATGAAAGCTGTTTCTCTGTACGTAAGTATATTATATTTTCCACTCTGTGTCGTGACTGTATACGGCGATTAAATTATCAGAATGGACCTTCTGATAACTTTTTATAAGTGCGAGTCATTTGGGGTCGTCACGGAACAAAACAAGTGGAAGTGTTATATATGACACACTCACACAAATACACCCGATAATCATACATCGCACTACACACAAAGAATTCGATTGATTGATCGGTTATATTTTAGTAAAAGAAAATTAAAACTTTTGTCTGTCCATCTGTCTGTTTGTTCCGGCTACTCTCTGAAACGGCTGGACCGATTTTCACAGAACTTTCACTGGCAGATAGCTGATGTTATAAGGAGTTACTTAGGATACTTTTTATCCGCATCATCATCAAACATTTTTGACGCCCTCGGCACGGCACGGGTCAGCTAGTCAGAAATAAATTAAAAAACTTACCTTCACAGTTTCACACCCATGGATAAGGTTTATTTTTATAAATTGTGAAAAGTACTTACGACGTTTTGTATTATAAGTAAAATGAAATTTGAAAAGAAGTACGCGTACGAACGCTCAGTCAAAGAATATATTACTAACGTAAAGATCCGTCAATCGATAGACTTACACGATCGACAGCTCGCAGCTATGTGTGCGTGGCTAGATGTATGCCGGGGGTACGCGCGGCGAGCGGACTTTTTTCCAGCCAGGACTTTCGTTGACGGGGCTGGCCGCTAGTCGTTTCTTGCTTTGACATAATTGACAATATAATTTCATACTATGACAGATTTGTCTGACGCGACGTTTAAAATGATTTCGGTGTCAAGCTTAGGCTTACGTCATCATGGCTGACATTAGCCGGTGCTCGAGATGTCATTTGGTCATTTGTGGAGAGTGTCGCCCCTGTGGCTCAGTCGTGGCACGTGAACTACGCCTACTTCGCACTACTTGCCATAATTTTACATGAAAATGTTTTTGTGGGATACATTATTAGTTATAACACCCGTACAACGGAGATGTGCCTTGTCACAATATTTTAAGTGTTGAATAGCTTATTCGGAAGTTTTGTCGCTGTTTACATTTATATCCAGCGGCAGGGACAAAACATGAGCTACCTATATGACACTTATCAGTAAATTGTGCAACAGGCTATTAAAAATTACCATTAACTGCGAAGTATATTCTATGCATACATGTAAATAAATAAAATTAAAGTATCTATGTGTCATTTTAAATAAACAGCTTTTCACATAATGCATATTATGAAAATATATACGGTACTTACAACCAATAGATAAACAATTTTTAAAATTTTTGTCCGTCATGCTGTCTGTCTGTTTGTTCCGGCTATTTCACGTGCCTTAGGGTACTTTTTATTATCATCATCATCAAAAAATGTGTAGGTAACGAATGTTGTGAGCCCGCCGCCTTGGTTCTTGCGTGTACCATGGAGAATAGAAGTAAGGCAAATCTCTCTCTCTCTAAGGCAGGCAGAAAAGCTAAAAAACGTCCGACAAAAGTAATTAAATAATAGTTCCAAAACTGGCCATAATGGCGCTAGAGTGGCAAGGGTGTGTGCTGTGAAATTAGAATTTTTGATGATTATGACTAGTTTTTAGTAGTTAATTCAGTAAATCATGAATATTCTAATTACTCGTAAATATTTTTATATATAAAACCGAAGAAGATCCCAAGATTTAATTATCCGTTTAAATTTTGCCGCTTTACACCCTTGCGTCTGTAGCGCCCCCTATTTAACGCTATTTTACGGACACTTTTCATGTATGGAGATGGTACTCCTTACTTCTATTCTCCATGGCGGGAACTTCTCGATGGGCTTCGCATGTGACATCTGTCAATATGACATTGACATTTATAATACTTTTTATAACAACTCTAATATGCAACAACGACCAACAAAGTGGGCACGGTTCAGTTAGTTTGTTAATAAAACCGCTTACTGATGATACTACCTATGTTTATTTGTTACTATTTCAGGAGCAGCTAATGGGAACTTCGGTTATATCAGTATAATGTAAACACTGCCTGTACATCCGGGTGAGATATTCCAGGAACCGTAATGTTTGCGATGTTTGTTACAACGCTGAAATAGCTAGATTTTAATGAAAATTTAAATTCATCACATCAATCTATACCAATATAATCAAAACGAGAGGTGTGTTTGCATTGCGTAGGCTCCGAAACTAAAGGAAGGCGAATTGATGAAATTCAACACAGATATTATGAATTACACCAAGGGGATGGACATATGTGTCTGCGGGATTTCCTTTAGCTCGCACGAAGTTGCGGGCAATATCTAGTCCTTTCTAATTTCATAAATGCGAAAGTTTGTATATGTATGTGCTATGTATGTTTGTCACTCACTCACGCAATAACTACTGAACGGGTTTTTTAATGACATTAGTATTGTGGTAGTTTAGAATCTGGATTAACACATAGGCTATTATCGCAGCATATCAGCAGCATCCTGCGGGATTTCTTTTTTCGCGTATTAAGTCACAGGCAACATCTAGTATAATTAAAAATGCAAATATTCGTCTGTACGAGTAATTTACACTCAGATTCTAAGATTTATTGTCGGTTTATCCATTCAATAGTGATTTTGATTGGTTAACGCGTTTGCGTCATACAATCAAAAGCGCTATTGAATAGATAAACTACCGACAAAATCCTTTGTCGCAAATGCATCGCGCGGTTGCCGCGCGATCCATTTTTTTGTCCGAACGAACTAGCATGCTATATCTAGTAATTAATACCAAGTAGGCGCCATTTTCGAAGCGAACACTTGTTGTGATCATAGTATGCATGCATACTTCATTTGTCTCAGTCCCTCGCAAACAAACCAGTGGCGTAGCGAGCTTTTTGGTGGCCCGGTATCAAAAAAATTTGGGAGCCTGTATGATTTTTTCTTCGGGAATAACAGCCTAAGAGCTTATTTAAGTGAGATCGTGTATTGTATAAATCACATTTTTACGATTTGTTTCTGACACACATTAAATGGGGTCTCATTTAATTGATACGGTTGATACAGCAGTAGCTACGCCCCTGAAACAAACCTACATAAATTATAAATAGCGGACTCGAATTAAGATAGGGACAGAGACAAGTGAAGTCTATATTATATTTCAATAGCAACTGTATTTCCAGAAGTAATCCAATTATTATGGCATGACTTCACAGCTTATTATAATACAATGCAGAGCTAGGAATAGCGTAGAGTTGTTTTAGTGAATGCATCGAACCAGCTTAGAACAGAAATCTATAAAAAAAACAACGAACTCTATAATACAGGTGGCCGAAATGAAAAACAAAAATATTCCCGTCGTGCCAAAATTCAAATTTGTACACCTAGCGCCATCTGTGTATTGAGACGTACTTTAGAAAGTGTTATGTGAGAAGTATAAGTAGCTTCTGGCAGGTGGCGCTATATCGATGGATGGACGGAATTAGTGTCGTGACGCGTGCATACACGACACGATCTTGAAATTTCGCTCTCGACGCCGCTAAAGTGTTTCACTTCAAAATCCAAATTCATCGAATTATGGTGTGAATTGTATTTGACAGCAATGTGTGTTTTTAAATAGTGATTAGACAGCGATTCCGGAGAAAGGTTGTAGTTGCCATTAAGAAAATTTCCCTGAATGTGGGGATATTTTGAATAAACTTTGAGGATTTTATTATTTTGGGAGATTAATATTTCTATTTTCATGCTGATTCACAGTAATGTTAATGTACACCAGCGTAAGTCTTGTTGAATTCCAGCCGTTTCTGAGATAAGCAAGAACAAACTGAAGTACAGAAGTTTTAAAATAGTTTTTTCATGGAATAACGGTGTTGCATGAGACGTATATTCTTTTATAACAAGGATTTAGTAAAAAGCTGTTATTATTAAATGACAGACATTTTAATTATTTACTATATCTTTCTGAAACGTCGGAAACGGACTTATATGATGCGGGAGTCCATGGGCGACGATAATTGTATGTGTGGTGCTTTCCATCAGGCGAGCCGTTTGCTCGTTTGCTCTTTTCATAAATAAATTAAATAAGTGCATATGGATAACAATTCGGATGTTAGTTCTATGGCGCCAGATGAGAGCCAGCTCGGCCATATTGTCGCGTGCATTGTGCAATCCGATCATTACGTATGTTTTTATATTTATTGGTACAATTGACCCATATCGATAGGGTTAATTAAATTTTGATTTACTAGTGACGATCTACCTCATAATATTTTGGTAATCAATATTTTATATTATCATTAAAATGGTATATGAGGGAAGGCAAATGAATCTATACTAATATTATAAAGAGGAAAAGTTTGTTTGATTAGGCTCCTAAACTATTGAACTGATTTTGGTGAAATTTGGCACAGATATAGAGTAGACCACGGGGAAGGACATAGGCTACTTTTTATCGCGGAAAAATGTACGGTTTCCGCAAGATTAACTTTTGCGCGCACGAAGTCGCGAGAAACATCTATTCTGTAATAATCTATTCGTTTAATGAAGGCTGTTAAAATAGCTTACTTTCATTGGTTAATGTGAACACAGCATAACCGTCATTGGTCAATTTTGGCATTCGTAGGCATGGTATGTACGATAGTACATAAGAGATAAATGAAATTCTGAATACTTTAAGATAATCATATTCAGGCTTTACAAACATTAAAATAACACTTTATAAGAAAAGGCTGATTGAAATATGAGTAGGGTTGTAGGTTTAGTGGTTTTGCGTCGGGTATCGCCGGGAACGTTCCCGTGCGTTTGAGTGGGACAAAAGAGCGCCGTCGGGCGCGCTCGTATGGGATCTCGCATATGTTCGGCGATCACTGCCATACCTGCAGTTTTTCACTAATATTAGGCTGGGAATATATGAAACGGAATCCGGGAGGATCTGAGGAGAACGGAATCTGAATTTTCCTCGGCGTTCCGTAGCATATAGTCCCAGCCTATATGCTCTGGAATCCGGCGGTCCCGATAAAATTCAGAGCACTGGAAATAAAAAACTGCGCTAGAGTTGAAAATCGAAGTGTCAAGTGTCGAGCTGTCATAAATGACATTGACATTTGACTCGACACTTGTGTGTTCGATTATCAGCTCTATTGTATTTGCACATAGTTATATTTTCAATGCTCTGAATTTTCTACGGCCTTCCGGATTCCGGAGCATATAGTCCCAGCCTTAGAAAAAAACTCTGTTTAAAACATTCGACGCAACTATTTCAAACTAAATGCTATGACGTACATTTGACAGAACAAATCTTCATACAAGAAAAAGTTAAGCCATCTTGATTTCACCATAGCTCAAATGTCAAAATGGCCCAAAAACCCCCAAAAGTGGGGCCATTTAAGTGGCATGCCTCGTCTATATATACGTCTATGACTCGACGTATATAAATAAATAAAATTTAACGCCAGTTTTTAATAAGTAGGTAAGTGAATTTTGATATTTTAACTTTTGCATTTTGTGACAAAAATGTCCGGATATTCTTTGAACTGTGCGGCTTTTTGTCAGGACTTTTCAAATTTCTAATTGGTAACCCTAATAGTAAGTGTAACTCGTTAACTTATATCTTTATAACCATCTCAGTTTCTAGTTGGTCTACTTTATGGATTTCTCTTTGTTCTATTGGCAAAAACTGGACCGGCCATATTGGAGCGGGAGCTTTTCTTTTGTAAATCTAGGGCAGCAGGATAAAATAGTTGCCAATACCACTTACCTGTACCTGGGTAAAGCTTTGTTCGCAGTTCTTCGTAGATTTAAAACAAAAAAAAATATATTCTTAAAATATATTTTATCTGACCGGGATTATAACCCACCCACCGCATTCCGAATTTCCGAGCAACGCAAAAATAACACATACGCAATATGCATACCAAACTGCCAATTGGACTGACATTTTGAGTCGATATTATTGATATTCTAGCTTTTGCCCACGTCTTCACCCGCGTAAATACAGTATCCCTCGGGAAACCGTACATTTTCACGCGATAAATTTCATGATGACCGGCTAAGTAGTTTTTACGTGTAACAACCGAACAAACTGACATTCACATTTATAATATTAGTAAGGATTGTTGCACGACGCGCGACGAAAGAAAAAAACATTTTTGACTCAAAAATGCAGTTTCCGGAGATAGGATAAAACTCCCTGCATACAAAATTTCATGAAAATACTTGCAGCCGTTTCCGAGATTCCAATTATATACTTATATATGAATATTGTATAATATACAAGATTTATTCGTTTAAAGTATTTTATAAAAATAATATACTTAAATCAATGATTAGTACCTATATTTTTGTATAGACTGGGAAACGAGCAGAACGAGGGAACAGATTGTCTGATGGTTAAATATGGGAAGTAGAAACTACCGCCGCCCATAAACACCTGCAAAATCAGAGAAGTTACAAGTGCATTTACGGTCTTTCAAACCCCCAACCTCCCCTTAAAACTACGGTATTTTTATGAAGTCTTT
This sequence comes from Phengaris alcon alcon, assembly GCA_037179445.1. Lineage (NCBI taxonomy): Eukaryota > Metazoa > Arthropoda > Insecta > Lepidoptera > Lycaenidae > Phengaris > Phengaris alcon. The sequence continues at coordinate 181,066 of JAYRCH010000046.1, read as the reverse complement.
GGTATTTTCACTCCCTCGGCGAAACACAACGCAAGCGTTTAATATTATGATTTATAATTAGCCTTTGCCCGCGGCTCCGCCCGCGTAATTAATACAGTATTCCACGGGCACACTGCACTTTCTCGGGATAAAATGTAGCCTACGTTTTAATCCAGACCCTAAACTACTGTACTATACCAAATTTAATCAAAAATCGTTCAGTAGTTTTTGCGTGAAAGAGTAACAAACATTATTCATCCACACATACATCCATCCTCACAAACTTTCACAATCATAATTATTGTAGAAGGACGTAGCGTTTCCCCGGCCAAAGCATTTGTGCCGAAGCGTGGCTCTCCCACGGTAGATTTAAAATACACAGTATTTAAAAGTATGTAGGTAATATTAATAGTACACCGATTTCAGTGACGGTGGCCGGTTTCATTGAAACCAGGCCAGCTGCGCAGGAGTTTTTTTTTTTTTTTGGCAAATAAACATCTCAATACAGTATCAAACCCGCCAAACTGCGTCACAGTTTGTCGGCAGGTATTGCGCTCGTTTTATACACCTTTTTAGACTTTTTAAATTAAACAATAATTATAGTAAACATGTTTAGCAACACTATCACTATTGTACTTAACAGTATGTAATACTTTTACTTATTTCCTATTAAACACTGGCCAAATATTTGTATTGTTCCAGACACTACTTGTACCTGATGCCTTTATATTTGGTAACATTAACTTTTTCAGTTTATTTTCGACAATGACTCTATTTACCTTACAACTACTATCGTCCGCTTGTGTCCTCAGTCAGGTGTATTTATTATACAGTGTAGGGGTCAAATACATGGCCATCCGACGCATGGATCATCTCCCTTGTCAGACAATCAGGTGATCAGCCTGCATTGTTCTACAGTAATAACACACAGGACTTCTTGCACTATTTCCACTTTAATAAGTATTTTACATTAATTTTAATTATTAAACGACCGGTTTCGACAAAGTCTACATCTGATGATGACTTTGTCGAAACCGGTCGTGTAATATATTAAAATTAATGTAAAATACTTATTGAAGTCGAAATAGTGCAAGAAGTCCTGTGTGTTATTACTGTGAATAATGAATTTCCACCAAGAACCCATAGTACAATGAATATTGAATAGCATATGCATTGTTCTAACCAAACTAGGAAACAATATTTTTTGGTGTTCCAATCGAACCCACCATCGCCGGGTCGAGAGCCAAGCTCTCAACCACTGGACCACGGAGGCTGTTAATTAATTTAGTTTAATGACATAGCATCAAGATGTTTAACATTTAAATGCACGCGCAAAGTCGCGTGTCAATCCTAGTAACTAAATGATAATATTTGAAGCAAGATTTTATGGAATAGCATCTATGTTTTGGCTTTAAGTTGTGAATTCGGGTCACCCAATTAAAGTGGTAAACAAATTATCTCCATTTCTGTTTCGAATAACAAGTTATTTGCGTATTTAGACTTGCAAATGTTGATTTGTAAGTTTTCAGCATGTACAAAATAATACTTTACCTTACCGGACACCGGTACTTGGAATTAGCCAAAAAACCATAACTTTAACATTTCTTGCCGAGCCGTTTCAGTGCCAAGATTTTTAAGCATAGCAATTTTAGCAAATATGTAAATAAAAAAAATAGCAGTCAAACATTTTGAATACATAACAAAAATTCTCCCTCAAAATGGGGTGAATTTATAAACCACTAAATTTTCCCTATTTTGTGGGAATTTTTTTGCAGTGCAACTGTATTTACCCAAGTATAAAGTAACACAAAATAAACACTTCAGTTTCACGTCAGCTTAGCTATTAATCTAAACGACTATAATAACAAAAATGTGGGGATTATATCTAACAAGATACTAATATCATCCGGTATCATAGACAAGGCGCTATTTAATAAAAGCAAAGAAATATCTACTGTGTCCCGTTCAGTTAAAGTTGCTTTTTCTTCAACAAAATTGTAAATATCGTGCTATGGTATAATTATTAATAACTTAGTTGACTTATATGCAACATAACAGTGAAATTAATTTTTTCCTATAATATAAATATACTCTTAACTCAAAACATTTACTTTTAAACAATAAAATGCTCGATAATTTATTTAATGTTGCTTATATTATCTTTTCTGAATTGACTATACCGATTTATTAATACAGGTAATACAATTTATTCTTGGGGTTCGACAACTAATAGTAGGTATAGGAAGATAAATTTTCTACCACAAAGAATATTATATTCTATTATCCATGGTAATTTCCCTAAAATCGCTCATCAAATCTGAATATCATGATGTAATTAACTTTATTATGATTGTTGGGACTTTCATAATCATGCCGTGATACGGCGTTTTGATTACAACTTGGAGGAATAAAAATGTGATTCATGTCAAACATCCCTATCAAAGTTTCAAACCTTCGGTTTCCATACAGAGTTGGCTTAGCCAACATGTCAACGTTGAAATATACAATGACGATCTTCGACATTGAAAATATTGTAGCAGTTGGCGAAAGTTATGTGAATCCCATCAATTTTAAAATATATGGGATTGGCATAACGTTGACCAAGAAACATAGCGCGTGACGTCATTACCATATTTAAAAAAAATATTTAAATCCGGTCAGTAGTTTTAACGTGAAAGAGTCACAAACATTCATCCATCCATCCTCACTAACTTTAATATTTTTATAGATGTAGGATAATCAAATATGAAATAACTAGCTGATGCCCGCGGCTCCGCCCGCGTAATTACAAAATCCCACGGGAACACTGTACTTTTTCGGGATAAATGTAGCCTATGTTTTGATAGAGAGACTAAACTACTAATGTTCCAAATTTCATTGAAATCCGGTCGATAGTTTTGGTGTGAAAGAGTAACAAACATCTATCCATCCATCCATCCATCCATCTTCACAAACTTTCACATTTATAAATGTAGTAGGACATTATAAAACACAATACTTTGCCTTCACTCGCTTGACAGGAAGGATCTGCGTATCCAGGTGCATATTTTGTTGACTTGCACAAAATGCCTCTCAAAATTGAAAAAACATTTACCCATCAAAACTTGGGCCAAAACACTCCAATATAGATAGAAAACTAAATACGGAAAAGAAAGTCATAATCTAAAAAGCTATGTTTACCCAAACATATGAATCTTCGGCCTGATATAATATTTTGAGCGTAAGATAGATTGCCAGATCCCGCAAAGTCATCTCCTCAAACGAAACAATGGCAAACTGCTGTGTCACGGTAGAATTACCCCAAAGGTTGAAAGTTAAGACACAGCTGAACGGTAAGCGTGGATGGAATAATTAACATTAAAGTATTTTCTAAGACATGCGATAGAAATAAAACCTTAATTATGCCTTTCCATTTCAATTGTAACGTAAGATTTGTGTGGTAAAGATATATTATGGCGCTGATTTAGAATTATCAGTCGCGTTTTAGCTTTTCACTTTGATGTAGAAAGAAGAACATACCTACATGGAAGGAGTACTAAGATCGAAGCCATAAGCTGTCTCACAAAACATCAATAGCTAAAACCCTTAAGAGTGAATAAGAAAGAAAATCCATTTCTTTTTGTTTTTTTTTAAGTTGCCTAGGCGTTGGTGATCCTTTGGAGTCCATTTTTACGACGCTGGAATTACGACTTTATTGCGCTTAGAATAAGTGTTAGCATGTGGGATAAGGAAGGATATAAATGTTTCTTCTCTTACAAATAGCCGGCTCTCTATGATCTAGTTATTGCTCTGAGATTCTGATTAATCAAATATTATGCTGTCGCGGTTTTTTTTTTCGATTTCAAATAACAGCGATGCCAAAACTTCATAAACTTTCATAAAGTTTATAAAATATTAAATTCTACTCAGTTTTGTGGTGACAAACAATATTACTTTTGAAAGCCTTTTACATCGGCTTTTTAGGCTAATGTTGTCTCTATGTCTATGTAGGTCACGTAGACCTGAAGTTACGTAGTAACTGTTTATTAATCTGTGCCTGAAGTAGGCTTTCGCGTAAAAAATAATTACCTGTTAATACCGAAGTTTTAAAAGGTTTCACATCTCTCTCTTAATGAATACGAAATCAGGAATTTAAAAGTTCACTTATTTTTTTTTTTTTTTTTTTCGAACGGGTCTATGCTAAGGGTCGGGTTAAGACCGCTGTAGCTAAGTCGGACTATAACTAGCCTGGTGGCTAGTTTGTTTGGTGGTAGACGATGGGAGGGTTTGACCCTCCCTAACATCACCCGGGTGATGTTCAAACCGGATATTGGGGACAGCTACGGATTAGAAGCTATTATTTTGACAGGGGAGACGCGGGTCTCTCCTGCTGAGGGGTCCGACCCCTTCCTCACTCGCTGATGAGTGAGGTTGCTCGCGCGCGGTAGCAGAGACTAGCGGCGTGCGAGTTATCGCGATAGAGGAGCTCTCGATTTGGTCGATATCGGTACTGAGAGGGCCGTCCCTCTCCCCTTCCGCGTACGGTCGGGATGACTCGCGCGCGTAAGTCCTAATGTCGATGAGGTTCGCGGTATTGGTAGAGCTCTCTATATCAATATCGCGGTCGCGGACACTATTTAGGAGTGTACCTAGACTACTGGGATGCGAACTCGAACTCGGGTTCGGGTCCGGTCCCGTGTTAGGGTCGGTCTGTACGTCTGTACGTGTTGTCGTGTCGGATGTGGGACCTCGGGGTAGGCGCCGGCGTCGACCCCGGTGCAATGCTAGCGTCGCGGGTGCGTGTGATTTGTGTTTACGTAACTGTACACAGTACGTTACGTATTTTGTGATCGGGTCAACGGGATCGGCTAAGATATGCTTAGGCCGTTTGTGCGGGTGTCGGAAAGTCAGTGCGTCGTGGTTGTAGTCCAGTGCCTTTTTTATAAGGGGGTTTGGGTGGTTTTTGCCTTTATCAAAGAATCTCTCTACGAGTTCCTTGATATAGGCTTTAATGGTGACTAGTTCGCAGTCCCTATGCAAGTCGATGTTACGCATGTACCAGGGGGCGCCTGTTGCCATGCGTAGAAACCGGTTCTGGACTCTTTGCAAGCGGTCCATTTGAGACTCGCTTATCTGTGCGAAGGAGACGCACGCATAAGTGAGTATCGTTCTGATGCAAACCTTATACAATGTAAGCTTATGTCTTAAGGACATTTTGCTTCGCGAATTAAGTAGCGGATATAATTTGTAGAGTACAAATTTCGCTTTACGCAGTGTGTTACTGATGTGACTCGAAAACGTCATCGACTTGCCTAGTACTACGCCTAAATATTTGACCTGAGAGACCTCAGGGATAATGTTGCCGTGCAGGCTAATAGGGCTCATTACTTTACGGGGGCACTTACGCCCCGCTGATTTATTACCATTGAATTGAATGGCGTGACTTTTATCGGGATTGACTTCTATTCTCCACTTGGAGAACCAATTACCGAGAGCGGTAACTGACTCCTGGAGGACTTTAGACGCGGTACGGGCTCGTGTGTTTGAATAATAAAGGGCTGTGTCGTCCGCGAACATAGCTAATTGCACCTTAGCGTGTTTGGGGATGTCACTAGTGTACAGGTTATATAGGGAGGGCGAGAGGACCGAGCCCTGCGGTACTCCCGCCTCCATATATCTTGGCGACGACAGTGCGCCTTCTACGCGGAAATGAAATTTACGATTTTTTAAAAAGTTACTAATTAGTAAGACGAGATAATCGGGTATTTCCATTTGATAGAGTTTGTATAACAGTCCGTTATGCCAAATTTTATCAAAAGCTTTTGCAATGTCAAAGAATACGGCGCATGTCGTCTTCCTGTCGTTTTTGCTAGATAATATGTACTCCGTTAAGCGGTGTACTTGAGCGGGACAGCTGTGCATTTCGCGGAAGGCGAACTGCTCGTCTGGAAGGAGTTTTTTGTCGGTTATGACGTCATTAAGGCGCCTTTTAATAACTCTTTCGTAGACTTTACCTAGGGAGCTAATGAGACTTATTGGACGGTAGCTACCAGGCACCTTCCGGGGTTTCCCCGGTTTGTGGATACCTATGACAATAGCTACTTTCCAAATGTCTGGAAATGAACATCCTACTAAGAGGGCGTTAAAGATGTTCACTAGGAGTTGAATTAGCTCGGACGGTAACATTTTAAGTGTTTTGTTTGAAATACCGTCGAGGCCTGGGGCCTTTTTGGCATTCATACACTTAATAATGTCACTGACCTCCTCCGAGTCCACCATCCTCACCCTGTCTACGTCAGGTGGCCTCGAGAGTCGGCTGTTGACCTCGCTATTAACTAAGCTAAGGTGCACGGGATCAATCGGGAGAGTACTCGGCCGGCACTGTTGTTCGAAATTATCAGCTAGGCACTCGGCCTTGTCAATGTCTTCGAATGCAGGAGGACGGTTAGGTCTATCTAACGGAGGCATGTCGCTCTCCGTGTTGTTTTTGAGGGCCTTCGCGAGTGGCCAGTACGCCACGTGAGACGGTTCTAAATCACTGAGAAGTCGATCCCAACTCTCGGCTTTGTGCTGTTTGATTTTAAACTTAACTTCCCTCTCGTAGTGACGGAGGGCTTTCCTCCACTCTTCCGACGGGTAGCGATCATATGTGCGCTTAGCCGCATTTCGGAGTCTGATGGACTCCCTTATGTCCTCAGGGAGGGGCCAACGGCCCTTGGGGGTCGTTGGCACCTCCCTAGATGAGTTCTCTATGGTCGCTACCAGGTGATCGGTCAAGTGGGAGGCGGCCTCAATGGCTGTCTCTTTACTATCTATAATATCGGGGATTTTATCTAAGTGGCTAGAATGAAGGACTTTAATGTTCTCCGCTAGTGATTTATAATCTATTATCTTCCTAGTACTAGAATTATTGGGGTTAAGACTACCAAGTGTAATCATAACCGGTCTGTGGTCTGAGTTAAGCTCGTGGAGAGTCTCAATATTGATATTGAGAGAAACATTTTTAACTAAGGCTATGTCTATCGTACTAGGATCGCGTATGACACCGTTGATGTTTTCATTGGTGTCATAGCGAGTGGGGTCGGTGGGGGCTAATAGTGCAAAATTTAAAGTGTCGGTTAAATTACAAAGGATGGTGCCGTTTCTATTGTTATGAACATTGCCCCACTCGGTGTGTTTGCAATTAAAGTCACCGGCAATGATGACAGCGTTACCTAAATTGAATAGCGCCTGTAGGTCGCTTGAATGGAGTTCTTTGTTGCACGCTAAGTACGCGCTTACTATAACAATGGGTCCGTGGCCGGACATACTAATATGGCAAACAGATGTTTCTAAAGTTAACAATGGCGGTGGCTCTAGTGGAATACAATGTAGTGATTTTTTATAGTAGATAAGAGTACCTCCGAGTCGGGATCGAGTTCTATCGTTTCTGACTATTTTGTAGTTAGCTATTTTAGGGCTCCTCATGCTAGGTTTTAAGAAAGTCTCCTGCACTAGAAGAATATCGACATTTTGGCTGCTTACAAAATCGCGAATTTCGCTAATGTTATTCCTAATGCCGTTCGTATTGAACGACACTACGCGTAACGAGTGCGGCTTTGTCCTTCCCGAGGGCTCCATTAATTACCGTTTGTGGAGAGGGCCTTGATCTGACGGATCAAGACCTGATGGTCTGACAAAGCTTGGATGCGGTCTGTTGCCGAACCTTTTAGCTTTGTCGCTAAGATAGAAAGCTCCATCGGGTCAATAGGCCCGATGTTGCTTAAAAACTGCTGGACGAAAGAGAGGTCTGCAGTGAAGCTGGGAGTCGGAGGGGGCGTGGCCTTAGGCGCTACGGGCGCGGAGGGCATGGCCTTACTGGGGAGAGCGGGGAAAACCGCTAGCTCCGAACTACGTTTCTGCGCGGGCTTGAACCATGCAGATTGGGAGGGTAGGGGGGCAGCGACGAATCTCTGTTTGGGGGGGGCACTTTTAGTCTGCGGTGCACTACGCTTTTTTACTTTGGGTGCTTTTTTGCACCCTCTATAATTGGCGGGGTGTCCTTTAGTCTTACAGAGAACACAGCTGGGGGGTTCGGACTCCTCAGCTGGGCTCTTACGGAGACAGTCAGAGGTGCCGTGGTCACCGAGGCACTTAACGCAACGCGGCCTAGCTTGGCAATTCCGTGCCGAGTGCCCGTAAAGTTGGCATCGGTGGCACTGGCCAGGGATGCCCCTTTTACGGGGGGGCTCGACGCGGATGCCCGTAATATGACAGATGGCTCGGATATTGAAGATATCCTTGCCCTCTGGTGTAAGAGGGAGGGTTACTAGTACCATATTGTACTCATGTTTTTTAATTGGGTGGTACATGCGATGTACCTCTAAGGCGGGAAAACCTTGGGACTGGATGTCCATGAGTACCTCTTTTGTGGAGAGGCACTTATCGACTCCTGTAATGACGACGCGCAGAAGGCGCTCGTCTTCAAGGGCATAGGTATGGTAGCCTATGTTCTTTGCGCGTAAGAACGCGGTGAGGAGGCGGTGGTCCTCCGACGATTTTACCTGCACTTTGATCCCTATGGGGGTCGTGTGCGCAGAAGAGTATCGGAGCTTTTGCTCGTTTATTGCCGCAGAAATTATATTCCATTTGGCCTTCTCCTGTATGATTACAGGAGGAGGCATTTTTGGCGTACGGACGGCCTGAGGGGCCTGGGAGGCCTGAGGGGCCTGGGAGGCCTGAGGGGCCAGGGAGGCCTGAGATGCCGGAAGGGCCTGGGAGGCCAGCGGAGCCTGGGTGGCCAGAGGGGCCTGGGAGGCCAGAGGGGCCGTCGAGGTAACGGGGGTCGCGGAGCCATGAGCCTGCACGGTTTTCCTACTTTTAGGGACCGATTTGGTCGGGGAGGATAGGACTGGAGAGGCGGTGCCCTCTGGGCGCTTCCTCTTCTTCGTCTTCTTATATTTGACGGTAGTGAATTCGCCTTGTTCACTACGGTCGGATTCTTGCTCTGAGCAAGACATCTCTGAAGGAGATGATAAGGGCTCTGTTTCGGCCGGAATTAGCGGGGCGTCGCAATCGGGCGACGCCGGTGAGTCTGATTCGTGCAAGCGCACGAAGCGTTCCCACTTGGACGCGACATCTGGGACTTCTAATTTCAAAAACTCCAGGAACTTTCTAATTATGGCGTCAGACATAATTAGGAAGTTTATCCCGGGATTGGGATTCTACTCTCTAATTAATATTGGGGATACAGCCCCTCCCGGCGACCGGGAGGGAAGGTGTGTATTGAGGAAAACTCCTCGTGTAGTGTGCCTAACCGTGTCACGGTACTTACAATTGTTCCTTGGGCGGCTGGAACTCACTCACACACTAACGTTGCGCTAAACACTAGGGCGCTAGTGTTCGCGAACGAGACGCGGCAGAGCGCGAGCAGAAGGCTCGCGCTAAGAACGAGACGGACGATGCGACCGGTCGCACGCTCGTCCTAACGCGGCGATAACTTCGCGGCGGGTGTGCGAGCAGAAGGCTCGCACTAAAGAGCGAGACGGACGATGCGAGCGGTCGCACGAATCGTCCGGTAGGCGGCGATCGCGGCGCGGCGCGAGACACGGTACGGCACGGGTCGGGCGGCAAAGGCGGTTGGGTGGCGCCTTGTCTCTTCACTCTTGAGTCTTGCCTCTTGAGTCTTGCCTCTTGAGTCTTCTGTCTTCTTTCTTCCAGTGGTGCACTATTGTGAGCAATGACACTCGGATAGAGCGAGAGCGCAAATAGAGAGCGCGGGACGACGGCAACGATCGTAGCGAGCGGAGCTGTTCATCGGACGGTGTCCGAGAGCAGAAACTGAGTTCACTTAAATAGTGTATCTTTTATATACTTTTAAGTTTTTATGCTGTAGGGTAAGCAGGGGGTCTAAAAAGGCCACTTTAGGTGTTTCATATTATGTTTCATATATTTTTTTCAACTCGTATTATGTGCGCCATTTTACGCATTTCTATTGAAAACCGTCAAAAATGATGTTTTCTAATATGATAAAATGTAAAAAGATGAATCATGTAGCAATTTTAACATTTAAAATTTCGTAAATTCATATATGAAACACCCAAAGTGGCCTTTTTAGACCCCCTGATCTAATGGTATGTATCAGTTATGAGTAGCTACGCAAACCCTTCCACGGCCAAAATTTAACTGTTTTAGTAAATCAGTTTTTTACAAAACAAAATTGCTCAACGCATCAGAATTTAAACAAAAGTTTAAGTTTCCTTTACTAATATAGTTAACTGTTAAACTTTCTTCTAAACACTAATTGAACACATCAGGGGGTTTCAAATGATCATTAATTAACTTTCTACATATTATGTTACTGCTATTTATGTACTTGAATTATTTAATATATACTACATTAATGGTTATTATCATACAATCGGTGAATTTATATGTAAAATTCGAACCGTCGGTATAAATAAGCGAGAACCTCGTATCTTCGTTCGTTATCTCGAAACAATTTATTACAAACCACGCCATTTAATAATGAATTAACATAAACCGACAATTATTTCCTTCAGAAATGAAAATTATCACTGTAGTATAATTTCACAATGTCGGTACACCAAAATTTTGCTACATTACTGAGGCTCACGAGTCACGTGCAAAGGATTTAGGCATTTTAAACAGCGCACATTATGTTGGCCATTTATTAATATTTTCCTGAAGAGAAGTGCTATTGTGATGGAATAGGGTACTTTTCATAGTGAACTAAATACGAAATTTCATGAATATTGAAATTTGTAGAAAATAAACATAAATATTATATCCAATAATAGAATTATTTTTTCGAAGTTATTGAAATAAATTGATATTAAAAATGATATTTTTTATCTATGTATCACGTGACCTAAAACACGATGCGCCTGGATGTGACGTCATTATAACAAACAAAGTGATTAGCCAATAACAACACGCTGTCATGACTGTCATACACTTAGTCGAAGTGTCACCGGTCATCCATGATTGTTTTTTTTATCTAATAATAACGCCATAAAATGGCGGAGGGCTTTTGCGCGGGAATAAAACATGTTTATGGTTTAAATTTTGAAATAGTTTTTTGAGAAGAAAGCACAAAAAAAAATTGTATTGCTTTTTACTAGAATTACCTATTTTAAAGCCAATAATTAAGGGATTAGCCATATACATGTAACTTGTCTCTTTTGCTCGATGTAACTCGATTAAGTTAAGGAAGGCTACGGACGGGTTTATACACTTTTCTATACTGTCAGGCTATTTAATATTAATGCTTAATATAATTGTCTGATTATAGGATAAATTCAGACATACAAATTATATTTCAGTGCTCTAATTAACACAAATAATTTGTGCAAAATACTGAGTGCTTATAGTTTAAATTACTGTCATCTGTTAAATATAATTTCCCACGCGGCCAGGGTATGAGTTACCGCAGTTATTTTATATCTAATTAAGTCCAAATTATATATATTTGTATATTCAATTATGTATAAAAATATAACAAAACGTTCTAACCGTAATGGCGTATCCAATATTTAATTCACATCCCCCATAATTCAAAAAATCACTCCCACAGACTCAAGTAAATAAAAAAAAATATGTCACTCATCCACTCTTTATTTTCGTAAAAAAGAATTCTTCAATAGGCTAGACGACTTAATTTTTTATTGCGGAAACGAATAGTACCTACTCTTAAAATATAATACGAGTAAGTTCTCAGAGGAAACAGTAACTAATAAACACTCAATACACATAAAATACTATACTTTTTACGTTAGTAAGTAGTAATTACCTCAATATTCTTGAGTATAACATAAAACGAACTGAATATTTTACATGACGTAGTCGTCTCCCCTTGCTATTTGATTTGTTAATTTTATATTTCTTATTACATAATTTATTAAGTTTTTTAACAGTTTCGAACACTAAGTTAAAGGGTAAAAACGGGACCCGCGGAAAAGCAGTTGAAATTTTCACAAATGATTGTATTTCTGTTGCCGCTATAACAAAAAATACATTTATACAAAATGAAGTAAATATTTAAGTGGGACTACCATTTATTGCCTTTTGTGCGGAACCCTTCGTGCCCCAGTCCGACTCGCACTTGGCCGGTTTTATAATAACTAGTGAGGATCTTTTGGCATTTCCTGAGCTACATTTTATTTTGTTACCAAATAACAAGTACTTTGCTCATTCACTGTAAGCGTTAATAACTTTTGCACGTGAGCATAATAATGATTCTAAAATGTTTGTTTCATTAAAATATTAAGAAATATCTTATTGAATTAGAACCTTTAACGTTATATATTAATAACCAAATGTCAAATACACATTTAATAACAGATTTGTAATTAATGATTGGTCCAGGCAAATTGTTGGTAATTATAATTTTTAAACAGTAACCCCGATGCGGCGCGGCGCGCTGTCATGTGTCAGTTAGCTACCGGCTTTCGCGTGGGTTAGTGCTGTGCGTCGCTGTGATGTGATTACGTTATTTTCATCCGTGTTTGTTTTTCCTGAGATCAAATGGATTACATAGAATCCAGGAACTGTGTATCGATAAAGGTCGGTTTACTAGGAAGCTTTCATTGTTAATTTTATGTGTGTTTGTTATATGAGAAGACAAGTAAATCTGTAACATCAAAACATGTTGATTTTAAATAATCAATTACCCAAAGTTTGGAATAATTAAAGGTTGTGTTCGCCGATAGTTTTCTCCGAGTCTGTGGATGAAATTTGAATCGCCACTTCTTTCGAATTGTGTTTTGCAAAAAGGTTTACTCATTGCTTATTCAAATCATTAATAATAAAAAATAAGCCTTAAATTACTATACTGCCGATTTTCTGTGCTAGCATATTGTATCTATGCACAATGGATGGATGGATGTTTGTTACTCTTTCACGCAAAAACTACTGAACGGATTTCGATGAAATTTGCTATGATAGTAGTGAATTAAAACACGTATACTTTTTATCCCTAAAAGTACAGTGTTCCCGTGGGATATTGTATTTACGCGGGCGGAGCCGCGGGCAACAGCTAGTTTATTTATAGTCTTAATTATTACGGCAGAATTTTGACTTTCAAAACGGTTTATTAATGCTGTGCAATCTGCAATGCCCACATTAATCCTAATTTAACAGTTATTTACTTAAGCTAAAATTAAGTTAATTACCTACTATGCACAAAAATGCATGGTTTCCCCATATTGTATTTTACGGACCATACAATATTTTCTTCAAAGCTCGCACCGCGCAGTCCAGACGACCTATTTTAGATTGAACAATATGCAATACGATGGGTATATTTTAATCTGGAAATGAAAGTTTCAGTTTCAAGGATAAGTACATTGTAATTTGTTGGCTCGTTTTTACAACAGCTTTGTCTGAGTGAATATATCTACTTATAGCTAAGTATTTATTTAGCCACCCAAGGTGTATGCGTTTGGGGTAGAAGATTGTGGGTTTGTGTTCTGAATTTTGATAGTAGCTTAAATTATGTCAATCTAGATTTTAAAACTACGCATTAAACTATTTTGTTTAGGTAAGTGAGGGATTGCAGGTATACTAGCTGTTGCCCGCGGCTACGCCCGCGTAAATATAGTACCTATCCCACGGGAACACTGAACTTTTTCGGGATGAAAAGTAGACCTCTGGGTTAATCCGCTCAAACTACTACCATAACAAATTTAAATCAAAATCCGTTCAGTAGTTCTTGCGTGAAAGAGTAACAACCATTATTCGTCCATCCGTCCTCACAAACTTTGACATTTATAACATTAGTAGACCTATATTCCAATAAAACATTCAAATCAATTTAGTGGTTTACATGAAAGGCCGAACACTCAGCTAAGGCTCTTCAAAGTTTCGTTTCTAGCTACTTGGCTACGTTTTAACTTTTAAGGCGGCATCTCATTTCGAGCAGATCTTAATGTTGTAATTTAAGTACTCGTAAGAAACATTTATTTTATTTTATTTTATTATTTTAGAAAACCAACAGCTTATAAATATTACAAATATAGTCTAGGCACAGAAAAAGCGAAGCCAATTATTATAGGTTTTCACAATTAGTGACTAAAGAAAATTAAAAAAAAAGCAAACACTTATTATTATTAGGTATTAGCAACAACATTTGAAATAAATACAATACTTATATAAATCTAAATTTAACAAACTTTATTGTTCAAAGAAGTTGATGTTTAACTTATCTCTTGCATTCTTGCTATTCAATGTGTATGGATCAAAGGAGAATTTTTTACAAGTGTTGTTAAATTCAATGCTAGCTCGCACCAGGCAGGAGTTACGCCTGTAGTTGGAGTTGTAACGTAGAATAACCAGTGGCGGATTTAATCGGCGTTGCCTAGTAGGTACATAAAAGTTTATTTTACTAAGAAGATCTGGACAGTTAATTTCATTGTTAATTATTTTTAGTATAAATATAAAATCTGCAATATGTCGGCGAATAAACAAAGGTTGAATGTGGAATTTCTTGCACAGAGACAGATAATCATTAGAACTGTGGGGTATTTTTAGGCGGTAGCATATAAATCGTATAAAACGCTTTTGAATGCTATGTATCACCAATCACGATTAAGGCTGGAAAGTACCTACTACCTGCCTATTTCTTTTACAAAACCACTTTTGGGGTTGCTTTAGAGTAGGGGTATCCTAAATAGGGACAGGGGATGGGGAACAAATTCAGGCTACCTCTATTCTAAAGCCCACCCTCCACTTTATGTCATTAACTCATTACCTAAGTATAATCGCATATTATGCGATATATAGTACATTCCGTACAGAGTCATCTTACCTAGGACAGGAGCGTAGCCACCGCTGTATCAGCGGGTCCCCCGGGCTACAGGGGCCTACTCAAACGTGTGTTTGAAAAACAATCGTAAAATGTTATCCATACATTACACAATCCACTTGAACTCTTAGCCCGTACTTACCGAGAAAAATCGTATCATAATAAAGCCCCGACTACAGACATTTAGAAATACTGTATAGAAAACTTATGGATACTAACTTAGGGTAAGATTAAAAATTATCAGTGCTTCGCTTCTGTGTATTTTTATAACCATCGTTTTCATCATGTTTTCTGAGTGTTTTAGAAACATACAGAATCTAAAATTCTCTCTCTCCTGCTTTACTCCGCTGTTGATTGCGATAAAGTTTTTTGACTTGGCCTGGGGGCCTCCAAATTTTTTTGATACGGGGCTCCCGTAAGGCTCACTACGCCACTGCGCGGAGTCTTTATGAGAGTGTCGTCATGTGTTATCATTACGAATTTTTTTAAAATACTATCTCGTTTAAACTGAATACGTGTTTTAATCATATTAATTTATACAGTACTTTATGTATTAACTTAATTACCTATATTAAGTATTAACGATTAAATACTTAGTAAATAAATGATAACTTTAATTAACTTCCAAGGTAGCCGTTTAAGAAAGATAACACTATCTTTTTCATAATAAATAATAGCTAGGTATTAACTATAAATTAATAATATTTTATTAGCTATTTAAGAAAGGAAATACAATCGTTTGTTTACTAAACACCGGCCGAGTGCGAGTCGGACTTGCGCACGGAGGGTCCCGTACCAAACGGCAAAATAATCACGTTTGTATGGGAGCCCTACTTAATTAGTTTTTCTATTTTTTTGTATATTTTGTTGTTATGTTACCCGCGACTTCGTGCGCACCAAAATCACCCCGCGAGAACCGTACATTCTGCCGATATAAAAAGTAGCCTATGTCCTTCCACGTTGTCTAATCTATAACCGTGCCCAATTTCATAAAAATTGGTCCAGTAGTTGCGGAGCCTATTCGACGCAAACAAACATACAAAGAAACGAATCTCTCCTCTTTATAATATTAGTATAGATCAGGCAATCTAGTCATTAAGCAGGTTGATCGTTGTCATAATTTGTTGTACGTTATGAGAACACTCCACCTGCTTATGAATCAGATTCCCTGATAGTGAATTTAGGTTTAGGTATTTTATGGCTGTCTGATAACCCACAGTTGAAAGTCATAGGCTACCGTGGTGAATAACAGCCTCATCATTTACATCGGGGAGAGACGTGAAACCTAGCTATCTTTTATTTGTGGCCTCAGACCACATATAAAAGTGAAGACAGAACCTTGTGAAACAAAAACCAAGGCCGGTGTAGTATGTAGTGCGCATGTGGCTACTGGCTACGCACCAGTGGCGTGTGGTTCCTATAACTCCATTCCTGTCGGCTTCACTTACCACTTACCGTTTGAAGACCCTCATCCAAATCTCTACATATTATACAGGCTAGGGCTTCCCTAGGATGGAGTAACAGCCTTCGCCACTACTACGCACTACATTCGTAAACCACACATAGCGACAGCTCGCCTTACAAGGTAAGGCGTAGTTTCGTCACAGAGTAGAAAATATATACTTATGTACCGAGAAACAGCTTTCATAGAACGATTCAATTTTGAAAATTTTGACGTCCCATTCAACATCTTACAATTTTTCAAACAATCGTAGACACATCGCACGCTTGTAGTAGTGCAATCAAATCGAAAGCTAACTATGTATCTGTTCGTATTTCTTTAATCTGTGGTTTCGTTACATGTGTGTCCGTGACATTGTGAAATTACACGGCGAGGCGTAGTTTAGACCGGCCTCACCTCGTGGTTCGCAGAACTCTGTCTTTACTTTTTTATGTGGTCAGAGTTTGTGTCAAGAAAACCGATCATATTTAATACATGCCAGCTTCACTAGTACACTTTTTTAAGAACCCACATGAAAGTAAGTAACATTTGAGTCTGTCTGGAACGCATTCTATCACGCCTAAACCACAGAATGGATATTGACGTTTGGCACAGGGGCAGATTAGGCCTTGAGGAAGCAAGTAGGCTACTTTTTACCGCGGCGAAATGCATGGTTCTCTCGCGATATACGGTTTTCTGCTAAAACGAAGTTGCGGCGAGGATTTTTTTTATCTATGGACGTTTTCACACCACGTCAATCTGGTCCCGTGGTGAGTTCTCTAAGAACTTGTGTTACGGGTACCAACCAGAGAACGGAAATTTAATTAATACTTACTAATACATATTTTAAGATTTTTATTATATACAATACACATCCGGGATCCCAGCACCCAGGAACTCAGAAAACTTTTGTTCCTTTGTCGGGATTCGAACCCGCGACCTCCGGTATGAGCGCCAACGCGCTAACCACTGAGCCACATAGGTCGTCGAGACTGTATTTGGACTTTTTAACAAACTCCACCTAATTGTTCCACTTTATGTACAAGCGCAATCATTGTTTTCTACAGTGAACACACTATACTGATACCACAGTATAAGAACAGTAGAACATCTTCATACAAACGTGCCGCGTTCGTCACTCGCTCAAGGACACGCGTACCGCTCAGCGTCTCGCTTACGAGACAATCGACAAACGACTGTCGCACGCCGCACGTCGCGCGCCCGCCAGAGCACTCGCACTGCACGTACCCGCGCTTACGCGTCGAAATGCCATGTAACTAATGTGCAGTGGAGGGGTGTAGTGTAGTTTTTTACCTCTTTTGTAGGCATTTAATTCGTAGTACTTTTTTTGTAGAAAATAGCCTCCAGCCAGGAAAAATTAAAAGCGTTCTTAAATAAGTATTGCAAATTTTAATGTAAAAATAATTGCAACACCTACTTATTTAAGAATTTATTGATTTTCCTCCGCATTGCTATTTTCTTTATTGTTACATACGTATTTAAATTATTTACGCTATTTAGGATATTTTCAACTATAAAATTTAATAATCGAGAATTCAATGAAGGTAAAAAAAGTGTGTAAATTATTTTATAACATATTTGATTGACAAATAAATTACAATAATCCTCTTACGTGCAACCCTGGCGCATTCGTGAGCAGTCACGCGTGATTCACGTGTAATGTGAGTCGCACGGCCGGCATCACATTCTCGACTCTTTGTGCGTGTACTTATGGTACATTTTTTCCTCGCTACGCAATCTTAATAATAATAATAAGATTTTGTAGGTAATTGTAGCGTAGGTGTTTTCGCTCTTGTATGGAAGAGATGTATCTGTTACGTAGTAACTATTTATTAATCTGTGGCCTATATGTGGGCGCCTATCCGCACGCAGGCAAACATCTCGTATAAGGAATGATAAGGCGCTCTCAGTGCGGGCTGTGCCGTGACCGATCGCGAACGTATCGTGATCACGTGCATATAAGTACGACCGCTCGCGTTTTCCTGTATAAATTTAGCACTTATTTTGATCACAACTTCGTACAGAAGCAAAAAATACTGCAGTGTATACCTATCTAAAAACTGTTTACTAAACGAACACGTTTACATAATGATGACAATTTACTTAACTTCATCTGCTAACCATGAAGCGAACCGAAAATTAGGAAAATGGGAATGTTTTCTTTCTAAAAATTTTTTTTTTTTGAATAAATGCAATTTTACTATCTAAATATTTCAAAAACCTTTATTTGTACCTTATTTACGAATTGGTAAAATATTTCATTATATTATAGAAATAAAAACCAAGTAGGTTTCATGATAGGGAAATAAAAATATTTAAATAAAAATATGAAGTACCGACTGACAGCCCTTGCGCCAACGCGAGAGTAGGTAAATAACTCGCCAGACGGCCTTAGATGCCCTACTGTTCTCTGTTTACCATGCTAATACTTTCTAATGCCCGCCACACACCACAACGATAAAACTGCAGAGTTCGGTCACAGTATACATATTTAGTATGTTTGCGTGTACATTTTCGCGTAGATAATAAAATTCAATATTTAATCGCTATATTAAAAATGCGGCGCAGCGTCGAGTATCGTCATTCGTCGCGTTTCGGTGTGAATTGATCTTGCATGCAAAGAAAGGTAAAACATACGTAAATGTACATTTCCGTGATAATTTTATCAACCGGGTATTTTTTATAAGTGTATTGAAATTTTCAATAACTCTTCTGGAGAATTACATCTTACCATCATTATATTGAACTAAAATACAACAGTATTAATTGCATTTTAAATAATTCTGATACTGGAAACGATTCCTCGCGCAGTTGAGCACATTTTAAACCGTGCGGGGTGTTAATTTTCAATTACCGCGCGGGGTGTAGATTTCGACTTATCGCGCTTGGTGTAGATTTTCTATTACCGCGCGGGATGTAGATCTTGACTTACCGCGCGGGGTGTAGATTTTGACTTATCGCGCGGGGTGTAGATTTTGACTTATCGCGCGGGGTGTAGATTTTGACTTACCGCGCGTGGTGTAGATTTTTGATTATCGCGCGCTGTGTAGGTTTTGACTTACCGCGCGGGGTTACAGATTTTGACTTATCGCACTGGGTGTAGATTTTTACTTAGTGCGCGGGGTGTAGATTTTGACTTACCGCGCGGGGTGTAGATCGACGTACCTCGTTGGAGCGCAGATTTCCTCATACCATTTAATGAAATAGTAGGCGAATATCTACTTTACTTTGTATCTAGAAAACCCTTGTAGTACAGTTACATAACGTGACGTGGGCCATGGCACGTCATGATTATTCACAGACAGCATACAACGTAACATGTATACATGTTGCAGGCGCCAACTCCTATCTACCGGCTTATACCACACGCTGAAAATGCGTTCGTGCTGTGGCTTTATTTCGGCTATAAGATACACCGCCTACGCGATGCAGTGTGTTTCTTTATTATAGTCTACTGTCTATTGCAAAGAATTTTGAATACCTGCCTCATTAGCTTGATCGTAAAACTTAAGGTGCGTTTCTATGCTTACCAAGGCTTGACTAGCGTCCACAAGCCCCAAGCGTCCACAAATATCGCTCGGCATTTGGAAGTTTTGACATGCGTATGAATGAGTCAGTGTGCTACGTACATCCAAGCATGGTGACAACCAAACTTGTATTAGCCTACTTTTATTTCGAATACATAAAATATTTCTTTTTTGTCTTTTAATTCCTTTACTGGCTTTCCCATTAACTCGGCAAGACGACTCCAAGCATCTGCAACTTTCTTTGTATCTGTATGATTCACGTCTTTTGGGTTCCAGAAAGACTCGGTCTAGTAATATTCCAAAAACGATAAACTCTCTTCGTTCGACCAGCCACTCATTTTGAAGACATAACTAGTCGTGCGTTCGTCGCGAGATCACAACGTGAGCGACTACTAAGCGTGCGCCAACGTGTGAACGCGTCGCAATTCGCAAGCGCTTGCTGCAAGCGCCGTTTGATCTGTGTCCAAAAACCGACACTAGACTGGATCGGATACAAACGATCACAAGCTCACTCAAGCCGAGCCAAAAGCCCTATTTACACGTTTGTGCTTGTGGACGCTTGCCGAGCCTTGGCAAGCGACCATAAGCTCACGCAAGCCAAGCCAAACGCCCTCTTTACACGCTTGTGCTTGTGGACGCTTGCCGAGCCTTGGCAAGCGACCACAAGCTCACGCAAGCCAAGCTAAATGCCCTCTTTACACGCTTGTGCTTGTGGACGCTTGCCGAGCCTTGGCAAGCGACCACAAGTTCACGCAAGCCAAGCTAAATGCCCTCTTTACACGCTTGTGCTTGTGGACGCTTGCCGAGCCTTGGCAAGCGACCACAAGCTCTCGCAAGCCAAGCCAAACGCCCTCTTTACACGCTTGTGCTTGTGGACGCTTGCCGAGCCTTGGCGAGCGTGGGAACGCGGCTTTTGATACTAGGTAATTACTATTTTTTTATTAGTTACGTAAAGTTACTAGAAAACTGCGACTTGCGAGCGCGCGATTTCAGGAAAAGCAATATTGAAAAGTACTTTGCTCAAATTCCAGAATAGATTATTATTGGACCCTTTCAGATAAGAAACATCTCCGTTAAATGAGCTGTAAATGAGTAATGAACATTTTTTCGATGTTGTACCATTTACTTTTAGCGTTATGTAACGCAATTTTGGAAATTAGCGTTAGAAATAAGTACTGAATATTTCACGCAATTTCCTACTAAGATTATAAATGTGACAGTTTGTGAGGATATATGGATGGATGTTTGTTTGTTACTCTTTTACGCAAAAACTACTGAATGGATTTTAATGAAATTTGGCATGGTAGTTGTTTAGGCTCTGGATTAAAACAGGATACTTTTTATCCCGAAAAAGTACAGTGTTCCCGTGGGATACTGTATTTACGCGGGCGGAGCTTCGGGAAACAGCTAGTTATTTTATAAGGCTGCTCATAATAAATTCCAAATATTTTTGTCATAATAATATGGTCTACTGCTAATTTCTAGTCATTTAGGCGGAAAAATTATTAAAATTTCGAAAAAAAAATAATAACGCTAAATAAAATTACATTTCAGTCATTGACTTCATAGAAACAGGTGTCAAAGAGATACCCTAAATAACATCAATACAATCAGCTGTGTTAGGCCGATGACAGAGCCGTAAATAGCGTAATGTAATTAATAATTTTATTTAGATTTCAGTATACATTTTAAATATTTTTTGCCTAAATCTTTGCGAATGCAAAAAAACCTAACCAAAAGCATGTCAGGACATATTAAAATATAAAATATTTATCATCCCCACTAAACATGTGTGGAGAGCCACCAATAAAATATAAAATTATTATTGACTGGTGACAGAGGGACGGACAGCGAAGTCTTAGTAATAGGGTCCCGTTTCACCCTTTGGGTACGGAACCCTAAAAACATTTCCATCTGTTATTTCAGGCATCCTGATTAAAAACAACGAATATCAGCGATTTTATTAAGGGGATTCTTTAAATGATTCGTAATAGTCCGACATTTAAATTACTTAGCCATTTATTTCAGCCTACAAAAGCTTTGAGCTGAATAATTACGATTTGAGGGTCGATCACACGCGTACGATCTGCAGGACGGACCAAAAAACTTATTTAAGCGTCCATCATACTCGTCCAATTGCCAGGTTGAACGAATGTACTATTTTTTTAGTGTGTTGATAAATGTTAATTGTGCACCACATGCATCTGATGTGGTGAATCTGATGTGGATGAAAAAACTGTACATTGAAACCGAACCTCAATTCTTGTATTTGACTTACACTGTCATTTAAATTTTATTGAATTATAAATGAATCGTCTTGATACTATCATAAACCGATTTTTGGAGTTCGGACCGATCAAAGCGGGTATGACGTTGGTTTGACGTTTATACCATTTTGCCGTTTTAAGTTAAAGACACTGCATCGACACGGTTATAATAGGGGAGATGACTACATCTGAAATATTTAGTTAAATTATACGAGTGTATGTGTAAATGTTAAATTATATGAGTGTATTAAATTTTATTTACATTTACCAAGTAGCGATGCCTCAATATTTCTGAGTAGAAATATCGAGGCATCACTACTTGGTAAATGTAAAGAAAATAAATATTTTATGTGTAGTTTATTAATTAGATAAGTACATCAAAAAAAGTTCTTTTTTGTTGCTAAATTAGTAAACAAAACCTACATCATTAGTTTACTTACATCATATACAGAAACATTCATTACGGTAAGTATGAACTTAAACGTACAAATATCGGAGATATTTACAAATATGTTCCTGCGGCCGTATACTTCATACACTTGAACCTAGGCGTGACGTCACAGCTAGGTACGACTTTAGTATGGAGCGCTTTCTCGAGACTTGCGAAATTTTGTATACAAATCGCTGTACCTTTGAAAATATTGACTTTTTATATACTGTTTCTTCTGAGAAGTTGCTCATATTTAAGAGTAATATTCATTTATGCAATAAAATAATTCAGTCATCCAGCCTATTGTAAAATTTTATTACCAGAATCGACCAACTGAGTAAACTAATGTTTTCTAACATTATCTGACCTCTCATTCGCACTTAATAGTGAATGTATCTCTGTCCCTTTTATTACTATTAGTAACAGTATTTGTCCTCTCTTTCCCTCGCGTGTATTTAAGCTATATCTGTCTCATTCCCTACTACTTCCTACTGACCGGATGCTTTGACTCCATAGGGATCTATAATGGCGAGCCATTAGGTTTCGCTGATGTAGGCCCCTGTGGAGTAGTGGTTAAAGAGCTGATATCATAGCCCAGTGGTTAGGGCTTGATATGTCATAGGTTCGATTCTCGCGGTAAACATTTCCAATATCGCGTCGGATACGAATTATGATATATATAAAAAAAAAACGTCGCGTCGGTTATGATATAAAAAAAACGAGCGAGCCTTACAGTGGTCGCATATGATGTGTAACATTTTATGAAAATATTTAAATAAAAAAAAACAATGCTTAGTACGATTTTCTAATGTGATAAAAAAAATACGGACAAACTTTTCCATCAAGTAGTGACAGAAATCAACGTCAAAATTTAAAAAAGCTAAATACTGAAATGTTTTATTCGAATCTGACGGCCAACTCTACCAAAGTGCGCTCATTGGTCAACTTAAATAGCGCGCGCTTCCGTGACTTCGTGTTACACACTTCCGTCCCACTTCACGAAATCACTCCCACAAATTGTAGAAAAGCGAGAGGAAAGATGTCACACATCAAAAATAATGAAAATTTTCAAGTAACCCACGAATTGTCAATCAGTGAGCGAGCTGATGATGATGAATCATAGCTAAGAACACTCTCGGTCATATCGGCTTTCGAACAAAAAGAACTAGATTAAAATCGGTTCTTCCGTTTGGGAGCTGCGATGCCACAGACAGACACGTTAAACTCATAGCACCTCTGTATTCGTCGGGGGCTAATAAAGTCGCTGGTACTTTACACTAGGGTAACAACTAAAGAGTAAATATAACATTTGATAACATTTTGTGACGTTGTTAAAAGTGACAATTTTGAACGTCGACGCTGCACTGGTCGGTATTTTCTCCACGAAAACGCTGTTGGTGATTTACTCTAAAGTCATACACTGTGGACCCAAATTTTAGCGGAATATCGATTTATATTACACTTGTCCAGGTCGGTATGTGCTTATATTTCTAAAATCAAACTAAGTTTAGGAGATAAGATAATAGCCTCCGAACGTCGGATTTTTAACGCAACTTTGACCGTACTTAAACAAACGAAGAAAGAAAATAAAAAAGCAATCACGCACCGCCACTGGTTGATTCTTCAGCAATTGAGATAACTTCACTTCAGACAATAATATTACATAGTTTTTTCATAAAACACTAAGAGCTGAGTGTCGATTTGCGTAATTTGAGGGCGCCTTTTCTAAAATACTTCACAAAGCGCTGCAGTAACTTCTCTTATAAGTATAGATTTACAGTAGTTACAAGCCAGTCCCGATATGATCAAACTGCCAAAATGGTATTCTCATGAACGTGAAACCAACGTGCAACGTCAAACCCGTTTTGATTTGTCCAAACTCCAAAAATCAGTGTATGATATCAAGACGATTCATTTATAATTCAATAAAAGTAAAATGAAAGTGTAAGTTTATTACGAGAATTGGGGTCTGACTGCATACCGTTGCAGGTTTAATATATATATATATATATATATATAGGCTTATATACATATATATAGGTATATACCTAACCAAGAGCATGTCTAAGGAGGGTTCCATAACTACGCGTTTTTAGCATGGTCTATCAGCATGAAAACTTACAATTTTCTATGTCCTACAGTTTAGAAATGCCAGGGGGGGCACCAACTTACAAACCACTTTGGAGGCCGATTACTCGAAAATGGTCGACTTTGTAAAAAAGTCATGTATAAATAAAATAAAATAAAAAAAAAACCTTTTATTTCATTGCAGTTTACAAAATATTATATAAAAGAAAAAAAACAGTTCCAAAAAAAAAAAAAAATACAATAATTTTACAAGTAGATAGCTAGACATATATATTATAACAAAACTTATTTTAATCTGCAAGAAACCCTCTATGGGTAAAGGCCTCCTCCAAGGATTGCCAGTCGTCTCTAGATTGGGCTACAGGAACCCACTTGTGGCCGGCTATTTTTTTCAGATCGTCGTCCCATCTAGTTACAGGTCTACCAGTTCTTCTTTTACTCTGCGGACCTTCCCATGTGGTTACTCCATTTGTCCATCTCTGGTTCTGTAGACGTGCCACATGTCCGGCCCACTTCCATTTCAAAGAGCGCGAGTGAACCAGAGCGTCCTTTAATTTGGTGATGCCTCTTATTTCTGAATGGTTCACTTTTTGAATTTTTTTGTATATTTAACACACTACGCTCTATTCCACGCTGGCATGAGATTATTTTTTAAATTGTTTTAATGTTGAATTTCCAGGTTTGGGATGCATATGTTAGGCACGGTATAAGTCACGAATTAAGGACCTTAGTTTTAATTTTTGTTGGCATGCTGCTCTTAATAATATCTCCTTCATTGCCAAGTATTTATTCCACGTTAACTGTGTCCTGCGTTCTACTTCTTGATCATTACTTTTTTGGTCAAAGCTAATTTGTTTACCCAGGTAGATATAGGTGCCTGTATATTTCAAGGGCTCGGATCCCACAGATATTTTTTCTTTATGCTGTTTGACATTAACATTGTTTTGGATAAATTCATATCTAATCCCACTGTTTTACTGGCACGATTGAGTGACTCGTATCATGTGTTGATTTTCAAGTCCTGATTCGGATATGAGGGTCAAGTCATCTGCAAACCGCAAGTGGCTTAGGTAGTCTTCTTTTATTCTTATACCTAGACCTCTCCAATTAAGCTTGTTAATAATTGACTCCAGTGTTGCCATGAATAGCATAGAAGAGAGGGGGTCGCCTTGTCTCACTCCTCTTTTGACCGGAAACCAAGGCCCGGCTTTCTCAAGTTTTACCCTACTCTTGCTATCATTGTATATACTCTTGATTACACTGATGTATTGTTTTTCGACTCCTTGTGTTGTTAAAGTTTCTCATATACTTCTGTGTGACAAACAGTCAAATGCTTTTTTGTAATCAATATATGCAATATATAGTGGCCTGTTTCTCTCTCTATATTTTTCAATGAGCAGCTCTATGGTATGAATGTGGTCGATCGTCCTTTCGGGCTTTCCTTTCCTAAATCCGGCTCGTTCGATTGGTTGACGTCTTTCAAGAGTAGAGTTTATTCTTTTATTTATTATTGAGGAGAACAGTTTATAGATAGTAGGTAGCAAGCTTATCGGTCTGTAGTTTCCTATGTCATTGGGGTCCCCTTTTTTGTATATAAGAATAATATCCGATTCGGACCATTGTGTGAGGTCCGTAAAGCTAGCAATGGTAAATCAGCGAAATTAAGAAAAAAAAACCCAAAATTTGTTGCTTTTTAGTTGCCAAAATGATAATTTTTTTGCTCAAATCGATCGTAAGAAATCGGCAACCGTTCTTTCTAGCTTTCAGTAAAGTTATCATGAAAAAAGGTGATTTAGGTACAATGCATGGTAGGTAGGTATTTAGGTCTGCGTATGAATGCAGGTCAATTTGTTGCTAATTTGTTGCTGCAGGAAAAATTGAAGAAAAATTTTTTTGAGATTGAGGAACCCTAAATATGAATTTCAACTTCCGCTTTCTATTTTGTTGCTAAAAATTTATACTATAAGAAATAAAAGTGTGAGCAGCAACAAATTGTCATGTAATTTTTAACCATCGGAAATCGGATGTGAAGCCAGCGTGTCCAGTTTGTAAGGTACCTAGTTTTTAAATTGCTGTCACTTCCGGTTTCTATTTTGTTGCTGAAACTTTACTCTGTAAGAAATAAGAGTGTAAGCAGCAACAAATTGTCAGGTAATATTTAACCTTCTTATCATCATCAGTTGGTATGACGACGTCAGTTTTAGTAAAATAAAATAAAAATAAAATCTCCAATTTTTCCTGCAGCAACAAATTAGCAACAAATTGACCTGCATTCATACGCAGAATTGTACTTAAATCACCTTTTTTCATGCTAACTTTACTGAAAGCTAGAACGGTTGCCGATCGGTTGGAGCAAAAACATCGTCGTTTTGGCAACTAAAAAGCAACAAATTTTGGGTTTTTTTTTTCTTAATTTCGCTGATTTTCCATTGCTAGCTTTACGGACCTGATTGGGTGGGCCGTGGGAGTCTCTCCAGATTCTATGATGAGGTTGAATAGTTCAGATAGACAGGCGATAAGCTCAGGTGGTCCGTTTTTTTAAATTTCGTTTGTAATTCTATCTGAACCTGGAATTTTTTCTGGCTTTAACTTTTTGATTGCCCTTATATGACTTCGCTTATTTCTATCTGAGGTACTAATGAGTTTCTGTCAATGTAGTCTGCGCGTTGGTCCACGTGTTGTCTACTCTCTTCCTCCGTACAATTAAGTTTCTTATGAAAGTTTGTTACAATATTGGTGATGTCCTTGCGGTTGCTAATAATTTTTTTGCCTTGTTTTAGTTCGTCAATCCCCGATTTACTCGTGAGCTCTTATTGTTACTAGCTTGTAGAGGGCAGATATCGTTTTTTATCGCTCTAGATTTGTTCTTTATACTTTGCTGTTCTCTTCGTCTTTTCATTACTTGTAGTGTGCCCTCTGACAGAATTTTATGAGAAACATTTGTTTTATTTTCGTTTTGGATCGATTGAAGACTTCTGTTGATTGATTTGATAATGTAGTCGTAGTAAGTTTGAACTGATTTATTTGGCGCTGTGTCCAGCATTTCAGTCAGGCGGGTATTTATTATATTTTGAGATGTCTTCCTCCTTTGTAATAGTTTTCTTCTGATTGTTACTGTATTTCATGCGACTTTTCTTTGAATGTTTAAGGGCTATCGCAGCTCTAACAGGTCTATGATCTGAAGGATAGTTTACATTTATTACTTCTATATTTTGGAACGTGTGCGGGGCGATTTGACAAAATCAAGTCAATCTCATTTTTATACATTTTATCAGGATATATCCATGTCCATCTCCTATTTAGCTTTTTCATAAAAAATGTGTTTAAAATTGATAAATCGTTTTCTGACGCAAATTCTATCAATGTTTGTCCTCTCTCGTTTCTCTCGCCGTAACCGTTCGGTTTTGTTATATTCGTCTTTTTTTGGTATTCCAATTTTTGCGTTCCAGTATTCAATGAAAACCAATTCTTTGTAGGATATTTCGATAGCTTTATTAAGTGTGATATAGAAGCTGACTCGTTTCGTCGTCGTTTCTAAATAAGTCATGTATGAAACCTTATTTTAAAATACCTATTCAACGACACCCCACACGATGGGGTAGAATGAAAAAATATGTATCATCCCCACTTCACATGGAGAGCGACCCCTAAAATAAAAAAATATTATTATTTTATGATGCCAAAACCGAGATCTATATACAATCTATAACTATACCAAACTTCATCCATTTATATTCATAATTACAGAAGCTAGAAGCGCGGACACCCAGACAGACAGACCGACAGACGGACGGACAGAGCGAAACTATAATCAATCCATCAATCAATCAATCATTTATTTCACAGAATGTGGTTAACAATGGTGGATACAATAGGTACATCAGTTCTTACACATCCTACCATAACAATGGTGTGTGAATATGTCAACAAGTAATTATTATTATTTAATATAGAAAATACAAGTTCAATTAGTTACATAATAGTCAATTTTAACGTTAATACAAAGTCATCAAATAGTAAAATGTAAAATCATAATAATAATAAACAATAAGGCTCAACTCACACTGGCGCAGAGTCGAAGCGACGCGACGCGTCATATTTCTCCGCCTAAAGCATATTCATCTCTGTTGTTCTATTATTTAAGTACTTTGTGCTATGTAAATATGGAAGCGCGCGTCGACGCGTGTTGACGCGCGCATTCGCGCTACGGCGCTCGGCTGGAGTCGGGTGGGTCCGCGAGTCGCCGCGCGTACCCGGGCGCAGTGACGCGTCAGACGCTGACCACAACGGACGGACGACAGTGCTGAACTACGACGACAATGGACGAAGATGAAAAATTAATAATTAATAAGATCGATATCAACCATCATATTATACTGTCGAGCGAGCACCATTCACGAATGCTCTAAAGTCTCTGAACTGGTTCCGGCACTGACGCGCCGTCGCGTACAGGCGCGCGTCGCCGCGCGAAGACGCGCGTCGCCGTGCAAAACATGACGCGTCGCGTCGCTTCGACTCTGCGCCAGCGTGAGTTGAGCCTAAAAATACAGTAAAAAAAATATCGTTAGAACAATATTTTAATACTTATGTTTAAAAAAATAAAAAATACATGTCTGAAATTAAAATTAATTTAAAAAAAAAATCAAATAATTATTAACATTCAAGTCATTGTTTAATACGTAGCATGAATTCATTCAAGTCATAAAAACAATTTTCTATTAGCCATGATGTCAGATTTCTTTTGAATTTATTGAATGGTAATTCTTTAAATTGATTGGGCAATTGGTTAAATATTTATATAAGGGTTCCTTATGTATTACGGAACCCTAAAAATGGATTTCATTTTGAATGTCTCGCTACAACTCGAGAACGGCTGGACCGATTTGGCTAATTTTGGTCTTAAAATAATCGTATCAGTTCAGGGAAGGTTTGCACTGTGAGTAATTTTGGAAAAATTGCGGGGAAATGTATTAACACTATATTCATAGGTGCGACAGAACAACGTCTGTCGGGGCAGCTAGTAAATAATAAATCTTTATTTCGGGCGGCATATTAATGGCGTTTCGTTGGCACTTACGCGGACAGTGATACTCAAATAGCTCATTTCAAGCCTAAACATTTCAAGCTGGAATAGCTTAAATTCGGTGACATTTCGCTAAACCTGAAGATTGAAAGTGGTAACAGTTTTGACGGGAGAGGGGTGTTTCATTTTAAATGTATTAACTAAGATGTGTGTTAGTACGTTTAGCTAACATTGTGGAGGGAATGAAATGCCATAATTACAAAATTAAATATCGAGTGTTTGCCTACATGTGAAATAATTAGGTGTTACAACTTCACAAAAAAAATTATTAAAATTTTTAAAAATTTTATTTTTTAATATTTTTTTTTTTAATATTTAATTATTAAAAATTATTTCCTGGAAATAATATCTCTTTATGCAAAGGTTGAACGATTAAAAAAACGATAAATGTTTGCGCCAAAACGACAGCCGCCATTATCGTGACGTCACAAGAACATAAACAAACAAATGTCCTATGTGCGTGTGTATTGATTGCATCAACTTTAGATTTAACTTTCGCTGTTGTTTATTCGAAATTCGATTTGATTATGTTCTTATGACGTCACTTACGAGAAAAAAATGGCGGCTGGCGTTTTAGGTCACGTGACATACAGATAATAAAACTACAGTTTTATTTTAGAAATTATAAATAAATCGCATATACATATAACAAAATAGTGTTGTATTCGTATTTCTTATGATAGAAACTATGTAAATGACAAATTTATATCATTTGATTTTGATATACGAAGCTAGCCTATTAGATGCATTTGAAAGTTATAAAAAGTTGGAATATTTTTTATTAGCAATAAAATCGGAACACTTTATTTGTTTCTTTTTTTTTTGTTTCAGATATTCACGGACTAGTGTGAAGTTGGTGGTTATATACATTTAGCTAGTAGTGTTCATGTTTTTGTTAAAATTATAAACACTAGTTCATAAATTTAAAAGTCATGTAAAACATACATTGACTGTAAACCAACGATCGTGCAGTGTTTCTATCAAATTTTCAGTGTGTCGCAACATTTGTGTTACAAATCGTTTTAAAATAATAACATTATTAATCGTGAACGTAAATAAGGTACACAACAATGAATTTAGTATCGAAATAATTTAATAAAAATAATTTTTTGACTGTAAAACGTGTTAGTGCGGTTTCTCACCTAGTGTCAGTAATGTGCGTAGTTAGAGTGAGATAGCAATGTCGCCGTCCCGCTTGCACGTCTTCTTCTACGGTTAGAGCGAGATAGCAATGTCGCCGTCCCGCTTGCACGTCATCTTCTGTCTCCTCTTCTTCAGCGTGGATAGTTTGGAGGAGGTGATCATTGAAGAGTCAAGTGAGTATTTTTTTCTATTCACTATAACACTTTAGCGGGTGATTACTGAAAAAAATAGTAAAACTGAATGTATACATTGTGTGTCGTTTCGAGGCTAAGAGATTTTAACAGCATATTAATATGTTTAATTTTGTCGACGAAACACCCCGCCTTATTCCCTAATAAGTATAAAAACACTCATAAGCCCCTGCTTATGAGTGTTTTTATACTTTTAACAGTCTGTGGAAGGAATAAACTTGCGTTATGTTTCACGCCGAATGAATAATAATATCTAATATATATGGAAATTGTAGGCAATATCATCAAAGATTCTGTAAAATAAAATTTAGCGGAAAACGGGCTAGATTAAAAATAAAATTAAAATAAGGTAAATTGGTAAAGTTTTTTTTTTTTCAAGATTCAAATGTTGAAAAAAAAATTCTAAGATAAAACAAATGCAATCATGTAAAAAATGCCTTGTAGGCACAGGCTCCGAATTAGTGCTCGACTGATTTTGATGTAATTTGGTATAGGTGTAAAGTAAATCGAAGGGAAGAGGATAGATTTTCTTTTGCGCGTAGGTACTAAGTCGCGGGAATATAAACGAAACGAAACTTTCACGCGTGTTGTGATAAAACTGAAATGTCCGTACTAATATTATAAAGAGGAGAGATTTGTTTGTTTGTTTGCATTGAATAGGCTCCGAAACTACTGGACCGATTCTGATAAAATTTGGTACAGATATAGACCAGACCACGTAGCCTATAAAAGGATATAAGCCTATAGGATTACTTCTACGGAGTTTGAGCGGGCTCCTTTATCCTTATCATTTACTACATTTTTTATTTATTTCATTCTTTACAATTAAATAAACCATTAAAATCACAATTATAACATATCAGTATTATTGAGAGTATTAGGATTATAATAATATAAAAGAAAATAATCATTTAAGTAACTAAAGAATTAATAAATATAAGTAAATGCTGATATTAAATATAATTCAATACACCAATAAATTAAGATTATCAATAAAATTATTAAAATCATCACACATTTAAATCATTCGCCTAAAATTTATTATAATTTACAAAATATATATATTTAATCAGTAAATTTCGTTATAAAATTAAACGAGAAACATAATGTCAAAAATTTATTCATAAGCAGAATAGTAATTTACATTAAAAAAGTAATTTTCATCACAGGGTCATATTATTATTATTAATAATAATTACAATTATGAGGTAAGACAATTAAAATTAATTAATTGTTAATAGAAAAAGTGATAATAATAGAATTAAAAATAATAGTACAAATGCACGTTGCACGCGTTGGTACATAATCTAATTTAATTTTTTTTTTATCCAAGCAATGCTTATCGAACCTGCGTCTCAAGCGCTACCCATATTCTGCTGAAACTTCAAATTCGTGTAATCAATCACCTGATATTTTTCATTTCGCGCGTTTGTCAACGTCGCGCGTCGTCCCAGAAAATGCGAGAAAACACGTCAATGTACAGGTAAGATTAAAAAGTAGGTTAAACGACGATCACACTGGACCTGAATATCGTAAGAGCTCAATTACACTTCTCCGATATTTTATCTACGTATCAGTGGCGTGAGGTTCTTTTAACTTCATTCCTATCTTCACTTATCACTTACCTTTTGAAGACCTTCATACAAATCCCTAACTATTATACAGGCTAGGGCTTCCCCATGAAGGAGGACCGGCTTTCGCTACTGCTACGTAGAGAAAGTCACAAAGAATTTGAGGGGACCTTTACAGTAATTCGGCGTAAAATAAGCGTCTATTCACACTTGTGACGCGACGCGGCGCGCACTTTTTAAGATAGCGATTCAAAATTGTGCTTTATTCACTACACAAGAAGATACACGTTTCATTGCAAGAGCGGCGCCGCGCTACGCAGCTCGGTGCAGCTGTATTTCATTGTATTTCCTCATTGAACTTTATCTATACGAATAAATAAAATTGAAGTGTCTGTTTGTAATTTCAAATTAACAGCTCTTCACTTAATGCACATGAAAATACTATAACTAAACATACATACATACAAATAAATAAAATTCAAGTGTCCGTTTGTAATTTCAAATTAGAAGTTTTTCACTTAATGCATTTGAAAATATATACGCTAGCTACTAACAATCAAAATCCAATTTTAAAATTTTTGTCTGTCTGTTTGTTCCGGCTAAACTCTGGAACAGCTGGACCGATTTTCACGGGACTTTCACTCGCAGATAGCTGATGTTATAAGGCGTAACTTAGGATACTTTTTATCCTCGTCATCATCATCAAAAAATATTTAACGCCCAACGAAGTGGGCACGGCCCGACGGGTCAGCTAGTTTTTTTGTGTTAATTAAAAATAATAAAAATAAGTGACATTTAAATTGGTAGCATTATACCCGGCCATATTGGGCATTGTTACCCGACTACGAATGTATTTAATGTATGTTTGTTACACCGTAGCGCCTAAAACACTGATCCAATCTTAATGAGTGAGGTGCCAATACTCAATAGATTCGTAATAATAGCCCCGGTAACAGAAGCTATAATTTTATATACCTAATTTACGTAGACGGGTGTTTTTATAAAAAAAATAGCATGAGCGCGCGACTTCGTCCGCGTGGATCCCCATTGCACCCCCGTGGGGTATGTATTTCGAAATATCCTTTATTAACGGACTTCTACGCCATAACACCTAACTATCTGAGTGATGATATTCACTATACAAACTTTGGACCCCCATTTCACCCCCTTAGGGGACGTATTTCAGTAAACTATAAATTACGTACTCATTACGTACGTACGTACGTATAAATTTGTATTTATTACCTCGGCAATTAAAATTTATGGAAATCGAGAGACAGATTTTAAACATTTTTCATACAAATTTCAATATAATTTAACCCTCATTTTACACCCTCAGATCGTGTAATTCTAACAAACCCGAAACTAAATACGGATTTATTTAAATATATTTAAGAGCATGAAACTCAATTTTCATTGAAATCGGTGCAGATTTAAGATTTTTGATACAAACTTTCAACCTCTATTTCATCCTTTTCGGGGTGGAATTTTTCAAAATTCCTTCTCAGTGCGCGTCTGTATTGTACATAAAAAGTACTGTCCTTTCACGTTTCTACTATCAGCGGTTACGGCTGCGCGAGCGGCTACGTCAGTCAGTGGGGAGTGGGGACACCTCCTCAAACACACGCAAGCAAAGGTACCCACATTAAAACATTACTTATTAACATGAGCGGCGTTGAAAAAGAACTACAAAAAAGCTAATGTCAGCTACCTCATTCCAGAAACGCCCAGGGGCGTACACTCGTGGTTTTTATTTAAAGAAACCAGACTTTCTTGTTCTTGAAATAATGAATGTGCTTTATTAACGTGTTTGCTTTGCGTCGAGATACTTTTTTTAATTCTTTAATGCACTAATATAGAAATATACAATGCTGTATGAGAGTATCTTATACTTTAAACGAGCTAATCTTGTATACCCTTACTAATATTATAAATGTGAAAGTTCGTGAGGATGGATGGATGTTTGTTTGTTACTCATTCACGCAAAAACTACTCAACGGATTTTGATGAAATTTGGTATGGTAGTAGCTTGAGCTCTTGATTAAAACATAGACTACTTTTTATCCCGAAAAAGTACAGTGTTCCCGTGGGATACTGTATTTACACGGGTGAGCCGCGGGCAACAGCTAGTTCACAATGTGGGAAACATATTTCGACATGTTTCGATTTCGACAACTCCAAACGACGTCGGAGTTGAGTTATATTTTCGACTCCATTGTGAGTAGTCCCGCTGATGATGATGATGGCAAGGTGAAGAAAAATCGACTCATAATATTCAAACAGACATTACGACGCGCTTTCAAGAAAAGCTTTGTGAAGTCTGACTTGGCAATTTCTAATCGTTCAAGGGAATATAAAAAGGCTTTTCCAATGTAATTAATCACTAATAGACATTTCGCGTTAAGTTCGCTGTGAGTCATCAGTGCGAATGTCAAAATTGACCAATAAATAAATATCTATGGATAAATATCTATGGACGCTTCACACCACGTTAATCTGGCCCCGTGCTAAGTATCCGTAGAACTTGTGTTACAGGTTCCAGAAAACGGGAAGTATATTTAATACTTTTATACTATACATATATTTAAGATTTTTATTATACACATATTTAATACACATCCATGACCCAGGAACTCAGAAAAACTTATTGTTCCTTCGGCGGGATTCGAACCCGCGACCCCGGCTTGAGCACCAACGCGCTGAACCACTGAGCCACAGAGGTCGTCAAACTCCACCACAAAAAAACCAATGACGCAAGCCGTATTCACATTCACCCATAGAATTCAGCCATCGAATGAGACTGGGAAATTGCTGCTCATCTGTTTTTCTTGCTAAGATTAGGGTAAGGGATAGATCTTTGTGCGAGTGTGGCCTGGATGAGGGCCCTCTAGACCACATCTCCTTCTCTTGTCCAAACAACCAAACGTCACTGTATGATACCCTCCCTCCTACACTTCCGCGCCCTATCAATTTTAAATCTGCTCTTTGTTGAAATCTTGTGTGCATACATTGTTACTAACAAAATAAAACTGTGAGGTATGTGGTATTAAAACCTTAATGTTTGTGCTTGTTCTAGGTTCTAGATCTTTCTAACTGACTTCCTTCAGTTCACCGTGCCTTTGTTTTTTCATAAAACCTACTCTTAAGGCAGAGTCTTCGTCACCTGTCGTAGGCGATTCACTACGGAGCCTCTAAATCACTCACTGCAAACTCAAAGAGAATGGATAGATGATACTTGCAACTTATTTCCCGTGGGAAACGTGTATTTTGGCGCGATAAGTAGTCTAGTTCCTTCCCCAAAGGTGTAATGTTGTAATGTATGTATGTACCAAACAAATTGCATAAAAATCCGTGTAATGGTTTAGGCGTGATTTCGTATTAGGCGGATTATAGCATGGTTACTCGTATTTATTAGGTTTCCGTAATACCCAAGGGAACCTAACAGTTTCGCTCTTTCCGGCCGTCTGCCCGTCTGCCCGCCCTTCTAGCTTCTGTAATTATGAATATAAATGGATGAAATTTGGCATAGTTGTATATTGTGTATAGATCTCAGTTTTGGCATCACGAAATAATAATAATTTTACATTTCAGGGGTGGCTCTCCATACATGTAAAGTGGGGATGAAAAATATTTTTTCATTCTACCCCATCGTGTGGGGTATCGTTGAATAGGTATTTTAAAATAAAGTAATGTTTCATACATGACATTTATTACGAAGTCAACCATTTTCGAGTAATCGGCCTCCAAAGTGGTTTATAAGTTTGTCCGCCCCTGGCAGTTCTAAACTATACCTAGGAGACAGAAACTTGTGAGTTTCTATGCTAATAGATCGTATTAAAAACTCTTTAGGAAAATTATTTTGAGCTAAATCAGACAATAACTTTTGAAGTAATTTAAAGAAAACCTATTGCGCGTTGATAGTTACGGAACCCCTTTTAGTCCTGACATGCTCTTCGAAAGGTTATTAAAGAATAGAAAGATACATTTACAATTTACATTATAATCTCACCCATATCAATTCTGTAACGCCTTTATCATAAAAATATACCCGAACCCAAAGTGTCTTAACCCACGGATCATAAATTCATAACAAAGATAAAAGTACGAACAATAAAAACCCAACAATGGTGTAACAAAACCCACCGGGTGGTCCGACTGTGAAGGAGCAATCTGAGGAATGTGACGTCACAGCGTGGGCTATATATTTATTGATGCTGAGGATTCAAATGTGTGATGTCCATTGATGTACCAGATATGTACCTTGAACTCCAGCAAGCGTGACCACCTAGAAATGGGTCTCGTCTACAGAGAAATAGATAAAACTCGTATAATATGACAGATTGGCAAAGAAAATCTCCCACTTTAGGCTAAAATATATTAATGTCTGACTCAAAAAAACCTTTAAACGAAAATTATGCGGATGGAGGAGTACGAAATTTTACTCAATTAAATCTTATGTGTGATCTGCGCTAGTATTTTTTATAATATAACTTAAAAATACATGATAAATTAATGAATATAACATAAGACACACTACCTCAGAGGCTCAGATTAACAACTCACTACCACACATTTGATAGAATTTTATCACACGTTGACGTTTGACAATCTGTCTTTCACATTCAATAGACAACATATAAATTTTAATTTCGTGTCTATGAAGTACGAGGCAAAATAACCGTAATATAATATTATATTTGAGATCAAAGTGGCCAGTACGACAAAACGCCAATTTCATATGTAAGGACCTAATATAAAGTCTTAACTTAAAAAATAAATGAATTACTTATCCAATTTTGACTACCAGATAATTATGATAATTAAATTATTACTAGGGATGGAAATTCGCCCAAAATAATTAATATAATTATTAAGATTGAACTTTATGTAACCCATATAAATAGCCATTTCGATAGAAAAGAAATGCACGTGAAATTTTTAAATTTGGATTTTTTTTAACTATTTCTCTACTTTTAGATTAACTTCATTGGGTTTTCTAACTTGGGTTTTTTATTTTTTATTTTTTAACAATTGGGTTCATTGGGTTGGGTTACTTCAGAAAAAGTCATATCATATGATCACTATATGTGTCCATATAAATTATGAGGAGTTCCCT
This sequence comes from Phengaris alcon alcon, assembly GCA_037179445.1. Classification (NCBI taxonomy): domain Eukaryota; kingdom Metazoa; phylum Arthropoda; class Insecta; order Lepidoptera; family Lycaenidae; genus Phengaris; species Phengaris alcon. The sequence goes on along the minus strand of JAYRCH010000046.1, from coordinate 143,427 downwards.
CGATTCCTCATGGATCCCATCATCAGGTCACCACTTTTGTGAAAACGGGACCAACTTCGGAGTATACCCTTTACATAAAAAAATAAAAAATTATATCGGTTAACAGACGGCGGAGTTATCGTTGAACATACAAAAAATATATACATATATATATATATATATATATACAGCCGAACGTATAACCGTCTCCTTTTTTGGAAGTCGTTTAAAAAATTGTTGGCCGTCCTCCCTTTTGATTGTCATTTAGGTCGGTTTTGTATACGAATGCGACATCTATTTATGGTATGTCAACGGCAATATCTTAATATGCTCGTATGTTACTCTGAATTAGCATTTTGATGTCCTCTCTCGCCCTTTAGGTATATAATAATGTCTTACTTTACTTTTGTCTCCAGTAGTAGTGTTTTTTATGCTCAGGGCATTATCATTAGGCTCAGGAGATTTATATGTGTACATATGTGTACATTTTATCTTATTACTATTATAAATGTGACCAGCCTCCGTGGTCCAGTGGCTTAGAGCTTGGCTCTCGACTCGGAGGTCGGTGTGTTTTATTCCCGCATTGGAACAACAAAAAATGTTGTCTCCAACTTTGGTTAGGAAAATTCAGGCTGATCACCTGATTGTCTGACAAGAGAGATGATCCATGCGTCGGATGGGCGTGTAAAAAGTCGGACCTGCGCCTGATCTCTTGCCAGTCGTGTCGGTCCGTCCGTCCCACTAGGCTTCGAGAGTAAAGGAAGAGAGAGTGCTCTTGCGTTCTGGCGCATGCACCTGGGCACTATACAAAGCAACTGCGTAGCTGGCCGGCACCGTCACCGAAATCGGTTTTGGGGGCTATTATTATTATTGTAAATGTGAAGGTCTGTGATGATGGATGGGTGGATAGATGGATGTATGGACGGATGTTTGTTACTCTTTCACGCAATAACTACTGAACGAATTCCGATAGTATTTGATTTGTTATTTGTTGTAGTCAGTAGAACAGATAATAGTTTAAGCTCACTAGGTCGATTCTATATTTAATCTTACAATAACACAGTTTGGATGCACTGTCGAGTATCGACACAGAGGATAAAATATATAAGGTCCGGTAAAATAAATTACGGATATTTTGGGCATAATATGATTTACTGCTTATTTAAAGACGTTTAGGCAGGAAAATAATTGTCATATTTTGAGCGGAGAGTCACCCATACATGAGATGATTTTTTTACTTTGAGTATGCCAATATTTTTCTGCCTAGAAACTTTTTCATCCGTTATTGGATGATTCTCCGAGCGACGTAGCCACTCTTGAAATACTGTAGTGCCTGGGACAGTCTGCTTTTTAAATGTCGTATGGTTGCCCAAGCACATACGGCATTCTCACAACACAGTCAGCCTAGTCCAGAGGAATGACTGGTCAATACGTCTGGGGCCAACCGTGTGCGTGTTTCCTCACGATGTCCTCCTTCACCGTTGGAGCGCCCGTATAATGTACTTGAGATCTGAAAAAGTGTCATTGGTACACGCCACAACCTGGGAATCGGACCTGCACTCTCTCGGGTGCGAATCAAACGGTCCACCCACTAGGCCACGGAGCTCTTTTCTTTTCCTGCCTAAACGCCTTTATAATTAACAGTAGATCATATTATGCCCAAAATATCCGTTGTGGCGGAACAATAAGCGCCACAATCCTGAATCGCGCTATCGAAGTTTTCAAAGATCGGCACTATATATACGACATCTGAAATTCATACAAGTGGGCCTTGTTGGCCAAGTTCGGCCTGACCAAGCATAGTACCTCGCTCGGTCGTAGACCTCCCTTTGGGGCTTGCCACAATACTCCCAAACCGTAATTGATTTTACCAAATCTATACGTATATTACTACTATGACCCGACATACATTGTTTTATCATTGTCAGAATGTACACGAATTTGTTGATGGGTAGCAACGTACGTTACGCAACGTTACGTATGGGAAAGTTTAATTGTTGTTTTTAGTATCAACCCTATTGCTGGTCTGTGGATCAAAAGAGAAATATTAAAATCGCTATTAAAAAATAAGCGTTGGCGGTAGAAGGGTGAATTTTTTTGGGTTGTATGTATTTTTTATGCGACGTCACATAAAAAAAAAAAAATGTAGGGGTGGGTCACCCTTATCATTTGGGGGTTGAAAAAATAGATTATACCGATTCTCGGACCTACCGAATATGCAAAAAGGTGTGTCCCCGAACACTATGACACGAGAATTTTCGATATTAGATATACTCGCGTACAGAGAAACAGCTGTCATAGAACGAACCGAATCGATCCAAATTTGAACATTTTGACGTCCCCTCCAACGGCCCCCAATATTTCCACACAATCGTGGACACACCGACAATCGTAGTGCAATCAAATCGAAATCTAACTAGGTAGCTGTTTATCTGTTCCTCTTTGTTTAGTATGTGCTGTCGGTATATTAAAACGCCAAAATGGTGTTTTCATAAACGTCAAACTAATGTATACATAGTGCGTACCCGCGGGCAAAAGGTAGTAAGCGATAAAATTAAACTTTGCAGTTCAAATTCTTTAGTCGGTTGAGCAGCGACAAGGGCGCAGAACTTTTCATTATCTCTACGTAACAATAATAATAACGCTCCCCACACTGATTTCAGTGACGGTGGCCGGTTTAATTGAAACCAGGCTAGCTACGCAGGAGTTATTTTATAGTGCCCAAGTGTGTGCGCAGTACACAAGAGCACACTCTCTTCCTTTACACTCGTAACCCAGTGGGACGAATCACCGACACGACTGGTGAGATATCAGGCGCAGGTCCGACTTTTTACATGCCCATCCGACGCATGGATCATCTTTCTTGTCAGACAATCAGGTGATCAGCCTGCATTGTCCTAACCAAACTTGGAAACAAGATTTTTTGTTGTTCCAATGCGGGAATCGAACCCACTACCTCCGAGTCGAGAGCCAAGCTCTAAACCACTAGACCACGGAGGAGGAGGCTACATACGTAACAATACAATCTCGTTAAAGGCCTACTAATCCACGAGAAAGTTTCAAAACTTTTACATTAAATAATCTTATGTGAGTATTTACGTAACTTTTGCGTTAAGGGAATGAAACAGTTATAATCCTGTGATTATAATTTAAATAATAAACATAAATCACTCAACAGATTTTGATGAAATTACATCGATAGATTAGACCATGGGGGAAAGGTCATCGGCCTCGGCGACAAAATGTACGGTTTACGCGCAATACACGGGATTTATTCTCTATTCTCCGTTCTGATTTAATGTTTAAACTAAACTTAAACTAAACATGAAAACCGACCAAATTACCGTGTCATCGTATTCCTTTATTGCGCGGTGAATAAGTGACATTTGAATTGGGAGCATTATAGCCCATATTGAGCTTTGTTTACGTTTAAAGTGCGGTCGCGGAGCACGTGTAATTCTGTACATTGATTCATCGTCACCTGTCTCTTTCACTCGCGCACATGTGTAAACGCGATAGAAATATATTTGTGCTCCGCGACCGCACTTTAGATTTCATTGAATCGGATTTTTTTTTTATTTACGTTACAGTAGGTATCTAAACTATAATATTTTGTATTGTGATTTAAAAAATTGTCTATTCTAATATAATACAGAGGAAAGAGTTGTTTGTTTGTTTGCATTGAATAGGCCCGAAACTTCTGGACCGATTTTGATAAAATTTTGTCACATATAATTATAGAGTAGACTACTTTTTAAATGTCCGGCACATTATGTCGCGATAAAAGGGGGGATTTCCTTTGGCACACCTGAAGTCGCGGGTCAAGTCTATTATGAATGATATTAATGATAATGCGTGATGCAAAAGCTTTCAGTACAGTTGTACGAGAATTTTGCGAACGGAGGAGGAGGAATGACATTGGACGCAGTAAAAGTTTATGTAGATTGTAGAAAAAGTGCAGAAAGGCAGTATTTTTTAAAATATATATTAATATTCGTACAATTAATGTAAATAACAATACACACTACCTCAGATTATTAACACACACTACCGTGCGTTTGACAGATACAATTTTCTTACACCTTGACGTTTGTCTGTCATTACATTTACATTTTTTCAATCCAAGATTTAAAAGAACCCTATTATTTTTAAAACTTTAAAATCATACGAATTATTTTGGGCGAATTTCTACCACAGGGCGACCTTTAGTAGTAATAATTGTGTATTAAGCTGAAAGGAATCCGGAACGCGGTAGAAAATTCAGAGCACCGCAAATAGAACTCTGCTCTAATATTTACAATAGAGCTGAAAATCGAACACACAAACGTCAAGTCAAATGTCAATGTCATATATGACAGCTCGACACTCGAAACTTCGATTTTCAACCCTGTTGTATGTAGCCTAGAGTCCTATTCTCAATGCTATGATTTTTTACCGGCGTTCCCGATTCCGGAGCATATATTCCCAGCCGATTTATTGCCGAATATCACGCGAAGGTTAGCCATAGCATCACAAAAAATACGCAACTTATATTGATTAATATTTAATTATTAATCAATACTTTTTGTGGTTTCATATTTCAACTTCCCGCAATACTTAGGAATAACAATTTCCTTGCAGCGAAGCTGTGGTATCTCACCGGTCGAGCTGGCCTATTCGTGCTGATGTATCTCTCCAAAGCACAAAATATTTTTTTTGCTTTGCTAAAATACCTCATCTTACTACTAATATAAATGTGAAAGATCGTGAGAATGGATGGATGTTTGTTACGTTTTGACGCAACAACTACGGAACAGATTTCGATTAAATTAAGTATAATAGTAGTTTGAGCTGTAGATTAAAACATAGGCTACTTTTATCCCGCAAAAGTACAATGTTCCCGTGGGAATTTACGCGGGCGGAGCCGCGGGCAAAAGCTAGTAATATAAATAACTCCCCCACACCGATTTCGGTGACGGTGGCCGGTTTCATTGAAAGCAGGCCAGTTACGCAGGAGTAACTTTATAGTGCTCAAGTGTGTGCGCAGTAGGTACACAAGAGCACTCTCTCCTCCTTTACTCTCGTAACCCAGTGGGACGGATAACCGACACGACTGGCGAGAGATCAGGCTCAGGATTTTTTACGTGCCCATCCGACGCATGGATCATCTTACTTGTACAGACAATCAGGTGATCAGCCTGCATTGTCCTAACCAAACTTGGAACCAACATTTTTTGTTGTTCCAATGCGGGAATCGAACCCACGACCTCCGAGTCGAGAGCCAAGCTCTAACCACTAGACCACGGAGGCTAGTAATATAATATTAGGTATGTAATTTACTTATGAGATTTTCTACTCCTAGATGTTGAACTCAACCGTGATTCCTACAACGGGAACCGTAATATATACTATATTATGTCCTTCCCCGTGATCTACTCTATCTCTGTGTCAAATTTCATTGAAATCGGTCCAGCAGTTTCGGCGAGTATTCAATGTGAACAGACATGAAAACAATAAAAAATTCCGCTTTATAATAATAGTACAGAGGTACAGACAAAATCTTAATTGGCGTTTCAAAGATAAACTGATGTAGATGAAATCCCTGTCATGCGCTATTACGGAGTACGGACCGGTAACCCTCAGGGGCAAAATTAGCCCATCTCAAGCCATTTACATGCGTGTTGCGGTTTATGGTTGCGGGTAACCTGTAAACGTGCGGGAATTTAATGGGTTTGTGGGTTACTACACTTCTGTAAAACGCTGTTCAAGATTTGGAATGCCTCTTTCAAAACTGTCAGCCAAAATATAATATGTCGTGCGCCTGATCTCTCGCCAGTCGTGTCGGTCATCCGTCCCACTGGCTTACGAGAGTAAAGGAGGAGAGTGCTCTTGTGTACTGAGCACACACTTGGACACTATAAAAATAACTCCTGCGTAGGTGCTGGTTTCCATGAAACTAGTCACCATCACTGAAATTTGTGGGGGATTTATTATTAATATTGCACTAGCATTAATTGCCCGCGTATTAATAATAGTATTAGTCATAACACTAATATTTTAAACTATATTTTTCATAGTGATAGTAAAAAGATACATCCAAGTACAATCGCCGACAAACCAGGTGTACCATTTCCACCTTAATTACTATAGCAATAACGTTCAAATCGAGTTTCCGCAACTGTACAGTGAACGACCGAATATAAATAGCTTAATTAAAATCTTCATATAAATACCTGACTGTACCGGTTATGATGTTTTTTAATTAAATCGTTCCTCATTAGAATTCTGCCTCCTTTAAAAATAGACGAATAAAATGTGATATTTATCTATGAGACGCGTTTATTTTAATGCATCCAGTATTTTTTTATGGAATAGACCGTGAGCAGATGGATCGCCTGATGGTTAGCGATTACCGCCGTCCATGCCCATCACTAGTGGGGTTACAAGTGTGTTAGGGTTCCGTACCCAAATGCTAAACACTGGACCCTATTACTGAGACTGCGCTGTCTGTCTGTCCGTCTATCCATCCGCCTGTCTGTCGCCTGCATCTCCTTAACCGTGTTACCTAGACAGTTGAAATTTTCACATATTATGATGTATTTCTGTTGCCGCTGTAACAACAAACACTAAAGAATAATAATAGCTATGGATGCTTCCACGTCAATCTGGTCCCGTGGTAAGTTCTCGAAGCACTTGTGTTACGGGTACCAGACAACGGAAATGTAATATTTAATAATTGTATACTATACAAATATTTAACATTTTTATTATATTATACACGTATTTAATACACATCCATGACCCAGGAACACAGAAAACTTTTTTTGGTTCCCGGGCGGTATTCGAAACCGCGACGTCCGACTTGAGCGCCTACGCGCTAACCACTGAGCCACAGAGGTTGTCAAATAGTAAAAAAGTAAAATACCTACAACAAACGTAATTTGCTATTTTGTACAGAGTCCGACTCGCACTTGCTCTCCTCGCCGGTTTTATTCAAACCTCAAACCCTTGGATCTCACTCACTCGGCGAAACACAATTCTAGCATTATATGTTCCCCGCCACATTTCTGAGTGGCTGTGGTATTTCTCCGGCCAGGGCCATCTGAAGCATGGCTCCACGAACGTTTCATAACAACTGTTTTCAATTTATTAATGGAAAGTTTTCTGGGATTCTATTGTATAGGCGTATGTAATTGACTTACCTTAAAATATTTACTTTGCTAAGTCTTATCACCGGCATTTCTAACTTGTTCTTATTTCTAGCGTTGCTACAATTATTGTTGTTTTCCTTTTCGAAATTATTTAGATTCCTTCTGACAATACAACACATTGTCCAAAATGTATTGAGAAGCGACGCGACGGTCCTACATCGCCGTCAGAATACATAGTTTCTTTAAACTTTTCTCTCCGAGTCTCTAAAATGACCCACTTAAACGTTGTGTGCCTAAAACCTATTAGAAAAGCTAAATATTGATATCGTTAATAGCACAATAGGGTGTAGCGTACCCATTACAAGGTCTACGAGAGGTTGTTAGGTAGTAAATACCCGATAGACGATCTAGCTACCGTAAAATGTCATTTCATTCCTAATTGTTATGTTTAGATCCAATTTTAACATTTTTGTAAACGAAAACGTCAAATACTGCCGCCTCTGTCCTTCCTCGTAGTCTACTCTATACTTGTGTGAAATTTCATCAAAATCGGTCCAGAATCAGTGCCGGAGCCTATTCAATGCTAACAAACAAACAAACAATCTGACATGGTGACATTTAAATTCGTAGCATTGTCCTGCTACTTGTGTTTGTAAGGATGGATGGATGTTGGTTCCTCATTAACGCGAACAACTACTAAACGGATTTTGATGAAATTTGATATTGTACTAGATTAACACATAGGGCACTTTTTATCCCGAAAAAGTACAGTGTTCCCGTGGGATACTGCAACTACGCGGACGGAGCCGCGGGAGAAAGCTAGTAGTATTATATAATATAATATTCTAACAAGTAACACAGGTCTTAGCGGAAATTAATACGAAACATTAATAAATACCAAATTAACATGAATAATTTTACTATCAATTTTTCACAAGGTAATAAATGTATATATAATGTAAAATAAGTGTATATAATAATAGTACTTCATAGTTAATTTATTAAGCTATTGCATAGCTTTTATCGCGGGCTTTGAGCGCGGCGACCGAATCAAGAAATTCCGTAACGAAAATAAACCTAACACCCCCCACTCCGACCGGCACAGCGGTGCGGCGTTGAAAGCCGTGCATCGTCTAACGTCGTTTCAGTTCGGCAGACTTCGGCACGGTGTTTGTGTGCGTGCGACTAGACGTATGCGTGTAGACTTAGGGCCTCTTTCACCATCTCCAAGTAAAGTGTTGAGTAGTTACTTGTCAAATAACGTTAATTGGCAAGTAAAACTTACAAGTATCTTTTGTCAATTTCACAAGCAAAAATGAAGCTCTGATTAACTACTTGCCCGTTAAGTGAATGACATAACAAATCGTACATTACATTCGTTCAAAATGACGTCAACTTCAATCGTCTGTCGTTGTCACTTGTCATTGGCGGTGAAGAAGAAGAAGTATACCTTTCTTCTGTGTGTTGTTGCTTGTTATAATAGTTGTTTGAGTCGTTTGTTGTATTAAGTTTATAAGGAAAAATGGAGAAAGGATTAATAGTACCTAGGTACTAGAATAGAAAATTCTTTATTTGTACAAAAAACTAACTAGGTACTAGATACTGTGTTATTACTCATTATTGATTATTTAATGATAAAAATATTATTTTGACCTTTGCGTTTTAGGCATTATTTTATATTTTATTAAGTTATGCACTTGGTTCGCTGTACACTTCGATAGACGAAATCTAGCCAAAAAATCTGTTTCATCTAAGTCCATGAAATAATCAACACGGGATTTAAAGCCACGAGGTCTCGATGTTCGTTGCAACATATTATAGTCCAATTCATCTAATTGGTGATCAATTAAATCAAAGAAATCCATTTTTGACAAGAGATAAACAAATTTAACCGTCAAGTAAACTCGCTAATTGGCAGATGAAGTGGCAAGTAAGTTACTTGACAGTTTAATCATATGATTAGTGCTACTCGAGGGTCGTGAAACTGACACATGTAGTTATGGGTGACTTTAACTGGTAAGTAGTCTACTCGACACATTACTCGAAGGTGGTGAAAGAGGCCCTTACTGTGCAATAGCTTTACCGCGGCAGTCTCCGAGTGCCACACGTATTTTTTTTTTTACAATATTATTAATTGTGATTAAATGTAACCAGTGTTGTATGCCTAACCTAACTTTGATATTATAAAATTGTATTTAAATCTTAAAATACTAATTTTTGCATGCCTTACGCAGAGTATGTGCTGTAAAAATTTACTAAATTAAACTAAGACCAATTTTGTTATCATATTCTAGCAAATAAAGATTATGATTATGATTATGAAAGTTTGTGAGGATGGATGGATGGCTCATTAATCTTTTACGCAAAAGCTACTGAACGGATTTTGATGAACAAACAAAGGAAAAGAGACGAAAGGGGTATTTATATTTTACTGACTAAGAATAATGATGAATATATTTGGCCATGCATTTATTCTACGTACATATTCATTGCCGAAATGCTTATTACGAAGTAAAAGGAGGATGGCAGAAATGTATGAACGCAAGTCTACCTACTATCGAACGAGCCATAATGTGTCATTGGACAAGGCGTTTCGTGTACATTATTTCCTTCACTTCTAAAACAAAAAAAAATACTTAACATGAACAATTTTAGTTTAAATGGAAGTTTCCGATAAAATTACGTGAGATATATATCATTGGGTAGGTATTATTGAGCTGACTAGAAGTTAATGACACCAAAGCGTGACACAAATCTTCGCCCGTACTTTCCGGAATTCCTTATTAGCAACAGTGTCGAATGGTGTAAAAAACAGGGTGTGATTTTTTTTTATTATGTTTTAACGCGCCGGTTTTCTGTGAGGCTGTGTATATATATATCATGAGAATAACTTATCCACGACGAAAAACAAATTTTCCAAGTAAAAATTATGTAAAGTTTTCTCAAATAAAAACTGTTACATTTTGTTTTTTTTTGCGTCACTTTAATGGCCATATAAAAAAGAGACCTTTCCAATCACATATACAGTATAGCATGTGTGTGTTGAGTAGGTGGACCAGAATGCCCATCGTCCTTTATCCCAGGAATAAGCCAGTTTATCCTCGTACGTAAAGTCCCGTATTTTGCGCAAAATATTACTAGTATATTCCGAAATTCTCCAAATTTAATAACACCTAGTACCTACTACGTAATATTGCATTGTTTTTAGGGTTCCGTACACAAAGGGTAGCGTAAACGGGACCCTATTAAATAAATAAATAAATAAAAACGTGTATTTGACACATTAGGACAAACACTACAAGATATTATACAATAATATATACATTACAATAAAACAATAGAAAAGGAAAATAAATAATGATAACATAGAATGGTAAACAGGAATAATATTAAGATCCTACTAATATATTAAATGTGAAAGTTTGTGAGGATGAATGGATGGATGGATACTCTTTCAAGCAAAAACTACTGAACGGATTTTGATGAAATTTGGCATGGTAGTAGTTTCTGGATTGAAACATAGGCTACTTTTTATCTCGCAAAAGCACAGTGGTCCAAGGTCCCGTGGGATACCCGATAGTATATTAACGCGGGCCGAGCCGAGGGAAACAGCTAGTTTTTAACACTAGATACTGCCAGAATCAGATGGTCAGTAGTGCAGCGTAATGCCTAATCAGCAAAATATTGCTGGTTAGGCATTACGCTGCATTAGGCTGCTATTTTGTACGACGTACGACTCCAAGCTCCGACGCCCAAAAGACAAAATCAAAAAGTGTATGTGTATAGTGTTTTTAGTTCACGTTTTAGTGACGTATCGAATACCTTTCATTGAAAACTCGCGTGTATCCATGTTAGTGACTGCACATAGCTGCAGTTAGTGGTTTAACTTACTTGTATGCTGTGGTTAAATTTGATCCTGTTTCTTCGTTTGTGGTCGATTATTGCAAAGTTATGTAAGCGCATGTCACACAATCTACTGATGAATGTCAGATTGATAATTAAAGGCCATGGTCCAAAACTCATACTAAAAACACCCCGCGTCGACAGCAATGAAATGTTTGACAATGGTTTGATGGAAAACCTTTTGGTGACAACAAATATGATTTAAAGTGAACACATTGGCGACCTTTTCATTGCTGTCGACTCTGGGTCAATTGTGGACTATCGCCTTTGCGTGTTTTGTCTCTGTCGCTCGATATAAAATAAGCTGTTTAACACAAAACTTTATTTTACTTTTTTTTTTGATAATAATATATAATAATTTTTATATTATATAAATAATATATAATAATATATAATAATAAATTTTATATAATTGATAATAGCTAACTTGGACTTTACAGTAAAGTCCAAGTTAGCTATTATAGAAGGCTTAAAAGATACGTTTTCTATGGACGCTATGTTATATTTATTATAACAATTTGAATTCGTGAGTGTACTTTTATGCACCGAAATTTAAGTTTTATACACAATTTAAAATGCAAATTTGGCTCGTTGCTCACAGAATAATAATTATAACAAACAAACAAAAACTGCTTCAATTTAACATAACTGAATGTGATTCCTGACTAGAGACCCGTCCCGTCTTCGCACGGGTGCAATGTATGATACGAATAAGTTAAAAAAACTATAACCCGATTACGCAATAAATTATTATTTTGAAACAAAAAATGAAAACCGAATTCCAAAGTAAAAATTCGTCTAAAATTTTAACTATTTCTCTACTCGATCTTCATAATTTTGAAGTCGGTACCAGCCAACTTGAACGTGAGTTCTATAAAATATTGTTTTATCAGGATGTTGTTCGGGCTGAATTTCTAACGAGATAAAGTTCCTATGATCTCCCACCGTAACTCCGAATATATCGGGTTTTAAAGAGATCTGTGATTCCAATATTCGTGTCAAATTCGTGCAACGTCCAGCTTGTCCATGTCGCTTGAGTCGGTCTACATCGCGCTATCGCTTGTCCGACCTGACTTGTATAAGATATTGTTGTGTTCCTTAAACTAGTTTTAGCTGGAGGTCTTCATGAGGTAAGCTGAAACGGGAAGCCGATAAGAATGGAGTTTTTTAGACCCTTCGCCACTGGTACCTATGTCATCATAATAATATGTTGGTGTTTCTTGTGATGATGGTGGTGATGATGATGTGGTATGATAGCATATGCTTGCAGTTCTTTAAACGATGCCGGAACCCCCAAACATGTACCTATAAGCACTCAGGCGCTCTATTCAGTACTTTTGGATCCAGGGTATACCTTGGTACAAAAGCTTACTTTTTGGTAGTTGAAGCTTGGAATACTTCAGAAAAAGTCACAATCACCATATGTGTCCATAAAAAATTCGAGGAGTTCCCTCGATTCCTCATGGATCCCATCATCAGGTCACCACCTTTGTGAAAACGGGACCAACTTTGGAGTATACCCTTTATATCAAAAAAAGAATTTTGAAAATCGGTCCACAGACGGCGGAATTATCGTCTAACATACAAAAAAAAAAAATATACAGCCGAATGCATAACCGGTTAATGCATTAACATATCTCTTACTAGCTGTTGCCCGCAGCTCCGCCCGCGTAAATATGCTATCGAGTATCCTGCGGGAACACTGTACTTTTCCGGGATAAAAAGTAGCCTATGTTTTAATCCAGATTCTAAACTACTACCATATCAAATTGCATCAAAATCTGTTCAGTAGTTTTCGCGTGAAAGCGTAACAAACAAACTTACATTCATATTATCTCTTATATCTCTTATATTCGGTCAGCTCAGCTTTGAACAGTTAAGCCCGGAGCCTTGGGCTATTCCAGACATATTATGACAGTTTGGGATGGTGTTATATTAATATAGTGATAATAGAACTCGGTGGGCGTCGCTAATACAATAGATGAAAATCGAACACACGGCAGCAGCACAGATTAAAGAAAGAGGAACAGATAAACAGCTACATAGTACATAATTAGCTTTCGATGTGATTGCACTATTACAAGCATACGGTGTGTCCATGATTGTGTGAAAAATTTGTGGGCCGTTGAAGGCGACGTCAAAATTTTCAAATTTGGATCGTTCTATGAAAGCTGTTTCTTTGTACGTAAGTTTATAACGGTCGAACTCAATGATCGTATTTTCGATTTTCAGCTCTATTGTATTAGTGCATAGTTCTTTTTTCAGTGCTGTTTTGTATTTTAAGCCGGTGCGATTCCAGATAATGTAGTCCGAAACTTACATGCTTGGCATCCTAGCTGGCTGATCCTGTCTTTGACTAACTATATGTTGCCCGCGCAAAAGGAAATCTCTATGGAACCGTACATTTTGCCGCCGTAAAATGAAGCCTATTTCCTTTCCCGTGGTTTACTCTATTTCTGTGCCAACATAAAAATTGGGTCCAGTAGTTTCGGAGCTTATGTTCAGTGCAAACAATCAAACAATAATTTTTTGATTTGCTCGCGTTGTAAATACGGATATATACGCGAACAAAGTTTCGGGTAAAATCTATATTCTAGAATCCAGACTATATTTCCTTTAAGAATACAGTGAGTCATCATTGCAAATGTCAAAACTTGACTGGAAGACCGCTTAAACTGTATTGATATTCACCAATTGAAGCGAGCCATTTTGACATTTGCACTGATGACTCACTGCGTTCCTAACGATAATGTAACATCTGTATGTGTCGCGCAATCACTCCTTTATACCGCTGAACGGATTTTAATAAAATTGGTACAGGGATGAATAAGATCTCGCGGAAGGACGTATAGGCTGCTTTTTATTGCGGCTATTTTCCAAGTGAAATATAGCCTAAATCTCAGTATCCAAGAATCTCAGATAGTTTTTTTTCCTTTGTACATAACTATCGGGTACGGCAATAAAAAATGTTAAAATATAAATTACACGACCAATAAAAGTGAATGAATTTCGTTCTGTGATTTATTATAACATTTATTAGTAATATAAGGCCTAGCCATGTAGATGTAGGGAGGGGGTAGATATGGCTCTGATAAAATAAAGGTTTATTCATAATTATAAAGCCAAAACAGAAGCGAGCGAACATGGACCGAAACATTGGCAAAAAACATTACGTATTTTATAGTTTTCTCAATAACTGCGACTGGTAAAAAAAAACGATAGATCTCATACTTTATACGAGACATCCCACTAATATTTTAAATGTGTATGTTTGTGAGGACAGATGGATGGATGTTTGCTACTGTTTCACGCAAAAACTACTGAACGGATTGCGATGAAATTTGGTATGGTAGTAGTTCAGGCTCTGGATTAAAACAGGCTACTTTTTATCCCGAAAAAGTCGCGGGCGGAGCCACGGGCAACAACTATTAATTATATATAATCGGTTTCTCGTAAGCAACTGCTAGTATTGCCATGAAATTTAGTATGCAGGGAATAATCGATCTAGCCTAGATCTCATCCCTGGGAAACTACCCATATTAAAGCTTACATACATGTTTTTTCGTCCGACGTGCAACAATATATTAATAATTTCGACTCTATTATGTCAGTCCGATTGGCAGTTCGGTATGCGTATGTATAGTTTTTGCTCTGTTCGAAAATTCAGAAAAAAAAATAGTTTGCTGCTTTTTTTTTGTTTGTCAGAACTTCGAGCAAAGCTCGGGTTACCCAGGTACTGTTTTATAATACGCTAACGAAACGTAATAAGACTTAGGCCTTTTCATCCGTTATTGTATGATTTAAACAGTATTCTCCGAGCGAAGTAGGTAACCACTCTTGAAATACTGTAGTGCCTGATTTCGTATGGTTGCCCAAGCACATACGGTATTCTCACAACACAGTCGGCCTAGTCCAGAGGAATGACTGGTCAAAACGTCTGGTGCCAACCATGTGCAACCCGCACATCCTCACGATGTTCTCCTTCACCGTTGGAGCGTCCGTATAATGTACTTGAGATCTGAAAAAGTCTCATTGGTACACGCCACAACCTGGGAATCGAACCTGCACCCTCTCTAGTGCGAATCAAACGGTCTACCCACTAGGCCACGGAGCTCTATGTAGCTCTAATAAGATGTAGCTTACAAAATGTGTACACAAGACTCATGATGAAAGTTTAAATACAAGGTCATTATCACTAATTGAAGGCTCACCAATCTTCTCGCATAAAGGGTGTCACAGATTGCGAAGATACTTTATTGTTTTATCTTATGATGCCTGGATATTTATTTAATGTAAATGAATAGTGTAGGATTGGGATGGGTAACAGAAACACTTCTAGACTGCTGTATAACAGACCCACACGGTCGGTGGTCGGTGGTCGGTGGTCGAATGGCTTCGAAATCAGTTTTTAAATTTTTGCCTGCCCGTCTGTTTGTCCGCTGTACCGATTTTCACAGAACTTTCACTGGCAGATAGCTGATGTTATAAGGAGTAGCTTAGGATACGCTTTATCCTCATCATCATCATCAAAAAATGTTTGCCCAACGAAGTGGGCACGGGTCAGCTAGTCTTAACATTAAATATTATAGTATCTTCGTTTTCTGTGATGCCCATTAGCGTCAGTTAATAGCGAGACGCTACGCGCCGCGCACTTTTAAGCAATGAAGTGTAAGATACACGTATTTGCGTAGTGAATAAAGTTCAATTTTGAATCGCTATCTTAAATAGTGCGCGCCGCGTCGCATCTCAATGTGAACTGCGAGCTGACCCTTAGTATTCCTCCTTAAAAGCCTAGCTCGTATTAACATACTTCAAACAATTAAGAATGCATTTTTGTTTTCAACCAATCCAAATATTATTTTTTTGTTTCCAAAACTAATGTATATTTTAAATGTCATAAAATAAAAGTACTTTTACATTTTATTAAAGCTGCTCTACATCTATGTACAACAGAAAGACAAAATATGTTCAGCCATATCTATCCATCGCTAGTCTGTGGCCGGGCTAAAACCGTTAAGAAAGTTAACAGCTTCATTTGCTATAAACTAAGGTTAAGTTTTTTTGGTGCATGTTTGTGGGCGGTAGAACTAGCCCCTGAAGGTTTGCTAGCTACCAACTTGAGGTTCTACTAAACTTGTTCTTTAAAATAAAGTACATGGGAGACCGATACTTTGCTAAGAATTTTAAAAGAACGATAGAAAAAAAGTTATAATAAGAATCACAAAAATAATTCTCTGACCGGGATTCGATCCCACGACATTCCGAATTTCCGAACAATGAAAAAATTACACGTAGATAGATACGCATAGCAAGCTGCCAATGAGACTCACGTAAGAGGGTCGAAATTATTGATATGTAGGTATATTGTTGCACGACAAAGAAAACATTTTATTGCTTAAAAATGCGCAGTTTCTAAGGAATAAGACCTAGCTATATCGACTTTTCTCCCCCAAAACTCCCTGCATACTAAATTTCATGGTAATACTTGTAGCCGTTGCCGAGATACCTATTATATATATATATATATATATATATATATATATATATATATATATATATATATATATATATATATACAAGATTGTCTAATTTATAGTGTCGTTGTTAAATAGCTGTCGTTGTTATATATATTGTTGTTAAAATACAATTACGGATATTTTGGACAAATGATCTAGATCACAGTACTTCTTATGTAAATACGTTTAGGCAGAAAAATATTTTAAAAAATCGAAAAAATCTACTATCGGTTTATAAAATTATGTTAAACTGCTAACTATTTGTGAAGTTTATATTTATAATAAATAAACAACAATATTTATAGTACGCTCTTTACGGCGCTGTAACCCACGACCTCCAGGGTCGAGCCAAGCTCTGAACCATTGGACCACGGAGGCGGCAAGTGGAGGTTTGTGTAGCGAGGCTTCTCGAGGCTGCGCTTGGCGAGGTATTCTGCATTCCCAAATAGAAATATGTATCTTGTCGTGTAGTAAATAAAGACACATTTTAGTAAAATGTGCGCGCAGCGTCCCGTCGCATCTCAGTGTGAACTGAGCCTAAGTCAATAACGAGATGATCAATTTGATTAAATAAAGCAAAACCAACACGCTGGTTAACCAACTATAATAAACTTACTATAATAAAATACCTCTGGGTTAGTCTTTTTATACACTCATTGATCTGGTTAGCTTTCAAATAAAAGAAAGAAGAAAAAAACGCTCGCTCCGCTCTATTTCATCCTTTATCCTTGCCGTCGCTAGTGACGAGTATTTACCGATATTTTTATCGATGTTTTAGATTGACATGTCGAATGGATTTTTTGATTGACTGTATCGAGTTTCGAGACTTCAACGGATTAAAAATATTCGTGTAAAATATTTTTGTGGACGCCGCGGCCGCTGTAGTTTTTGTATTTGATTTATGCAATGTGCAATCTGACACCTTTTTAAAAATAGTTTTTTAGCAAATACAAGCGTTAATACTTTTAGATATTGTGAAATGTATAGAACCTTTAAAATATCCACGTGTTCACTACATGAAGTTTTCATAGACTCGAGGATAAAGTATTTTGGGTTTGCTATAATTCGGCAAAGTTACTAGTTTATTGAAAAACTTTGGAAGTGAAATGGAGCTTTTAACTATTTTAAGTTATAAACATAATAATTTTATGTAAAGCTTTATTATTCCTTTCTGTCGCAGCGACATCTATTAGTAGCAGTGTCAATTACGAGTTATGGAGTCGATAAACGGACCTCATTGGTCAGTTAAGTTGAAACAATAACTTGATGCTCGAGTTAAAAAAATATTGATATTATTCCTAAACTTACTTAGTAACTTAGTCTAAACTTAGTTTATCTAGAGTTTATATAGAATCTTCAGAAACCGGGCATTAATCATTTAACTGTCGATGATCGTCTTAAATATTTAATTATTATTATCGATATTATCGTCTGCCCAACCCTAAGTCAAAAGCATTCCGAGATAAATATTCAATACCTGCTCGCGCGATTATCTAAGATTTAGAGATTTAAGTTTTTCAACTTTAAACACTTTGAAAGGTTTCCGAACACCTGCCCTTTGAATTAAATTTTGTATGCCCTTTATTTATTTATTTTTTTGTTTGGGAATAATGAAATTATTGTTAACACTCATTCTGTAGAACGATTGAGGAATGACTTTTGTTGTGAAACGTTACGGTGGGTTGTTTGTAGGCGTGGCGAGTTACGCGTCACCACGCCTATGTGACTGACCTCCGAAAAGCGTTCCCTCACTTCCCCGTTGTCCTTCTACTATTATAAATGTGAAAGTTTGTGAGGATCGATTGATGGATGGAAGGTTGCTTGGTGTTTTTACCCTTTCACGCATAAACTACAGAAGGGATTTTGATGAAATTTGGTATGGTAGTAGTTTTGTTGTGGGCTACGACGTCTTGGTTCTTACAGACCCTTCTTACGCTTGAGTGGTGATAATAATAATACAGCAACAATTGTTATATTCTCCTTTTTTACCCGATTACGGCGAAGCCAAAAGGAAGGGTAATGATTTTGGCAGTCTCTGTATGTATGTATGTATGTTTGTTCCCTCGTAGCGTCTAAACTACTGGTCCGATTTTAATAAATGATGCCGCGGGTAACATAGGCTATATAATTTTTTTCAAAATTATGTATTTCGAAAATTAAACCTCAGATTCTAACATCAAAAAAAATTAAATCGAGATAATTATCACATGTTTGGTATCAAAAGAAAGGTCTTGGCAAGCACACTACAAATATTTACATAATTTGTATATATATTATATTATATCATATTGTTTAAGTCAAAATATACGATTAAAATACAATTCGTACAATATTTGTCCAATTTTCTAACATTACGTATAATAAGACTATAAATATATAATTTATATATTATGTTCCTTCATGACATTATATTTTATTTTATAAATATATTTTTTTACAGGCAATACATAACAAATTAAACAAATTAAATAACACCTATATTGTCAAGCAGTGAACGAGCTGATGATGATGAATTATAGCTAAGACCACTCTTAATTATGTCAGCTTTCAAAAAATAAAAACTAGATCAAAATCGGTTAATTGGTTCATCCGATTTTAATAAGAAAATGAAGATGAAATCAATTACTAGCACTTTTATTACTCACTCGTTCGATAGATGTCACTATACGAGTCTTAAATTTTTCTGAATCGCGGTATCGTTGTGTTTAGAAGTTTATGATATAATATTCCACTACAATTATTGTATAAGATCAAAATACGATTAAAAGTGAATAAGTGATATAAATGCATTGGTGAAATGAATGAATGTAGAATGATCTCTATTGCGTTTGTTGAATATAAAATATTATAAATAGTTATATTTTATAAATCGTTCTTCGAGTTCGAATCAAGTCGTCATTTACTGTGTATGCTATGGTTAGTTCATTTTAATTTCAGTTTTTCAGTTACTTTACTACCTAAAAATATTTATGTAAAAAAATTTGCCCGCATGTGGATAATTTGTAAAAAAATAGTTAGAATGGGAAACGGAAAAATATTAAATAAAAAAATAAGTTTAAAAAACTGTAACTCGACTACGTAAAAAAAGGGGTCTAAAAAGGCCGAAACAAGAAAATAATTCAAATAGAAATCCAGAAATGCATAGTTACAAAAATGGTCAAGGTAGAGCCGTGGTCACACCTGCTGTTCGGAACAGTCGATGTCAAAACGCAGCCGTCTGTAACTATCTTGGGGTATGCATGTGTACATGACGATATACGCAGTTTCAGTTTATACCTAGACGTCACGCATCTCGGTGTGTACTGACGCTTAGATGACGCCATTAGTGTGTGCGACCACGGTTCTACCTTGACCATTTTTGGGCTATGCATTTCTGGATTTCTATTTGAAATATTTTCTTGTTTCGGCCTTTTTAGACCCCTTTTTTTACGTAGTCGGGTTATAGTTTTTTATTGGTACATATGAGTGAGATGCTTAACACAGATACGTATTACATATGAGAGACGCTTAACACAGACACGTCTACACTATATATATAGCCTTTTGGCTAACCGAAATAAACTAACTAGATAGGCTGTGCTTGTGACATCTGTCAATATGACATTGATAGTTCTACTTCTTAATACTGCTATATTGTGCAACAGTTTTGAGCTCTGGATTAAAACTTAGGCTACTTTTTATTCCGAAAAAGTACGCGGTTCTCGTGGGATACTGGATTTACGCGGGCGGAGCCGCGGCAAAAGGCTAGTAATTTTATAATTTTAATTTTGGAACGGAGGGACGAGTCTTTCCACATTGTTGAAAGTATTTACAAAATAATACGTAATGGGGTTAATGTTCGCTTGCAGTGGGTACCGTCACATGTTGGTATTTTTGGTAATGAGACAGCTGACTCTTTGGCAAGTGCAGCACGAACCGAGGGTACCTTAATCAATGTTATCTCATATTTTAAGGATTATTTAAAACTGATAAAAAATACTTGTTATAACGAATGGGATCAGCACCTCCAACAAAAATCACTAAGCTCTGGCATTTGGTATAGAACCATAGTGAGTAAACCACCCAAAAAACCTTGGTTTTTGAATGGAAAACTGAAGAAGAGAGATTTGTCCGTTTGTTTTCGAGTGCGTGCCAATCACATTTCTTTTAATAATTTTATTTTTCTAATGGGCAAGAACAACAGCCCCAATTGTACAGTATGTAATCGATATGAAGATTTATATTATGTACTCTTGGAATGTGATAAAAACGATTTTCACAGAAATGAACTCATCTTGGACACTAAATGCAGTAAATTGGATTTTTATTTCTTTATACATAATATTGCTAGTGCTGATTTCAAGATAGAATATGGTGATAGGTCAATAAGCTTTATTATACACTCATTGCATTTAAGAGAATTAGACTGTGTACCTGATTTAAGTTTGTAAAGATGTAATTAAGGTATGGGCCTTTATAAAATAAAAGAATAAAAAAATAAAAAAAATTGGAAACTCATTTACTAGTATGAATTCGTGTTTACATTTCAATGAAAATTGGCGCGTCTCCATGTTATATCTGTACCTGTATGAAACTAAAATACGAAACATTTTAACCTCCGATAAAAACAAAGGGTTTCCGTTGTTGAGGTGTTATAAGTTAAACGTGTCTGTCTGTTTGTTGTCGGTCTTAGTGCGTGTCTGTCCGTGTCATCGTGGCTCCCAAACGGATGAACCGATTTAGATCTAGTTTTTTCAAAGCTATCATGATCGAGTATTCTTAGCTAACTCGTCATCATCAGCTTGCTTACAGCCCAGGGGTAACTTATTAAAACAAAATACACCAACAAAAATACGTGTGTCAGCCCCGACGCACGACTGGAGTTTAAAAAGTAAAATTTGGTGTGCAATGCAAAACGACCTTCGGCTAACATCGTGTGAGACACCGTACCGTGTGACATCGTGAATTTGATTTACTCCCATTGATTTTCATACCCCGGACTTCGGAAAATCGTTTCTTAAGGAGTAAACTCCAAGAAACATTTTGCTTTTCTTAACACGGAGTTAACAAAGCCACATTTGTGTAATATTTTCTCGCTTAACCCTGTATCGGTCATGCGTTTTTTTTTTTGTGCGAATTTCTTTGTTGTTAATTTTATTGTAAGCTTCGCCTTCAAAATACTTTTATTACGCATTTTAATATGTTTTTGTATGCATTCTCAAGGGTTTTTGATGGTGTTTGTATGAATGTGTATAGTTCCAAGAAACGTGCGAGATCGTTGGAATAATGGATTTTTAGGTCACGCATAATAATTGATCCGTTTTGATTTTATCGCGGTTAACTTCGCTTTGTGCTTTGCCTCAATAGTCCTGGTAATAAATCAGTTTAACTTTTGTATACCGCGCAAACGGCAAAAGTGTATGGAAATGTATGAAAAAATAAGTTGACAATACAGCATACCGGTGGCGAAGGCTGGTCCTCCTTCATAGGGAAGCCCTAGCCGGTATAGGTAGGGATTTGGATGAGGGTCTTCACAAGAGGGATGAGGGTAAGTGGTAAGTAAAGCCGATAGGAATGGAGTTATACGAAAAGGATGCCTAATATAAAATTTCGTAAATAAGTAGGTGCATAAAAATATATTTAAATTCGAATAAATCGGATCGGATGAGAGTATACGTAAATCTTTGGCGTAATGAATCCTATTACTGTTATAAATGTGACAGTTTATGTGGATGGATGGATGTATGGATGTTTATGTTACCTATTCTTACACGCCAAAACTACTAAATGGATCGATTCTACAAATTTAATGCTGCAATAATACAGTTATAATGGTATTCTCACAAACGTCAAACCCGTTTCGATTGGTCCTAACTCCAACATTCAGTTTATGACATCAAGGCGATTCATTTACAATTCAGTAAAAGTGTAAGTTAAATTACGACAATTGGCTTGCTGGATTATCACATAGGTTACTTTTTATCCCGAAAAAGTACAGTATTGCCGTGAGATACTGTATTAACGCAGGCGGAGCCGCGGGCAAGAGCTTCATACCGCTTTAATATGTCTTGCAAACCATAACTGCGAATTAAGGAAAATGGAAATGTATTATAATCCTCTCACCAACAATTGCCTACTTTGTCCAACTTTTGGGGATTAGAACTCCTTCGTCGGAGTTCTAAAGCGTTGAGGTATTAAAAATGATTATTTAATGGCAGTTTATAAACAGACATTATTGTGCTTAGAAATTGATTAGTAAGTAATATACAATTATCAAAATATACAATTATCAACATACTAGATGTTGCCTCCGATTTCGACGCGCAGGAACCGAACATTTTGGTGCGATAAAAAGTAGCCTACCACACCGAATTTGGTCAAAATCCGTTCAGTAGTTATCGCGTGAAATAGTAACAAGCATCCACATATCCACACATCCACACATCCATACATCCATACATACAAACACGCGTTTATATTATTTGTAATCCTCGTGTAAGCACATATTAATACCTTAATACCTATCACTATAGGATATATATATATAGGGTGACCTGAAATTCGATACATTCCTTTGAAAGACAGAAAGTAGACCTCATTTACAGTAATATTTTTCATGGCATCCCCTATCCGAAAGTTGATATTTACAAAGTTATTGAAATTTCAATTTTTTTTTCTTTATTTTCGACTTTTTGACTTTGACATGACGTATTTTTAAAAATGTTTGTCTTTTTAGTGATTTTTTTATGTATTTTAACCGTCAATGAGTCAAATATTATTTTTAAGGAATAAATAGGGACAAACTAAGCGAGAATTTTTCATTATGAGACATGAAACAGAATTTTCTTTTAAGAAAAATGCACATTTTTCTTAAAAACAGGTGATTTTCTAAAAAAAATGTATGATACAATGCGTACAAATATTCTAAATAATTTCCTTATCTCATTAGCTTTCCAAAAAGGTGCAAATGTCTACATAAAAATATGACGTAGTAAACATATTAGAAGTAAAATGAAATAATGTCTAAATCGATTTATTTGCGATAAGATTAAAATAAAAGGAAAAACTTGAATTTAATTACGTTTATTGTGTTAAAAAATATCAATGTTTAATTAAATTTAATAATAAATATTCTACTTTAGGTCTTGTTCAAAATGTGAACCTCTGTTTCTGATACAGGCCCGTAGTCTTCTCCGTACCTCTGTTTTGATTATTCTGGTAGTAAGACTAGTTTTGATTTCTTCTGCTGCATTTCTTATGCGGCTTCTGAGCTCCTCTACAGTAGTTATGGGTGTAGTATACACCAAAGCCTTCATATGACCCCAAAGATAAAAATCACACGGGGTCAAATCGGGACACCGTGCTGGTCAAGGAATTGGCTCGCCTCGACCTATCCAGCGATGTGGGTAAGTTTGGTCTAGCCACTGGCGTACGCCGAGGCGGAAGTGGGCCGGGCAACCATCATGCTGGAAAATCATATTACGACGAGTTGCTATTGGCACATCTTCCATTAAACCAGTAATCTCCTCTCTTAGGAAATGTTCGTACATTTCACCATTTAAATTTTGAGGCAAAAAATGAGGTCCAACTGAATTATTATTAATTATACCCATCCAGACATTTAGACTGAATCTGGTTTGATGGGCCCTTTCTTTTTTCATCCTGGGGTTTTCTCCTTTTGGTGCCCGGTTTATCCCGTCACGGTCAAATTTCGATACATCTGTCCACAATATTCTTGAGAAGAAATTGCGATCCTCCATCTCTGCATTTATCATAAAACGGCAGAATTCCATTCTTTTAACCCGGTCTCCCTCTTCCAACGCTTGGACAGGTGTGTAGTGAAATGGATGTAGACGCGCTGTGTGTACTGTAAACCACACCTTCCATTGACTCAATCCAAGTCTTCTAGCTGCCGCTCTTGTAGAAATAGAAGGATCATTTTGAAAAAGTGTTAAAATTTCTTCTTCTTCTTCTGGAGCATACAAACGAGGTCTGCCTGAATCGCCACGTCTTCTATCAACACGGCCGCTTTCCCGAATTCGTCGAAATGTTGTTGAAAACACTCTAACGTTTGGCACTCGTCGATTCAGAAAACGTTCAACGTATGTTCTTCGTGCAGCAGCAGCATTACCATTACAAAGTCCGTAACAAAACAAGATGTCAGCGTATTCATCGTACTCAAATTCAGCCATCGCGATACAAAAAAATCACAAGTAGAAGTAAGGGTGTAGTTTAAAGCAACAATACGTCCATACACGGCAATAGTTAACTTAAAACTAATATTAGCTACTAAATTTGCTCTTTAAGCCAGTCGGTAACTCATTGACAAAGGGCCGCGACGACAGTAGCCGAAACATCCCGAAGTTTGAACAAAGGAAACAATTGAAAAAAAAGGTCGCCTCAGGTAGAGTAATTCTTGAGATAACGTTACCTGATGATTGTTTTGTCTTTGTTTATTACATGTTCATATTTTTATGTACATATTTGTACCTTTTTTAAAAGCTTATGAGGTAAGAAAGTTATTTAAGGTATTTGTATGCATTGTATCATACAACTTTTTAAAGAAAATCACCTGTTTTTAAGAAAAATGTGCATTTTTCTTAAAAGAAAATTCTGTTTCATGTCTCATAATGAAAAATTCTCGCTTAGTTTGTCCCTATTTATTCCTTAAAAATATTATTTGACTCATTGACGGTTAAAATACATAAAAATATCACTAAAAAGACAAACATTTTTAAAAATACGTCATGTCAAAGTCAAAAAGTCGAAAATAAAAAATTTTTTTGAAATTTCAATAACTTTGTAAATATCAACTTTCGGATAGGGGATGCCATGAAAAATATTACTGTAAATGAGGTCTACTTTCTGTCTTTCAAAGGAATGTATCGAATTTCAGGTCACCCTGTATATATATATATATATATATATATATGTGTGTGTGTGTATATATATATGATTATTTATATCGGTCCAGCTGTTTCAAATATTTTTTTCATTGTAAGTACAGGACATACTTTCATATAATGCATTAAGTGAAAAGCTGTTACATCCAAATCCGTTCAGTAGTTTTTGCATGAAAGAGTAACAAACATACATCCATCCTCACAAACTTTCACATTCATAATATTAGTAGGATTAGTATAATACATTAAATAGAGACCCGTGCCCAGTTGAGGACGTCTGTGATCGATGTTGATATGCTGTAAGCTTTGTACAGAAGATAATTATTTTATCGGTTTGTGCTACATTTTTATTACAATTAAGTAACCGGCATGAAAGCTTCTTTGTTCTATAATGATATCTGGTTATCTTATGTGATTTATTAATGTTAAGTAGAACAATTGGTTATGTATTTATTATAAATAATAAATACCCATATCGGATACAACACAAGAGGCGCTGCCGATAAAAATTAAAATGTATAGAAGTTTGTTAATACGTTTGTCAGATTGATGGCGCCACCATTTTGGCGCCAGTACAATCAGTCGCTGGTGGCGTTACTATGATATCGTAATTGGCGAGATGCTAGTCCCTTGATACACTTGACTGTACTGCGTGTGTTGTGACATCAGTCTAATTATACCTGACATATTATTGTAAAAGCATCTGTATCTATTTGTTACAGCAACAATAGAGTCGCTGCACGCGCCCCGCGGCGGTTCGGTGGAGCTGCCGTGTGACGTCACGCCGTCCCTCTCCGGGGACAGCATGGCGCTCGTCATCTGGTACAAGCAGGGACACGACGCGCCTATATACTCGTGAGTATGCTAGCGATCGACACAGCTGCATCGTCAGTAGAGACTAAGGGTCGCACATCACGCCGTCCCTCTTTGGGAACAGCATGACGCTCGTATACTGATTCGTAGATCTCCCTGTAAAATACAATGACATGGGTTAGATCGTTCCAGTCCAAGGAACATACCTCTGTTCCCTACACTCTACAGCGAACTGAAAACTCTATTATATTAGGCTTGTGTTTAAGTGCCATAATAAAAAAACGTAGCCCTTGTTTTCGCTAAAAATTAAAAATTGCTTTAAATACAATCTCGCCAAAGGTAATTTATGTGCGGATTTTGTTTTGTTTAATAACTACCTGCTAGGTATTTAAATGCTTTTTTTACCCGACCACGGTGAAGGGTGATTGATTTTGACAGTCTGTGTAGTATGTATGTATATATGTATGTTTGTTCGATTTTAGTAAATGAGGTGTAAAAGATTCGTAACAATAGCCCGGGTAATATGTATCGGCTATGATTATAATTTACGTATTATAAATTACGTTGTCGGGTTCTAGATTTGTATGAAAAATATGTATTTATTACTATAAATCCTAATAAAGACCTTAGTGAGTGAATTTAGTGAGGTGGAAATTGGAATACTCCTATTATAAATATGAAAGTTTGTGAGGATGGACAGATGGATGGATGTTTGTTGCGCTCCCACGCAAAAACTAATGATCGGATTTTGATGAAATTTTATATGGTAGCAGTTTAAGCGCTGGATTAACACATACTAGGCACTGTTATTCCGAAAAAAAAACCACTGTTCCCGTGGGATACTGTGTTGTCGCGGACAATAGCTAGTTGTAAATATTCCTATTTACTCGATGCCTAGTTTCAAAGGCTGCTGCCATCTACGATTTAAACTTCCAAAGGGGTCCAAGTTCTGCCCGCAGAGTCGCAATATGTGGACCGAGGAGTACCTAACTAGCGAATAGCTAACTCAAATAAATTACTTTCAGTGCACACGTCCACGGAATGTTACTTGAACTCTGTATCCTGTTGTATCCGAAATATCCTCCTTAAGCTGGGACTAAATGATCCGGAATCCAGAAGGCCGGCGAGATTTTGGAGCACTGAAAATTGAACTCTGAGCGAATACGATAGAGCTGAAAGTCAAACGCACAAGTGTCGAGTTAAATTTCAATGTCATATATGACAGCTCCACACTCGACACTTCGACTTTCAACGACTTTCAACTCTATTGTTTGAGCGCAGATTTCTAGTTTCATTGATATGAATTTTCCCCGGCCTTCTGGATTCCGAATCATACAGTCCCAGCCTGAGTTTTATTGCTAGACACAAAACTAAGAGATTTCGGTTTGAACTTCAAGCATTGTGTGTTTTCGTAAGCAGCCACTTTTCTCTTATTTACTGCACCTACCCCGTAAATACCTACATGTTATTTACGGGCGGATCTCTAATGTTTACCGACAGCAAATCTTAAAAGTATTTTGGTTCTTGCAATGTTACCATCCGAAAAAGTATATTTCCAAATTTTTTAATCTTTTCTGAGCCTTAAGCGTAAGCCAAAACTGTGGTGAATCCTATTTCTAGTTCCCGAACCAGTGGTAGGTGTAGGTCCTATAAGTGTTATTTAATAACCTTATATATATATAAAGCTTTGTCATGTTATATCTGTATATATTATATCTGTATTATATCATATTATATATATAACTTTAGGCTGCTTTAAATAATTTGGAACTTTAAATAACCGACTTCTAAAAAAGAAGGCTGTTATGTACTATATTATTTTTACTTCTGATTACGTTTTTACGACGATTATTACGGACCCGTACGATTGCGGGAGACCGTTTCATTCGACCACCACACTTAACTCCCATTTGTAACAGGCTGGACTCGCGAGACGGCGTGACCTCACATTGGTCAGACCCCACCACGTTGGGACCACGAGCTTCGTTCCGGAGTACCACCACGCCTGCTGTGCTGGTAGTTACCCGACTGAGGTAACTAGCTTTATCCTTTTACTATCCTACTACTATTATTAATGTGAAAGTTTGTGAGGACGGATGGATGTATGGGTGGATGTTTGTTACTCTTTCAAGCAAAAACTACTGACCGGATTTTGATAAAATTTGGTATAGTAGTATTTTAGGCTCTGGATTAATACATTGGCTACTTTTAATCCTCAAAAAGTGCAGTGTTCCCGTGGGATACTGTGTATAATTTGTGTGTATATTTGTTTGTGTTTCTCGTCCAGAGGGCTGAACCGAGTGATATTTGGTATGGTAGTAGTTTAGGCTTTGGATTATAACATATAGGCTACTTTTAATCCCTAAAAAGTGCAAGTTTTCCCGTGGAATATTGTACGGGAAGTTAGTTCTTGTTCCACGCGGACAAAACTTTTACTCCCACGTTTAAACTACAAAAGAGTTTCTAATTTATGTCACAGAGTGTAAAGGCGGGTCTCCTGCTCATGTTTTTTTCGAAATATTACACAGAAAACATGAAACAAAACCATTTGTTTTCATACACAAGCTGTCTCCTGCTATAGAAAATGTTTTTGATCGAAACAAAACATTTTGTGTAGACAAGAACATGAGTTCCGATGAGGAAGACGTAAGCACTCGCAGTTTTAGCGATTGCAGATGCAGAATCTAGGAGAAAACACAGGGGGTCTAAAATGGCCCGTTTAGGTGTTTAATATATTTTTTTCAACTCATCTCAACTGAACTCATCATTTTTTTCAAATGCGTAAAATGGCGTGCGCCATTTTATATAATTATAAAATGGCGCACGCCATTTTACGCATTTCCATTGAAAACTGTCAAAATTGATGTTTTCTAATACGATGAAATCAGATGAATCGTGTTGCCATTTTACCATTTCACGATTTTATATGAAAAAAATATATGAAAAATCTAAAATGGTCTTTCTAGACCCCAAGATTTCTAGTTAGGCCGTATTTAGGTACTGACCCTTAAA
The DNA here is from genome assembly GCA_037179445.1 of Phengaris alcon alcon. Taxonomy (NCBI): domain Eukaryota; kingdom Metazoa; phylum Arthropoda; class Insecta; order Lepidoptera; family Lycaenidae; genus Phengaris; species Phengaris alcon. Next base: position 114,192 of record JAYRCH010000046.1, on the reverse strand, counting down.
TTTAGTATATATTTGGAATTACGAATAGAAGACCGATTTGGGGTTGATAAATAAATTCTATCGTATTTCTATGTTTAATGGTCATGTGAGTGGTGTATCAGTTGTTAAGAAATGAAACACTCCTTCCCCTCTCTACACGCGCGGGGAATGTCCGTCCGTCTCGGAAGACAAAAACGTTGTGTATTCCTACACAAATGTGTATAGACCATGCCCCAATGTTTCGATGTTTTGTGTAAAGTTTCGAAAAAAACACGCGCAGGAGACGCGCCTTAAAATAAACATTTTTGTTTCAGGGCTGAAGACAGCGGACAATACAGATGCAGAGTGGATTTTGTCAGGTCACCAACTAAGAACACCAGACTCAACCTCACAGTACTGAGTAAGTTAATAATAATAATATCTATGGACGCTTCCACACCACGGCAATCTGGTCCTGTGTTACAGGTACCAGACAACGGAAAAATATATTTAATATTATCACACTATGTAAATACCTACACATATTTAAGATTTTTATTATATAATTCGGCGGGATTCGATCACACGACCTCCGGCTAAGCGCCGACGCGCTAACCACTGAGCCACAGAGGTCGTGAAACAAAAACAAAGGCGACGCATTACTTGGGTCACGCTCATCGTTCCAACACACGGTCTGTCTTGTCGTATTCAATGTCTAATCATTAATGCCCGGTTTCTGAGGTAATTTTGACATAAGTTTATCTATTCAATATTTAGAGACTTATGTTATGCCCAATTATAGCAAAATTAATTACTATTATACTCGAATTTGGAAAAGATCTATCTACTGGCCATCTAAAGAACTAGTAATTGATCCAAAAACTAACTATAGACTCAGGATCCCGGCGCCAGAGTAACTCACTTTATGTAATTATGAGTATGATCTTCAGAAACCCGGCCATTAACAGTAACTACAGTGGATTATGCCATTAAAATAAAACAAGCCAATTAATTGTAGGCATCATTCGTTACTAAAAAGTAAATAATAAAATTAATTTATAAATAATTTTAAAAAATAAACGCTAATCGTAGCATGAATAAAAAGTTACAAATATTAAAGCGCGATTAATACCACTCAACGCCATCTGTTATTCATTTATACGACTAATAACTACACAGAACATTGAATTTTAAGTCCAAAATCTAAAATTCTAATCAGATCCCGTGCTTGTATTCGAGTTGTTCTGAAAATAAACACTCTGGCCAGGGCTCTGAAAGTTTTAATGGAATCTGTTGTAATTTGTGGCGAAGCTAGTTCAAGTCGGTCACTGTTAGTTCTTTTCGGGAAGTTGTTAAGTAGGTATTTATTGTTGTTTGATGTTTATTGTTTCGGAATTCAATGGTGACTACAGAAAATAGATTTAAAAAGTTAGTTGCGAATTCGGAACAGAGTAACAGTGCAGATTGTAAGGTAGTAGATACAAACAGTTATATCAGTTTTTCTCGATGTACTCGCAATTTGAATCGTACAAATTTTTATCTCTTACAGAAAATTGGGGCAATAGATTTACGGCTTATGTAATGATATTTAGGCAGAAAAAAAAAATTGTAAGTCGCAAAAAATGTTATATCTAGTGATGATAATAGTGACTAATCCCAACTTTTCAAAAAAAATTTGAGAAAGCTATGCTAAAGAGGCTTCAGGATTTCATTACTAGTCAAAATATCTTAGCAAATGTACAGTTTGGTTTTCGCAAAAATAGTACAACTTCCCTAGCATGTTTTAATGTAGTAAAACTAATTACGGAATCACTTAATAACCGGGTACCAGTAACCGGTGTTTTCCTTGATATGAGCAAGGCCTTTGATATGGTCCATCATGGACTCCTACTTCATAAATTAGACAAATATGGAATAAGGGGTGTTGCCAATGATTGAAAGCGACCTGACAAATAGCTACTGATCCACAGTAGCTATTTGTCAGGTCGCTTTCAATGTGTGGAAGTAACAAAAATTTACGAAAATACTAAAGTTCCCAGTAGATCCGATTATAAGCTGAATGAATACGAAGTACCACAAGGTAGCTTACTAGGTCCTATTCTGTTTTTGCTGTACATAAACGATCTTCCTAATATAACTCAACACGAAACAATTTTGTTTGCCGACGACACGACTCTCGTCATTAAATGTGATGATAGAGAAACGTACGTACAAGAAATTAATTTAACACTTAAAATATAATAAAGTGGCTAAATAATAATAATCTACACGTTAACACCGAAAAAACACAAACATACAATTTAAACACTACAGAAGAGAGCAAATTAATTTAGACATAACATATAATAACAAGAAAATTATTGAAGTATTTATATTATTGATAGTGCAAAGTTTTTAGGTATTATGATAGATAAGTACTGTAATTGGAAGGTCCACGTAAAATATATTTGTGACAAACTTGACCGTTTCGTCTACGCCAGGGGTCTCCAAACTTTCCAGCCTTAGGGCCATACTGATTACTCCAGTATGTTCCGAGGGCCAAAACCATATTATCATTGTTGCCGGTGGTAAAAATTGAAATAGTCCGAAAAAGTACGCAACGTTTAAAAAAGGCTGCAAATCGGACTCAAGTCCGCAAAACGGCAACACTGAATTTATTAATTTTCCTGTCATTATCTGTAATTTCTAGATTAGTCGTAAAGTACGAGCCATGAGGAGTAACGTTACACGACATCTGGTGGACACAAGCGGAAATAGGTAGTACCTTCTATCGCTAACAGATGGCGCTAATAGCACGTACAGAATAATCTCGTTGGTTCGAGAAAGTTCTGGTGTCTTCCACTCACTTCTAGATGGCAGTAATTGGAATATATAAGAAGGCTAGTGGCGCAACCACAAGTCAGTTCCTATGACACTGTTGTGAAATAAAATAGTGCGTACCTCCTTAAAACGTGTTTTTGCGTGTTTAAGTTTAAGACATCTTTGTAACAATATTTTGATTTGAATTGTTGCTTTTGTATGTGATTTAGTAGTATGGAAAAGAAGCGAAAAATTGATAGTGGATGCAGAAAATTCAAATAGTGGTGGTCAGTGGAACATTCAGTATTTCGTAATTGAATCCAGGCGCTATGTTTGATTTGCAATGAAAGCATAGCCGTTCTCAAGGAATATAACATTAAACGTCATTATGAAACAAAACATTTCCAAAATTACTCAAAATATACAGGAAATTTGCGGACAGAAAAATTCGAAGGTATGAAGCGCGGATTGAAATCGCAGCAATCTTCATTTACAAAACACAAAACTAAACAAGAGGCTGCAACTCGTGCCAGCTTTCGTGTGGCTCTTGAAATTGCAAAACGTGGAAAACCATTCACCGATGGAGAAATGATCAAAGAATGTATAATTGCAGTAGCCGAAGAAATGTGCCCTGAAAAGGTAAATTTATTAAAAACTGTCAGTATGTCAGCAAACACTGTGGCTCGAAGGGTAGAAAACAACGCTGAAAATATATCCTCTCAACTGTTCGACAAAAATGGACATGTTGAGTGGTTTTCTTTGGCCTTGGATGAGTCAACGGATGTGTCAGATACTGCTCAGGTGTTGATTTATATTCGAGGAGTAGATAAAAGCTATGAAGTGCATGAAGAACTTCTTGATATGTATAGTATTCATGGCACAACTACTGCTACAGATATTTTTAAAGGAGTTGAAATGGCCATTAATCAAAAGAACCTTCGATGGAGAAACTTGAAATGTATTACAACTGATGGAGGCATAAACATGAGTGGGAAAGATAAAGGAGTGGTCGCTCTTGTGTCAAAGGCTGTAGAAAATGACGGTGGTTCAAAACCATTAGTCTTACATTGTATCATTCATCAACAGTCTTTGTGCGGAAAATGTTTGGATATGTCTGAAGTTCTGAAACCAGTCATATCAACTGTTAATTTTATCAGATCTTTTGGGTTGAATCACCGACAATTCCGACAATTTATTGAAGATATTGGAGAAAATGACTTACCTTATCATACTGCCGTACGTTGGCTTAGTTGTGGGAAAGTCCTTCAGCGCTTTTTTGAACTTCGAGCAGTGATCGAATTTTTTTTGAATGAAGAGCATCGCCCTCTTACTGAATTACAAAACAACGCATGGCTGTGGAAGTTAGCATTCTATGTTGATTTGACAAAACATGTGAACGAACTGAATTTGAGATTGCAAGGAGAAAACCAGCATCTTCCTGATTTTTTTTTTCTACATTCAAATATTTTTTCTGCCTGAATATCTTTACATAAGTAGTAAATCATTTGTCCGAATTTTCTGTAATTGATTTTAATCATATGATTAAGGAGCAATGAAGATAAAATGGGGGGATAACAAAGAATAATATGTAGCGGAATCAAAAAAAAGAGATGAAGTGGAAAAATAAAATTTTATGGAATGAAATTATAATCAGTATTACAATAAAAGTGTAATCTTATTTAAAAAAGTAAGGATATGATACCTCTCTTGCCTTTTCATGAAAACGTTAGTCTTCATGCTAATAAATAATCTCGTAAGACAAAAATAATCTTACTATAAAATAACCTAACCCCCTACTAGTATTTTCAATCCTTATGTTTGTTCTAATCCTTTGTTTATAAAACTTAACAATACTTATCTATCCCCAGTTCCCCCCGATCGCCTCATGATCCTGAACCACGAGGGGGATGAGGTCCGCAACGGTGTACTGGGACCGTACGACGAGGATACGGAAGTGAACCTCACCTGTATAGCTATCGGAGGTAATGTAACCATTGATTTAATTTTACATCTTATCATCATGGCAATAAGGCTTAAAACTGTATCTGACACTTGTAGCGGTGAACCACACAACGCTATTATTCACCGTGACTGTACCCAGATATCAACATAGGGTATTAGTTATGTGAAAAATTAAAAGGCCATGTACAAAAGGCCGAGACTTTACCCAATCGAAAGAAGCAAAAGACCGACGTGCCTTAACTTTCGGTCTGACTTCATTATATTATGCGTTCATAATAGTAATAAGTATCATTCCTAGTTTTTAACCATCGATAGTGTGTGACTATGCAACATCTTTAGATTTGATAGAATTAGTTTAAACTTTAACAGCAGATCAGACGCAACTAAAACTAGGTACCTATATGAAGACATAAAAATCAATCATGATTATTATGGTTATGAGTATATTGGTAAAAAGGACATTTCAGTTACACATATATTTTATTATTACTTCATTAAAAAGCCCCTTATTTAGCAATATTCCTCAGTTTTCATTTCATTAAAGCCCGCACCGAAAACACTTCATTAAACTTCAAATTGAACCGAACAAGCGTATTCTAATTTACCCCACCTAATCAGATGTCATTAATGTATAACGCAAACAAGAGTCCCATTATACATCCTTGCGGGACACCCATTAAAAATTAAACCCCACGCAAACAAAAACGGCGCGTGGCAGTTGTGCTTTTAAAACAAAAGCATTTTGTGCGATAGGGGCTAGTAATTAATTGTGTGAGAGGGAAACTGTGGGAAGGAAATGAATGGAGTTGAATTTATGATCATTAGCAAGCGTTTGAGTTCGTTTGTGTTGATTTTTATACAGATTTATAATTGATATTAAAACTATCAAGTATTGCCAGGATAATAACAATTATAACTGTGTCAAAATCTAGCATCGGCTTGTAAAGGTCTCCTCAACTGGAGATACTACAGTCTCGATGAAAACTAGCGGAAAATAACGAGTCGTTGATTACCGAGTAAATGAAAATACTGGCAACGTACTTATAACTCCTACTTTGATCGGCGGCGGTAATCGCCTACAACTAGGTTACTAGTCTGCTCGTTTATATACGTTTCCGTAAAAAAAGTATTGCATTGCGAAAAATCTAGTCAGCATCTAGGCTGGTGCTTGTGCACATTACATGTGCTCTATAAGGAATATATAATTGGAAAGAAATGTTTGCACTGTGTAATGTAGTTATTGAACTGTTTGTGTGCTAAATACCATCTAAAGGACCATGCAAAAAACTGTATGGGCAGTGTCCCCCCACCCACCAACGGATTTCAAACCTATCTCAGTTAATAACTCTTGCCACTCATAAATTGGTATTTAATTTTCGCGAAATTTAGCGACCCACTCCAGCTTCGCACGGGTGCGATGTATTATACATAATATAAAGCTTCCTCTTGAATCACTTTATGCATCGCTGGAAACTGCATTAAAATCCGTTGTTTAGTTTAAAATATCTAAGTGAACAGGGAACTGAGCGACTTAATTTTATACTGAGATAGGTTTTTTGCGTGATTGACTATTGAATAACTTAACTTAGCTACTTTGGACGCATCCGTGGTCTAGTGGTTTAGAGATTGGCTCTTGACTCTGGAAGTCGTGGGTTCGATCTCCGCGTTAAAACAACAAAAAATGTTGTTTTCCAGTCTGTTAAGGACAATGCAGGCTTGAACACCTGATCGACAAGAAAGATGATCCATGAATGAGCATTTAAAAAGTCGGACCTGTGCCTCATTTCTCGCCAGTCGTGTCGGTCGTGCGAACCACTGGGTTACGAGAGTAAGGGTCTTTCCCTTGGAGAGTGCTCTTGTGTATTGCGCACACACTTGGACCCTCTAAAATAACTCCTACATAGCTAGTCTGGTTCTGGATTGTGGTATGATAGTATTAAGCTCTTTTTAACCCAAAACAGTACATTTTTCCCGTGTAATACTGTATTTATACGGGCGGAGCCGCGGGCAAAATCTAGTGACATAATAAAAACACTTTTCGCAATCGCATACACTTCATACACTTACACTTTATACACACTATCGGAATACACTTTGTGCTAAACGCAGGTGCGCCGTACAAATATTTGCAGGGAAGCAAGTTTCCGATTCGAATATCAAGGATTTTATCGCTTGCTTGGCCTAGAGGAGTGTTACCAACATATGTTGACTGTGGAAGTGCATATAGTCAAACACTTATAGTCAAATACTAGCTTTAGCCCGCGGCTTCGCCCGCGTAAAAAAAGTACAATGTACCACGGGAATACTATTATTATAAATTTTAAAGTTTCTGAAGATTGATGGATGGATGTTTGTTACTTTTTCACGCAAAATCTAATGAACGGATTTTGATGAAATTTTGTATGGCCGTCGTTTGAGCTCTGGATTAACACATAGGCTACTTTTTATCCCGAAAAAGTAAGTGTTCCCGTGGGATACTGTATTTACGCGGGTGGAGCTGCGGGCAAAAGCTAGTTTATAATAGTACTTGTAAGATTACTTGAACTAGATATTGCCTGCGACTTCGTCCGCGCAAAAAGAGATTCCGCAGTAACCGTACATTTTGCTGCGATAAAATTTAGCCTGTGTTAATCCAGAGTCTAAACTAGTAGTACCAAATTTCATCAAAATCCGTTCAGTAGTTTTTGCGTGAAAGAGTTACAAACATCTGTACATCCATACATACACACTTTCGCGTTTATAATATTAGTAATGATTGTGAATTCTATCATTGTTACTTAGGTACATTAATAAGTTAAAAACAAAGACAGGGATTGAGACAAATGCCGGCTATGAGTAAATTCGTTGTTAAATACTCGAAAATATATGAGATTTTCATTTGTCTCTGTGTATTTATTTACACAAATTATTTACTACATCATCATCATCATCATTAACAGCCATAGGACGTCCACTGCTGGACATAGGCCTCCCCCAAAGATTTCCACAACGAACGGTCCTGGGCCACCCGCAACCAACGGCGGCCCGCGACCTTCATAAGGTCATCGGTCCACCTAGAGGGAGGCCGTCCAACGCTGCGCTTTCCAGTTCGTGGTCTCCACTCTAGAACCTTTACTCCCCAGCGATCATACTACATAATTTACTACATCATTTACTACATAATTTAGAGAAATTAAAATATTATACAGGGCCGAGGCTGTAAATGCTATAAAAATTGCAATGACCGCTAGTGAAATTCTGGCAAACATCTAAACAAAACAAGGTTTCCCTAAACAAAGCCAAAAATTCGATACTGTTATAGCTAAGCTAATATTTAAACGCTTTTAGATGTATGTTAAAAACGTGTTCAGCAAACATTACCTGTGTTAAGGTATACAATTTTTTACGAATATTATCAACTTTTGCCATAGACGTACCACGTGTAAGGACATCGCAGCCCGTATAAAATCGTTGATATCCTCGAATGACGGCCGCGGCATGGCGGCAGTCTGAATATGTAACTACCACAGTTGTAATCCAGAGTTGAGTCTTTGATCTTTGAGTTTTGGGTGTACTTTTCCCTGGCAGTCGAAGGGTTATGTAAAGTTGTTAGCGACTTGAAGTTGGATTTAATAATGGAGGCACCGGTTGAATGTAAATGTGACCACCTCAAACACGATATATCGATGGCAGGGGTGTTCATTTTTATTTATTTAAGCGCCAGGGGCTGCAGGTGTAGGAATAATATGGGAAGCTAATATTTATTCTGCCCTAAAGCTGGGACTATATTATCCGGAACCCGGAAGGCCGGAGAAAATTCAGAGCGTTGAAAATAGAACCATCAACTAATGCAATAGAGTTGAAAAAATCGAATACACGATTATCGAGTAGTCAGATTTGTCAATTATATTTGTGTGTTCTATTATCGGTGCTCTGAATTTTCCCCGGTCTTACAGATTCCGGACAATATGGTCGCGGCCTATCACAACGAATTTTCGTCTCGATGGAAACATATACCGTAACCGTACCAGGCCAAAAATAATGCACATCGGCCTTTGAAAAATTGGGTTCGTGTCGAACACGGGCGAGGCGTGCATACAAGCCGGTTTCCCTTGTGAATGTTACTTATCTATGAATTTTTAAAATACGATACTAAACCAAAACAATAGTTTACGCCCCCATGCACCCAAAAAATTGCGCTATCACCTTGTAACGAAATCCCGTTCGACGCACGAGACGCGCCACGGAGGTTAATAAATAAAAAAGTCACTGTGTATTTGCCGGCTTGTGTAGATAAAATTGCGCCTTATATTGATAGGAATAAAAAAAAAAAAGTGAAAAATGATATATGCAATAAAATAAAAGGTGAATCTGGTTCCGTGGGAATTTCTCGAAGAACTTGTGTTACGGGTACCAGACAACGGAAATATATTTAATACTTTTTATAGTTTAATAGGCGAGATGACAATTTTTTTTATTAAATAAATGGATATTACTCTTAAATATGAGCAACTTCTCAGAAGAAACAGTATATCAAAAGTCAATATTTTCAAAGGTACAGCGATTTGTTTACAAAATTTCGCAAGTCTCGTGAAAACGCTCCATACTAAAGTTGTACCTGGCTGTGACGTCACGCCTAGGTTAAAGTGTATGAAGTATGGCCGCAGGAACATATTTGTAAATATCTCCGATATTTGTGCGTTTAAGTTCATACTTATTGTATTAAATGTTTTGTATAATTATGTTGTAAGTAAACTAAATGATGTAGGTTTTGTTTACTGATTTAGCCAAAAAAAAAATTAACTTTTTTGTACTTTTTAGATGTATCTAATTTCTAAACTACATATAATATATATATATATATATATATATATATATATATATATATATATATATATATATATATATATATATATATATATATATATATATATATTTTTTTTTTTTTTTTTTTAACTTTTACCAAGTATGTAGTAATGCCTCAATATATCTGAGTATAATAATGAAACTAAATTGTTAGATGTAGTCATCATCCCAATTATTATTAAGATTTTTATTATATAATACACATATTTAATAGACATTCATGACCCAGGAACTTATATACTTTTTGTTCCTTCGGCGGTATTCAAACGCGCGACCCCCGGTTTGAGTGCCAATGCGCTAACCACTGAGCCACAGAGGCCGAGGCTGATCTTTATGGCTAGTATCCGGCCAGTATACATGAGAAAATGCTCTACAAAGCCAACACTAACTGAAATCTCTTCGGCTGATCTCTATGGCCAATATCCGGCCAGTAGGTATACACGAGAAAACGCTCTACAAAGCTAACACTAACTGAAATCTCTTCGGCTGATCTCTATGGCCAATATCCGGCCAGTATACACGAGAAAACGCTCTACAAAGCCAACACTAACTTAAATCTCTTCGGCTGATCTCTATGGCCAATATCCGGCCAGTATAAACGAGAAAACGCTCTACAAAGCCAACACTAACTGAAATCTCTTCGGCTGATCTCTATGGCCAATATCCGTCCAGTATACACGAGAAAACGCTCTACAAAGCCAACACTAACTGAAATTTCTTCGGCTGATCTCTATGGCCAATATCCGGCCAGTATACACGAGAAAACGCTCTACAAAGTCAACACTAACTAAAATCTCTTCGACTGATCTTTATGGCCAGTATCCGGCTAGTATACAAGAGAAAACGCTCTACAAAGCAAACACTAACTGATATCTCTTCGGCTGATCTTAATGGCCAGTATCCGGCCAGTATAGACGAGAAAACGCTCTACAGAGCCAACACTAACTGAAGTCTCTTTGACTGATCTTTATGGCCAGTATCCGGCCGGTACGTTTGCGAAGTTGTTTGTCAAGGGCAGGGGCTTTTTTCAATATTGTAGCGCCAGAGGCTGCAGGTGGCGCAAATATGACAAGTCAATATTTATTCTGCCCTAACACAACGGATTTTCGTGTCACAGTATTATCACATGCCAAACTAGTGATTCTTTTTAGTCAGAATGTACTCGTACGATATTTTTGGTTTGTTTTTACTTTTTGTACCATTTATATACGACATTCGTGTTTCAGATTATTATAATCTAAGTTCGTGTTTTTCGCGTCGTAATCTACTGTAAGTACATTCGATTTAAGTTTGCAGTGAGTCATCAGAGCAAATGTCAAAATAGCTTAGTTCAATTGAATGTGAACACTCCATAAGCGACATTAGTCAATTGTGACACATGCACTGGTGGCTCACTGCAAACGTAACGCGAATAAAATCTAAATATTTTTATTATAAGAGCTTTGCATTTTATTTAGAGATGTTATAATAATAATAATCCCACAAAAACCATTATCTAAATGGAAAAGAGTTAAGTCTTTTTCACGTAAAAAGTTTTGAGATTTCGTAGAAACTGAGTCCAATTTAGTTTAGTCCCTAATTATTAGTTGCACTACTCGTATTATCTACATAGACTGCATGTGGATAATTTTATAATAAAATATTATTCTAAATATGAAAAAATAATTTTGAAATATTTATTATAGTGTCTTGGCAATGAGCAGTATAAATTTATCTATAATATGGTTACCAGTGACTACTTACGCCAAAATGTGCTATTAAAATGTAATGAGCACAGACAAAAACAAATACATATACTGATTGATGTTCATATTATAATATAAAGATGGTAGACTATTCTACCTAAGGGTCTATACATTTGCACATTGTATATACACTTCTCAATTTTTGAGGTTCGTTTTATAAATGAGGATTACAAAGTTATCAGTGAACTTGTATTCATACATTTTGTTCATGTGAATTCGTTAAATTATAAATTCTAAAATCATTATTTTTCTTCAGAACTTTTTATTTTTCTATATTTTGCATTTATATGTAGCTAATAACCTAATCTGACAGCAAATTTGAAATTTCTAAGTCTGCTAGACGAATGCTTTTAATTTTGCTGATCCTCCCTACCTCCATACCTCAATCCATATCTTTCAAAATCGCGTTTTTTGCCGCTTAATATCTCCTAAACTATGGACTCGATTTTTTTGAAATTTAAAACATTAGCTTGTGCCGCTAACGTCTTCTCCGCGACAAAAATTCAGACCGCTAGGTTTATTACAAACTAAATTATGGCTGGGGGCACGAAAAAGGCGCGAAATGCTTCGAGAAAAGATAGATACGGCCGCTTAAAGACGGCCGTTCTCAATAACCTATCTATCCGTAATCCTTGCTAATAAAGATAGTCAAATCTTTACTCGCGTTTCAATAACCTAATGACAGATGTCATTTCCTACCGAAGCGGCTCATCTAACGCCGGATGGACGGATAGCCTACTAGAGATAGGGACGCTCATATAAATCTTAGCTAACTGCATTTCAATTTAAATTTCAACTTACTCTCCGATAGGCGGAGCTTACTTTAATAACGTCATTTGCATATCTGTCAATGTCGGCCGTTAACAAAACAGAGAACCTAGTTTTGCCGAGGATATCAATGTGTGACGTTGTTGTTTTTGTATTTATTCCTTATTTTTGTGTTATTTCGGTTCTTAATGTGTAATATTGGTAGAATATTAATTATTGTATTAAATATTCGTTTACGTTATATATAGTAGAGATGATTGCCATGAAGACAGTGATACCAATAATAAACAAAAGGAATATAAACCACGTGTGAATTATATGTCAAAATTAAATGATTATGAATTTTCGTACAGATTAAGGCTGAATAAAAGTGCTGTGGATCAGTTACTTGTATTAATACAACCACTAAAATAATCATTTTTAATAATTATAATTTATAAATAATAATTAATAATAATATAATTTAATTAAATAATAAATAATTAAAATTATAATAAAGTAAAGTAAAGTAAAATCTTAAGATTTAGATTCCCTGATAGTGCTTATTTATAAACATAAAAATTAAAGTTGTGAGTACACAACGGAGGGGTTGAGATCCTCACCTGATATGCTGATGTCGGTCTGGTCTGGGCGCTGGTTCTCCTCAACCAAGATGCGAGGTTCGATCGGCTTCTCATATATCTTTGGTACACCGGCTGGAAGCACATAGCAAACAATATTAGTAAGTGGCAAATTACACATGTACTTAAATAAATAAAAAAGTTGTGGGGTTTATAATTTTATTAGAGTATAGTGTAGCGCGCTGCGTTATTTTAATACTTTACTTTGATTAATAATAATTTTTAATATTAATTTAATTTTAATTTTAATTAATTTTTAATTCTCAATTTTTACTTCTAAAAGGTAAATAGATAAAGTCCTTTTCATGAAAGAAGTGACGTAGACGCGGCGCTGTGATCGCGCGACATAATATTGTCAGCATTTTGTATGGGTATTAGAATACCTTGATTCTGCTGTTCAGCTTTACAAAACTCCTATAACTTGAGTGTAATTTCTCGGGCAGCAACTTTTACAACCTCAGGCATTGTAAATAACAATTTACCGAATTTAGTTCCACTAATCGCCCCGGGACATATTGACTTGTACTATGCATTGACCACTGTCGTATTTATCAATTTGATCTTATCGTAATATTATTATTTTGACAACTGACATTAAGGCTACGTTCCCACAAGCGATTTTTTGTGGTCGCGACAGAAAAATCTTCACTATAATAGAACTATGCGTTAGTACAATAAATAGCTGTATTGTACTAATGCAGAGTTCTATTCAAAGTGTAGTTTTTCTGTCGCAACCACAAAAAAACGCTCGTGGGAACGTAGACTTTTGTATTTTATTTCCTTTAAAATGCAATAAAAGTGATTGAATTATAGTTGTTTTGCAGTTTTATTTACCTTTTTAACCCAATAATTGGTGTTAAAATAAAAAAACATCGATAATAATAATAACCTAAGTATAGTTTTTTAGTATTTTTTTTTCATTTTAGGCTTGAATCTATTGCACTTTTGGCGATTATACGTAAAAAAGCTATGATATAATTTTAAATTTCGATCACTTTTTTTATTCGGAGTGCCACCTCTTATTACGTAGTATAGTTACTATATATTATTATATATATATTATTCCTTGCTTCGAAATTGGATTTCATTTTAAATTTCACATTCCTTTTCACGCGACTCCTAGCGTCAAACTATTATGTTTCACTATTGAATTTGATATAAAAACACGATAACTGTAGTAAAAAATCATCGCGAGTTATGATTCTCAATTTTACGCTTTTGACTAATAAATACATTAATTGTAAATAAATTTATATAATTGTTTAAAACATGAATTGTAATGATGTGAGCAACGAATGAAACGTTTCAAGAGGCTTGGATAGGCGAGAGAGAAGGATGCTAATCCTTCGTTGGAGAAGAATAAATAGGTCCTATATTTGATTGTAAATTCGAGTTAAAGATAAACAACAGCTTTCTGTTTATCGGGGATAGCTATCTTTCTTTAACCTTAGATATGTTATTGAAAACGGCCGTAAGACTTGGCAATAGCGCTCCCGCGCTATCATATAATAATAAAACATTTTTCCATACAATAAATAAATCATAAAGTAAGAGAAGATGCCGAAATCAGTTTAAAACTAATAAAAGTGATCAAACAAGATCAATGAAAAAGAAGCAGTTATAAGTTACGAGACTATTGAAACTAAAAAAATAAACAAAATTTAAGCCCCCGAATTGTCAAGAAGTAAGCGAGCTGATGATGATGAATTATAGCTAAGAACACTCTCGATCATGTTAGCTTTCAAACAACAATAACTAGATAAAAATCGGTTCATTCGGTCAGGAGCTACTATGCCACCGACAGACAGACACCTCAAACTTAACACCCCTTAACACTTATGCGTCGGGGGTTAAAAATAAAGTATGAATCTTCCGCGCAACACATGGTCAAATATCTATATTAAAAAGAGACAGTGATACTTCTCTACGACACTCAGAAGGTCGTTGACTTAACACAGCTGATTTAAGCGCGGACGATTTTCTTGCAATATATAGATAGAACATAAATATCTAGTAATAAAACAAAACTTCGCCGCTCAGACCAGTGACCTCACACTGTTAGCTGTTCACATAACATTTCAAAACGTTAAAAAATTTAGAAATCAGCTGAAAGTGTGAGGTCAATGGCCTCAGCAGCGAAGATTCGTTTCATAACCATTTTTTTGTCAATTTTATATAGCATCTTAGGTCGTAAATGAATAATAAGACGAATTTAATGCGATAATTGGCTCACGTGATACTTGTACTTGGTTTTTGATTCAAGAAATCTTCTTACCCAGGTCGTCCCGCTGCGCGCGTATCGTGGTGGAAGTCACACGCGCTACTGGCCAACTCGGAGACCAGAGCCAGCGTCACGTTCCCGCTGCGTCGCGCCGACTACGGCACCAACGTCACGTGCCAGGTGAGTCTCGTGCCAGGTGTCACGTCACGCGCTGCTGGCCGACTCAGAGACCAGAGCCAGCGTCACGTTCCCGCTGCGCCGCGCCGACTACGGCACCAACGTCACGTGCCATGTCTGACGTCACGTGCCAATTGAGACTTACCTACTACAAGTCTACTCTAAAAGAAATGAAACTAACTAAAGTGCGGTCGCGAGCTCGTAGAATTTCGTACATTGACTTATCGCTATTTGTCTCTCCCTCGCGCACGAATATATTGCTGTCGTGCTCCTTACGCGTACTTGTGTAAACGCGAAAGCAATATATTCGTGCGCGATTGAAAGAGACAAGTAGCGATTTGTTAATGTACGTAATTTTTCGTGCTCCGCGACCGCGCTCTAGCAATATAATGCACTAAATATAACTATATATTTTCTTTTAGCTTGTCCTCGTTTCTTAATGTATTGAGCCATCGCTGAACGCCTGGCAATAGGATACACTGAAATATATCAAATATGAAAGTTGTTTCTCTGTATGTAAATATTTTCTACTCTGATTCAAAATCCACCAGCAGGCTTAGCATGCGTCCCTAGACCGTAGCATCGACAAAACGATTGAAGAAACATTAATACCATTCGGAGCAAAATAGTTCTTACTGTAAGGCAGCAAGGTCGATGCATCGTCGTTATGAGAAACAACATTTCTTTTCTTCCCGAGCATGAGCTCACAAAATGGCCTTTTTTGACAGCTAAAGTAGAAACGTTTTCCTATTTCAATGTCAAATAGTCTCACAATAATGTCAACCGCTCCACATCATGCCGGTCCATGACAAATAGTTTCTTTACGTTCAGTCATTTACTTGAAAATTTGATCATTTTTGACAGAAGATTACCCGGCAGCCATTTAAAAAATATGGCTATTTAGAAATATTGACTTCTATTGACGACTTAGTTACCATGTATTAAGAACTATTTTGCAACGATCTGTTTTGGATAGAATATTTCTTCTTCAAAATTATTTCTTCGGGTCGCCATGCTAAGCCCGCTGATGTATGGTATTGACGTATCGCCCGCTACGTCACATAGCGATCGGTATGACAATCCCATATATTTTTAGGGTTCCGTAATACTCAAGGGACCCTTATAATTTCGCTCTGTCCCTCCGTCTGCTTGTCTGTCCGCCATTCTAGCTTCTGTAATTATGAATATGAATGGATGAAATATGGTATAGTTATATAATTTGTATAAAATAATAATAATTTTACATTTTAGGTCCATACATGTGAAGCGGGGATGAAAAATATTTTTTCATTTTATACCATCGTGTGGGGTATCGTTGAATTGGTCTTTTAAAGTAAAAGCAAGGTTTCATACTTGACTTTTTACAAAATTAACCATTTTCGAGTAACCGGCCTCCAAAGTGGTTTATAGATTGGTCCCCCCCCTGGCATTTCTAAACTATAAGATATAGAAACTTGTAAGTTTCCATGCTGATAGATCATGCTAAAAACCCTTTAGGAAAATTATTTTGGGTGATATCTGACAATAACTTTTATTTGGAAGTAATCCAAAGAAAACTTATTGCGTGTTGATAGTTACGGAACCCTCCTAACATGTCCTGACATGCTCTTGGTTAGGTTTATTAGTTTCGAAGATCGCCATTGTCATTAAGAGGCAAGAGCCCTATTACAAATCTGCACTCTGCGAGATTAGGTATTTGAAGCGTTCCCGACATTTCGCATTTTGTAGTAATTTTGCAGTTGTATTTATCGTTCTTATTGAAATAGGTTAATAAATTCATGCTTTAAAATTATAAAATCTTTATTCCTCATGAAGTAACAATTGTTGTGGTAGAAATTTTGCTTAGTAATATTATCGAAGTTTTTTTGGCTTAAAATAAGATTTTTTCTATATTAAATCAAAGATATTTAAAAATTCTAAGGCCGCTACGAACTATACGACTATATAGGAGATAACATTCTCATTTTACTATTTCATTTGCTAAGAACAGTAGTTCAATCCAGGAGCTCAAAAAAGTGCCTTCGCGCATTTTATGAAAATCTTTCTCTGCGATTTTGGGTTTAATTAAAAACTTAAGCAAAATTTATAAAAAGCGAGGCCCCTACGAACTAGGCCAATAGCTATTCTGCACTATTCAATATGTCAAAATTGTTAATGTATCTTTGTTTCTGAGATAAAGAACGCCATAATTGGCCGTTTTACGCAAAAATCACAGTCTAGATGTAATATAATAACAATAATAATAATATCTATGGACGCTACACACCACGTCAATCTGGCCCCGTGCTAAGTTTCCGAAGAACTTGTGTTATAGGTAAACGAGACCAGAAAACGAGAAGTATATTTAATACTTTTATACTATACATATATTTACGATTTTTATTATATTATACACATATTTAATACACATCAATGACCCAGGAACACAGAGAAAAACTTTTTGTTCCTTCGGCGGGATTCGAACCCGCGACCCGCGACGACCCCCGGCTTGAGCACCAAAGCGCTGAACCACTGAGCCACAGAGACGCCTCTTAACGACGGCCCGTTGTCTAAGCCCTCTGAAAGTCAAAGTCAAAGTCAAGTCAAAGTCAAAAAAATTTATTCAAAATATGTATTTTCATTCACTTTCTGAACGTCGATCTACATGATGCCCCCCACCGGTTCGGGAACTACTAGCTGGCCCGGCGCCCGGCGCCCGGCGAGAGGAACCGGCGTAACAAACTCGCGCGGGGCCATCTTTTATCAAAAAGATGGAAAATTGTTCTTTTAAAAATATAAAAAGGCATATATAACAATGTTATGACTAAAACTACATAACAAGAGTACAATAATATATGTAATTTAGAAGTAGCCTTGCAGAGGGTCACCTCATTCCCAAGGTGAGCTATCATTCATAAAATCATTAACTTTATAATAGGCTTTAGCACACAAACGTTCTTTAACTACTTTTTTAAATTTATTGATTGAAAAATTTTGAATGCTTTCTGGGATCTTATTGTACAAGTATAGGCGTATACACTGGCCTTTAAACGAATTCTTTACTTTACTAAGTCTAGTAATTTTTTTTAACATAATATAATACATTTGATAGAACATACTGAGAAGCTACAGTTAAGATTCCAGTTTCCTTAAACTTCTCTCTTAATGACGTGTTGGGGGCCAGCTTGTAGATTGCCCGAACAGCTCGCTTCTGCAGCACAAATATAGTATTTATATCGGCAGCATTTCCCCACAGTAGAATGCCATAGGACATTATACTGTGGAAGTAACTAAAATATACAAGTCTTGCTGTGTTTTCGTCTGAAAATTGTCTTATCTTACTTACTGCAAATGCTGCTGAACTGAGTCTGTCGGCCAACCTAGCAATATGAGGGAATCACTGTAGTTTTGCGTCTAAAATTATACCTAAAAAGACAGCTATATCTACTAGTTCCATACCTTTTCCATTCAATAGAACATTGGTTTCAGTTTGCCTTACATTTGGCAACGTGAACTTTATACATTTAGTTTTTTTGCTATTTAACAAAAGATTATTAACACTAAACCAGTGTAGTTGAGAGAGCATTATTTACTTCGTCATAGCCTGAGTTTTGGCGATTAATATTAAAAGGAAGTGACGTGTCATCGGCAAATAAGACTATCCCGTTTTTTCCATTAATAAGGTATGGTAGGTCATTTATATAGACCAGAAAAAGAAAGGGTCCTAAAATGGATCCTTGTGGGGCCTCCCACTCAATCTTGGTACCTGTGGATCTTTTTCCATTTATCTCAACCCTCTGAGTCCTATTTGATAAATAAGATTTTAAGAGGACGAGTGCTGGTCCCCTTACTCCATAGTGGCACAGTTTCCTGATCAACGTTGTGTGCTGCACGCAATCGAATGCCTTAGAGAGATCGTAAAAACTCCTAGAGCATCCTGCGACCTCTCCCAAGCATCAAAAATATAACTAATCAGATCAACGCCAGCATCTGTTGTAGAGCGACCCTTCGTAAAACCAAATTGTTTATTGTGTAAAATGTTATATATATTAAAGTATGCTAGTAACTGAGTAAATATTATTTTTTTCATATATTTTACTTAGTGTTGGCAAAATAGATATAGGTCGGAAGTTAGATGGATCCGACTTACTACCAGTCTTAAACAGAGGTAAAACTTTACTATGTTTCATTAGATCAGGAAATACGCCACTTTTTATACAAACATTAAAAATAGTTGCTAAGTAAGGTGCGATAATATCGATTATAGATTTAATAACTTTCATTGATAGGCCCTATAAATCTGCAGTATTCTGGATATTTAATAAATTAAAATTTTTAATAATGTCTTGCGGTCCTATTTCTTTAAATCTAAATTCGATTTCACACTCTTTTACATTATCTTTAAGAAGTAATTCAGCATCAGCAGGAGAGGCATAGAAATTTTTGGTGGTTGAAACTGGAATGTCAGCAAAGAATTTCTCAAAAGCAGTTGCAACTTCACTGTCGGATTTAATTATTTTATTATCTATATTCAATTTAAAATATGTGTTGCGGCTGGTGACTCTTCCAGTTTCATTTGCAATGATTTGCCAAGTTGTTTTAATCTTATTTTTCGAATTCTTAATTTTATTTCTAATGTGAAGAGATTTTGCTGCAGAGGAAACTTGCTTAAATGTTTTTGAAAATAACCTTACATAATTTTTAAATTCTTCATTTTGATTCATTGTTCTTGCATTATAAAGTTCATACAATTTTAATCTACTTTGAAAATACCTGCTGTTGCCCATTCGCTGAATTTACTTTTATTGTTTGTTCTCACTGTCTTAGGGGTGAAAATAGTATCAAATTTATGTTTTATTAATTTAAACAGTTTACCAAACGACATATCCGGGCTACTATGATACTCTAAGTGTCCAATATTAGCTATAATTTCACCTCTAAACTTCTCAATATATTTGACATTTATTGGTATACATGTGTTTCTGTCCTTGTGTAATTGTTTGCAATTATTATCTATAGGGAAAGTGGGCATTTGAATATAATATACGATTGTGGTATAATTTAATCGTTAATAGTATATTGATCATAAGGGCCAAAATACTTTTTGATGCCTAATCCGAGCATAAAATTTACGTTATTTTCCTTTTGATTAAAGTAATCAAATTTTTATTTTTTTTATGTATATATAGATTCTTGGTAGTTCGATTTATAATATACACACTTCTGCAGCGATAATTTTAATGAGTTAACTATATTTGTGGCAAATAATATATCACAGGTGTCGAAAAATTTGACAACAGCGTTACTTTTTTACAAATATAAGATTCTTTAATAAAATTCTTCAATAAGACTCACATGTCAGTTTTAAACTGTAACACTTATATTAACCTCTTATAAAATTAAATCACAGAAATACTTAGTTTCATAGAATATTCATATTAATTTAGATTACTGCGTTACCAAAGCATAATTATAAAATAACTTGAATTTTTCTATTAGTGACAAAAAAATAAATATTGAATAACATCTGACGACATATTATCTTTTGATTTTGATGAATAATAAGTACGTGTGAAATTAATTAATTTTAAATTAAATAGAGTCTTATGTATTACAGAAAATACTATAATAATTAGAGGGACACACATTTTTTACAGGGTAGGCCCTAAAAAAAAATTGCTAGGGTTTTAATCTTAGCTTGTAGCGACGTTGTTTTTGCATTAATTGCAGACGTCAATTATTTTAGTTTTTATAACGTATTACTAACATTAAAACTTCATTAACAACTACGGTGTTACCGATGCAACAACTGCGTTACTGAAATGTAACGCAGTGTAGCAGTTACGCAGTTGTAAATATTTGACTATGTTGTAAATTATCACTAAATAAAATAACAAAATGCAAATATTCTAACACTGACAGAACATATACATGAGTAATTACCCATAAAAATAATGATAATGTAAATATCGTCAATGCCTTTCGACAGCGGTAACTCAGCGGCAACGCAATAAATACACGCACCTCTATCACCAATTGTGATTCGAACGATTCGGCTAGCGTAATCCTCCCGCCCAGCTACTATAATTCGTTGCTTGAGTTACAACAAGTCGAACCGAATCGAGTACGAAGAGATGTTATCCAATTACTTTAAGGTTTATTTTTATATAGCAACGTAAGGTAGTAACGAAATTGTTCTTTGTTGGGGACACAGACAAAATCATTGTATATTGCATTAAATGATTAACGTAAATAAATGTCTGTTGACATAGTAATAAGGTGCAAAACTTACATTTTTATAAAGGTATTCAAGAAAAACACCGTCTAAGGAAATATTGTGACAAAATGCTATGTATAACTTGAGACACGTGCTCAGCAGTATTTTCTATGAAAAGATACTGCGTTACTAAGAATTACAACGTTGTTACCGTGATTTTCGAATAAAAAACATATTTTTGTGGACAAATATTGTTTCCAGTTAAGACAACAATGTTATATATTTCCATAAAATCTAATATTATATCCAAGAGACCAGTTTTTACGCATCGAAATATATATTATAGACGAGGCATGTTGGGGTGAAAACTGTCTCCACTTAAACCGCCCTACTTTTGGAGTTTTTGGGGCAATTTCGACATTTGAAGTATGGTGAAATCAAGATGGCTGACATTTGGGGTATCGTGAAAGCCAAGATGGCGTAACTTTTTCTTGTATGAAGATTTGTTCTGTCAAATGTACGTCTAGTAGGTACTCTTTAGTTTTGAAATCTTTGATATTGATTAATAATTTATCCCTTTGTCTCACAGGCTGTCACAGATCCGTCGCTAGCGCCAGTATCAGAAACACTAACTATTGATGTAAACCGTAAGTATACTACTTATAATAGTGAGGTAAACCTATATAAGTCCCCCTAAACATTTCACGCGTAACGATCATCGTCACCATTTTACGGTGTTCAAGCTTTAACACGGGTACAGATTTGGTCCGGAGCAGACCGCGGATTTGGTTGGCGAAGTTTCTCGCTAAAATTTGGGAAAATAATTCTCGAGGGGGTATTTTTGGGGTTATTTTTAAAAGATTTGTATTTTCTTGTTTGTAATTAAATTAAGCTATTGAACTGTTATATCGACAAGCGATTTGAAAAGTCTACCTGTAGAAAATAAACTAGTGAAAATATCCCTTACTGTATCTTGTCAAATTAAATCTATTGCCAACCTTGAAGGTAATTTATTAATTGATTTTTTAATCTCACTGCCAATAATTTATATATGGAGTCGGTTTTATAGTTTTGCTTATAAAATACTCTAGCTGAGCCCAAAGCTCCGACTGCGTATATACAGTATCCCACGGGAATACTGTACTTTTTCGGAATAAAAAGCAATATATGTGTTAAATGTTAATCCGGAGCCTAAACTGCTACCATACCAAATTTCATCGAAATCCGTTCAGTAGTTTTTGCGTGAAAGAGTAACAAACATCCAAACTTTCACATTCATAATAGTGGTAAGATAAATTAATGACTTAATAAAGAGTGGCGGTAAGGTAACTTATTAATACTTTAACGATGGTGGGTTTAGTACCACATCGTGGAAAATACATTCATAATTTTATGTAACATAACAAAAAAACGAAACCCCCTATTCGAGAACAAAAGATTTGAAAATAATGGTTCATGAAAAGTCATTCACTGTTATTTATTTATTGAAATTTACGAATTTAACTCTGATAATAATAAAAAAATAACAATCTATTTAATTCAAACTATTTCCAATAGAGCTTTTAATAAATAGGCGAACAGCTATTCATAACTATAGTTCAAAACTTGGAAAATATTGAGACGGGGAATCTTGACTGATTCTATGAATCTGCCAACTTTCTGAGATATATATAAGACGAAACATTTCTACGTTATTGATTGTGAATATCACTAGTCTGTTTCTAACTTAATTTAATGAATGGGATATTGATCAATCAAATCAATTACATATATTTTGGGTACATGATCTACTGCTTATTATAAAGACGTTTAAAAAAAAAATGCCACAGTAAAAAAATCAACGCTCACCGCAAACTCGAGGAAGGAACTCATATAAAGGAAGATTTTTTTTCGAGTATGACAATTGCATTTCTGCCTAAATATCTCAAAATAATCTGGAGATCATATTCCTTAAATGTCCGTAATTGATTTAACCTTACCTTGCATAAGGTTGATCAAAATCGGATGACGGATATTTTGGGCCATAGATAAATGATTGGTGTTGGCGCTCGACAAGATGCTACGAACAGCTCTGTGAATGCGGCAACTCATTATTGTGGACTTCGTGGATGTATAATATCGTTGTGTTGTAACTTGTAAGACAATCTCTAGTTTTCGTGAACTCGGTACGGACATCTGACACGAAGATTTCAATGTGAATTGTGACGGACTCGGGCCCGCCGACTTCGGCGTACTATTTGTTGCCGCATTTTTGTAGTCTTCAAGTACTTCGGCGGTATCTAGTCGAGCGCCGAGACCGATCATTTATCTATGATTTTGGTCACATGATTCACTGCTATGGCGTATGTGGATTATGAGAAAGCCTTCGATTCGATCGAAACCTGGGCGGTGCTTCAGTCTCTTCAGCGGTGCCAAATTGACTATCGCTATATAGAAGTGTTGAAGTGTTTGTACAACAATGCCACCATGTCGGTCCGAGTACAGAATGGAAGTACGAAACCTATCCAATTGCAGAGAGGTGTAAGGCAGGGAGATGTCATCTCTCCTAAACTCTTCACCACAGCATTGGAAGATGTTTTTAAACTCCTAGACTGGGAAGGATACGGCATCAACATAAATGGCGAATACATCACTCACCTTCGGTTTGCTGACGATATAGTCATAATGGCAGAATCGCTGGAAGACCTTAGCGCCATGCTCGGTGACCTCGATAGAGCTTCCCAGCGAGTGGGTCTAAAAATGAACATGGACAAGACGAAAATTATGTCTAATGCCCATGTTGTACCCGCTCCAGTATTTGTTGGGAACTCTAAAATCGAAGTTGTTGACGAATACGTCTACCTGGGACAGACAGTCCGATTAGGCAAGTCCAACTTCGATAGTGAGGTCCAACGACGAATCCAACTCGGATGGGCAGCGTTCGGGAAACTACGCAGCGTCTTCGAGTCCGAAATACCTCAGTGCCTAAAGACAAAGGTCTTTGTGCGTGTTGCCAGTGATGTCTTATGGATGTGAAACGTGGTCCCTAACTGTTGGCCTCTTAAATAAGCTCAAAGTCACTCAAAGAGCGATGGAGAGAGCTATGCTCGGGGTTTCTCTGCGTGACAGAATCCGCAACGAGGAGATTCGCAGACGAACTGGAGTAACCGACATAGCTCGCAGAATCAGCAAGTTGAAGTGGCAATGGGCAGGCCACATCGCTCGTAGAACTGATAATCGCTGGGGAGTAAAGGTTCTAGAGTGGAGACCACGAACTGGAAAGCGCAGCGTTGGACGGCCTCCCTCTAGGTGGACCGATGACCTTATGAAGGTCGCGGGCCGCCGTTGGTTGCGGGTGGCCCAGGACCGTTCGTTGTGGAAATCTTTGGGGGAGGCCTATGTCCAGCAGTGGACGTCCTATGGCTGTTAATGATGATGATGATGATGATGATGATTCACTGCTTATGTAAAGACGTCTAGGCAGAACAAGATAAATAAAATTTTGATAAAATTACATTGCGCTCTTTAAAGCGCTGAGATCATTCACCTCACAGAAACAGGTGATTTAAAGTGGAAGAAAATACTGTGCCTAAATGACATGAGTACAATCAGCTGTGTGATGCCAATTACCTTAACAGCGCCGTAAAGAGCGTAATTTAATTTTATTTAATAATGTTTTTTTTCGATTTATTATATTATTTTTCAGCCTAAACCACATGCTAGAAAGTTTCGGTGTGAATTGACCCTAAAGGTAGCCATCCGAACTATGCGACCAGCGACCGCGACTAGCAAACCAGCCAATCACGTTCTCTGGCCACGCTCACCGGTCGCGGGTCGCGAGGATTGTTTATATATAAATTCTATCGCTATAAATAATATATATATATAAATTCATACTAAGCAGTGGCTCCGCGACCCTATGTCGGTCTCGCGTCGCAGTCGCGCGTCGCGTGCATCGGAAGGCTACCTTATATATAGGAGTATATATAATAATATGAGACGCGACATAGACCAACAGTCTACTTGGCTAGCTGTAGTTGTGTGGTGATTGTAAACGTAGCAAACCCAATTTATTTTTTAAATTTTATTGTTGTATTTTAAAAGGAACTGTATTTTAAGCAAGCGTAAGGGAAATGCTTGTATTATTATCTAATATATTGTCCCCCTTACTAATAAAAAGATTTACACAATGGATAACTTAAACAACGTTGCTGTCTTTGTCTGTCAAGTGACTTTTCCAACGCATCGGACAAAGACAGCAACGTTGTTTCAGTTAACCATTGTGTAAATATTTTTATTAGTAAGAGGGATAATATATTGTGCCAGTACACCTCCTCTGGGTCCGTCTACTCGGTGGCAAGCGGCCCCTGGTGGCGGGAGTCAGCACGGAACTGGTGTGCCAGGCGGTCGGCGCGCGGCCCAAGCCCAGCATCTCCTGGTGGAAGGGAGGGATACGGCTAACGACTGTGCGGGAGACGGTGAGTGGAACTTCAGGGGATAATTGTCCCTGGTCCCATCCTGTCGAAGGTCTTCTAGGGACTAGTGCTCAAGGTCCGGCTATCGATCTCGAGGGGACCATTGTCTTGTTCAAGGCCAGGGGATCCGGAACGACCTACTTCAGAGGGGCTAGCACGAACAATGGACAAGTACGTATTCGTAACGTTATCGAAAGAAAATCGGTTGGATTCTATTACGTTACGAATACTTGACAATAGGGATGTTGCCTAGTGTTTAATAT
The DNA here is from genome assembly GCA_037179445.1 of Phengaris alcon alcon. Classification (NCBI taxonomy): domain Eukaryota; kingdom Metazoa; phylum Arthropoda; class Insecta; order Lepidoptera; family Lycaenidae; genus Phengaris; species Phengaris alcon. The sequence goes on along the minus strand of JAYRCH010000046.1, from coordinate 88,184 downwards.
CACATTTTTCCAAATTAAACTTCAAAATTGTTGAATAGAGACACATCAATCAAAAAGAGCCTCTATATTTTTGATGAAAACCTGAACATGAAACATAATATTTTACATGTCCTGTACCATCTACCGTATTTTAAATACGAGCAAAATATGAGAAGGACCAAACTAAAATTCCCCGACTGTACAGTTAAATTTAATCAAAACAGGTAATGACTAACTGGATATAGATGTTCATTTATCGGTAGGTGGATCAAAAGTTTCGACACCGAAATTAGTTTTCCAAAACACCCAAAGACAACCCAACAACAAGTAAATTAATATTGGACCGTCAGGTGAACGGAAATAATATTGTTATTTACATGGATAACATCAAGCCATTCTAATTTGAACCTTATATCTTCTGACTCATTCTTCAAGGTACACCCAGCGTTTTGTCTCTTTCTAGCAAGCTTAATTCATGCCGGCTATAAAAATGATATGAAAAAGAGGTATCGTTAGGACGTTGTATCTCTTTCTAGCAAAGTGTAGCATCTAATTTTCTAGGTGTCATCGGATGGCAACGTGACTAACAGTATCTTGACGCTGGTGCCGTCCATCGACGACGCCGGGAGAGTACTCTCCTGCCGCGCCGTGCAGCCCACCATGCCGCACTCCACCCAGGAGGACGGCTGGAAGTTGGAGATACAGCGTGAGTACTGCTGCTGAACATGGGTCAGCTGACGATGGAGTGTGGAAGAGAGTGCTGTCCTAGGAAGAGAGTGCTATCCTGCCGCGCCTCGCAGAAGAGCACTCTCCCTAGTCCCTACCGTTCGCTCGCTAAAAATAGTATAGTATATTATTTATATATCAAATATCCGACTTGAAAAAAAAATCTGCTGTTTCCTACAAAATGCTATTATACATATACTAAAATCAGATATTGATATAACTTTAAACTTTCCTGTATCAGGTCTTCTGGAAGAAATTCAAATTTTAAATAAGTAGCGCGTCTGTACAAAACTGTCTTCTGATTTTAAGTTGTCATTGGCAATGTTTTACCGCAGATTAAAGAATGGTCCAGATAAACAGCTACATACTTAACTTTCGGTTAGATTTCACTACTACATGAATACCACGTGTGCACAAAACTCCTGTCGCGTACACGGCAATAGTGTTTTTGATATCCGTCAAGATTGTGCGCCGTCGAAAGGTCGTCTAAATTTTCAAATTTCGTGTTTGGGTTTTTATGTCATGTCTTGTTGGTTGTCACGACGACAAATAACATTTTTTTTATATTATGTTTGTGAGTTTTGCCGGGGAGTTCAATGGGTGACGTTGTGGAATTCGTATCTATTCATAAATTTGTGTTATCTCGATTCTTAGAATATTGGTAGTAGTAATATTGGTAGAATATTAACCAATAAATATTCGTTAACGTGCACAAGTGTGGGCAAGTGGTACAACTTCTAAAAACGTGCTATTTTGAGTTCCCCTCCAAAACTCCCTAGGAACTTTCAGTAAAGCTTCTACCACTTTACTGAATCGACTGACATGACTCATGGACTGCACTGACTATATATTTGGACTTTGACTAGACTTTAGACTTGACGATTTAGGAATACGGTGTTGAAAATTGAAACGAAAGTTCTATTTCCCGCCTTTTTAACTTGACACTGGCAAATGGTTATAAGCCGATGCCATATATAAATAATAAAATAATATTTGTGTCCAATGAATGTTTAAACTTTATAATATAAGTATATTAAATACAAATAACATCAACCAAAAAAGTGGTTATGTATTGTACTGTGTGTATGAAAAATAATAGAATAAATATAAAAATATATAAGTTATATTACCTATGAAATATTTCATTCTCTAGAAGATGTCTTGCTTTATTTTAAAAGCATCCATGACCTAATGAATAACCGTATACTGACGCTAGATTTAGTTTAATTTACGCCAATTTTCTGTGACAACCCTGACAAAATTTGGCTCGTTCTATGAAAGGTGTTCCTCTGTAAGTATTTTTACTCTGTGGTTTTACTATTTGTACATAAATAATGAAATAAATAATTAAAATAAAAACATCTTCAAGCATCAAAGATTAAGATATTCTTAACCTTAATTAAATACAGAATTTTGCAACCCACAAACTCTAGACTAGATGTTAAGACCTTATAAATTAAGCTCTAATTAACACATCTTGTCTACTTCTAATTACTGTACATTTCTATTACAAATCCGCATCACAGAATAAATAGGGACAGAAGGTAGGTTTTTAAAAATGTAATGAGACTAGGAAACGAATAGACGGTTTGCCTAATGGTAAGCGATTACCGCCGTCCATGGACACTCGTAACACCAGAGAAGCTACACTTGTAACTCTTCTGGTGTTGCGCACTTGCGTTCCTTGTCTTTAAAATCCTCAAACCCCCTTGGGCCTCTGGTAATCTTACTCACTCGTTACTTCACTCGAAACACCACGCAAGCGTTATTTCACGCGATAAAAAGTAGTAATGTGTTAATCCAAAGTCTAAAAGTATTGGTAGTAGTACCATAGCAAATTTCATCAGAATCAGTGGTTTTTGCGTGAATGAGTAACAAACATTCATACATCCATACATACAAACTTTCACATAATATATAATATTAGTAAGTATTAGTAAACAGACAATCAAAATAAATAAAACAAATAAGGGAAACGAGATAAAGTGGAAAAATCACTTAATATATAACTCTTTCACACAAAAACTACTGAACTGATATTCGATGAGATATGATATGGTAGTAGTTTAGGCTCTGTATTAAAACATAGGCTACATTTTATCTCGAAAAAGTGCAGTGTTCCCGAGGGATACTGTATTTACGCGGGCGGAGGCGCGGGCAACAGCTAGTATTAAAAATAAATATATAGGTGAGCAAAGCGTGCGTTGTTCAAGCGTGAATAAAAGCCTACCTTCTGTTACTGTTTATTCTATTCTACAACACGCCTAACAAGAATCCTATTATTTTTATTACTATTTTATATGTGGGTGAGTATGGATGGTGTTTGTTATTCTTTCAAGCAAAAACTACTGAACGGATTTCGATGAAACTTGCTATGGTAGTAGTTTAGGCTCTGGGTTAAAACATAAACTTTTTATCCCGAAAAAAGTACAGTATTCCCTTGGGATATCCGATACTATATTTACGCTGGTAGAGCCGCGGAAAAAAGCTAGTTAGAATAAAATATAGGTGAGCAAAGCGTGCGTTGTTCAAGCGTGAATAAAAGCTTACCTTCTGTTCCTATTTATTCTATTCTACAACATGCCTAACAAGAATATATTATATCAGCCGGGGGTATCAAAAGTTTTGCTCCGTCAAAATATTGTTTAATATTAATGATCCTTCAGATCCAATAAGCCGAAGGTCTGTTGGGACCCGATGAACTTGTAACCTTGCTTAATCAAAATCCAAGTACATAGAAAGTGTTTCGTGTAGTCGTGTGTTAAGCTTAGAGTTTTGAGTTAGGAATTTGCCGTTTTAATATTAACAAAGAGAAAAAGTTTGTTTGTTTTCATTCAATAGGCACCGAAACTGCTGGACCAATTTCGATGAAATTTGGCACAGATATAGAGTAAAGGGGAAAGGACATTCACATTATTTCTATCGCGGAAAAATGTACGGTTTCGGAAGGATTAACTTTTGCGAGCACGAAGAAGCGGGTAACGTCTAGTAAATTTTTGAAATAGATGTTTTAATGTTCTAGGAATTTAGTTTATATCGTAAACTTTTTTCGAAGGCTATTTCACCTTTTACATATCGTTTTATAGGTTTCTGTACCCAAAGGGTAAAAACGATACCCTATTACTAAGACCCCGCTGTCCGTCCGTCTGTCCGTCCTGTCTCTCACCAGGCTGTATCTCGTGACCCGTGATCTGTTGCCGCTATAACAAGAAACACAAAAACCAGAATAATATAAATATTAAAGTGGGGGCTGCCATACAACAAACGTGGTTTTATTGCCGTTTTGTACGGAGCCCTCCGTGTGCGAGTGTGACTCGCACTTGGCCAGTTCTAATATTGTCGTGTTCAATTCGCCTGTCTATCGGAGGACTGTAACAATCCCATTGTATCTGCCTCTTCTGCAGACCTGGGGGTCTAAAGAGGCCACTTTAGGTGTTGCATACTCGTATTATATTTTTTCCATGCAAAAATCGTGAAATTGAAAAATAGCTACATGACTCATCTGATTTCATCATACTGGAAAACGTCAATTTTGACAGTTTTCAATTGAAATGCGTAAAATGGCGCACATAATATGAAATGAACAAAATATATGAATCATAATATTATGATGTTATGATTATATGAATCATAATATTATGATAAAGGCCACTTTAGGTGTTTCATATGAAACACCTAAAGTGGCCTTTTTAGATCCCCAGAACTCCAATTCTCGTAATTAACTGACATTTTCGTTTTATTTCTATTGTATTATAAATGAATCGTCTCGATATCATAAACTGATTTTGGAGTTTGGACCAATCGACACGGGTTTGTCGTTGGGTTTGACATTTATGAGAATACCAATAAATAATAAATTGGATTGTACCGGATTGTAAGGCTGACACTATATGATCCGGAATCCGGCGGGACCGGGAAAATCCAGAGCACTGAAAATAGAACTCTGCGCTTATACAATAGAGCTGAAAATTGAACACACAAGCGTCGAGACAAATGTCAATGTCATATACGACAGATCGACAATCGACACTTCGATTTTCATCTCTGTTATAGTAGCGCAGAGTTCTATTTTCAGTGCTCTGAATTTTCCCCGGCCTTACGGATTCCGCACAGTAATTTACTGTAAAATCGGCCTTCTGATTGTTAATTTACTGTTGTATAGACATTAGACAGTGTCCTGTTGCAAACATGCCCATAGGCTCTCACCGCACAATATAACTATTAGCAAAAGTAATCACGAAAACTTCGGCTTCGTGATTTACCTGTTTAGTAACGTTTAGACAGAAAAATAACTATGAAACTCGTAACAAACTGTACAAAGTAAAATTATATTGCAGTATACATAGTAAGAATCGTCCGAGCAATGTTTTGGAATCAGCTGTGAGGTCAAAGGTCAAGGAGCTTTTCAGTGTTCCAACTTCCAGCAGGCTTCGCATGCGCACCCTAGAAACACCGAAGAATCAACAAAATAGGTCTTATCGTATGGCAGCAAAGTCGGTGCATCGTCGTTATGAGAAACAACATTTCTTTTCTTCCCGAGCATGAGCTCACAAAATGGCATCTTTTGACAGCTAAAGTAGAAACGATTTCTTATTTCTCATAGTCTTACAATAATGTCAGCTTTTCCACATCATGGCGGTCCAAGACAAATAATTTCTTTACGTTCAGTTATTTACTTGAAGCTAGACAATCCTCTGTATAAGTGCCCTGTTGCAGACCTGCCTGTGGTGTCGCTGCGGCTGGGCGCCAGCCTGGACCCGGGCGCGCTGGTGGAGGGCTCCGACGTGTACCTGGACTGCGCCGTCCGCGCCAACCCCTGGCACACAAGCGTCTACTTCACGCACAACGTGAGTGTCCCGCTCCCGCAGCATTAGCAAGCTGCCTGGCCTGGTCTAACATCCCACGTGTCTCCAGGGTGCGGTGGTGAAGCCCGGGCCCGGCGTGCTGGTGGCCAACCAGAGCCTGGTGCTCCAGCGCGTGGGACGGCGCGCGGGAGGCGCGTACGCCTGCGCCGCGCGGAACGCGCTCGGCCAGGGCGCCAGCGAGCCGCTCCAGCTCGACGTCAAGTGTGAGTCATGCACATAGACATCTGCAATACCAGAGGCGTTGTTAACTTTACCAGGGTCATTGCAGTGAAGTTGATTCCCTTGGTTTCCTCCTAAAACTGGTACATCTATACATACATACACACATATACATACATATAAATAAAATTGAAGTGTCTGTTTGTAATTTTAAATTAACAGCTTTTCGGTAAATGCATATGAAAGTATATAAAGGAAGGACATGGACTGCTTTTAATTGCGGCAAAATGTACGGTTTCGGCGAGATTTCCTTAGCGCTCACGAAGTCACGGGCAACATCCTAGTATTTAATAATATTTTATCACCATTAGATAGTCCAACCTGCAGCGCTCATCAGCCCACAGTGATCAGGGCAGCCAGGGGCGAGGCGCTGCGGATTGACTGTGAAGTGGACGGTAACCCTAAGGTAGCTAAGGCTCTGCTACACTCATACGATTTATAATGTTGATGAGTTTTTATTCCATTCGAATTGTTGTGCGCGCAGTTTATGGGACTCTTAGGGTCAGTTCACACCGCGACGATACACGACGCTTTACGGCGATGCATTTTTAGGATTATTCAAAATTGAACTTTATTGACTACACAAAAATGTAGACGTTGAATAGGACATCATCAGTCATACACTGCACATGCGCTGTATAGCGCGGTGCAACTTGACATTCGAACTCTTACAGCGAAACGTGTATCTTCTTGTGTAATTAATAAAGTCTAATTTTGAAGATCTATATTAAAAATGCAGCGCTGTGCCGCGTATCGTTTCGTTTCAGTGTGAACTGACCCTTATGTTATTACCTTATTACGCCAGGCGTATTATCTGAAATTTAAGATGTATTACACTTTAAAAGTAGATACTACACCTGCAAAAAAAAAATATGATGATGATGATGTTGATGATGTAATCGGAAATACCAGGAGCCGATGTCGTTCTCATGGTGGTTCAACAGCTCGACCCACGAGCGACAAGAGCTGCCTGTGCCGGTTATGAACATGCAAAGTGCCATGAGTAAGTACCATTATACTGAATACAGGGCCTTTAGTCAATATGCATTCGATAATTTCGACAGCGAACTTCGAAATCAAAATATGGGATTTGACATAAGTCCTCGCTAAGTGACATGTCGCTTGCGATGCCTTATGTCAAATCCCATACATTTTGTTTTCGAACTTCGCCGTCGAAATTATCGAATGCATCTTGACTAAAGGCCCAGGAGTCACAATATAAATAATGTACACTAGCGGAACTCACCCGTGTCCTTGAAATTTTTACAATGGAGCGTAGCCGAGCGTAGCGCTTGGGCTGGCACGTCCACAAAGAAGGCGTCGACAGTGTACAAGCGTCGCGGCACAACTAACTAAAATTCGTTAGTTGTCAATGCAGCGACAATTCTTGACGGCGTGACACTCCATACTTCTGCTATTTGAGGTTTCGTTAGCGGCCGTGTATTTACACGCGTATGTGTGCGCGCGCCGATTCGGGCGGTCCAGTACGAAGATGGTCTACTGTACATTATTTATATTGTGCAGGAGTGGTTCCCAACCGGTGGTCCGCGGACCACTTGTGGTTGCTGGAATTTGGAGGGTAGAGGAGAGTCTCATGTGGGGGAAACATGTAAAATGGTCCAGCTGTACGCAGTATATAGCAGATGAAAAATTGTCCACGAATAGCAGCGGCAATGGTACGGAGTGAATGCGGCAGTTAGTGACAAATTAAAGGTTGCCCCAAATTAAACAATTTGTATTTTCTTGACTGGGGTAGTTAGTAAGTGCCATATACAAAGGTTTTTAGGGTTCCGTACCCAAAGGGTAAAATGGGCATCGCAAGAGGTCCGCGGAGCCACTCAAATAAATTTTTATATTTTATATAATTGACACACAATAGGTTTTCATAATATCGACCAAATTTAATTCATGACAAAATTTTCTCGCTCGCTGCGCTCACTCGCCTTTAACATAAAACATTCATACCTGGGTAACCGAGTTTGCTAGGAGTTCAGATAAATTTAAAAAAATAAAAAGAATAACTATCATATTTATCTGACCGGGATTCGAACCCACCATTTTCCGAATTTTCGAACAAATCAAAAATTATACATACGCATACTAAACTGCCAATCAGACTGACATAATAGTCGAAATTATTGATATTATGTATAATGCACGACGAAAGAAAAAACATATAAGTATAGAAGATCGATTTTTCGCCCCATAAACTAAGGAGTTTATGGGGCGAAAAATCACCATTTATATTACCAATTTACTATGCAAGGGCATAGTAAATTGGTAATATAATCTTGGTAACACTTGCATCCGTTTTCGAGAAACCGATTATATAATATGTACAAGATTGTCTCGTTTAAAGTATAAGATGTATCTAATTACGAAACCATGTAATATTTTTTACTTTTATCAAGTACCTCAGTAATATTTCTGAGTACCTATATAAACTAATCTAAATATTATTCAGGTAGTCGTCTCCCCAATTACCGAAAAGATAGGTTTTCATAAGATGTTGACCTCTAATTTATAAAACGATTTTGCTCGCTCGCTACGTTCGCTCGCTTTTAACATAAAACATTCGTAAATGTTTGTAATCAGTTTTCAATGTATTAGATTTTTTTAGGTCCAAACCCGATGATACTGACGGGTAACGGACAACGGCATGTAAGTTCTGTTCTGTACGGTCGTTTTATCTGCGAGTAACGAGAAAACGGGTCACGGCCGGAGTGGGATGGGGTAAACGATGGGGTGAACTGCGTTCTACGTAGTAGCTTTATTGGTGCAGGGTTAAAAAAGTGGATGATTTGATAAAGCGGAAGAATAGGCTTGTTGACTGATTTTAACCGATTAAAAAAAGGAAGGCGGTTATTTTTTAATGAATGTATAGTTCATAAAAATATGAGTAACTTACTCAGAATAAAGTGTATTGAAAATCAACATTCTTAAAGTACAGTGGTTAGCGTGATGGCGGAGGTTGCGGGTTCGCATCCCGCCAGAGAACAGAAAGATTTCTGTGTTCCTGGGTCATGGATAGAATGTATTTATTAATAAAAATGAAATGAAATTAGTATAAGTATTAATATATATTTCCGTTGTCTGGTACCCGTAAAACAGGTTCTTCGAGGACTTATCACGGGACCAGATCGACGTGGTGTGAAAGCGTCCATAGATATATTTTATTTGTTACGTCAGTAGCCTGAATTAGTTATTTATCAAATCAGATCTGATTTAGGACGCGTTCAGATAACACGCGCTCATGAACGCTAATCTCGTGGAACCGAAATCGCGTCCCGAACGCGCAGAGGGATTTGATGCGCGTACGAAGTCGCGGGAAACACCTAGGCAGATATCAATGCGCTTTGAATATTTTTTTATATGTATATATTTGTTATAGTATGCTGAGACAGCGCGGCGCGCGCGGGAATTGGGTTTTTTTCAAGTCACGACTTTCGTTTACGGGGCCGGTCGCTGGTCGTTTCGTGCTTTGGCATAATTGCCATTATAATTTCATATTATAGTCTATTATAGTCTGGACGAGAAACTGATTTTCGTGTAAAATAGAGATACTGGATTCCTAAAACTATGTGTGATGTATGATGATACCTCGTTGGATTCGGAGTCACGTCTAGAAATTGTGCTGGAAGTGCTTTTTTCGCACATAAATAATTGCAAAAGCTATAAATAATTAAAGATGTCAAAAATAGTGTTTTAAGTTTTTTTTTATTTAATAGTTTATAAGCAAAGATTTCAAAACTCAAGATGGGCTTTGACGTACATTAGACAGAACAAATCTTCATACAATATAAAGTTACGCCATCTTGGTTTTCACCATACTTCAGATGTCAGCCATCTTGTTTTCACCACACTTCAAATGTCAAAATGCCCCCAAAAATCTCAAAATTGGGGCCATTATCTGGATACACTTTTTGCCTCAACATGCCTCGTCTATAATATAAACGTCCATGTTTATAAGCTAATAATATTTAAGAAATTAAAAAAATATATAAGAGCAGGATATTTCCAATAAAAAAACTCCTTACTATCGAAACACTATCTCCATTATTTATAATTTTAATTTAACTCTGAAAACAGGTCTCCGCGCGTAATTTCTAGGTTACGCGCGCGGTGGTTATAATGAGTACCTACGAGTAATGAGTCCCATAAAATATTAAAATATATTCTTAAAGCAGGAAATATTAATAAAAAAAATTTAAATAAATATGACGTTATTGTAAACACTTCAAAGAATTGATTCCCAATGGAAAATAATCATAAAAATAGTTTTTCACTAAGTTATACTTTTTGCTCGATATGTCTTTTGTAAACTGAGAAAAAGTGTTGAAATAAATGATGTTAAGTTCCCTTACTGTATATAAGAAGGGCTCCCCTTCTTATATACATACGTAACAAGTAGAAACTATAAAAAAATTAATAACCTTACCAAGAGCATGTCAGGAGGGTTCCGTAAATATCAACGCGTAATAGGTTTTTTTTTCGAATTACTTTAAAAGTTTTTGTCCGATTTCGTTGAAAATAATTTTCCTAAAGAGTTTTTAGCATGATCTATCAGCATGGAAACTTACAAGATTCAATCTCTTATAGTTTAGAAATGCTAAGGGGGGGGGGGGGGGGGGCAACTTACAAACCACTTTGGAGGCCGATTACTCGAAAATGGTCCACTTTGTAAAAAAGTAATGTATGAAACCTTGCATTTATTTTAAAATTCCTATTCAACGATACCCCACACGATGGGTTAGAATGAAAAAATATTTTTCATCCCCGCTTCACATGTATGAAGAGCCACCCCTAAAATATAAAATTATTATTATTATTTGATGCCAAATCCGAGATCTGTATACAATCTACAACTATACCAAATTTCATCCATTTATATTCATAATTTCTGATGCTAGAAGCGCAGACAGACAGACAGACAGACAGACGGACGGACACAGCGAAACTATAAGGGTTCCTTATATATTACGGAACCCTAAAAATGCTTATCCATTTTTGCACTAAATTCTCTATTTGACTCGAAAACTCTCTCTTGACTCTTTTTCCATTTGACATTAATTTTGCTTACACACGTACCGATTTGGTCTAGAGCGGACCATTAGGACAGCACGACACTCGTGTGTTTGATTTTCAGCTCTATTGTATAAGAACAGAGTACTATTTACAGTGCATTCCGATTTTTGTGCAGTGTTCCAACTCTCAAAAATATTTCTCACCAAACTTAAATAAACTGATAAATAAATAATAAAAAAAATATGTTCTGTAATATTATATTATTCTTTCCTTTATACACTAAAATATATTTCCAATAGTTTTATTTTCTACAGGTTGACTTTTCAAATCTCTTGTCGATATTATATCGATAAATGGCTTATATTATATCGATAAATAGCTTAATTTAGTTACAAACAAGAAAATACAAACCTCTAAAAATAACCCTAAAAATCCTCCCCCTACAGATCTTCCCTAATTTTAGGGAGAAACCCCTAAGTTGGCAACCAAAGCCGTGGTTTGCTCCGGACCAAATTCGTACGTGTGTTGATACTTTTAGAAGGACTAGTTTGACGCGACATTCGAAATTATTTCGGTGTCAACCTCGGGCTTACGTCAACATGGCTGACATTCGCCGGTGCTGAGTTGTCATTTGTAACGAGTGTCGCCCCTGTGCTTGTATCGTCGGGAGCTAACAATGAATACACAGCACAGCGCTTCGTCGTACGCTATTCGCATGCTACACGTAGCTTGAGAATGGCACACTACGACAAAGAGCTGCAGTGACTAATATTAGGTCTAATGAAACAACGTGCTTCAGTTTCACTTGGACGCAACAGAGAGAGCCCGAGCCCCGTTTATTATTGACATTGACACAAGACACATTTGACATTAATTGTAGGTGGCGCTAGCTGCACATTAACTACAGTTCTCATAGTTACTTCTTAATATTTTTATATAAACTTAACAAGGTCATTACATATGAAATTGGCGGATGAACATAAAATCGTTTTTTTTTAAACATAATATATTTATTTAATCAAAGTATGTACTATTGGTATCTATGCACTTTTGCCATCTTATAGGTAGTTCATTGATTCCTTTACTAAAAAAACCATTCGGCCAGGAATCAATAAAATATTTGAAGGCACTTTGGACTGCCCCATAGGAGTTTAATTTTTTCCCTTGCAAGAAGTTATCCAAATTTAAAAAAACAAGGTAATCTGTTGGCGCAGGGTCCGGGGAGTACGGTGGATGTCTTAGACATTCCAATTGACGCTCCTCAAATTTGGTAGCCGTCTGTTGTGCAGTGTGTGGTCTAGCGTTGTCCTGAAGCAGCAGTGGCCTAGAGCTAATGACCAACCTCGGTTGTTTAGCAGCTAGCATTTCCATCATGATTTGCAGTTGCTGGCAATAGACATAATATGCCGTAATCGTCTGGCCAGATTTAAGAAAGCTGTAGTGAACGACACCGGCACTAGTCCATCAAAGGCTTACAAGTAACTTTTTTTGAGTCAATTTTCGCTTGGGGCAGGCTTTGGCTGGTTCGCCAGGGTTCAGCCATTGTGATGAGCGTTTCCGATTATCGTACAGGATCCACTTTTCATCACAGGTCATTGATTCAATTTAAAATCCCTTCATTATTGTGCCGGTTTATTAATGTAACGCAGCAGTCGACGCGCGTTTGTCGGTTTGCTGCACTCAATTCATGAGGTATCCACCTTTCAAGCTTTTTCACCTTCCCAATTTGCTTCAAGTGGATTAAAACAGTTTTATCACTAACACCGCAGCCTGCAGCTAACTCGGACGTGGTTTGCGATGGATCCGCTACCACAAGACCAGAAAACACCAAAAGAGGAAAAAGAAAAAAACGGTTTTCGAAACACAAATGTAAGAGTAAATAGCGGTATAAATTTGAAATTGGAATTCCTAACCAAAGTAGATATATTCGAGATCAAAGTGGCCAGTACGACAAAACGCCAATTTCCTATGTAAGGACCTAATATGCTGTCGATATGCTACGACGTGTCTTGTGAGCATACGAGTGTAGTGACGGCGTTAACGCAAGATAACTATGTGTGTTATCTTCTTCTCTTATATATAATAAAAATGGATTGCAATTCCAATGTGTCGCTAAAACTCGAGAATGGCTGGACCGACTTGGCTTATTTTCCTCTTGAAATAACTGTGGAAGTTAAAGGAAGGTTTAAACGGTGAGAAATATTGTAATATTAAAAAAAATAACGGCCAGCCCCAGTAGATTGGTAGGTGTAGAAGTAGGTTGACAGAACAACGTGTGTCGGGACTCGGGACAACTGGTATCGCATATAACTTGTACTGACAGAATCTGGGCATGATTTATTTGATTGATCTGTCGCTCGGTATAAAGTAATAATAACAATATCTATGGATCACACCACGTCAATCTGGCCCCGTGCTAAGTATCCGAAGAACTTGTGTTACAGGTACCAGACAACGGGAAGTATATTTAAATACTTTTATACTATACACATATTTAATATTTAATACACATCCATGATCCAGGAGCACAGAAAACTTTTTTGTTCCCTCGGCGGGATTCGAACCCGCGACCTCCGGCTTGAGCGCCAACGCCCACTAAGCCACAGAGGCCGTCAAAATAGGCAGCGACAAAACATCCGAAAAAGCTATCTGACACTTAGGGCTTCTCAATCTTCTTTCTCAATGTCTTATTACTATTACGTAGCACTTATGTAGTGTCTCACTTAAGGCTTGACACATAGGCCACCAACAGGTACCTACACCTACCTGATCAACTCGAGCCACTCCTACGGCTGGGTGCAGTGCGCGGGCGCCAACGCCGTGGGCCGCCAGGCGGCGCCGTGCGTCTTCAATATACTGCCAGCCGGTTAGTACTGTAAGTCATTATATCATAAAAAGATCGTCTGTAAAGTAAAAAGAGAACATTTAGGTTGCCTATGTATGAACATAATTCCTGACATTTTCTTAAAAAAATAAATTATGGCAACCCAAACTTTTAATTTTTGGCAACCCTGGTCATCTAAATATGGGTAACCTATGTTACTTTCATAAAAAAACTATCTTAGAAAGAAATCAAACAGCCTTACTTTAAAAATCAGGGCATCATCTAAGAAAGGTCCACCTCTCAAGTGACTGTGACATAATGTCTGAAGAAAAACTTGTCATAATAATGGTAACCTTTACCAAAGTCTTGGCTACCCTATCTAAATCACGGCAACCCTAACAGAGAAACCAGCTGCGGTGTCGCGCTGCGCGCTCGGCAACGTCACTGTGAGCTCCGTCACGCTGGCGTGCACGCCCGGACACGATGGCGGGGTGAAGCAGGCCTTCGTGCTGCACGTAAGTAGCTCGTGTACAGAAAGCCCGCTCGGTGTCACGCTTCGCGCTCGGCAAACTCACGTCAAGATCTAGTCTACGAAGCCTACCTCCATTTGCCTTCTCGAGTATAAAGAGTGGTACCGCTACCTTGCAGAAAATTGTCGAAACAACTCTTATACTAGATACTTCGCAGAAGCCCTAGTGTCTGTTGTTGGGCTGAGATAATAATTATTATCAGGTATATATTTTCCCCTTAAATACATTACTTTTTTTTTCATCAGGTATACGACATAGAAAGTGGTGCTCTACTACGAAACGTTAGCAATGATGAACCCAGTTTTGTTGTTTGGGGCCTAGAATCCAATGGAGTTCGCCTGACCGTCCGAGCGTTCAACAAACAGGGCGAGAGTGAACCCTTTACCCTAACTACAAACCTGCTGAAGAATCCGCAAAAGCAAACAGGTATGACCAGTGTTACTTGACCTCCCATACTCAGATCACACACACAGCTATCGCTGTTTGTGAACATTTAATGTTTTATTTTTATTTTGTCGCTCTTTCTTAATTTAGGAGTTAGTAGATACAACGTTATCTTGTGGCTGTAATGTTGTGGCTTGTGTGTTTACTGACTAATAAAAGTATTAATATAATTTAAAAGTAGATCGTTACCATCATACTGGAATAAACTGGTTTCGTCCTCCGTCCGTCGATCACCTGTTCTAAAATGATCTCGAAAACTTTGCTGGCTCCACTATAAGTTTTTGTGCTAATTATTTACGATATACGACCGAGTACATCGTTTACGATAGTCGTAGACGATTTTCTTTCGACGAAACCAGTTTATTTCAGTTGTTCCGGGTTATTTTAATGAAAACAATGATTGCCAACGCAACAAGTATATTAAATAAAAAAAGGGGACGTGGGCAGAAGGCTGAGATATCTGGTTTAGCCTCTTCGTGTCTGTGGGAATCGGAGGGGCTTTAACCACACGGGCACTTACCTGGATCCAGGATGTAGACAGCACGTGGCGCGAGGAGCCCACCTTCAGGTAGCGTCTCTGTCTCTCTGTCGTTCAGGCCTGTATACTCGCCGCGACGTAGATCGTCCTGAGGGAGGTGCAGACTGGGTCAGAAGCCAGTCAGTTCAGTCCGGAATATAGCTAGCGGCACGCAGAATCCGGATGTGTGGAACTAACAAATAAGTCCATGCGAAACGATGCGTTGAACCCGGACTATATGTCCCTGGAAAATCCATACAATCATGTGGAGTTGGAGTTCCACAGCCGCCATGATCTTAACCCCGAACGCTCATAATCAAGACATAATCCATATGCCACAATAAAGAAATATTCGCGAAGAAGCTCCTGTTAAAGACGCTTGCCAATAGATGGCGTCGTCTAGTATAAATTTGCTATTATAATTAGCAATAACAGCTAATAGATGACGGTTTGAAAATAGTACACAGTTTGATCGTAACAATCCATCGCAAGCCAATGGTCCCCTTAATACTAGATGTTGCCTGCGATTTAGTTCGTGCAAAAAAAGTATTTCCCTTAAACCGTACATTTTCTGACATAAAGAATGGCCTACCTGTTAATCCAGGCTTCAAAATACTTGTGACAAATGTTTTACTAAAAATCATTCCATCGGTTTTCTGCGTGTAACAATAAAGGCGCGTCCTCCTGCGTGTGTTTTTTTTCAAGCATTACACAAAACATCGAAACATTGGGGCGTGGCTATACACATTTGTGTAGGAATATACAATGTTTTTGTCTTCCGAGACGGACGGAAAACATTCCCCGCGCGGATAAAGAGGGGAAGGAATGTTTCATTTCTTAACAACTGTTACACCACTCACATAACCATTAAACTTATAAATACGGAAGAAATTATTTATCAATCCCAAATCGGTCTTTTATTCGTAACTCCAGATATAAGTATACTAAAATTACGAGTCAGTAAATATGGCCTTACTCGAAATCTGGGAGTCTAAAAAGGCCATTTTAGATGTTTAATATTATGTTTCATATATTTTTCCATACAAAAATCGTGAAATGGTAATATGGCTATATGATTCATCTGATTTCATCATATTAGAAAACATCAATTTCGACAGTTTGCAATAGAAATACGTAAAATGGCGCACATACTATGAGTTGAAAAAAATATATGAAACATCTAAACAGACCTTTTTAGACCCTCTGTGTTTTCTCTGCTCTGCTTCTGCTTGATTTTGCATCTGCAATCGCTAAAACTGCGAGTGCTTACGTCTTCCTCGTCGAAACTCAAGTTCTTATCTACACAAAATGTTTTGTTTCAATCAAAAACATTTTCTATAGCAGGATACATCTTATGTATGAAAACAAATGTTTTTGTTTAATATTTTCTGTGTAATATTCGAAAAAATATGAGCAGGACACGCGCCTTTACACATCCATACAACATCTCCACATAGTATTGATAATATTATAAGATTGACCATTCTAACTTGACCCCTCATATTGAGTGTCCAATATAGTATAATATTTAATGTATTTTATGTATCTAACGTTGACCTTTCTTCGTGTAAAAATGTGTATTAAAGTAATATTTCTCTATTTTTACGTGTTCAACATAAAGCTACTCTATAATATGTATTGAAACCGTTTTGCGATATATTTTCTATTTTTAAGAACCAATTATTATAATATTTTGTACGTTATTTTTTTAATATTTCGTTTTATTTGACTATTGTGTTTCAACTCTATTGAAAGTTGCGACGCTGTTTTTTTTTTATTTTTAGATTTTTTTTCGTACATTTGAATCATGTTGTCTATACATAAATGTTCAAAGTATTTTCTTTGTTTTTAGAAAAGAGACAATATATTATTTAAAATATGAAATACTAGTATATCTATCAATTCGATGAAACAAAATCGAAACCATGACGACCTCTGTGGCTCAGTGGTTAGCGCGTCGGTGCTTAAGCCGGACGTCGCGGAACCGAATCCCGCCGAAGGGACATAAAGTTTTTCTGTGTTCCTGGGTCTTGGATGTGTATTAAATATATGTAAAGTCGAATAAAAATATTAAATAAATGTAAAGTATAATAGTATTAAATATATTTCCGTTGTCTGGTACCTGTGATACAAGTTCTTCAGATACAATACAGGACCAGATTGACGTGGTGTGGAAGCGTCCATAGATATTATTATTATGAATTCTAAATTCGACTGTAATCCGAAGAAATAACAAAAAAAAATGATTTTAAACATACAAATATATAAAATAATTGAGCTTAAAAATACTCCTTTAAAATTCCAAAGCATATAAAGAATATTATATTAAAAATTTTAACGAAATATACGAGTTTATTCAATACACAAAACTTATCGAGATGATAAATAGTTTACTAAAAAGACTGATAAAAGTTGGCACAACCCTGCACTAAACCAACCGTACTCTGGACTCTCATTTGTTAACCAGTTAATAAAGCGAGAGCTCAAGTTTTACTGGTTGCATGTAATATTGTATTTCTATAGAATCCTCTATCGGATCTACGGATATATTTAGATAAGCAGGGATTTGAATACGCATTACCGTAATATGAGATATTGTAAAGATGCAGAACATATTTAATGCAAGAGAATTAGGTATAACGCGTTTATAAAACACAGGGATTGAGATAAATAAAGCGGGTTGAATTTTTGCAAGTGAATGACTTAATAAGAATGTAATTTACACTGCACTAGATCTTGAGAACGACAGCGACTTTTGTTTTAAAGTAGAAAATAAATTAATGATTTAAGGACCACTTGTGCGGATCTGGTTTAAAGTTAACCCTGGGTTGAAATTAAGAGAAGGCACTCTTTCATAAATACGAAGGACGAGAGAGATAACATGATATTTAACCTAGGATTAACTTTAACCCGGATCTGCGTAAGTGGGCCTTATTTCCCTTCAATCTGACAAATTATATAGGTCCAGCAACACCAGTCGCTACGATAAGGATCAGCTCACACGGAGACACGTCACGGCGCTGCATTTTTAAGATAGCGATTTGAAATTGAACTTTATTCACTTCACAAGAACATACACATTTCATTGCAAGAGCGGCGCCGCGCTATGGCCTATACAGCACGAAACTCTTGTAATGAAACGTGTATATTCTAGTGTACTGATTCTACTGAATAAAGTTTTGAATCGCTATCTTAAAAATCGAGACCCTAATCATAGCGACCGGTGTTGCTAGACTTATATACATTTTGCCAGATTGAAAGAAAACTAGATCATTAATTTACTATAATTTATGCCACTAACCAAAAAATTTAAACCTACTTTTAAACAAAGTTCGCGATCGCACTCAAAATCTAGTGCAGTGTAATGTCCATTCTTAATAATTCATTCACTTGCAAAAATTCCAACCCGCTATAGGTGCTTTAATTGTCTGAATCCCTGTCTTTTTCACATGCAAAGATCCGTCTCGATTAGTAAATTAATGATCTAATTATAATCAAAATATATTTAATACTAAATATATATAATTCAAATTCAAATCTAAAAATTTATTAAGCCTAGAAACACTAACCGCTACGATTGTTACGATAAGTCACCATGACACACACACACACA
The DNA here is from genome assembly GCA_037179445.1 of Phengaris alcon alcon. Classification (NCBI taxonomy): domain Eukaryota; kingdom Metazoa; phylum Arthropoda; class Insecta; order Lepidoptera; family Lycaenidae; genus Phengaris; species Phengaris alcon. Next base: position 69,442 of record JAYRCH010000046.1, on the reverse strand, counting down.
CACACACTAGTATGACATATAACCACGTTTGATACTAAATAAAACCTTTATTTCCATGATAAATAACGATGATATATATTCTCCAATTCCTTTTCTATAGGTACACCAAAACTGCGAGTACAATACAGTATAGAATTTAAAATATTGTATATTATGTAGCGAGTTAAACAATGTAGGAGAATGTTGTACAAAAATGCTGGAACATTTTACACGGAGCTTGTTCAATTTTGTTCTATGTGCAAAATGGCTTTTTAGTCTTTACATTGTTTTAGCTGTAGCGTAGTTGGATGTTTTACTTAAAGGCTAACTAGTATAAAAAAAAAACTAAATAGTGCCACGTCTTGATAAATTAAAAAATAATGGAAAGAAGTGCGAAGGAGTAAAAAATAATGGAAAGAAGTGCGAGGGAGTAAAAAATAATGGAAAGAAGTGCGAAGGAGTAAAAAATAATGAAAAGAAGTGCGAAGGAGAGAAGTTTTGCAAGCAATGACGTGTCAATTCGTGCGACAAAAAATTACCCTAAGCTTAGTTCACACTGGGACGATATGCAACGATACGCGGCGCTGCACATTTTAGATAGATCTTCAAAATTGAACTTTATTGATGGCCTCTGTGTGGCACAGTGGTTAGAACGTCGTACCTTAAGCCGGAGGTCGCGAATTCTATTCCCCGCCAAGGGAACAAAAAGTTTTCAATGTTCCTGGGTTCATGGATGTGGATATGTTTATAATATTATAGTCAAAATCTTAAATATATGTATAATATAAAAGTATTAAATATACTTCCCGTTGTCTGGTACCCGAAACACAAGTTCTTCGGATACTTACCACGGGGCCAGATTGACGTGGTGTGAAGCAAGGAGGTATGGTGTGAAGCGTCCATAGATATTATGTTATTATTATTATTCACTACACAAAAAGATACATATAACATCAGTGATACACTGCACATGCGCTGTGCAGCGCGGTGCAACTTGACGTTCGAACTCTTACAATGACGTGTATCTACTTGTGTAATGAATAAAGTTCCATTTTGAATAGCTATCTTTAGAATGCGGCGCCATGCCACATATCGTTTCGTTTCGGTGTGAATTGTACCTAAATTTAATCAATTCTAAGGCTGGGACTATATAATCCGGAATCCGTAAGGCTGGGGAAAATTTAGGCCATTGAAAATAAAACTCTGCGCTAATACAATAGAGCTTTATTGTTCAATCGAACACACGAGTGTCGAGTCAAATGTCAATGTCATATATGACAGCTGGACACTCGTCACTTGGATTTTCAACTCTATTGTAATAGCGCAGAGTTTCATTTTCAATGCTCTAAATTTTCCCGGGACCGCAGGATTCCGGATCATAGAGTCCCAGCCTTAGTGGCATAAGCATCGCTAAGTGACATCACGATGCTTATGTCAAATCCCATACATTTTTGTTTTCAAACTTCGCTGTCGTAACGATGGCAACATGGCTACAGTCATAGGCCTTTAGTCAAGATGCATTCGATAATTTCGACGGCGATGTTCGAAAACAAAATGTATGGGATTTGACATAAGCCATCGCGAGCGACATGTCACTTAGCGATGTCTTATGTCAAATCCCATACATTTTTAAATTAGAACTTCGCCATCGAAATTATCGAATGCATCTTGACTAAAGGCCCTGTTCTCTTGGGATGCCTAACTAGTGATGTTCTTCAGCAGCTCACGTGCCAGTCAAGGTGGAGCTGTCCTCTGTCCTCGTGCTAGTGTTGTGCGCGGTCGCCGTGGTGGCCACCGTCACAGCCCTTGCCGCTGTAGTGATGTGCCTCAGATATTATAAGAAGCATGGTGAGTGCGATATCTTAAACGCGTATCTGGTACCTAGTTTATAATACCTAAACAATTTCACATACAATATCCTCATTCACAGACAATAAAGGCAAGACGAATCGAAAACCAGACACGACGGCCAATAAGCTCCTTACTGTGACCGAAGACGCCGACAACGGTGAGTGATAAGAATAAAAACCGGCCAAGTGTTCCGTACAAAACGGCAAAAAAATCACGTAAATATTTATTTAATTCTGATCTTACAATTTGTTGTTATAGCGGCAACAAAAATACATCACCTGTGAAACATTTCAACTGTCTAGCTATCACGGTTAAGGTGATTTAGCCTGGTGACAGACAGACGGACAGACAGACAGCGAAGTCTCAGTAGTAGAACTGAAAAGAGAAATAAAACTAAACCCTAAGAGCAGGCGAGCGTAATTTTATAAATCTAGTATCCACCTAAGCCTGGAACTATGTTGTGCAGAATCTCTCTGGTCGGAGAAAATCCAGGGCATTAAAAATAGAGCTGTGGTCTAATACAATAGAGCTGAAAATCGAACGCACAAGTGTCGAGTGAAATGTCAATGTCACATATCGACACTTAGATTAACAACTCTAGGGTATTAGCGCAGAGTTTTATTTTCAGTGAAATCTGAATTTTCCCGGGCCCACCGGATTCCGGATCGTATAGTTCCAACCCAAAAGAAGATACATAATATGTTCTATACAATTAAAAATATTTGTTACAGACAAAAACCCGGACATAATACCCATAGAGAGTAAATTAAGCGATACATGTTCGAACATGTCGTCTACAACGGACCACTCTGTGAGGCCACTGATTAGGACCGAAAAATACGAGGAACCAGTCAACTACGAGAGATATTATGACCAATGCAACCAATATGTTGAAAGACCGGAGTTCAGACGGCAGCAGGGACCACAAGTTGGCGTACCAAATGTAGGACCAAATCTGCAAAGTGTAGGTCCGAATATGCCAAGTGTGGCGTGCATGCCAAGTGTAGGTCCAAGTATGCCGATAAGCCACGAATGTCAAATGTCATACGACAAAGTTTACGAGGATTGGTTGAAGTATAAAAACTCTTTGCCTGTGGGTACAGGACTGGTAAGTTTTTTTTTTTAATTTGAACAAATTTGTTGTTTTTGTATATAGGCATTTAAGTAGTTAATTCACGAAAATATAAGGAATGTTATAAAAATTCAAGGAGCAATTAAATATTGTTCTTATATTATAATAAATAATATTAGTTCATTACATTTGAAATTGGCGTTTTTTAAAGGATGAACATGAAGTCGATTTTTTTTAACATAATATATTTAGGGTCGATTTTTCAATCGTCAAATATATTTTACCTGAGGAATAAATATCATCTCATAGGGTTCATTGATTCCTTTACTAAAGTAACCATTCGGACAGGAATTAATAAAATATTTGAAGGCGCTTTGGATTGCCCCATCGGAGTTGAATTTTGTCCCTTGCAAGAAGTTATCCAAATTTGGAAAAAAATGGTAATCTGTTGGAGCAATGTCTGGGGAGTACGGTGGAATTCTTAGACATTCCAATTGAAGCTCCTCTAATTTGGTAGCCGTCTGTTGTGGAGTGTGTGGTCTAGTGTTGTCCTGGCAAATATCACTACCAGTGCTTAGCAATAGACAAACAAAATTTTTTTGCCTTTACAAAAGAATTCTTATCATCTTGGATTTGCCCTGGTTGCAGTAACGTAACCAGACGACCCCAGAGCAATGATAACTCGCCTGTCCGTCAGAACATCGTACAATTACATTGCAACGACTCTCTCAATATGTCTTGTGACGTTTATGATCAGTCAACAGTGTCTCCCCTTCCGGCGCAAAATCTCGAAGATGTTGAACAATGGATAAAATCAGCACTCTCCTAGATGAAAAGCTACATCACACTCTATCTGCTTTCATGGCGGATTTTCGTGCGGCTATTAGAGAGGACGTGAAGTTTCTAGTCAAGAACGAACTGGACACGGCTCTCAAAGTTCTCAAGGATGACTTCACAGCTACCACTGGCTTCATATGCGCAGAGCAATCTTCGATCAAGGCTGACATAGATAAAACCGAAAAATATATTAGAGGCTTGGAAACTGAAAACGCGAAAATGAGTAGCGATATTGTTAAATTGAATTCTCGCCTTGCAAGCTTCGAAAAGATCTCCCGCAGTTGCAATATCGAGATACAGGCAGTGCCAGAACGTAAAAATGAGAATGTAATGCAGCTCCTTAAGAAATTATGCGATATAATTAAGTTCCCGGTTGAAGACGGACATATTAACGCTTGTCGTAGAGTTGCTAAGCAAAATTCTGCTTCCAAAAGGCCACGAAATATCATTGTGACTTTCAGCAATACCCGTGTAAGAGATTCGGTTTTGTCGGCTTGTCACAGATACAAAAAAACTAAATCAGGACGTGGCATAACATCCTCTGATCTCAATATTCCGGGTGAAGGTGAAGGTTCCAGGATTTTTGTTACCGAGCATTTGTCTCCGGAGCAGAAAGCGCTTCATGCAGCAACAAGGTCTGCCGCAAAAGAACGCTCCTACAAATATGTGTGGATCAAATATGGCCAGATGTATGTTCGCAAGGACGACGCTACTAGTGCAATACTGATAAAAAACCAAGACTGTCTTAATAAGTTGCGTTAACTATTCACTATGTTCATTTTCTTCTTCGTTATATTTGGTCTATATGGATGTTTATATTTGGTTTTTCCTTCTAGTCTATAACAATGTATAACATATTTTATCAAAATTTAGGTAGAGCTAGATCTAAAATTAAGGATATTTATTTAAACGTTCTTATTAATGATTACGACATTGTTTGCCTTACGGAGACAAACTTTGATAATAGTGTGTATGACAATGAGTCAATAGATGATAGATACAATGTTTTTAGAAGGGATCGTGAAGATTCATGCTCCAATAAAGTAAGTGGCGGTGGTATCCTTGTCGCGGTCAAAAAATGTATTAATGTTGTCAGGCGATCATCCTGGGAAAGTGGGTTGGAGGATATTTGGCTTTCATTTTTACCCATCAGATCGGGCGCACCCCTTTTGCATATGTGTCTATGTTACTTGCCTCCAGATCTACAAATTGATCAAATTGCTGCATTTCATGACAACTGTCAAAAATATATACTTAACGCACCTTTTGAGGAGTCATTTTTATTGTTAGGTGATTTTAATTCTGCAAATATTACCTGGGAAACGCGTGATGCCCTAAATGTTCTCTTGCTTTCTAATCCTATGGACCACAAAGCTGAACTACTGATTGAAACTATGAACATTTGTAGTCTAGCGCAATTTATTGTTATTCCCAATAAAAACAATAGATTTCTGGATCTGGTATTATCAAATCTACCTCAATCTTCTGTTAGCGTAACTGAAACAACTCCACTTTGCAAAGTCGATTCACATCATATTGCTTATTGCGTAAATGTCTCTAATTTGTTGTGTAATGACTCTTTAAAACCTTGCAGCAAAAGACGCTATAATTTTAATAAGTGTGATTACGCTAAGACTCGATCAGAATTAAGCAAAGTTGATTGGGACAAGTTGCTGTCCTCAGAGGACATAGATAATTTAGTCGACACGTTTTATAAACTGTTGTATCAAATAATCTCGGACAATACGCCTTATGTCAGAAACAACTCTAATAATTTTCCTACATGGTACAGTCAGGGGCTCATTAAATGTATCAAAGAGAAAAACAAATACCACAAGCGTTTTAAGAAGTTTGGAAATCCCCGAGATTACGATTCCTTCTCGCTATTACGTACTAGATGTAAGTTTCTCATCACTGAATGCTACAAAAATTACTTGACTACGGTAGAAGACTCATTAGAGAACGACCCGAAAATGTTTTGGCGCTATGTCAATGGTCGTAAGAGTAGTGTATCGATTCCGCACACAATGACATTCGGTGACAGAACTTCTTCTGACGTTCAAGGAATTTGTGAACTATTTTCAGAATACTTTAGTTCCGTCTACAACACTCCCTCGACGTCCCACGTAGACGTAGATCTAAGTAATAATATGCCAGAGTTCCTGCCGTGCACTCTAAACAATATTAAAATTACTCGCGAAGACGTACTACGTAAGCTGAAGTTGCTGGACATACGTAAAGGAGCTGGTCCTGTTGATATACCATCAAAATTCCTCAAGGAATGTGCTGAGGAGCTGTCGCAACCTCTCACAATTTTATTTAATAAATCTATTTATAGTGGTATATTTCCTTCTTCATGGAAGGTAGCTCACGTAATTCCTATATATAAATCAGGTCTTAGATCTCAATGTTCGAACTATCGCCCTATAAGTATATTGTCCGGCATTGCAAAACTTTTCGAATCGGTGGTCTATGTCCATATGTATAATCACTTTCGTAATTACATCTCAACTAAGCAACACGGCTTTGTAAAAAATAGATCCACTCTCACTAACTTAATGGAATACAAGAATTATCTCTGTCAGGTGTTTGCCTCTGGTGGACAGGCTGATTCCATCTACCTGGACTTCAGTAAAGCCTTCGACAAAGTTGATCATTCCCTACTTATTTCCAAGCTTTCACATTATGGCATTCACGGTAGCTTATTGAGGTGGATAGCCTCATATCTCCGCAATCGCAGTCAGCTTGTTACTGTGAAAGGTTTCTCCTCCTTCCCCGTTTCGGTTTCCTCCGGGGTCCCCCAGGGGTCTCACCTTGGTCCTTTGCTGTTTGTCATATTTATTAATGACTTAGTTTTCCGACTAACCTGTCCTTCACTTTTGTACGCAGATGATCTAAAAATCTTTTCTGAAGTAAACATCAAAGATCAGTTTGCTGCGCTACAAAATGATCTCAATGCCATCTCGGACTGGTGCGTATCTAACAACATGAAGCTCAATGTTGAAAAGTGTTGTGTGATATCTTTCACTCGTAAGAAGTTTACGCACAATCATTATTATAATGTACAAGGGAAAGTCTTGTCAAGACGGCAGACAGTAAAGGATCTTGGTGCTAGTTTTGACGACCAGCTATCCTTTCGCCCGCACTATGAGCATATATTAAAAAAAAGTCATAAAATGTTAGGGTTTGTCATAAGCTCCACAAAAGACTTCAGAAAACCAAATAGTGTGCTAACACTATTTTTCAGCTTAGTTAGAAGCGTTGTGGAGTATTGCTGTCCAGTTTGGTCCCCCTTTTACAAAACACACATCGAGAGCATTGAGAGGGTACAGAAAATGTGTTTGAGATATCTTACACGAAAACTTAATCTCGGTCGTATGGTAAAAGACTATGCCACTCAACTGTGCAAATTCAGCGTATTACCATTAAGTGCCCGTCGTGAGAGATACGATCTTCTTTGCCTACATAAAATACTCCATTCTTCTATTGATGCTCCTAATCTTCTATCCCAAATATCCATTAACACTCGATATAGAACGCGTAAACCGAAAATGTTCACTATACAGGCATTCAAAAACAATACGTCCTATTACAATCCGCTAGTTAGAATGTGTCGTACTTATAATGACTTAGTAGTGGGTAGATGGAGCGTAGACATTTTTCGACAATTTTCACATTATAAGAAAACGATCAACAATATTATGAAAGCCAAGTATTTGCCATCTCTTGTTTCCAACTCTGATATAGAATGTTGATAACTCAGACAATAATGATTTTACAGATATTTTTCCTTAATCTACATACTATTTATTTTAATATAATAAGTAATATAATAAGTTAAGCTAAATATAAGTCACTCAGTGTATACTCAATGTTTCGTAGTGGGTATTAGGTATCAGTTTTCTTGTTATTATTTTAATTTTAGTAACAACTTTATAATAATTATGTTATGTATACTGTTTTTGGGTTGCTGTCTAGCCTAGAATTAAGATTATGTTTGTATTACCATGTAATGACTGTAACCTGTCTGTATACTAAATATAAATAAATAAATAAATAAATAAATAAATGAAGCAGCAGTGGCCTAGAGCGAATGACCAACCTCGGTTGTTTAGCAGCTAGCTTTTCCGTCATGATTTGCAGTTGCTGGCAATAGACATCTGCCGTAATGGTCTGGCCAGATTTAAGAAAGCTTTTCATCACAGGTAATGATTCGATTTAAAACCCCTTAATAATTGTGCCGGTTGAGTAATGTAACGCAGCAGTCGGCGCGCGTTTGTCGGTTTAGTTCACTCAATTCATGAGGTACCCATGAAAAAGCTTGAAAGGCAAGCTTTTTCACCTTCCCAATTTGCTTCATGTGGATTAAAAACGTTTTATCACTAATACCGCAGCCTGCAGCTAGCTTAGCTAGTGGTTTGCGATGGATCCGCTTCCACAATAGCCTTCAATTCTTCATTATCAATTTTGGTCTCCGGCCGTCCACTGGGCTTGTTCTGCAGGTCGAAATTTCCAGAACGAAAACGTTGGAACCAAAAACGCACTGTGTTTTCTATCGCGACACCGCCGCCATACACATCATTAATCCTTCGACCCGATTCTGCAGCACTGGTGCCACGGTGGAGCTCGTACTCGAAAATAATACGATATTTCAAGTTTTCCATTTTCTAAACAGAGTGACGCAAAGAAAAAACTAAACGTGGAAAAAACAAATGAATTACGGTTTTCGAAACACAAATGCACGAGTAAATAGCGGTATCAATTTGAAAAAAATTGCTCGGCAACACGGACGGATCAATCTGGAGTAATTATTACAGAGATATGGAGTAATTATTGCAGCTATATGGAGCAATTAAAAAGAAAATCGGCAACTGTTTCGGCAATATTGCTTCTAGTAGCTCCTTATTGCTCATTGTCGCGAGTGTAGTTTTTGTCTATTTTCTTGGAGTTGTTCCGTATCGCTCCGTATTCCCTAATATATGCTTGTTGCCGTTACCGTAAATTGCTTGATATTTTGTCACGTCGCAATTTATTTATTTGTTTAATACATACACCAACAAGGAAAAAACATTGTTAAAAAAATTAAAATTGCACATTCATGTTGTTCATATCTAAATGCTGCCTTTAAGGTGTAAATACACCTTGCATCTTTTATAAGTACTTACATAATTTCAGGGAGATTAATTATTATGTTAATATGAATTTATATAATTTACAAATTAGACAAAAACCTAATCAATAATTTAATAAGTAACGAGAAATAAACGAAAACATAATACATAAATGTAGAATTATAATGGCTGAAACTGAGCAAAGTTTTGATTGCGTTTTTATTATTTTTTTGAATTCATATACGTAACTTATTTGAAAATAAGACCAATGGACCGTGATTGCTCATAATGGATCAATTTTTATTGCCCGTGTAATCGCATTTAATAGATAAAATTAGGACCCCCTCAAACACAGGCGTTCACTGACCCTTTTCTTTTTCTCGCAGGGGAAAGGTCATTACGCCTACCCCGGGATGGGTGTCCCGGGGATATGTGGGACTCCCGGCGCTGACGTCGGTTTACCCACTAAAACCATACCTGCGGATTGCCATCAGCCGCTCTGAAAGGGAGTGTCCCGGATCTGTCTAACATAAGACACTCCCCACGACTGGTCACGTTCTTCCTCATAAGGGACCGGACTTCCAACTAGAATAGGGGACACTCCGACAACCTGAAGCGCCCGCCTCGACGCCGGGGAGGTTCCCATCCTCTCCCGGAGCCCTGTTAGACTGGAGGCTGGAGGTTGGATCAATCACTATGTCCCGCTCCGCGGCCTCTTTCTGCGAAATGACGGATTCGCAGAAAGCGACCGCCGCCTGCCAGGCCTCATCGCTCTCCAGCATGCAGTGCACCAGACTCGAGAGCGAGAGGTCCCGCCCAAGCACTGCCACGAGAACGTGGCGCTGCACGGCCTATCGGTCGCACACCTCCAGGGTGTGCTGGGCCGTGTCCTCCGCAGCGCTACATTCGTGGCAGGCTGGCGTAGGCTCGCTCCTGGCGACCTTACACAGGTACGCACCGTAGCAACCGTGCCCGGTGAGCACCTGTGTAAGGCGGGAGGTGAGGGCGTGGATGCGTCGCAAGACCCGGACGCAGTGCGTCGGCCGTACGTTGGCCATACTGCGACTGCGCCAGAACCTATCCCCACCTCCCACCAGCAACCACTGCTCTCCTAGCTTTCGGAACCGCCTGAGCTCCTTCCACGAAGGGACCTCACCAAGTGAGCACCCTTCTGATACGAGGAGGCTTAACTCGGCGAGGACCCTCGCCACGAGCTCCCACGGCGGCAGGCGTTTACTGTCCCTGTTCTGCAGAGTGACAGAGACAGCATTTGACTTCAGTGCCACTTAAGTAGCGTTTCAGTATTCGTTCGTAAGACGTGATATACTCTTAGAGGCATTAGGGCTTAGGGGACATACCTTCTCATGTTACGTGACCGACACGACTCTCGTCATTAAATGTGATGATAGAGAAACGTACTAACAAGAAATTAATTTAACACTTAAAAATATAATAAAGTGGCTAAATAATAATAATCTACACGTTAACACCGAAAAAACACAAATACATACAATTCCATAACTACAGAAGAGAGCAAATTAATTTAGACATAACATATAACAACAAGAAAACTATTGAAGTAGATAGTGCAAAGTTTTTAGGTATTATGATAGATAAGTACTGTAATTGGAAGGTCCACGTAGAATATGTTTGTGACAAAGTTGACCGTTTCGTCTACGCGATAAAAACTGAAGCAGCGAGAGAAGAAAAGAGAAGCAGAGCTGCTTCAGTACTAACGTACTGAAGCAGCTCTAACTGCGTACCACGGTTACGTTTCTACTATTCTCTCATATAGTATATTGCTGTGGGGCAACTCAGTAGAAATTGAAAAGGTGTTTAAAGTCCATAAAAAATGTATTAGAGCTATTTCTGGTGCCTCAACTATGGACAGTTGCAAACCGCTTTTTAAAAAATACAATACACTACCATTAGTTTGCATGTACATTAAAGAACTGTGTATTTTTGTCAGGTTATATCCATAATACTTTGAACTTAAATCGAACGTATAACGTAAAAATCATAGATTTAAATATAAGCTCTATCGTCCAATATGCAACTTAGACATATATAAAAACAATGTATTTATACAGGCCATAGACATATATAATAAGTTGCCAGATAATTTTAAACACAGTTTATCTTTTAATACCTACAAAAAACAGTTAACAACATGGCTTCTAGAAAATTGCTTTTACAACATAAATGACTACATGTTACATAATCAAAAATATTAGGTTATAAATATCTGACCGCTGACGTGAACTGCTCATAATAATTCATTGTAATCTGATTCTGGAATTACTCGACATTTATTATACAGGGTGACCTGAAATTCGATACATTCCTTTGAAAGATAGAAAGGAGACCTCATTTACAGTAATATTTTTCATGGCATCCCCTATCCGAAAGTTGATATTTACAAAGTTATTGAAATTTCAAAATTTTTTTCTTTATTTTCGACTTTTTGACTTTGACATGACGTATTTTTAAAAATGTTTGTCTTTTTAGTGATTTTTTTTATGTATTTTAACCGTCAATGAGTCAAATAATATTTTTAAGGAATAAATAGGGACAAACTAAGCGAGAATTTTTCATTATGAAACATGAAACAGAATTTTCTTTTAAGAAAAATGCACATTTTTCTTAAAAACAGGTGATTTTCTTTAAAAAGTTGTATGATACAATGCGTACAAATACCTTAAATAACTTTCTTACCTCATAAGCTTCCAAAAAAGGTACAAATGTACATAAGAATATGAACATGTAATAAACAAAGACAAAACAATCATCAGGTAACGTTATCTCAAGAATTACTCTACCTGAGGCGACCTTTTTTTTCAATTGTTTCCTTTGTTCAAACTTCGGGATGTTTCGGCTACTGTCGTCGCGGCCCTTTGTCAATGAGTTACCGACTGGCTTAGAGAGCAAATTTAGTAGCTAATATTAGTTTTAAGTCAACTATTGACGTGTACGGACGTATTGTTGCTTTAAACTACACCTTGTGATTTTTTTGTATCGCGATGGCTGCTTTTGAGTACGATGAATACGCTGACATCTTGTTTTGTTACGGACTTTGTAATGGTAATGCTGCTGCTGCACGAAGAACATACGTTGAACGTTTTCCGAATCGACGAGTGCCAAACGTTAGAGTGTTTTCAACAACATTTCGACGAATTCGGGAAAGCGGCCGTGTTGATAGAAGACGTGGCGATTCAGGCAGACCTCGTTTGTATGCTCCAGAAGAAGAAGAAGAAATTTTAACACTTTTTCAAAATGATCCTTCTATTTCTACAAGAGCGGCAGCTAGAAGACTTGGATTGAGTCAATGGAAGGTGTGGTTTACAGTACACACAGCGCGTCTACATCCATTTCACTACACACCTGTCCAAGCGTTGGAAGAGGGAGACCCGGTTAGAAGAATGGAATTTTGCCGTTTTATGATAAATGCAGACATGGAGGATCGCAATTTCTTCTCAAGAATATTGTGGACGGATGAATCGAAATTTGACCGTGACGGGATAAACAATTTCCACAACACACATTACTGGGCACCAAAAGGAGAAAACCCCAGGATGAAAAAAGAAAGGGCCCATCAAACCAGATTCAGTCTAAATGTCTGGATGGGTATAATTAATAATTTAGTTGGACCTCATTTTTTGCCTCAAAATTTAAATGGTGAAATGTACGAACATTTCCTAAGAGAGGAGATTACTGGTTTAATGGAAGATGTGCCAATAGCAACTCGTCGTAATATGATTTTCCAGCATGATGGTTGCCCGGCCCACTTCCGCCTCGGCGTACGCCAGTGGCTAGACCAAACTTACCCACATCGCTGGATAGGTCGAGGCGGGCCAATTCACGGTGTCCCGATTTGACCCCGTGTGATTTTTATCTTTGGGGTCATATGAAGGCTTTGGTGTATACTACACCCATAACTACTGTAGAGGAGCTCAGAAGCCGCATAAGAAATGCAGCAGAAGAAATCAAAACTAGTCTTACTACCAGAATAATCAAAACAGAGGTACGGAGAAGACTACGGGCCTGTATCAGAAACAGAGGTTCACATTTTGAACAAGACCTAAAGTAGAATATTTATTATTAAATTTAATTAAACATTGATGTTTTTTAAACACAATAAACATAATTAAATTCAAGTTTTTCCTTTTATTTTAACCTTATCGCAAATAAATCGATTTAGACATTATTTCATTTTACTTCTAATATGTTTACTACAACGTCATATTTTTATGTAGACATTTGCACCTTTTTGGAAAGCTAATGAGATAAGGAAGTTATTTAGAATATTTGTACGCATTGTATCATACATTTTTTTAATAAAATCACCTGTTTTTAAGAAAAATGTGCATTTTTCTTAAAAGACAATTCTGTTTCATGTCTCATAATGAAAAATTCTCGCTTAGTTTGTCCCTATTTATTCCTTAAAAATAATATTTGACTCATTGACGGTTAAAATACATAAAAAAATCACTAAAAGACAAACATTTTTAAAAATACGTCATGTCAAAGTCAAAAAGTCGAAAATAAAGAAAAATTTTTTGAAATTTCAATAACTTTGTAAATATCAACTTTCGGATAGGGGATGCCATGAGAAATATTACTGTAAATGAGGTCTACTTTCTGTCTTTCAAAGGAATGTATCGAATTTCAGTTCACCCTGTATATTAAAATATTGACTTATTACGTAATAGGTACTTAGGATGGCAGTTAAAATAAAAAGTATGACAAAAAAAATTAATTTTGACAATGTAACAACATAATTAAAATAGTATCTTGCTTATATGTTGACATAATTAATAATATTTAATGTTTTAGTTTCAATTATGTGATGAAAAATTAATGTTTCAATGTAATTTATTTAATTGTACTTGTACTAATCGTTCTTTAAAACTTTAAACTTGACATTCACACACCATTGTTATGGTAGGATGTGTAAGAACTATTTATAATTATTGTAACCACCATCACTACCATATCTTGTGAATAAATGATTGATTGACCTGTTTGGGGGGGCGGGGTTTCAAAATAGTACGCTTGGTCACCGGGTGGGGGGAGGATTTAGGACTTTTTCCCGTAGTCTCGGTATATACTACGGATGGTAACCGTGGGGGGGGTTTCACAATGGGTAAAAATTGGTGACGTAATATGAGAACGATCCCTCAGGTTATCATAAAAAAAAAAACATTTTACATAGGCCCTTTGGGAAGGCTTTATGATAAAGGAGGCAGCTTTAGTAAATTATGTCTGCGTCAATATGTTACTCGTATTTTATCTGTAATATTTTTTGTTTTACCTTAAATTACTTTAATATCATAGACGACCTCTGTGGCTCAGTGGTTAGCGCGTTGATCAAACTAGAGGTCGCGGATTCGAATCCCGCCAGGGAACAAAAAGTTTTCTGTGTTCCTGGATCATGGACGTATATTATATATAATAATAAAAATAAAAATCTTAAATATAAGTATAGTATAAAAAGCATTAAATATATTTCTTTTCGCTTAGCATAATTCACCGTAGAAATGGTTTGTTTCTAAGGAGGAATAGATTGAATAACAGATTGATAAAGGAAATATGTAATTTTGTCTACACAATCTGTCAGTATGTCTATAAATGTTGTGTCGACAAAACGCATTTCTATGGTGGTCATGCTGAGAGTGCAGGTGGTAACTTTATGCAATGTGGATAATAATTATTTTTTTCAAAAACGCATCAGTTTAAAATTATAATAGACCAAGTTTTTAATGAACTAGATCATTTTTTTTACTTAGTAAGTATCTTAAACTATTTTCACATTATCCAGGTGGCAATTTGGCTGCCACTTGCTCCATGGAAAATAGCTATTTTTCTTACAAGTACGTCTAGCTAAAATTGTGAATGGATAAAATTGATTTCGTGTTTTAAAAAACAACAGTTAAGAATTTTATTGTTTGTCTAAAAGTTCTACAAGTGTTCTCATGTCTTAACTTTGTTTTGCCACACAGCAATTCCTGCCACCTTCACCATTTCCGCCAAGGCCTTTATACGCGCAACCCAGACAACTACGACTAGTGGACATGCCAGACCCCAATAGAACAGATTCACCACTAAGTGCAGACACAGCTGTGTACTACAGCAAAAGTTTACAAGACAGAGGTGCGAGCACGCTGCCACATCGAAAACCTAAAGGTAAGAAAGCTGCCACACGAAAAATCTAAGATATATAAATTGTCACATTGAAAAAATACGCCCAGGCAAGATCTCTACGACTAGTGGATATGTCAAAGCACAATAGCACAGATTTACCACTAAGTGCAGATACAGCGAAAGTTGACAAGACAGAGATGCGAGTACGTTGCCACATCGAAAAGGTGATTTGCCACAGTGAAAAGATAAAGGTGAGTTGCCACTTAAAAACAACACGCACAGAAATTGAATATGCCAGATCCAAAAGCCGCCACATCAAAAACATGTAAGTGAGTAAATTGCTACTTGCTACAATGAAAACCAAAAAGTAAGTAAGTTGCCACATTAGTATTCTAGGGATAAGAAACTTGCCACAATGAAAACTTAAAGGACATAAAATCCCACATTGCAAACGTTAATTGTTGTAGTTAGCCAGGTCAAAAATGTAAAAGAAATGGCTACATTGCAGTGGCGAAGTCTGGTTCTCTTTAATAGGGAAGCCCTATCCTGTATAATAGGTAGGGATTTGGAGGAGGGTCTTCAAAAGGTAAGTGGTGAGTGAAGCCGGTAGGAATGGAGTTATAGGCACCCCACGCCACCGCTAAATTGAAAACCTATTTTAAAGCCACATTGAAAATAAGATCAGAAAATTTTGACGTATGTTTAAAAAAATATGTATAATTTTTGTAAATATTTATTTTTATGAACGGTCTAGCTGACCGATTGACGTGGACTTCAACAATTATTTCATGATCAAAATTAGCCAAATCGGTCCAGCCGTTCTCGGGTTTTAGCCAGGCAAAAACTGCAATCAATTTTTATGGAGGTATTGGCGGGGATGTACAAGAGTGGCGTCGTTGTTTTTGTATATCTTCCATAAATTTGTGTAATTTCGGTTCTTAATGGTAATTAATATTGGTATTTGATAGAATATTAACCATTAAATATTCGTTAACGTGCACAAGTGTGGGCAAGTGGTACAACTTCAGAAAGCGTGCTATTTTGTTTTCCCTCCAAGACTCCTAGGAAGTTTCAATAAAGCGTCTACGATTTTACTGAATCGACTGACTTGACTCATGGACTGGCCTGACGATTTATTTGGACTGTGCCTACACTTTGGACTTGATGTATTAGAAAAACGTTGTTAAAAACATAAACGAAAATTCCATTTTCCCGCCTTTTTAACTTGACACTGGCAATGGTTTAAATCGCCGTATCGCCATATTAAGAAAAAAACAATTTTTATACATTAAATGTAGTTATTATTAAGCTTATTTAATATATTTTGTCAATATGTAATAGGCAAAAGTAATATTTAAAACGACTTTAAATCAGCCATTTTGACGTTAAAGCAACATTTTTTAAAAACCCCATTTTGTTGCATTACTTGGAACGAAAAACATTGACACACTGCGAATTGTCCAATTGTCCGTCAAAATGCAATGCTGACGTCATTGTTCCCTTATTTCGCAGAAAAACGGCGTTTTTACTATTTTTATTGCGAAAAATGCGTTTTTTACTCAAGTGAGAATGGCCTATTTGCTATTTAATGGCAAAATGCTGTTCTTTTTAAACTTACGCCTAGCATAATTAGCATATCTCCTTCATCATATTAGCATATATCATAAATATTTTGTTCAGATTATGAAAAAAACTACTGTACTCAGTTGAGTACAGTGGGTCTAAATGGGAAATTTATAACAATATAAATGTCATTTGTGTACGGAAAGCTTCAACAAAAGTGATTTGTGGATGGGATAGACGTAAATATTATACTCTATTATCTCTTTCATACCCAATTAGCATGTATCGTCTTCGCCTTCTAATAGCCGGCTATGTTCCCCCAGAATAGAAAATATACTTACGTACAGAGCTTTCATAGAAACAGCTTTCATAGAACGATCCAAATCGTCCAATCCAAATTTGAAAATTTTGACGTCCCCTTCAACGGCCCACAATATTTTCCACACAATCGTGGATTACAATCGTAATGTTACTTGTCATCAACAGTAGTTTCTCTTTTCTCAGGTAATATTACGTCAGAGCTTAACACATGTGATCCAGAAGCTCAAGGGAAGAGCGAATTTTGAATATAAAATAATTGTTTACGGTCGAAGAAATTGAATGTTTAGCAGGATATGCTTCTGAAATTGGTCATGTTACTTGCTGATTGTAAGTGCACAATTTAAATAATGTACAGTAGCGGAACTCAGCCGTGTCCTTGAAATTGTTAACTACGATTGAGCGTGGCCGAGCGGAGCGCTAGGGCTGGTGCGTCTACAAAGAAGGCGTTGACAGTGCGCCAGCGTTGCGGCACAACTAACTAAAACTCGTAGCCGTTCAATATAGCGACATGTCGTGGCGCGGCGTGCATTGTGACACTCCATGCTCCTGCTATTTGAGGTTCCGTTAGCGGCCGTGTAAATAACGCGTATGTGTGCGTTTGCCGATTCGGACGGTCTAGTATGAAGATCTACTGTACATTAAATAATGTAATATTGTGGTAAGTGAGTGTGGACTATAACTGAGTGCACATAACTGTAAATTACAATTACAAATAAAATTGCGAACAAATTATAACTAAAGTAAACTCGTAAAATTTTATTTGTCTTCGTCTGTACCTGTCTTTATTACATTTTCAGTCTAATTGAGTGCCTAAGTGTCAGTTCACATCGCCACGATTCGCGACACGACGACGCGTTGCTGCATTTTTAAGATAGCGATTCAAAATTGAACTTTATTCACTACATAAAAAGATACACGTTTCATATGACATCAGTCATACACTGCACATGCGCGGTGCAGCGCGGTGCAACTTGACATTCGAACTCTAACAATGAAACGTGTATATTGTTGTGTAGTGAATAGAGTTTAATTTTTAATCGCTTTCTTAAAAAGTGCACGCCGCGTCGCGTCCTGGTGTTAGCTGACTCTTGATATGCCACTTCTTTTATTGTATTTTTAAAATACACGTATTATATTATTTTGAATGTGAATTTTGCATGATTATGAAGAAGAGTTTTATTAGTTGTTTTAACGAAACCTATCTCGGAGAACCATATGACACTAAACTGAGATTAAGATTTTCATATTTTCCACTTTATTCATAAAAACATTTAAACCATCGATTAGCTAATCAGTCGTTTAATTACTTTAATGAATAATGGTGTTATTTGGGTGTCAATTGTAAATATTGTAAATACTAGATTTAAAGTACGAGTGATTTTGTGTTGCCATAGTTTTGTATTAAAATAAGAAATTGATCGAGTTTAGGAAAAAAAAAACCAAAAAAAACTCTTTAAAAAAATATTTTGCTAAATGTTTTGTCGAGCAGTACGCGAGCTAATGATAATTGATGAGTTACCGAAGTTATCAAGGGAGGACAGACGGACGGACGGACGGACGGTCAGAGCGAAGCTATAAGGGTTCCTTGTAGTTACTACAGAACTAAAAACTAAAATCGGTTGTCTGTAAAGTCGGTATACTGACGATAGTTGAACTTGACGTCATAAGAAAATACTGATGGATCGCTCACTCAAGTAGGAGAGAGACAGATTCCGCGCTCTCGCTCGCACTTCAAGCCTTAAATGGAACGCCTCAGAGCGAGGTAACGCCGCATTAGTCATGTTTTTTCGTGCGTGCAGCCGGCTCCATCGAATTATAAGACGTTATCACGTAAAAACCGCGTTAATATCTGTCCATTCGTTTAGGAGCTCCAATGACACAGACCAACACGTTAATATTGTAACACTTTCCGTCTGGGGTTTAAACAGTTGATTAAAGACTGATTGTATTCAATCAATTTAGGTACGAGCGCTAGAATGTATACGCGTTCAATTGCATGTAAACAAAAATATTCGTGTATCTACGCAAATAGTCGAATAAATGTTTGGTGGTTTGTTACCTACGGAATTTCGTGCTGTTATTATGGCTGGAACGATATGGTCCGGAATCCGACTGTCGTGGGAAAATTCAGAACACTGCTAATAGAACTCAGCGTAAATACAATGGAGTTGAAAATCGAAGTATCGAGTATCGAGCTGTCACACATGACATTGATATTTGAATCGACACTTGTGTGTTCGATTTTCAGCTCTATTGTGTTTGCGCAGAGTTCTATTTTCAACCCTTTGAATTTTCCCCGACCCTTCCGGAAACTGGATCATATAGTCCCAGCCATATAAGCTATTTTAATTTGAAGCGTGTACATTCTAGTGCTCGTTTCAGTGTGAATTTTTACTAAACTCGATTTTCGTGATTTAATTTCACGCACAATTTTTTTTTTGTAATATTTTATATCATAACATTAAATCGTAAAGTCTATTAAAAATATTTGTTTCTGTTGTTGATCGGTTGATAATAAATGTCCTTTATAGAATTTATTGTTTTATTTTATAGTTTAAGATCCATGCAAGAAATTGTATTTACTGTAGTCTGGTCATTTTTTAGAATAAAACTAAGGTTGAGTTCACACCAAGATGCTGTGCGATGAAGATTGAAGATGCTGTATTAATTGCAGCGCTGCGTAGCGCGACGCCGCGCGCAGTGTCGATTTGCATCGCTATTGAAATAGTGCGTGCCGCGTCGCTTCTCGATTTGAACTGACCTTCAACTAGCAGGTTTTCGAAAGTATGGAAATCCAATACAGTGTTCATGTACATCTGCGACACCTGGTGGTTTACAGGTGCGTTTTTAAGCCTAAACCGTGGTCTTTCAAACTTGCAAAACATTCAAAAGTCCTTATAGCTATTTAACGCTGACTTTACACGAGAAAAATGTGATTGCTGATAGACTTGTAATAAAGTCTAGAATTTTACACCACAGATGAAATAGACTAGGAGACGAGCTGCGGGTAAGCGGTACCCCTGATTGTAAGCGATTACCGCTGCCAGAACACCAGAGAAGTCCCAAGTGCGTTCCCGCTTCCTAAAACCCCCAACCCTTCGGTCTCCGGTAACCTCACTCGGCCAAACAAGCTTGATATATTTCACGCCGGTTTTCTGTGATGCCGTGGTAGGCACGTGATTGATGATGGTGAAACACAAGGTAGGCAGTTTTCCTGCTTGATCCCACAGGAAGGAGGGAACTATATCATTTCCTTACACAGGAAGCAGAACAAGAAAATTGATTTACCAGACATACATATAACGTAAGTATAAGAAACCAAGTAAGTATATTATCAAATTACTATAAGTGAAGTGCGGTCGTGGAGCACGAAGAATTTCGTACATTGACTCATCGCTACTTGTCTCCTTCTCTCGCTATATTGCTATCGCGCTCCTATCCCGTACCTGTGTAAACGCCATAGCAATATATACGTATGTACGCGACAGAAAGAGAAGTACGTAATAATATACAAAATTCTAAGTGCTCCGCGACCGCACTCGAGAGGTCGTCCTGCGGTCGGCCCATTCCGACATTTTTTTTTAAAGTTTGATCTTTGTAAGCGTTCTTTTGCTTCTTAGATATTTTTTTTTTTTAAATATTGGTTCAGTAGTTTTAGCGTGAAAGAGTAACAAACTCCATTCAGACATCCATCCAACCATCCATTCATACTCACAAACTATCATATTTATAAATATTAGTAGGATGTGAAAGTTTGTGAGGATGGATGGATGGATGTTTATTACTCTTTTGCGCGAAAACTATTGCCGGATATTGATGAAATTTTGTATGATAGCAGTTTAAGCTCTGGATTAAAACTTAGGCTGCTTTTTATCCCGAAAAAGTACATTGTTCCAGTGGGATACTGTATTTACGCGGGCGGAGCCGCTGGCAAAAGCTAGTACATACATACATAGGTTGATCACATTACCGATGCGTCGCGCAGTCGGGTAAAAAGTGTGCGCCGCGTCGCGGGTCGTTGTGAGCTGACCTAGTGTTGTTTGCGCTACATAATTAGTTTGTTAACTTGTTAGTTATTAAGTTACATTAATTACTAATTTGCAACGCTTGTTTGAGCCGACAATAATATAAGGACGGATTAGTGGTATATTATGTACTAGCTTCCTCCCGCGGCTCCGCCCGTTTAAGTATAATATTATCGGGTAGTAGTAAGTACTTTTTTTGGGACAAAAAGTAGCCTATGTTTTAATCTAAGTTACTGCCATACGAAATCTCACCGAAATCCGTCGAGTAGTTTTTGTGTGAACGAAACAAAAATCCATCCATCCAACCCCATAAACTTTCACATTTGTAATAGCAGTAGGATTTGAGGCTGTGGTCTGTAGGATCTAGGTACATGTCAGGCAGGTATAAGGCCTCCCCCACATTAGGCGTGCGCGTGCCTCGCGCGTGTCAGCGATGCGGGCGCTGCTCGCGCCACTTAGTGTAATGGTGTAACTTTATTTATCAATTTGACGACCTCTGTGGCTCAGTGGCTTAGCATGTTGGCGCTCGAGCCGTGGGTCGAGTGGTGGGTGGGCCGAGGTCGTGGGTTCGAATCCCACCAAAAGGAAAAAAAAGTATTTCTGTGTTCCTGGGTCGTGGATGTGTATTAAATAAGTGTATAATATTATAAAAATTTTAAATATATGTATAGTATAAAAAGTGTTAAATATATTTCCGTTGTCTGGTACCCGTAACACAAGTTCTTCGAGAACTTACCACGGGTCCAGATTGAAGTGGTGTCAAGTGTCCATAGATATTATTATCATTATTAATCCCGTTTTACGGAAACTAAATTATATAATAATTATACGAGCACAACGCACCGCTAGCTACATTCCGGTAACTGCACGTCATGGCTTTCACTTCGCCCTCTGAGTCCTACGCTTTGGACGGAGGAGTGTCTGGCCTCTGTCACGCGCGACCCTCGTCGTGGCGTGTTCCTGACCAGAAGACCAAACCTGAAAGCGCCACCGGAAGTTGGGTTCCCCGCGCCACGTGTTATCACACTTCACCGTCTGCAGTTCCAGCTGAGTGCCGTGTGGAAATAGAGCCCCTCCGATCCCCAAAGACACTGGGCTAAGCCAGACTTTACCGCCTTCTGCCTGCGACCTTCTTCTAGATTCTAGAAATAAATCTTGTTACGTTGGTATACTGTATTTTTACTAAATATATCCGTTACATTCATTAGGTATTATATTGACAAGGACGTTGCGTATCTTCAACTAAGCTAGCAGGTTGAAATAATTATAACCCTTGTCAAAAAAGAGGTCACTATCTAGTATCTTGAATCTTCTTTATATAGAATATAGATGTTGCCCGCGTACTGAAAATTCCGCCGGAACCGTACATTTTATCGTGACAAAAAGTAGTTTTTGTCCTTTCCCGTGGTCTAATCTACATCTGTGCCAAATTTAATCAAAATCGGTCCAGTAATTTCGTGGCCTATTCAATGCAAACATACAAACAAACAAATCTTTCCTCTTTATAATATTAGTATAGAAAGGCTGAGACTATGCTGTCCGGAATCCGTAAGGCCGGGGAAAATTCAGAGCACTGAAAATAGAACTCTGGACAACAATAGAGTTATTCTTCTTCTTTAATTATGGCGGTATCAATAAGAGTTGAAAATCGAACACATGACTGTTGGGTTGTCAGATTTCACATTGACATTTGACTTGACACTCGTGTCTTCGATTTTCAACTCTATTGTATTAGCACAGAGTTCTATTTTCAGTGGTCTGAATTTTCTTCGGACCTACGGATTCCGGACAGTATTGTCCCAGCATGAGTCTATGCAGTGGGGTGGGGTTCCTATAACTCCATTCCTATCAGCTTCACTTACCACTTTTTGAAGACCCTCATCCTAACCCTATTATACCAGCTGAGGCTTCCCTATGAAGAAGAACCAGCCTGGTCTATAGATTTTGCCATCAGCTACTTTTCCTTTATGACTTCTTTTTATGACTCTGCTTCAAGACAATGTATTAAAATAAACATTGAATGGTAGGATTAAGGGATTCGACTATAAATACGTTTTTAAAGTTTTTTTTTTTTTAATGATGTGTTTTAGTGTTCCGTATACACAGGTTAAAACGGGACTCTATTACTGAGACTTTACTGTCCGTCGTGCGTCCGTCTGTCTGTCAGGCTGTATCTCCTCAACCGTGATAGCCAGTTAATAAATATTTAAGGGGGGCTCACATACAACATACGTGTTTTTTTTTTGCCGTTTTGTACGGAACCCTCCGTACGCGAGTCCGATTAGCACTTGGCCGGATTTTTTTTTCTTTCATAGCTTATAACTTTTTCTGCCAGTTAGCAACTAGCCATAAAAGTCACATAAGCAAGCGCTTGTGTGGAGCTGCTGCAATATAAATAAGAAAGATAAGTTAAAATGCGATTTAAGTCGTGGAACAAAGTCAGTGCAGTTATTGTGTGAGATGTCGCGCCAACGAGCGTGTGTGGTACAAGTCACAGGAATTAGCGATAAAAAAACGTGTGCGTCTCGGGACGCCCGACAGAAGTGATAACTTAAACTAATCTATTGAAAAATATATAAATTATAAAAGAAAAAGAAATAAAAAGAATAAAAATATTTCGTCTGACCGAGATTCGAACCCGAGACCAATTGGTCAAAAATCCGGGTGCCTACGTAACTGCGTTACGCGTATCTGACATTAGTATTCGAAATTACTCATATTGTAACAGAACGCGTCTGAACGTGTCGCGACGTTAAATTTTATTAAAGTGAATGCGACCGTGTGTGGTCCGCGCTCAACCATTGAGAGCGCGGTTGCTAGGAAAAACGAAAATTGTAAAAAGGTAGACATTTTTTGGAATGGGATAAGAAGTTTTAACCGGGACTCTTGTGTTTTAGTTTTTATGTGTAGTTTTTTTTAATATTGTGAACACTGTTATGTGTGTTATGTTTTGCTAAATAACTATAAAGTGTTACATACTCACGTCGGACTTTTAATTTACGTGTAATAGAACTACAATAACTTATTTGGCGCCGTAACGCGTTACGTAACGAAGCGGTTTACCCTCCCATAAGAAATTATCACTTCATATTAAGATTTTAACTAAATCAGTCGGTTCTGTGCCTGATCTCTCTTCCAGTCGTGTCGGTCCATCCGTCCTGCTGGGTTACGAGCGTAAAGGAAGAGGGAGTGCTCTTGTATATTGCGCACACACTTTTGCTCTATAAAATAACTCCTGCGTAGCTGGTCTGGAATTAATGTCACCTGCCACCTTCAACAAAATCGGCTGAGGCCTTTATAATATTATAACAAAAATCTAAAATATATGTAGGAGAGATGGGGCGGATACTGAAAATCATCCGCGCCCATGTTGTTCTAGTAGATTATATTGCTGGTCATAGGTATATGTATACTTAGTATAAAAGTAATAAATATATTTCCCGTTGTCTGGTACCTGTAACACAAGTTGGTCGAATTAAATAAAATAAAATAAAAAATATCTTTTTGCACAAACATCAAATACAGTACGGAAGTTAACATAAAAATAAATGTGCAAAAAGGTGGTTTTACCGCCTAAAGCCATTTCTTCCAGACAAACATACTTACCACGGAACAGATTGACGTGGTGTGAATCCATAGATATTATTATTTATATATTAGATATTTAGATATATTATTATTATATTATATTATGTAAATAGAAATAATTTTATCGCAACTATATTTTTATTTTTTATCGTAAGTCATATATAGAAGGTTTTTATGTGTTTGTAAATAAAACAATAATTACGCCCAACTTATTGGCTTTATTCACATAAAACCTACATCTTTGGAGCGAACACGAGAGCCAGAGACAGAGCAACTAGAAAAGGAAATCTCGAAAAATTCTCCGATGATGTAAATTGACAATTAACATTAACTTTTACTGTTATATCTATATGTCTAAATAAAAATTGGTTGTGTTCCTATTAATCTGACAATAGAAATATTGAAAGGAATCGCTACCGCTCCTGCCCTAATCCCACACTTTTGCAGAATTTTCTACAAGAGTGGCTTACAAGCAAATAGGATGCCAACTCGCCGACTCGAAGACAACGGCCTGCTGCAAGAAACTTCACATTATTACTGAAGCGTCTTACACATGCTACGATTTAGTGCTAAATGTATATTATGTATATGACGCTTACTCAAGA
The DNA here is from genome assembly GCA_037179445.1 of Phengaris alcon alcon. NCBI lineage: Eukaryota > Metazoa > Arthropoda > Insecta > Lepidoptera > Lycaenidae > Phengaris > Phengaris alcon. The sequence goes on along the minus strand of JAYRCH010000046.1, from coordinate 44,349 downwards.
GTTCTTCAGGTATATAAAAAGATCTTAGTGACTACTGACCCTGTTTTTATGTAACGGAACGATAATATCCGATCGGAGGCCCACGAGGCTCTTATGCTGGGACTATATGATCCAGAATCCGGCGGGCCCGGGAAAATTCAGAGAACTGAAAATAGAACTCGGCGCTAATACAATAGAGTTGAAAATCGAAGTGTCGAGTTTCGAGCTATCATATATGATATTGACATTTGACTAGACACTTGTCTGTTCGATTTACAGCTCTATTGATTGTGTTAGCGTAGAGTTCTATTTTTGGTGCTCTGAATTTTTGATTCCGGATCATATAGTCCCAGCCTTATAAATTCGAAACGCGCTTGTAACTCCGCCGGTGTTGCGCGTGTCCATTGGCGGTGGAAATCGTTTACCATCAGGTGGTCCGGCTGCTCATTACCCGGTCTATTCCACAAAAGTCCAGCAAAACTTATTGTCGAATCTCAGATAAGTTTAATATCGTATGGCATTTCCATAAAAAAAAAAACATCAAAAGGGAATGTCGACGCTTAATTTCATAATAAGCTTCAATAATAAAAAATAATTTTAACATTCGAAGTCTTTCATGATTTAATAAAAACTGGAGGTGCGCCAAATATAAAAATTCAGACAGGACTGTATAATAACGACAAAGATCTTTTAAAACTAGATACGTTAGCGCAAATGTGCATGTTTACTTTGTTTCGACTTAATTTCTAAATTCTATTTATCTTTGATGTGGTTATCTATAAGTATAAATTATTTATATTTATGTTACCCGTCACTTCGTGCGCGTAAAAGGAAATCACGCCGTAATTTTATTTATCATGGATAAAAGTAGCCAACGTGTTAATACAGGCTATCTGTTTGTCAAATTTCATTCAAATCTGTTCAGCCGTTTAAGCAAAAAAAAAACAATCAAACATACATACAGGTACACATACTTTCACATTTATAATAGTAATTTTTTTTACGTAATTTTAAAAACGATTTTAGTTTAACGTGTTCGAAATTGAAAGCGTTTGAATAATTTACGCGCGTTTTTTTTTAATAAATCTAAATGTGGGTATATTAAAATTTACATTGCAGCGACGGGGACGCGCGTCGCATGTCATTACGTTTGTGCGCTCCGTACGGGGCGGTCGCCCTGAAGTCGTTCAGGTTTTTTGTGCCATCGATTCGACGAAAAACGTGTATTATTTGTATGCATTTTTGTATAATTTCTCGGTCTTTGTATTTCTAAGTGATTTGAGCGTTTTCTATTTAATTTAATTGATTTATATATTACTCGTAAGTCGGACTTAGTATTTTGTTCGGAGCTTTGCTAGCCGTGTACAAAATCACAAAAAATAAATCAAGAATGTAATAAAATAACCATTTACAACCATATACAATGTACATGTATTCAGTGTTCACATAATACCTATAAGACATTAATATTTTATACTATAAAAGTTTTTTTATCCAAATCTAAACTAAATCAGCTTTATCATAAGTTAAAACCCAAACTCTGATGAAAATTTACTTAGTCTAAGTTCTAAAAAGCGTATCTATTGTTCTGTGTTCAACATCGTTGGGCTGCAATGAATAATTTATGAATAAAATTCAATTTTACTTTGGTGATGTATACTAATTTTGTGGCCGAGGAATAGGAAGGAATGATGTATGGGCAAGTAAGTATTTTGTAGAATTTTCTTCCCCTCGCTTACGCCAAAGAGTGTGCTGTGTGTGCTCTGTGTGCTGTGTGCGAGGTTTTCTCACTACTCGCCACGTTAACTATAATTTGCATAACAACGCCCCCTAGTGGCAAACAATGGTCACTAATTCGATGCCATACAAATTGTAGTTATGGATGGAGAGCTAAAAGGAAATTTAGAGCAGGTGTTTGAGGCAAGCTGAAACCTCGTCCTGTACTTCTCCTGTTGTACCCCAACACGAGACTGCAGGTCTGGCTGGTCAGATGCGGGGGCTAAGTCAATATACAAATTTATGAATAGATAATTTTTAATCACCAACCAACATGTTACGTATACTATATATATGTACCTACGATTAGCCAATCAGCGTCAGTCAATCAGTCGAGGCTTAGCGACGCTGACTGCGCGCTCGTGACGCGACGCTTCTTTACGCGCGGGCCTAGCAGAAACATTTGAAAGCGGCTTAAACGTAACGAAAATTGTATGAAAATCTTTCAAACTCATGACAGCGCCCACATAAGTTTCGATAACGTGACGTTTAAGCCGCTTTCAAATGTTCCTGCGCTCATGAGCGAGTGTCATCTGTAAAGTGAGTACAATTTTCCACAACTTCAGCGTCTTGTGCCGTAAAATTGGCCTACGACACAAACTTGCGGGTATGCATATGCATTATGCATACGTTCATTGTACACACTAATACTATAATACAATACAATATGATATACATTTTATCACCAAGAATATAAGGGTTAGTCTGGCAGGCCTGGGATCTCGGTGCATAATTTTTAAACTCTTCCCGTTAAGAAAAAAACATTAAAATATGTTTGACAGTTACGAAACCCATGCAAAAGTCTTGTACAGGGAAATGTTTTCTAATTTTTTCGTTAACAATCCAATGTTTTAATAATTATTCTGTTATTTGAGACGGAGATACATAAAACAAATCAAAAACCACGAAATCGGTCTAGCCTTTCTCGAGTTATATATTAAGAAGATCACCTACAGAAGTTAGAAAGGCGGACAGGCAGACAGACGGACAAATCGAAACTATAAGGTTTCACCTTACTACGGAACCCCAAAAACCGCGACAAGGTCGAAAAAGGTCTCAGTTATTGATGCGGAGAGGAGTCTCGTGGGAGCCCGTGTAAATTTATTTTCTTACGTAGAGATGACTTATGTTAGATTCAGGTTCGAATATGCGGTAAATACAAAGCGAATATTCGGTAAAAGATGAAGGGAATATTGGTTAATACTTAGCGAATAATTTGCCGGTAACGCACTTACAACTTCCCTGCACGTGGAGCATGACACTATGAAGTGGTTTCTTTCTATGGAAGTATAGACAAAGTGTAGACAAATGACAGATTGACAAAGGAAAGCTGTCATTTTCTCTTCACAATCTGTTAGTATGTCTATTATTGTGTAGACAGAAGGCATTTCTACAGTTGTCATGCTTACACGCTGGTGTTGCTGGTTTAACATTTTCCCTTTTGTATCCCACTTACACTTATATCTATGGACGCTTCACACCACGTCAATCTGGCCCCGTGCTTAGTACCCGAAGAACTTGTGTTACGGGGACCAGACGTTATAATAATAACCAGCTTTTTCCCGCGGCTCCGCCCGCGTAATCACACTATCCCACGAGAACACACCGCTTTTTAGGGATAATAATGTAATAATATCTATGGACGCTTCACACCACGTCAATCTGGTCCCGTGGTAAGTTCTCGAAGAACTTGGGTTACGGGTACCAGACAAGGGAAACATATTTAATACTTTTTATACTATACTTACATATACTTAAGGTTTTTATTATATTATACACATTAATACATTTAATACACATCCATGACCCAGGAACACAGAAAAACTTTTTGTTCCTTTGGCGGGATTCGAACCTGCGACCCCCGGCTTTAGCACCAACACGCCCAACCACTGAGCCACAGAGGATAAAAAGTATGTGTTAATACAGGAGTATAAACTACTATCATACCTAACTTCATCTAAATGCGTTCAGTAGTTTTTGCGTGAAAGAGTAACAAACGTCCATCTATCCATACATCGATCATCACAAACTTTCACATTTATAATAGTAGTAGGAAGTCCCGAACACGTAGTTGTCAATTGTTCCTGCTAGCCCCAGTGAGCACAGTAGGTATACATAATACATACTCTATTTATAGACGTATCGTGGCTCGTATTTCCAATACCCTCCCCTATTTCCGCATGTTTCTGAGGTATTATTTGTGAACTATCCACAAAGCTGAAAGTTGTGATTGATACGGGAGACACGCTATCAGCTTCCAAAAGCTCGTTTGAAGCGTAGGCACTTGTTTGAAAACTTTACAAAAAGAAACATTCTTGTTGTTTTATTGTGCACATTTTTTTGTTGCGGTTCCGTTGGCCCCGTCTTTGGGTTTCGTCGTGTCCGTCCGTCCGTCTTCGGCATACCGTCGAAACGCTTAGTGCTAGAAATATGAAACTTTGCATGGACATGTGTATTTATAACGTCGACAAAAAAAAAAATACGATTTTTTTTTGTGGTTCACCCATACCCGTAAAGTGGAGTTTGTGTGTATCATTAGAATTAGATAGGTCTTTTCGAAACATTGCGAAGTTATAAGACGATTATTTGATTCATGTATCCGTTTACGAGATACCTATAATCGTCAACCTGTAAAAGCGTAACGGCTGGCTCGCGGCTGGCTGGTTTTGTTTTTATTTTAGCCGTTGTTGTTGGTGTTGGTGGAAATTAAAAATATCAATGTAACGGAAGGAGCGGAGGGGTGCGGTAGTCAGTTGAGGAGAGGTGCGTCAGAGGCCGCTGGTCTGGACTGGTGGGGAGGAGCGGAGTGGAGAGGAGAGGAGGGTTGATTATAAAATGGCGTGACTGATTGCGGAGCGTGTATTATTATTCTCAATTTTATAATAACAAGTTGTATTTGCGATTAAAAGAATATTCGTTACCATTTTTTTTTTAAATTTAAAATCTTATAAAGTTGAAATAACAATTTTAAAATTTTAAAGTTCCAAAGTTTGAATAAATTCCTAATTGAAATATTTAAATAATAATTAAAGGCTTGTAAAAACAAGTTATGTGTAACAAGTCATCTGTAACAAGTTATGTGTAACAAGTCATGTGTAACAAGTTATGTGTAACAATTTAACGTGTAATTGTAACATTGTAAAATTGATTAGTAACGTTTTTCGTATTTTGAATAACCGCAGACAATGTTACGCTTAAAAAAAAATATGCATTTATTCAAGACGAGCTTCTGTCCGCGGCTCCGCCCGCTTAAACACAGGATCCCACGGGAACTTTTTAAACAGAATTAAATATAGCTTAATTAATCCTTTAATCTACAGCATAAGCTACTGGATGTTTGTGACTAGTTTACGTGTAAAAGAGTCACAAACATCCATCCATCCATCTTAATTCACTAACATTATAAATGCGAAAGTAACTCTGTCTTTTACTCAATCACGCCACACCACTGAAGGGAGTTCGATGACATTTGATACGCGGCTAGATAAGACCTTGGGGAAGGGGCTAGGCTAAATTATATCGCGGCAAAATGTACAGTTCCCGCACAATATGCGTATTTCTGCGAATAGATCTAATATTTCACTACAAGTTGCTGACAAAATGTAGTAAAATATCACATACCGAACATGTTTGTCGTCGATACGAAAGGGACGATTACCTAAAGGGATCACCTTGATCATATTAGACACCCCTGGGGAACGCCGTGTTATTGCTTGTGGGCATATCAAATCAATGTTATTTAGTTTTTCCATGAAAATAGTCGAAAAACTACCGGGGCGGGGCGGCAGTTTATATTTCAGTACCTATGTATATTCTGTTCAGGTTGAATTTAATTTTAACGTCAATTCATACCGAAACGAAGCATATGCGACATGGCGCTACATGTTTAAGACGGCTATTAAATATTGAGTTTAAGCTAAGCTATTTAAAATTGAGCTTTATTCATTTCACCAATGATTTTAAAACCAAGGATGGGCTTATGACGTACATTTGACAGAATTAAACTTTGTTTTACCAAAAACTTACAGTTTGAAATCATCTGTGTCCTAGTGTGACGTCAATGATCTCGGGCACACTGAGCGCGGCAGACTCATTTAAACTAGATACTTTTTCTTCGAATTTAATTTTTTTTCTGCCCAAACCTTTTCAAAAAGGCAGCAAATCATGTGCAAATCCGGAATTGATTTGGCAAAACATTACCTTTGTTAAAAAGGTATTTCATATTAAAACTTCGAGGTAACATATCTGATTAAGTCCCCCCCTACGGTACATATTATTAGATAAGCTTGCACTACCTCACATCCTTCCGGTAAAGTGCCTACGCCATAGACTTTGAAATGACAGATATGGCACGAATTGACAAATATTGGCAAACAGATTTGCCGATACTATTGTTTCTATCGAGAAAAAATATAGAAGAACGTAAAGTGTTTTTACGTAAATTATGATACCTGAGGATTTTTTTTCTCTTTTCTTCTCTCTTTCTTTAAATACTACGATTTGATACGTGAGCGAATGTGACCGCTTTACTTGAAACTGAAGAAATACTGCAATTTAACAATTACTAACCAACTTCCAAAAAAAGAGACGGTTATACGTTCGGCTGTATATTATATTTTTTTTTATTACTCCGTATATATATACAAATTGTAAAAATGTATGTAAATATAAAAATATAAATATAAAATCTCCGTATATATATATATATATATATATATATATATATATACGGAGATTTTATATTTATATTTTTATATTTATATTAGATTTAATATTACATGCAAGTTCTGTCAAATTCCTTGTGTGTGGCAACTCATACACACCAATAAAACTGACAAGATGGAGTAATATTAAGTTAGTTACTTCATTTTATTTCCACGTTCCATGATAGACTTTTGCCTTTTTTTTGCGATAGAAATGTGACGTTTTAACAAATAGTTACTGGTAGATAGGTTATTGAAACCGGCCGTAAGTAAGTAAGTAGAGTGAAATTCGATGCTAAAAGGTATAGCTGCAGCTCTTTATTAATGACTGCAGTTTCATAATTTTACTAGCTTTTTCCCGCACCTTCGCCCGCAAAAATATAGTGTCCCACGGGATATGAAGCCTATGTGTTATTCCAGACCGCAAACTACTAACATACCAAATTTCCACTACCATACCAAAATCCGTTCAGGTGTTTTTGCGCGAAAAAGAAACAAACATCCATCCACCCATCCTCACAAACTTTAACATTTATAAAAGAACTAGTAGGATTAGATGTTGAAAAGCACACATGCCGCCAAACACACAAACATCCAAACATGCCACAAACTTTCGTATTTTTGGGGTTCCGTAGTACTACAGGGTACCCTTAAAAATAGTTTCGTTCTGTCCTATCTGTCTGTCTGTTCGACCCTGGTGACTTCTGTAATTATGAATATAATTTTTTGAACTTTAGTACACTTATAGATTGCGTATAGACTTTTCTTTAGATATGTTATTGATTGTACCGCAGGTTCTTAGTGGAAATTCATGTTTCCCAGTAATAACCCACTGGACTTCTTGCACTATTTCCACTTCAATAAGTATTTTATATTAATTTTAATATATTACACGACCGGTTTCGACAAAGTCATTATCAGGTGAATTAATTAACTTTGTCGAAACCGGTATATTATAATTAATGTAATTATTAAAGTGGAAATAGTGCAAGAAGTCCTGTGTGCTATTACTTTACTTTAAACAGCATAAAAAATCTGTATTGAGGGTCGGCTCCAAATATACAATTGTATAGTGCGGATTAATTTTTTTTTCTCACTCTCGTATGGGGTATCTATGTATAGGTATTTTTAAGCAAAAGTGAAGTTTCATACACAACTTCTGTATAAAGTGAGCCATTTTCGTGTTGGTGTCTCTAGCCCTTTCCTCTGGCATTTCTAAACTATATTGGATGGACCCATTAAAGTTACCTTAAGGGCACACAGGGCTCGTAACCAGGGCCCCCATCCTGAGAAATCCCGAGAACCAACAATTTCTCTCATGTACGACGAAGAAAGTATGTAATAGGTATTATATGACCTAATAAACCTAATATAATATGTATACATAATATTTCCCAACATCAGAAATCGCCCTAATTTTACCTTAAATTTAAATTACAAAATGATTATATTTTCAAAATCTTTTAGGATTTAAAGTTTGAACAGATTTAACCTGTTAAATAGGAAAGAAAATTTGCTGACTCGCTTCGCTCGCCCGCGTTTAATATAAAGTATGTATTATATTATTTAGCACCGATATTCTATTTTAGCCGGTTGATTTTATTGTATTTTTCCAAAGTTCACCTTTTTGTTTCAGTGTTTTAGTTTGAAGTTTGATCAGATTTTAACCTGTAAAATGGAAAAAAATTATTGCGCGCTCGCTCCGCTCACCCGCGTTTGGCTTAAACAACATATTATAATATTTAGTACTGGCGTTCAGTTTTTGGCCATTGATATAATTGTATACAGTCTTTTAGGACTTAAAGTTCAAACAGGTAAAAGATAAAAAAATAGGGGCTCATTATCCTAATGTGCCCAGGGCCTCTAATAGGTTAAAGACGGCCCTGGATGCACCCATTTACCAAAGAAAGATTACTTGGTGGACACGGACAACGTATAAAATATCGATACAGTCGCAATGCTGTAGCGCGGTAGTAGCTCGTTGGCATCACTTCTGTAGCACATTGCTAACGCGCGTTAGTAGCAATGCTGTCGATCGTTTACGGAACGCGCGACAGCATCACTACAAAAAGTCGCCGTGGGCGATGGTCCTAACATTCCATGCTGATAGATATTGCTGAATCTAAATTCTCTTTAGGAAAATTTGAGCGAAAGCAGTAAACAAATTATTTGAAGTATGTAATTTGAAAAAACCTATTCCGCGTTGATTTTTACGGAACCCTCCTTAGGCATGACCTGACATGCTCTTGGTTAGATTTTTAAATGTAATATTAGTAGAATAATTTTTGCGCTTATTTATTTCAATATTTCAACAACCATCGTTCAACTCACCATCATTAAGAATTTAATCCGTCTTGCAGGTGCAGTGTAATAGAGCCTTAATCCATCTCATATTACCTGCAATGCATGTATTTAGAATTACAGTATACGCCAGGGATATGTTAGGACACTGATTACCTAGATATACTAGCTTGAGTGATTTTGCTTGTTAATACATTGGAAACTCTTTATAACGACGGACCGGGCATTGCGACGCTATTTTGAGGCCTCTCATAGTCACGGAACAACAGAAGAAAACACGTGCAAGTGTTAAATTACATTTTTAGTATGAAAGTCGCTGTCGCCAAACACACAAATACACCGATAATTATAAATCTCACTGTACACAAAGAATTCGTTTGATTGGTCGTTTATATTTCAGTGGAAACAAGCATGTTACATCAGATATAAATTGAAAATATGCCCTCGCACCGATGTATAAAGCTTATTTTGTTATACTTCGAACGTTTTGTAATCTAAATGAAATGAAATTTGACGAGTCATGAATGATAATAAGTGCGCGTAAGAACGCTAAGTCGTGACGCACGAACCACGCCTTCCACGCACTTTCACTTGTTTTCTGTTCCGTGGTCATAGTACAATAATTATTAGGAATATTGTATGTCCGTTGTATCTCTCCAGCCAGTATATTTGAGCCGGACCATGGTTTAAGGCATATAAAATAACAATAATAATTTTAGCTGGAAAACCACTACAATGAAAATCGGTATTAATATAAGTCGGTATTATTATGGTCGTTATATCCGATATAGCTAATAGGTATTGATTTCTTAGGTTTACGCGAATATTATTCATTGTTTTAAACACTGACGGATTGTGTCGCGGTGCCCTTTTCTTTTTCCCGACGTTTCGGCTACTTTCCAGCGGCCGTGGTCACGGGAGGACTGAGGTGTCAATTGTCCTATTTGTTGAAGTTGTTCAAACTACCCGAAGATTCTTCAATTATTATTTGTGTTCCGATCCACGCAAAACATACTAACAGTATCTTGAAGCCGCGGTGATTTTAAATTACATTTTATATTGTTAATTATTGGATCCCAACCAGATGGCAGCACCCAGCCATCTTCTCGGTTAAAATTAGGGTACTTTTTAATTTCTATAGCCTCGCGTATCATTCTTGGGCGATAACGGTGTTCCTTTGCCAGTACTTGTGGCTTATCAAATCTTATGTAATGGCGAGGTTGATCCAGTGTGTGTTCGCAAATTGCAGATTTATTGTTGCGACGGTGTTTAACATCTGCGATGTGTTCCTTTACCCGGGTGTTGATGGATCTTTTAGTTTGCCCTATATAGGAGAGACCGCAGTTACAGAGCTTGGAGACTCCTGCATCTTGAAGGGGAATGTTACATTTTACTGGTGGTAAAAATTGACTTATCTTTTTGGGTGGCTTGAAATATGTTTTTATAGAAGCTTTCCTTAGAATATAGCCAACTTTATCAGTGACTCCTTTCAAAAAAGGTAGAACTGCAGGTATTCGTTCGACAGTGGCTGGTTTCACTCGGTCACTGTGATGCAGGCGTGGGACTCGAAGCTTATTGTCACGTAGAACTTGTGTGACATGATGAAGCTCGGTTTCCAAATGCTGCTGATCACAGATTCCTCGTGCTCTTCTAAACAAAGTTTTGCCAACGGTAGATAGCTGTGAAGGATGGTGGTGGGACCCACCATTTAAATATCTATTAGTATGTGTAGGTTTGCGATACACAGTGTGACCTAAGGTGCCATTGGGATTCCTTATTACTAATACGTCCAAGAAAGCTAAAGAATTATTGGTCTCTAACTCCATAGTGAATTGTATTTTGGGGTTGAGACTGTTCAAATGATTTAGGAATATGGTTACTTTGTCAGATGGTAAAATTGTGAAAGTATCATCCACATACCGCTTGTAGAATCTGGGTTGTATAGGTGAGGTCTCAAGAGCAGTCTCCTCGAAGTCTTCCATGAATATGTCAGCAACAACGGGAGAAACTGTGGAGCCCATCGCTACACCATCTACTTGCTTGTAGAAGTCATAATTCCACAACATATAGCCAGATGTAAGGCAGTGTTCTAATAATTCTGCATATTCAACAGGTAAGTTCTTTTCTCTAAGCTTTCTTGTTACAATTTCAATACATTACAATATTTTAAACATTTTCAATACAGGTATTGAAAATGTATAAACCACAAAATCTATAGTAGCAATACCAGTTTCGTCGTTATAAATTACGTCACTATGATATTGTTTTGCTGAACATAGAAACTTTCGCATTAATAAAATATTATTTATGAAATGAAATAACACAGTAATAACACAATATTAATAATGCACAGTAACGGAACTCAGCCGTATCCTTGAAATTGTTACTGTTGCTTATTATGTCTGAACTGTCAATGTATTTGTATTTGACAGATGTCACAAGCACAGCCTATCTAGTTAGTTTATTTCAGTTAACCAAAAGGCTATCATGTAATACGTATCTGTGTTAAGCATCTCCCTCATATGCACCAATAAAGGAGAATATAACAATTGTTGTTGTATGATTATTATCACCTCTCAAGCTTAAGAAGGATCTGTAAGAACCGAGCGACCTACGATTGAGCGTGAGCGGTGCGCTGGTGCTGGTGCGTCTACAAAGGAGGCGTTGACAGTGCGCAAGCGTCGCGGCACAACTAACTAAAACTCGTTAGTCGTTCAATATAGCGACATATCGTAGCGGCGCGGCGCGCAGCCTCGCACTATTATATTTCTGCTGTTGAAGGTTTCGTTAGCGGCCGTGTAAAAGTCGCGTATGTGTGCGTGCGACGATACGGGCGATCTAGTGCGAAGATGGTCTACTGTACATTACTTATACTGTGGTAAGAGCTAATGTTACTACCGTTTTTTCCGGTTTTCTATAAGGCCTTTCCAGATGAAAGGCCGTGGTATCTCTGGTCGACCTGGCTCATTCGTGCCGTAGTCTTTTCGTAGGCGAATAAAAGAAAAAACCATGCGAACTCTACACTGTATATTTTAGCATAACATTATCTCATAGAACTAGGTCGGGTCGAGGACTTGTTGACCGAAGTATCTTTTAAACTTCAAATGATCGAAATATAAAATTGTTGTTAAAGATTTAATTTTCAATAATTATATTACAAAATATAATAATTGAAAATTAAATATTTAACTTTATTTAAAAAACTTTCCGTACAGTTTAACGAGAATTGTGCAAACGGAGGAGTATGATATTTAAAAATCTAACCAAGAGAATGTCAGGATATGTCTAAGGAGGGTTCCGTAACTTTCCGTTTCTTTGAATTAATTGAAAAGTTATGGTCCGATTTCTTTCTAAATAAATTTGCTAAAGAGTATTTATTTTTTTAGCATGATCTATCAGGATGGAAATTTACAAGTCTCTTATAGTTTAGAAATGCCGGAGGGGGGGTAGGGGATTTCGTACCATTATTTATTCGACTGTTAGTACTAACATCGGGAACCACGAGCACTAGTAATAATATTGAGCGAACAACAGCAAAAAATCAAGTTTTTTGTAGAGGAATAAGATAAAAGATCCGTAAGGGGTTGAACTCAGATATTTATTTTTAATGTGTTTAGTGCACATTCAACACTCAACGTCTTTCGGCAATCGTTACTTTTTCATAAATTGTCTGTCTAAACATCGGTTCACACAGAGACGCGTCGCGCGCCATTTTCAAGATTGACTTTTGAATTTGAACTTTATTCATTAAGTACATATATTATTATGATATAAAATACACGTTTCATTGGAAGCTGCACCACGTAGCGCAGGGCGGCGTCGCTTTTGCAACGTGTATCTTTTTGTCTAGTGATTAAAGTTCAATTTTGAATCGCTATCTTGAAATGTGCGCGCCGCTTCGCGTCTCTGTGTGAGCTGACCCTTACGTCCGATTTAATAACCGGACAATGAAATTGTAACATCAAAGTAAATGTATTTTTCTTCGCTCTCATTAAGAAAATTAATTAAAATCGTCTCGTTTCTGTGAATTTTAATTATATCCCTTGAATAATCAATAGCGCGGGAACGCACGTGTAACCTCTCCGATATTGCGATTGCGTTTTCCGTCGCCCACGGCCACGGATACCCAATGTTTTTCACTTAGGTCGGGACTATATGATCCGGAATCCGGAACGTCGGGGAAAATTCAGAGCACTGACAATAGAACTCTACGCTTGTACAATAGAGCTGAAAATCGAACACACAAGTGTCCAGTCAATGCCTATGTCACATATGACAGCTCGACACTTCCATTTTCAACTCTATTGTATTAGCGCAGAGTTCTATTTCCTGTGCTTTGGATTTGCCCGATTCCGTCTCCCGATTCCGGATCATATTATAGTCCCAGCGTTATAGTCATCCGACCAAGAGACATTGCTTATTGGTTACTTTAAAGTTATTCAATTTAGTATTAATTTCAAAGACTTGTACATTTAGCCTAAAACTTTCTTCATTCGAGCAAAAAAAATCGGTTGTCTGTAAAGTCGGTTTACTGACGATAGTTGAACGTGACAACGTCATGTTTATAGTGCGCGCGGAACTATTTGGCCGCGCCTTAGGTAGGCGTGTTGCCGCCGCGAAGTCCGGCGCCGAACTGAGTAATAACATCAAGCGCCACCGCCTCTCCGTCTCACCGCTCACATACCTAAGGCGCAGCCAGCTGAGGTAACGGCAATGCGTCATATTTAGCGAGGTAACGCATGAGTCATGTTTTTTCGTGCGTGCAGCCGGCTCCATCAATTTATAAGACGTTATCACGTCAAAAGTAACGCCAACTTTTGAGAATCGCGCAACACTGATCTCTAGATTGTCATAGAGACGATCGAGATTTTTAGTCTCGATATGCCCCGTCCCTATGATTATTTTCGTTTGGTCAGTATTGTGACAGAATATTATGCGCATTGTTTATATGTGAGCTCCGAGGCCTAGTGGACCGTTTGATTCGCACTCAAGAGAGTGCAGGTTCGATTACCATGTTGTGGTGTGTACCAATGAGACTTTTTCAGATCTCGAGTATCTACATTATACGGACGCTCTAACGGTGAAGGAGAACATCGCGAGGAAATCCGCACATGGTTGGCCCAGACGTATTGACCAGTCATTCCTCTGGGCGAGGCTGACTATGTTGTGAGAATGGCGTATGTGCTTGGGCAACCTACGACATTTAAAAAACCGCCTGTCCAAGGCACTACAGTATTTCAAGAGTGGTTACGTCGCTCGGAGAATACTGTATAAATCATCCAAAATTATAATTTAAACGAGACAATCTTGTATATATATAATCTGTATCTAGAAAACGGCTGCAAGAATTACCATAAAGTATGCAGGGAGTTTTGGAGGAGAAATAGCAATCAAGCTAGGTCATAATTATCGTTATATTACAATAATCGTAGTTATATCAATAATCTCGACTCTATTATGTCAGTCCGATTGGCAGCTTCGTTAATTTTTGCGTTGTTTGGAAATTCGGAATGTTCGAATTCCGGTCAGATTAATATTTTAGTGATTTTTTTTTTTCAACTTTATCAGAACTCCGAGCGCTCGGTTACCCAGGTACTTATAGATAAAAAGGCCTAAGTTTACAAAGTGTTTTCTCGTGAATTTGACTATAGCACAGTATAAATATAATTTATATTTATTATGAGACTGTAGGCTGTAGCCCACAATGCTATCTCACGAGCTTTAATACGATTAAAATTTAAATAATCCACATTTTTATGGTTCATAAATCAAACAACACTGAAAACAAAAATCGCCGCAAATGAATTTTATTGTTATTGTCGAGTTTCAGGTGCTTTTTATTATTGTTTCGTTCATTCATTATGTAAAATTATATACAAAATAATAACAATAATATCTGCAGACGCTTTATACCACGTCAATCTGGCCCCGTGGTAAGTATCCGAAGAACTTGTGTTACGGGAACCAGACAACGGGAAGTATATTTAACACTTTTATAATATACATATGTTTAAATTTTTATTACATTTTTATTAAACACTGCAAACTTTTTGTTCGACCTGAGCGCCCACGCGCTAACCACTAAGCCACAGAGGACGTTGAAAAAATAGCCGTTTTCAAATGGATGAATATCAGACGCACATACATACAAGTGCAATTATTTCAATTTGTTTAATGTTGCGGACGTCCAAAGGCACTTCGCTCACTCTCAGGCGATCCTTTTGCTCGTTTGACTCCTATTCCATAAATATACTGATTTAATCAAGCGTATTTTTATTCGATTTTAAATTAAAACTTTGTATTCATTAATTTCTATGTTTCTCATCTACCACGCTTACCGCGAAGGCTTATCACTTTTTAATTTCTTAAGATTCAGCAGGACCGTTTGAAATTTTCGACTAGAGTGATGATGATGATGTCGTGCATTAACTCTCTCAGGAAATGGACCATTACATATATACGGTACTTTTCAGTGACGTGTAAACGTAGGCGATTTTATGTTCCTAGCGCGAGTGTCAAAATTAAGTCACAAAAATAACCGTTAAAATTTAACCCACGGACAGGTAGCACCATCTGCGAAACGGAGGTTAAACATAAAACGTGGATTAGTTTGATAAAAGGCTACTCAACAGCCTCGTTTAATATAATTGGGGCCGTTCAAGTGTTACGTGAGCAGATTTATTACATTAGAGGTCGCCGTGTAGTCGAAACTTGCACATAAAAATTCTTATTTTTAAGTTTGAACTTTATAAGGATCTTTTTATTTAGATAGAAAAAAAACGAGAATCTTGAGAGATAAACGCACGGTAGTGTGTGAATAATCGGAGGTAGTGTGTGTTGTTATTTTTATGTATTTTTAAGCATTATTGCATTCTGCACACATTTTTCCACAAAAACCTTAATTTACCGGTGAAATTCCATACACCTCCAATAGCACAGTTGTCGTAGAACTTTACTGAAAATTTTTGCTTCACATATAAATATAATAGTTCTCTCCCCTTGCCCCTTGTCAGCAAATGAAAGCAAAGCCCTTGCTTACGTAAGCATTGGTAGGTGTATGCATTTTTCTTATAATAACAATCCTGCGCCAAAACGTGAAATAGGTACGTCACGCTTATAGCTTCCACTAACTGATTTCTTAAAGACGAGTTGTTTATATTTGTTTAAAAACATGTTCAGTGCAACCACTTTCCTCGGCAATCGTCGTTTTTAGGGTTTCGTACCCAAAGCGCAAAAACGGGAGCCTATTACTAAGACTTCGCTGTCTGTACGTCTCACCAGACTGTGATCTCTTTAACCGTTATAGCTAGATAGTTGAAATTTTCACACATGGTGTATTTCTGTTGCCGCTATAATAACAAGTACTAAAACAGAACAAAATAACTATTGACGACCTGTGTGGCTCAGTGGTAGAGCGTGTTGGTGCTCAAGCCGTGGGTCGCGTTTTCGAATCCCGCCGTAGGAACAAAAAGTTTTTCTGTGTTCCTGGGTCATGGATGTGTATAATATAATATCAATCTTAAATATATTATGCATCTTTTCGTACTAAATGAATTTTATATACTTGAATTTTATTACTCGAGAACTTACCACGGGACCAGATTGACGTGGTGTGTAGCGTCCATATATATATAAGTGGGGTTGCACTGTGCAAGGGTTTGATCGTGATGTGACTTAACAATTGCCAGAGTTTAAGGCCTGATTAAACAATGGTTTAATTCGGCGCTGATAAAAGCTATTATGATGTCAAATGCTTCCCGCTCACTTTCTCCTGGGTTGTGATTTGTTTAATACATACTAGCTTTTGCCCGCGTCCCCACGATTACATATCCAACGGGAACACTGTATTCGCGCAAAAACTACTGAACGGATTTTGATGAAATTTGGTATGGTAGTAGTTTAGCTCTGCATAAACATATAGGCTACTTTTTATCCTGAACAAGTATAGTGTTCCTGTGGGGTACTGTATTTACAATAAATGTATCCAATTACAAACAGATATTTACAGAAATACACTTTATATGGATCGAATCAAAAATCTAAATTGAAAATAAATACATTTTTGATTGAATCAAATCCTCCTATGTGGTAAGCTTGAAAGAAAATCCAGAAGTAATCTGTGTGAATTACCTACTCAATACAATATACTGGTGATGATGGGATATCGCATTTTAGGAGATTATAAAGAGCTTTTAGGGTTCCGTAGTTTACGTCTCTGAACCCTTATGGTTACGTCTTGTCCGTCCAATCTGGTCCGTCGAAACGGTTAGTGGTAGAAAGATGGAACTTTGCATGGGTATGTGTATTTACTACGTCAAAAAAGCGTTAAAATAAAATCATTAAAAAAAATTTTTTTTTGGGGTCCCTCCCTCCATACGTAAAGGGAGGATTACTTGTTTTTCTCGCGTCTGACCAATAGTGTGGGGTATCAATAGATAGGGTTTTTAAATATTGATAGGTTCCTAAAAGGATTTTTTGATCCAGGAATCCGTTTGCGAGATATTAAAGCATATATAACAAAAAACTTTAAAGCGCATTTTTTTGTTAAAATAGGGCTTCCCTGCGCCCTCGAAAAGTTAAAGGGCTGACTCGAAAAATGAATTCAATCCTGCTTATATTATTATCCTACTATATAATATTATAAATGTGAAAGTTTGTGAGGATGGATGATGATGGATGGATGTTTTTTACTCTTTCACGCAAAAACTACTGAACGGATTTCGATGAAATTTGGTGTGGTAGTAGTTTAGGCTCTGGGTTCAAACATAAGCTAATTTTTATCCCGAAAAAGTGTTCCTTTGGGATACTGTACTTACGAGGGCGGAGCCGCGAGCAACAACTGGTGTGAAATAAATGTGAAAGTTTGTGAGGATGGATGTATGGATGGAATATTGATGGATAGATGGATGTTTGTTACCCTTTCGCGGAAAACTACTGAATGGATTTTGATGAAATTTGGTATGGTAGTAAGTTAAGGCTCTGGATTAACACACAATATGCTACTTCTAACACATTTGCTTTTATCCTGACAAACTATTGCGTTTACGTGGTATAATTGTATTTACGCGGGTGAAGCCGCGGGCAAAAGCTAGTATGATATGATATTATATGTGCCAGCTCTAACCACAAATCCTCGTATGTTGCGAGGTATGTGCGATGTGCGAGTTTTTGTCACTACTCGCCGTGAAGAAGTTAAGTAAAATAGGCTAGACGACTGATTTGTTTTATTGCATAAATGGAAGAAGTTAAGTAAAATAGGCTAGAAGACTGATTTGTTTTATTGCATAAATGGAAGAAGTTAAGTAAAATAGGCTAGACGACTGATTTGTTTTATTGCATAAATGGAAGAAGTTAAGTAAAATAGGCTAGAAGACTGATTTGTTTTATTG
The DNA here is from genome assembly GCA_037179445.1 of Phengaris alcon alcon. Lineage (NCBI taxonomy): Eukaryota > Metazoa > Arthropoda > Insecta > Lepidoptera > Lycaenidae > Phengaris > Phengaris alcon. Next base: position 26,201 of record JAYRCH010000046.1, on the reverse strand, counting down.
CATAAATGGAAGAAGTTAAGTAAAATAGGCTAGACGACTGATTTGTTTTATTGCATAAATGGAAGAAGTTAAGTAAAATTGGCTAGACGACTGTTTTCGTATTCTTTGAATGTTATAGTGCGTTAGTGTATAATTTACTTGTTTTTTGTTAAAACTTGGCTGTGTTATTTCCCTTATGTGTTTAATAAAGATATTTTATTTATTTATTTATTTTATTTATTTATTGCATAAATGGATTGTACTCTTTTAAATATGAGTAACTTCTCAGAAGAAACAGTATATTAAAATGCAAAATTTTCATAGGTGCATCGGTTTGTTTACAAAATTTCGCAAGTCTCGTGAAAACGCTCCATACAAAAGTCCGTACCTGTGACGTCACGATTAGATAAAAGTGTATGAAATGCAAGGCCGTAGAAACATATTGGTAATATCTAAGCACCTCGTCAAAAACCCCAAATGTCTTTTGCCTTGCAATAAGAAATACTCATTGATTTGGTCGAATTCAATGTTTTTATTTACTAAACAGATTCTCGCTCGCTCGCTCTCCACAAATGACAGCTCGAGCAGCGGCGAATGTCAGCCATGTTGACGTAAGCCTAAGGTTGACACCGATTTCGAACCGCGTCGAGTCAGACAAATCTTTTTTCTAATATCCATGGACACATCCCCACCACGTCAATCTGGTCCTGTACTAAGTATCCGATAAACTTGTATCACAGGTACCAGACAACGGAAATATATTTAATAACTACATTTTATACGATACACATATTATAATTAAACGTTTTTTTTTAAATACCTTATACATATATTTAATACACATCCAAGACCCAGGAACACAGAAAAACTAATGTCCCTTCGGCGGAATTCGAACCCGCAACCTTCGGTTTACCGTCAACGCGCTAACCACTGAGTCACAGAGGTCGTCAAAATCTATCATTATATATTGAGAAATTATACTGTTATTTATGTCAAAGCACGAAACGACCAGCGGCCAGCCCCGAGAACGAAAGTCCTGGCTTGAAAAATATCCCCACGTCCCGCGACTCCCGCATACGTCTAGCCACGCACACATAACCGCGAGCTGTCATTCGTATAAATCGATGAATGACTGTTCTTTATGTTAGTAAATATTTATTCTTTGGTCGCGCGGTACCAATATATCCCTGGCTCTGACGGCAATCCTTCAGCGCGTGATATACGATCTGAGTTGGAAGCACCTGATATATGGATTTTATGTTTGATTCATATTGTTTTACCCGTTGTAAACAGTGTTACCAACTCACAGACATCTTTCACCTCAAACTTAAGTCAGAAACACCCGAAATCGCAGAAATTATTTCAAAATCCCCCCATATAATTGATACGGCTGATACAGCGGTAGCTACGCTCCTGCATGTGTGAAAATTTCAACGGTCTATCACGGTTAAGGAGGTACATATTGGTGACAGACAGACAGACAGGCGAACAGATAGACAGACAAAGAGTAGAGTCTCAAGTCAATAGGGTTCCGTTTTCAACCATTGAAACCCTAAATACCACACACCACAGAGAAGAAAATATATAAACCTACCTACAGAGAAACAGCTTTCATAGAACGATCCAAATTTGAAAATTTTGACTTCCCTTTCATCGGCCCACAATTTTTCCCAAATTGTTCGACACAATCGTGGACACATTGTATGCTTGTTCTAGTCCAATCAAATCGAAAGCTAATTATGTAGCTGTCTATCTGTTCGTATCTATAATCTGTGGCGATAACTCGCCTTGCAAGGTAAGGCGTAGTTTCGCTAAGTCATGTGTGTGCGTGACAGTGGGTCGCAGAACTCTGTCTTTACTTTTTTATTCGATCTGAGACTTCGTCATCGTAATTAGCGATGGCGTATTGCCTAAAGGTCCTGCTTTTTCTGTACGCTATACATTTTTGCCAACTAATATTACACTACTCGACAGTTAAAGTAACTTTTAACATTTTCGGCAGAATTCTGCCTTGCGTTTAGTTTTTCCTGGAAGAGTGAAAAAGCTAGAAATTAAAGTCTTTTGAAACACATCCACGCGTAATAATTAGCGACTCAAAATGAAAACACGTGAAAATATATTCTAGCTTTGCAGAAACTAGCTTCTTTGTGAATTTTATAATTCAGCTACACCTCAGTGCATACTCGTACGTGTTAGTTTGTATATCGACACTAATATTATAAAGTGACAAGATTGTTTGTATGTATTGAATAGGCTCCGAAACTACTGGACGGATTTTTATGAAATTAGGCACAGATACAGAGTAGACCACGGTGAAGGACATATGCTACTTTTTGCAGCGACAGAATGTACGGTTCCAGGGAAATTTCATGTTGCACACACGAAGTCGCGGGCAACACCTAGTAACTTATTAAATTAAACTTTTTTATTTGGTTTCAAGGCCTTTTATTTTAATTTATTTATATGAGTTCTCCAATAATCAATAACGGATACATTAGGATACATTATGATCCACTGCTTATGTAAAGCGTTTAGGCAGAAAAATAATTGTCATTCTCAAACTAAAAAAATCATCACATCGCACCTCTAGAACTACAATGACGCAACTGTCAATTTCTTAATTTTACAGAAGAGTGATTTTAAGATTTTAAAATTGTAACAAATAAAATTGCAAGTATGTTTGTTGTTAAATTTGAAAAAAAATGGACTAATGTTAAACTTTATTTAATTACCTATATCTACTATAGATAAAAGAAAGAAAAAGTAATAATATTTATATTTAAAAATACAAAATATAATAATATGAATAACAATTGTGTCATTGTTGCATCAAAAATGATTTTTTTTCAGTGTTATTTTGTCATTTATTGTTCTAATAAAACCCAAATTTATTTAAGTTTTTTTATTTATTATTAAGTACAAAAATCTAACTTAATTACGTTTTTCTTAGTTTAAGTTACAACTTAATGGCACGAAAATCACAGAATTAAACTATTATTTTAAGTCTTATTCTCTAAGTATTCATTAACAGAACTTTTATGGTAATCACACCGAAATTGCTTCAAACAGCCTTTTTCATTTAGTTTTTCAATAGTATATAAATAACAGGTAGTTTTATGCTTAATTGTAACATAATTCTTAATTATATTATTTAATAAAAAATAAATATATATTTTTAAGATTCTCATTTGAGAACCTTAAAATTATTATCAAAAACAGAGTATTTATCGTAATTTAACACAATGTTATTGTGACAGAGAAACTTACTTCTAATAAAATCTTTCAGAACAATTAAATAGGAACTTTGATTCATCAGTCTTCGAATATTTATTATCCTAGATAGTAGTACTACTATCATAGTACAAACGTCTTAAAGTCTAAAGTAGTACACATCGTATGACATAGACAAAAATAATAAAATGAATAATACAAACTATGGAATGGAAATATTTTATGTTGACTTTTATTCAACTTACATAGAGCAGGAACTGCAAAATAGTATCAAAACAAAGAGATAGCAAATTTTCGATAAGTATTGTAAAACAAACTTTTTAAGCATAGCACCTATCAAAATCAACTTGAGTGACATAATTTTAGTATCTATAATAGAAAATTTAAAAAATAGAATCATAGAAATAACCGTACTGTTTCGGAACAATGTTATCACGCAGCAGTTGAGACAAATCTTTCTTTTTTCGCTCATTAATATTTATTTTGGAAGTGTAAGCTGGTTTTAATGTCACGTCAGTTTGGATATTTATGTTGATCTCTTTTCTTAATCTACGCCCTGTCCCTGACCTGATCTTGATGGGAATATTTTTCCAACTTTCTCCTTCACTGTAAGTAGTTTTGTACTCATAAGTTTCGCTGTTCTTCAGGAACCGAACCATTCTGATTTCCGTTAATTTTACTGTATTTCCGTCAATGTCTTTTGCTGAATTAATGCCTATATCCTCAGCCAGAGCCTTGATATCGATAAAATCGTCATAATTGAGTTCCTCCACTTTAAAAGCCTTTCCAGTTTTTTTTGCGCTGCGTATCAATTGAGCGTACTGGCTAGGTACATAGATTGGACCTGATTTTTTAGCCTGTTTAATGGCTTTCTCAATGAGGGAGTGGGCATTATCTCCTTCATTCTGGGTGTGCCCGCGAATTAGGAACTTATGAGATACAGAGTTAATATTCAATGTTGATACAGAGTAGTAATACATGGCAAGCATGAACCTGTAGACAAGAAAATGAAAGCAAATGAGAAAAATGAGAAAGAAATGCAAATAAACTATAAGTGATAGATATGTACATTTTGAATTGTAGGTAGTAAATAAATTACCTATTTTTCTGTTGTCCACAACAGTTGTCAGAGTAAAATGTAACATTACAGTTAGGTTCGGACTCTGCAACACTTTCCAGAAACTTATAAACGCACGTCCCGATTTCAATTGCACCACGGTTTCCTAATCCTTCGTACTAAAAGAAACAAGTAGTGCTTTTATTTTTGACGTCAGTGACCTGTAAAATAGAGTCATAGGTTTAACTTTAAGATATCATTAAATCAAAATGTACCATAACGTTTACAAATTACAAAAAGTATAAATAAGTAGGTAGGTACCGTGAAGTTGTAGCAATTTAATTTGGATTTATAGAAAAAAGCTGAGGACTCTCCTAATGGCACCGGCATTACAGCCTGCAAGTCATAAATAGCAACAACATCTTTTGAGTTAGGCTTTTCACAAGCTTTTATATCCTTCTGCTTTTCTTTACGGCTTAATACTTTCTGTTTTTGATGTTCCTTATATTTTTCTTCCAGTGCTTGTTTCTCTTGGCCAACAGCATTTTTGTACGCCTCGCATTCGTCACATTGGTCTTTTTTGGGAATAAAGAATGAGATATTAAATTCAGTGTTAAAAATATAAGCATAGTATTCATATTTGGCTGCAACTTTATTTTCTAATTCCCTCTTTTGTTTATAGTGCCGATGCATTTCAGCAATAGTAAGACCACCATCAATATATTCGCGGGAAGAGTTAGCCCTGATATAATGACTTTCGACTCGCGGAATAGAGTTGATGTCGTCTCGCACTGATTGCGCCACTTCTGGGTCTTGCTTCTTCTTGAAATGTTTTCCACGTTCATCCGTTGGAATCACACCAGAACCAGTTTTAGCTGCAACGAGTGTTTTACACACTCTTACGGGTTTTCCCTGCAGTGAGAAAGAGAAGCAACAATTCGGTTTTCTTTCTTTGGTAGTAATAATTTTGACACGGCGAACAGACACATTCAAAAGCGATACACAAGAAGATAAATAATCCCGTTGTCTTTGCAATGACGACAATTTCCAATAATTATCAAACATTTTTTGTCTTTGGCTGTTCGTAAATTTGGTTGCACAAGATAGTTGGCATTTATTTGGACAAGGAGGTTTCATTTCTTTAGCTTTTACAGTTTTCCCAGTGCGAGAAATATATTATTTTCCGGAGTCCTTCAAAAGTTTAACTGCATTTCTTTTCCAGTTTGCAACATTTCGATTCCTTTTTTTCCCTTTTTTACCAGCAGCTGAAGGTCCGGACGACGAGTCAGACGAAGAATCAGTAGATGATTCTGAGGAGGAGCTAGACGACGAGCCTTTAGATGATCCAGATGAACTAGGATAAGAACTGGACGATAATATAGACAAGACAAGCTTACGTTTTCTTGTTTTATTTAGTACGAAATCATCATCGCTATCAGTTCCCGAGAAATCTTCATTTTCTTCACAACCAACTTCCTCTTGTTCACTATTATTTTCCGCGATATTCTCCTTTTCTTCACATCTCACTTGGTCATATTCATTATTATTTTCCGATAAGTCTTCCTTTTCCGCTCCAGATCTCACCTGCACCTGTTCGTTATTATTTTCCGATAAGTCTTCTTCTTTTCCAGATCTCACTTGCTCTTGTTCATTATTATTTTCCAATAAGTCTTTCTTTTCTTCTGATATCACTTGCTCATGTTCATTTTTATTTACTGATGAGCCTTCCTTTTCTGCACAGCCAACTTGCTCAACTAGTTTGTAATTATTAAGGACACACGAATCATTCCCCATCAGCTCAGACATTTCTTCAAAACACAAGACACTTGGCCTTTTTACACGCGATGTATTTTCATGTGTGGTTGAATTTTTGTAATCAGCATCTGTAATATAACAATTAATAAAAGCACGCACACACGTAACAACAAAAGAGTAATACACCACAACAAGCACAGGTTATTATTTATAGTTTTTTACTTACCTGTCATTTTCACCGATATTTTAGATGCTAAACATTTTTTTGTAGGTACAAAATTCCGAGATGCGCCTACATTTTTGTCGGTGAAGTAAACTGATTCGACATCTGAATCTGACGTTTGGTTGTCCTTTGTATTTTTGGAAAAAGGTGCAGGGATGTATCCTTTAATAGCCTTTTCAACCATTCTAAGATTGCGTCTATTTGCCATGATGTTACCTTGTTAAATATAATTAAATTTCTGGAAAATAGAAAGCAATCGACGAAAATAAGTATAGTAGAAGATCAAACGAACTTTGTTCGATCGATCGAACGAAAGTTCTAATGTAACTGTACAATAAAAGGACTACCTATTTAACTAACTTATATGAAAGAATAAAGCGACAAAATATAATAAATATTAAAAAAAAACTATTAGAATGTCTGTAAGCGTTGTAGTAATTAAGGCTAGTAATAGACACGGCTAGCCGTGTCAACTCAATTTTGCCTGCCAGTACCAGAGATTTATAAGTAAAACCAGCTTATGCTGTATACACCTACTGTGTAGTATCTCACAGTAGGCGTACCTACCGTCCGCTTGACGAGATTCACAGCCCTTAGTAATAAATGAATAATGAGGGGAAAGGAATACTTATATACTAAATATTTATTTAGTATATAAGTATTCCTTTCCCCTCAATTCCCCTCAAAAGTCAATTTTGATTGTAAATAAGGACAACAATAATTTTGTATGTATAGGTATTTCCTATACATACAAAATTATTGTTGTCCTTATTTACAATCAAAATTGACATTTTTTAGTGCTACATAAACATAAAGTACTTTCAAGCCGTTGTTTCTTTCATAATTAAGACTACTTCTAGTGCTATAATGCCAGTTAATATAATTACGTCGTAGTTGCTTTAAATATGACAAAGTGTCTAGTGCTTCATTGGCATAAAGTATACTTACGTCATTAGAGTCCTCAAAATACAAGATATTTTAGTGCTATATTGACTCAAAACTCATTAGTGACATTGTTCTATTAAAAGTAGTAAATTTTTTAGTCATAATTACCTGAACGTCTATATAGCACCGAGACACGTCCTACCACTGTGAGGGGCCCCGCTCAACTGACCAATAGGACATCCTTGCACCCAAGCCACGCTACTTTTTGTACCAATGCAATAATGACATTCACGCCATCTAGCACCGAGTTGTTGAAATAAAGGCGCGTCACTTTAGCACAGTAAATAAATACTACTTTGGAACATTATGGCATTATTAACTCAATATCACAAAAATCTGCATTTGCGTCATTGTAGTACTAGATGTGCGACATGTGTACTGACTCTCCGCAAAACGCAAGGTCGCCGCCCATATCAAGAAATAATTTTTTTTCGATTATGACAACCTACCCTTACCTATAAAATTCAACCCCAAGGGGGTAAAATAGGGGATAAAAGTTTGTATACTTTTTATTCCTTGATCATATTTGCATGATATTTCGTATGAAATGAGTATGGAAAAAAATAATGAGTTCCGTAATTCAGCGTTTTCTAAAATTCAGCCCCTAGGTGGGTAAAATAGGGGATGAAAGTTTAAAACCTTATTTCACGCGGGCGAAATAGATATACTCTACCATAGTAATAATAATAATATCTAAGGACACTTCTCAGCATGTTAATCTGGCCCCGTGCTAAATATCCGAACATATTATATTAAAGATTTTTATTATATAATACACAAATTTAATACACTCAGGAAAACTTTTTGTTCCTTCGGCGGGATTCGAACCGGCGACCTCCGGCTTGAGTACTGAGCCCCAGAGGTAGTCGTCATATATAATATCGTCATAGTCATAACTAATATTTTTTATATAATTAATAAGACCTGATGATGCTCAATAATTATCGCCTGCCGTGGACATCCCTCTACTATTATAAAAACTACTGAACAGATTTTGATGAAATTTCGTACGGCTGTAGTTTAGGCTCTGGATTAACACAATGGCTACTTTTCATCTCAATAAAGCACTGTTTTATATACTTTAGCTCTTATTATTAAGATAATATGTTTCTGAATATCGCATAAAATATGTAACTCATCCTTAAAAGTATGATTAACTATTAACCGCAACTGGAATCAAATTAAAATGATTATAACTCAAATATACGTTTTCAGCACAATTTCAAAACTATTAAACGTATTTTATTGTAATTATTGTATTATCTGGCGTTTACTCTGACCGCTATTATACTAAAATTAATGATTAAGTTATTCTAATATTATTTTAATTAAGATTAATTATATTTAAAACTACAATTCTGTACCCATCTTCAGTTACAACTTATTGCCGTCGACCTTTATATTATTACTAGCTTTTTCCCGCGGCTCCGCCCTCGCCTATATAGTATCAGGTATCCCACGAGAGTACTGTACTTTTTCGGCATAAAAAGTAGCATATGTCTTAATCCAGAGCCTGAACTACTACCATACCAAATTACATCGAAATCCCTTCAGTAATTTTTGCGCATAAGAGTCACATTTATCCATCCATTCGTCTATTATCACAAACTTTATAATAGTAGTAGGATTAGGGACAGCAAGATTTTTCGGATTTCTTTCACAAAAATCCGGATTATCCGGATAATTCAGATTTTTTCGCAGTTTTATGACATATTTAAAATTTTCGCATATTTTACCAATCTATCGGTTTTTCTACTGACCGGTTAGGTTAGGTTAGTTTAATCGAATTAATTTTATTTATAAAAAATGTACTTTATTATTACCTCTATGGCAAAACTCTCTCTAACCAGCCAATCAGTATTTATCGAGTCTAAAACTAATTCCCAAATATTTTTAAGGATTTATTCAAATGTCATAGAGATAAGATTAAGGTATTAGGACTTAGGTATATAATTAGGTATAAGATAATTAAATGCAGTTAAACCACTACATTTATTTTTAAGTTGTCATATTAATTTGGCATTCTTGATTGTAGAAACTTAAAAGAGTTTCGTAAGAATTCCATAAATATAAATAATACAGGTTAAAATTTTGTTTCGATTTGCTTATTGTACTTCTTACTGTTTGAGCAATTGAAACCATAATTAGTATTTTTATAAAGTGGGTCACCTACTTCTTCTGAAAAAATATAAAATGGTGAATATCTTAGAAACAGTAACAGTCTAATATCGGCCATACATATTATAGCAGATCTTCATTCCTCGCATCTCCATTTAACGGATTGACTACGTTATACTAAATAACCTGTATATAATGGAAATATATGTCGATAATTTCAGCAGTACAACAAATAATGTCGAATTGTACCTCTAGAGTACCTAATTATATTTAAAATATGTAATTTTTCCTAATATTTAGAAACAAAGATTCGAAAAATTCGAAAAATCCGGATTTTCCTTATAAAAATTTTATTTGACGCCAGGAAATCCGGATTTTTTCGTATTTCGAAGTATCCAGATTGCAACCCCTAAGTAAGATAGACGAGGCATGTCGAGGTAAAAAGTGTCCACACATTCCTTGCTTTTGGGGTTGTTTGGGGCAGTCGGAGGTTTGACATTTGTCATCTTGACATTTTGACATTTTCTTTCATATATCTTCTGAAATCAAGATGGCGTAACTTATTCTTGTATGAGGATTTGTTCTGTCAAATGTACGTCGTAGCCCATCCTTAGTTATGAATTCATTGGTTACAAAGTTGAATATCATCACCACCATCAACACAACGACAAGCCACTTAGTGCATCAGATTTTGACGGTTATTATGTAGGTAGTGCCATGTTAAGCACCTTTGACCGCGGGTCCACCCGCGAATCTCAAGTATCCCACGGGAATACTATTTACTATTTCCGGATAAAAAGTAGCCTATGTGTCATTCCAGAGCTTAAACTACTACCATACCAAATTTCATCAAAATCCGTTCGGTAGGTTTTGCGTGAAAGAGTAACATGCGTGTATAATGTACCTATATCCATCCATTAACACAATTTTATATTTATAATAGTATAGTAGGAGCTGCTATTATAGACGTGAAAGTTTGTGACTATGGACGGATGGATGGATGTTACACTTCAAAAATCAATAAGAACCATGCGGCCACACTAGCGTCTTACGTCAATAATCGCAATAACACACGGCGTTTCCCGCTACGCGACTTCTATGCCTCGTTTCAATGTCTGGTAGTTTGTCACAGAGCCATAATACACGGTAGGTATATTGTGTAACTGTTAGTTATTATGTATTGTATTGAAATTGCAAGAATACAATATAATATGCGTGCCATGTGTCCTAATTCTACGAAGACGCGGAAACAGTGGAGCCTCGCTTAAGCACGAATGAGCCGGCTCGAACGGCAGCGGACTCACATAATATATAATAGGTCTTCACCTATGAAATTGCCGTTCTGCAGTACTGGCCATTTCAAATCAAAATAATTTTTGTTTGGCTAAGAATTCTAATTTCAAATTAATTTTATTTTAAAAACATGGAATTCTTTTTCCAAAAGTGGTCATTTGTTTATTGATTAGTGTTACATTTTCATCGCATTTCAATCTTTTTCGTCATCATGGATACGTTAAAAATTCGAGTAATTACGGAATATGAGTACCGTCGTGGCAGCACCGCGGCACAAGCGGCACGCAACATCAACGACGTTTACGGAGCTAACACTACAAACCAACGCACCACCTGTTATTGGTTTGCTCGCTTCCGTTCTGGAAATTTCGACCTGAAAAATGAACCTCGCGGTTGTCCGAAGACTTTGGTCGACAATGACGAATTAAAGGCGATTGTGGAAGCTGACGATACACAATCTACGGCTGAATTAGCAGCAGCTTTCGACGTTAGCGTCAAAACAATATTGGTCCATTTGCGTCAAATTGGCAAGCAAGCAAGGCAAGCATAATAAAGCTTGACAAATGGGTGCCCCACGAAATCAATGATCGCCAGCGCGAAGTACGCGTCGAGACGTGCCTTGCACTGCTCAACAGACACACAAATGAAGGAATTTTGAACCGCATTGTTACCTGCGATGAAAAATAGATTCTGTTTGATAACCGCAAGCGCTCAGCAAGTTGGTTGGATCCTCGTTCAGCACCTAAACAATGCCCTAAACGAAAACTCACCCCTAGAAAAGTGATGGTCACTGTTTGGTGGTCTAGCGCCGGTGTGATTCATGACAGCTTCTTACCAAACGGGGTGAGCTTTACTGCAGATGTGTACTGTGAAGAACTGAACACAATAATGAAGAAGCTGGCATATCTCCAACCAGCATTGGTCAATCGCTCGTCTCCGCTGCTCCTGCACGACAACGCGCGACCTCATACTGCACAGCAGACGTTCTCCAAGTTGCAAGAACTGGGATTGGAAGCTCTCCGTCATCCGCCTTACTCACCAGACCGTGCGCCTACAGACTACTACTTTTTCCAGAATTTGGATAACTTCTTGGCGGGAAAAAAATTCAATACTCGAGAGGCAGTACAAAATGCCTTTGAATAATTTGTTGCCTCCTGTCCAGCTGATTTCTTTAAGAAGGGCATCAATAAACTGCCACTGCGTTGGCAAATATGCATTGATTACTATAGAGCACTTTCTCCTCCTTTACTCTCGAAACCTAGTGTGTTCGATAACCGACACTACTGGCGAGAGATCAGGCGCAAGACTTTTTACATGCCCATCCGACGCATGGATCATCTCTCTTGTCAGACAATTAGGTGATCATCCTGCATTGTCCTAACCAAACTTGGAAACAACATTTTTTGTTGGTCCAACGCGGGAATCGAATCCACGACCTCCTAGTCGAGAGCCAAGCTCTAAACCAGTGGACCACGGAGGCGTAAATTATATATAACCTATGTTACCCTGGCTATCATTACGAGTCTATTGACATCTCATTTATTTAAATCGGATCAGAAGTTTAGGCGCTACGGTGGAACAAACATAGATAGGTACGTACATAGACTGCCAAAATCATTAATTACCCTTCCTTTTGGCTTCGGCGTAGTCGGGTAAAAAGTAGATAATAAGTACCTCTCGAAGTCTCGACCCAGTAAGAAAAATCGAGTATGCTCTCGAACCAAGTAACATCAATAATTTGTAGGGTTCCGTACCCAAAAGGTAACCTAGCCAAGAGCATGTCAGGACATGTCTAAGGAGGGTTCCGTTACTATCACCGCGTAATTAGTTTATTTCAAATTACTTCAAAAGTTACTGTCCGATTTTATACAAAATAATTTTCCTAAAGAGTTTATAGCATGATCGATCAGCATAGAAACTTACAAGCTTCCATCTCCTATAGTTTAGAAATGCTATGGGGGACCAACTTACAAACCACTTTGGAGGCCGATTACCCGAAAACGGATGACTTTGTAAAAAAGTCGTGTATGAAACCTTACCTTTATTAACCGACTTCTAAAAAAGGATGTGGTTATACGTTCGGCTGTATGTTTTATTTTATTTTTGATGTAAAGGGTTTGAAGTTGGTTGCTTTTTCACATAAGTGGTGACCTGATGATGGGATCCATGAGGAATCGAGAGAATTCCTCAACAATTTATATGGACACATAACTATAGTGATTTAGACTTTTTCTGAAGTAACCCAAGCATTTGCTACCAAAAGTAAGATTTTGTACCAAGGTATACCCTGGATCCAAAAGTACTGAACAGAACTCCTGACTCCTTATTGATACATGCTTGGGGATTTTGAGTTGCTTAAAGAACTGCAAGCATAAGCCACTATGTCAATTAAAGTAATCATCATCATCACCACCATCATCACGCCATAAATGATGACATAATGATGATATAATAGGTACTTCTCATAGTATTTTGCACCGACACGGATATCTGTGAACATTACGCTGCCGTTTATGGACCGATTTTAAAAATTATTTTTTTGACGTTTTGGGTATAATCTGAAATTGAATGCGTTGTCACCAAAGTGGTGACCTGATGATGGTATGCATGAGAAATCGAGGGAACTCCTCAAAATTTATATGGACATATATAGTGATTTTGACTTTTTCAGAAGTAACCCAAGCATATGCTACCAAAAAGTAAGATACTGCATCAAGGTATACCCTGGATCCAAAAGCACTGAACAGGATTCCTCAGTCTTCAAAGATACGCGTTTGGAAATTTCGACATTGTTTAAAGAACTGCAAGCATCTGACATTATGTAACTTACAGTAAACATCATCATTATCTTATATACAATACCTAATGGAAGCTTGGCGCGTATTCAATTATTCTTTACTTTAAAATGTGTTAATAACACAGACAGACAGACAGACACACAGACGGACAGACGGACAGAGCGAAACTGTAAGGGTTCCTTGAGTATTACGGAACCCTAAAAACGGGACCCTATTATTGAGGCTTCGCTGTCTGTCTGTGATAGCTAATCAGTTGAAATTTTCACAAAATGTATTTCTTTTGCCGCTATGACGACAAATACTGAAAACAGAGTAAAATAAATACTTAAGGGGGGACTATTAGTGCTAATAGTGTTATTGGTAATTCCGCGGAACCCTTCGTGCACAAGTCCGACCCGCACTTGGCCGATTTTTTAAATATAAAACCGGTACTTTATAAATGTCAAAGCTGATATTCTTAATTTTGTCTATTCATAGATCTGTCTACTTATCTTATGGATAAGAGTCTTTGGAATTGATACAGTTCTAAAGTAGCATTATTATGCTAATAATTTCGAAAGTAAGGATGTGCCTCTAGGAATATTTTGCATAAACTTTCTTTATGCAACATTATTTTGTCTCGTCAGTGACAAGTTGCTACGTTACGCTCGCAGCGTTCTCGAGTCTCCCGGATTGGCCCTAACTGGGGACTAACGTTGCAGACATTATAACCTGTAGACAGTACCTATCCGTTCAATGTCATCACAATAATAATTATAAGTAAGCATGGAGGGATTATGTATAATTGTTGGTCCATGTAAGTGAGTTAAGTACCTAATTATGAATTCAAGATTCAAGTTATCGAAGATAATTCACAATTACTTACTGTGCTTGGCTCTCGACTCGGAGGTCATGGGCTCGATTCCCGCATTGGAACAACCAAAAATGTTGTCTCCAAGTGTGGTTAGGACAAGGCAGGATCACCTGATTGTCTGATGCCAAGAAAGGTGATCCATGTTTCGGATGGACATGTAAAATGTTGGACCTGCGCCTGATCTCTCGCCAGTCGTGTCGGTCTGTCCATCCCACTGGGTTTCGAGAGTAAAGGACGAGAGAGTGCTCTTGTATGCTGCGCACACACTCGGGAACTAACTCCTACGTAGCTGGCCTGGTTTCAATGAAACCGGGCCACTGTCACCGAAATCGGTGTGGGGGGAGTGGTGTATATTATCTGAGATATTCTAACTATTGGGTTAAGGGTCAGCTTACATCGAGACGCGACGTGACGCGATACTGAATGAGGCCAGACTGGGCGCTCGAGACGCATCGTAAAATGGTTGGCAGCACGACGCGACGCAACCGTGCAACATATTCTGAATTCTCATAATGAAATGTCTTTTCGTATAATAATATATACTTACGTATACGTAAGATATACGTATAATAGTTTTATTTAAAGAAAAAACAGTGAAAATTGATACAATTAGATTTTTTTTAAAGCTTATACAGGTGTATATAATAATTAGTTTTGCACTGTAAATATCATGATTATAATTATATTAGGACTTTCTATACCTGAGTATATACGTTTGCGTCATGCTGTTTAAATTATGAATAACTTTATACAGAGTGATTGGAAACGCCATAACAATATTTTTTGTGAACGACGTAAAAATATATTGTGCATTTAAATATTGATTAAAGTGAGCCTCAGTAACGAGCAACAGGCAACAACGTGACATATGTCGCTTATGTAATCGCCTCAGTATCGAGCAACAGGCAACAACGTGTCATATGTCGCTTATGTAATCGCCTCAGTTACGAGCAACAGGCAACAACGTGACATATGTCGCTTATGTAATCGCCTTAGTAACGAGCAACAGGCAACAACGTGGCATATGTCGCTTATGTAATCGCCTCAGTAACGAGCAACAGGCAACAACGTGACATATGTCGCTTATGTAATCGCCTCAGTAACGAGCAACAGGCAACAACGTGACATATGTCGCTTATGTAATCGTATGACCAATACCAGGCTAATGCATAAAAGACTTTTTCATATGGCTCCTGCAATTTTTAATAAATTACCAAAGGAATTAAAAGCAATAAACTTAAAATTATTTAAGAAAATCTTAAAAAGGTTTCTAATAAAAAAATGTTATTATAATATATTTGACTATTTAAATGATAGATTAAATAATATTTAGTGATAAATAAAATAAATAATTGAAATAAACTTATGACATTGATTTGAATTGACTTACTTAACTGTTTGAATTGAATTTATCAACCTTTATAATTCTTATTAAAATTATCTACTTCAATTATACAATTTATCTTATTTTTTGCAATTTAATATACTTTCATCCTAACGGAATGTTATCAATTTATTTCAATTCAAATTTAATGACATTTAAATTATAATTAATATTAATTCAGTTACCTACAACTATAATATACATTTTGCATGCCTACTTATTAGGTAGAAAGACATCACCCATGTATAATTATTGTAACATCTATACTAACAATGCTTTCTGCAAATAATAAATGATTTGATTTGATTAAAATTAAATATACAGGTTGTTTCAAAAACGGCCACCCTGCATTTGAAAACTGCACAGATTGATTCTAAAACGTCATGTTATGTAAAATATCTTGCACATATTTTGAAAATGTAGCTTTGAATATGTCGTAATAATAGATTTTTTCGCGATAAAATTGTCCTTTCCCGTAGTCAATATCTGTGCCAAACTTCATTAAAATCGATCCAGGGCCTTTGGTCAAGACGCATGCGATAATTTCGTCGGCGAAGTTCGAAATCAAAAATGTATGGGGTTTGACATTATTATGTCATCGCTAAGTGACAGATCGCTTGCGATGACTTACGTCAAATCCCATACATTTTGTTTTCGAACTTCGCCGACGATATTATCGACTACATCTTGACTAAAGACCCTGTACTTACGGATCCTATTCAATGCAAACGAACAGACATATATTTGTAATATATTTGTGTTGACTTCTTTGGGGCACGCTCTGAAAAAACCTCGTACATAAATATTATGCAGAGAGATGAATAAATAATATGCACAAATATTGGTGCACAAAATATTTTCTTGTACATTTGAACACTAATACGTTATAATAATTAACGAAAAGGTTATAATAATTACGTGCAGAAATATTTGGGCACTCTGTACAAATTGTGCATTTGGCAAGTGTAGATTTGTATTCGTAATCAATCGGCGCTGAAATTGGGTCAGAGCGGAGAGATGGAACATGGAAGGAGATGAAATCATTTTGTACACTCGACAGAAACAATAAAACAAGTGGATTGGAGGATTACCTACATCTTAGGAATACGTAGACAAATATAATACGGAAATGTATTGTTACCTCGATTACAAGGCGACCTCTGTGGCTCAGTGGTTGAACGCGTTAGTGCTCAAGCCGGAGGCGCGGGTTCGAATCCCGACACAAGGAACAAAAAAGTTTTAAAGTACCTAGGTCGTGGATGTGTTTTAAATATGTTTATACAATATAATGAAATTCTTAAATATGTGTCTAGTATACGAGACCAGATTGAGGTGGTATAGAAGCGTCCATAGATAATATTATTGTTAATATTATAATATTATTGAACAGTTCCAACCGTCATAATTCAAATAGCGGTTTATCATATTTTAAATAACTCACTTCATTAATATTAATAGTATGTTAATAAAACGCCGAAATATGTTTGAAAATATGTGTGCCGCCTACAAATTACACAAGTTTATGAAGAATTAATAATCCCTTTGTTAATTGGATGTCTCATTTAAACTATAACAAGGCTTTATAATCTCTTTATGCCATTTTTTATTTAGCGGTTTTATGATTTTATAATTTACATATACATTAATATGTCTATTTTTTTTTTCGTATTTATAATAAATTTTTTCTCAAACGACTTGCCCCTACGAAGTAAGCTTCTTTTCTTAAAAAATAAAAGATTTAACATATTTTACGGCGATGGATATTTGTAGACATTTTCCACAAACATGTTATAAATTCTTATTATTGTTTAGAGAGATGTTCAAATTCAATGACGGATATTTTGGGCATATGATCTACTTATGTCAAGACGCTTATGCTAAAAAATTATTAAGAATTGCGAAAAAAACTAAATAAAATATATTACCGTGCTGTTAAGGTCATAGACCTCACACAACTGATTGATATTGTTTAATGTGAGGTTTATGGCCTCAGCGCCTTAGAGCGCACAATGTAATTTTGTTTAGCACTAGCTTTTGCCCTCGGCTCCGCCCGCGTAAATACTGTATCCCACGCGTTACTTGTCCGGGATAAAAAGTAGCCAATGTGCTAATCCAGAGCTTAAACTACTATCATACCAAATTTCATTGAAATCCGTTTGGTAGTTTTTGCGTGAAAGAGTAACAAACATCCATCCATCTATCCATCCATACATCCATTCGAAAACAAACCTTCGAAAATAGTAGAAGGAAGTATTATCACTCCAACTGTACTCGAAGTTCGTCTTGTTTAAACTGAATCCGTGTCAGAATGGCTATGACTTGATTTACTATCGATTGGGTTTGGTTCAGAATGAACCGACTGTAAATGACCTGGATATTGATTTAAGATCTTAACATGCGGCCACACAAACGAATTTTGACGATAAACGTCGGTGAAGCCACACTAAAGTCGAGTTCAGTTAGAAATGAACCAACAAATAACAGGGAATTGATTTCAGTTGTGTAATGTTTATCAAGCGGCCACACTAACATTTAATGACGTTGGACGTTGGGGCGATAGGTCGATAATCGATAAGGTCGAAATTTAAGTCGCCCAGTGTCCACCAATCCACCATCTGTTTTATGTGAGACCGTAGTATTTCTCTAATGTGACATGTCTGGATTGGAGAAAAAAGGCCCATGCCAAACTATACATGATAAATACCACTATCATACAACAAATTTCATGAGGGTTTTTAAATTCGTGACATCTGACAGCTTTTTGACACGACAAGGACCGTCGGGCTCCCCAGCGCCGCCTGGTGACAGAAAAAGAATCGAACAATTCGGCTGTATTTTTTTTTTGTATGTTTAACGATAACTTCGCTGTCTGTTGCCTGATTTTCAAAATTTTTTTAAAGGGTACACTTCGAAGTTGGTCCTGTTTTCACAAAAGGGGTGACCTGATGATGGCATCCATGAGGAATCGCGGGAACGCCTCAAAATTTATATGGACATATATAGTGATTTTGACTTTTTCAGAAGTAACAACAGCATATGCTACCAAAAAGTAAGATTCTGGCACCAAGGTGTACTCTGGATCCGAAAGCACTGAACAGAACTCCCCAGTCTTTAAAGATACGCGTTTGTAAATTTCGACATTGTTTAATTAAAGAACTGCCAGCATATGCCATTATGTAACTTACAGTAATCATCGTCATCATTTTATATACAATACCTAATGGAAGCTTGGCGCGTATTTAATTATACATTCGATCGTTTATTTTAAACGTGCTTAAAATTAATTAATATTAACTTAACAAATATCACTGAAAAGGGAAAAAATATCCAAGCCCATTATTAGCCAATTATCCAGCCCGAACAACATTCTGATAAAACAGTATTTAAAATAGAACACACGTTCCAGTTGGCTCGTACCGACTTCAAAATTATGAAGATTGAGTAGAGAAATAGTTAAAATTTCATCCAAATTTAAAAGGGGAATTATTTAGAAAATGAATTTTATTTCATTCTTTTTTGTGCATTTTGACTTTTCTTGTCTGTGCTTACGCGCCGATGCGCTGACCACTGAGCCACAGAGGTTGTTATTTAATTTTCGTTACACTTGTTATAAATGGCCCAGCCTAGCCGTTTGAAGCCATAACGCTTTACAACTCCACATAATTGAATATTTACAGCCTAATTAGGTAAAGAACATTTATAAAAGGGAGTAAAAAATACACAAGTAATTATCCAAATTACACCAAATCTGTGCAATTAAATTTTTTTAACTAGCTGGTGCCCGCAACTTCGTTTGCGTAGATATAACGGTAACGGATCCCTGGTTTTTTTAACGGAACCCGAAGAAAAAAGTAGCCTTCGTTATTCCTTATAACACCAGCTATCTGCCCATGAAAGTCTCGAGATTATCCGGAACAAACAGACAGACAACAAATTTTAAAATTTATTTTTTATTGTAATTACCGTATATATAGTTTCGTATGCATTTATTGAAAAGCTGTAAATTTAAAATTACAAACAGACACTTCAGTTCTCTTTAGGTATTTGTTTTAAGATTAGTACAATTAGGGGTCCTGTGCGGGCGATAAATCCTTTTCTTGTAACAGAACGCATCTGAACGTTTCGCGGCGGTAAATTTTATTAAAGTGAATGGGTCCCGTAAGTGTGTGGTCCGCGCTCAACCAATGAGAGCGCGGTTTTTTTTTTTTTTTTTTTTTTTTTTTTTTTTTTTTTTTTTTTTTTTTTTTTTTTTTTTGTTCCCCCTACCGTAAGCAGGGCCAATTTTTTGCTTTGGTTTTTGTTTTTTGGTTACATTTTCCGTTATTTGTATTTTTAATTACAATTTTTATCATTACATTTCATTTCTTAACTATCATTTTTGTACATTTCTCTTATTACTTATTTCATTCTAGTCTTACATTTATATCTTTTAACATCTTGTACTATTTACTTTACATTAATTTTTGCATTTACATTTACGTTTACATTTCACATTTTCTTAAATTCTTTCTCTTTTTTACATTCTCTTACTTACTTATATAACTCTATTTCTTGCTTAAATTTGTACATTTCCTTATATTTCATTTACATTTATCACTACATTAACATTCACTTACACTACTTTTTTATTTTGCCTTACATTTTTCTTTTTCAAAATTACATTTCATTTTTCTTTTAATTTTACATTGTCTCTTTTACTTCACATGTCTAGCCTTTTTGTTCTTTTCCTGTTTCTATCTCATTCTGCATTTTCTAACTTTACATTTTACTTTTACATTTTATTCCTTTACATTTTGTTATTTACATTTTTCTTGTTTACTTATCAATTTTTTATTTTATATCTTTACATTGCTCTTTTCTAATTTGTATTATGCTATGTCTAACTATTACACTCATTTCCTGTTTCTATCATATTCTACATTTTTCTTTACACTTATTTACATTTCTTCCATATATTTACTTTGCTTTATGTTTTCTTACTCATCCCACTACTCCTATCCATTACCATCATTCAGCCCGGGACGTCCGCCCCGGAGTTTTGCACAAAAATTATTTGCATAATAATCATTGTTTGCAGTGTGTGTTTTTCCACAGCGCGTTTTTTGCCACTAGTCCCAGTATACAGTTGTTTGGGACAGCGGGAGGTTACGTTTTTTAAAGCTTATGCTATATATGCTTCCTTATTAACAATAATTCCATATATATGCAAAGTTTTCATACCCAATGAGAGCGCGGTTGCTAGGGCGCGGTTGCTAGGAAAAACGAAAATTGTAAAAAAGGTAGACATTTTTTGGAATGGGATGAGAAGTTTTAGCCGGGACTCTTGTGTTTTAGTTTTTATGTGCAGTTTTTTTTGTGTTGTGAACACTGTTATGTGTGTTATGTTGTGCTAAATAACAATAAAATGTTACATACTCACGTCGGACTTTTAATTTACGTGTAATAGAACTACATTATTTTTTTAGGGTTCCGTACTACGTGATCCCTCTACTCTTTTTGTTTCGCTCTGTGCGTCCGTATGTCTGTCCGCCCTTCTAACTTCTGTAATTATGAATATGTAACGTGCAGCATAAGCAATTAAGCACATATGTCTCTTGTATACATGTATCATGTTTGTATGTTGCCCGTAGTTAGTCTTAAGAGTTACTTCAGCAAGGACAGTTGTTAATTAGTATCTGTAAGGGTATGTTGCCCTGCCGGCACCTATGTACACGCGCTATTAATAATATATGAAGTCTAAAAATATAAACCTTTAATTTATCTTCTAATAGGGCATGCCTTCACATTGGTGACCCTCGACAGAACACGCCACCTTCTGGACATCATGATCATCACTCCCCACCCCTCCGCACCACGCCAGCCAGCTTCAGCCTCATCGGGTACCTCGACCACCAGCCTCAACGCACCGCGGCCTGGTCGAACCCTCATCGGCTTCAACGGGCACTCTCACTACAACGACCGGTCAGCAAGCAGAGCACATCTCTCCTGGCATCTCTCACGTAGCATCGGCTCCGCACGGCAGCACTCCGACTCACTGGAGCTCGTGCAGCAGCAGCACAGTTCCGACTCACTGGGACTTTCTGGCACCGGCGACTCAAGCAAGAGACTCAAGATTCGACCTCAGGTCTTCGGGGGGGAGTGATGTGGCGGACCAATTAGCGCCACAATCCTGAATCGCGCTATCGAAGTTATCTATAATTGGCACTATATATACGATATCTGAAATTCATACAAGTGGGCTTCGGCCTGACCGAGCATACCACCTCGCTCGGTCGGAGATCTTCCCTTTGGGGCTTGCCACCATATTCCCACAAATACAATAATAGATTAAATTTGGCATAATATTAGATTCCGTATAGATTTTAATAATTTCCCCAAAGTTTCTGTAATTGATTTTGCCAAACGTTACATACATGAATATATATATACAGCATGTTCCAAAGTTATTCGTGATTTTAGTGGTTTCTTTTACTTAGACGTTCTTTATTTACTTAGACGTTATTTCATAAGTCGTAAGGGTGAACTTAACACTTCTGTTAAAGTGAACACAAAAATCGCAACTCGAAAATAATTGTGAAGAGAGGTTATATACAGCGTGTACTAATATGATTTAAAGTTGCCAATTTTTTTAAGTTGGGAAATAAAAAAATTAAATTTTCGAATGGTTTTTAGGACTTTGGAATATACTAATTAACATCAATCTCTCAATCATCATCATCTGACGGTGGCAGCAGACTTCGCATACTACTGGTACTGTTAACTTACTGGTACTTAAGTAAAATTAACTCTCGTGAAAAAACACCCCACATGCGTTTTGAAACTTCTGAATCTTTCGTGGTTTGAAAGCCGAAACTCATCATTAATGGTTCATTCTACTTTAAAAAGTTAATAGAACTATAAAAAAAGAAATAAATTTAAATATATTTTTCGAACACTCTGTATAGTCACTCGCACATGTAGTTAATGGTCTTAAGGTTTATTAAAAGAAACGTAGGAAACGCTTGCATGTGCTGAATGAGGGTAGAAATGGAATTAACAAGCCCTTCGCTGGTACCGTCAGCAAAATAGCCTAGGCTTAAAGTCAAAATAGCCCTAAAGCTCATTTTATTAGGGTCCATTATTCCCTAAAGAGATATTAAGGTTTTGACACCATCAGCCAAGCTAGTTTATATTACTCTATAACGTTTTAGGATTATTTATTTAGTGTATATTAGGTCATTAGGTTAATTTCTATTTTGTTGTTACGCATATTCAAGAACTTAAAAGACGTGGCGAACGATGATCTGAGATGAATGGTCTACTAACTACTTCACCCTTTGTGAATCACTGCTCACATATTGCATTGCAACATGGGGCGACACACACAAAGACACCATATTACAATTAGAGCGAGCACAGCGGGCAATTTTAAAAGTGTCCAACTCCCTTCCTTTCCGTTACCCAACTGTAAAGATCTATAGAGAAAGTCTTAACTGTGCGTCAGTTATTTTATATTCCATCCAGTCCTAAAACACCGCAGCCTCATTGACACCCCACCATCCCTTCAAAGCAAAAGACGCTATAATTGTGACACCTCCGGCCACCGCTTCCGCACCCGCTTTGCCACATTGAGTTATAATGTACTACGTACTAGTGAAGACGCCTCAACTCGATTGTTTGTAACAGAAGTTAGAGCGCGCGCACTCCAACTCACTTAGTCTGTGCAGAGCGCTTGCTGCAACGTGACACGTTTGAGTGAAGTTTTGTTTTTTAAATTATGCCTTCGTGTGCATTGAGATACTGCTCAAACAACTCCAGAAACATAAGTAAAAGTCAAGGAGTAACTTTTCACCAGTAAGTTCATTTATTATCTTTAAAACACGCTTAATTTAATTATAATTTTTCTATTGCAACGCGTCACCGCGGCGGCGGCCATGTTTACGTGAGAACATAACACCCCCCGCTTGTCCCGCGCATACCCCGCCGTCATCAAGTGCGCGCCCTATCTTTTGTTTGAGATAGCTTCTCTAGTACGTAGTACATTATAACTCAATGCTTTGCCAATCGTTTTTTTGGATTCATTGGTGCATACGTCTTCAAAAAAAATCAACAAAAGAATTAATATTTATTCCTTAACAAAATCAGCATGCAAAACTAGACTGACTGAATGGCTGTTAACATTAAACTACCAAAACACAGAGAATCTCATCACAGTGCCTGACTTACACACACACACACACAAATAATAAATTGCCTAACTACTAACACGATTAGACATCACCCTAAATAATACGCAATAATTTGTAACAACTAGTTGTAATGACAGAGATTCTGGTGTCCTGAAATACAGGTTACGCCTAGTTTAGCCACCAGACTCCCACAAACACCTGTGTTACGTAATATGTAAAATTGTGAAATATATTGTACTGTTCTTGTGGTGAGAAAACTAAACGATTTTTTATTTATTTATTTTTTTTGTTTGTATACATTTGGCCCTAAAGAGATGTTAAGATTTTACCATTCGTCAAAGTCAAATTAACCCAAAAGGCCTGTTATTTCAATTATTTTCAAATATGTAACTGTAAAACGATAGATCTAAACAAATGGACATTAGTATTATATTATTACCAGCTGTTGCTCGCGGCTCCGCCCGCGTAAATATAGTATCCCTCGGGAACACTTTCCGGGATAAAAAGTAGCCTATGTTTTAATCCAGAGCCAAAACTACTACCATACGAAATTTCATCGAAATCCGTTCAGTAGTTTTAGCGTGAGAAAGTAACAAACATCCATCCATCCATACAAACCTTCACATTTATAATATTAGTAGCATTTTCGAATAAAGTCTTAATAATATTAAGTAAGAGTTTTCTAATCTTCTAATTAAAATGGCATCTACCAATGGCATTAAAGAAGTACGAAATAATAATACTACTAGGCTTCGCCCGCGTGAAATTAGCTTTCATACATTCATCCCCCATTTTACCCACATAGGGGCTGAATTTTAGTAAACACTTAAATACGTAATTCGTTATTTTTTCCGTACGAAATATCATGCAAATATGTCCAAGGAATAAAAAGTTTCACACTAAATTTTATCACCTGTTTTACCCCTTTCTGGGTTGAATTTTGAATTTTGAAAAATCCTTCCTTAGTGGACGACTATGTGTCATATGAGAAATACGTGTGCAAAATTTCAAATTTCTAGTTCCTTAAGGGTTTGGTCTGTGCGTTGATACATCACTCAATCAGCTTTGCCTTTTTAATATATATATTTTTATCTAATCTATAAAATATATATTTTATCCCGTTAATACGTTTGCTTAAAATATAGATACTTTTAAAATACAACAATAAAATTTAAAAATAAATTGGGTTTACTTACATTTACTCTGCATAGAGTAAAAGCAACTTAGGCAATCCATAACATAGTAACTCAAGAATGTGAAAATTTTAATATTTTTGTTTTCGAAAAACACAGTTGTTTTGGCAGTATTGAATTATGTAGCGGTGTTAAGATTCACAGTTTGCTGTATGAAACATATTTGCTGTATATCAGATGTCAACACCATATATCCGAGTGCTGTAAGGCTTAATTTTATGCAATTTTACAGGTTTTATTAAAAAAAAAACCTAAATAATTTCGAAAAAAGCCTCAAAACTTTTTATTAGCTTGTAGCAATTTTTTATGGGTACCTAGTCTCTGATATCCGAGTCATAAGAAAGTAGATATGGATCATATTATGACACGACAACAAAACAGATTTTTTTTCAATTTGTGACTTACAGCCCTTTAGCCGCGTGCACGAAAACTTTTCATGACATGATACGCTCCGACATTATAAGGAAGCAAGTGGGCCATTGATATTTTCTGAACTGAGCTAGCCCGTGGATATTCAATTGTGGTTTGTTGTGTAAGTTTATTACTATACTAGCTTTTGCCCGCGGCTCAGTCCGCGTAAATACAGTATACCACGGGAACACTGTACTTTTTAGTAGCTTAGTGTACCTTAAACTACTACCATACCAAATTTCATCAAAATCCGTTCATTAGTTTTTGCGTGAAAGGGTAACAAACATCCATCCATACATCGTCACAAACTTTCACATTTATTATAAATAGGATTAGTAGGACTAGCTGTTCCCGGCGACTTGTTCGCATTTTTTATGGAAACCAGGAAATGATCAGCTGAATTGCCTGATGGTAAGCTATCACTAGTGTATTATTGTTAGTGGCTCAACCTAAGAAATACCAAGGCTTCACAGAAAACCGGAAGCCAGAGAGAAATTTAAAGATCTGGAAAGCACTTGTTACTCCTCTGGTGTTTCGGATATCCATGAGCTGTCCATGAGGCGTCGATCCACTCGTTTCCCAGTTTCTTCCATAAGGCTGGGACTATATGATCCGGAATCCGGAAGGCTGGAGAAACTGCAGAGCGCTGAAAATAAAACTCTGCGCTAGTGCAACAGAGCTGACAATCAAACACAAGTGTCGATTCAAATGTCATATATGACAGCTCGACACTCGACACGTCATTTACAACTCTATTGTATTTAACGCAGAGTTCCATTTTAAGTGCTCTGTA